>JARZZO010000016.1:47787500-49037500 GCA_030544215.1 Zantedeschia hybrid cultivar | reverse complement strand
GGAGAGACATCTCTTGATTTGTGGACCTTACATCAGCTTTCTGGCTTGCCCATTGATGGAGAGCCTTATGAAGAAATATGTCATCCTGACATTGTCAAAGACAGAACAGATGGCAAGGGCTGTTATGCAACCTGGAGGTCTTACAGATTCCTCCTCAAGGCTTACATGATTCTGGCTTTTGGTGAAGAGTCTCTAAAAAAGAGATCCCGCAGAGAGAGGACACGAGTCTGCGGAGTTGTCTGGCTCCGTTTCTTTCATAATGTTGACATTCGATATACAGACTTGTTAGTATTAGATGGTCTCAAAGCCAATCCGATACTGTGTACATATTCAGATTATTAATAAATGGCAATAATTCATTGTGTGTAATTAATTCGATCTATGTTTATCGTATCACGATGAAGTCCATGAACATGTGCAATAGTGTTCGGATTATGATGAGATCATAATTACGGGACCGAAGACTTATAAACATATGTTCTTAATTGTTCCTAGTCATAGGATGTTTGAGATAGGACATCGAACATCCGGATAGACTAGTATAGGTTACTTCAGCTCATATGATAAGGGTGACTGATCCCATAAGTCACTTGTGTGGAGACACTATGCTGAACCTATAGGTGCTCATTGGTGAATGAGTTCACTGAACTGATCCGACTATGAATCGCTGGATGGTAATCACCTCACTGTTAACCAGCTCGATTCAATTGTCACGGTTGCGTGGATGATCCTTGGACCTGAGACTCCAAGGATACCTTGTTGGTAGGTTTCTGAGCTTTGACCTTGACGAACGAATCCCTAACCATGGGATATCAATAAGTCAAGCGATCGGGTTCAGGGAAATGCCCTCGAAGGTAATTGTGTGTTCAATACGGGATCATCCGCTCTCGGTTGTTTGAGAGAGAATGTTTCGAGAATGATGCGCTTAAAGTCCCTGGCCAGGGCGGACTCTGTAATCGATAAGGAGTTATCGGATTCAGATTAGCGACATCTGATTCAAGTGAATCGACCAAATAGGGTTTAACAGTAAACCATGTCCTAGGTCAATTCGGGAACATTGTACGGATGAAGGATTATATCCGCGCGCTAACCGATGACAGAAAGGTTCCAATAGAGGGTTGCGATAACCCCAGTGCCATCCAGGATCACGCGATGTTGCTTGGCATCCAACGTGATCGGCAGTCCGTCCGAATTTATTGTGGGACATTAAATTTGGCTGATTAATTGAATATAAGGATATTAATTAATTCAGTGGGTCAGTAAAGGGTTACTGGACTTAATGGGCTATTAACTGGACTGGTATTTGGGCCTAGAGGGTCACACGCAAATGGTTTTCAAGTCGATGGATACTCCGACAGGATTTCGGATAAGTCTGGGTTTTTATGAAAAACCGCAAACTGACTTCTTATAAAAGAACGGATTCTACGTCCGGGGCCAGCAACCCTGACCTAGCCGTCATTCGTTCTTCCCCACTTTCTCTCTCCTCTGGGCGTACCGTTCCCAACTGCTCCACTTCCCGTTCGACGGGGATTCTGGATCCGCATGTCGCGGCGGATCACGCTCAGTCAGACGGGATCTTCGAGCGCCGCAGCGAGCGAGGAAGCGAGGACGATCCATCGCGAGGAGAACCGCATGGATACCGCTAGAGGTCGGGCATCTGCGCGACTGGCGGCATCGCTCTGACGGAACCGAAAAACGGACGCGGATTCGAATCCGCGCAAGGTAAATTCGATTTACACCGGTTTAATTTTAACGACCGAAACGGGACAGATCCGATCCCGAACTCCTTTATTCCGCTGCGTTTTAAGATCGGATCCCGACACAGCGATCCCAACAAGACTTTCCTGGGGCTGGTGAGACTCCAGTCTTCATGGGGCAGACAGCTAGGCACCGAAAAGGATATCTTGATATCATCTTTGAGGAACACAAGAAAGATGCCAATCCCTTGGACTTGGATAGGATTACCCATATGGCAGCATACTTGGCCTACTGGCTTTCGAATTTTGCTATTCATCAGGGGGATGAGGGAGTAATTCGTCCTGAGACTCTTTATGGAACTTGTGAACTAGCCTGGGAAATTAACCTGTCTCTAGCTCCAGTTACTCTGTGCTTGATTTTCAAAACTCTTGGCCAAGTGGTTGAGCAGGAGAAACCACGACAATTTAATGTTGTGGGTCCCATTCATTTCTTTAATGCCTGGGTGGCCTCTATTTTTTCAGAGTCTGCCCCGAAGAGCCTGGCTTCCCCTCGCATATTTCCATGCATGATTGAATATGCGAGTGTTGATGGAAGGGATACCCAGAAGCAACTTTATGAGATTCGCGGTATCTTGACTGACACCAGGCGAAAAACTGAAGGGGACTTACGTTTTTGGAAGCGCACTACCAATTCTCGTCCTCCAATGAGCCCCTTTAAAGTATTTGCCGAGGGTAATTCTGTTGAGTTCACTCATTCTCAGACCAAGCAGCTACTGAAGAGATCTACATTGGATAGTCAGATTAGATCATGGCTTCTATCCATCAGACCTAGTGTCTTGGTATACCGGAAGGGATCTGTAGTTCATTTAGAACCCTATTATCCTTTCCGTTTCGGCCAGAATTTCGGATATGATAAGTGCATTCCTTCTTGTGATCACATATTTCAGCTTCCTGACCGCCATCTTTTAGGCTCCAGCGGACTACAGAGGGCCCGTGAATGGTGCGATTATTTCCACCGATTTGAAAATGTTTCTTTCAAAATTCCTTCTTGTGTCCATGCTCCTCGTGTGACATGTGAATATGTTAGATGGTGGCGAATGCGCACCAATATCTATAGCCAGGAGAGGACCCAATGCTGGAGCGATGCTGAGAAGAAAATCTTGGAGACCCAGCAAGAAATCCCTTTTTATATAGAGTTCCATTATCTGCACTTCTTAGACGACAAGAATGCTGTTAAATATGCAGAGAGACAGGCAGCTTATAAGACTCGTCACAGAGATTCTTTACCCTTGATTGATCCAGAGTTGACAAGGCTAGATACTGAAGGGCTGAAGGGGGCCTTCTTGAAGCAATTTAATATCTCTGTGACCTCTGAAGATTATCCTGATATCGATTTCCCGGAAGAGGAAGATATCAGTGGCAGGGATTCTCAGCAAGCTCCTAAGAGTTTCTCAAATATTCAAAGATTTTATGTCCCGCACAAGGAAGAGAAGCCTGATTTTTACAAGGGCACCAGCTGGCTACTTGCCCTTTTGAAATACTGTGGTATATCCCAAGATTCCACTGCGTAGGGTATGTTGGATGCAAAACTACCCGCTTCTTGGGATCATATAGATGGATGGGGACTTGATGCTTTGCGCTTGGGCATTTGCTTGAGCGATAAAAAGCATTATGATCTAAGTAGCCTAGCTTCTCAAGCAAAAACGATGAATGATGTCATATATATTGTGAAGGAGGCTTCGCTTAGAGATAAGTCCTCCATATATGAATACTAGCCTTTATCAAACTGTTATGAAGGCGATTGCTGTAAGTATATGCATTTGTGCTTGACTTCTTTTGAGCTTTGTGCCTTGCCTCTACTTATATAAATTGATTTCTTCTTTTGCACATTTCTGTAGTGCCTGCGGCCAAATATTTGACTCAGCAGCATCGGAGGGTAGTGGCTATTGCAAAGAGACCCTCTTTCTTTCCTCCTGTGCCTTCTAAAACATCAACCCCCACATCCCCTGTGGAGGTCAGTGCTATAGGGAGGGCAGTTGTTGCTGCCAAAGAGGCGCGTACAAAGAAGAGACAAGAGCCTGCCCCTGAACCTCTTCCTCCTGTGAATTTGCCGGTGCTTGCTAAATTTGAAGCTTTTATAGCAAAGACTGCCAAGCGGGCGAGTGCCCTAGTTTCTCCATCCCCAGCCAAGGGTGTTATGCACTATACTTTTAATTTATGCCTTTCAGAATTTTGACATTGATGATGAACAGCTTCCTTTTGTTTTCATTATAGGGAGGGTCAAGCAAGTTGCAAAAAGATTTCGCAAAGGGCCCAAAGAATCTGTCCCCCCTAAAAAGATTATTCTGCCAAAGCGCCAATCTTCGAGGCTATTGGCTCAGACAAGGAAAGAAGAAGCTGATGATACTTCTTCCAGTGTGGAAGAAATAAGTGGCATTCCTCCTTCACCATCTATTTCTTCCCATGCTACTGAACACATTAGTAGTGAAGCTTTGCCAGAGACAACTATCTGGTCGCCCCTGAAGGATCAAGGTAACCCTTTTGAGACTTATAGCAATAGTGATTTCATTTTACTACTGAATTTCTGACTTCGACCATATAGGTTTTAAAGCAACTGAAGGCTTGATATCACAGACTCATCAGGTTGAAACAGTGCAGTCTACTATGGTAATTTCTCTTTACCACATTTTTTCTATTTTTTCCATCATTTAAACTTGACTTGAATATATTTTGAATATCAGGCATCCCCGGCTCATGCGGAAAGGATGGAAATTCCTCACGTCCCGACTGAAAGGGACATGGATTTTGAAATATCGGCCTCCATGTCGATTTCTTCTTCTGAAGAGGCAGAAGTTGTTTTTGCTGAAGATGCGGAACCAAAAGAGACTTCGATGGTTCCAACTGTTATAACTTCGACGGAGGTCATTACCTTCTCGGATATCAAGACTATGGAACTTTCAGCTCCTGAGCTTGCAGATATTGTGGCTCCTTTAGAGTATGGCAGGGTTGACTCGGGAACAAGTTCACCGAGTCAACAGGTGATAGTATCCCGTCCTGTCCCCTGCAGATTAAACTCTGCTGAACATATTCTTCGGCTTATTGATATTGTGACTCATATATGCACATCATCCCTTGTACAGATTTCTTCTGAGCCAATTACTTTAACCGGACCTTCTGCCTTTATAGTTGTTCTGCCCGCAGCTAATCTTACAGAAAGTGACTTGCCCCCAGCCATATCAAGCGTTGTAGCTGTCACATCTGCCCCTTCTATCACCGAGCCTTCATCCAGTTCAGTGCCCTCTTCCTCCCGTCAAACGGTCATGGACTGGGCTTCAGTGGATGAGTCTGTGCATATTGCTATCCCTTCTATTCCTGCTGGTTCAGGCATACAGGGTGTTGATGTCCTTGGCGCCAATATCAAGCTTTTACAACAAATTATACGCCGGCAGCCTAGTTCATCATATGATCTTCTGCACCAACAAATTGAGAGCATGACTACATGGATTCATCTAGTAGGAGCTTCTTTGGATGAATGGCTTCCTATTGCTTACACTGCTTTGAAATTTTTTAAGCGTCAAGAATATATTCACTCAGTTATACAAGATCGACGCCAAGCCTTGTCTCTTCAGCGGCATGAGTATAACTTGCATATGCAGCCTGTTTCTCTTCAAATTTCACAGCAACAAGCAGAAATAGCTGGCTTTGAACAGAAAGAAGGGTTGTTGGTGGAAAATATTCAGCACTTAGAGAATGAACTTGTTGCTGCAAAAGCCGAACTGGAAACTTTAAGGCACAGTTTACATAGACGTCGAGATGATCTTATGGTTTCCCAGTGCCTTCATAAATCATTATCCAATGAAGTTTCCAAGCTGCAGACTGAAGAGGAAGCTCTTTCTGAATTGCATACTCAAGTTGGAGAAGGACTTCCGCTGTTGTCCATGTTACTTGAGGATCCATGATGTTGTTTATAACTTAAATTTGTAATTGGGAAGGGTATTTTCTTTTTGTTTTTCCATGTAAACTGGGATGGAAGCCATTCCTTGTAAACTTTCGGCACATTATAAAGAGAATTTTATATCATCTCCCCTTTTCCATGAATGCCATGCTTGAATTTCCTTTTTTTTTATTCACTTTACCGACCCGAGTGCCCTTTCGGGTTTTCACCGGAGTCGGCCCCCTCTTGCTTTTGCCCGTGCACCCTTTTGGGTTTTCACACGGCGGGGTTCCCGATTTTGCCTGTGGTGCCCTTTCGGGTTTTTACCACAGTCGGGTATATAGCCCTTGTTTCCCTTGACCGCAGAAGCTATGATCAAGTCCGGCGAGGTATCTATTTCTTTTTTTTTTTTTTAAGCCCCTTTTGATTTTTCTCTCATTTTTTTTTATATCCCTCTCTCTCCCCTTGTTGTAAATGAAGTAGAGTGAAGTGTACATCCATGGTAACTGCTACGCTGAAAGGAAAAGATTTCAAATGAAGATGACTTAACGATGTTTATTTGCTTCCATAACTAACAATGTTATGAGGATTATTGAAGTTTAAAAAGGAAGGACAGAGTGAGAGGGGCAATGAATACCTCAATCGCTTGTTTATTGAAAATGGCACAAACCGTAAGAGTCTGAGCCTTTATTGGGGTGGCAAAGATCGTAAGGATCTTAACCACTATGTAGGGTGGCAATAGACCGGAAGGGTCTACGCCATGCAAATCCTAAGTACCAACGACGGACTCATAGGTTTTTGGTCGTGGTAACATAGGTATGATTTGAAATGCATGAACCCAGAATACTTCAAGCGGACTCATAGGCTTGTAGCCCGAAGTAGATAGGGGTGTTTGAATGAAGCAAACCTAGATACCTAGGTCATGAGGACCCTAATTATCAATGACGGGCTTAAAGGCTTTTGGTCATGATAACTAGGGGTGATTTTGAATGGATGAACCCTAACTACCACAGCAGACTCATAGGTTTGTAGTCGAGGTAGATAGGGAGTATGGAGTACTCTTCTCAGAGACCCAGTAACTTCGGGGATGGCAGAGTCACGAGGGACCCAGGCCATCTGCCAGTGCGACGTAGTCATTGAAGACCCTGGTCAACTGACTTTGCTTTGATTTGAATTTGCTTGATTGGTGATGGAGTACTCCTCTTGGAGACCCGGTCTTTCGGGGATGACGGAGTCACGAGGGACCAGGGCCAGCCACCGGTGCGACGTAGTTGTTGAAGACCCCGGTCGACTTATTTTGCTTTGCTTTGAATTTGCTTGATTGTTGACGGAGTACCCCTCTCGGAGACCCGGTCTTTCGGGGATGACGGAGTCACGAGGGACCCGGGCCAACCACCGGTGCGACGTAGTCGTTGACGACCCCAGTCGACTTACTTTGCTTTGCTTTTGCTTGCACTTGGATTTGACCTTGGGCTAAAAAATTGAGTGACGGTGCTGCATGCATCAAGCCACCTTCTTTGTTTCGAACTTGCTTTGAACTTAGGCAGTAGAGTCTAGTAAGACCCATGCCGGCTTGTATTTGAATCTTGAACTTGAATTTAAGCTTAGATTTGTGCAGCGGGTCTTGTTGACCTAGGCCGATTTGAATTTGAGCTTGAATGGCGGGGTCGAATGAGCCCAAGCCATCTTTCTTGTTTTATGCTTGGATGGCGGAATCCAGTAGGATACATGCCAATTTGCATTTGGATTTGATTTTGAACTTGAGCGGCAGAGTTTTGCTGACTTGGGCCAATTTGCATTTGAACTTGAGCCTAGATTTAGGTTTGGTTTTTTACATTTGAACTTCAATTGGAGCTTAAATTTGTACTTTGAATGGCGGGATCGAATGAACCCAGGCCATTCTCTTTTTTCCAACTTTGCTTTTCTCTTGGATTTTGAACTTGAATTTGAGCTTGAACTTAAGCAGCGGATCCTGTTGACTCAGGCTGACTTATACTTGAATTTGTGCTTGCTCTTAAGCAGGAGCTTCAAATTTGAACTTCAAACTTGAATTTGAGCTTTGAATGCTAACATTTGAACTTGACCTTGAGCTTGAACTAGAGCTTTGAATTTGGACTTGTATTTGAGATTGAATTTAAGCGGCGGGTATTGTTGACTCAAGCCAATTTGCCTTTGAACTTCAGCTTGCCCTTCAGACAGAGCTCTAGGTTTGAATTCGAATTTGGACTTTGCTCCTAAGCTGATGCTTTGGCTCTTGAACTTTGAACTTGAATTCTGAATTTGATTTTATGCTCGAGTTTGAACTGTAGCTTTGAACTTGAGTGGCTGAGCCTTGCTGACCCAGGCCAATCTATACTTGACTTTGAGCTTGTATTTGAATTTGTGCTTGAATTTGAGCTTAGATTTGAATTTGGACTTGAATGGCAAGGTCCAGCAGGACTCGGGCCATCTTCTCTATTTCTTTATAGCTTCTTGCCCCCTGTTCATTGAAGAGACAAGGTTGCAATACATATGCATGTTTATACCAAACAATTTCATAATCGGAGAATATCATCAATTCATATTGATTTGATTGAAAACTTCGACCGGTTATAAAACGGGAAGCGAGCAATGATTTATACTCCCTCCGCACCGGGTTTGCCTCAGCACCATTGCCCGACTAGCGGGATAGTCGTGCCAACTTTTTCTTTTTCTTTCTTTTTCAATGGCATTTCGTCATTGGCAACCCATGAGGTGCTTTGGGGCGGCTTCGTAAAGCCTTTTGGAGCCTCTTCAATGTCCTTGGCTCATATAGGCAGGTTAATTTTACCATGCCATTTAAAATTTATAGTCTCGGGGGAATACATCCCGAGAGCTGGATGATTTCTTTTGACTGTCTTCATGGTGATCATATTCACACCGTAGACATTGCTTCATATATTTTTTCAACATTCGCTTGGAAAGCACAGAGGTGGCGCATGATAGCGCTTCATATGTTTGCCATTTAAGGGAGGAAACTATACTTCTGCCTTATGATTGGTGAGGGTATATGCTCCTCCTTCATAAACAGTTTTGACGACATAGGGGCCGATCCAATTACTGGTCAACTTCCCTTTTGGATTTGACGCCATGACTTCCCTTCTTTTGACCATAACTAGATCTCCTTTCTTGAAAGCTCTTTCTTTTACTAGTTTATCAAATGCTCGAGCCATGTGAGCTTGATATATCTGGATATTTTGTTGGGCTCGAAGTCTATCGCCTTCCAAAGCTAATAACTCCTCAAGCTGCCTTTCTGCATTTGATTGATTTCCTTTGATAAGCCCCTGTTCTAAGGCAATGCGCAAAGAGGGGACTTCTAATTCAATTGGTACGACTGCCTCTGACCCATACACTAAGGAATAGGGAGAACAGCCTGTTGGAGTTTTGTATATGGTTCTGTAAGCCCATAATGCTTCATACATTCTTTCTTCCCAGTCTTTCTTAGTTGAATTGACTGTCTTTGCTAGAAGGTTGCATAGAGTCTTGTTAAAGGCTTCTGCTAACCCATTGGCTTGTGGATTGTAGACTGTAGAGGTCCTCCAATCAATTTTGAATTTCGCAGCTAGCTTGTATATGATTTGATTAAGGAAGTATGTTCCATTATCTAAAATGATCCGACTGGGTGCACCATATCGGAACAACATATTTTGACAGAAGAACCTTTCAACGGCTGCCCCAGTGACTTCTCTTAATGATGCTGCTTCGGCCCATCTGAAAAAGTAATCCGTGGCGGCTAGAATATATTTAGCACCTCTTAAAGAGGGTATGAATGGGCCGACAACGTCCATGCCCCATTCGGCAAAAGGCCATGATGGTGTTGTAGGGTGCCAGGACACCGGAGGTTTTCTTAGAATTGGGCCATGTTCTTGGCATTTGTGACATGATTTGGCATATTGCGCACAATCATCGAACATTGTGGGCCAGTAGTAGCCCAATTATTTGAGTTTATTTTTCATCATGGGGCCAGACTGGTGAGCACCACAGACCCCAGCATATATTTCCCTCAAGGCTTCAGCTATCTCTTTTTGTGACAGGCATCTGAGGAGAACTTTTCTTTTGCCATCATATGTCACTCGAAAGAGAGTGTCTCCTTTGTATTCATATGAATCCTTAATACATATCAGTTTAGCATGTTTGATTCGGATGCTTGGCAATATTTTATGCTTGAACCAGTCGAGAAGCATTTCCCTCCAATCAGGCTTATCGACTTCTTCCACTGCACAAACTTCTGTTTGCATTTCTGTTTCTTCTTCCAACACAGTTGGCAACAATCTTCTGTTCTTGACCCATATTTCCAGGGACCCCTCTGGCGGTAGAGCCAGAGAACTTGCTAATTTAGCCAGAGCATCAGCTTGAGCATTTGCACTGCGGTTCATATGATTGATTTCAAAGAAATAGAATCTTTGTATCAGCTTGAGGGCCCTTTTGTGATAAGGAATCAACTCGGGCTTTTTGACATCATATATTCCTTAGACTTGATATATAATCAACATTGAGTCTCCATGGACTTGAATCATTTGAATGCCCATATCCAGAGCAACTTCCAGGCCAACTATCAAAGCTTCATATTCAGCTTCATTGTTGGTGCATGGCTTAGTTAAGAAACACGAGATATGCAGAACCTCGCCTTCTAGAGATATCAGGACAATGCCTACCCCAGCCTTTGTAGTGAATGTACCATCTTGTGCAATTGCTGAACGGGAGGCCCCGTCAAAATATAGCTGCCATATCTTTTGTTCTGTATGGTTAGCTTCTAATGTTTCTTCATCTGGCTGGTCGGTAACCAACGGTGAATCTTCTGGCACTGGATGTGCTGCAAAGAAGTTTGTAATGGATTGACCTTTGATGGCTTTCTGAGAAACATATTTGATGTCGAACTCCATGAGGAGGACTGCCCATTTGCCCAAACGACCTTTCAAGGCTAGTCGATTGAGGATATATTTGAGAGGATCAGCCCTAGAGATGAGCTGGATTTCATGTGATAGAATATAGTGCCTGAGTCTTTTAGCTGCAAAGACTAGGGCTAAGCATATCTTTTCAATAGGTGAGTATCAGAGTTCAGCCCCGATCAGCCTTCTGCTTAAGTAATATAGTGCTTGCTCTTTGCCTTCTTCATTGTCTTGTGCCAGCATTGCCCCCAAAGAAGTCTCCTGAGCGGCGATATATAAGATTAATGACTGGCCTTTGATAGGTGCCCCCAGCACGGGTGGCGATACAAGATATTGCTTGATTTTCTCGAGCGCATTTTGACATTCATCATCCCATATGAATGGGGCATCTTTCTTCATTAATTTAGAGAAGGGTTCACACCGTCCGGCTAGGTTGGATATGAACCTTCGAATGTATGCGAGCCGTCCCTGAAGGGACTGCAGCTCTTTGAGATTCTTCGGAGGCGGAAGCTCCTGGAGAGCTTTGATTTTGACTGGGTCTATTTCAATGCCCCTGTATCTGACAATAAAGCCCAGCAATTTGCCACTTGAAACCCCGAAGGCACACTTCATGGGGTTCATTTTCAAGCTGTATTGCCTCAGCCTTTCAAATATGGTGCAGAGATCTTGCATATGATCTTCCTTTTCCTTGGTTTTGACAACTAGGTCATCAATATAACATTCCACTTGTTGATGAAGGAATTCATCAAATATCTTGGTCATTGCTCTTTGGTATGTTGCACCGGCGTTCTTGAGGCCGAAGAGCATTCTTTTGTAGTGGAAGATTCCTTTAGGAGTTCTAAAGACAGTATGGATCTTATTCTTGTCAGCCATCCATATTTGATTATATCCTGATGATCTATCCATAAAAGACAAAGCTTCATGTCCTATGGTGGCATCGACCATGATTTCGGTAACAGGCACTGGGAAGTCATCCTTTGGGCATGCCTTGTTTAGATCTCTGAAGTCTACATAGATTCTGATCTGTCCATTCTTCTTTTTGACTAGAACAATATTTGCCAGCCATGTTGTATATTGATTTTCTTGTACGAAGCCAACATCAATTAACTTGTCGACTTCAGCATTGATTTTGTTTATCAGCTCCGGCCTCATTCTTCTCGGAGCTTGTTTGATTGGCTCGATGGCTGGATCAATGGCCAGCTCATGTTGAGCTACTTCTGGATCTAACCCAGGCATTTCTTTATAGGACCAGGTAAAACAATCCCGAAATTCCTTCAGAAGCGAAATATATGCCTGTTGTTGTTCTTGACTGAGCAATGCACTTATATATGTTGGTCTTGGGTCTTCTTCAGAGCCCAAATTGATTTCCAGGAGTTCATCAACCGTGGCTTGTCCACCATCTTCAAGTTCTGGAGGTGCTAGCTGGAGCTCCATTAGATCTTCTTCATTTACTTCTTCTTCAATTTCTGCTTCAATTTCGTTGACTTCTTGGTCAATTTCATTTGATTGATTTGCTGTGAAAATATTTGAGGCAGGATCTGTCTGTTGATTTTCTATAAGCTGAGTGAGCTCATCTTCCCTTTGACCCATGTTAACATGAGGTTCAGGGGTGATAGGTGGATTTTCTTGTTCTTCTGGTATATTCTAAACCATATTGGAACTTGGGATATCATTTTCCTTGACTTCTGTGACTTGGATATCTTTTTCTTCAAGATGTTTCCAACATTGACATGCCGGAATAGGAGATTGATCAGCTTCTGGCTGGCTTTCTTGAATAGATTGACCCGTGGGCTGCTCTTCATCACAGTCATCATATATTGCTTGTGCAATTTCTGGTATTTCTGATAATATAGATGTCATATTTGCTGAGAATTCAGGAGTTTCTTCTTCTGGCAAGGTATATCCCAAGCCTAGATATTGTGTATGTTGCATCAATGCTTTGGACATGTTAGGAGGGTACCATAGCTGTTGGAACCTGCTCCATTCCTTTTTTATTTGATATAATGAAATTGACTGGACCTTAGCTAATTCCTCAGTATGCTTTGTCATGTCTGGGAGACCCATGATGTCAACCCATAATTCTTCTTCTATATCGGGAATATAGCAATCTTTGTCTTCAGTAGCCGACTGCTCATCAGCTCTATAAAAGACTGTTTTATGTCCATCTTCGTAAGGAACAACGAATTTCTTCAAAGGCTCTATAAGCTGACATTCATACTCTTCAATAGGATGTATTAGTTCGACTGGGACCATGACTTCTATAGAGAGTACATCTTGCTATTTGGTTGTCTTTGCTTAGGAACTTTTCAAAATTGTAGCTTCTTTGTCTTCAAGACTAAGAGAGTCGATATTTGGTGGAGGAGGAAACCATTCCTTGCTCCGACTGGTATCAGGCTTTTCTGTTTCTTCTTTTTCCTCCAGGGGTGGAGGTATATAGAGATTGGCGTCCATAAAATGACATTCATGAACCTCAAAAGGCTCGAGATCAGCGAAGACTCGTTGTATTTGTCCTTCCCAGGGAAATTTGATGCATTGATGCAATGATGAGGGCACCACAAAATATTGATGTATCCATGGTCGCCCAAGCAAAGCTTTGTATGTGGTATCAGAATTTATGATATGGAAGAGGACTGTGAAGTGAAAGTCACCGACGACCATTTCAAATTCAGCTGCCCCAATTGGTGTTTCTGACTTCTGGTTGAATCCAGCTATTTTGAAATCTTGCACTCTTCTTAGCTGCATATGAAAATGAAATTTCTAGAAAGTTCTGAGAGGCATGATGCTGACAGCAGAGCCTTGATCAACCAGAATTCTATTGACAGATTGTCCATTTATCTTTCCTCTCATGTAGAGTGGCCTGTTGTGGTCATTTGTAGGCAGCAACATATCATCTTCAGTGAAGGTGATGGAAGCCGTGAATGACTCATAGGATATTTCTCGAATTTCTGCTGCATGAGCTTCATAAATTTGAGGAGTTTTTAAAGCTATAATGAGAGCCTTTCGCAATTCCTCACTGAGTGACAAAACTTCCCACACAGTAAATTTAGATGGCAACCTTTTTAGTAAGCCGAAGACTTTCTTTTCTGCTTTCTTCATATGGCTGTTGCTGGACTTGTTTACTTTTCTTTGCAGACTTTTGAACTGTCATGTATTCATATAAAGAGGGTAACACCCCATTTTCTTGATCAGAATTTTCTGGATACAGCCGACCGGAGGCGGGATTTGAATATTTCTTTTTGACAAAGGCATGGATTCCATTCCTCTGAATTCTGGTTCTGGGATAACATATGGTGTTTCCCCTTGCAGTTGGATAATTTTTTGACTGGTAGCCAATGGCGGCTTCCGTCCCCACTTTTTACTAGAGCAGGTGACATGTTGCTCATTTGGATTTGATGTGGAGCTTTCCATCACTTCCATTTTTGGAGCAAGGAAGATTTCTTCCTCCTCATCATCTTCACTTTCATTTATTGTTGATATTGTGTTGCAAGACATGACAGTGCAAGTGTCTTCCTGCTTTTCTTTCTCATTTTCCTGACTATCATCAATCTTCGGTTTTTTGACTTCATGTTCCCAGAATAGGGCTTCTTCATGTATTTGCTTCATTGTCATATTTTGGAGTTTCTCCCATGGGATATAATGTTTCAGATTTGTTGGCTTTCTTTGAGGCTGTTCATATTCATCCAAGCTGTCTATTAGCTGTTACAACTTTGACAGCGGATCTTTACCCTTAGGTAGAATTGGTATTGGTGTTTCTCTTTTTCTTCTTCTGTTGGTAACCCTCCTTACAGTATGAGGATCTACCCATTTCCATATACTGCTTGCTGAAGCAGGGTAACTTGACCTTGATTGGGATGTCTTCTGCTGAAGGAAAGACTCACATTGTTTTTTGCCTGAAGCTGCAGCTTTGACTGGTGTAGATAGAGCCATTTTAGACATATCGAATATCATATTATCCAGATTTGGTGGAGGGACGGGTTGAACATATGTCGGCCGTCGTGGAATACCTCCATGAATATATACTTCTAATGATTTTTGCTTGATATGAGATCTTGGCTTCTTTTTGACTGCTTGCCACTGAGATGCTTAGAGTGGTTGAAGTACCAATTGCTCATAGGTAGCTTGTGTGCTTCTTTCTACAGTTTCTGAGCTTAATGACTGGTAAATAGGAACCATATGATGTACATTTACAGATGCCACATTTGCTTTTGTCCAGGCATGAGGCTGCGGAGGATCGACAAGATGATCTCCCATCTTCAGGACACCTTTCTGAATTAATTTCTCAACTGCATCTTTGAACACATAACATTCTTCAATAGGATGTCCCATGATTTGGTGATATGGACAATAATTTGGATCATCAGATCTTTTGGCATCTTCTGGCCTCTTCGACTGTGGTAACACAATCTGATTGTATTTTCGTGCCCATTCAAATAGAACACGAGTTTTGTCTTTTGGGAAGGTGTATGGCCTGTTCATTCTGCCTCTGAGAGAAGATAAGGCTCGGGCTTCTTTCTCTCTATTGTTGCTGGTTTCGGCCTGGATGGCTGGACCTTTCTTTTGTTGCTCCATGATGAACGTAGATAAATCTACTGTATTTGACTCACGTGGAGCATTTCTTCTATCAAATTTTCCTTTGTTGTTCCTTGGTTCACTTCTGGATCGGCTCAAAAAAATTTCAACTTCTGATACCACAGTATTCAATTTGTCAAAAGATTTGATTTCAATGGCTACCAGCCTTTCAAGGACTTCATTTTTCAGATTACTTTTGCATATCACCACTGCGTCTTCTTGACATGGTGGTCTTTTGCATTTCATGTTAAGATTCCTCCACCTAGCAATGAATTTGGAAGCATTTTCATTGTTTTCTTGTTTCACAGTATATAGCTCTACCAGAGTGATTTCTCTCCCTACCAGATAAAATCTGTCTTAAAATTGCTTCTGGAGGTCGGCCCACCCAGCAATAGATCCAGGCCGAAGAGAAGAATACCATTCAAATGCGAGTCCAGTTAATGAAGACTCGAAAAATTTCAGCATATAAGATTCATCCGTGGCCAGGTCTCCCATTGCCCCATTATAATATGCCAAGTGTTCTTTTGGATTTCCTTGGCCATTGAATTTTTCAAACTTGGGCACTTTGGTCATTCCCAGCGGAAGCCTCTTCATAGCATGATGCACCGGATATGGTACTTTGTACACATCATATACCGTGGAGGTACCTTCCACTCTTTCTGCCAACTTCATATCAATGAGTTGTTCTAGCATCAGCCTTTGAGTCACAGTAGGATATGCTGGATTTGAGAAGAAATTAACTCCTTGAACATGGGAGGCTTGAAATGGCAAATTTGAGATCAAATTGTCTTGCAATACTGTTGCAGGAGTAGCTTAACTATTGGACACTTGAATATATGCAGGTGTTTCACTCATAGGCGCAAGCCTAGATGACTACATGGATATATTTAGAAGATTTTGAGACGAAGGAGGCGGAACTGGACGGTTAGCCACTCGAGGATAAGAGGAAGTTGAAGCACCTCCTTCTTTCCCAGCCCATCCTGTCCCTTGCATTTGGGCATCTTTTTTTTTCAATTGCTTTTTTAACAACTCAATTTCTTGTAATAACAACTAAGTTATGCTTGGTTCTACTTCTTTTTGCTGATTGATTTGCTGTGGAAGCTGCTGCTCTGCTGGTGCAGAAAGAGCTTCTCCTGATACTTTAATGACATTTGCAAATAGCTCTACTTCTTTATCAATGTTTTCCAATAAGGTAGGAAAATTTTGGGCAACTATAGCTGCCGCTTGCATTCTTCGGGTAACCAGACCCGGCCTTGAGGCTAAATCTCTGACTTCTTCTGGATCTTCAGGGAGTACCGCATACTTGTTGATAGTATGACATGAATAAATTATCAGGCTTCCTTGGGCGAATTCTGCTGATCTCCTTGTGGAAGGAGGTTTCTGCTGCAGCCTTTGGAATGCATATGTTTTTGAAGGCTTTTTCGGCTTTTCATTTTCATATCTTTCTCTCGACTCCTTTCTTTTTGGCAACTCAGTATGAGACAGCTGCCTTTGAATTGGTTTCCATATTTGCCGCCTTTGTGACTGGAAGATTGGCTTTGATTTTTCTTGTGCATGTCGGTCTTCTTGATGTTTGGGCACCCAGATTTGTTTTGCTGGTGGATCTTGACAAGATTTCATCCCATAACAATAAGCTGGTTTAGGGTTTCTTTCTTGCTTTTCCGGCATCTGAATCTTAGCTTTTCCTTTTTCTTTTCTTTCATTTTTCATTCTTTCTCTGTCCATGTCTTCAAAGACCTGGAATGAATTTTGAACTGGAATATTTGGAACCAGTCGGTCTTTGGAAATATCAACTTTGCTGCCGTCTAGAAAGATCCGCAGACTCCCAACAAGAATTGATTTTTTGGTCCTAGACCATTGTGCAGAAACTACCTTTGAATTGAACTGGGGATTTTGACCCTTTCGGGTATTTCCCTGATGTTGTCTTGAAGATGATGCAGCATGACTGTGAATAGTGCAGTAGCTGACTACTTGTGCTTGAGGTATATCAGATATAATCTCAGGTTGCATGAAGATCACCCCGAGAAAATTCGGAAAACCAATAACGGGAGGGAAGCTCCCGAATGCCACAGGTACCGCCATGTAGCCATAGCGAGCATGGTTCTCAACCACCAGAGGGTCGAAGAAAACTTTCGATTCCATTGAGTATCCTATAATACAACAAAGAGATAATCAATAACTTCAAAAAATGGGCGTTATCCTTATTCTTCCGACGAGAAGATGAAGGGAGGATAGGTCCCACCGGGCGTGCCAAAAGAGATTGTCGTACATTTTTTAGAGAAAATACACTTGATCTTAATTTTTTGATTTTAGATTTAGATTTGTTATTTGTGCGCTCTACCTTACTCAATCAGATGAATGCGTAGTTCTTCGACCCGATCCCGCTACCCATAAATGGAATAGCGTTAATTGGATCCTCCTAAGAGGAAAACCCTTGATTAATCGTCGGAAGAATAGAATAACATCCTTTGAAATGATATAAATAAGATATACAAGATTGCATTTGAGAAATGAATGAATTTCAATTTTTATTTGAGAGAAAAAAACTCATTATTTAGTTTAGAGTTGCGTCTGCACAAGACTTGATTTATTGATTCTTATTGATGGATAATGATGAGAGACATTTTTTAGTCTTTTTGGACTGATTTATGTGGATGCATTGAAGATTTGTTGAATTTTTTAATTTGGAAGTGAACATGAAGTTGAGTCTGCGCAAGGATGCGCAGACTCATTTGTTTAACAATGAGAATGCTTGTAGTAGATGAGATTATTGATTTGTGAGAGGAATGAGGATCTTTTTTATGGCATTTTACTTGAAGTAGATGACATTTTTTATCAAGGAAGTCTAATAAACATTTCTTATTGTGTTTTTTCAGTTTTGAAGTGAAGAGATTTCATATTTGATTTGGAAGGTATGAAAGAGTGTTTTTTATGTTTTCTTATTTGATTTGAGTGGAATATGCTTTAAATACTTATACCTTTTATGTTTTGAATTTGTAGGTTTTTAGAGAATGAGCAAGGTTGAAGTGAGGCTTCTTTTAGGTATTTTTTATATTTTTGCAAAAGGGCAAATTTGAGTTTTATTTAATTTCTTATTTATTGAAAGTATTTTTTATCTTGGGGTTTTTTATTCAATTTTAAAAGAATTAGAGTTGAAAGATTTGGATTTTAGCAATTAGGGACTGAGTCTGCGCAGGGTAGCTCAGACTTACCTGTCACAAGTCTATTTTTCAGTTTTTTAAGTAATTTTTAGGGAAAAGTTATCATTTTTTGTTTGGGTTTTGATTTGTGGAAAATATATGTTTTATTATTAAGAGTTTAATTTGATTTGATGGATTTTAATAACAAAAATACCAAATTTTAGAAATTTAAGGTTGAGTTTGCGTTATCGAGCGCAGACTCATTGTTTATCAAAGTGTTTAGCATTTTCTTATATTTTTTGTAAAAGGAGTTTTAAGCTTTTATTTAGATTTTTGACTTATATAAAGTATAAAGTTTTTATGTAATTTTTGGATTTAATTTGGAGGGAAATTAAAGTCAAAAAGGCCGAATTTGGGATTTCAGGGTTGAGTCTGTGCTAGGTAGCGCAGACTCATTTGTCACCAAAGTGTTTTGAGCTGTTTTTATATATTTTTTCAAGAACAACTTGGTGTTTTTATTTGATATTCTGATAGATAAGAATAAACTTGATTTTTTTAGGGTTTTAGATCATCTTTTAGTGGTCGGGAAGTTGATTTTTTATTTTTTGTGAATTTCTGGGTTGAGTCTGCGACAGGATGCGCAGACTCAAGTCTGAACTGTGGATTTTTTTATTATGAGTTGTTTTATTGGATTTTTGATAGGATAAATTGATTTTATGTTTTGTTTGATGATTATTTACATATTTGGAGCTACGGGCATGATTCGGGGGCCAAGAGACGAGGTTTTAGCCTTGGGATTGTTGTACAGACTCAAGTTCAAAGAGGATTTTGAGCAAGATTCTTGAAAAGATGGAACCTCTTGAGGTTGAGGGGAATTACAAGAGTTTGAAAGAGCTGGGGAGCTTCAAATATCGAGGGGACAAGAAAAATGAGTTTGAGTCTGCGCAAGGGGTGCGCAGACTCAGCTGAACTTGTGATTTTTGGTTTATTTTTAAGGGATTTGGATCCTTTTTGTAAATGGGTGTTTATTTAAATGATATGGAGTGTTTGATATATTATTGTGAGGGATTTGAGAAATTTGATTGATTGTTTAGTTGATTTTTTCATTGGAAATGAGCTTATGAAAGTTGTGCAAACTCAACTTGTGTTTGAAATTTTGTATTTATTTAAAATAGAAGATGGTTATCTTAAACCTTTTTTGAACAAATTAACTTTAATTATTTGAGTTACTTGAACCATAAATAAGTCTATCAGCCCATGCAAGGACTCTTTTGACAGTTTTGAGTTGAGCCTGCGCAAGGGTGCGCAAACTCAGAATAGTGGCGCAGACTCAAGTCTGAATTTTGATTTTTGAGTTTCCTGTACAATTCAAGCTGCAATTAAATCCATTAAGGGGTTAGTTTCAACAATTAAAGTGAGAATATGAAATCCGGAGTGGAGAAAAAACAGATTGTACCCCATTCCCAATTGAATTTCCAAGGTTATAGGTGCACAGACTCAAAATCTGAGCATAATTTCAGGTTTATACCTCTTTCAACTTGAAGTGATCCAAGAATCACCACAAATTTGGGGAGGATAACGCTGAGAAATCTCAGAAATTAAGTATGGCTACATAAGGCCTTTTCAAGGAGTGGTTCTTATGTGGATTTCTTCAAATGACATGATTTCTTCATGTTTATCTCATTATTCTTGGGTCACTTTATAAAGCATTAAAAGTGCTCAATATAGTGATTCTAAGTTGAATTTCAACCTTTCATTAGGAAAATCCAATGAAAAGGTTTAAGATCTTCATGAAGGATCATGGCATGAAGAGATCCGAAGGACCAACTCCCTTAAAGGGATATGTAATGGCTAATAGACCATAGGGATGGCTATAAAGGGGGACGTGCCGAGCATCCAACCACTCACCCAATAAGTGCCCTTAATGCCTTCAAGATGTAAGAAAAACCCACAAGGGGTAATCCAAAGCATCTATATATTTGGGGAGTAAGGAACTCCACCAATTTTCCTAGAGGATCACATGTAGCCATGAACCATGGAGGTGGCTACAAAGGGGGGCGTGCCGAGCATCCAACCACTTACCAAAGGGTGCCCTTAATGCCTTCAAAATGAAAGGGTTATCCACAGGGAATCACCCATTCCATTTCTACATTTGGGGAGCAAGGAACTCCACCAACTCGTTGGGACTTCGGGAGACATCATCTAAATGAACCCATAGAAATGGGAACACAAGAATGATGTTTTTTGTATGAGGGCCCTTGATGGGTTACCCAACATGAGATTGCTGGCACCCTTAGATCGGGACATCCTGGGAAAACCATCGGAAAACATTTAAAATTTTAAAACCATATGGTAAAATTTCGTTTTGAAACATTAAGGGCTTCATAACCCAAAGTCCAAGCCATTTAGGACCTTCATTGGGCCTCAAAGGGACAACCCTAAGTCCAAGGAATATTTGGACAGCTTGGGGGAGGATCAAAGAATCACCTCAAGCCCAAAAATCCACTTGGAAGAGGCGCAGACTCAAAACCTGCAACTGGCGCTGAGTCTGCGCAGGGAGGCGCAGACTCAACACTGTAGCACCTGCAAGCGGCAGATTCAAGCTAAAATCCAGATTTTGGTGAAAAAATGGGTTTAAATCTAACCCAAATGATATAAAATAAGGTATAAAAGGTACAAGAGCAAAAATATTTATTTAAAATATATTTTAGATGCATTTCTTTAGGAAAATACCATGAAAACTTGAATATGAACATAAGAAAAACTTAGGCATACTTTTTATCTTTTCCATGGATCTCTCCTTCTTGGCTCCATGTTAGAGGGTTTCCACCCAAAGAAGCTCATCCTCAATTAGTGAGGGAACCTCCTTGAGAACCTCTAGGGCCTAAACCCTTAGCCATCAAAGGAAAGAAACGCAAACAAAAACCATTCGGTTCCAACATGAAAACAGAAACCTAAATCTTAATATATATGAAACTTAGGGAGTTTCTCTTGATGTTTGGCCTTGGGGGAACATCATCCATGGAGGGGATGTGCTCTTATGGGTCATGGAAGGCCAAGCCACCTTGAGAAACCCCAAAACCAAAGGCAAATAAATGGAAAATCAGTTTTCAAGAAATCTGGACAGCAAAGCACATCTTGGGTCATATCTCCATATTTAGGAGGTTGCAAGGCTTGAGGAGACCATTTATATAAACTAGAAAGGCCCATCTACCATCCCCACATGAAAAACACATACCTTATGAAGGATAAAACGACATAAAAGCAAGATAACCAGCAGATTCACAAAACAGACTCAGAAAATCTGAACTTTGCATTTCATTACTTTCAATCACCATGGATGAACATCAAGGGGGAGATAAAAGTTTTTATGAACATCAAAATGAAGGAAAATATTATAAGAAAGCAAGGAGATAGAGATAGACCCCTTCTTCACCCCCACTCTACCTTGGAGAGGGGATGAGAAGGGAGAATGGCTCTTGAAGCCTACAATCTTGCTCTCTTCTTTTCTAGCACTCTTCCTTTCTTTTTCTCTTCTTCTCTAACTCTTTTTTCTCTCTTAGGATGCAGGAAATTGAGGGGAAGGAGGAGGGAGACGTGCTCCTCCAAGCTCTCTCACTTTTCTTCTTCTCTTTTCTATTTCTTGGGATTTTTGTCTCCAACTTTTTCTTGTAGAAGATGGGGATTCTTTTATAGATAAAGTTGGGTTACTGTTTGGGGGTAGATTAGGTATCCATTAGCCTTGGATTAGGGATAAGAAACCCCTCTTGAGAGCCCTCCAATGAGACCACAACACTTGGAGAATCATGATTGGTTTCTCCTTTTGCTTTTCACCTACCCTCTTCTGGAAGAATCTTAAGGGGGGGACCACTTGCTTTTCTTCTTATCTTCTCTTGGGCAGATTTGACCATGGGCCAAAGGGATAAGAATAGGCCATGGGGGGGACCATTTGGGCCCTTTTGAAGGCTGCCACGAAATTGGACTTTGGCCTTTACTTTTTGGGCCCAAATTGGCCCTATTGGGCTTCTTTTGCTTGAGATAATGGGCCTAGGCCTATCCTTTTGGATTTCTTCATCATTTAGACTGAAAGTAACCCATTTTTTACTTCTTTGGGCTTGCAAGAATGGGCATGACAATTGTCCATTAACTTTTCTTTACTTGGGCTTTCTTTGAAAAATTGCTTGGACCTCCTTTGCTTGAGATAATGGGCCCGGTTGTGCCATTGGATTTTTTCACCATTTGGGCCTTAGAGTGGCCCTTTTTTTATTCATTTGGCTTGCAAAATTGGGCTTAGCTGCTGCCCCTTAAATCTTCGTCATTTGGGCCTTCTTGGACAATCTTTGCACAATTGTTTGGACCTTCTTTGCTTGGAATAATGGGCCCGGTTGTGCCATTGGATTGCTTCACCATTTGGGCCCTAGAGTGGCCCCTTTTTTTATTCATTTGTCTTGTAAAATAGACATGACTGTTGTCCATTAATTCTTCTTCACTTGAGCTTTCTTTGAAAAATTGCTTAGACCTTTCTTACTTGAATTAATGGGCTTGGTTCTTCCTTTCAATTCTCTTTGATTTGGGCCTTCTTTGTTGTTCTTTAGGCTCTTCTTCTTGTTCCATTTTTTGGTGACAACACCGGCTTGGTAAGTTCGTAGAACGGCTTACACCTTTATGAGCGTTGGGAGACAAAACGGCGAATAAATTGCAACCTCCCGATTAATCCTCTTAACTCTTTCAAGTTTTTGGGAGGTGGAATTTCTCTGATAGCCTTCGCCTTGTTAGGATCGATCTCAATTCTCCGTTTACTGACAATGAATCCAAGTAATTTCCCTGAGGATACCCCGAATACACATTTCTTAGGGTTCATCTTTAACTGGTATTCTCTTGATCTTTCTAATACTATTGCCAGAACTTTGGCATGTTCAGCTTTAGTCTTAGATTTTACCAACAAGTCTCCACATACACTTCTAGATTGATATGCATCATGTCGTGAAATATTGCCATCATAGCCCTTTGATAAGTGGCTCCAGCATTCTTTAATCTAAATGGCATGACGACATAGCAATATGTTCCCCAAGGTGTAGTGAATGATGTCTTTTCTTGATCTTCTTCTGCCAATTTAATCTGATTGTATCCTGAAAATTCATCCATAAATGATAAAGTTTCATAGCTAGCAGTATTATCGATGAGTACATCAATATGAGGCAATGGAAAATCATCCTTAAGACATGCCCGGTTCAAATCTCGGAAGTCAATACAGATCCTGACCTTCCCGTCTTCTTTATAATCGGGACTATGTTGGTCACCCATTGTGGATAGAGGACAACTCTAATGAATTTGGCCTTATGTAACTTATCAACCTCTTCCTTCATCCTTAAAGCCATTTGTGGGTGAAATCACCTTAACGTCTGTTTGACCGGGCTAGCTCCATCCTTTAATGTCAACCTGTGTTCCACTAGTGATGAGTCTAACCCCGACATATCCTCATAACTCCAGGCGAAAGTGTCTTTATAATCCTTAAGAACTTGTACCATTACCTTCTCATCCATTTCGGAAAGATTCTTGCTAACGAGAACAACCTTAGGTTCGTCTTCGGTACCTAGATTGATCTCTTTGGTGGGCTCTTTTACGGCAGCTGAGGGTTCATCAAATCTCTTTACTCCACCGGCATATGCCTCAGCCACGTCCTCGTCATCTTCTTCATTTTCAACAATGGGGTCTTTTTCGTGTATCAATTCATACACCCCATATCCATCATTGACTGACTCATCATCTATACACTCTTCTGGCATCTGAATAGGATTCTCTAATAGCTGAGGGATCATAGAACAAGAAAGGCATTTATCAGCTAAATCCTGGAGGTATCTATCTGGAATTTGTTTACCCTTAGATTTTCTAGACTTCCTAACCTGACTAACCTGCCTAGAACTAGACTCCCTAACTTCGCTAGACTCCCTATCTTGACCTAATGAGGACGAAGCAGAATGAAAATTATAAGATACAAGCGGAAATACAGGGGATTCCTCCCGAGGGGAGGGGCAGAGTAGATCTAGAAGAGAATCTTGACCGAATGACCCGCGCGATGGGGTACAATCGGACAAGTAGGAAGTTTCCTCAATGAGGATCGGGGAGAAATTTGTTGCCAAATTGGCGTTTTTTTTTTTAGAAAAGATGAATTAATCATAAAACAAGAATGCAGGTGAATAGGAGGAGAATGGGATGGAGGAAGCGGCACCAAGGCCAAAGGATTGGGGGGATCATACAGTAGTATGTCCCAGATCAAATCATAAATCCTCTCTGGATCGAGAGGAGGTTGGGGAATGAAGTCCTACGGGAACAGGGTGATTATGATGAGCGGAGCCCGTAGAATATCTTCGGTAATGACCCGTGACCAAGTCGGGGTCAAAAGTAGAGTGCGGAACAAGGTATGAAGTGTGAAAATGTGAGAAGGATAAGTCCCTCTCTAGAGAAGATCTATGGTATAACCAGCTTCATAGGGGTCATCTGGCTCCCCTTCATCTGTTTCCTCAGACATAAGTATTCTTTTATCAAAAATGGCACCAGGCCCTTCAATCAGTTCATCTATTTGTGGCGGCCACTTAGGTTCTGAGGGATCAAGAAACAGTCTATTCAATGCAATATACAGATCCCTTAAGTCAAACCATCCGTACCATTCACACTCAGGGTCTTGAAACTTCCTCCTTTTCATTAGCCGCAGAGCCTCCAAGGACTGGTACATGAGCAACTCTGAACAATGTCTGGCCAAGTCTCTTCCATATATGTCATGGAGATCAAAACAGGAAGTAATGACCACTGTATTATCATGACTGATCACGGGCCCCTTGACGAAATGTGTGTATAGGGTCCATGTTAAGGGGTCCCGGCCTTCTTTGCATGGTGTGGACATTGTCTCCCATATCTTCTGGCCGTCTTCATTTTCTTCCTGCTAAGTAATGTCATGCTTCACTTTTCTTGGCCTATAGCCCAAGCCATATCCAGGTGTCCTTTGGTTGTCCTTGATGGGCATGGTTCTGCCTTGTAATTGTATGCCCAGGCCCTTTCCAGGTTGATAACCACCCTTCATCATTATTTTCCATCCAGGGGTACTCATGCACTTTCCCCGCTTTATGGCATTCAGTGGATAAGGAGTAAGAGTGGCGGCCTTTAAAGGATCAGCCACCAGACGGTAGACCTGTAATACCGACAGAAAAGGTTGTCGGCCAAGTGAAGAACTTGGCTTGATATTCAAGGAGTGAGCAGCAGCAAGGATCGGCATGTTCGTAACTTTAATGATTCGTCCTTTGTAGGGAAATTTGAGGCACTGATGATTCGTAGAGGGAATCGCCTCGAGGGTTTTCATATAAGGACGACCCAAAATAGCATTCAAGGAAGGATCGATTTCCAAAATGTGAAATTCGACCTCGGCATGACATACTGGGCCTAACTCTACTTTTAAATATACCATTCCCAGAGAGGAACGGGTGGAGTTATCATAAGCTGTAACAGAGATGGGGCTAGGCAGCCATTTTTCTTTGGGTACACCACACAATTCAAGGGTCTTCGGAGGCAAGACATTAATTGAAGCCCCTATGTTGACTCGACATGCATCTACGGACTTCTTGCAGATATTGACCGTAATACTTAGAGTCATGCTCCTGGCTGCCGGTGGTTCTAGTTCCGAGGCATGAAATGAGATAGAGGGCTGATCCTCCTGAGGAACTAGTAGTGCGGAGATCTTCTCTACCGGCACGTCTTCGTTGACCATCACTTTTTGTAGATACTCCATCAGAGCCTCTTGATGGGTCTTTGATCTCTTTATCAATTCAAGCACAGAGATTCGTGCCGGTGTTCTGTCAAGATGTTTCAACACGTCATATTGAGTGCCTGGTGCACTCTCATCGTTATGTGCTTCCTCCGGCGGCTGTGATGGGCCATCTCTGACTGTTGATTGAGGAAAGACCTTATTGAAGATCCTCCCACTCCGGAGTGCATGTTCTTCAGTTGTGGAAGGGTCGGGTAATAACTTGAGCACTGCAGGGTTAGTGGATCGTGTAGATGGTGTGGAGGGTTGGTATACGAGCGATGGCATGGGGTTAGTTGATGGTGGCATGGTATGGATGAGAGGTCTAGATGGTTGGATGGTGGAAGGGTAATTGGTTGGTGCGGATGAAGTGGGGAATGGCATACGGAGTAGAGCTTTAGATGGTTGTATGGTGTTTGGGTAAGTGTTGGCGGTAGTAGGTGATGTAGGGAATGGTACGCGGAGCAGTGGTCTGGTTGGCATGAGGGGTGCGCGATTAGCTTGCGGGGGGTTGTTTAATGGAGGCGAAGTGGCGTGGGGGATAATGGGTATGACGAAAGTGGACGGTGGTGATGAATTAGTGGGTGCGGGTGAGTGATATGCGGGTGTTGGTATAGGTGTGATGGTAACGGGTTGTGGTCTAGGTATATGGAGGGTGCGGCGTGGTGTTTGTTCTGCGGTGCTCCGAGTGTGGCCTGTTGAATAAATAGAAGAAGAATCCTCTATCTTCTACTATTACCCCTGATTAGCCTCAGACTGACTATTTGTCAAAATAGGGACGACTTGATTCTGGTTCTGGTGCTCCGAGAGTGGGTTTTGCACTATACCCATGTTTGGAGGCGCCGCTGCCTGCGCCGGCGCTCTTAGTTGTTGTTGTTGCTGCTGCTGTTGTTGTGGTATTCTCGCCTTCAAGGCGGATATATACTTCTTCATTTCTTCCCAATCAATGCCTCCCTGTTCATTGAGATCATGAATATAATCTCATAATTGGAAGCAGGTATCTATGGTGTGTCCAAGTTGTCGGTGGAAATAACAATACCTAGAAGTGTCGGAATTTTGGGGCCAAATTGTCTTTTCTCTTGGCAAAACCAAGGCATTGGCTGCCATTAAAGCACTGAAGATATCTGATAAGGATTCTGGAAGGACTGGATAGTCTGCCCTCTTCGGGCCTGGAGGTTTTCTCTGCTGGTTATAATCAGCAGGCGGAGGCACATTGTGGTATGCCGGCAGTGCGCGCGGCTGGTACTGCTGTTGTTGTGGGGGCTGATACTGCTGCTGTGGGGGCTGATACTACTGCTGGTTTGGCTGCTGAGGCCGCTCGTACTGAGGCTACTGATACTATGAGTTCGGCTGTTGCTGTCTGTAACCCTGCTGGTTTGGCTGCTGTGGCCGCTGGTACTGTGGTTGCTGATTCCTCACGAATTGGGGCGGATTGTTGTTCATGATACCAACCTGCTCATGGGAGAGCGTGCCCTCAGTGGTTGGACCTATGCTATGAGAATTTGGTACGGCAGGCTTCCGAGGTGGAGGCCTGCTAGGTCGGTGAGGATCAAAGACACTAGAGAACGTAGCATCCTTGAAAGCATTTTGGCAATACCGTGCTCTTTCATAGAGCTCTGCCATGCTGGTCAAGTTGTTCAGGGCGATGACTAACTTAAACTGAGGTGTAGCATTGGAGATTAACATTTTTACTTGCTCTGACTCAGACAGATGATCTTTCACTTTTTCTGCCATGCCCCTGTTGGGTTATCTTGGTTTCTCCGGATCGCTAACGCAGCGGAAAACAAAATATTTACAGCGATCCGTTCCCGTTTCGAAATCTAAAATACAAGATAATCGGATTATCTTTTCTCACCGTGTGCGGATTCGAATCCGCAGCCGTTTGGTTCCGTCGATGTGACACCGCAAGCCGCGCAAGAGCCCGGCCTCTAGTGAAGTCTACGCGATCCTCCCCGCGACGGATATCCTCGAGTTCGTCGTTCTTCACAGCCCATGAAGCCTCCGCCGGTCGCCGCAACGATCGCCGCAGTGCGCGGACGATTTCCCGTCGAACGGGATTCGGAGAAGCGGCGGAGCAGATCTGGATCTGCCTGGACGTCAGAGAAGGACAGAAACTGAGGAGGGACGGCTAGGGTTAGTAGCAGCTTGGCCTGCTCAGCCCGTTCGCCATGTTTTATACTAACCGCGCGGTTTTTCACAAAAACCCCCGGTTTGTATAAAACCCACTTATTTATCCATCGCCTTGAGAATCATTTGCGTGTGACCCTCTAGGCCCAAGTACCAGTCCAGTTAATGGCCCAGTAAGCCCAGTGACTCCTCACTGGCTTTATTAATTAATTAATAACCCTTTATTAATCAATTAATCAATCGAATTGATGTCGCACATCGAATTCGACCGGCCTCCGATCACGTTGGGTGCCAAGCAACACCGCGTGAACCCGGAAGGTATTTGGGGTTAAGTAACCCACTCTTGGAACCTTTCCGTCGACAGTTACCGCGTGGATATAATCCTTCATTCGTACAATGCTCTCGAGTCAACTCAGGGTATGGCGAGCTGTCAAACCCTAACCGGTCGACTCACTTGGATTGGATGCCGCTGATGAATATCGGAAAACTCCTTTCCCGATATTATCGTCCGCCCTGGCCAGGGACTTTCGCGCATCCTTCCTAGAGCATTCTCTCTCTAAGTACCGAGAGCGAATGATTCCTTATTGACACACAATTCCCTTCGACGGTATTCCGCTGCACCCAATCCTTGGCGTATTAGTATCCCATGGCTAGAGATTCGTAAACCAAGGTCAAAGCACAGAAGTCCACCGCCAAGGTGTCCTTGGTGTCTCAAGTCCTAGGACCATCCACGCAACTGCGACAATTGAATCAAGCTGGTTGACAGTGAGGTACAATACCATCCAGCGATTCAGTCGGATCAGTTCAGTGAACTCATTCTCCAATGAGCACCTACAGATTCGCCTTAGTGTCTCCACACAAGTGACTTATGAGACCAGTCACCCTCATCATATGAGCAGGAGTAATCTGTACTAGTCTAACCGGATATCCGATGTCCTTCTCGGATATCCTCCGACTATGAACGATTAAGAATATGTGTGTTTAAGTGATCAGTCTCATTAGTATGATCTCATCATAATCTGATCACCATAGCACATATTCACGGACTTCATTATGAAACGATAATTAACGTGATTTACACATAACGAATATTGGCTTGTAGATTGGCTTGTAGGCCACCTAAACTAACAATCTCCCACTTGGACTAAAGCCAATCACCTTTATACAATAAGCCCATAGACTCTAGGTGACGCTCAAACACAATTTGAGCCAACGGCTTTGTCAGTGGATCTGCTACATTGTCGACGGATGGAACTCTTTCCACTACTACATCTCCTCTAGATATGATCTCTCTGATAAGGTGAAAGCGCCTCAGAATATGCTTCGATTTCTGATGAGACCGCGGCTCTTTCGCTTGCGCAATGGCTCCATTGTTGTCGCACAACAGTGGAACAAGCTCAGAGATGCTGGGAACTACGCCGAGGTCGGTGATGAATTTCTTCAACCACACTTCTTCCTTGGCGGCTTCAGCTGCAGCGATGTACTCAGCTTCAGTTGTCGAATCTGCAGTGGTTACTTGTTTGGAACTCTTCCAACACATTGCCCCTCCGTTCAATGTAAACACGAATCCAGATGTTGACTTGCTATCATCTGGATCCGACTGGAAACTCGAGTCAGTAAAGCCTCGCAGTTTCAAGTCACCTCCTCCATAGACAAGAAACATATCCTTAGTTCTTCTCAAGTACTTGAGGATACATTTCACTGCCTTCCAGTGCTCTTCGCCTGGATCAGCCTGAAATCTGCTCGTAACACTTAGAGCAAATGCAACATCAGGCCGTGTACATAGCATGGCATACATGATAGATCCTATGGCAGAGGCATAGGGTATTCTATCCATGAATGCCCTCTCATCAGGAGTCTTAGGAGACTGCTCCTTTGAGAGATTAATTCCATGTCTCATCGGTATGAAACCTCTCTTGGAATTTTCCATGCCAAACCTTTTGACTATGGTATCTATGTACAAAGATTGGGTCATTCCAAACATCCTCTTTGATCTATCTCTATAGATCCGTATTCCCAATACGTAGGATGCTTCTCCCAAATCCTTCATGGAGAAGTTTTTCGACAGCCAAATCTTTACTGATGACATCATAACTACATCATTCCCAATGAGTAGTATGTCATCTACGTAAAGAACTAGAAAAGTGACTGCACTCCCACTGGTCTTCTTGTACACACAAGGCTCATCTTCATTCTTAATGAAGCCATAAGATTTGACAGCCTCGTCAAATCTTATGTTCCAGCTCCGGGAAGCTTGCTTCAGTCCATAAATGGACCTCTGAAGCTTGCACACTTTATCTGGAGATTCTTTGGATGTGAAACCTTCTAGTTGTATCATATACACCTCCTCCTCAAGGTTACCATTGAGGAAAGCAGTCTTCACATCCATCTGCCAGATTTCATAATCAAAATGTGCAGCAATGGCGAGTAGAACTCTGATCGACTTTATCATGGCAACTGGTGAGAAAGTCTCGTCATAGTCAATTCCTTGCCTTTGACGATATCCCTTTGCCACCAACCTTGCCTTATAAGTGTCGATCCGTCCATCAGCACCGATCTTTCTTTTAAAGATCCACTTGCAACCGATGGGTACAATACCCTCGGACAAGTCCTCCAAGTTCCAAACTTGGTTGGTGTACATGGACTGGATTTCTGAGTTCATGGCTTCTCGCCATTTCCCGGCTTCTGAGCCTTCTATGGCCTCCTGGTAGGTTTTAGGATCATCATCCTCATTATATTGTACCTTAGACTCACCTTCAGCGATATGTCCCACATATCGTTCGGGTAGTCTAGGTACTCTACCAGATCTACGAGGCTCATCTGTGTGTACCTGAACAGATTCAGGAACTGATATCTCATCTGATGATAATGCAGCTGTTTGGGGATCTGGAACCTCTTCCAGTACTATTTTACTCCCACTGTCCTCCTGGAGAAGGTATTCCTCTTCCAGGAAGACAGCTTTCCTGGCGACAAACACCTTTTGTTCACCAGGATGGAAAAAATAGTATCCAAAGGTTTCCTTTGGATATCCCACAAACCTACATTTATCAGTTCGTGATTCCAGCTTGTCTGGATCATGCCCCTTTACATGAGCAGGACAACCCCAGACTTTAACATGTTTAAATTCTGGTTTCCTGCCTTTCCATATCTCATATGGAGTAGAGGCCACAGACTTGTTGGGTACTCTGTTCAGTAGGTATGCTGCTGACTCTAAAGCATACCCCCAGAGGGACACTAGTAATCCCGAAAAGCTCATCATGGATCGCACCATGTCCAACAAGGTGCGATTCCTCCTTTCTGATACACCATTCATCTGTGGTGTATATGGAGGGGTCAGCTGAGAAAGGATACCATTATCCTTTAAGAATTGTGTGAAATTAGTACTCAAGTATTCTCCTCCTCGATCTGATCGAAGAGCTTTAATACTCTTTCCTAACTGCTTCTCCACCTCATTCTTGAACTCCTTGAACTTCTCAAATGCTTCCGACTTGTACTACATTAAGTACACATAGCCAAATCTTGAGAAGTCATCGGTGAACGTGATGAAGTAATAAAAGCCACCTTTGGCTTGGGTGGACATTGGACCACATACATCCGAATGTATTAGTTCCAAAATATCCTTGGCACGTTCTCCATGTCCTGTAAATGGAGATTTCATCATCTTTCCCATAAAGCAGGATTCACATGTTCCAAACGATTCATAATCGAATGCTGTTAAATAACTATGCTTGTGCAACTTTTGCAACCTGCTTTCGCCAATGTGCCAAAGTCTACAATGCCACATGTAGACTTGATTCACACAATTCTTGCTCTTCTTAAGAGCATTTTGACTTACTTGATCTACTCGGATTGGTTCAGACTGAAGAATGTCTTCATATCTGAGCACAATAACTTTGTCCCTGGAGCTGATCCTCCTGCTGAATCGGCATTGGATGCCCCTGAAGCAGGGATGAAAGCTAACGATAAAGGATCGAAGGACAAAGATAAAAGAGTAGTGAAGGGTGACTGCTTATACTATAAGCAGTATGGTCACTGGAAGAGGAACTGCAAGGAGTTCCTTAACGTTAAAGCTCATAGAAAAGTGAAGCTGTCTGAAGCTTCAGATATCTATATGATAGATATCAACTTGTCAGTTAGAGACTCCACATCTTGGGTATTGGATACCGGATATGCCTCTCATATCTGTCATGATGTGCAGATGCTGACAAGTAAGCGCAAGCTGAGACAAGGTGGGGTGGAATTGAGGCTAGGAAACGGCGCAAAAGTTGCGGTGATTGCTGTTGGGACAGCAAACCTCAGGCTTCCATCGGGAGACACCTTACTATTAGAAGATTGTTATTATGTTCCTAGCATAATAAAGAACATCATATCAATATCTTGTTTGGACAAGATAGGATATAGGTTGACTATTGAGAATAAAAGTTGTTCGATTTATTATGGTAATAAATCAATAGCTTCAGCATCTTTAGTCAACGGTCTATATCTCTTAGATGTTTCTTATTACAATCGTCAGAATGAGTGGGTTATTCGACGACATAATTCCCTACAGGAGATAAGTAAAATCTACTTAGCAGATGTTCAATTATTAAAGTTTAAAACAGGACATGGTCTTTTGTTCAAGTTTAACTCCCACTAATTTTCGACGGACTGTATAACCCTCAGTTATACAGAACGGGAGACGCCGACAGTCTCCTAGTGGGGATCAGAATCTCAATGACTTGCACTACAGCCTTGTGGATAGCACAACAAACTGTAATACAATCAGAGAGCACCCAACTCATGGGACTTGCAACTCCTTGCAATATCTGATCATAGCTTCGGTCCCCAGAGATTTAATGGCCTTGTGGATAGCACAACAAACCACTAATTCTGGTCTAAGCTAACCATCATTACGCGACGAGCATAGATTTGCATGCAGCTCTTGTGGATAGCACAACAAAGCTACATGGTTCCTCTACCCCGATCTATAGGCATCTAATGCCATAGCCACAGTTTCTCCTCCCAATTAAGCAGGCCTTGTGGATAGCACAACAAACCTGCCTAAAGTGATTCGAATCCTATGACTATAACGATGGTGGACCACGCGGTAAGTTCTTAACTACTCGCGTTACGGCTTAGAGTTTATCTGAGGGTATTTAGATAACTTTTATCTTGGTCTCTCCTAGGTGATAGTATATAAATATATCGTATATATTTACTAAATACTATAACCTGCTTTGATTCATAATCAAAAGAAAAACAATGCATCACATACATGTCTTTAGTGTGGTCATGGATAGCACAGTGGGTTTGACTGAAGCCAACAGTCAAACGCACACACAATCTAACACAACAATTACATTAGATATCCTGCAAACACATAGGCAAGAGATCTCCATCTTTTCGCCTTCCTGGTTGCAGCTGTGGATCGTCCTCGCTCCTTCCTCGGTTGCCTCCATCATATTACATTAATTCTAGAATTAACAAGTAAATTGAAGAAAGCCTTATGGCGAGTACAAGAGAGAGAGGGAGGTAGAAATACATCGGAGTATGAGAGAGAGACGTGCGCAGACCTCTATTTATTAACAATTAATAATCAAACATACATCCACGATCCACACAATCCATTCATCACATGAATAATAAATTAAGTGCATATCCATGACCACGGTGTGTTTTAAACATCCCACACATGATTTAGCGCATCACATGGCTAAAACAAATGAGTTTTTCAAAATAAATAAGTTTGGCTTTCAAAAAGCTGGGATCCAAACAAAATTGGTATTTGAATTTTGAAAACTCATTTTATTAAATTAATCATGCAATTAAATCTAATTTAAAAGCAATAAACACACATCACATGCGCACACACTCCGAATTAATAATTCCAGATTATTCCATGCAAATTAGAACACTTCTAATAATCTAACACTTAGATTAAACCATTAATAATCTAACAATTAGACTATTAATGACTAATCTAACTCTTAGACTAGTCCAACAAAATTAAACATTAATTTATCACATAAATTAATAATTAACTCTAATCTGTTATTATTAACTAATCTAACTGTTAGACTAGTTAATTAATTAATGTTAATTATCAATTTAACTCTTAAATTTATAATTAACACTAATTAACAATTAACCAACAATCTAACTTTTAGATTATTGGATATAAATTAATTATTAGTTTAACTCTTAAACCAATAACTAATTAATCTAAATTAAACCAATAAATTAGTTAGTTAAAATTAGTTGTTAATATAACATTTAAATCAACAACCAATTCTAATTAACTAATGATCATTAATTTAACTCTTAAATTAATAACTAACATTAATAATTAAGGATTACTAATTTAACATTTAAATTAATAATTAAAGTCAATTATTAATTTAACAATTAAATTAACAACTAACTCAAATAATTAATTAACAATTAGATGTATAAATAATTAATAATCTAACAATTAGATTAAAAATTATTGACTATTAATTTTAACTCTTAAAATTAAACAAATTAAGGTCAATAATTAATTTAACACTTAAATTAATATTAACCTCAATTAATCCACAACTAATTGCTAATTAATAAATCCTTAATTAAGTTAATGATTCAAAATCATTAATTAAAGCCCAATTAAATAAAATTTGAACATTAATTTAAATTATTCAAAACAAATTTTGAATTTTAAATTAAATTCATATTTTATTCACATTTTAAATAGGCATTAGGGGTTTTAATTGGGGTTTAATATAAAATTAGAGGGCAAATGGGCTCAGCCCAATAGAGCCAACTGGCTCGAGCCACTGTCGAGCCTGGGCTCGGTCAGGGCCCGAGCCAGGGTCGCTGGGCTCGAGCCAGGGCCCGGGCCCCTGGCCCAGGAGCCCCTGGCTCGCCCAGCCGGCCGGTCCAACCGGTTGGACCGGCCCCGACCCGGCTCCCCCCCCTTTCACCTGCAACCCGACGCCAGAAGGAGTTGCAGAAACCCTAGGGGGTTTCCCCCCCCCATCCCGCCGGCACCGGGGTCGTCGCCGGCCGGGCCAGACCCCTTCATCTATCAGCAAAACTGACGAACTTCTCGTCGAGCTTCATTTTTTCTGCTATCAAATCGATAATGGACAGAGAGGGGGCAAATCTATCTTGGTATCGTTGAATGAATTTTCGTGATACGATACCATAGTCCTCTACTTCAGCAGGTTCTAAAGAAAAGAACTATTCGAGGGCTGGTCCCTCCAAGGATTTCTTGAACAAAAATGTCAACGACCTCTTGTCGTTTTGCCAGAAAGATGACTCATACAAAAACTCCTTCAAATAAGTGAAGGGGTTACCAGTACCATTGTATTTTCGGTATACCGGCATCTCAGAGGGTGGCAAATGGAATACAGGCAGACTTGGCAGGTTAATCTCAGGTGCAGCTTTAACTCCCATCATCTTCTGAAGGTTGTTGAACTGTTCGTCCATACGCTCCATCTTTGTAAGCAGAGGTTGTGTTGTTGGATCAACATGGGGAGGAGGGGGAGGTGGAGGTACATGATAGTCCTGTTGCCTAGAGTATGTAGGGCATGAGGGACAATAGAGTTGAGGTCCGGCAGAGCTTCCGCCATGCCCGAGGGCATTTTGGTAAGTAGGCGTTAGCGACCTGACCGGTTGCCTCGAAGAAGAAAGTTGTGGCCCAGCTGGCTGAGAGGTTGAGACTTGATGGCCTTCCATGGCCTGGGGAATGAAGGAAGTATGAGGAGAAGGAGGTTGAGGAATGACAGGGGGAGCCGCAGGATTTGGCTCGGCAGACTGCATGGGCGTCTTCCCCTTCAAAACAGACTAGATTGCCTCGAACTGTCAAGGATCCAGACGAGAGGCAAGAACTCCCAAAGCGTTCACTAGATCCGAGGGATCGGAGGATGATGGATCATTCAAGTTCATGCCCCCCTTGAAAATAGGATTAGGAATCGCATGCACATGTAAAGGAAGATCAGAATATTGATCATGAGCACAAGGAAGAGGGGTTTGTTGGTTTCCCTCGTATTGAACTGGACAAGAATGGGGATTACGGGGGGCATCAGCATCTCCCCCGCTTTCAAAGTGGTAATCAGACTCAAGAGGGGCATTAGCATCTCCCTCGTAGTTGACTAGGGCATCTGAAGCCATGCTCAAATCCCTACCTGATCGAAGTAGCATGATATTAGATTTTCTCAAAGATTTGTAGACAAGTTGCACAGAGATTAGACAAACAAGTGGATGTTTAACGTTATTTCAGGATTCCTTGTTGGGTTATTTGGATTCAATTAATCACAAATTCACTTAATGGGTAGGATCCTAGTTTCAGTTCAATTTCTACCGTTATACTCTATGGCTTTCTCTCACAACGTTATGAAAATCTAACCAGGACTTCGATTGGTACAACCAGCCCGATGAACAAGGAGGAATACCTTGATTTTGGGGACTTACGGAGGTCTTTAACGCCAGCCACTCTAGTCTGATCGAGGGACCGACCCAATCAGAGAGAGGTGAAGACGTCAAGAAAGGTGTTCTTAAGAGAAAAGGGAGGTGTTAGCCCCAGTGCATATGACCTGTGGCCTGGATGGCCTCTAATGCTTATTACGTAATGTATAGTAGCAAGCAGATCAGAAATCTGAGAATTGAAGAAAAAAACAAGAAACTGCCTGAAACGCGTCGTTGTTGGTCGACGCTATTCAAACATAACCTTATTTTTCTTGCAGAATCTCAGGCAGCAGACAGCAGAGAATTTTGCCTGAAAGACGTCTGGGTTGGACGATGCGGTATGAAACGCGTCGTTGCTCCTGGACGCTTTTCAAGTCACAGAATCAACAATTAAGGAGGAATTTCTGGATCGATTCCTCCTCAAACAGACAGGATGAAAGTAGTAAATAATCGGCTCATGCGATTCTTTTTATTTCAATTTTTTTTTAACAGGATGATTTATCATGTAAACAACAAAACATTCAATCAATCACACATGTTTCTTATCACAAAAATAGCTCTTCAATCAATCAAACGGGGAGGGCAAGATCTTGCCATAGGGGTGTGCATGTGGTGCACGTAGGAATAATAATTAAATTGAAAACTCACTGATCGATAAAGGCGTGTCGAGAGACACAGGTGGTGCACAGAGAGTGCCCGATTGATGAAAGCAAGAACAAAGATTAAAAGATGGCGAGACCAAGTCCCACCGTGATCGCCAAAAAGTTGTGAGTGCTCAAATTAGGTGTGTGATTATCATGAAAATTTATGTTGTTTATGTGACAAATAAACCTATTAAAACAAAGTGAATGTGATCGCCAGAAACTTTTAACTAAAAAGTTCCAAAAGAAAAGATTGATCGCCTACCTGTTTTGGAATTAGGAGATTTTGAGTCCTTGATTCCCCTCCTTCAGCCGACTGAAGAAAGAGAGCCCTTTTGACTTTGTTCTTGCTTTGGCTGTTTATCAGACTTTGGGGATCATCCAGATTCCTTGTTATTGATTCCCTCCTCTTTATCTCCTTTTGTACCTTTGAACCTTACAAAAAATGGAAAGAAAGAAAGAGAGGGAAAAATAAGAACTCAAATAGATGTAGTATCTATTCCAGTAGAAATTTTAATCATGCAACTTGAACAAAGAACTCACTTGTTTGATAGTCTTTTAAACCCCTTAAAACATGGATTGAAAAATAATGCTAGTGAGTGTGTGTTGCATGGAGTGATGTGATGAATGAAAGTTTGAACTAATATGATGATGAAAAATTAAGAACTGAGTTGGATGGCCCCTAGAAAGCCTTGGTCTTGAAAGTTCTTGAAAGAACAAAGAAGCGATGAAGAAGGGATGTAGCTTGCTTCAAGACTCCTAGAAGTAGCAGCACTTCGATCCTTCAGTGCCTGAACGTCGTCGTCAAGATTCTTTGCTCCAATTTCACTCAATTATCACTATCATCACTTAACTTTTTAATGACCAAAGGGTTGTGTATTTATAGACTTTACATCCACAGTTATGATCAGATTAACATGAAGGATTTTAAAGTTTATCCAACTAACAAATAGATTAACACAGATTAATTCATCATTATCTATAATTATCTAACACACGTCGCCCATGAGAGACGTCTTTTAGACTAATTAAGATAAGGATAAACATCTGGTAAAAGTAACAGAAACAGCTTAGGAGACCTAAATAGCGTCGTGCCCTGAAGACGTCTTTTATCTAATTAATCACTTAATTAAAATTCAAACTTAAAAATCAAAATAGGAATAAACTCTAAATGGCGTCTACACATGTCGACGTCTTTTAGACTTTTTCATATTTGATTAAAATTTGAGTTAAAATCAATTTAATTAATTAACTTAAATTATGTATATCTGACCCGATGCTATTTAGATAATTAATCCGGAAAGATTAATAAAAATTAACTAATTATTAAATATCAGACCATTCTGAGGCATTATTATATGATATGAAATTTACTCAAAATGATGTCAAAATTAGCGTGTCTACACACCTCTCACCGCTTCTACCACCATCTCCACCGCGGCTCTTCACTCTTCGGATGGCGGTCGACGTCTTGAAGGAGTGACAGCGTCCACGGAGGTACTGGCGGCGGCTTGCAGTGTAGCAGTTCGATGGCGAGGAGACGGAGCTCGGTGATTCTTTAGCATTGCGGCGGCGCTTCCGCAAAGTGGGGACTCTGCGAGGGGTCGTGAGGAGTTCAAGCAACTGGTAGGGTGACGATACTCATGCGTGTTTCGATCGATTAAACTCATGAATTTTGAGTGATTTCTTGCTATTGAGAATGCTATGGATGTGTTGGGATTTTCGGGAAGAAAATGAGCATTTTTAGGCTGAACTTTAATTGAAATGAGCATGAGTTTTATGAAATTGGGAGTAACATGTGTGGATCAAGGATTTCTTGTTTATTTATTTTGGTGTTTTTATTTTGATTTGTGGGAGAGGGTGTTGTGTCGTGGCTCGGTGAGACCAAGGGGGGAGTTCGGTCTCGGCGATTAGCGAGTCGCATCACCCTGAGTTGACGCGATTCAGGCCCATGTCCCTGAGTCCCGAGGCCAGAGAGTGACAAAAACAATTTTAAGGCGTGGAATGGCGTCGACCTGAGTCGACGCAATTCAAGCCCTAGCCCTACAGTTCTTGCATCCATAAAATGTGATTAATATGTGTATATTGAGTTAATTTTCCTATATGTTATATAAATTAGATTCTTGTATATTGTTAAATAAATTTGTTAATGCGTGATTGTAAATCATACATTGGGGCGAGGGTTTCCACATGCTCGAAATCGCATTGCTTTGTGATTATGTGATTGTGTACCTAGAGTGACAGTTTGGTTATCATTTGACACCCTGTGTCGGTGTGGGAGTAATGTAGTGTCGGTATGGGAGTGACACAGTGGCGCCTAGGAGACGAGGGTCACCGGGTGTACCCCAGGGTAGTAGCTAGTACCGATGTGGTAGTGGTACATTTTGGAGTTTGTCACTCGTGGCTAGGCAGAGGGAAAACCACCTAAAGATAGACAGGCCGGAGTAGCTAGCACGCTATCCGAGGGGTTGATGTTCCGTTGCAGCAGGTCGTGTTTTTCTGTTTGACTTGGAAGTTTCTTGTGTGTTTCTTATTGTGGACATGTGGTTTATTTATCGATTAATTTGTGCATATCTTGCCTATCTCTTTGTTGCGTTGTGGTTGTGCGTGTGGGGGAGGTGGAGATCGCGGGATACCTACTGAGTCCATTCTAGTGTGACTCACTCCCTACGTTTCTAGGTGAGGGTTCCAGGAGGACGTAGGAGTTCTAGTTTCCATCAAGGATTGCACGCCTACGACCACTATTCCGGAGTATGTCCCGACGTAGTTGTACTTTTATTTCTGGCATGTACGCACTATTTTTCCTTTCAGTTGTGGACTATGTATTTATTTGTTGAATCGAGTAGGACTGTAATAATTTTCTTTCCTACACTTTTACCTTACAGGTCGATGCTTGTGTAGAATGTTTATCTCAGTTTGTCATTTATTTCTCAGACTTATTTGAAATCCTAGTCTCGTTCCTAATTTTAATGGTTCGATACCCATTTAGTAATCAGATCCACGATTATAGTGTAGCAGGTCGTTACAATGAAGATTAAGAGGACCAAGTTTTATCCTTTTAAGGGGGAGAGCCAACTATAGGTTACATATATGCCACCCATGTATACCTTTTCACTAGGTTTGTAAGCCATTAAAAATTAACTTATTTTACTCCTGATTCTCTGATAATTAGTGCTAAAGGATGCATTGACCACAATATATCTTCATAGATTTAATTAATATTGTCCATTCATCTACATTCACTTGTGTTGCTTAGAAACTAGAGAGAATCCGTTAACACTTTAAAATATTAGGATAAGTTAAGGCTTTCTTGTGACATCCTTCAATTTCATAAGTGATTTATATTTAAGTCTATGACATGTGTTTGGTTGGAAGTTGATGATCTTAAATATACTTTTAGGTGAGTAACTAAAATCATACCATCACTACTTATCCTTTCATTATTAGTACTTCTACAAGAAGATATAGAGACCACATTAAATATAAGTTCATTTGATAGTCATGCTACATTATAGATGGATTCTCTTAATTTGTTAGAATATTAGGAAGACACTTGTCGATATGTATATAACCCTTTCAAAGTGATCCATTAGGCTACCTATAGATATATACTTAAGCCATTTTATGTGATCCTTTAGGCCTTATACGATTTCAAACATAGATTACTTCTAGTTCCATGATGAGTAGATTGTTAAGTATAGATAATTTGTGTTCAGTCAAGAAAGCGAACCTAGTAAGGGTATTTAGCAGTTAAACCCATTATTCTGATTGAAAGTTAGATTCGTTTTCTTAAAACAATCAAATTAGAAGCAGAACATCGATAACTTATGTGTTCTATTGGATATTCGAAATATTATAATTGTCTCATGTATCTCAAGTTGAAAATATCCATAGGAGGTAATTGACATACTCTTATGATATTCGAAGTGCTTTTAGGAAGTAGTCATAAGCTACGATGAGGTTATTATGATCATGTTCTGTATCCTAGTTGTTTTGACACATACTCAATCTAGTGATTTTACTGGCAATTATATGATAATTGCGAACTATTTAGTTAGTCATCAATCTCTTTCCACTCTATGCCTTTAGGTATGTAAGGATAAGTTGATCTATTGACTAATAAAATTGACTAACTAGAACAGATCTCAAATCTATTGACATACCAAATCAAGGTCTATATATTAATCTTATTGAAAATCAATACGAGTAATCTATTAATACTAAGATAGTTTGTTAAGATCTATCAAATTTTGAAGACAAAATTTCATTAAAGGGAGAGGTTATACCCTGCACGTTTACAACCCATTAAGAAATTTAATTAATTTAAGTTGGACTAAGTAACTAATTATGAGAATCCATTAGTGAGTTTACGTAATTTGTCTTAGTCCAATTAACCCAATTATAAAATCCCATTAGCCTAATGACACTAGGAAGAAGAGTCCACTAACTTAGTTAAAATTCTAAGTTTAAGTGCACTAGACAACAATATAATAAAATAGTGATAACTTTATATAAAGGACTCGGATTGAGGCATAGTTGATATTGTTGAAAAGAGCATAAAAATATATATAACTTTTTAGAAGACTAATTTTACTAATTTAGATGTTTTAAGGACTAAAAATATCAATCATTAGTTTTACAAAGGACTACCAATAGGAAACAAATCCTAATAGAACTAGGACTCAAATTAGGAAATAAGAGAAACTATAATTAAAGTTAACCATGACCTGAAAGGCTCTGTAAGACATATTTGCATTGGATTAGAAATATAATATAATAAATTTAAGTATGATTAGGATTTTAATTAGTACGTAGAAAGTTATAATTAAAATCCTACTCGAACTAAAATTCTATACACAGATTTACTTGACACAGTACTGGTATTTTAAGGATAACTTCGTTTATAAAATTTTAAATTAGGTAAGACAACTTTCATTAGAAAGATGGCTTAAAATTTTAAAATTTTTATGAAGATCATATTTTTCAAATAAATCGTGTACTAGTCAGAATCAGGACAACTTTGGACAGAAATAGACTCTACTAGATTTCTACGTTCAAAGTACTCAGGACAGTAGCTTAGTAAAATAAGGATAACTTCTTGCATAAAAGTACAAAAATAGTGAGGCTAATGACATTGGAAAGATAATAACTAGTTATACAACTTTTTAGAAGAGAGTTTTTCCTAGGTCTAACATTTAAGGGGTCGAATTTAGAAGTTTTCATATTAGGAAACAAAGGGCAGCAAGAATTAAGTCCTACTTGCACTAGGAAATTACTTTACTTGGAGATTAAGCCACGTGGAGTTAGTGTTCGACTCCAGCAAAGAAATGCGATGTTATTAATTGTATTAATAAAGGAAATAAGTATAAATAAAGCTTTGGTGTTGTGCATAAGTCCCCTTACACACAGCTCCAAGTTTAAAGTAAGAACTTGTTATTCTTTAGTAAGAAAGAGGATGTTTCTTAGTTAATTTTTTTAGAAATTTGATTCTAATCAATATTTTATATTATTGGAGGCTTAAAGAACATGGGAAAGAACTTAAAGAATATGTAAAAGAATTTAAAAGATGAAGAAACTATAGATAGATAGCAAGGAAGTCATAATAGAATCAAGAACTGATCTTTCTTTAAGAGATAGATGCATAACCCTAAATATGATCTATTTTGTGTTAAAAATTATATTATTTTTAAAGATTTTCAAAAGCTAATCAATTGATAAGAAATTTACTCTATATGTCTATTTTATGATCATAAAGTTTCATATTTTTATGATCTTATTTACTATCTATTCGATGATTATTATCTCAATATATGCAATCTGTCCATTCAATATGTTTTGTTTCCACTATGATCACTTGAGTTATAGATATTTGTTATCCTTGGTCCGATGTCTAATTGAGATTAAAGTTTGTTAGAAGCTTATTTTTGATGTTATATTCATGTCCAATAAATTTTATAATTTTTAAGTTTTTTTGCTATTTATTCTATAATTTTCTTGTTGTACTATACAATGTGTCAAGACAGTTTTGAAATCCTAACTTATGGATCTTCTAGATCACATGATTCATGTCCAAAGTATGCCAAATTTTGTACAGAGATTTTTTATATTGTACTTGACGTCCCTATAAAGTTTAAAAACTTCTTGACCCTGTTTGATATTTATTTTACCCTCTATTTTTAGTTGCTAAAATTATATTAGAATCAGATTTTCGGAATCGAAGCGGGAGTCTAAAATCATATTAATCTAATTAAAAAATTGATGAAACTTTGTACACATTTTACATATGACCTATTTATCACTTTTATAAAATTTGGAAACTTTTTTAATCTGTTTGATAATATTAGGTCTATTTGCTTATTTTTTAGTTCTACAAATTACTTTTAGTGGCCGAAAATATATTTATTTATCCAAAAATTTTGAGAAAATTCTTGAAGCTTACTCTTCAGTCCAAAAATCTATTGGCATCATATCTACTCTAATTTTCTTCCTATATGACTATGATGACTCTTTAAGTAGCTATTTTGTATATAAAAGCATGTATTTTAACTTTATATGTATCACTTTGCTAATTCAATTTTCAGATCTTTACTCATCTTATGCTCTTTGTTATCTCATTGTGTCATATTTTATAAACATATTTAGACATTGCGATTTCAAGGAGATTGTAGGGTCTGATTCCATTATAAGTATCCGTATTGAATAGGATATTTTGTGTGTGAAACCTGAGGGCAACAGGTAAAATCTCAATCAAACAATAGGTACAAAGTGCTACATGAAACAAAGCCATACGCTGAATGGGAGCCACCTCTTGAATCCATAGGAGCCATCTCTTGAAACATGTTTGCCGTTTATATAGTTATGGTAGGATTTAGACTTTCCAGTTCTACGCAGGGCTAAGACCTTTGTTTCATTTGCGTATATACTTTGGTATTTGTTAGTTTTGATCATTGTATTGTGGTTTTGATACATGTCCGTTATGATGTAATTAGATATATTTTATTGGCACATAAATTTAAAATCTTTGCTCTGAGATGTTTATTTGAATTCAGTTACGTCATTTGAATTTTTTGATCATCCTGATTAGCTATTCCTCTGAAATCATATGAATCTATTTTAATCTTATAATATGTGATATGAATTTGATCTGATAAGCTATTATGCCATGTTATTCGTTATGTGATATGTGATAAGTTCTGTTTGATATGAGATATATTCATTTTGATATGTGATAAGTTATGTTCATGGCTAGTAGAATTTGATATGTCACATATGAATCTAATCATGCTAAATAAGATGTATGTTAGTTGATCTATTCATACTATTAGAAAACACATTTAATTTGGTAGACTTATATTTGGCCATATTTTATATCATGTTCTTATTTGAACTATATGTAGAACTATGTAAAATCATGTTTAATATAATTATATAATGTGATTTGCAAAGTTACTATATGTTAAGTCATGTAGATAGTTTGAAGCATACTGAGTGATGGACTCATAAATCTGATCAACCATTTTTCAGGAGAAATCGATTCAAGATTTGCCTAGGTGGGGAATCAAGCACGATAAATTTTCAGAAGACCTTTTGATTATCAAATGAATAATTTAATGTAGTAAGTAATGATGAGAGATTGATGTACTTTTCTTTACTTTGTGAGATTGAGAATTTAGATACAAATTGATGAATATTATAATTTGTGAACTTTGATATTTACTATATTTAGATGTTTAGATTAATTGATAATTATGACATTTATTTACATCGTATTGTAGTTGTTTAGCTCTCATATCTATTTGTTATAATGGGATTTAACTCGAGGTTACACATACGAAATTTGAATTTAAAAAAAAATGAATCGGATCTGGAGTGTAACATAAAAACTCTAGCAACAACTTCAATAGTCTATCCCAAACAGCAACTCTAAGTGGAGCTTACTTGTTTGGGATGAAGTTTTGTGACCATCGATGGATAGCTAGTGGGTTGATCTAAGAATCCATGCCCTAAGCACGTCCAAGGTTGCCAACTTATGTTGGAACTTTGGTAGTAATCTAAGCCTAGGAAGGAGCATGACCATGTCTCCCAAAGCTCTGCAAAAGTTTCCCACGAGTAGTTGAATCCCACTACTTGTGTCCCAGCGCTTTTATAATTAGGTAGTTCTCCCAATAAGGCATAGTTGCTTTGAAGTTCCTTCATGGAAATACATATTGTGTTTCTTATGGAGCTTGCCACCAATTCATGAGGTCTAGCATTAATGTTGCTCACCTTTGTTGGCCCTTCGTGGAATCCTATGCATCTAGCAACTTCAACATAGATCTTCATCTTCGCACTCTTAAGAGGCATAGCAGCTATGCCCTTGCCTAGGTTTCTCTCCCCCAATAGTGAAAATCAGATTTCTCCATCGATCCTCTATTTCATCCAGTTCCTTAAATTTCTCCATCCTCTATTCCATCCAATTCTTCGAAAAGCCTCTTAGGCTTAGTCTTTGGACGCCTGCTAGCATCTACCAGGAGTGCTCCCACTTTGTCCCTCATTCTTACCAGTGGTGTCCCTCACACCCTATCCTTTTCCACAACCTTTGCCCCTACCCTTAGCTCTAACTTCCCCAAAGCTAACCCCACATCACCAAGGTCCCCCTCTCACCATCCTACTGCCCTTCACCTCAACCATCCACTACCAAAAATCAAGTTATTATGTTCACAATGCGAGCTAGTTTGTAGTGGCTCTAAACATACTTGAACTAGACCTCATCCAATTTTGTGACTAGGAGTCTGGGATCTCTTTGTTCACTAAATTTCTCCATATATTATACTATCCCCTTTAAATCTTCATATCTATCAACCAATATTCTAAAGTTACAAAGGATTAGCCATCGATCCCATTCACAGTCCAATTCAAAAGATTTAAAAATAAATATTCAGCAAATTCCCTAGGTATGAGGTTTTTATTTTTGCCTTTCTATAAAAAATGGTGTCCCTTTAGTTTTCCAAGAGAAAAAAAATGTCATGTCAAAGTTAACTACAATTGGATGAGAGAAACAGTGGCACGTTAGAAGTTAACATAACGTGCACGTTGCGGCTACAAAGTTGAATATGGGAAGTTCACAATGTGAGCATCATACGGATGATATGTTATGTCACAATGTAAGCATCGAATAGATGATATCTTAGGCCATAACCCTTATCACTTCCATGATAGTTCTATTGTCCACATACCTCTATTCTTTTTTGTATCTGATGTTTAACCGCTAAAAACATAATATTATTAGCTGCTACAATCCTAAAGTTTAAACAAAAACACAAATATATCCTTCCGACCAATTACAATGATAATATTCAAAGAATGTTGTGAATAAGAATAATAGATTCTGATAATAAGTTTCTAATGTTAAAAAAATAAATGTTCTCTAGTTTTTCTTTGTTTTCCCTCTCTTCTAAGGGTATGGTTGTCATCTCGGTGAGCATATGAAAATAAACATATGAAGAATATGAAAGTAAAAGTATAGTCCATTAATTTAGGGGCACTGTCAAAAGTAAGATGAACTTAAAATCTATATAAAATAACACAAATTTTGGAGGTGTACAGACAAGGATCTCTCGCATTATATGATTATGCTATGTACAAAAGAAGAGAAGGAGTACAGTATATATCTTGGTAGTGCTTCCACTAATTATACAAAACCAGTGCGAGAGGCAACAGCCTCTTCCAGGACCTGCGCATCCTGAAAGCTCTCTTGAAGGCGGACTTTTCTCTGACATCCCGGGAAGATGCCCGCTGCTCGTTGGCGTTCTCCTCCTGCGTCTCCTCCGTCGCAGGGGCCGCAACCTCCACGGTGCCATCTGCCTCCACCTGATCCCAGAAACGGGCTCCCCTCCTCTTCTTTCTGATGGTGGCCAGCACAGTGTCCCGGTTGCAGATCCCCCACACTGTCACCTTCTGTATGCCGTAATCTACCTCCACCGAGTATATCCCTGTAGGTTGTAACGTACCCAACATCATCGGCGTTTGCATGCATGTCCATCTTACGAAATGTCATTTTTAGTTCTTATACTAGCTACGACGATCGATATTAAAACACGCCGTGCATGGGTACCTTCGATATTATAATTAATCTGAAGTCATGTCCCAGTATGATCCAATATGCATGAGAAAGATTAGAGAGAGGAAAGAACAAAGTCCAGACGTGATGCATCTTCATTGGGTGCCTAGCTATCTATATTTAAAGGCAATTAATGGGTGAACTTTTTTATTATTTGAAGTTTTTGAATCACCAAATGATCATTTTTCCCTTAAAAAACTCGTGCCAGTAACGGATTCTATAGTGTACCAAATTAATGAACCTAAGGTCCTTCCAAAGTTTTTTACCCTGATAAAGGGAGAAGTCTAAGGTGAGGAGTTTTTCATAAATTTACTTACTGGAGTTACTTTCACTTTTTAAATCTAAACCAATCAAATTTTCCATTCTTAAAAAAGAAAAAACTTATTTACTACACACAATGTAATATAGGAAGTAGATTATTTATAATTTGGTGAGCTAATATTGGTTGATATCCACAAATCTGAGTCGTAACTCTCATCACACTAGAAATTTTATTGCAAGCTTAATACATATGCAGTGATTTATTAAAAAGTCACCAACCCTTTTTATAGAGTAGGGCACATGATTTAAATCTGCAGGATGATTACCATCCGACTTTAACCCACCCAAAACTATAAATAACGTGTGATCAAAACATATACACGATGTCCTGATATTAAGCAGATAAATAAATAGATGGGTAAATACAGAGAGAGAGAGAGAGGGGGGGCATATATGATATATGCATACCCTTGAGATGTGACAAGGCCTTCTTCACTTTCTTCTCACAACCATGTGAATACATGGGCACCCTCATCTCCACGTACTGCGGCTCGACGCCTTTCACCACGGGAACGATCTGCAAGTTCTCCATTCAGCTCCCAATCTCCACCTCCACATCGATATGCCGTGTCGCCCCTAGAGAGCTGCTGGTCGACCTATTTGTAGCGGCATGTATGTCCTGTTGCACTTCCACGGCAGAAAAGCTGAAGTCCCAACGTCAAGGCTCCAAGTGGGTTGCTCGTGTCATCCCCTTTCTTTTCTCACCCCATCTCTACTTTCCGCGCATTTGGCACACCTTTCCCCCTCACTCCATGAGCCTGCCTTTGTTCCACTTCAAATTCTTTAACTTGGCGTGGAGATCTTGCTTTACGGCAGTAGAGAAGTTTAGATATTTGGATAAGCCACTTTTCTCACGTAAGACCCCGGGCATTGGTCACGATAGTACGTGCCACCATGTTGACAACAGAACGTGGGTTCCCCACTCGCTTTATCTAGAGGATGAGGCAGTGTTGTCCCCCATGTGCAGGTTGTGGTTGAGGGTCATCAAAAGGTGGCGGAGAAGGCAAGGGAAAACTAAAGGAGGGGAATGCTTCTTGCACTTTATTAAGGTACTCTCTTTGTTCGAATAATTCCACATCGGATAAAAGATAAAAGAAATAATACTTGGATATATGATGTCCACTCCACTCAATACTTTAAGATTTTGAGTTGGACGATCCAATAATTACATGCTATGAGAACTTATAGTTACGAAGAGAACCACGCATCTCATATTTGTGATCCATTGACAGAATCTAAATTTGGCTTGCAGTGAGGAGACATGTTAGAATAGTCTCACATTGGATTAGAGATAAAAGAAGCATTTTGTTTAAATACATGATACTTACTCTACTCAATGTCTTAAGGTTTTGAGTTAGATAGCTCAATAACTTTAACACTCTTAACATACTCCTCGTACATATTTACTAATTATTTTAGAATATTTAACAAACACTGGTGATGAGGGAAGGATTGTTAAGGCCCCCATATCATTAGTAAAGAAATAAGCGCATAGAATAAAAATATCTAACCAAAGAGTAGAATACATCTTCTCATAAATGAAAGAAAAAGAATGGGATATTTCACCATGATGATAAAAAATTTCTCTTTTTCAAACTTTTTTGGCCAAATAGAAAATTGATGAATGATAGCATAACTTTAGCACAAAAGGAGATTCATCCCCATATTTATTCTATTGCTAAACAGGATTAAGAGAATGAGAATAGTATTATCCGAAGAATAAATATATGAGTAATTTTCTTTGATCATGTTTGACACTGTCACATGGGTTCTTATTAAAAAAAACTTTTGTACCTTCATCTAATTATTTTGAGGCAAAAAGACAAGGTCATGTGAATGACTAATGTAATGTTTGGATTTCTATATCTATACTCATGAAAAATACCATATTTACATCTATTTCCCCAACTCTCACATATTGTCATCAATACTCCTGAAATCTCAAAAATGTTGTGGTTATACCCCTTCGTCAAAATGTCATTAAATTAGACCTTAAGACTTTGTATACACACCCCTAATGCACTCATTATTTTACACAAATATCCCTTAAATCCACTAGAATTTTGAGTATGCACCTTTGTTGTAATCAGGATTTACTAAATCATTTTGGTATATTTAGTTGAAGTTCACGTTATTTTGATGGAGGGGCATAACCACAACATTTCTTGGATGTTAGGAGAATTGCTGACAATATGTGAGAGTTGGGAGTATAGATGTAAATACGCTGTTTCAAGAGTGTATATACAAAAATTCCTAAAATATTTTGGTTGTTGGTTTTCTTTTATCTTTCAACAAAAAACTCTAAATTATAACTTCTAAAATTAAGGTAATGTTAACCAATGAGCATGGAGTTTGAATAGAGAGGGGCAATGGGTATGGAACCCAAAAGGATAAAGATGTGGAGGCAGTTGGGGAGCTTCCACTTTCTCCACGTTGTTCTCCCTCTCCTTCTCATGCATGCGTTGTGAGAAGTGGGGAGAGGGAGAGAAAGGCATGCAGTTAAAACAGCTTGCACCCTTCTACATTCACACATCCCTATACCTATTCCCTCATACTAATTTGGATTAGAATGGGTGTAAGAAAGAGAGGAATAAATATATAGAGAGGGAGAGAAAGAAACAAGAGAATAAGGAAGTTAACAAGGTTCTCCTCTCTTCTCCAACGCACTGCACTCCCTCTCTCTTGCTGTAAAAGTTCTCTCCCAGGTTGCTCTCCAAGGGAGCCCATCACCACGACAGCCTTGGTCTTAGAGTGTAGAAGATAGGAAGGCTCCCTCCCCGTGGTCTCTTCCTCGTCCTCTCGAGGTTTGTCTCGTCTTCTTCCATCTCATGTCGACATCGAGCAAGGTATACATCTCACCTATCGTCGTAGTCCTTCCTCCGTGCATGCCTCTACTAGTTTACTATGTGAATATTTAATGCATGGAGATCATTCAACAATGGTATCAGAACTAGGTTTGCGATGATACCATGGTGAGATTCCCCATCCATTACATCAACTCCGCGATGGCCTCGTCAAGTAGTAAACCTCCCATGGTGATCATTAGTGATGATGAGCTAGAGATCGAACCCGATGGGCTGATGGATTACGACGAGGAGTCGTCGAACTAAGTCCCAGTGCACCCATGCTTGCCTTCCATCTGACGTCGATTCATAGCACCGAATACCGCACGTACCTTAGCGGCAAATATAGTGTGATATCGAATCGCAACTACGTCAAGCCCAAGCATGAGCACCGCAATAAAGGTGACGATGTCCACGGTGACTCAAGCGGTGAGGAACACGATGCCCATGCAAACAGTGGAAAGAGAGGCCTATCGTCGTGGCAGATCTCGACAGGATACACACCCTAGGCTGGCATGGACATTGCGCCCGTGCACCACATGGGGGGGGGGGGGCGCTCACGCCTGCGCCCCAGGCTGGACAGGTTGTGGCACCCACGGCCCTGCGCAGGAGAATGCTAGCACCCGCGCTTCGTGTAGGGGGGCGCCCACGCCCAAGCACCAAGCTAGGGCAAGCATGGCGTCATGCCCCTATATGAGGGGGGGCGTTGTCACCTGCGTCCCATGCGGGGGGGGGGACTTGGACCTGCACCCTAGCCAGGGGCCGGCCTGGCACCTGCACCCCATACAGGGGAGACACTAGTGCCTAGCCCCAGCCAGTGGCAGGCACATGCACACCCCAGCACATGGGGGAGGCCCCAAAAGTCCAACGTAAGGAGGCTGATCTACTTTCTTTTCATTCCTGCATGTTTGTAACCACGGGTACTTCCCCTCATGAAAGTTGATCTACTTTTTTTTCAATTCCTTTATCTATTTCATCCAAACATGATTAGTTCCATTGATTCCTTTGAGTTGCTTCATTAATAGTTATGGAAAGATTCCCATTATGTGATGTTGAGCGTATGTCTCATCACACCTTGGCATCATATTTTTAGTTCCTTTCACTTCACTTCATTCACCGCCACTTCATTCCATTTCACTTCATTCCCTTGTAAAGCAGATGCCAATGCAGGACAGCTGCAAACACGCTAATTTTGACTTCATATTGAGTAAATTTCATAACACATTATAATGCTCCAAAGTAGTCTTTAGTTTAATCATTTGAATAATTTTTACTCATTATTTCTTGAATTTAGTTAAGTCTTTTGAATCGCGTCTACTATATTGGACGCCATTTAAGTATCAAACCCTAATCAGTTTTTAAATCAAATTTTTAATTGACTATCGAGTTATCTGAATCGAGTCCGCCATGGCAGACATTATTTAGACTTTTGATTTTGAGTTGATTAACTATTTGATTTTTGAATTGATTGCTATTCATTTGAAAAGAGTCCTCCATAGAAGACGTAATTTAAAATTTTCATATTTATCTTCAATTTTAATTTTCTTTTTGGCCTTTATAAAAGATGTCCTGGTTGATGAACGCCTTTCTAAATGACATCTTCACATATAGACGTGATTCAGTTGTGTAGCCCAAAAGGCCAAATCCGAGCTAAATTGAGCTATTTACCTTCATTGTGGTTTCCTTTCAAGATAATATTCCTTTCCATAGATTGATCCAAGGTAGAGGGAGAGTTTTGGATAGTTTTCTTGCCTTGGGGTGTCCTAGAGTCTAAGAACTCTATTTTTTAGTGAATTATTGTAGGAATTAGTTCTCTATATACACATATATACTTTAAGACCTCAAGGAGGTTGGCCAATTGACCATTGTAAGTTCTATCAAAGAGAGAGGAGAGCCCTCTCCCCAGAAGCCTTCTTCTTGGATGCCTTAAATCAAGGATGACTTTTGGAGGGGCCGACTTCTTTTTATTCTTTCTTTAATTCTCTCTTATTCATTATTTCTAGATTTTAATTTGCATTCATCACACACAACACATCAGAATCAATCCTTCCCTTTTGCATATAAGGGTTTAAAAGAAAAGATAAAAAAGTGAGTTTCTAATTTGGTTACATGTTTATTTCTAGTTTAGAATAGATACTACACTATATCAAAGCTCTAATCATTATTTTTATTTGCTATTTTTATTTATTTTATTTGCAAGGGACAAAAGGAATTGGGACAAGTATCATCATCGAAGAGAGTGAAAGAATAAGAGAAGAGAAGTTCTTCTTCTTCGGCCGGCTGAAGAGAAAGAAGTTGGGAATCTACAAACAATCCAAAAATCCAAAGTACACAGGCAATCACTTTATTAATTTTCTATTTTGAGAATCTCATTATCTAGCGATCACAATCTTATTGGTTTGCACAATATTTAATCTTTATTTCAATAGCACATCTTGAGCACTCACGCCGCCTACATACTTAACTACGTGCCTTCATAGTTAGTTCGTTCTACCCCTTATCAGTAGTGACGTGGCGAGATGTTACGCTCTTGATCCGATTCAGTCACTTGGACTCATTGTGGATTCAAGCTACATAACTACATAATCAAATAGCATACAAATCGGATATGAATGACGAGAGACAAATAGCCGAAGCAATAAATATGTCATTTACCATCAAAATAATCCAATAAAGTTTTTCATTGTCAATACCATAATTTTACAAATGTATTACATCAATACCATGATCTCAAATATACCAAATATCTATATAAAATAAAATCACTCAACTCACTAAAGAAATAGTAAAGTATATTTTTCTCTCTTTATCTCTACTACATTAATTTTCTAAGCAAATAAACAAATCTACCTAGATAACAGCAAAAGTCTTCTAATTCAAAGATTTTCACTAATCAAGAGTCTAACTCTTCCTCCTTAGGAGACTCTGAAAATGTTAATAAGATTTATGAGTATAACCACTCAGTAGGAAATAAAATTCACTAAATGCTAACAATATAATAATTGAGAAATGTTGATAACTAACTAAAGTTCACAGTCCTACATATATCTCAAATAAGAATATGATACAAAATATGGTCATATATAAGTTTATCAAATCAAATATATTTTCTAATAGCATGAATAGATCAACTAACATTTATTATATATGGCATGATCGAACACATATCAGATATATCAAATTCCACTAGCCATAATCAAAACGTATTATATATCGAACAAAACATATCAAACTATCAAATTGTCAAGGCGTTATGTATCGCCGTCTATCAAATATCAGATATTAAATATCATGGCATAGTAGCTTATCAAATCATATTTATATCATAGCTCATAAGATTAAGACAAATTCATATGATTTTAAAGGAATAACTAAGTAGAATGATCAAAAGATTTAAATGACTAAACTGAATTTAAATGAACATATCAAAACAAAGATTTTATATTTATGTGCCAATCAAACATATGAAATCATATCATAATGTACATCTATTCAAATCACAACATAAGGAGCCAAACAAAATAAATACCAAGGCATCTAGACAAATGATGCAGAGGTCTTAGTTGCTGCATAGAATATGAGAGTCTAAATCCCATACAACTCTAAACTGCCATGGGGTATATATCACTGTCTTCTAATTTAGCAAGCATAAAATCAGGATTCCACTCATTTGCCCTCAGATTCCAGATAAAAAATTACCATATCCAATAAGGATGCTTATAATTGAATCAGATCAAATATCTCCTTAAGATGGCAATGTCCAAACAAAGTCTAATAATTATGATGCAATAATATTAATAGAGATCAAATGATCTAAAGTATGAATATATATCTTGAATTTGAATTAACAAAGTATTGTATATAGTTATAAGCAAAAATACATACTTTTACTTACAAAATAACTACTTAAAGAGCCAACATAATCGTATAGATGTGAAGTCTAAATAAAACTAATACCAAAAGATTTTTTAATGTAATCATATGATCCAAGAATATTTTAATAATTTTTGAATAAATAAACATATTTTTCAGGTATTAAACCTAATTTTTGAGGTTAAAAATTTAATAAACATGTTTGAAAATAGCAAACATATTCAAAAAATTGTCAAACATGGAAACATGATAAATAGGTCAAACGAAACATGTGGACAAAATGTCACGTGAATCAAACATCAAATGAATCGTTTAGAGTATTAAGTTGCATATGTCAAACTTGAGTGAATTTTGACCAATAAAATAAATAGAAGAATATTGATAAATAATTTTTTAAAAATTATAACTTTTTAAAAATTATAATTTTTTGTATAAAACTATATTTCATCGATTCAAAGTATTGGTCAAAATTTCATGTCATTTGGCCAAGAAACAAAGGAGTAATGGCCGATCAAAGTTCATCCAAAAATCCAAACTGTCATCAACTGGACAGACTGCATAGGATGCAATAATAATTATAGTAAAATATTAAATAAATTCAAAAAAATCTGAAATTCGGTGAGAACAAAATAAACATCCATAACAAGTTTTGGTCAAAATTTCATATTATTTGAATGCGTATTTAGGTAGTTAGGGCTAAAACAAGTGAGATCTAGTTTTCTAAACTGACAGCAAACAAACAATCCTAATCGCATCCATGCAAGTGTTCGCCTTTTAAATGACGTCCAGAACAGTGGACGTGATTTAGACTCTGTATTAGGTTTGAAAAGGGTCCAAAACACTGGATTTGAAAGGCATCTTGTCAAGCGGACGTCATCCGAATCACGTCTACTAGTCTAGACATGAATTAGACAAGTTTTTCTGAACTGTAATATCTCAAAGAATTCTCATAGCATCGAGGGTCCAAGGTAGGAACTAAGATCATAGACTTATATATTAATGTTCTGATAATCATGTTTGACCACTTTTGAAAATCAAAATGGAATTTTATATTAATACAAAATATTATTTAATGGGTTTCATATCCTACCTCTTGAAGAATACGAAAAACACTACTTAAATCCTTCTCCAATCAATTCCTGATGCGGGACACAAACAAAATGACACTATAAGTAGATGGATCAACAAAGTATTAACCTAGCACTCGACTACCTTGTGGATTTTGTTGATTCACACTCGTGATAAGTAATCCTCATGGAGGATGTATAGTGGTCGGAAGGCTTTCTAGCCCGTAGATATAGCCCACTAGAGGGGTGAGAGGGACAAGGTAGTGGTGAAACTACCTTCTAAAGGGGAAGGCCAATACCAATAGGCGGATTCACATGCTCACGGAGCATAGGTTCTCGCTTGTTACACTCTCTCCCAATATTAATCACACAAATTAATAGTAAAAATTGGATGCTCTCATTCACTCACGGTGCGTACAGTCCAATAAGATGCGGAGGAAACAAAACTAACGAGGAGAGGGGTGGAGTACTTACCAAGCCAATCTGCAAGATCGACTCCGCTTGGAGATGTGGTCGCTCAGAGATGTGCGCAGTAACAAGGGGCACAACGTCGGGGAAGCTTCGACCTGCTAGTTACAACCAAACCACAAACCACTACGCAGGAAAGGTAGACTCAGGGAGGAGATGTTCACAGAACTACAACAGCTAAACTCTACGTAGGGACTGAACATGGGGAGGGGGAAGATGGTGTCGAAGTCGAGAGCTTCCACTCGCTGTTGGTGGCGGGAGTCGCAGTTGTGGGATGGAAGATGCCACTCAGGGACACTACGCCAAAGACGTCGGAGTCGACGATGACGACACAAGGAATGCGCCCTTGTCCCTACGAACCTAATGTTATGCCCCGCACTTTTACAACCCATAAATGAATTTAATTAATTTAAATTAGATTAATTAATCAACTATGAGACTGATAGAATTGGGTGGCCTCAAAGCCAATCTTTGTACATTCTAGTTCATAATATTAATAAAGACAATTATTTCTTCATTTATAGTTCTCGCAAATTAACTATCGTCATGAAGGTCCGTAAACAAGTATGTAGGATATTGAATCATGATGAGATCACGATAATGAGATCAATATTCTTAGTCACTTATCTTAAATAGTTCTCGATCATAGGATATTTGAATTGGACGTTAAATATCCGATAAGATTGACACATGTTATTTCTACTCATGTGATGAGGGTGAATGATCTCACATTCACTTGTGTAGTGACACTAAGACAAACTTGTGGGTGCTCATTAGAGAATGAGTTCACTGAACATATCCAAATTAGAATTCTTGGATGGTCATTATACTTAATAGTCAACCAGAGAATTCAATTGTTGCAGTAGCATAGTTGGTCTTTTGACCTGAGTCACCAATGATACCTTGCTTGTAGACCATTGTGACTTGATTCTCTGTCTTGTGGACTTTAACCATTAAATCCACGATAGTCAATCTCTTAGACACAGCGAAAGCTTGTGAAGGTAATTGAGTGAACAACAGGGAATCACTCACTCTTGATATTCCACTGGAAAGAGAATATCCTATGGATGTATACACAAAAATCTCTGGCTAAGGTCAACTGAAAGAGATGTCTTTCTAGAAGTTAACTGAGTACTAGAATCCATCTAAATAATGTGATAAAGGGTTTGACTTTGAAACCATACCCTTGCGTTATTGGGACATTGGATGAGTGAAGGATTTTATCTATGCAGTATCTGCAGACGAAAATGTTCAATTAAAGGGAACAGTATCCCTTATATCTTTTGGGATCATGAGGTAGTGTTTGGTGTCGTTCATGGTCAGAAGGTCAAGTGGATTAATCATCGGATGATACACTACTTATTGATTGAATTAATTATTTAACCTATGATGTTCAAATAATAATTAATAAATACTAAACTTTAGAATTAGTTCTAAGTTTAACGGGCTTGAAACCAGACTGATATATGGGCCTAGAAGGTCACACACAAAAGAGTTCTCGTAAGACAGTGAGAGATGTTAAATATTATAGTTATCTGGGTTTTTGTGAAAAGCCGCAGGATAAGCATGAATATTTAAATGGAGAATTATCCAAGACCAAGCTCTTGGATAATCATGAGAATTAACCCTTGTGCTTATCTATATTTCTTATAAAAGGAGGCCAAGGGGTGGGTGGTGGAAGCATACGTATACAACACCCTTTGAGTTTCTCTCTCCTCTCTCTGTCTCTCTCTCTCTCTCTCTCTTGAAGTAGATCCCTCTCTCTTCTCAAATGCATGGTGGATTTGAGATCGAGTCGAAGTACTCAAGCCGAGGAGGAAATCGTGGCTGTGTCGGGAGCTCGTGTGGATACCTCTGTAGATCAAGCGCGTGCGCGATTACCGAAACGGTTCAATTCACAGGAGATTTGAAACTCCACAAAGGTGAAGAACGGTTCTTCCCGTTAATTATAATTGTCTGTTTTACGATCCCAGCAATCGATACGATGAATCGTTTTATTTTTTCGCTGCGTTCCGGCGATTCCTAACAGTGGTATCAGAGCCAGATTGCTAGTTCGATCGTAAAACGACATCGTTGTATGTGATAATTTCTCATTATGCATGAAGAATTGTATTGTACATGTTCTTGGGCTAGATTATAATTATTTTAATTACCATCTGATGATCGGGAATAGTTCTCAGGCTTGAAAGGGTGTTCAGTTTTAATCTGTCATTCCTAATGATGGATTATCATGCGGGTTATTAAACCATGGCTGATTATTCTATTTTCTCTCTTGAGAAGAAACCTCAATATGCACGTCAATGTTAGATCTAGGACTGTCCTGGTTTTCTCTGATGTTGCATGGAGGTAAAGAGAGGTGAAAGGGGTTCGATGGTGCTTGTTCTGTTAGCTTGGACATTAGTATTCATATTATTATTGTCTCAGTTATGAACAGAAATAGGGCAGAATAGCATGTGTTTTGCTACGGCAATAAACCTTCACCTTCCCTTCTGGTATGACCATAAAGGTCACCTGTGTTTAAACAGATCCCTCCCCTCTCTTTTCTCCGTTGACGGCCGATGGCAACTTGTTGTTTTTCGGCGAGCATGCGAACCAGGTGAATAGGGCGTACCCAGCCATGCAAGATGATATTGCGTGCATGGGACAAGGGGCACGTCCGGCAATGCGTACAGGGGTCGCCGGCAACGTCCATCGGCGCCGTAGAGGCCGGCCGGAGCCCCGCCACCGATCGCCTGGGCCGGAGCCGGCCTTCCCCCCGCCAGTCGGGGTCGAACTAGGCGCACACCTCACCCCAAACGCTAACGGGCGGCGGGGGTGAAGCGGCGCGTGGGCCAGCAGGCCCGCCCGCCTGGACACGCGTGACCCACGCCGAATTCGAACCAGGCCGAACACGGCCGGCCCACAACCCTTACCCGAATCCCTATGAAACCCCCTTTTAATTCCCTTAAGCCCATTTAATTGATTTTTAAACCCTTTTACAGCTTTTAAAATTTTGTTTAAACTATAAAATTTTTAGTTAATAGTTTATTTAAAGTGATTAATTAATTGTTAATTAATTAAGGGGTCCCATAGAGAGTAAGTTATTTATTTAAAAGGAGTTTTAAATCATTAACTTAATCCCTTTTAGTTAATTAAGTTTAGAATTTGATTCTGATAACGTAATTAAATTATGCATAACTTGATTTTATTATTTTTTGTTCAAATTGTTTAAGCATGAGATTAGTTAACTAAATAGTTTAGTTAATTTTATTGTGTATGTTGTTGATTTAAAGTTGAAATAAATGTTATTTCAAAACTTATGGTATTATATTTTATTTTTACATAAAATGATACCAACAATAATTATCTGATAATTATTTCATACATGTGATGTGAATGGTGGGATGATCATAGACTTAGGTTAATCATGTGATGGTTATTGTGTATGAATGCAATGCATGTTTTATTTGGTCCTTTTAAATAGGACATGCGTGTCCTCCTCTCTCTTAATCCAAATATATATTCTATCTCCCTCAAAGTTTGTACTTCCCTTGATAAGATCAAATTTTCAAATTATTATTTAAATGTACATTAGTGAACCTGCAAGTCCTATGTTCATGTAATTTTTGCAGATTAAGTTATTGAGGACAAGATCTTCTGAAGACACCTCTGGAGGATGGACTCGCATCAAATGGAACCTGCATTGCTGGATTCACTATAGGATCTCATTATGGATCATCGTTTGTCTCCGATAAATCCATAATAGAGTTAACAGTCCATGATCATCCTAATTTATTTCCTGCATATATGTGATATCTGTAGAGTATGCTATTAGATACATATTTCTATTAAAGTATATATGATACTTCAAATCGAAATATTATTAATAGCACTTATTTTATAAAAATAACTCAAATGTCCTCTTTTTCAAATTTAAGTTGTAAACGTGAGATATTTAGAATAATTCATGTAACCCACTATCATTATAAATCTTAGGTTAATTTTTATTTCAAATGAATTTGTTGTGCTACCACATAGTCTATTTGATTTAGTAATTAATCACGATCTATGACATATGATGTTCTTCTAGATAGGTGGACAAATTGTGTAATTTTGTTGTGCTACCACATGGATTGCACTATGAATTCATGCGATCTTCATAATGATAGATTAACTTAACTAAATCATTTGATTTATTGTACTACCACAAGATCAAATTGATTTAGGGGTTGAACCTAATCGGATATTGCAATTGTTGCGATTGTCAAGAGTTGGTTGCCTGAGGATTGTGATGTGATTTGTTGTACTACCATAAGATCGCATGCATGATATCCAAATGATTCTGATCATCACTAAGAGATCACTGGAATCTCCCGTTCTGTACAATAGAGGGTCGTACAGATCACCGAAAAATAGTGGGAGCTAAATCTAGATTAAAAGTCCTAAATCTGATTTAATTGAACTATATGCTCATTATCGTAAAATTTCTTTGTTGGTCGCTATGTCGTCACCTAATCCTCTTCGTAGCATACTTGATGCTAACAAACTCACGGGACCGAATTATATTTATTGGCTCCGCAACCTGGAGATTGTCCTTAGGTGTGAAAAAGTTGCTTATGTCCTAGATCAGCCTGATCTAGAACAGCCTGGTGAAAATGCCAATAAAGATGAACTGATGATTTACGAAAACTAGAAAGAGGACTCTATTAAAGTCCAATGTTATATGCTGGGTTCTATGTCTAATGAACTACAAAGACAGCATGATAATATGGAAGCTAAGGCCATTATGAATCACCTACAAGAGTTGTTTGGTGACCAGTCCAGAACAAAGAGATATGAGATCTCAAAGAAACTGTTCAGGACTAGAATGACTGATGGCACATCTGTGCAAACACATGTGCTTAAAATGATAGAGTAGATAAAAAGACTCGCGGTGCTTGACTTTGTTATGAACAATGACTTAAGCATCGATTTAATCCTTCAATCTTTACCTGATTCTTTTTCACAGTTTATTATTAACTTCAATATAAATAAAATTTAGGTTACACTGGTTGAACTGCTCAATATATTGAAGATAGTTGAAGGCACTATCCAAAAGGATAAGCCACATGTTATGCTTGTTGGTAAGACCAATAAGAAAAGGAAAGCTAGACAGACCTTTAAGAAAGGAAAGTCTAAAAGGCCAGTGAAAGCACATCAGCTGTTCAAAAGGACAAAGCAAAAGCCAATAATAAAGGTCAGTGTTTCTACTGCAATAAAGAATGACACTGGAAGAGAAACTGCAAGATTTATCTAGCAGAAAAAACAAAGGAGAAGCTTGGTGAAGCTTCAGGTATACTCATGATTGATCTTAACTTGTCTTATAGAGAATCTACATCTTAGGTATTAGATACTAGATGTGTTTCTCATATCTGCAATAACTTGCAGGTGCTAACAAGTAAAAGAAGATTAAATTGCGGAAACGTGAATCTAAGACTTGGAAATGGAGTAAAAGTTGCTGCAATAGCTATGGGGACAGTAAGACTCAAGATGCCATCAGGAGACATATTGGAACTTAAAGATTGTTATTATGTTCCAACTATTATTAGGAATATCATTTCCATTTCTTGTTTAGATAGAGAAAGATATTCAATTAAACTACAGAATAATGGTTGTTCTATTTATCTAAGAGACAATGTTTGCTTCTAGATATTTATTAAATGGTTTATATTTACTTGATATTACATATGATGTATGTCTAGTAAATAAGTCTCTTGAACGAATAGATAAAGATGTGAATAAATAATAAATCATACATATCGTATTATAGGCTCGGTCATATAAATGAAAATATAATCATTAAGTTGCAAAAGAATGGATATCTTGATCTATTTGATTATGAATCATTTGCAACTTGTGAAGCTTGTCTCATGGGAAAAATGACCAAAGCTCCATTTTCAGGACATGGAGAAAGAACTAAGGAATTATTGGAACTAATATATAGTGATGTATGTGGTCCAATGTCCACTCATCTTATGGGTGGTTACTCATACTTCGTTTCATTTACAGATGATTTCTCAAGATATGACTGCATATATTTAATGAAATATAAGTCAGAAGTCTTTGAGAAATTTAAAAAATTTAAAAATGAAGTTGATAACCAAACTAGAAAGAGTATCAAGACTCTTCGATCAAATCGAGGGGTTGAATACTTAAGTATAGAATTCATACAATATCTTAAGAATAATGGTATTCTGTCTCAGTGGACTCCTCCCTATACACCACAGTTAAATGGTGATTTAGTCCAATTAACTCAATTATGAAAGCCTAATAGCCTAATTATATTACTAAGAATAGTCCACTAATTTAGTTCAAATTCTAAGCTGATGTATTAGACAACAACATATAACTTTCTATAAAAATCATTATTAAGGCATAATTGATATCCTTGGAAAGAGAATAAAAAGATATAAAACTTTGTAGAAGACCATTTTTACTAATTCAGATGTTTTAGAGGTCAAAAATATCAAAGGTCAGTTTTAGAAAGGGCTATCCATAGAGAACAAGTCCTAATCCGATTAGAATTTAAATTAGGAAATAAAAGATGATATAATTAATGTTAACCACGACCTAAAAAGTTATGTATAAAATATTTGACTTTATTTGACATAGTCTCGGTGTTATAACCATAACACCATGTATAAAATTTTAAATTGAGTAAGACAACTCTCATTAGAACTATGACTCAAAATTAGAAATTTTATGTAAAATACATGTTTAAAATAAAATACATGTTTAAAATAAGTGGTTTCCTAATCGAAATCAGGATATCTTTAGACATGAAAGAAATATGTCATATTTCTAAGTTTGAAGCGCTCATGACAGCAGATTAGTAAAATAAACATATCTTCTTGTATAAATGTCTAAAAATATTGAAATTGGAGACATTGAAAAGATAAAAAAGTTATAAAAGTTGTATAAGAGATTTTTTCTTAATTCAGACGTTTAAGGGTCTGAATTGAAAGGTCTTCAAAAAAGGGAACTGCAGGTAACGTGAGCGGAATCCGATTTGCACTAGGAAGTGACTTTGACCTGGAGATTAAGTTATGGGGAGTAGGAGTTCAACTCCAGAAAAGAAAAGAGGCATCGGTAATTATATTAGGGGGATAAATAAGCATAAATAGAGTCTTGAGGTCGTGCTCAAAGCTCTATTACATGCAGCTGTCTTCTAAAGATAAGTTCATGTGGTGTTCTTAATAGAATAGAGTTGTTCATAGTTATTTCTTTTCGGAATTTGATTTTAATCAAAATTTTATGTTATTGGAGGCTTAGATAAGGTGTAGAAGAGTTTAGAGAATGTGAAAAAGAGTTTAGAGAAAGAATAAATTATGGATAGATAGCAAGGAAGCCATAAGAGAACTAAGAGTCGGTCTTTCTTCAAGAGGTAGGTGGATAACTGTACACATGATCTATTTTTTATTAAAAACTATGTTATTTTTGAAATTTTTTAAAAGCTAAACAATTGGTAAGAACTTTGATCTATATGTATACTTCATGATATTCAAGTTTCAGATTTTCGTGATCTTCTTTACTATTTATTACATGATTGTTATCTCAACCTATGTAATATGTTCATTCAATCTATTTTATTTTCAATTATGAACACATGAGTTATAGATATTTTTTTATTCTTGGTTCGACGCCTAATTGAGCTAAAATTTGAACATAAGTCTATTTTTCATGTTATATTTATACCCAATAAATCTCATAATTTGTTGAGTTTTTTTTATATTTATTCCATAATATTATTTTCAGACTATAAAATCTGTCTAGATAGTTTTGAAATCTCAACTTGTGAATCTTATATCTCATTTGATTCACGTCCAAATCATACCAAATTTTGTATAGACCTTTTTTCTATTATTATTGACTTCTATGTAAACTTTAATAATTTTATGATTTCGTTTGGTATTCAGTTTGCCCTCTGCTTTGATTTGTTGGAATTCTATTTAAGTCGAATTTCTCAAATCAAAGTGAGAATCTAAAATCATATCAAAACAATCCAGAAATTGATGAAACATTGTATACACTTTAAATATGACATTTTTGACATGTTCTCCAAGTTTGATGATTTTCTGAATCAGTTTGATATTATTCAGCCTATTTGTTAATTTGTTAGCTCTGAAAATTAGTTTTAATGGCCGAAAAATATATTTGTTATTCCGAAAATTTTAAGAAAATTCCTTTGACTATCTATTCTATCTAGAAACCAATTTTTATCAGCTTTACTCTGAATATCTATCTATATGACTATGTTGACTCTTTAAGTGATTATTTTGTATATAAAAGTATGTATTTTAACTCTTATATGTAAATATCACTTTACTAAATTAATTGTCAGATCTATGATCATTACAAAATCAGTAAAAATATATTTGTACCATATTTTTTTGAGATATATTTGGACATTACCATCTTAAGGAGATAGGGCTCATTCCATAAACGTTCGTGGATGAGTTATGTCCGTGGACAACGGGAAAATCCCGGTGATTATGTTTTGTTTGCTGTTATACGAGGTGGGACGATAGACTCCTCGGCTATGCATGTGACATGACCTTATCATACTTAACTATATGCTTTGGTATTTGTTTGTTCGGCTCCTTCAATGGTGGTTGGATGCATGTCTATTTGATATGTTTGGATTTGATTTGTTTGGCACATAAATATGAAATATAATTTGTTGTATAGATCCATTTGATTCAACTTATAATTTGCTCAGTTTGTTCTTCTGACATCTACGCTCAGTGATTTTGATATCAGCCTATTTGATTGAGAATCTATATTCATTATGATTAGCTATTCTCACAATATAAACTCTGATTTGATAAGCTACCATACCATGACAAATTTGCTATATGTTCATTTCGATATGTGATTTGTTCAATTCATCGCTAGTAGATTTGTTCAGTAAGATAAGAATTCGATCATACTATATATGCTATATGTTAGTCGATCTATTCATGTTGTTCAAAAAAAAAATTAATTTGATAAGTTTATATATGACCATGTTTTGTATCATGTTCTTATTTGAGATATATGTAGAACTGTGTAAGATCATGTTTAATATAATTGTATAATGTGATTTGTAAAATTTACTATATGTTAAGTCATGTGGATTGTTTGAAGCCTGCTGAGTGGTTGTACTCATAAACCCTATTAACATTTTCAGAGTATGAGAAAGAGAATCTGGAATCTGAGGAGACTGCTAATTGAGGCATTTGACATCTTCATGATGTTATTTAAATTGAAATTTACAGCTTTCTTATATTCGATATAGTAGGGATAATGAGAGGTTAATGTATTTTCTTTATTTGGTGAGATTGAGAATTTATGTACAAATTGATAGATATTGTAATTTGTGAATTTTGGTATTGGATATATTTGGATACTTTGGATTAGTTGATGGTTATGGTATTTATTTAAATTGTCTTATAGTTGTTTAACTCTCATATATGTTTGTTATAGTGAAATTTGTTCTGAGATTACGCAGTCGGACTCTGATGTTAAAAAAAATGAATCGGATCCCAAGCTTAATAATACGGTATCAGAACAATTATGAGAGTTTAAACATTTACAACCATCTGATTATAAGCCATACCAATTAATCTTAAAAGATATCATGAAGTTTAAGATTAGTATGATCTTAGGTTTAAATTAGCAATTAAGATAATGCCTAGTTTCAAGTTATAGCCTAAAGATTTGGGGATAGGTGATAGTAAATTACGTGCTTAGCTAGTTCCCACAATTAGACTTATATAAAGAAAATTCTTAGTATAGATAGAGATTAAGAGAATTAAGTTACATCTTTTTAAGGGAGAGAGTCAGCTATAGGATGCATATGTGTCACCTACATCTTTTTAAGGGAGAGAGTCAGCTATAGGATGCATATGTGTCACCCACTTATATCTTTCAACTAGGTTTAAGTCATAAAAGATTGACATATTCTTACCCTTGATTTTTTTGATAATTAGTACTAAGGGTTGTCTTGATCACAACATACATTCATAGATTTAATTAACGTTGTCTATTCATCTACATTCACTTGTATTGCCCATGAACTAGAAAGAATCGGTTAATATACTAAAATACTACTATAAGATAGTGCCTCTAAATTTTATAAGTGACTCATATCTAATTCCATGACATGTGTTGGATTGGATATCGATGATCCTAAATTTACTTTTGGGATAAGTAACTAGAATCATACTACGCAATTGATCATTAATACTTTTACAAAAAGTACAGAGACCACATAAGATATAAGTTCATTTGATAGTGGTACTGTATGATAGATGTATTCTGTTAATTTATTAGAATACTAAGAAGATACTTAAAGACGTGTACATAATCCTTTCAAAGTGATCTAGTAGGCCACCTATAGATATATACATAAGTCCTTCTATACTCTTCTTTAAGTTGTACCCTTGAATATAAATAAAGATTACTTCTAGTTCTATGATAAGTAAATTTACTAAGTATATATAATCTGTAAATTAGTTGGGAGAATAGATCTGTAAAGAATATTTGGGAGTTAAAAACAAATTATTCTGATTAGGGATTAAATCATCTTCTTAAGGCTACCAAATTGGAAGCAGAACATCAATGACTCATGATTTCCATTGGATCTCTAAAATATTATGCTTGTTTGAAGTATAGATGAGTTTTTAGCAATGTAATGTAATTTTAAGACTCTTATGTATCTCAAGTTGAAAATACCTATAAGAATTAATTGACATACTCTTATGATATTCAAAGTGCTTTTAGGGAGTAATTATAAGTTATGATAAGATAGTTATGATCATGATCTATATCCTAATTATTTTGGTACATGCTCAACCATATGAGAGTTAGTTAGTTATTGATCTCTTTTCATCCTATGTCCTTAGTTATGTCAGGATAAGTTTATCTATTGATTAATTAGGTTGATGAACTAAATCAGATCTCAAGTCTATAGTCACATTAAATCAAAAGGATATATTAATCACATTACAAATGCTCCACAAATATAGATCTATATGTCGTAGTGATCTGATATTGATTGAGTAATTCCTTAATCTTATTATATAGTCGTAGAGTCAGTATGAGTAATCTATTTAATATAAAGATAGATAGTTAGAATGCATCAAATTTCGATGACGAAACTTCTTTAAGGAGGAGGGGATATTATGCCCCGCACTTTTACAACCCATAAATGAATTTAATTAATTTAAATTAGATCAATTAAGTAACTATAAGACTATATTAGTGAGTTTAAATGAATTGATTTAGTCCAATTAATCTAATTATGAAAGTCCAATAACCCAATTATACTACTAAGAATAGTCCACTAATTTAGTTCAAATTCTAAGTTGATGTATTAGACAACAACATAGTAAAATAAGGATAACTTTCTATAAAAAATTCTTATTAAGGTACAATTGATATCTTTGGAAAGACAATAAAAAGACACATAACTTTGTATAAGACCATTGTTACTAATTCAAATGTTTTAGAGGTCAAAAATATTAAAGATTAGTTTTAGAAAGGACTACCTATAGAAAACAAGTCCTAATCGGATTAGGATTTGAATTAGAAAATAAAAGATAGTATAATTAATGTTAACCACGACCTAAAAAGTTATGTATAAAATATTTGGCTTAAGTAAAACATAATAAATTTGAATATAATTAAGATTCTAATTAATGGGTCGAATATCATAATTGAAATCCTACTTGGACTAGGATTTTGTACATAGATTTATTTGACATAGTCTCGATGTTATAACTATAACTCCGTGTATAAAATTCTAAATTGAGTAAGACAACTCTCATTAGAACTATGATCAAAATTATAGAAATTTTATGAATAACACATGTTTAAAATAAGTCGTTTACTAATTGTAATCAGGACATCTTTAGACATAAAGGAAATCTACCAGATTTCTTAGTTCGGAATACTCAGAATAGCAGGTTAGTAAAATAAGAATATCTTTTTATATAGATGTCTAAAAATATTGAAACTAGTGGCATTAAAAAGATAATAAAAAGTTATAAAACTTTATATAAGGGAATTATTCTTAATTCGGACGTTTAAGGGGCTGAATTGAAAAGTTTTCAGAAAAGAAAACTGCAGGTAGCGTGAGCAGAATCCGATTTGTACTAGGAAATGACTTTGACTTGGAGATTAAGTTACGGGGAGTAGGAATTCGACTCTAAAAAAGAAAAGAGGCATTGGTGATTATATTAGGAGGGTAATAAGCATAAATAGAGTCTTAAGGTCGTGTTCAAAGCTCTATTATATGCAACTCTCTTCTAAAGGTAAGTTCATGTAGTGTTCTTGAGAGAATAGAGTTGTTCATAGTTATTTTTTTTTGGAATTTGATTCTAATCAAAATTTTATGTTATTAGAGGTTTAGATAATGTGGAAAAGAGTTTATAGAATGTGAAAAAGAGTTTAGAGGAAGAATAAATCATGGATAGATAGGAAGGAAGCCATACGAGAACCAAGAGTCGGTCTTTTTTTAAGAGGTAGATAGATAACTGTACACATGATCTACTTTGTATGAAAAATTATGTTATTTTTGAAAGTTTTCAAAAGCTAATCAATTGGTAAGAACTTTGATCTATATGTATACTTCATGATATTCAAGTTTCAGATTTTTGTGATCTTTCTTTACTATTTATACATGATTATTATCTCAGCCTATGTAATCCATCCATTCAATCTGTTTTATTTTCAATTATGATCACATGAGTTACAAATATTTTTTTATCCTTGGTTCGATGTCCAATTGAGTTAAAATTTGAACATAAGTCTATTTTTTACGTTATCTTTATGACCAATGAATTTCATAATTTTCTGAATCCGTTTGATATTTATTCCGTAATATTATTTTCAGACTATACAATCTGCCCAGACAGTTTTGAAATCTCAACTTGTGAATCTTATATCACATTTGATTCACGTCCAAATCATACCAAATTTTATAGAGACCTTTGTTATAGTATCCTTGACTTTAATGTAAAGTTTTCAAATTCTATGACTTCGTTTGATATTCAGTTTACCCTCTGTTTTCATTTGTTGGAATTCTATTTAAGTCGAATTTCCCGAATCAAAGTGAGAATCCAAAATCATATCAAACCAATCCAAAAATTGATGAAACATTTTACACACTTTAAATATGAAATTTTTGACATGTTCTCCAAGTTTGATAATTTTCTGAACCAGTTTTATATTATTCAGCCTATTTGTTAATTTGTTAGTTCTGAAAATTAGTTTTGATAGCCGAAAAATATGTTTGTTATTCTGAAAATTCTAAAAAAATTCCTTTGACTGTCTTTTTTGTCCAGAAACCAATTTTTATCAGCTTTACTCTTAATATCTATCTATATGACTATGTTTACTCTTTAAGTGATTATTTTGTATATAAAAGTATATATTTTAACTCTTATATGTAAATATCACTTTACTAAATTAATTTCAAGATCTATGATCATTATGAAATATGTGAAGATATATTTGTGCCATATTTGTTTGAGATATATTTGGACATTGCCATCTTAAGGAGATTATGGTTCATTCCATAAACGTCCGTGGATGAGTTTTGTTTGCAGTTATTCAAGGTGGGACAATAGACTCCCCAGCTATGCATGTGTCATGACCTTAGCATACTTGCCTATATGTTTTAGTATTTGTATGTTCGGCTCCTTATAACATGGTTAGATGTATATCTATTTGATATGTTTAGATTTGATTTATTTGGCACATAAATATAAAATATAATTTGCTATTTAGATCTATTTGATTCAGCTTATGATCTGCTCAGTTTATTCTTCTGACATCTACGCTCAATAATTTTGATCTCAGTCTATTTGATTGAGAATCCATGTTCATTCTGATTAGTTGTTCTCACAATATAAACTCTGATTTGATAAGATATTATGCCATGACAAATTTGCTATATGTTCAGTTCGTTATGTAATTTGTTCAGTTCATGGCTAGTAGATTTGTTCAATAAAATAAGAATTCGATCATGCTATATATTAGTCGATCTATTCATACTATTAGAAAACATATTTGATTTGATATGTTTATATCTGACCATATTTTATATCATGTTCTTATTTGAGATATATGTAGAACTGTGTAAGATCATGTTTAGTATAATTGTATAATGTAATTTGTAAAATTTACTATATGTTAAGTCATGTGGATTGTTTGAAGCCTACTGAGTGGTTGTACTCATAAACCATATTAACATTTCCACAGTCTAAGAAAGAGAATCTGAAATTTGAGGAGACTTTTGATTGAGGCATTTAACATCTTCATGAGGTTATTTAGATTGAAATTTACAACTTTCTTAGATTTGATGTAGTAGGGATAATGAGAGGTTAATGTATTTTCTTTATTTGGTGAGATTGAGAATTTATGTACAAATTGATGGATATTATAATTTGTGAATTTTGGTGTTGACTATATTTGGATACTTTGGATTAATTGATAGTTATGACATTTATTTAAATCACCTTGTAGTTGTTTAACTCTCATATCTATTTGTTATAGTAAAATTTGTTCTGAGATTACGCAGTCAGACTCTGATGTTAAAAAAAAAATGAATCGGATCCGGGACGTAACACCTACAGTAGATGGTGAAAATCTTGTAGGACTCCCATGCTAATGATCTCCTGTGGTATGGGGTAGAGATGAGGGTGGAGGGATGAGGAAGAGTGATTTAGAAGAAGAGAAGGTGGTTGATGTGGTGGAAGTGCTGTAGGGAGAGGGGGTGAATTAGAGAGAAGGGGTGTTGCTAGGGCCACAAAATGGGGCATGTTTTACTCCTTTTCTCCATAATTAGGAGATTAAGGAGTGGATATTAGGAGTGGGTGTTCTTAAGGGCAATGATAGTGAATGAGGGCCTCGGGGAGGTGAACGGTTTAGGTTGATGTTGGGGTTGATGTGTCTAGTTTTAGGATGAGGTGGATGGTGATCTAGTAGATATGGGCTGTGTGGATGATGACGGAGTTGGATTTTGTTTTTATTAGAGGGAGAAAATGAGGTTAATTGACCTTGGGGAGATAAAAGGGTGGAGTAAAGAAGGGTGGAGAAGAGCTAGTGTGAATGGAGCAGGGGCATGGGAGTTAATGAGGGTAAGAGGGGAGGGGAGAAGGTATGAACAGAGGCTGGAGGGAGAGGAGAGAGAGAGGGATGCCCCCTTTCTTTTAGAGAGAGAGAAGAGAGAACTAGAGAAAGAGAGAGAGAAAATTTTGGAGAGGGAGAGGAAATACTTAAATGAGTCAAATTCGTAAACTCTTCAACTACTCTAAATGAGGGGGTTGGTCCTCTATTTATAGAGGTGACAACTTTTTACATGACCAAAATACCCTCTAAAAAGAAAAAGACTAGGATGGTGCTAATTACTACTAGTAGGCCACTACAAAGGACTCAATACTAAGCAATATACTATTGGGCTAAGGCCCATACATCATAAACTCAAAAATAAAAGGAAAATACAAGATAGACTCAAAAAGGAAGATAATCTCCGAGATAAAGAGATTCTTCCACTTCCAGTGCTTCCTTTACATCCTCTAACCATTTAAGAATATAATCCATGTTAGAACTAATCCTAAAAGAAATAAATCAAAACATCTTCTAGTTCTCCTCAAGAACACTATGTTTTTATCTTAAGAGTTCAAGTACGGCTCTAGAAGTCCTAGCACGAATTCAAGAGATCATATATATCTTCTTGTCTTTCCAATACAACCAATAAATCTTCCTTTCCATACTGGAGGTGGACTCTAACCATGGATGACTTAATCTCTAATGAAAAACAACTTCCTAGTGCAATTAAGATTCTATTCTCATACTTAACTATTTCCTTAACTTTAAACCCTTGAATTCGACCTTGTTATAGTTAGAATTAGCGAACATGTTCTTTTACAAAGTTGTAGATCTTAATTTTCTCTCTTCAAGGGTATCAAGATCATAATTTTTTGTCAACCGAGTGAAAAGTTATCCTTATTTTACGAAGCTACTGTCGCACAACTCCGAACCCAAAAGTTGACTAAGTGTTCCTTCTTAGAACACTAATGGACATAACAGATTATAGTGGCTTTAAGTTCTAGGGTATAACATGAGAAGCCCAATTTAGAAAATCTATGCCCATGGTGGTCAGCTGGGTATGTCCATAGCGCTTCTCATAAGTATGAGAAATTGGATCCTAAAGTTAGAAAGTTTATCTTCATAAGATATCCTGATAGTTCACAGGGATATGTCATATACAGACAACGTCAAGATGGAGGAATGACAGAGAAAGAGGTCCGAGACGTCATATTCTTAAAGAAAGAATATATTAGCCTTAGCGACGCAGGGAAAAGTTTTGATCTCCATGAAGTGGATGAGACAAGTGCTCTCTTATCATAATCCAACGAAGAGAAGGAATTAGTTCCTAACCATGTGGTCTATGGAGATAGTAGAGATGATCAAGCTAGTGGGAGAGCACCCCCATCTTTTACCCAATGGAAGTGCTCCATCAAAGTCGATAGAAGCTGACACCCAAGTACATCGAAGCAAATGCGGGCACACTCATCTTACTCGATTTGGGATTGAAGAGGAGGTTTTAATGTGTCAACTCACAGATGATGAAGAGCCTAAAAATATCAGAGAGGCATGTTCATCATTGTCTAAGAAATAATGAGAAGCTGCCATGCAAGACAAAATGGACTCAATGGCAAAGAATGGTCTGGGAGTTAATTGACCCTCCACTTGAGCGCAAGGGTATTAAAAATAAATGGGTTTTTAAAATTAAGTGAAAGGTGGACAGATCAATTGACTCCCAGACCTTATTCTTTGCCATTGAGTCCATTTTGTCTTGCATGGTAGCTTCCTATTCTTTCATAGACAATGATGAATATGTCTCTCTGATATTTTTAGGCTCTTCATCATCCGCGAGTTGACATATTAAAACCTCCTCTTCAATCTTAAATGGACGACAAGGAGTGTGCCCACATTTGCTTCGATGCACTTGGGTGTCGGCATCTACCAACTCTGATGGAACACTCACACTGGGTAAAGGAAGGGGTGCACTGGCACTAGCTTGATCATCTCTACTATCTTCAGTGACTACAAGGTCAGGAACTAATGTGTGTCAACCCACAAATGATGAAGAGCATACAAATATCAGAGAGACATATTCATCATTGTCTAGGAAAGAATGAGAAGTTGTCATACAAGACGAAATGGACTCAATGCCAAAAAACAAGGTCTAAGAGTTAGTTGACCTTATGCTTGGGCATAAGGCTATTGGAAGCAAATTAGTTTTCAAAATTAAGCGTAAGGCAGACAGATTAATTGACAAATACAAGCCACGACTAGTGGTGAAGGGATATACTCAGAAAGAGGATATAGATTTTGATGAGATGTTCTCCCCGGTGGTGAGATTCACGTCTATTCGCTTAATCCTAGCTATTGTCGTGCATTTGGATTTAAAACTCTTCCAAATGGATGTTAAAATAACTTTTCTCAATGGAGAACTTGATGAGGAAATTAATATGTTCCAACTAGAGGGTTTTAAGATAAAGGGACAAGAGAGCAATGTCTGCCGCTTAAGACTTTTCATCTATAGCCTCAAAAAAGCGTCTAGACAATAGTATCTGAGATTTCATAGGAAAATTATCTCATTCAATTCTGAGATGATTAAAGAAGACCATTGTGTGTACGTCAAACGAATGGAAGAGAATATTCTAACTCTATCACTATATTTTGACGACATCTTGTTAGTTGGGAACGACATGGAGTCTATTGATGCCACTAGACAGTGACTACCTTTTCTCTTCGAGATGAAAGACATAAGTGAAGCAAATTATGTAGTCGGAGTAAAAATAGTGAGAGATCGCCCTAGATGGTCTTTGAGTATATCTCAAAAAACTTACATCAATAAAATCTTAGAGCAATACTAGATGGATCACTTCAAACCCATAGATACTCCAGTCGATAAGAGATGTATTTTGAGTGTGCGCTAATGCCCACAGTCTGAAAAAGGGAAACGTCAAATGAGCAAAATGCCATATGCGGCATCCAAACAGAGTCTGATGCATGCTATGTTGTGTACTTGACCCGACATTAGCTATGTCGTTACATCTACTTAGCCGTTATCAGAGCAACTCTAGTCCCGCTCATTGGGAAGGTGGTCAAGAAGATATTCTAATATTTACGTAAAACAGCAAACCTTGCCTTGTGTTACGAAGGAGGTGATTTAAGGCTAAAAGGTTATAGTGATGTTGATTAGGCCAGCGATAAAGACGAAATGAAGTCCACGTCCGGATATATGTTCATACTAGGTGGCATGGTCTTTTCTTATTGTAGCAAGAAATAGACGTGCATCGCTCTATCCACTGTAGAATCAAAATATGTGACATGTTCGACAGCGTATCAAAAGGCAGTTTAGTTACAAAATTTCCTGCGGTGATTGACCATCACTCCTCATCCCAAGGAAAATGTACTATCATATGTTGATAGTACTTCAACCCTGACCTATGCTAAAGACCCCAAGTACCATGAGAGGACCAAACATATTGACATCTGATATCGCTTCATTCGATATATATTTGTGAGAAATGTAGTGGTCTTTAGGCATATTTCTACCGATTGTATAGTAGCAGATCCACTAATTAAATAGATCACTAGAGAAACTTTCTTGACCCTTAGTAGAGCCATTTATATAAACTATAATGTAAGAACAATTACCAATGATATGAATATGATTGTACATTGTATTTCGATGAAATACTTGTTTACACATCAATGAGTATCACTAGACTAGAATTGACCCTCTTACACGGATAATTCGCCTTGGCGCTGAGATAGCGAGTAAGATGAGATATTTTGTATCTCTGGCGCTAGGAAAGTGAGTAAGATACACTTAAAATATTATCAATAATGTCGTCTCGAATAAGAGCCAAGATGAGATCTTCAAAGATCGAATATAGGAACATATGAGCCCATCCTGTGTAGTCTGCAATAACCGAATGTGAGTCTTGTGATAAGGCGCTGAGTGGGAACGACTATGTCATGAGGCATGGGTTGGTCACAGTGGGAGTGACTAGACTAAGATCCGTACGGTGTTTATGACAATTTAAAAGTGACACGTCCACATAGGTGGAAGAATACTTTAGCATGCATCTCATGCCACATGTGCTTTACACCACTGATTAGTGAGAATGATGAATGGATCTATGCTTCATCATTGTATGAGCTCCTAGATCATATTATTGATCCTACTTGTACCCTATGTGACTTGAGAACTATGCCATGAAGAAGACGCTCGGCGTCGCTACTTTAGCATGATCCTTAAGACTAAAATTAATATAGTCTAGTGGAACATGTCTAGAAAAACGGTCGAGATTAATCGAATTGACATGAGAGATTAGGAAAGACATCTATATATGGCACCATGCTATGTCAATCATATTTCGGAAAACTCAGTCAGCTATGTGCAGACAGAGTTATGATTACTTGATATTTGGGATTTAACATTGCTAGTTATTTATCTGAGAGTCCGGAGAGTTGAATCAGGTGAATGTAAGATTGTCTGAGGTACCACGAGACTTCTAAGAGTATTATGCTCCGTTAGTTTTAGTGATGACTTAATGGATCACTACTCGCCTGGTGATGCTATTCTCGGAAGGTCGCATACTCTATTTCCTATATGGCGGTTGGATTGCAACAGCCGAAAGAGAGATAGATTATTAATCATTGCCCTCCGTAGGCAAGTTGGAGATGTTAACCAATGGGTCCTGGCCCATAAAGAAGTGTCCATGTGGGGCATGGAGTTTGAATAGAGAGGGGCAATGAGTCTGGGACCCACAAGGATAAAGATGCGGAGGCAGTTGGGGGGCTTTCACTTTCTCCACATTTCTCTCCCTCTCCTCATGCATGTGTTGTGAGAAGTGGAGAGAGGGAAATAAAAAAGGCATGCAGTTAAAACCGCTCGCACCCCTCCACATTCACCCATCTCTAAACCCGTTCCCTCCTACTAATTTGAATTAGAACGGGTGTAAGAAAGAGAGGAATAAATAGAGAGAGAAGGGACAAGAGACCAAGGAAGTTAATGGGCTTTTCATCTCTTCTCCAACGCACTACACCCCCTCCTTCTTGCTTTGAAAGTTCTCTCCAAGGTTGCTCTCCAAGAAGACCCATCACCACGACGGCCTTGGTCTTGAAGTGTGGAAGATAGGAAGGCCCCTCTGTGTGATCTCTTCCTCGTCCTCTCGAGGTTCGTCTCATCTTCCATCTCACGTCGGCATCAAGCAAGGTATACGTCTCACCCATTGCCGTGGTCCTTCCTCCAGCATGCTTCCGCTAGTTTAGCTTACTTTGACCAACAAAATATGTTAAAATATACTCAATATGGCACCATTTGTTCTAGTTAAATAATTTTCACAACATTTACCTTATTAATTTATATAATTAAACATTTTTAAAAGTAAAATATATTATCAGGATGTTATATCATCAAATACTATCATGATTTATTTATTTAAACAGTCAGACATGTCATATGACCCATTTTTCCCGTATTTGGTTAGTGCTGATTGGTGTTCGTGCTCGAATTGGGTTCTAACATGTACCTTAGAAGAGGAGATCTGCCAAAGGAAAGGAAAGAGAAGGGCAGTAGGAAAAGAGGAAGACGAGGTGGAGGAAGGGGGAGGGGCATCAGATAAGATTAGGCATCCTCCCTTTGGTTAGTCAGCCAATCCGATCCTTTCATAAAACAATACACTTGCCATTGACGTCCTGCACATGAAAGGTCCCCAGTAAGAAACCAGCAGCCGAAAGAGGTCATTCGTGAGTGATGACCAGGCCACAGGAATCATAAATTATTTGAACGATGACGTGTACGTGGTAGTGATCATGAGCCAGTGTAGAGTTGCTGCGTCAGAATTGGCGGCTTCTCTGGGTTTCCTCCGTCCGTCCACGTTCTCCGGGGCCCCAGCGTCCGACAAAGGGCCCTGCTTTTTCTGGCGCGAGTCGCGGCAGGCGGCTAACAGCCAGCAAACGCCAAGGGATCTAAAGCACGTTGCACTGCCCTTCGTCCGCGGATGTGAGTCGCACTGGCTAAGCTCCACAGCCGAGAAATGTTGAAAACTCTACAAAGCACCTTACGAGTATCTCTTCCTCCACTTTGTTTGCAGAATAAGTTATTACGTAGAGCCTATGGACGGAATGGTATGTACTAAAAAAAGAGATGTTTTGATTTGATAGCTTTGTGGGTCCGCTGATAGAATAAAAAGAATAAATAATTCTTGAGTCTAAGGTGGGATATTTTATTCTTCTTATTCTGTGAATACGTTATTCTGCATCGATATTAGTCATTTTGCTTGTCAAAGCAAAATTAAGTTTATTCTCCCCTTATTCACCTTTATTCTTCTCATATTCTCCAATTGTAATATTAGCATAGTCTTATATTGAAAAAGACATAAAATATACTTAAAATAATAGTAGTACTTAAATTACTCAAGTATCTTAACATTTTGAATAAAAAATTTAATAACTTCAGTATGGTACCAGAGTCATACTACAAATCCCATTATATATCTTGCCTTTGTGATCTACATGATAAAACTTAAAATCGACATGTATATGATGGAATATGGTAGAATAGTCTCACACATCGAGAAAGAGACAAATCAAAAATATGTATAATTTTAATAAGCCAACAGGACTTACCTCGTTAATCTTACAATTAGTTGAAGTTTTTTGAGCGGCTACCTAACCCATCGTTAACCGCCTACAAGGTGTGGTAGCACAAAATAAGGTGATAAAACATTTTGATAAAGCAAGCTAGCATGTATAGATGGAAAATTATGTATCTTCTTAGTTTCAAGTTTCATATTATTGTAAAATAGTCCATCAAAATACTTTTCAAAGAAAGTTGAAAAGAAATAACTAGGATATTTGATATTCAAAGATAATTATCGCATTACAAGAAATGTAAGATATGTAGACGGATATATGTAGGCGGCTTCAATAACTGTCTACAAAAAGAATATTTGTAAACTGCCAAGATATAGTCGTCTACATATGTCTCACATTTAGATGGCTATAATTAGCCGCGTACGTATAAAATGTATGTAGATGGCTCGAGATTATCTCCGTCTACAAATGTATAATATGTGTACACTATTGAAATTTAGCCGTCTACATATGCACAGTCCACATATATAGATGGCTTTGAAGTTGCCTATAAAAAGTCGACCTAAAATTTGAGCTCCCCACTTTGAGTAATATTTGGTTCACACCGGTGGTGTACAAATTCTACCATTTCAGCATGCACAACAAATGGATGTGCGTCATATGTCACTAACATGTAAGTGGGGGGAGAGGGCGACATAACGCTAGGGAGAGCGTTAATGCCTGTAACGACCCGCCACCCTATAATCAGGGATCCGATTACTAAATGGATACCGAATCATTAAAATTTGAATCCAAACTAAGATCTCGATAAGTTTGGAAAATAAATGATAAACTAAGCTAAATATTCCACGTCACATCGAATTGTAAAGGAAGTGCATGAATTGAAAATTATTACAATTCGACTCGACTCAACAAATAATTACATATTTCAACTGAAAAGAAATAATTAAGCGTACAGGTCTGAAAGGAAAATAACAACTACATCGGGACATATCCCGGAACAGTGGTTGCTAACGCGTAACCCGAGATAATACCCTCAACGCTACGCTTGTCTGGAACCCTCACCTGAAAACCGCAGGGATGAGTCTTATCGAAATAGACTCAGTAGGGATCCTTCGATACCCACCACCCACTCACCCACCTATAAGTACAACAACACAAATATAACCAATTTAAATAAATAAAGTAGTAAACACAACTCCCAAAAATTCTCAAATTCCGATATAAAATACATGCATTCGTAACTGCAACATGCACAATTCTGAAACCACTCCACCACGGAGTCCACAACCAACGTCTCGGCTAAACACACAAACCACGCGGCCGAACGCGAAAAACACCGATCCGCTGGGATCAAATAGCAACCCCTCGGATAGCGTGCTGGTTATTCTAGCCTATCTAGCTCTAGGTGGTTCTACTTCTCCCAGCACGAGTGACACTCCGAATGTACCACTCCCACACCGGTACTAGCTATATCCTGGAGTACACCAGGTGACCCTCTCTCTAGGGGTCACCCCACCACTCTCACACTGGCGCCGTGTCACTCCTACACCGATACAGGGTGCCTAAGCGCTAACAACTGTCACTCTAGGTCCACGATCGCACAAAACGTAACACAGAGCGATTCGATCACGTAGAAATCCTCGTCCTCAAAGTACGTTTTCAAGCATGTATTTAATCAAACTATCTAACAATGAAAACGCATGTTAATTGTATGAATTAATGGGATTCTTTCTTGAATCGCGTATGCCCGTGGCCGACATCATTCAAGACCCCTAAACTGGTTCACACGGAAGATGGCCTAAATCGCGTCGCCCCTGGCAGACACCATTTAAAATGGCGTCACTGTCCCCGGACGATATTCAAGATAGAGACATAATCCCACTGATCTAGCCTCGGAACAAGCTGGACTAAATCGCTTCTCAGGTGGCAGCCGCCATTTAAAATGGCGTCGCTGTCGTCAGACGTCATTTAGCACTCACAAACAGGTTCTCCCCCCTCCGGCCTCCCCCGAGTCACAAAGTAGGATTTCTCCTCCAAATCGCACAAAACATCAAAAATAGAGAAGGTAGGGGAGAAGCATAATCATTTTCATAAAAAACCCCTTAGAATATGCTTTCTACTCCATAAGCATCTACACATATTGCATACTTTCAAAGCAGGAAAATCATAATTTTAAACAAAACACCACGAGGATTGTCACCCTACTGGTTACTTGAACTCCTCTGTGCTCCTAGCCGTCGATCCACAACACCGCAAGCCGTCGTCAATACCACCGTGGACGCTGTTACTCCACCAAGACGTCGACCGCCGTCCAGAGAGAAATGCGCCGCGAATGAGATGATGGTGGTAGTGGTGAGGGGTAGGAGGTTGATGGAGTTGAGGAAGAGGAGGAATGGAGAGAGGAAGGGAAGGAGAAGGGGAAGGGGGCGTCGGAGGTTCGGAGGGGAGGGGGAGGAGAGAGAGAGAAATAGAGAGAATGAGAGAAATAAAGGAGAGCTTCAGAGCGTCAACCAAAACTGCGCCAAATCGCGTCGTCCAAGACCGACGTCAATCAGACGACTCGACAGGGTCGTACACTGACAGATCTCTGAATGGCGTCGACCATGCAAGACATCATTCAGACGATAAGACCAGGGCCGTACTCTTGCGGTCCAAAATCGGCCCACGTGGACATTCTAAAAAGCGTCCCGCTAACTCGACGCCGTTTGAACCGCGTAAAGCTTGAACCCATGCTCCAGCCCCACAAGGGCCCAAACCAAGAGGTCCGACATCGAAATCGACCCGATAACTGGATCCGAAACCTTAATCCTTACAATGCCTATTTCACTTTTGCCCGTCGGTTTCCTCTTACCCTCCTTACATCCTAGCCAAGGAATCGTCACTGCAACTCTCTCTTCCCCAAACCGTTGCCTCTATCGTCGCCTTCCTATAGTAAGGAATCGCCACTACAACTCCCACTTCCCCCAAATCGTCGCTGCCATCCTCACGCTCCTACAGTCGTACTCGTCCTTCCCTATTTTTGACACTGATGGCCTCCCTTCTCCATATGTTTGTGAGAACTAGTCATATGTGTGTGCAACTGTACATATGTATGCTAAGTACTCGTATGTTTGTGAAAACCAGTCATATATGTCTACAAGTGTATATGTGTGTGCTGAGTATTCATATGTTTGTAAGAACTAGTCATATATGTGTGCAGCTGCAAATATGTGTGTACTGAGTACCATATGTTTGTGAATATTCAGATGTTTGTGAAAACATTCGTCTGTGTAATTTATTGTTAAAAAAAAAGTTCACCAAAGAAGTCATGTAAATATTTTGCAGGTGTCCTCAATTGCTTAATGGTTTCTTTATAGATTGTGGCACTATAGAAACAATCTTAAAGAAGGACGACATAAATTGAAACTTCAGCTAGGAAGACATGCCACTTTTCGAAGTGCAACTTGCAGTTGACCTCTTGCGACACGTAGAGCTTGTTCTATTAAGGCATATGTATGTGCAACTGTATATATATGTGAGCAACTATATAAATGCATTTTTTCTACTTATGTTTGTGATAAATAGACATATGCTTGTAGTAAATAGATCAAATGTTTGTGAACATTAGGCATAAGTTTGTGGTAAATAATATATGTTTGTGTTATTTGAGCATATGCTTATCTTAGATAAAGGTGTGTTTGTCTAGATAATGCTTATATTTGTGGTAAGTAGTCATATATTCGTGGTAAGTGGACAAATATTTGTGAAGTAGGAACTCGTATATGTATGTGTGAAGCAGGAAAGTCATATATGTGTGTGTGCAGAGGAGCATATATGTGCTGAATATTCAAATGTTTGTGAAAACCAGGCATGCATATGTGAAGCAAGAAGTCATATATGTGTGTGTGAAGGAAGTCATATATTTGTGCTTACATATTTTAAGAGTAATTTTGACAAAAATTAATTAAAAAAATTCTTTCAAAAGTAAACTAGACATGCATATTATAAAGTTACACTTGTTATTCTCAAGTCTTAAGTGTCACGAATATAATAATGTGACGTATTGACGATAGTCCTTGGTGATAAACATGACATATATGTGATATTATTCACATCTTTTCAGAAGAATTTTGACAAAATCTAGAAAGATATCCTTTTGAAAGTAAATCAAGAATGCATAGTATAAAATTATACTTGTCAGTTTCATACCCAAAGTGTCATCAATATAGTAATATAGAAGTATTGACAATGTCCTTGGTATTAAATATGATATGTAACATCTAACATATTTTAATAGTAAATTTGACAAAAGTCAATAGAGAACTATTTGAAAGTAAATTAGACATGCATAGTATATAGTTATACTTGTCAGTCTCATATCCTAAGTGTCATCGATGTAGTAATGTTTACTTATTGATGATAGTCCTTAGCGCTAAACATAACATAAAACATCACTTGCATGTTTTAATAGTAATTTTGACAAACATCAATAAAAAAAATATCCTTTTGAAAATAAATTAGACATGCATAGTAAAATGTTATACTTGTGAGTCTCATGTCTTAAGTGTCATCGATGTAGTAATGCATATGTGTTGACGATAGTCCTTAGTGCTAAACGTGACATGTGACATCACTTATATATTTTAAAAGTAGTTTTGATGAAAATCAATAAAAAAAAAATTCTTTTGAGAGTAAATTATATATACATAGTATAAGGTTCCATTTGTCAGTCTCAAACTGTAAGTGTCATCAACATTGTAATGCATACGTGTTGACGATAGTCCTTAGTACTAAATGTGACATGCATATGACATCACTTATATGTTTTAAGAGTAATTTTGACAAAACTCAATAAAAAAATACCCTTATGAAATCAAATTAGACATGCATAGTATAAGATTATACATGCTAGTCACATGCCCTAGGTGTCATCGACGTAGTAATGCATACGTGTTTACAATAGTCCTTAGTGCTAAACGTGACATGTGACATCACTTACATGTTTTAAGAATAATTCTGACATAAGGTAATAAAAAATATCTTTTATGACAAAAATTAAATAATTTTGACATCTCTTTTGCTATAATTTGTTGCTTAAAATATCTCTCTTATATACAATAGGAGAATTCTTCCTGACTAAAGTGGCATGTCCTCCAGACACCTGCAAAATATTTACTCAACACACACATATATATAGCCGCACATACATATAACTATTTTTCATAAATATTTAAATACTCCGCATATATATTTATAGTTGCACACACATATGAGTAATTCTCACAAACATATGGATACTCAGCACACACATATCTACAGCTGCACACACGTATATTGTTCTCATAAACATATGAATATACCAACAAGCACTAGCTCGGATGACAGGGATGGGTGGTAAAATAGGGAAGCCATGTTCAAATCCTTGGTAGGGTTGTTAATTAAAAAAAATGAATGTTGACATATGTAGATGACTATATTTAGTTGTCTACATATATAACATATGTACACGAACTTATCCATCTACATATGTTTAATATGTAGACAGCTAAACTTTCGTCGTCGACATATTAAAATCGACCTATGTAGACGGTTCTAAAGCCACGTACGCAATGAATATAGTGTATTTTATTAATAATTAAGAACAAGAATGTACCACATAGTCATGATACTGGTTTGACAAGCACCCATAACTAACAAGTTTCGCCTTCTCGGGCTATTATTCTAAGCTCAAGAGTTATTGGAAGGTAGATTAAGGGTCCACTTGATACAATGTAAAAGTTGTTACATACATAAATTTTCTAGAAAAGTAGATCATAAAAATTATTTGGTGATCTAAAAAGTTCATACATCATTGTGTGTGTGTGCACGCGAGCTATTAGCTATCATATTTGTATGTATACCTCTAACTCCTACATGTTCTTATAAATACCCCTAACATCATCAAGAAGGCCGCCATCATACTCTTCTAATAAAATGTCATGAACTCCAACTGGATATGCTAAAAAGATTCAGTCAACTCTGATAAAAAGTTGTAGATATAGAAATATAAGATTTTATAGCATATTAAGTTGGATGTCATAATATTTTGACTAGAAGGGTACAATAACAACTTTTTTAAAGATGTCAAGGGTATTTATAAGTATATATTTAAGCCAAGGATATAATCATTTACAAGAGTGTATATACAAGTCTCTTACCTTTAAATTCAAATTTTAGCATTCATATTTTGATCATGCCGAACAGTCTATATATTTAACAACTTTTACATTGTACCAGATGGACCCTAAGTTGCTTTCACCGAAGCTTGGTCCTTTGGCAGCACATAGGTTGAAGAATGAAGAAGTACCCTCTTGAAGATCGTTGAGACCAGTAAAGCTCCTCAAATTGCATAAGTTATTCTAAAATTCCAATAAAAATCATGTCTTTGTGTTCCTTGATAGATTCCCTAATAAATTATGTGTTGGTTGGAGCCCAATCCTATGGAAAGAACTTGGGTCTTCTTGAAGGTCCACAAACGATCTTGATAAGGATTGGGTCCAAACCCACAAAGACTGCCCCAATAAGGTCCACGCATTAACAATCAATGTCTCATCCTAGTACTAATTCAGAACCTCAATTGTTCCTTATATAAACCCCAAGGGGAGTCCAGGGAGGTGGGCTCGATTCCCCACCTTTTACTCATTTTAATAGTCTAGGCTCGGCCTTTTCATCGGTTCTCGGCTATGACCTAACTCAAGCATGAAAGAGGTTTACCCCACGGTGACCTCAAGGCCCTCTCACCTTGTTTGTTTTGCAGGCGCCCTAAAGCTTGACATCACAAAGCTTGGTTACATCATCCTTGGCTGTATAGTCTGAGCTGTCAAGCATCGGCCGTTCATCCAAAGAGACCACTCAAGGTCAGGTCGTCTAGGCCTCATTGCTCATTTTAGTTGTATGGAGATAGAAGGTTCCAAGTCTCTCCTCGGCTCAGTGAGCTCGAAAAGGTCCTCATAGCTCGACGCAATAGCTTGGATCAAGGCCTATGAGGGTAAGCCTCGCATTATTCCTCGACAGGTTGGATGGGGCTTGTGGAAGTCAGACTCGGATCACAACTCGAAGGTCAAGTACTGTGGTATTCGGTCATCATCAGATCTGATTGAGAGACATGATCTTGCAAAAATAGAGTATACAGCATGCGGTGTAGAATGGCTAATGTGGATTGCAACACTTCCTCATCTTTAGTCACCTGTACCACTATCTTCCTCACCTGTATTAGAACACTTCCCTCCTCCAACCACCTATCACACTATCTTCCCCACTTTTTTTACTTTTCTTGATTGGAGAGAAAGAAAGAGTGCAACCCTATGACAGCTTTTATTATTGTCTTTTCCCACTTATCTCTATAAAGAGAGATCATCGATTCATTTTCGTCATTTAAAAGAGGTAATCGATTTCTTCCCGTTTTAATATGGCGACATCCCAGTTTATCACTGTCAACGCAAATTTATCACCTCAAAGTCTGAAATTATTACTCTCAGATGTATTTTTATCATTTCCAAAATATATTTTTATCATTTTCTCCATATTTCAATTTTATCATTTGCTATTCAATTTTATCACATTGTAATTTAGTTTTCTCACTTTCAAACGTATTTTTAACACTTATAAAGTCTAACTTTATCACTTCTTACATAATTATGTTTTACCACTTCCAACTTTAATGTCACTCTCAAACACTTCACTTCCAAATAGAAATTATGAAGTGATAAAATATTTCAAAGTAATAATTTCTACTTTGAAGTGATAGACTTGCATAGGAAGTGATAAAATTATATTTTGGAATGATAAAATTGCATAGCAAGTGATACAATTGAAACAAGTAGAAAGTGATAAAAATATATTTTGGAAGTGATAAAAAATCATCTAGAAGTGATAACTTTTAAAATTGAAAGTGATAATTTTGGAACTTGAAAGTGATAAAAATAATTTAGAAGTTATAAAACTGAACTACATAGAAAGTGATAAAATTATACTTTATAAGTAATAAAAAATGTGCTAGAAGTGATAAATTTTAGGCTTGGAAGTGATAAATCTACGTTGAAAATGATTCTCTAGACAACGGGTTGGAATCGATTAGATGAAGACTTACGAATCGATTAGATGAAGAGATGGGTGGGAGAGAACTACAATAAATGTTGTCAAAAAGTTGCAACTGCCCTTCTCTCTAATCAAGGGAAGTCCAAAAATGTGGGGAAGATAATGGGACAAGTGGCAGGAGGAGGGAAAGTGTTATAATGAAGGTAGGGAAGATAGTGGGACAGGTAGCCAAAGATGAGAAAGTATTATAATCTATGTCAGTCATTCTTCACCGCATGTAATATAATAAGTATTACTCGCAAAAATAATGCCAGACGTTTAGTTTTCTATTTAGTTTTCCACCTGGATAGGAAGTACCAATAATCCAACATAGGACAAAAGAAAAAGATACATACTTGTTGCGACAAGCTTAGGACAACTGTCATTTGATCATTGGTATAGATAGCATGCATCTTTTAACATCCACAGCACTACCTTTTGGGGAAGTACAATGACTGAGGCATCATCTTAGGCTGCTGATTGCCATTATTGTGGGATTGCAACACCCACACATGTGATAGGCTCTAAGTATTTAAAAAGGAAAAAAGAAAAGGATAATTACATGTTTTGCTCGAACCTGCAAAATAACTTGCTAATCTCGTAAACTTTAGAAAATAATTAATTATCATTTCCTATCAAAGGTACCACCTTGTTTTCACTTCAGCCTCACTTTATGACATCAGTTATTTTTCGCTGTCCTCCCTTAACTGGCCATAGTGTGTTGTAAACATGCTAAGAAGTTAACATATTAAGATCTTTAATACGTTCACATATTAACACTCTTTAACACATTAACATGTTAACATAGTAAGGTATTTACCATGTTAACATGTACTCTTCAACACATTAATACGTTAACATATTAGCACTCCTTGCACATTAGTTCACCAAAACCTTAATTATAATATTATAATATTTAACACGTTAAAGCATGAAATATTTTAACATGTTAGGGTAACACCTTAACTATAACAGTTTAATATTAACACATAATATGTTAATGTGGTGACATATTCACTGGTTAATATGTTAAAGTGTTAATACATTAGAATTAGGAGTTGAACAAAATAAACAGGAATACATTTGAAATTTGAGAGAAAAGTTAACATCAGGATAAAGAGTAACTCCCTTTGTATAAGTAGGAGCCTAAGAGAGGTAAGAAACAAAGAGGGATATAGCTAATTTTACCTAATGTTAATATACAAAAATTTTGACAATGGATTTTTTTTATCATGTCTTAATCCAGTCTGAAACAAAATATTAAGAAAGTTATATGACGATCAACATAAATATGCATTTTGCCACAAATTACCACTTTCTAGTAATTAGAACGAAAACTTATAACCTGTTAGAGAACTTACTTTAGCAGAAAGTAAGGGAGTTAAGCACTTGAAATGTCAAACTCGTAATCTTCATTTATTTCCTAAGAATCCTGCGTTTTAAAAAAATATTACACACTTTAAAGGAAAAACAGATGTTTCCTGCTGCTCTACTCCACTTATATTACATTTCTTTCCAACTTAATCAAAGGAAACTTAAAATCTTGAATGCTAAAAAGATGCTCCTCAAAGAATTTTACTCATTGCAATCCCTTTGAACAAACAATAATTTCCCAATAACCTCAAAAAGAAGAAATAAAAGTATGATCCTACTTGCTGTCGGCGGATGACCTAGAGCCTTGAGCCCAGATGAATGCTACCTTTGCTGTTGGCAGGGAGCTCAACACAATGAGACAGAGCAGCTACAAGCATTTTAATGTCCTCTGGAGTGTGTGCAGCACACAGTGTCACCCGCAACCTGAAAGCAATCAGTTCCAAGGACAAGTTTTGGTGAAAGAGTAACAATGCTAGTTACTGAAACGATGTCCATGTAGATAGGTGAAACAAAAACCTGCAGGAATTGGCAGGGACTGTGGGAGGTCTAATAGCAATCACATGAAAACCACACTTCAACATGTACCTGATCCATCATATAAGCCAAAATGAGCCGCTTATCGATCACAAAATGCTTGAGCTGAGATAAAAAGGAACCCTATGCATGTGGAAAAATGAACCTGCTTGCATGAAGTGCAGTTTCTTCGCTGCCAACAATCAGAGATACAATAGGGCTAGAGACCTGAATTCCAGATAATGCTGAGAATTCTTGAACCCTACTCCAAAGTTCTCTTCTACGCCATTTCTCCTTCTTAGCCACAAAAATAGCAGCTGTAAAATCACTGTCCATTATCATCTGAATGAATTGGATATAGACTGAAGAAAAGATATGTGCCAGAGATGATTCAAGAGAAGATGCGACTATTGTAAGATCATGATAAGCAAGGGATTTGATTTTCGCTAGTCTTTCAGTGATCAACCCTGTTAACACATCATTGTCTAATCAAAAGTCTACCTATAATACACCAGGTCTGTGCAAAGTTAATCACGGAGGATGTACCATTGCATTTCAGCTAAGGTATGAACATTTCTCTCAGATGGAACATTAATATCATCAGGAGTCACCATTCACCAGTCTGAGTTTTCTTATCAGAAATCCTTTACTAAAGGTTCAGAAAGATACACCTGTTTCAAGACATTTCGGGAATATGCTCATTGCTAAAATAGTTACAGAGACTATGCCTACCAACCTATGTGTACTACAGACTGTAATTCAAAGCAAAACTATTAGTGAAACTGTGAACTGTAGGAAAATGTGCAACTTAAATCGTGCATTGTTTGACAACTTTTTTTTTTAAGGGGGCATGTAAACAAAAACAGAAAAAAAAAAAAAAAAAAAAAAAAAAAAAGAAGAAGAAGAGGGGGGCTACCCGTGGTCCCCACCAGTAGCCAACGCCCCACCGGTTGGACCCCCCACCAGTGGGGGGTTTCCCATTAAAAAAGAAAAAAAGAAGAGAAGAAAAGGGAGGAGGGGAAGAGGGGTCACCGGTGGCTTCCCCCCCCCCGAAGGTCATTCCAACCAGTGGGGTGTGCCACCGGCCCCTCCGATCTCTCTCTCTCTCTCACTCTCTTATCTCTCCCTCTCTCAAATTTCAAAAAAAAATAAAAGAGGAGGGAAAAGGCACCGGTAGGGGGTGCCACCAGTACCCTACCCCCCCACCGGTGGACTCCTATCCACCACTATATAAACCCCTAAAGAGAGCTGCTGCAGGGGGGCTTTTCCACGCATAGAGAGCACAAGAAGGCTGCCACTCCGTCCAAGCATTCCAAGATCCGTGAAGAAGAGGTCAAGAAGATATAATCTAAGGGGTTCATTCATATGGTTTGAATGACCTAATTTTGTTGAGCGGTTCACTTATGGTTTGAGTGACCGATTTTTGGTTCATTCATATTGTTTGAATGACCGAACTTTTTGGTTCACTTGTATTGTTCAAGTGACCAATTTTGGTTCTTTTATATCATTTGGAAGACCATTATTTTATATGATTCTTGATTAAATAGGTGATCACCATGTCCCATAATCAAGTCCCAACATACTTTGTAATTCATGAATCAATAAAGTGTACTCTTTTGAATTTGTAATATATGTGTATGTTTAAATCGAGTTATGATGGATCCCTCGAATCACGATGAGTTTAAAAGGTTTTCTTAAAGAATACTTAAAGGATATATCATGTTAAAATATAGCCTTTAAGTATCCATTAAGGTTTTACCATCTCTCTTATGACCTTTAGGGACAAGGATGGCAGTACCGGTACCGGTATCGGTGGATACCGGTACCGGTACGTACCGGTACCGGTACGTACCGGTACCCGTACGTACCGGTCCGGTACCGGCCAGTATCGGCCCGGTACCGGTCGGTACCGACCCAAAACCAGTCCGGTACCGGCCGGTACCGGTCGGTACCCACGGTACCGGTGCCGGCCGATACCGGTACGTACCGGTATCGGCCGGTACTGCCATCCATGTTTAGGGATCCTAAGCGGAATGATATTGTCACATCATGTAAAAGGCCTATCTTCTAAATATCCTCTAAGGATTCCTAAAAGAAAAATAATGTAAATATATCATGCAACACGTGTCATTTAAGAATTTGTCAAAGATTCCAAGACATTTAAAGGCTCATTTTGAGGGCTATTTCATAAATTAACACGTTAGTGCACAATTTTCAAAACGACATCACCGGATGGTTAATCAAAGGTTATCAATCATTGATTGGCGTAATTAACACTGATTAAGGTCAGTGAGGAGAGGTCAAATTCACGGATTCATGCTTGATCCGAAACATTAGACTCCCTGAGGACTAACCTCGAGTTCTTAAAGTCCAATCAAAATAAATAAAAAAAGAAAATTCTCCACATATGGCACGCCCAGTGGGACCTCTCCTTCCTTTCATATCTATGTCCAATAATGCCCTTACCACGAAGTTGCTCGCCACATTTTGTACAGAATTCGAAATCACTGCTTCATCGATGGCGGCAACAACTAAAGTAACATTTGGCCCGTTGGTGGTTCTTAGCCATGTGCAATGTGGCTATCTCTACAGGCCGATACGCCTTGGCAACTTTCCTGTTGTTGTCAGGTAGGTTGTGCCAACAATCGAAGTTATCTCTAAGCACAAGAGAAAAAGACATGGCTCTGCCATATGCCAAGGGTAGCAACCTTATTAAGTCTCCTATTCGAAGGTTCGATAACAACATTGCAAGCATCTCATCAGCCTCCTCGTGCAACAGGGGGCCCCAAAGACGGAATAAGAAGACTCCAACTACAGTGCCATCCATGTCTACGAAGATCAGTTTGGTAGATAACCTCTACATTCACTTGAATGAAGGAGAACTTACTAAGCCAAAAGTTCGCTATGTCCCCACGGTTCCAGTAAAGAATCGATTCGGTATATTGCCCAAAGTCTCTCAGGATAAGGCAGAATTCAAGAACACTGCCACCAAGGTCCGAAGGCAAAAGCATGAGCTTAGATATCCATTACAGAAAGGGGGCAATCTAGTGAAGGATAAGGATCTCCACCTTAAGAAGATATGTGTCATCAAGGAAAGTGTGTACAAAATTCATACGGCCGAGGTTGCTCTAGCCTCACAGTATACACAACAATCGATACATCAACAAAAGCAACAAGTGCAAGTCAAGGAACTCACTCATCCATCTTCTGAACCCCAATTCCTCCGAGGTCAAAAGAGGAAAGGGTTTTATAAAAAGAAGAGACAAACTAGTCACCCTATTGTACGGGGGGCAAAATGACATAAGCCAACAATCATTCAAATTAAGATTGACAATGGGTGCTGCTTTGCAAAAGAGAAGAAGAATCACACAGGGTACTAGTGGCAACATGTCATGTACACATGTTATACTACCAGCTCCAACAGTCAATATACAGCTTTGGCTAATGATCCTCAAGAAATCACCATCATTACACAGCAAGATGAGGCGATAACTAATCTAGTGCAGTAAGTCACCGTTGGTTGGGCCGAAGGAAAACAAATGCTGACCCGCCTCCTGGAGATTGTGTCAATCTTGTGAATACTCAAAATGAAGGGCAAAGTCAAGAACAACTTTAAGGTCTATCCCAAGCGCAGACCATGGAGGAAATGCGGCTAGAAAATCAACAACTTAAAACCTTACTTTTAGGCTTTATCTAAAAATGGAAGCAGCAATAGAGGCAACTACAAGAACCTCCAGCAAATTTGCTCCCACCCAGAGCGCCTGCTAGCAATAATCCTCCAGTGGTCATAGCAGTTAGGCAACAAGTTGATGAAACAATCTTCTCTCTTGAAAATCTATGTGAGACAAGGGGTAGGGGGGGAACCCACAATGCCCAAAATTCTTGTGCACTTGTCAAAGGGGCTGCAGCATCACAAAGACATAATAGAGAAACTTGTTGAAGCCAAAATGTCAGAGTATGATGAGGGTACAATTACCTTCGATCTATATAAAGCACCATTCCCCATTCGCCATATATTCAAGAAGCTCTCTAAAGCCCCCCAAGTTCACCAAGTTCAACGGGGAAGGCTCTCTCAGGAGCTTATTGCTCATTATATGAGTGGCTTGGGAGAATTAGCAACTGGTGAATCATATCTCTTAAAATACTTCTCGACATCATTGACGGGGATTGCATTCCAATGGTATGCAAAATTAAAGCCAAATTCTATTGCAAATTGAGATGAAATGCAAAGGAAGTTCCTCAACCGCTTCATGACATCAGAGCAGAAAGTCACTCTCGCAGATTTAGTTGCAATTAAACAAAGCAAAAATGAGTCTGCAATGGACTATGTCAAAAGGTGGCGTAACCTTAGCATGAGGAGTGACAATCCACCAGCCTATAAAGATGCTGTGAAGTTATGTAATATGGGTCTAAAGCTTGAAATCAAGGAGAAGGTAATCGGTGCGAATGTCAAAACATTCGATCAGTTGAACAATATTGTATTAGAAATTGAGTTGTTCTTTACTGACAACCCAAGCTTGATACATGGGAGTGCAGAAGCCTTGAAGGAATGGACTTCCAGTAATGATGAAGACAACATAGTTAACTTAGCATCAATTATGGAAGAAGCAGGGGAGCAAGAAGAAATCTGATACCTCATCCTCCAATCAACCTCCAATAAAAGAAGAGTCAGAAGATCATTGCCCTCTTGGCGGGCATATAAACAATTACTTTGCGGAGTCAAAGAAGGGGTTGCATGGGCCTACGAAGAAATGCTCGGCCTAAACTCTCTAGTCAGGACTTTGAAATGATCATCCTACTAGAGATCAAACCTGTAAAACAACTATGAAGGTGAATGCAAAAGCAAATGTGTCCAAAATCGGAGAAGGTAAATAATGAAATTGATGAGATACACGAGATGCACATTATCAAAACGTGCACACATACATATGGAAAGTCAGTATAGCACCAGCCAAAAGAAGAAGAAAATGGGTCCATCTCATTATGCCAAGGACCTAAATAAGGCTTGCTCCAAAGGCAACTTTACAATGTCAATTGCAAAAAAAAAAAAAAAACAATGAAGTCACCAGAGGCTTTGAGTCGTTATCCTGCGTGGATGTCATCAGGATGAAATCAAAAAAGAGCAACTATCAGACACCAAAGCTATTCGGCCCTTCAAACTCAAGAAGCTAAAAATGATCTATAGAAGGTCAAACGTGGGGAGTTGCTCCCCTCACAAAAATCTCATAAGACCCACGGTTCTTCAAGCCAAGCTCATCTACATTAAGAGACTCATCTTAAGCTTGTTAAGGAGTTGTTAGCCTCTTTACCAACTTGACAAGGAAAGAAGCTCTTTCAAATGACATGGAAAATGTCAAGTGCTCTTGATGAAATCAAAGAATGTCTGCCTAGCCTTCTAATGCTAGGGCAGCCAACAAAGACAATCATTAACTCTATATAGTGCAACATTAAATGCTTCTCAAGGGGTCATTACCAACACAAGTAAGCGAAGATGACAAAGAGCAACATCTATGGAGAAAATATGTTGGGCATGAATTTTTGCAAGAAAAAATGTTAAGACATTACCTCGTCGCCCACAAAGTTCAACTTATATTGAGGTTTGATCCTACGCTCAAGTTCTTGCTCCGACAACTTGTCCCATCGAGAAGAATGGAGAAATGGTCCCTACTCCCTATAAAGTTTGACATCACCTAAATCCATGGCTACCTGGAGCCTTTATCCCCTTGAAAAACTCAAAGTTCATGGCTACCTAGAGCCTTTATTCCCTTGAAGAACCCGAAGTCCATAGCTACCTGGAGCCTTTATCTCTTTGAACCCAAAATCCATGGTTACCTAGGAACTTTTGTACTCTTGAACAACTCAAAGTTCATGGCCATCCGGAGTCGAAACCCAAAAAGAAAATCAAAAACTCCCTTCACTGAAAAGAAAATTATTTACCAAGGTTAAGAAACTCGGGATCGGGTCCCGGATCAGCCGGTCCAAAACCGATCGGATCGGCCAATTCCGATCCGAGTCAGCCCGATCCTGGCTTAGTCAGGCTCGGTTGGTTCGGATAGCAGAAAAAAATGAAAAAAAATATGAAAAAATATGAAAAGATAATATAAAACACAAGTCTAATGCATAATTATGTTGAAATACATTAATTTGAAGTACATAAGATGTTGTTGGACAAAAAAACCTTGAATAAATTTACATATATGATTATGAACTTACATTTATTCCAAACGTACATTATACTGAATGAACATATAGCTTACATACTCAGTCCATGACATATAGCTCTGGTAGTATTGTTCATATTGCATCACATACCAGCTATAGTCATCCGTATTGGTATAAATGACTGACAATTGTGGATATTCTAGACAACCCCCTAAATAGTCAGATGTATCATAATGTTGAGGAGGGTAAACTACATATCTAGTAGACTGACTATACCCTTCGTATGGAGAATATGATGATGCATCTGATAGTTGCTCCTGATATTCTCTCTCCCTCCTAAGTTCTACTTTGGCCTCTGTACACTGAGGAGCTTTACCTTTGTCCTTCCTCCTTAATCTGCTGAATGTTTGAATGGAAGATTCTTCACGTCCTACTCTGCTACCATGATGTTCATCTTAGGTAGCATGTGTGTATTCTTCTTCTCCAGTGAATTGAATTGGTGGAGCTGGGGCTGGGGCACTGGTAGCATCTCCGCCATCCTCAGAACTGTCGGAGCTCGTCTTTGATGTCGAGTCATTTGAGGTTTGATATTGGACCTCATCACTTGGTTCTGGCGTTTCATCATCTTCCTCGATGGTCTCCAGATCAACAATCTGAATTCCAGTACCACTCTTCCTTCTGCTTGGTGCTTATTTTTTGCTCTTCTTCTGACGTTTTGGAGGAGGAGATTAAAAATCAGTAAGTAATGGAACATTATCTAACTCACCTTCCGTCCATTCCCGATCATTTGGGTTGAATTCAGACTCATTTGAGGTGCTTGCATCAACTCATGCATTTAGTAGATGTTGCTCATCGAACAGCTCATCCAAGTCTATGGGTTCTTCTGCATGTGTCGTCTCCGTGGCTTGTCCGGAAATTCTCTCTTTCTCCTGCCTTTGAAGGTTTCTTATGAGCTCCAGATTTTTTAGCTTCAACCTCATATTATAATGACAGAATACTAGCTTCTCTAGACGGCTCGACTTCAATCTATTCCTTTGCTTGGTGTGAATCAAGCCAAAGGTGCTCCAGTTTCTCTCACAACCTGATGAAGAGGTTGTTTGACTTAAGACCCGAATTGCAACATAGGCTAGATCTTCATACCCATATGTTTTTCCATGATCTAGCCACCAGTCAGCTGTAAATAGAAAATTGGCCATGTCAACAATGTGCAAGCTATAATTAAAAATTAAGTATAACATCTGATTAATAATTTTCAAACATGGACTCAAAATTTTGACAGCTCTTTGAGCAGTACTTGTCCCAAAATGGTATAACATCATTCTGTAATCATGCATTTGCTTGCATGTTATTATTGCTCTGTCCTCATCTGCAAGCATGCACTTAATAACAGACTTAGCCCCCATCAACACTTCCGAACAACTATCATAGTTATCCTTCTTCCCATCAGTTCTAAACATGTACTGAGAGTTGAAAAAATAACCTAAATAAATAAGTCGAATTTAGTTATTACTTAAGAGAAATGTGTATACAAATAATACATATAGAAAGTTAGTAGCTTACCAGCTGCATGAAGATCGTGATGTAAAGTGTGTTCCCAACGTCTGTTTATTATGTTTCACTACTTCACATTTGTTGGATTGTTAAGTTGAATGAACTTCTTAGCTCTATCCATAACTTCATATAAATATCCCATATCCGATCTTCTTTCTCCATCACAAGATCGCAAAACACGGACAAGCGGTTCTACAATATTTAACACCGCTTGCACCCCCCTCCAGAAGGGTCTACACTGAATTAGATCAACCACTTTCTTACTTTTCTCTCTGACTTTAGTTGGTACATACCGCAATATGTGATTCTCCCAATCTTTCGATGCCACCATCTTAATCAAGTTGTTCTTTTGTTGACTTAAACTATCTAGAGATATATATTGAGATGCAAACCTAGTGGCTCCCGGACGAAGCAGCTCTCTTCCATGAGTATGTGTGCGCATGATATCCAGAATGTTGTAGTTGTAGATGAATGTGGTGATAAATCGACCACTCTTGACCACTCCATCTACCATCGGATCAGAGCAAATGTCTTCCAACATCAAGTCAAAACAATGAGCAAAACAGGAAACCCAGTATAGATGTTGTCTCTTCTGCATCAACATTTGTCCAGCTAACTTGAACGCCGCTGCATTGTCCGTAACTACTTGGACAATCCTTTTTTCGCCCACTTCTTCCACCATTTGATCCATTAATTCATATAGGTGCTGGGCATTCTTTATTTTTCCAGATGCATCAATAGACTTCCAAAATACGATTCCGGCTTTGCAGTAAATTAAGAAGTTGATCATACTTCTTGTTATCCCTGTAAAGTTCCAAACGTGATAAGAAATCAGAAAGAGACCCATTATGATTTAAGAAAAAATGAAGATAAGATAAAAAAATGAAGATAAGATTTATGTACCTATCCATCCATCGCACATTAAAGTGCATCTATACTCATCCCATATCCTTTCAAATGATGTAATGTATGTTTGGATGTCGTCAACTTCTATATCCAAGTACTTGTTGTATATCTCATATAAGGAAGGTCCCTCAACCCCTTTGCCAACTTCTTGTATGGTCTCGATCATGAACTCATAATATGGCCCCTTGACAGCATTAACAGGAATACTGTTATAGAAAAACCACCTAACAGTAGTTCTCCCTATCTTCTCCTTACAAAGCTTTAAGTTCTTGAATGCAGCACTAATAGAAGGTTGTTTATCCCTCTTCTTAGTGAGGAATGGATCTATTGGACCTACTCCAGGATCTCCAGCTCTAGTGAACTCCTGAGGCAGCTCCTCGCATACATTAGTGCTCATGCCGGCGCTAGTGCCCCCTTGTGCAGAAGGTGTGGAGCCACTTCCTTGTCCTCTATCTTCCAGTTTGCCGAAATAAATCCTCATCTGCAAAGGACCGCCAGCTTGCTTCCATTGCACGTCGCAATTCAACTTTAAATGTAAAAGAAAAAAAAAATAATCTACTATAACTATTTGTCTAAAAACGTTAAATGAAGAACATGAAAATAAGTTAAATAAGAAACTTACTTGTATTCCAATCATCAACATTTATAGGTTGATTACTTCCACCAAGCCGGATTCCAGCATCAGACCTTCGCGCTAGTTCAGATAACTCCTCTCGAATTTCCTGTCTTCTTCTGGCAGTACTTACTTTGCTTGATTCTTTCTCCTTCATATAAGTTCGAAATTGGATCCTAACCTTTGAAGGAACTCGAGCACATGCTGTAACTTCACCTTTTATTCCAGCAAGATGTTGTTTGAATCGGTAGACCCCGCCAGAGACGACCCGGTTGCAATATTTGCATTGTACCTTTCTCTGGCCCATATCCACCGGTGTGCAATGACCCCAAGTAGGATTAGCGCTAGGAGGATTCCCAGATGACCGCTCAACAGCACCTTGAGATGACATTCCTTCACAGCACAAGAAGAGGAGAGATCGCGGAACTTGTAGTAGACTAGTAGTGACCTCGTAGGAGAGACGGAGAGAGAATTCTATAATCAAAAGAGTAGGAGAGAGAGCAAGAATGTTAGGAGGCTCAAAGGGCATTTGTGAAGCCTTAGGAGGGCCTTGGGGGGGTTTAAATAGACCCCCAAGGCCCAAACTAGCCGTTGCTGGCCATTTGGGAACGGCCAGCAACGGCTAGGTTGACCCCCAACGGCTAGTCAAACTAGCCGTTGGGGGCCGGGTCGGGCCGATCCGAGCCGACCCGGCCCGATCCTGCCTCGGATCGCCCGATACGGCTCGGATCGGCCGATCCGAGTCCTGGACTCGGCCAGGAAACTCGGGATCGGCACGAACGGCCCAAAACCAGTCCGACTAGGCCGATGCGTGCCGATCCGAGCCGAGTTTTTGAACCTTGATCTTTACCACTTGGCCCTCAGAGAAGCCCTAATTCCCTACAGACCAAAAAAAAAAAATGTGTTGCTTCTCAAAAAAGGGAGCTTAAAAACAAGGTGCTCTGACGGACTTAATCAGCCCTTCCCTTAAAATGAGTCAATTAAGGGCAAAAAGGTCTTTAACTTGACTGAGGTGAAAGTCCGAAAAGACACCTCAGGCAAAAATGGGAAACCCTACTATATGAAAATCCGCAAAGGTGCACAGACAAAAGTAAGAAGAGGCTAACTTTGACGAAAATATGAAAGAGTGCTAAAGTTAGTTTTTTTTTTTTAAAAAAAAAAAAAAAAGAGAAAAGAATCAAAATACTACCTAACTAAAGTTTCTCGTCCCATCGGGAAAATCTCTCCCAACAATTATCAACAAGTCTAAAAGCCCTTGGCCCCGAGAGCCGTTGTATCCCAAAGTCCACCAAAGCCCTTGGCTTCGAGAGCCATTATGTCCCAAAGTTCACCAAAGCCCTTAGCCCCGGGAGCCATTGTATCCCAAAGTTCACCAAAGTCCTCGGCCCCGGGAGCCATTGTATCCCAAAGTTTACCAAAGTCCTTGGCCCTGGGAGCCATTGTATCCAAAAGTATCCTAAAGTCCTTGGCCTTCGAAAGCCATTGTATCCCAAATCTTCCAAAGTCCTAAGTGCCTGGGAGCCATTGTATCCTAAAACCCTCAAAATCTTTAGCTCTGAAAGCCATTGTATCCCAAAGTTTACCAAAGTCCTTAGCCCCATAAGCCATTATATCCCAAAGTCCTTGGCCCTGAGAGTCGTTGTATTCCAAAGTTCTCCAAGATTCATGGCTACCTGGAGCCTTTATCCCTTTGAAGATCTAAAGGCATGGTTACCTAGAGCCTTTAACCCCTCGAAGACCAAAAGTTCTTGGCCCCTGGGAGCCATTGTATCTCTTAAGAACCAAAAGTCATGACTATCTAAAACCTTTGCCCCCTCGAAGACTAAAAGTTCTTAGCCCCTGGGAGTCGTTATATCCCTTAAGACTAAAGTTTATGGCTACCTAAAGCCTTTCCCCCCCTTAAAGACCAAAAGGTCTTGGACCCTGGGAGCCGTTGTATCCTTGAAGCCCTAAAGTCCTTGGCCCCTGGCAGCTGTTATATCCTTGAAGTCTTTGGCCCCTAGGATCCATTGTATCCTTGAAAATTCAAAACTCCTAGTCCAACCGGAGTTTGCTTGCGTCCAAAAAAAACCCACAAAAAAACTTCACGGCTTCTATGAGCCTTTATATCCTTAGAGATCCCAAAAATTCTTGGTTATATCCAAAGCCTTCAATCAAAAAACAAACTCCACCAATTCCACCCTCCAAAAAGCTATAATTCCCTACCAAATCCAAAAGAAACAATTGTTCAACAAAAACAAAAAGAAAAAAAAGAGGCTTAAAAAAACGAGGGGCCCCGACGGACTTAGTTGGTTCTGCCTTCAAAAATGATCAATTAAGGGTAAAAAAAGTCTTTAAAAAATCGGCTAAGGTAAAAATCCGAAAGGATGCCTCAAGCAAAAATGGATAACCCCACTCCATGAAAATTTGAAAGGGCATGCAGGTAAAAGTAAGAGGGGGCTAATTCTGGTAAAAATCCGAAAGGGCGCAAGAGTTAGTTTTCAACAAAAAAGAAAGAGAATTAAAAGTTACACAAATGCCTCAAAGTCAGTGTTCCACTAATGGATGAATGTGTTGCCCGAGACAAGCCTTCGGGGAAGTCAAATCACATAAAGAAAAAAAAAAAAAGAGAACATGGGGAGAGGCCAACATTGACTTCGAGAAGAAGGGAAATCTCCAAAGAAAATCTCTAGCCTCAGCCATAGCACCAAAAGGAGAGGAGTGCTGCAAACAAAAAGAGAAGCCGATGTCAAGGATAAGTTCATTATAAAGAGGGAGCATTTAAAAAAAAGGAAAAAATAATGTCCCACCAAGCACCTGAGAAGCGACAGAGCCACCCTCTAATGGAGTAGTCTGGTCAGCAACGGCAGCAGCTTGTGGAGCAAAGCTAGTAAATGGAACAAGAACTCTTAAGGGGTCAACTGGGACTTGTTCAGCACCTTCAAAATCTTTAATCAAAGGAGTTTATAAAGGAACAACTCCTACAAAAAAGTTGGCACCCATGATAAGTTGAAAGAAGAACGATTGAAAGGAATGACCAAAGGGAAAGCCACCCCACCCGGAAGCAAATGCCCCAAATTCTCCATCAACCTCAGAGAAGAAGGGATGACAATGGCATTGTGCCGATAAATCCCGCAGAAGCAATAAGACAAGTCTACAGTCTCTCTATAGTCTATGCGATGCTTCTGTCCAGAGACACTGTCGGGAAGCCTCCTGCCTCAGCCATCAAACGAGGAAACAAGTGAGCTACATGCAAAAGGAAAGAAAGAATTGAGCGCAATACACTACAAAGAGTTTGAAGTGCGAAAGAGTAAAATGAAGGCCCGCAGACCATGGCAAAATTATAAAGTTCAGCTCGATATAGTCAAAACTCTGGCCTGTTCAAGCCACCTTCACGGGGTGCCTGAGAAAAGCCAAAAAGGAGGGGGGGGGGGGGGGGGGGGGGTCTCCATACCCGAAGATTCTGAAGTTTGCGCAAATGCCGAAAAATGACAAAAGACGAACATTGCACAACATTCACAAGCCATGACCCCCTTAAAGACTACGCAAGTCAGGCTATTCCAAACACTCTTTCAAATGTTCGGAAAGCTAAAGTGGAGTGTTTGGTACTCCGAAGACTTCAATGTTGTCGGATGACGAGAAATAAAGTAAGTCAACACAGTTTGAGACTTGCAAACGTTAATCAAAGCATTTCGAATCGTATTGGCTCGACATGGGTCAAAGGTTTGGCCACCTCTGGGCACTCTTCCTAGCGTACCTGAAAAGGCTGAAATGGGTTGCTCACATCTTAAAATCCTAAAGCCGAGCAAGTGTTTAAAGATAAAATGCATTGCCCAAACATTCTCAAGAAGGTCCCCAAGTCAGGAAGACCAGAAGGCCCCAAAAAGTCGAAATACTTCAAGTGCTGTCAGATGCATCCTGAAATCTGAAAAGAAGTATTTAGTGCTCTGAAAATTTTAAGTGTTGCCAGAGGACAAGAAACAAAACTGAATCAATGTAGTGCGTGACTTGTAAAGCTTATTAAAAACACTAGTCAGTTCATAGCACTTTGCATAACGTGCCTGGAAAAGCTGGAAGGAGATGTTTCGCATTCTAAAATCTGAGAATTGAGCATGTGTCAAAAGACAAAGAACGTTGCATGAACATTCCCAAAGAGGTCGCCAAGTCATGAAGGCCCAAAGGCTCGAAGACTCTATAAGGTCATGATGCCGCTTGGTGCATCTAAGAAGCTAGAGAAAAACTCCAAAAGTCCAAAAGACACTAGTCAAGACCCACCAAGATTATTCAGATGGGTCTAACTCGAAAGTTGCACATGTGGGTCAGTTTGGATGCCTTTGGTTCACCAGAACACTTGAAGCAGGGCTATGCAAAGCCCAAAAGAAGGCAAAACTCCAGTAGGTGACATCATGTCAAGGCCCATAAAGATTGGTTTACTCCCGAAAATTCTAAGAAGGTTCGGACATATTACAACATTACTCAAAGTAAGGTATGTGAGCCCTAAGTCGAAGGAAAAATCTCAAGATCAGAGCTACTGTAAGTCTGTAACCCAATCATACGTGACGAAGCCAACAAAAGCATGTGAAGCAAATCATGCACAGGACACATGTCTCAGTCTTCGCCTCCGACACATGTCCTATAGGGGGGCATTTGTTGACAAGTTTTTTTTTAAGGGGCATGTAAACAAAAAAAGAAAAAAAAGAGGGAAGAGGGGGGCTACCGGTGGGTACCCCTGCCGGTAGCCAACCCCCCACCGGTTGGACCCCCTATCGATGGAGGGTTTCCCCATTAAAAAAGAAAAAAGAAAAGGGAAGAAAAGAAGGAAAAGAAAAGGAAGGAGGGGAGAAGGGGGGCCACCGGTTGGGCCAACCAGTGGGGGGTTTAGGGTTGGGCCAACTAGTGGGGGGTGCCACCGGCCCCGCCAATCTCTCTCTCTCTCTCTCTCAAATTTCAAAAAAAAAAAAAAAAAGAGGCGGAAAAAGACACCGATAGGGGGTGCCACCGGTGCCCTACTCCTCCACCAGTGGACTCCCATCCATTGTTGTATAAACCCCCAAAGGGATCTGCTACAGGGGAGCTTTTCCACGCAAAGAGAGCACAAGAAGGCTGCCACTCCATCCAAGCGTTCCAAGATCCGTAAAGACAAGGTCAAGAAGATGGTCTACGGGGTTCATTCATATGGTTTGAATGACCCAATTTTGTTGGGAGGTTCACTCATGGTTTGAGTGACCAATATTTGGTTCATTCATATCGTTTGAGTGACCGAACTTTTTGGTTCACTTGTATTGTTCAAGTGATCAATTTTGGTTCTTTCATATCATTTGGAAGACCATTATTTTGTATGATTCTTGATTTATGGGTGATCACTATGCCCCTTAATCAAGTCACAACATACTTTGTAATTCATGAATCAACAAAGTGGACTCTTATGAATTTGTAGTGCATGTGTATGTTTAAATCGACCTATGATGAATTCTTAATAAGTTGCGATATCCTCGAATCACTATGAGTTTAAAACGTTTTCTTAAAGAATACTTAAAAGATAAAAGATACGGATCAGATGGGCATATCATGTTAAACATATCCTTTAAGTATCCTTTAAGGTTTTACCATCTCTCCTATGACCTTCAGGGATCCTAGGAGGAATGACATTGTCACATCAAGCAAAAGGCTTATCTTCTAAATATCCTCTAAGGATTCCTAAAAGAATAATGTAAATATATCATGCAACACGTGTCCTTTGAGAATTTGTCAAAGATTCCAAGACATGAACATGAATGGCTCATTTCGAGGGTTATTTCATAAATTAATATGTTAGTGCATGATTTTCAAAAGGGCATCACCGGATGGTTAATCAAGGGTTGCCAATCATTTATTGGTGTAATTAACACTGACCAAGGTCAGTGGGGAGAGGTCAAATTCATGGATTCATGCTCGATCCGAGACATTAGACCCCCTGCGGACTAACCCCGAGCTCTTAAAGTCTAAAAAAAAAAAAACATCCCTACATGCATGTAAACCATAAAATGTACAACTAATGAAACTGTAGATATGGAGATAGAATGTGTAAATTGAAGAAAACCATCTAATTTAGAGGCAAACTGCATAAAGTGGATAGGAAGAGCATCATTGAAATATGTTGGAAAAAGGCCTCATCTAAATCTATTCTAAGAGATTAGTGTTGAAAACGATCTTCACATAAATAAAAAAGTAAGATGTATCATAACTATGTAACTGGAAGCTATGTGAGAGGAAGATCTGTAATTGCCTCTTTTTTTCTTTTCTTTTCTTTTTCTTTTTTTTTCTTTTTTTTTTTTTTGTTGGGGGGGGGGGGGGGGGTTGTACTCCTACCCTATTAGGGAGTACTTTTCTAGCATCTTGATATAGATTTTTTTGCTATCCTTTTTGTACCCATGGAGGTTTTCTCCGTCTGTACTTTTTTATTTCAATGAATTGTGGCCATCTTTTTTGTCTCCTTCTAACAAAGATGTATCATAGCTGTTATATGGGATATAATGCATCATAGCACACTATCTCAGATGTACACAATTTATATGCATATCACACTTGGTATGGTATGGTTTGTTCTCTTTTGGGAAGGTATGGTTCCATGAAAACTCGAGTTATGCACATTTCAAATATTGATACTGCATTTTTATAGCAGGCAACAGTGTAATTGAAGGTATGTGGGAAAATGAAGAAAGGAGACTAGTCCTACTGCAAATCTTTGACTTTCAGTATACATGACAAACAGAAACATAATAGGGTAGGGGTTGTACTCCTACCCTATTAGGGAGTACTTTTCTAGCATCTTGATATAGATTTTTTTGCTATCCTTTTTGTACCCATGGAGGTTTTCTCCGTCTGTACTTTTTTATTTCAATGAATTGTGGCCATCTTTTTTGTCTCCTTCTAACAAAGATGTATCATAGCTGTTATATGGGATATAATGCATCATAGCACACTATCTCAGATGTACACAATTTATATGCATATCACACTTGGTATGGTATGGTTTGTTCTCTTTTGGGAAGGTATGGTTCCATGAAAACTCGAGTTATGCACATTTCAAATATTGATACTGCATTTTTATAGCAGGCAACAGTGTAATTGAAGGTATGTGGGAAAATGAAGAAAGGAGACTAGTCCTACTGCAAATCTTTGACTTTCAGTATACATGACAAACAGAAACATATTTTGAAGAAAAAAATAAAGAATGTTTGTCACAGTTGATCATAATACACTACCATGAGCAGAAGCTACAACGGGTACTGGAGGAGCAGTTGAAAATATGAATGAGCGGCCTCGTGATTGTATGAGTTGTTTCCATTTGGTGCTGCTCAATTAGCATCAACAGGAAATGGTGCATGAGACATAATCATCTACCAAAACCAGCAAGATATTAACAATAAGCCATGCAGAAATACTACTTCCAAATATATTCAGCATAAATGTTGGAGTGAGTAGTAGGACGAGACAAACAGCATTGAGACCATCAGCACAAATATCGAGATGGAAAGGAAGAACAATATAGTTGCAAGACAGCCTCATGTGGAAGCCATTGCTTTGGCCCTCCTTAAAAACTACAGATCAACCATTGTGCTGACTCTCCGAATCTACAGTCAATGACCTTGTGCCTTGGATAAGGGGGAAAAAACAAAATATTTAGTCATAAAAGGGATCCAAGAGTTCAGAACCAGGGAAACTATGGACTCCAAGTGAGTATGGCAATTCCCAGGGGACCATTCCACACTCCCTACAAGTCTCTCAATCCTCAACTTCCTGAATCCTAGGTCACCAAACTGTCCAAGTGTCCTGGGTACAGAGCATGGTGCTACACCAACTAAATGATTCCCTTCCAGAAAATGACAATGTCTAACAAGGACAGTAAGGAAAGACTCGAATCACTCAATTACTCTCGAGAAGTCGAATAGAACGAGATCCCATGCACCAGAATTTGATGCATCGCTGAGGCATCACTGCAGCAAGCCAAAGAAAATGCACTGCATTAGCAGCCATACACTATTGCCTGTGTGATGCACCGAGTTAGGCAGGATAAATGGCATGTTTCCATTGGCTCGGTACACAGCAGTTCACCAAAATCCGGCACGAAGGACCCCATTTTGTCATTGGTGTGACACATGGTTAACATGATCCAGAAACTCTACAATATAGAGACTTCCCTTGTCATTGTGTTTTAATTATTATTCTGAAGATTAGGATTGGTGACACAATAGTCAGATAAGACCATAGTAGCCAATCCCCTCCCGTCCTGGCCTGTCCCGGACGGGCATCCCGTCCCAGTGAGAAAATGGGACGGGACTGTTTCTCATATGTCCCAGTTGTTGTCCCACTCTGTCCCGGCCCGTCCCCGCCTCTCCAAGTCTGTTCCGGCCCGACCCGTCCTGTCCCGGCCCATCCCAACCAGAATGTGTATTTTAGCCTAAGTTTTTTCCTAACCACTTAAGCTCCTTGTAAACTTATTTTAGGGGCTTCATTTGATGAATATACTCCTTTATAACATCATAAATCCATCCTAAATGCTTTTATTGCATTAATTTTGTCTTATTTCCATGTTTACATGTTTATTTTTCATACTATTCTTTATATACATATATTTTATATTTGTTAGAATATGTGTGGGACAAAATCCCGGGACGGGACACCAGAATTCTCTAGGACACTGGGACGTCCCATCCCAGTAGAAAAACAGGACAAGGACCAGGACGGGATTGACAACTATAGATAAGACTCTCATACTACGACTATGATTGGACAATTTGGCTCAAGAGTGATCAATGTAATAAACAATGACGTGGATCTAATTTTCCCTAACTCTGAGAATTGCACACAACAAAGGGTTGATGAACCCATCATATTGATGGCAAACCACGCAAGTGCAAGGCATGAAGACATAATTAAGGAGAATGATTGACCATCCAATAAAGATATAATACTTGGTATGGAGTATAGGGCAGTCATTTGGCTTGGCCTGGAACTTGAACTAAGTAGATAAACTCTTTCTTTTGAAAGTAGAGGTGGATAAACACATATACAACACTAAAACAATGGACCAGGAGGCTCAACATCAGAGGACCCAGATTGGTTTCTGGCAGTACAACTTGATTCTAACATGGCCTTCCTTGTGCTATTTGTATTGGAAGGATTTGCTCAACATGTCCAGATTGTCCAATCTCGACTGAAGCAAGCCAAACAACCTCCTATCACCTCACCCAGCCACATCTGACGTCCCTTCACCAAGTGCACCCCTCCCCCCCTCCCCTGCCCCCAAGCATGTCTCCTTCCTCCCTCCCTCCCTCCTGCCATTTCTGCTCGACTGATAATAATATATGAGGAGCCACTGTGACACAGGACAAACCTGAAGGATACTTCACGGGTGTGTGATTCAGCTAAGGGTAGAATTAAGCATGTCAAAGACAAGTTGTTTAGAAGTTTCATTTTTGAGAACTGGAATTTTATTGCCCTTCTAAATGTTCTGTTCACTTCTTCCGGATGTTGGAATCATAGAGGTGACAGAGGCTCGTGTCACCATAAGAGGGCCTGCCATCCAGGAAACATGTAATTAGCAGCATGGTTGTTCTTGCAGTGTTTGGGTTTGAATGAGTTGTCTGTCTGAAGAGAGGTCAAGAGGTGTGGTTCAGGTTGCTTTCTGTTCCAATGCAGGTATGATGGCTTTAAAAATAAAATATCTGGATTTGTTTTAAAATTAGAACCCAGGAAAGGGTATCAGCCTTGTCCCCATGGTCCCTTCTCTGTGTACAGCATGGCAATGGCAAGATGGGATGATGGAAGCAATGGCAACTACCACATGTGCATATCAGTGATGAACATGACAGGGAAAGTACAATTGATAGAAGCAGCAGTACCCGGCTTGATCTTGTGTGGCAACCTGCAAATGATTGTTTGCAGATAGAATGTGTACAGTAGCAACAGCAGCACAGATCTCTGGAATAGATGTCAGTGATGAGGAGAACAAAGAGAGGAAGACATGTTTGATGGCTTCATGCCCAGTCAGAAGATTTGGTATGCCTTCATACCGATGAAAAAGAAGCTGAGAGTGGCTTTGTGCCAGAGAGGGCCTCAAAGGTGAATGGCATTGCATCACCGAGGACAAACATGTTGCAAACAATTTTCTTCAATTAGCCATTCTCCCCCTTAGGTTAGGTGTCTGCTCTTGTTTATAGCAACACAAACTACAATAATACTAAATTTTCCCTGAAACCTTAATTAACACAAAGACTAACCCTAATAGATAAAGACATGTATCATTGTGACATAATGACAAAAAGAACCCTAATACAACAGAAAATGATAGATTGGCAGCCAAGCTAATCTGATCTCCCTGCGTCCATCGCAGAGTCATAAAATGCACATCACAATCTCTGCACGCACCTATGTTTTGCCCATTCTCCATACGAATTTTGGAGGTGAGAGGGGTCACTGTTGACAAAAGCCATTTAGTCCCACACAAGCCACTCCATGCCTACATTGGTTCTGGGCCTCTCCACCAATTAACTTGAATTTTGAGCTGGTAGTATGGTTCGCTAATATGGCATTAGAGCTTATTTGCTAGTTCAGGACAACCCCCTCTCCCCCGCTGTGGCCCCTGCACGTCTTGGCCTCACAGTTTCAGGGATCACCATTTGCCGTACAACTTCATCCAGGTCCGTCGCAGGAGTGTGTTGTCCCACACCGGGTATTCACAAGTCACTTTGTGCCTATCTTTGCCCACTAATTGTAGTTCTGAGTTGGTGTCTGCTTTGGTAACAGTCAAATTCAAGACACTCGGCACTGCCCACAAGAATAAACCCACAGAGTTAAAAACAGGTGTTCCCTTCTTGCAGAAAAGAATGGGAACAGTGGATCATAGGCCACCAGAAGGCACTACAGAAATTTCTACAAAATCGCCAGGGATTTGATAAGCATGGAGAAAAACTGATAATGGAATTGGCAAGTGGATTCTAATCCTTGGAGATATCCCGAGGGATTCTACTATTTTGGGGATATTGACGCATTAAAAACATTGGACAGAGAATTATTCAATTTTCTTGTGGGTAGACATCTTATGGGGAGTTATATTCTTATTGGAGTGTCCACTGTGAATGGAACATAGTATATATTGTTCCCAAATGCAGGTGAAAGAGACTGTTATACGAAAAACAGTACAGAGAATACAAAAAGACAAAAAATACATATTATCTGTCTGACAGGAGAAGAAGAACAGGAAGAGCAGTAGCAGCAGCAGTACAGGGAAGATGGACAAGAAAAGAAGAAGAAGATGAAGACAGCAAGAAGGAAATGAAGAGGAGGGCACAGGAGATAGAGAAGGGGATCTGCGGGACACACCTGCACCATCTACTGGGTGTTCTGCGCACAATCCATATATACATATATATATATGGGCTTTGAAATTTTCATTTTCAAATTTTAAACCATGCCAACTCAAACAGATTGATATCAACTCATACGAACTAGGCAATCTAGAAATGCATTCAATAATCCATCAATATTCCAAAACCATCTTCAACAAATTGGTATCAAAGAATTTGTCAAGTTTTAAATAATCTGAGACCTTATTTGGATAAAAAAGGAAAGCAAGAGAGATGTTAATAATGTCAACACCCCCCCCCCCCTTCATCTTCATTGAAAAATGCAAAAGGCTGAGTATTCTCAAGTCTATTCACTACTAGCAATCTGCTGGGCTTATCTGAAATCAGCTTTTCTAGGATTTTGCAGGCAACAAAGTTGACTCTCTTTACGTGCGTAACGGATGAAATCAGGCTATGCAAAATTCAATGCATGCTGCATGTGTTACGTTTGGAAATGCTCAAGGGCTGTTGGAGATTCTAAATTTTGGAATCCAGCCCAAAAGTTTTTCCCACAGGACATAAGGCTTCTGATAAAGTTAAAGATAGGAATTTGGGTGCCTTCGTCTGGGTAGGTCTTTGACCCTAAACCATCTCTAGTCCACTCATATGAGTTCACCATCTGCATCTATAATCTTTCTTCTACAGAGTGCCCTGCAAGAGTTGAACCAGAAGCACCGGTTTCTGAACTACATTCCCTTTTGTTTCACTGGATTTTTCCTTTTTCTTTTGATAGAATGTATGCATAAAAATATTGGCAAGTTGCTACTGGGAAAGCATTTCCAATTGTTATTTCATTTCTAAAATATGTGACCACTTCCGAAAAAGAAAATAAAAGGCAAAACTGACAATAAAGACTGCACATGAACACCTGCAAGCAATAAATCCTCCTTGGCATCCTGCAGCCTTACTCAAAGTTCCAATGCATATATCCACATTATCTTCGCAATCATACAGTTCTGCAACTCCACCACCACTATTTCCGCAAATAAATGTTCCATGAGCCTGACAAAATATCAAGTGAGTCAACAGTTTGCAGATTAATGCCTCAGAGACTTAAATGCATTTAGAAGTTACACCTACATCATCAATGGCTAATAAGAAGTTGTATTTCTTGCGGAGCTCAACAAGTTGAATCATGGGAGCAAAATCTCCATCCATGCTAAACAAACTGCATGATACAACCATCATTCTTCTTAGTAGAGACAGCTAACATATGACATCAAATGGCAAGTTGGAGAAGCAGCTAAAGGTCACTCAACAAAACTTGCTGCATGAATGCAGCTTAAAGACAAATTGTACCAAGAGACCATATGTTCTTTATCAGACACATTTTTTACCTATCAGTAATGACAACTTTCTTCTCCGCTGTGCAACACGATCTGTTGATTAAAGCATGTGACATGAGATATTCTGAGAGTGAAACATAAAGTAAATTTTGATGGGATAACCTACAGCAGAGCATCAAGATGGGCCATATCACAGTGTCTGTATACAAAGACCTCCGCCGCTTTTTGCTGCTCAGCAAGGCGAATGCCATCAATTATAGATGCATGATTCAAAGCATCTGAAAATATGGCAATCCTCTCATCCTTGGATGGTCTTCTACCGACGGCCAAGATTGAACTTACACTGCCCAGAGCTGACATGAAAGCCATGTTGGCAGCAAACCCAGTTGGGCAAAGAAGACAATCCTGGAAAAATGCACAAGTACACTTACAGAGTGCTTCCAAGATTGCACAATGCCACCACAATCTAAAAGCGAAATTAGATATCCTTTTAACATGACATTGTATGAATCGTAACTTTGGACAATGAAACAAGGAGATGAAAAAATGCACAAAAGGATGAGATGCTGAAATGAACATGAACACAGGTATGGCAACAGAACAATGAAGCACTGACTATTAAAGTACTATTTTACATTGACAGCATCCCAGGCACAAGAAGGGCTTTCATCCTTGTATCTTTCTGTTTCATTTGTGATTCATTACAGAAGCTTTTAATTCAATCACCTAGCCAGCATATTTGACAAAAATACATGGAACTTTAGCTGATATACAGATGACAAGTGAAATAACACATTGGTAGTATAACCTGACAAAATTCTGGGCAAAGTATCTTCATTCTGAATGGCTAAAATAAATCCTTTAAAATGAAAAAAGCAATGGCACAGCAATAAAGAATCTTCAATGTCAAGTGCAAATGGGCAGGGATAGAGAAGGTGAAATCTGACAGCCCGATTTATAGGAAGAGAAAACCAGCATACTTGACAAACATAGCTCTTATGCAGTCCCTCATCTCCTCTAGCCTTACCCAATTTCTCAATTCAGACATGAACATCCAAAAGCAAGCATCTAGCTCCCAAATCTAGGACTTAGACTGGCCTAAAAACCCATCTCTCCCACATAACCTCACAGAAAATCAAATGGCATGACACCTCCCAAAGATCATTATCCTCTTCTTATCAAGGCAATGCCCTTCCACACAAAGAACAGCTGTCTCAAATGGCTAAGCTGACTTGTCTAGGACCTGCAGAGGGTACATCCTGTCCACAACAAGAGCAATGATAAAAGTTACTAGAAATGCATAATCCCAAAATGCCGCAACAAGATCTTATGGGCCCAAGCAGAGTCTTATTTCAGCTCCCTCAATGCCCCACCGGAGAAGAGAATGAATAAGTAGAAAAGTTGCAAAAAAAAATACATCCCCAGAATTTTTGTATACAACTTACTTATACCAACCGTACTTGAAAATTCCTAAACAAATTCAAATATCCAACACTATTAACAACATGCTGGATAAAAACATCAATTAGAATATTCCTCACTGTAGTGTCAGGCATCAAATGTCCAAACTAATGGCAAAAACAAAGGAGACTGTAGAGAATACAGTCAAACCATTGAACACCAAAAGCTGAAGAGTTTGCAGCAAGAATTAAAGGAAGGCTTTGTCAACATTTGCTAGCCCATTGGAGATAAAATCACATGGGATGAAGTTAAGATCTTTTCCAAGGAATCAAGTATTTGAATCTTAAAAGATAACAATGCAAAAGTTTACACATTGAACCACAGGAAAGAAAAATAAGAAGAGTCTCTTTGGGGCAGGTAGGATTAAACAAGGCAAAACAGAACAGAAGTCAATGAACTAATAGGACTGACAAAAGAAGTCATTTAACTCTCTGTGGTTAAAGCAAGTGTAAGCTCACATAAAGTTCTAGGAGTAGCATTCAATGGAAAGTTTGTGCAGGCACTCACTTGAAGTTATGTTCGAAAAGATTTTTCAGATTAGTGAGGCAGAAATGTGCAGTGCCACAAGAATATAATTAGATTTGATATGGTACGTCAAAATACCACACAAGACCAAGAATAAAGATGAGATAACAACAGGATAAAATAAAAATTGGACAATGCACACTAAATGAAGTATTATTTTATGAAGTAATAAATGAAATATGGAAGCAACAAGGTCAAAGATGAAACTTAAACGGTGTGAAGACTCTGTTAATAGGGAGACATGAATGAAAAGTTAACTCCACACTAAACATGTGTCTTTACATGGAAACTTATAGGGCCAGCTAAAATTTGGGTCATGTGGACAAAGGAAGCTAATGAATTTATCGACTGTCCAATGTAGTGAATTGAAGGGAAAGGTAGAGAATACCTTAGTTCTGAGATTGGGTGTCAGGAGATTGCCCTAAAATTGAAGCATAAAGGCAGATTGATTGCCTTTGCAATCTACCTATAAAAACTGCACCATGTGCGGATTGAAAATTAAACCTTAAAGGACAAAGTCCACAATCTAGAAAGCAATATGAAAAACGGAATATTATTTGTGACAGAAGCCAGTCAAAAGTTAGCAGATATAGAACATCAGAAACAAGTTGCAGTTCAACGGGCAAAGGATTGCACATAAAGCCTATTGGAATTCCCTTTGCTCTTCTCACTGTCAAATATCAATGTCATCAGTACAGAGACTATGCAGCTCAGAACTGAAGGTGCAAGCTAACATTTATAAGTTAGTGTTAGTGAAATGAGAGATGAAGAACAAGAATCAGGAAACTAGTTTAGTAAAACTCTATCAATTGTATGAGACTACAAGGTTGGAGATAGTGCATACTACGGTATTACACCTCCTTGTAACATTAACATTTCATCTAAATGATAAACTAACATGCATTTTCTCCAGCATTTCTCAAAAACTTATTTTGTGTGTGTAATGTATACTGAAGCACTTTAGTCCTACATAAGGGCCAACATATTATCTGAGATCCATTTCTCTTATTTCTCATATGTTAAAACTTAAGACCAGATGATGGAAAACAAGAGGTTTCATCTCCTGGAGATGATATATTCTGCCAGTAAAACATTTCCCCACTACGAGTTGTGCAACATTGTTTCCTTTACTGGAAGAATGAAACTTGTCATTAGTAAACTCCAGTTTGTCTAAGATTTAACTGACTGCATCTCTAGCAATCCAAATTTGCAGTGGATTTATGTTTACTCATCTACCAACAGCATTTCTCTCAAAACAAGTTGAAAAGCAAGGACAATCCTGAATCCCTGATGGATCATTGGACACAATTAAAAGATGCATTATGAGTATGAAGTTGAAAAGAGAAAAAAAGCATATCCATCTCACCTACAATGGAAATGCCACCAAAAATTAAAACACATCAAACAAAGTAATAATCTTCCCATCCAGCACAACTGATGGAAAGCATTGATGGACTCAAGCCACAACGACTCAATTGTCAGAGCAGTCATTTTGTTTCAATGGCTAACTATTTGACAACAGGCAATGATCCTTGATCCTCATCTTGCCATATGACAGATTGAGAACAAAACTCACTAGAACTGCTAGGCGTACCTATATGCAACAACATATACCACCGTAAGCTGGTCGTCTCCTAGCTTCTAAAGACAGGATCAAGAAAGCCAAGTATACAAGGTAAGTTAACAAATATATTGGCTTGAATTGCTGATCTTTCAAAAGTTGGGTCAATTAAAGGATACAAGCTGCATCATATTTAACACTTGCGCAATTCAGCACTCTACTTATCCAAGACAACCTGAAGATTGATGGAAGCCTTGAGATCCTTTCTACATAGTATATTTCACTCAATAGCTTTGGATGTTTTCATGGAAGTGTCGATAGAATGCCATGTCATTCACACGACAGGTGTTCGTTAGATACATCAGCCACTCAACCAGGCATGATGAGTATCATGAAGATTCTAACATGTAAATCATTCCACCTAATTTCAAGCACTCCAACGTCCAAGCAACCAAGATTGTAATTTGGAAAGCTCAATAGGAGAAACAGATAAGCAAGCCGCCAAGATGCACGACTTTAGGAAAGCAATCGCATTTTGGTTACCTCCTTCTTCTTAAGATCTGCCAGGGACCTTTCCAGGAGCTGATGGTAATTCGTATAGCCGCATATCAATGCAGACCCCCTCGGGCCCATCCCATGTTCTTGAGCTGCCTGTGCAACAATTCAGAGACAGGAGAATAATAACAAGAAGAATCTTGATGGCAATTAAGTACATAGCTCAAAACAGAAACAAAAACACGAGCGCACCTCTGTAGCGGCCCTTCGCAGTGTTGGGTGCGTGCTCAACCCCAAGTAATCGTTCCCGGAGAAAAGGAGCAGCTTTCTGCAGTGCTTCCCTTCCCGGACGGCAGGCTCACCTTCTTTATGGCAGTTATCACCTGAAATTAGGAACATTAGACCACAAAGACCGTGCTAATGGCGGCCATTGGTGGAAAGATTGTTCTTTTTCTTTTCCCCCTCTGCAGCACAGCGCAGGAGCTGGGAGGATGACCTGAGACCGGAGTTTCGCGGAGCCATGACTGGAAGGTGAGTTCGTCCATCTCCACCTCCACGGCGGCGCGGTCCCCCGGACGCAGGCCGCCCTCAAAGGCCTCGAGCTGGCCAACGCCGGGCGCGGCGGGGAGTTGGCGCAGGGAGATGGCGCGGGTGGCGCGGACGAGGTTGCGGGAGGCCAGCCTCTCCAGGGCGCCCTCCACCCACTCGTCCCACCCGCCCGCCATGGCCAGTCTGCCTCGCTTCGGTCTCTCCGCCGCTCCGCCCTGCGCTCTATTCCTGGCCTGGCGCGCGGAGAGCGTTTTGAGTCGGGTGGGGTGGCGAAGGGGGAGGGTCGAGCAGCAGGTGGCTGTTCGAATTTTCTTTTGCAATGGGACACTGTTAAGATGGAAATTGTAAATTTAGGTCATAACATTATATTTACGCATGTATCTTTTTCTGAATTCTCATATGTCAGAATGATACAAATTGTCCTCGCCTCCTCGACCACACCTGAGTAATCAACCAAATTGATACAAAGTTTTTGAAATTACTATGACACCCTCCAATCTGTGACTTGCTCACTCTCAAGTCTTAACAACTCAACACAGGATGATGATAGTTTGGTGACCGCAAAGGGGGCTTGATGACGACAAGGGCTGGAAGGTTTGTGAGACAGGCGAAAAGAAGAGGATATATATGAGAAGAGATCCTTTCGGTATACGTTTGGATCGAAGTCCAGCAATATTGAGAGGGAGAGGAAGGTCAAACATTACAAAAAACTCTTCATGTGAATTTTAAAATTTGCAAATATCTAGATCCTCCCCCTCCTAATACTGTTGAACTTCGATCTAAACATGTATTGAAAAGATCTCCTCTCTCTCTATATATATATGGTATTGTATTGAGAATACTGGTGAGGAGTGCCCTTCCTGCTTTGCTCCTTGTCGCCAGGTATTGAGCCACAATTGTCATCGACAAAACATCATTTGTTGACACTACTGTTGTTGTGGGTGAGATCTTAAGGCCATCGACCTAGATCTCTGATCTTCTAGTCGTGGAGACTACTACGTTAAGTAGCTCCCCTCTCCATTGTCAGTAGCAACAAATTCTGTGGTAATTGCTGTCAAGGAAGAGCTCAATCGGCTCTCCTCTCCATCATCACTAGCATCACTAATTGCAGATGACCCCCCACCAACTCTCCCCCGACTCATTTGCGTTAATGGCGATCATTGTTCTCACCTGACCCCTCCCCTTTTTTACCATCAACTGTGTACTACTATTGTTGCCAAACGAGAAGGGGGAACACCTCATCACCAACAATGATAATTAGTACAGTTGCCATGGGAGAGGGGCTCTCCCCACCCATCAGTAATGAGAGTGATTAATTGCTAATTTGCTACTGTCATTGCCGTGGAAAGGGGTCCTTCCCATCTTCTTTACGAGCAGCATTGGGTACAAGTTATGCAACCCACTATTGTGGAGGGGGGAAGGCTTTCCCTTTCCCTCAACATCACCCTCTCAGATCAGTATCAAGATCAATACTTACTAGTGTCCCTGCGTGCTGTGCTATACACAGGGGCATTACAATGGGTAAATGTATATTTTTTTTTAAGTCGGTTTCAAGGTGCCCTGACCATCCGTATAATGCAATGCCCGATCAGACGACTTAAAAAAATTTTAAAAATAAAAAACGAGCTCCGATGCTTTTTACTGTTCATTGGAGTTCTATTTTTTATTTTTTTTATTTTTTTAGATTATCCAATTGAACATTACATTATACAAACGATTAAAATACTATGCTCCTGCGTGCAACATGCAGGAAAATTGCAACAAGTATTACTCTCCCGACAATTAGTAGCCATCACTGACTTAGAACATTGCATGTGCCACAAAAGGAAGGCCGAGAAAAGGTCCGTACAAGAGCTAACGTTGGCAAATCTCCGTAGGAGTTGCTGGAGGTTCTCCTTCTACTGTTCAACGGCACCCTTCCTCTAAAGTACCACCTAGAGGGGTAATAAGGGTATTTTCAAATATTTTATCTGACCAAGACAGAACATTCTCGTGATATTTCGATAAACTTGAATGAGAATTAACTTTAATAGCAGTCTTGCAAATATAAAATCATATAAAATGAGTATATTACAAAATATAGATGGTGTGGAGACAAATTCAGAAAAACTTTCCAAGCAGAGATATATTGACAAAATAATCATAATAAAAACAGTAGGTGCCAGAAAAGGGCTGCCGATGTTGATGGGAGTAGGTTGCTCTTGGCCAACTACCACCGTAGGGGGAACACGAAGTTCCACTGTCTATCGTTGGTTGGATGGTGGAGAATTACCTCCCAAATGAATAGGTGGCAGATTTTAAGATCGTTGGATGTTAGAAAAAAAGAAAAAAAAAACATTCATATTAATAATGATAGTATTTCTAGTTAGGTGTTTGGTTACCCCTATCAATCTTGATACTCATTAAATAAAAATATCCATAATCATATCAAATTTAATACAGTCGCTGACCTGTATTAAATCTGATATTGTCACGACAGTCTCAGTTCTGGGCCTCTCCTTCTTGCACAACAACACCACCCCCCCCACCCCCAAACCCCTCTGGACCTGCCTTCCTCCCCACGAGCGCCTCATTTGCCTCTCCTCTGTAACTCTTCTCCTCCTCATCCTCTTCCCCCTCCGACGGTAGGATTGGTCAAGCTCCTGCATTTTGGATCAAACTTGGGCAGTGGCTTTTGGGTTCCCGTAGCAGTGGTTTGGATCAAGTAATCTCAACTTCAGATCTGGTCCAGGTATTTCAACAAAGGAGAAAGATAGAGATATGAATCTAAATTTTTAGGAAATAATGGCAGGGTTATATCCAATTTGAAATCTCGATCTAGGTATCCATGGTTTTGTTGGCTCGACCATAGGGTCCTGTTCCAGGTTTTCTTGTGTTATACCTATCGGTATTCTGGCAGCAATGACAGCATCTAAATTCGGGTGTTTTGGCTCTTTTGATAAATCGGTGGGACAGATATGAGAGATTTTTATCAGGATTTATGCAGATATGTTAAATTAGGATTGATATTAAGGACCATCCAAACACACCTTAGTATCATTTTGATATTAATACGAGTTCATCCAAACACCAAAAACTTGCATGATATTGATAAGTTGATAATTTGATCATTTAAGGGCAATCATACGTATTATATTCACGTTTTTATCTGTAAAATAGTATGAAATGAGAGATAATTTCGTACCGATCCCAACGGTATTAAGTTCGTCAAAATCCGACTTAAAAACATCATCATTTCATGTGAATAATAGAGCATAGCGTATTTGCGACTTTTCGATAAATCTGAGATAAAATTTTAGCATAAATGTAATTATATTCATGATATATATCTAATTTACATTTATTTTTGTACATAGGACATGAAGACGAAGTGATGCAGTAGTTAAGTCTCTAAGAAACGGATGGGTGGTCTAATGTTCAAATCTCAACAAGAATATCTTTCATTTTGACAAAAAGAATAAAACAAGAGGTAAAAATGTCATTTGATGCCCTAGGATTGTCCTAATTCTATGGCCAAGAAGAACCTAAGAGGCTTCCTTTTTCCCACTTTTTTTATTTTAAATCCTTCCTTCCCTTTTTTTAAAAAAATGACCCTCTGGCCTCCTCTTTCCCCTCCCTTTTTATTCCCTCTCTCTCTGAAATGTAGGCACTCCCTCTCTCACTTTCTCTCTCCCCTTCTCTCTCCCTTTTCCTCTCTCTCTCGCAGTCTCTCTCTCTCTCTCCATTATTTTTTTCTCTCTCTCCCCAGCGCTCTTTCTTCCTTTTCTCCTCTCTCCCTCTCCTGTTTCTCCCTCTCTCCCGTACGTGCCCTCCATCTCTCTCTTCCTTTTCTCCCCCTCTCTCACATTCTCTCTCTCTCTCTCCTTGTCTCTCTCTCATAGAAGCCCTGCCAGGCGGGCCCCGACAGAGCCACGCGGCAGCGCCAGCAGATTCGCGCCGCCACACATCGTCGACCATGCCTGCGTGAGCAAACACTCCCGCTCAACCGCCGCCACGCGGCGACGTCTGGAGCACTCCCGCCCTCGCCACCGTACGACACCTGTGCGAGCCACGCACTCGCCATCGTCTCCCGCGCCGAGGGCCCGCCCGCCTCGCCACGCGGCAGCGTGTGCCGATTCGCGCCGCCCGGCTTTGTCGTTCGAGCCAGCCACGTTCGCCAGCCCTGCCAGAGCCACGCGCTCGCCTGTCAACGCGCGCCGCCCGAGCGGACCACTGCACTGCCCCTTCAGACGTCAGACCAGTGTGCCCAACGCTCCCAGGAGCATTCCCTGCTATTTTGTTCTTATTTGTAAACTTCTTTTGGAAGAAGTCATTAGATTAGGGTAGTCGTTTATTTATTTCTTTTAGGGAAATTAAAAAAAAATCAGAAATTGTATAATTTGATTCCTAGTTTGAGATGCATGATTTACATTTTTGATATGGAGATATTGTTACCCTAGTTAGTTTAGATTGTCTTTTGCTAAAGTATTTTTATTTCCTTTTCAAATTTAGTTGTAATTATTTCCTAGTCTTAGTTCACTTAGTCAGGTTTTCTAATTTGAGTTGTTCTAGTTAATTAATTCTAGGTAGTTGATTAGTTAATCCAAGTTATCAAGTATCCTTTTAGATCAATTAAAATCCTAAGTTTTCAAAGTTAAAAATTTTATTTCCCTGTGGATTCGACCCATGCTCACCATGCTATTTACTAAAAAAACATATGAGTTTGGATTAAATTAGATTGACGTTTTTACGAGTGTTTAACGACACACACGTTTGAACGATCAATTTTTGGCGTCGTTGCCGAGAAGGTAGATTTTTAATTTTGATTATTTTAGATTTAGTGTAATTATTCTTTAGCTAACCTTCTTTTTCTTATTTTTGTAGGGTATATTGAAAAAAAAAAAAAAAAGGGAAAACGAAATCATTGGTAAGTATGTTCCAACTTTCTATTTTTCAATCTCCTTATTTTAGTTAGTTTCTTTTTTGTAGTTGCCAATTTAGATAGGTTGTCATTAACATTAAAAAAAAAAAAAGGAAAGAAAAATTCAAATTCAAAATCTTCATCTTAAGATTAGAAACATTTCATACTAAGCATTCATCATTTTAAGAAAGCATGCATTACCTTCTATTCCTAATCATTTCCATATTTTGTTGAAGATTGCGGGGAAAGGTACATATTTCAATTATAGCAAGTCATTCATGATTGCATCAACAGACCTTGCCTTGATTTGATGATTGCCTTGCATTGCATTCAAAAAGACTTTAAGAGCAACAACTTTAACCACATAAGGTAGAGATTTGATCATCCTTCCTTACCCCACAAATCACCTTCCTTGCATTGGTATTGCCTAATCCAATTAAAAGCAAGTCGAAAGAGAATCTAGGGTTTACACTGTGTGTGGTTTAAATTTCGAGTTGCCTCCACTTTTGGCAACGGTGTCTAGGCTAGAGGTTAAACAGTAAACGTCTAAGCGGAGAAGTGGTTTCTTAATTAGGTCCCTACGAAAGTAAGGGGAGCCTCCCACTACCCCACCTCTTACCTGGCCGTTAATTGATTGTGATTGTGACTTGAAGTGGACCCCATTCACTTTGTGAGAAAATTCACATAGAGAGTCTAGGTCAACATTAGATCATTAGGGTAATTTGATTGCCAAAATTGTTTGCATTTATAAAAAAGAAAAGAAAAAGAAAATAGAATTCAAACCCTTCTTCTCTCTCTTCGTCCTAGTGCATGCAAGGTAGGAGATCTCAAAATCCTAACCTTCTAGGACCATTTGCTGAAATCGAGAGAATTCTGCATCAAGGAAATCTACCACACGATCAAATGGCCGATAATCATGAACCACCGAAGAAAATGAAGGATTATTTCATCCCAAATCAATACCAACCTTCATCTTGCATCCATCTTCCTCAAAATCCGGCCAATCAATATGAGATTAAGTCAAGCACCATTCAGATGCTCTCATCCTTTTATGAGAATACTAATGAAGATCCCTATAAGCATCTGGATGAATTTCTAGAAATCTGTTCCACGGTAAAGATCCAGAATTTCACCGATGATAGCCTTAAGTTGACCTTATTTCCCTTTTCATTAAAAGATAAGGCTAAATATTGGTTGGGGACTATAGGTAGGCCCATTAGGACATGGGAAGAAATGCATAAAGAGTTTCTCAAGAAGTTCTACCCCATAGGGCGGACCAATACCATGAGAAGGGCCATCACGAGTTTTACCCAAACTCCCGGGGAATTGATCCATGACTCTTGGGAAAGACTAAAAGAATTGCTTAGGAAATGTCCTCATCATGGGCTATCAAAGTGGCAAATTGTCTAAGCATTCTATGAAGGATTGTCTGAACAGTTCAGACAAATGGTAGATGCCTCATGTGGAGGAGCCTTCATGATGAAAAATGAAGACGAGGCTTATGATCTTTTTAAGATGTTAAGCGAAAATTCAATCAATCATGCCTCATTATCATCTTATGAGAGGCCTGTTGGGCCATCTAAACGTGTTGGACTGTATGAACTTAAGGCCCGTGGAGAGCCCGAATCCAGAATAGACATAAATCTGATTAATCAGAAATTGGATAAGGTAGATATCTTGGCCCAGAAATTATACCAACTCTTGGCCTTAAACAAGCAATAGCCTACTTACCCAATACAATCTAGTGCATATGAAGGCCCATCTTCCGTCAATCATGACATTTGTGCCTTATGCGCAAGTCCGACCCATCAAGTGAATGAATGCCCAACCGCGGCCCAACTTCCACCATTCATTCAAGAACAAGTTCAGGCTGCCCAGGGATTCTCCAGGCCCAATAATGATCCATTCTCAAATACTTACAATCCTGGCTGGAGAAACCACCCTAATTTTTCTTGGAAGAATCAGCAGGCCCCATTACGAATGTCCAATCCTCCCATGCATCAAGCCCAAAAACCACAGAATTCATTTCAACATCAATCTAATTTCTACGGAAATGTTCAAGCTAGGGGATCCCAGGCCCAATTCTCTCAACTAGTCCACTACCAATCATTCCAATCAGGTCAACCAGCCCATTACCAATCATTCCAATCAGGACAACCAACACAATACCATCCTCCACCCACTTACCAACAACCTCCTCAGCCCAACTTTGATGACAAATTCACTCAACTCCAACAGTTGATTTTGACCCATAACAATCTATTTTTAAGTTGGAAAGTCAAATGGGCCAACTAGCTGAAGCTACGATGAGAAGAGAAGTAGGTCAACTTCCTAGTTAACCCATTGTCAATCCAAGGAATCAACCTCCGGGTTTTTCACAGCAATCGGGCCTTTTACCTCAACCTGGCCCATTACCACAACCTAAAGGGCTGCAATTTGAGAATGCTAAAGCTATTTCAGCCCTTAGGAGTGGGAAAAGTTTAGAAAACCCACATGCAGATGGACAGTTAGCCGAAGGTTCCACTGTTGGGCCTGATGAAATTGAAAGTGAGAGTGAGGCTGAACCCAACATGGAGAAGTTAGAGGAGGATCCGAAAGGAAAAGGGAAGATAGATGAAGGCCCAAGTTCTTATCAACCTAGGATGCCATTTCCAAATGCTTTATTAGCTAAGCCCAATACCAGGAAGAAACTGGCCCAGAATGAGGAGTTGCTGGACTTATTCAAACAAGTTCAGATTAATATTCCACTCCTCGATGCCATCAAGCATGTGCCAGCTTATGCTAAGTTCCTCAAGGAATTATACACTCCACGAAGAGAATCTAGAATGGCACCCGAAAAGGTTCGGCTTTCGGAAGACTTGAGTGCGATTGTGATGAATCATCTTCCCAAGAAGTTGAAGGATCCTGGAGCACCTTTGATCTCGTGTGACTTAGATGGAGTTACATTTGATAGAGCTTTATTGGATTTAGGTGCTAGTGTGAACCTCTTGCCAACAGCCATTTATGAGAAATTTGATATTGGGGAATTAAAGCCCACATCCATCATCTTGCAGTTGGCTGATAGGTCTGTGAAGACTCTACAGGGATTAATTAAGGATGTTATTGTGAAGGTTCATGATTGTTATTTTCCCGTGGATTTTCTTATTCTGGATATGGCATTACCTAAGGAACTCATTCACACCCCGATCATCCTAGGTCGTCCATTCTTAGCCACTGCCACAGCTAATATAAATTGTGAAACTGGCATGATGGACATTTCATTTGGGGGTCAAAAGGTCAAGATTAATGTCTTCAAAGCATCTCAATATCCAAATCATGAAGAAGAATGCCATACTATTGATATCTTGGATAATCTGGTTGAAGAAAATGCGATGATCACGCATGACCATCTAAAGGAAGCGAATGCTTTAAAAGATTCTCCGAGCCCATTAACATCTTGGCCCAAGATTGAACCATTACCAGCCTTGCAATCTAAACCTGCTTTGCCATCTTTAAAGGACCCTCCTGTGCTCGAACTCAAGACATTACCTGAATCTCTTAAATATGTCTTCTTGGGCCCCGACCAAACTCTTCCAGTCATCATTGCGGCAAACCTAACATCGCCGCAAGAAGCCCAGTTAATTGAGGTCCTTAAAGCCCATAAAGGTGCCATTGGTTGGTCAGTGGCAGATTTGAAAGGAATAAGTCCGTCCATTTGTATGCATCATATCTACATGGAAGAGAATTCCAAACCAAGTCGGGAGATGCAAAGGCGGCTTAATCCAAATATGAAAGAAGTGGTAAAGAAGGAAGTTGTGAAATGGCTGGACGCGGGTATCATTTACCCCATATCGGATAGTGGTCAGCCCAACCCAAGTGGTACCCAAGAAATTTGGATTAACGGTTATCAAGAGTGATCATGGGGAAGAGGTACCCACTAGGCTCACCACAGGATGGAGAGTGTGCATTGATTACAGAAGACTTAATCTCATGACTAAAAAGGACCATTTCCCACTTCCGTTTATGGATCAGATCTTAGAAAAGTTATCGGGCCAGAAGTACTTTTGCTTCTTAGATGGGTATTCTGGATATAATCAAGTAGCTATTTACCCGAAAGATCAAGAAAAGACCACCTTTACGTGCCCCTATGGCACGTTTGCTTTCAGAAGAATGTCATTTTGATTATGCAACGCACCAGCCACATTTCAACGGTGCATGATGGCTATATTATCTGATATGGTAGGAGAATTTCTCAAAGTTTTCATGGATGATTTTTTGATCTTTGGGGATTCCTTTGAAAATTGTTTGGAAAATCTTAAACAGGTACTAGCAAAATGCATAAACACCAATCTGATACTTAGCTGGGAAAAGAGCCATTTTATGGTTCGAGAGGGTATTGTTCTAGGCCACATTATATCTGAGAGAGGAATTAAGGTAGATAAAGCTAAGGTCGATCTAATATCTAATCTTCCTCCTCCTACCTCGGTCAGACATATCCGTTCATTTTTTGGCCATGCCGATTTCTATCGCCGGTTTATCCAAAATTTCTCTCAAATTGCCTGGCCTTTAACTCTTCTCCTAGCTAAGGATGTTCCTTTCCAAATAGATGAATTTTGCATCAAGGCATTCAATTCTCTAAAGGAATCTTTGACCAAAGCTCCGATTCTTCAATCTCCAGATTGGTCTTTGCCCTTCGAAATCGTGTGCGATGCCTCTGACTATGCTATCGGCGTAGTATTGGGACAAAGAATCAACAAGTGTCCCGTGGTGATCTTGTTAGTTTTAGGTGGCCTACAAGCCAATCTGACTATGTAAATCTCGTTCATTTATTAATAAAATGGCATAATATTCATTATGTGTAATTCGCATTAATTATCGTTTCATAATGAAGTCCGTGAATATGTGTTATAGTGATCAGATTATGATGAGATCATACTAATGAGACTGATCACTTAAACACACATATTCTTAATCATTCCTAGTCGGAGGATATCCGAGAAGGACATCGAATATCCGGTTAGACTAGTACAGATTACTCCTGCTCATATGATGAGGGTGACTGATCTCATAAGTCACTTGTGTGGAGACACTAAGGCGAATCTGTAGGTGCTCATTGGAGAATGAGTTCACTGAACTGATCCAACTGAATCGCTGGATGGTATTGTACCTCACTGTCAACCAGCTTGATTCTATTGTCGCAGTTGCGTGGATGGTCCTCGGACCTGAGACACCAAGGACATCTTGGCGGTGGACTTCTGTACTTTGACCTTGGTTTACGAATCTCTAGCCACGGGATTCTAATACGCCAAGGATTGGGTGCAGCGGAATACCGTCGAAGGGAATTGTGTGTCAATAAGGAATCATTCGCTCTCGGTACTTAGAGAGAGAATGCTCTAGAAAGGATGCGCGAAAGTCCCTGGCCAGGGCGGACGATAATATCGGGAAAGGAGTTTTCCGATATTCATCAGCGGCATCCAATCCAAGTGAGTCGACCGGTTAGGGTTTGACAGCTCACCATACCCTGAGTTGACTCGAGAGCATTGTACGAATGAAGGATTATATCCACGCGGTAACTGTCGGCGGAAAGGTTCTAAGAGTAGGTTACTTAACCCCAAATACCTTCCGGGTTCACGTGGTGTTGCTTGGCACCCAACGTGATCGGAGGCCCGGTCGAATTTGATGTGCGACATCAATTCGATTGATTAATTGATTAATAAATGGTTATTAATTAATTAATAAAGCCAGTGAGGAGGCACTGGGCTTGTTAGGCCATTAACTGGACTGGTACTTGGGCCTAGAGGGTCACACGCAAATGATTCTCAAGGCGATGGATAAATAAGTGGATTTTATATAAATAGGGGTTTTTATGAAAAATCGCGCGGTGAGTATAAAACATAGCGAACGAGCTGAGCAGGCCAAGCTGCTGCTAACCCTAGCCGCCCCTCCTCAGTTTCTGTCTTTCTCTGGCGTCTAGGCAGATCCAGATCCGCTCCGCCGCTTCTCCGAATCCCGTTCGACGGGAAATCGTCTGCACGTTGCGGCGATCATTACGGCGACCGGCGGAGGCTTCGTGGGCTGCGAAGAACGAGGAACTTGAGGATATCCATCGCAAGGAGGATCGCGTGGACTTCGCTAGAGGCCGGGCGCTTGCGCGGCTTGCGGTGTCGCACCGACAGAATCGAACGGTTGCGGATTCGAATCTGCACACGGTGAGAACAGATAATCCGATTATCGTGTTTTAGTTTTTCGAAACGGGATCGGATCGCTGTAAATATTTTATTTTCCGCTGCGTGAGCGATCCGGAGAAACCCGAGAAATCCCAACAGTGGTATCAGAGCCAGGTTCCACTGTTTCTCGTCCCGTTTCGGTCTCCGAACTTAATTTTTCTTGTATTATTCCATGCATTAGTTCGATCCCCTTTTGCTGGATTTGTGTTCATGCGATGAACACGATTAATAAGATTAATTTATTCTGCAAAAATCGAATTTTTTTGGGGGTTCTTTGTGTTCTTCGTGGGACGAAGAACGGGGTGTCTGTGGCGGCTTCAATCGGGTGCTCCATGTGATGGGGAGGTGGTCGGAGGTCCTGGTATGACCAGGGACCACGCCAGTCACATACGGCACTGTTGCCGGCGGCGGAGAGCCCGCTGGAGATGCCCGGATTGAAGGTCTTCTTCTTTTGTTTACCCAAAGTTTTTTTTTTTCTTCCTCACGGTTTTGAGAAAACCTGTGATAACCAGATATTAAGGGACATTTTGATAGCTTCGGGCTCACTGCCGGCATGCCTGCCGGCGACGGGGACGTCACGTGGCAGTGCCGGCGGCGCCAGGGCAGTGGCCGCCGGCTGGGGCTGTCCCTCTTGCCGCTGGGCACCACCACCTGCAACAGCTTCTTGGGTTCGGGTTTTGCAGCACCCGTTTTGGAGCTGCATCGGGGCCACCGGCGCCGGAGCTGTTCTACGGCGCCGGAGGAGACGCCGGCGCAGCTAGGGCCGCCGGTCGCCGGGCGGATCTGCCCCGGCCCCACCGCCGCCATAAGATGTGCAGGTTACGGTTTCGGGTGGAATGAAGGAGATGGCCCTGAACCGGCCTGGGGGGGGGGCCGGTCCCGAGCCGGTCGGACTGGCCCGGGCCGGGTCCAGGGCCTGGCCGAACCAGACTCGGACCAGGCGCACGCCTGGTCCGAGCCCTGGCTCGACCAGGGCCCGAACCCCATGGCTCAGCCCAAGTGGCTGAGCCCCATTCCTTTAATTTTCTTATTTTAAAACCCCATTTCTATTAAACCTTAGCCCATTAAAATTTTAATTGAGAATTATATATTAATTATAAAATTCAAAATTGTTTTGGAATATGAAATTATTATTTAATTCTTAATTTTAATTGGGCTATAATGATTATAAATCATTCAATTAACAAAGTGTTGTTAATAATTGGAATTGGTTATTAATTTAAATGTTAAATTAATAATTAATTTTAATTGTCTAACTTAAGTGTTAAGTTAGTTATTATTAGTTAACTGGAATCAATTGTCAGTTTAAATGTTAAATTGATAATTAGTTTTAATTAACTAATAGAAAGGTTTAATTAGGAGTTATTAGTTATTAGTTTAAGTGTTAAACTAATAATTAATATTAATCTAATAATCTAAGAGTTAGATTAATAGTTAAATAATTAATTTGTGTTAATTACTAGTTTAAGAGTTAAATTAGTCATTAACATTAATTAATTAATTAATCTAAGAGTTAGATTAATGGTTTGTAACGAATTAAAGTTGATAATTAATTTAAGTGTTAAATTAATTATTAATTTTAATCTACTGATCTAAGAGTTAGATTAGTAAATAATTTTAATAGTCTAATTGTTAGATTATTAATGGGGTTTAATCTAAGTGTTATATTATTAGAAATGTTCTAATTTGCATGGAATAATCTGAAATTATTAATTTGGAGTGTGTGCGCATGTGATGTGTATTTAATGCTTTTAAATTTTGATTTAATTGCATGTTAAGTTAATTAAAAGTGTTTTCGAAATTCAAACACCAATTTTGATTGGATCCCAGTTTTTGAAAGCCAAAATTATATATTTTGAAAACTCTTTTATTTTAGCCATGTGATGCGCTAAATCATGTGTGGAATGTTTAAAACACACCGTGGTCATGGATATGCACTTAATTTATTATTCATGTGATGAATGGATTGTGTGGATCGTGGATGTATGATTGTTTATTAATTGTTAATAAATAGAGGTCTGCGCACCTCTCTCTCTCTCATAATCCGATGTATTTCTACCTCCCTCTCACTCTTGTACTCGCCATAAGGCCTTCTTCATTTTACTTGTGAATTCTAGAATTTAAATGTAATATGATCGAGGCAACCGAGGAAGGAGCGAGGACGATCCACAGCTGCAACCAGGGAGGCGAAAAGATGGAGATCTCTTGCCTATGTGATTGCAGGTTTATCTAATGTAAATGTTATGTTAGATTGTGTGTGCGTTTGACCGTTGGCTCCAGTCAAACCCACTGTGCTATCCATGACCACACTAATGACATGTATGAGATGCATTGTTTTTCTTTTGATTATAAATCAAAGCAGGTTATAGTATTTAGTAAATATATACAATATATCTATATACTATCACCTAGGAGAGACCAAGATAAAAGTTATCTAAATACCCTCAGATAAACTCTAAGCCGTAACGCGAGTAGTTGAGAACTTACCGCATGGTCCACCATCATTATAGTCATAGGATTCGAATCACTTCAAGCAGGTTTGTTGTACTATCCACAAGGCCTGCTTAATTGGGAGGAGAAACTGTAGCTATGGCATTAGATGCCTATAGATCGGGGTAGAGGAACCATGTAGCTTTGTTGTCCTATCCACAAGGGCTGCATGCAAATCTATGCTCGTCGCGTAATGATGGTTAGCTTAGACCAGAATTAGTGGTTTGTTGTGCTATCCACAAGGCCATTAAATCTCTGAGGACCGAAGCTATGATCAAATATTGCAAGGAGTTGCAAGTCCCATGAGTTGGGTGCTCTCTGATTGTATTACAGTTTGTTGTGCTATCCACAAGGCTGTAGTGCAAGTCATTGAGATTCTGATCCCCACTAGGAGACTGTCGGCGTCTCCCGTTCTGTATAACTGAGGGTTATACGATCCGTCGAAAATTAGTGGGAGTTAAACTTGAACAAAAGACCATGTCTTGTTTTAAATTTTAATAATTGAACATCTGTTAAGTAGATTTTACTTATCTCCTGTAGGGAATTATGTCGTCGAATAACCCACTCCGTGGCATACTTGATGTCCTTTTGACTTACTTGATCTACTCGGATTGGTTCAGAAACCTGAAGAATGTCTTCAGATCTGAGTACAATAACTTTGTCCCTAGAGCTAATCCTCCTGCTGAATCGGCATTGGATGCCCCTGAAGCAGAGATGACAGCTAACGATAAAGGATCAAAGGACAAAGGTGAAAGAGTAGTGAAGGGTGACTGCTTCCACTATAAGCAGTATGGTCACTGGAAAAGGAACTGCAAGGAGTTCCTTCACGATAAAGCTCATGGAAAGGTGAAGCTATATGAAGCTTCAGATATCTATATGATAGATATCAACTTATCAGTTAGAGATTCTACATCTTGGGTATTAGATACCGGATGTGCTTCTCATATCTGCCATGATGTGCAGATGCTGACAAGTAAGCGCAAGCTGAGACAAGGTGAGGTGGAATTGAGGCTAGGAAACGACGCAAAAGTTGCGGCGATTGCTGTTGGGACAGCAAACCTCAGGTTTCCATCAGGAAACGCCTTACTTTTAGAAGATTGTTATCATGTTCCTAGCATAATAAAGAACATCATATCAATATCTTGTTTGGACAAGATAGGATATAGGTTGACTATTGAGAATAGAAGTTGTTCGATTTATTATGGTAATAAATCAATAGCTTCGGCATCTTTAGTCAACGGTCTATATCTATTAGATGTTTCTTATTACAATCTTCAAATTGATAATGCTCTTAAGAAGAGCAAGAATTGTGTGAACCAGGCCTACATGTGGCATTGTAGACTTGGGCACATTGGCGAAAGCAGGTTGCAAAAGTTGCATAAGCATGGTTATTTAACTGCATTCGATTATGAATCGTTTGCAACATGTGAATCTTACCTTATGGAAAAGATGGCGAAATCTCCATTTACTGGACATGGAGAACGTGCCAAGGACATTTTGGAACTAATACATTCAGATGTATGTGGTCCAATGTCCACCCAAGCCAAAGGTGGTTTTTCTTACTTCATCACGTTCACCGAGGACTTCTCAAGATTCGGCTTTGTGTACTTAATGAAGTACAAGTTGGAAGCATTTGAGAAGTTCAAGGAGTTCAAGAATGAGGTAGAGAAGCAATTAGGAAAGAGTATTAAAGCTCTTCGATCAAATTGAGGAGGAGAATACTTGAGTACTAATTTCACACAATTCTTAAAGGATAATGGTATCCTTTCTCAACTGACTCCTCCATATACACCACAGATGAATGGTGTATCAGAAAGGAGGAATTGCACCTTGTTAGACATGGTGCGATCCATGATGAGCTTTTCAAGATTACTAGTGTCCCTCTGGGGGTATGCTCTAGAGTCAGCAGCATACCTACTAAACAGAGTTCCCAGCAAGTCTGTGGCTTCTACTCCATATGAGATATGGAAAGACAAGAAACCAGAATTTAAACATGTTAAAGTCTAGGGTTGTCCTGCTCATGTAAAGTGGTATGATCCAGACAAGCTGGAATCACGAACTGATAAATGCAGGTTTGTGGGATATCCAAAGGAAATCTTTGGATACTATTTTTACCATCCTGGTGAACAAAAGGTGTTTGTCGCCAGGAAAGCTGTCTTCTTGAAAGAGGAATACCTTCTCCAGGAGGACAGTGGGAGTAAAATAGTACTGGAAGAGGTTCCAGATCCCCAAACAGCTGCATTATCATCAGATGAGATATCAGTTCCTGAATCTGTTCAGGTACACACAGATGAGCCTCGTAGATCTGGTAGAGTACCTAGACTACCCGAACGATATGTGGGACATATTGCTGAAGGTGAGTCTAAGGTACAATATAATGAGGATGATGATCCTAAAACCTACCAGGAGGCCATAGAAGGCTCAGAAGCCGGGAAATGGCGAGAAGCCATGAACTCAGAAATCCAGTCCATATACACCAACCAAGTTTGGAACTTGGAGGACTTGCCCGAGGGTATTGTACCCATCGGTTGCAAGTGGATCTTTAAAAGAAAGATCGGTGCTGATGGACGAATCGACACTTATAAGGCAAGGTTGGTGGCAAAGGGATATCGTCAAAGGCAAGGAATTGACTATGACGAGACTTTCTCACCAGTTGCCATGATAAAGTCGATCAGAGTTCTGCTCGCCATTGCTGCACATTTTGATTATGAAATCTGGCAGATGGATGTGAAGATTGCCTTCCTCAATGGTAAGCTTGAGGAAGAGGTGTATATGATACAACCAGAAAGTTTCACATCCAAAGAATCTCCAGATAAAGTGTGCAAGCTTCAGAGGTCCATTTATGGACTGAAGCAGGCTTCCCGGAGCTGGAATATAAGATTTGACGAGGCTGTCAAGTCTTATGACTTCATTAAGAATGAAGATGAGCCTTGTGTGTACAAGAAGACCAGTGGGAGTGCAGTCACTTTTCTAGTTCTTTACGTAGATGACATACTACTCATTGGGAATGATGTAGCTATGATGTCATCAGTAAAGATCTGGCTGTCGAAAAACTTCTCCATGAAGGATTTGGGAGAAGCATCCTACGTATTGGGAATACGGATCTATAGAGATAGATCAAAGAGGATGCTTGGAATGACCCAATCCTTGTACATAGACACCATAGTCAAAATGTTTGGCATGAAAAATTCCAAGAGAGGTCTCATACCGATGAGACATGAAATTATTCTCTCAAAGGAGCAGTCTCCTAAGACTCCTAATGAGAGGGCATTCATGGATAGAATACCCTATGCCTCTGCCATAGGATCTATCATGTATGCCATACTATGAACACGGCCTGATGTTGCATTTGCTCTAAGTGCTACGAGTAGATTTCAGGCTGATCCAGGCGAAGAGCACTGGAAGGCAGTGAAATGTATCCTTAAGTACTTGAGAAGAACTAAGGATATGTTTCTTGTCTATGGAGGAGGTGACTTGAAACTACGAGGCTTTACTGACTCAAGTTTCGAGTCAGATCCAGATGATAGCAAGTCTATATCTAGATTCGTGTTTACTTTGAACGGAGGCGCAGTGTGCTGGAAGAGTTGCAAGCAAGTAACCACTGCGGATTCGACGACTGAAGCTGAGTACATCGCTGCAGCTGAAGCCGCCAAGGAAGCAGTGTGGTTGAAGAAATTCATCACCGACCTCGACATAGTTCCCAGCATCTCTGAGCCTGTTCCACTGTTGTGCGACAACAATGGAGCCATTGCGCAAGCGAAAGAGCCGCGGACTAATCAGAAATCGAAGCATATTCTGAGGCGCTTTCACCTTATCAGAGAGATCATATCTAGAGGAGATGTAGTAGTGGAAAGAGTTCCATCCGTCGACAATGTAGCAGATCCACTGACAAAGCCGTTGGCTCAAATTGTGTTTGAGCGTCACCTAGAGTCTATAGGCTTATTGTATAAAGGTGATTGACTTTAGTCCAAGTGGGAGATTGTTAGTTTTAGGTGGCCTACAAGCCAATCTGACTATGTAAATCTCGTTCATTTATTAATAAAATGGCATAATATTCATTATGTGTAAATCGCATTAATTATCGTTTCATAATGAAGTCCGTGAATATGTGCTATAGTGATCAGATTATGATGAGATCATACTAATGAGACTGATCACTTAAACACACATATTCATAATCGTTCCTAGTCGGAGGATATCCGAGAAGGACATCGAATATCCGGTTAGACTAGTACAGATTACTCCTGCTCATATGATGAGGGTGACTGATCTCATAAGTCACTTGTGTGGAGACACTAAGGCGAATCTGTAGGTGCTCATTGGAGAATGAGTTCACTGAACTGATCCAACTGAATCGCTGGATGGTATTGTACCTCACTGTCAACCAGCTTGATTCTATTGTCGCAGTTGCGTGGATGGTCCTCGGACCTGAGACACCAAGGACATCTTGGCGGTGGACTTCTGTACTTTGACCTTGGTTTACGAATCTCTAGTCACGGGATTCTAATACGCCAAGGATTGGGTGCAGCGGAATACCGTCGAAGGGAATTGTGTGTCAATAAGGAATCATTCGCTCTCGGTACTTAGAGAGAGAATGCTCTAGAAAGGATGCGCGAAAGTCCCTGGCCAGGGCGGACGATAATATCGGGAAAGGAGTTTTCCGATATTCATCAGCGGCATCCAATCCAAGTGAGTCGACCGGTTAGGATTTGACAGCTCGTCATACCCTGAGTTGACTCGAGAGCATTGTACGAATGAAGGATTATATCCACGCGGTAACTGTCGGCAGAAAGGTTCCAAGAGTGGGTTACTTAACCCCAAATACCTTCCGGGTTCACGCGGTGTTGCTTGGCACCCAACGTGATCGGAGGCCCGGTCGAATTTGATGTGCGACATCAATTCGATTGATTAATTGATTAATAAAGGGTTATTAATTAATTAATAAAGCCAGTGAGGAGTCACTGGGCTTGTTGGACCATTAACTGGACTGGTACTTGGGCCTAGAGGGTCACACGCAAATGATTCTCAAGGCGATGGATAAATAAGTGGGTTTTATATAAACCGGGGGTTTTTATGAAAAACCGCGCGGTTAGTATAAAACATAGCGAACGGGCTGAGCAGGCCAAGCTGCTGCTAACCCTAGCCGCCCCTCCTCAGTTTCTGTCTTTCTCTGGCGTCCAAGCAGATCCAAATCCGCTCCGCCGCTTCTCCGAATCCCGTTCGACGGGAAATCGTCCGCACATTGCGGCGATCATTACGGCGACCGACGGAGGCTTCGTGGGCTGCGAAGAACGAGGAACGTGAGGATATCCATCGCAAGGAGGATCACGTGGACTTCGCTAGAGGTCGGGCGCTTGCGTGGCTTGCGGTGTCGCACCGACGGAACCGAACGGTTGTGGATTCGAATCCGCACACGGTGAGAACAAATAATCCGATTATCGTGTTTTAGTTTTTTGAAACGGGATCGGATCGCTGTAAATATTTTATTTTCTGCTGCGTGAGCGATCCGGAGAAACCCGAGAAATCCCAACATATCTATTATGCAAGTCGCACCCTTGCAGATGCTCAAATGAATTATTCCACCACAGAAAATGAATTATTAGCTGTGATTTTTGCCCTAGAAAAATTCAGATCTTATCTTTTAGGGGCAAAAGTCATAATCTATTCTGATCACTCAGCTCTGAAATACCTTTTGACCAAGAAGGATGCGAAGCCCAGACTTATCAGATGGATCTTACTCCTTCAGGAATTTGATTTGGAAATTCGGGATAAGAAGGGTTCTGAGAATGTGGTAGCTGACCACTTATCCCGAATTCTGATTTTCGAGAGTGCACCAATTACTAATTCATTCCCTGATGAGCATCTACTGGCCATTTCTCACACTGTTGCACCTTGGTATGCTCATATTGTCAATTATAAGGTGACTAATCAGTTTCCGGAAGGATGGACTAAAAGTAAGAAGGACAAATTCTTTTCCCAGGAGAAGTATTATTTCTGGGAGGATCCGGAACTATTCAAATTTTGTCCTGATCAAATCATTAGGCGATGTGTTCTTGAAGAAGAACAACATAATGTTCTCAACTTCTGCCATAATCTGGCTTGTGGGGGCCATTTTTCGGGGAAGAAAACTGCAGCCAAGGTCCTGCAAAGTAGTTTTTACTGGCCCACACTTTTCAAAGATGCCCATGAGTTCAGCAAAACTTGTTTGAGATGCCAAGCTATAGGAAATATGGCAAAAAGGGACTGTAGACACGCTAATTTTGACATCATTTTGAGTAAATTTCATATCATATAATAATGCCTCAAAAATAGTCTGATATTTAATCATTAGTTAATTAATCTTTCTGAATTAATTATCTAAATAGTATCGGATCAGATAGACATAATTTAAGTTAATTAATTAAATTGATTTTAACTCAAATTTTAATCAAATATGAAGAAGTCTAAAAGACGTCGACATTTGTAGACGCTATTTAGAGTTTATTCCTACTTTGATTTTTAAAATTTGAATTTTAATTAATTGATTAATTAGTTAAAAGACGTCTGCGAGGCACGACGCCATTTAGGTTTCCTAAGTTGATTATGTCTCTTTTTTCCGGATGTTTATCCGTATCTTAATTAGTCTAAAAGATGTCTCCCATGGGCGACGCGTTTTAGATAATTATAGATAAAGATGAATTAATATGTGTTTATTTGTTTGTTAGTTAAATAAACTTCAAATTCTTTCATGTTAATCTATTAATAACCGCGGATGTAAAGCCTATAAATACCCAACCCCTTGGTCATTGAAAAGTGAGGGATGATAGTGATAATTGAGTGAAATTGGAGCAAAGAATCTTGGCGACGACGTCCAGGCGCTGAAGGATCGAGGTGCTGCTACTTCCAAGAGTCTTGAAGCAAGCTACATCCCTTCTTCTTCACTTCTTCGTCCTTTCAAGATCCATTCAAGAACCAAGACTTTTTAGGGGCCATCCAACTCAGTTCTTAATTATTCATCATCATATTAGTTCAAAATCTCATTCATCACATCACTCCATACAACACACACTCACTAGCATTATTTTCCAATCCATGTTTTAAGGGATTTAAAAGACCATCAAACAAGTGAGTTCATTTGTTTAGTTGCATGATTAGAATTTCTATTGTAATAGATACTACGTCTATTTGAGTTCTTATTGTTCCCTCTTTCTTTCACTTTTTGCAAGGTTCAAAGGTACAAAAAGAGATAAAGAGGAGAGAATCAACAAGGAAAAAGAAATATGGATGATCCTCAAAGTCCGATAAGCATCTAAAGCAAGAACAAAGTCAGAAGGGCTCTCTTTCTTCAGCCGGCTGAAGGAGGGGAATCAAGGACTCGAACATCTCCCAATTCTAAAACAGGTAGGCGATCAATCTTTTCTTTTGGAACTTTTTAGTTAAAAGTTTCTGATGATCACATTCACTTAGTTTTAATAGGTTTATTTGTCACATAAACAACATAAATTTTCATGATAATCACACACCCAATTTGAGCACTCACAGCTTTTTGGCGATCACAGTGGGACTTGGTCTCACCATATTTTAATCTTTATTCTTATTTTCATCAATCGGGCACTCTCTGTGCACTACCTGTGTCTCTCGACACGCCCTCACCGATCGGTGAGTTTTTCATTTAATTGTTATTCTTACGTGCACCACGTGCACACCCCTGTCGCAAGATCTTGCCCTCCCCGTTTGATTGATTGGAAAGTTGTGGTTGTGATAAGAAGATTGTGTGATTGATTGATATTTTAGTTGTTCATCTGATGAAATTATCCTGTTAAAAATTGAAAAAAAAAAAGAATCGCATGAGGCGATCATTTACTGCTTTCATCCTGTTTGTTTGAGGAGGAATCGATCCAGAAATTCTTCCTGAATTGTTCATTCTGCGACTTGAAAAGCGTCTAGGAACAACGACGTGTTTCATACTGCGTCGCCTAACCCAGACGCCTTTCAGGCCAAATTCTCTGATGTCTGTTGCTTGAGTTTCTGCGAAAAAATAAGGTTCTGTTTGAATAGCGTCGAACAACAGCGACGCGATTCAAGCAGTTTCTTGTTTTTTTCTTCAGTTCCCAGATTTCTGATCTGCTTGCTACTACACATTACGTAATAAGCATTAGAGGCCATCCAGGTCACAGGTCATATGCACTGGGGCTAATACCCCCCTTTTTCGCTTAGGAACACCTTTCTTGACGTCTTCACCTCTCTCTGATTGGGTTGGTACCTCGATCAGACTAGAGTGGTTGGCGTTAAAGACCTCCGTAAGTCCCCAAAATCAAGGTATTCCTCCTTGTTCATCGGACTAGTTGTACCAATCGAAGTCCTGGTTAGATTTTCATAACGTTGTGAGAGAAAGCTATATAGTATAACGGTAGAAATTAAACTGAAACTAGGATCCTACCCATTAAGTGAATTTGTGATTAATTGAATCCAAATAACCCAACAAGGAATCCTGAAATAACGTTAAACATCCACTTATTTGCTTAATCTCTGTGCAACTCGTCTGCAAATCTTTGAAAAAAAATCTAATATCATGCTACTTCGATCAGGTAGGGATTCGAGCATGGCTCCAGATGCCCTAGTCAACTACGAGGGAGATGCTAATGCCCCTCTTGAGTCTGATTACCACTTTGAAAGCGGGGGAGATGCTGATCCCCCCCGTAATCCCCACTCTTGTCCAGTTCGATACGAGGGAAACCAACAAATCCCTCTTCCTTGTGCTCATGATCAATATTCTGATCTTCCTCCGCATGTGCATGCGATTCCTAATCCTATTTTCAAGGGGGGCATGAACCCGAATGATCCCTCATCCTCCGATCCCTCGGATCTAGTGAACGCTTTGGGAGTTCTTGCCTCCTGTCTGGATCCTCGACAGTTCGAGGCAATCCAGTCTATTTTGAAGGGGAAGACACCCATGCAGTCTGCTGAGCCGAATCATGCGGCTCCCCCTGTCATTCCTCAACCTCCTCCTCATCATACTTCCTTCATTCCCCAGGCCATGGAAGGCCATCAAGTCTCAACCTCTCGGCCAGCTGGGCCACAACTTTCTTCTTCGAGGCAACCGGTCAGGCCGCTGACGCCTACTTACCAAAATGCCCTCGGGCATGGCCGAAGCTCTGTCAGACCTCAGCTCTATTGTCCCCCATGCCCTACATACTCTAGGCAACAGGCCTATCATGTACCTCCACCTCCCCCTCCTCCCCAGGTTGATCCAACAACACAAGCTCTGCTTGCAAAGATGGAGCGTATGGACGAACAGTTCAACAACCTTCAGAAGATGATGGGAGTTAAAGCTGCACCTGAGATTAACCTGCCAAGTCTGCCTGTGTTCCATTTGCCACCTTCTGAGATGTCGGTATACCGAAAATACAACGGTACTGGTAACCCCTTCACTCATTTGAAGGAGTTTATGTATGAGTCATCTTTCTGGCAAAATGACAAGAGGTCGTTGGCATTTTTGCTCAGGAAATCCTTGGAGGGACCAGCCCTCAAGTGGTTCTTTTCTTTAGAACCTGCTGAAGTAGAGGACTACGGTATCGTATCACGAAAGTTCATTCAACGATACCAGGATAGAGTTGCCCCCTCTCTATCCATTACTGATTTGATAGCAGAAAAAATGAAGCCCGACGAGGAGTTCGTTAGTTTTGCTGATAGATGGAGAGGCATGGCAAAAAAAGTGAAAGATCATCTGTCTGAGTGAGAGCAAGTAAAAATGTTAATCTCCAATGCTACACCTCAGTTTAAGTTAGTCCTCGCCCTAAACAACTTAACCATTATGGCAGAGCTTTATGAAAGAGTACGGTATTGCCAAAATGCTTTCAAGGATGCTACGTTCTCTAGTGTCTTTGATCCTCACCGACCTAGCAAGCCTCCACCTCGGAAGCCTGCCGTGCCAAATTCTCCTAGCACAGGTCCAACTGTTGGGATCCGAGCGGGACGCGAAGAACGCAGCGGAAACGAAGAACAAAAATTAAACCCGCCCGATGCCCGCTGATCCGATTCGGAACGAAAAACTCAAACCGAAAAATCGGGTTGGAATATAATTACCGTGCGCGGAGTCGAATCCGCTTCCGTTTCGGTTCCGTCGAGGTGATGCCGCAAGCCGCACAAGCGTCCGGCCTCCAGCGGTATCCACGCGATCCTCCGCGGTGGTTCGTCCTCGATCCCTCGTCCGTTTCAGCTTGCTCGCTGAAGATCCGTCACTGCAACGGTTGCGGAAATCCCGCCGACGGGAATTCCCGACTTTCGGGAATCACACGCGGCGTAGACAGAAGCTGTTCTGGCACGTCGAACGGGACGCCCAGAGGAGGAGAGAGAAAGGGGGGATGACGGCCAGCAAGGAAAATCCTGGAGCTTGGCCTAGGGTTTCTCAACAGCGTGTATATATATTAAATCGGCGCGACTTTTCACAAAAGTCCCCGAGTTAATATAAATCCCACTTATGTACCACCGACTAAGAATCTTATTGCGTGTGACCCTCTACGCCCATTTACCAATCCGGTTTTCAGCCCGTTAAGTCCAATAACTAGTTATTGACTTATTGTAATTAATTAATATCTATATATTAACTAATTACTAAACCAAATTGACATCGCATGTGAATTCGATCGGACTTCTGATCAAGTTGGGTGCCAAGCAACACCGCATGATCTCGGAAGGTAATGGGGTTCAGCAACCCGCTCATGGAACCTGTCCGTCCACAGTTACCACGTGGCTATAATCCTTCGTTCGCACAATGCTCTCGAGTTAACCTAGGGTATGGTCAACTGTCAAACCCTAGATTGTCAACTCACTTGAATCAAACTCCGCTTTACAATATCCGAAAACCACTTTTTCTAATATTGTTTCTGCTCTGGCCAGAGACTCCTGCGGATCTACTCTAGAGCATTCTCTCTCCAGTTACCTGAGAGCGAACGATCCTCTATTGAACACACAATCACCTTCGAAGGTCTTCCACTGGACCCGATCCTTGACTATTAGAGATCCCGTGGATAGGGATTCGTAGGTCAAGGTCAAAGTCCAGAAGTCCACCGACAAGGTGTCTTTGGTGTCTCAAGTCCAAGGATCAATCACGCTACTGTGACGATGAATCAAGCCGATTGACAGTCAGGTAAATTACCATTCGGCGATTCATGTCGGATCAATTCAGTGAACTCATTCCCCAATGAGCACCTACAGGTTTACCATTGTGTCTCCACACTAGTAACTAACGAAATCAGTCACCCTCATCATATGAGCTGGAATAACCTGTACTAGTCTAACCGGATGTTTGATGTCCTTCTCAAACATCCTACAACTATGAACAATTGAGAATACGTGTTTATAAGTCATCAGTCTCATTATTATGATCTCATCATAATCTGATGACTATTGCACATATTCATGGACTTCATTATGCGCAATTATAAATATGCCAATCTACATAATGAATTTAATGTCATTTATTAGTGAACCAGATTGAAATAGGTGCCTTATGATTGGCTTAGAGGACACCTATATCCATCAATCTCCTACTTGGATTCAAGCTAATCACTTTCGCATTTGATCTCCGTCAAATCTAGGTGATGCTCACATAAAGTCTGTGACTAAGACTTAGTCAGGGATCTGCTAAATTATCTACAGATGGAATATTTTCATTACGTTATTTCCTCTTAATCCTTTGTCTCTGAACCTGTGAAAGAGCCTCAGAATGTTCTGTAACTTCTGAAGAGACCATGGCTCGATCACACAACTGATTGCTCCCACTGTTGTCCTACAACGATGGGATGGTATCAGAGACCTTTTAGAACTACATCTAGTTCAAGGATGAACCATTTCATCCATTCTGTTCCAATAACAGTATCACTTGTCTATGTCGTCATCTTAATATCGAGTTTTGGATTGGAACCATTCCAATCCATTCCTTTCTACCAGAAGGTTGAATCCATTATTTGACTTGAAATTTGAGTCAATGTGACCTCATAGTTTCAAATCATCATCTCCATATACGTGAATGCATCCTTAACACTTCTCAAGCGCTTAATGATGCAATTCACTCATGTACCCTTTAAGGAACTTTTTCTTTAAAGGAATAAATTCCATATCTCAACAATTGAGATTTGTTATGAAATTTATGCCAAACATCTTGACATACAGGTCAATATAATATCCCCACCGATCTATCTTAATAGATTCGTATTTCCAATATGTGGGATATTATAACTAAACTTATTATGGAGGAAAACATGGTTAACAATGCTTTCACTAATAGTAACATCTTGAAGTCATTCTTAATGACTTTGATGTTATTATCATAAAGCATTACTAAAGGGACCATACTCCCACTGTCCTTTCTGAACACACACAATCTGCGATCATTCTTAACGATCACATAATATTTGACCATTTAAGTCAAAACTATTATTACAACTTAGGAAGCTTCAGTTTCATTCAAAATAATTTTGAAATCATAACTTGCTTCCTGGACATTCTAAAAGCTTTAAAGGTGTATCATATACATCTTTACCTCAATCACATTGAGTGGACGCTTTTAATATCCAACTGTCATCATCTTATGATTGGCAGTATTAATAAGTATAATTCTAATAAACTTATCAATCTTAAAGTTGTAATGACAGAGAGCATCATTATCATAGATTTTAGATCATAATCTATTTTGAGCTCCTCTCACCTTGCTAAAACAGATATGTCAAACATATCCTTCCAGTCACTGAGAGAATCTCAAAAATCTATGAAGTTCTCTATATGTGTGTCATGACCGGTTCCAAACAACTAAAGATTATCTAATAATCTTATGTTATTTTGTGAATCTAGAACATCTTCTAGTTTTATCAGCTCCCACTGTCTTCTTTGAGGACATATTCCTCTTCACAGAAGCCAGCTTTCAGGACGACAATTATTTCATTATCGTCTGGCCAATAACTGTAATGTCCAAACTCTTTAGACATTTACAAATTCACATCGCGATAATACCTGACTTTTAAATCAAGTTTGTTCATAATTCACATATCATATGAATTATTTGGTTTTCATATCTTATATGGACACACACTGACTTATTTGGAACCATCTTTAAAGTATGGACATCTAATATTCATACTTATGTTCAAAAGGACAAGAATTAGGCAAATCTTATTATGTATTGCACCGTATCTTAATAAGGTGCAATTCCTCATTCCATCATATTACTATGATGCACAATGAGGATCAATCGAGCGAGGATACAATTATCCTCTTAATGATTTATGTGAATCATATACCTAAGTATTAGTTTCTTTAATCAAATCAAAAATTCTAATACTTCATATTGATCTTATACCTTAATCTCTCAGATATATTCGTCTTGTACTTCAGTAAGTACATGCAGTCGAATCTTTCCAAGAGTGAATTATAAGGTAAGTCAATAGTAGTGATTATCTTTGGCCTTTGAGCTGTTTACATCAATATGCATCAGCATCAAAAAATTTCTTATTGTACAATACCATAGATAATCAGGATTCACACAGTTCATTTCTATAGGAAACTTGTGAACATTCATCATATGAAATGTTACTTCAAGAATTTGTAGTACATTGACTGATTCAAACAACTATTATTCTTTCTCAATCAATGTTATTCTTGATTTCTTATGCAACTAAATAACAGTTATTCAGTTTCATATTTGACTCCTATAAATATACAAAGATTTACTGTCTAACAGTAATCAATGAAAATCATGAACAATAGTTGAGTCTAACTCAACACTTACATTTTCTCGATTTCCTTTTACTTGTCTATGTCTGCACACTATCGCAGCTTTGAGAATCATTTCCAATATCTCATGTTGGAAACGCTAATTCTCTAATAGACATGCAAAAGACAATAATAAGAATGTATGAAACTTCTTTCAAGTTCCATATTCTATTTGCCTTTACCAATATCCTTATATTGGTTGCAGTGGGAGAACTGCTACTTCTCTATTTCAGCTGACTTTTCTTTATCCTTTCAGGTATGGGTTTGACCGTTTAAAATCTTACCACTAGCCTTTCTCAAAGGCATATCATGAATATCTCTTCATCTTGGTCTATCCAAATAAGAGATTTCATGACCATCATTGCCTTTCAAATAAGGCATACCATGAGTACCTCTTCACCTTGGTCTATCCAAGTAAGAGGATTCATGATATCTGATTAGGATTGTGACTTTCACTTGGCCCTGAAGACATTCTTCAGAGTTTTCCAGTCAGTCTGAGTATGAGAAGTATTGGCATCCAATATGTCAACTTCTCGAATAGACGACATTTTAGTGAATTGAAGGAAATAACGTGATTTAAGCAGATAGTTCTGATAATTCAATTATGGTCTTTTATCTTGAATTATTTCCCATTATTTTTCGATGGACTGTATAACCTTCAGGTATACAGAACGGAAGACTTCGACGGTCTTCTAGTGAGGATCAGAATCTCCAAGAATCACAGTATGACCTCGGGTAAACACATAGTATCATACCATTATCTTAGAGCAACCATCTCATGGTAATTACAACTCCTTACAATATCCGATCTTATTTCGGCTCCCAGGTCTTTAATGGTCCCGGGTAAACACAGTAGACCATTATACCTGGTCTAAGCTTTACCATCAATACGCGACAGTGTAGAGTAAGAATGCAGCTCCCGGGTAAACGTGAGGATAGTTACATCGTTCCTCTATTCTAATCTCAAGGCATCATAATACCATAGTTAATAGTCCTTTCATCAGATGGTGGCAGATCTCGGGTAAACACGTAGTATCTGTCATCACTGAATCAAGTTCTAAGAACTATATTGATGGAGAGCCACGCGATGCATTCTCAATGACTCGCGCTCCGGCTTAGACTTTATGTTGAAGGTTTTGTTTATGTTAAGTTGGTCTCATCCTAGGTGATAGTTTATAAATACATCGAATATATTTATTTAACTATACCTAGATATTAGCAATCGATTCATAATCAATAACTAAAAGCATGCATCATCCATACATGTTCATTATGTGGTCACGGACAGCACGGTGATTAACTGGAGCCAAACAATTAATCACCAAAACTATATAACACTTATATAATCTAAACATGCAAACACATAGCCACTGGTGATCTCATCTCCTGTCGCCTTCCTGGTTGCATTTGTGGATCATCCTCGCCTCTCCTCGGTCGGCGCGATCAATTACAAATATTATTAATTTTGAAACAATTTCAAATACAAATAAATTGTAAGAGAAAGCCCTTATGGCCGAGTACAATAACAGAGGGAGATAGAATTACAATGGAATGGAGAAAGGAAGGCACACAAGCCTCATTAATTAACACTTAATAAACATTCACATTCCATAACAATCCACAAAATCACACACCATCACATGATATGAAATTCAACTAAGTGCATGTCTATGACCACCTCAAATTTTAACCATCCACACATGATAAAACACATCACATGAAGGCTAAAATTTTGAAAATATAATAATTTTGGCTTTCTTAAAACCTGGGTACCAATTAAAATTGGATAATTTGAATTTTCGAAAATCTCATTATCTAACATGCAATAAATCTAATTTAAAGCATTAAACACATCAACATGCGCACATAAAGTTAAAATTAAAATTCTAAAATATTCCATGCATAATTTAGAACATTTCTAAATTAATTAATCTAACACTTAGATTAATTTCAAATCACATTAATAACAATTATTAATGCGAAACAATCTAACATTTAGACATAATTAAAAATTCTTAAATAACATTTATAAAAGAATTTTCAACTCAAATTATTAACCCCTTAACAACTCCTTGTTAATAAACCCCTTTTATTAAATCTTATTTCTCAATAACAATTATTAAGAATAATAATTAGAACATTTCTAATTAAAATAGTCTAACAATTAGACTTTAATAATCTCTTAATAACATTTATTAAAAGATTAATTATTAAGTAGATTAGACCTTCAATATTTAATTAAGGGACCCTTGAGAATATTAATTAGCTTAATAACTATTAGTAAGCATTAATTAATCCTTAATAACTTTTATTAAGGTTAATTCTCAAGAAACAATTAACCCTTTAATAACAATTATTAAAAGTTAATAAAACACTTAATAACTTTTATTAAATGTCCCTTAATCAAATACATAATTTCATAACAACAATTGCTAAGAAATTAAAATAATCTAATCAATTGACTAAAATTAATTAACAACATTTGATAATTAAAATTTAAGTTACTACTTAATAATTAAACAACAACTCTTGTTGATACAATTTTAAGATCAAATCTTAAACATAAATTAACAACAATTGTTAATTAAGATTAAAAATATTATCTTAATTATTAATGACAACAATTGTCAATTAATAATTAAGATTCCATTTTAAATAAATAACAACATTTGTTATATGTATTTAAGATCATATCTTAAATATAAACCCCTTTAATTAACTAATTAAAAGTTAATTATAATTAAGATCATATCTTAATTATAACTCATTTAATTAATTAATTAAAATCAAATAATAATAAGATCCTATCTTATTTCGTTAAAAACAATTAACTATTAAGATCACATCTTAATTAAACCCCACAAAAGGTTTGATTAAATTAATAATCCATAATTAAGATCATATCTTAATTATCTCCCTCCTTTTTACTCAAAATAATTAATTTAATGTTTAAAACAATTTTAAACATTATTAATTTTAATTTCAAGTTAAATAGGATGGGGTTTTTAATTAAATAAGGGGTTTTCGGAGTTAATTGAGCCAAAATTGACTTAATTGGGCCCAATCAGGGCTTAATGCGCCCCCCTGGCTCGAGCCAGTGCAGGCAGGGCTGAACCTGGCTCGTCTGGCTCGAGCCAGGGGGCACCTGGCTCGGGCCAGATGGCCCTGGGCTCAGCCAGGACCCAGCCTGGGTGCGACCTGGCCGAGCCAGGCTGGGCCCCTGGCTCGGGCGACCTGGCCGAGCCAGGTCCGGCTCGGGGCCGGCCGGTCCAGGCCCATCTGCTGCTGTTCGACCAGCCCTGATTTTAGGGTTTTTTGGCCCTGTTTGAGGCCTGTTTTGGGCGCCGCCACCGGCCGCGAGGGTGGCCGGAATTTGAAGAGGGATGTCACCACTTCCATTTCCCCCGCCGGTGGTGCCCGGCCGGTGACCCTTTCGCCGCCGGTGACCTTCCAAAGTTGGAGATTTGTGCAGTTTCGCAGATTTCAGTTTTTTTCACAATCCTTTTCAACTCTTGAAAATTATGGGAAGAAAAGCTCCACCGGCCGCCATGGAAATTTTCCGGGGATGGCGAGGGGTAGCTGGTCATACCAGCAAGCCCACAGATATGGTCCAACCATCATTAATCCCCTTTTGAAGCCCACAAATCCGGTTCTTCATCACCATAAAGAACGCGATGAAACCCTCAAAAAATTTCGTTTTTCGCACGGAAAAATTAAATTCGAAATTCTAAGTTCATCCCATGAACAATATCTATGAGGAAAAACGAATTTATGCATGAAATAATTTAGAATAATAATTTTATCGTTCCAGAGCGGAACCTGGCTCTGATACCACTGTTGGGATCCGGGCGGGACGCGAAGAACGCAGCGGAAACGAAGAACAAAAATTAAACCCGCCCGATGCCCGCTGATCCGATTCGGAACGAAAAACTCAAACCGAAAAATCGGGTTGGAATCTAATTACCGTGCGCGGAGTCGAATCTGCTTCCGTTTCGATTCCGTCGAGGCGATGCCGCAAGCCGCACAAGCGTCCGGCCTCCAGCGGTATCCACGCGATCCTCCGTGGTGGTTCGTCCTCGATCCCTCGTCCGTTTCAGCTTGCTCGCTGAAGATCTGTCACTGCAACGGTTGCGGAAATCCCGCCGACGGGAATTCCCGACTTTCGGGAATCACACGCGGCGTAGACGGAAGCTATTCTGGCACGTCGAACGGGACGCCTAGAGGAGGAGAGAGAAAGGGGGGATGACGGCCAGCAAGGAAAATCTTGGAGCTTGGCCTAGGGTTTCTCAACAGCGTGTATATATATTAAATCGGCGCGACTTTTCACAAAAGTCCCCGAGTTAATATAAATCCCACTTATGTACCACCGACTGAGAATCTTATTGCGTGTGACGCTCTAGGCCCATTTACCAATCCGATTTTCAGCCCGTTAAGTCCAATAACTAGTTATTGACTTATTGTAATTAATTAATATCTATATATTAACTAATTACTAAACCGAATTGACATCGCATGTGAATTCGATCGGACTTCTGATCAAGTTGGGTGCCAAGCAACACCGCATGATCTCGGAAGGTAATGGGGTTCAGCAACCCGCTCATGGAACCTGTCCGTCCACAGTTACCACGTGGCTATAATCCTTCGTTCGCACAATGCTCTCGAGTTAACCTAGGGTATGGTCAACTGTCAAACCCTAGATTGTCAACTCACTTGAATCAAACTCCGCTTTACAATATCCGAAAACAACTTTTTCTAATATTGTTTCTGCTCTGGCCAGAGACTCCTGCGGATCTACTCTAGAGCATTCTCTCTCCAGTTACCTGAGAGCGAACGATCCTCTATTGAACACACAATCACCTTCGAAGGTCTTCCACTGGACCCGATCCTTGACTATTAGAGATCCCGTGGATAGGGATTCGTAGGTCAAGGTCAAAGTCCAGAAGTCCACCGACAAGGTGTCTTTGGTGTCTCAAGTCCAAGGATCAACCACGCTACTGTGACGATGAATCAAGCCGATTGACAGTCAGGTAAATTACCATTCGGCGATTCATGTCGGATCAATTCAGTGAACTCATTCCCCAATGAGCACCTACAGGTTTACCATTGTGTCTCCACACTAGTAACTAACGAGATCAGTCACCCTCATCATATGAACTGGAATAACCTGTACTAGTCTAACCGGATGTTTGATGTCCTTCTCAAACATCCTACAACTAGGAACAATTGAGAATACGTGTTTATAAGTCATCAGTCTCATTATTATGATCTCATCATAATCTGATGACTATTGCACATATTCATGGACTTCATTATGCGCAATTATAAATATGCCAATCTACATAATGAATTTAATGTCATTTATTAGTGAACCAGATTGAAATAGGTGCCTTATGATTGACTTAGAGGACACCTATATCCATCACCAACCACTGAGGGCACGATCTCCCATGAGCAGGTTAGTAGCATGAACAACAACCAGCCCCAATTTGTGAGGAATCAGCAACCACAGTACCAGCGGCCACAACAGCCAAACCAGCAAGGTTACAGACAGCAACAGTCAAACCCACAGTATCAGCAGCCTCAGTACCAGCGGCCTCAGCAGCCGAACCAGCAACCACAATAGCAGCCACAACAGTAGCCACAACGGCAACTACAGTATCAGCCCCCACAATAGCAGCAGTACCAGCCGCGCGCACCGCCGGCATACCACAATGTGTCTCCTCCTGCTGATCATAACCAGTAGAGGAAGCCTCCAGGACCGAAAAGGGCAGAATATCCAGTTCTTCCAAAGTCCTTATCAGATATCTTCAGTGCTTTAATGGCAGCCAATGCTTTGGTTCTTCCAAGAGAAAAAACTGTTTGGCCCCAAAATGCCGACACTTCCAGGTATTGTTATTTCCACAGACAACCTGGACACACCATAGATACCTGCTTCCAATTCCAAGATTATATTCATGATCTTAACGAGTAGGGAGGCATCGACTGGGAAGAAATGAAGAAGTACATATCCGCCTTGAAGGTGAGAAAACCACAACAACAACAACAACAGCAACAACAACCAAGAGCAACGGCGCAAGCAGCGGCGCCGCCAAACATTGGTATAGTGCAAAACCCACTCCCGGAGCACCAGAACCAAAATCAAGTTGCCCCCATTTTAACAAATAGCCGGTCTGAGGCTAATCGAGGGCAACAGTGGAAGATAGAGGACTCTTCCTCTATTTATTCAACAGGCCACACTCCGAGCACCGCAGAGCAACCACCACGCCGCACCATCTACATACCTAGACCGCAACCCGTTACCATCACGTCAGTACCAACACCCGCATACCATTTACCCACGCCCATTAACCCATCACCACCGCCCACTTTCCTTAAACCCACTAACCCATCACCACCCCCCACTTTCCTCAAACCCATTATCCCCCACACCACTACGCCTCCATTAAACAACCCCCCGCAAGCTAATTGCGCACCCCTCATGCCATCCAAACCACTGCTCCGCATACCACTCCCTACATCACCCATTACCACCACCGCTTACCCAAACACCATACAACCATCTAAACCCCTACTCCACATGCCATTCCCCACTTCATCCGCACCAACCAATTACCCTTCCACCATCCAACCATCTAAGCCCCTCATCTGTACCATGCCACCACCAACTAACCCCACGCCATCACCCGTATACCAACCCTCCACACCGTCTACACCATCCACTAGCCCTGCGGTGCTCAAGTTATCACCCGGCCCTTCCACAACTGAAGAACATGCACTCCGGAGTGAGAGAATCTTCAATAAGGTCTTTCCTTAATCAACAGTCAGAGACAGCCCATCACTGCCGTAGGAAGAAGCACATAATGATAAGAGTGCACCAAGCACTCAATATGACATGTTGAAACATCTTGACAGAACATCGGCACGAATCTCTGTGCTTGAATTGATAAAGAGATCAAAGACCCATCAAGAGGTTCTGATGGAGTATCTACAAAAAGTGATGGTCAACGAAGACGTGCCGGTAGAGAAGATCGCCGCACTACTAGTTCCTCAGGGGGATCAGCCCTCTATCTCATTTCATGCCTCGGAACTAGAACCACCGGCAGCCAGGAGCATGGCTCTAAGTATTACGGTCAATATCTGCAAGAAGTCTGTAGATGCATGTCTAGTCGACATAGGGGCTTCAATTAATGTCTTGCCTCCGAAGATCCTTGAATTGTGTGGTGTACCCAAAGAAAAATGGTTGCCTAGCCACATCTCTGTTACAGCTTATGATAACTCCACCCGTTCCCTTCTAGGAATGGTATATTTAAAAGTAGAGTTAGGCCCAGTATGTCATGCCGAGGTCGAATTTCACATTTTGGAAATCGATCCTTCCTTGAATGCTATTTTGGGTCGTCCTTATATGAAAACCTCGAGGCGATTCCCTCTACGAATCATCAATGCCTCAAATTTCCCTACAAAGGAAGAATCATTAAAGTTACGAGCATGCCGATCCTTGCTGCTGCTCACTCCTTGAATATCAAGCCAAGTTCTTCACCTAGCCGACAATCTTTTCTATCGGTATTACAGGTCTACCATCCGGTGGCTGATCCTTTAAAGGCCGCCACTCTTACTCTTTATCCACTTAATGCCATAAAGCGGGGGAAGTGCATGAGTACCCATGGATGGAAAATAATGATGAAGGGTGGTTATCAACCTGGAAAGGGCCTGGGCACGCAATTACAAGGCAGAATTACGCCCATCAAGGACAACCGAAGGGCACCTGGAAATGGCCTGGGCTATAGGCCAAGAAAAGTGAGGCACGACATTACTCAGCATGAAGAAAATGAAGACGGCCAGAAGATATGGGAGACAATGTTTACGTCTTGCAAAGAAGGTCGGGGCCCCTTAACAGAGACTTTATACACACATTTTGTCAAGGGGCCCGTGATCAGTCATGATAACACGGTGGTTATCACTTCTTGTTTTAACCTCCATGACATATATGGAAGAGACCTGGCCAGACATTGTTAAGAGTTGCTCACGTACCAGTCCTTAGAGGTTCTGCGGCCAATGAAAAGGAAGAAGTTTCAAGACCCTGAGTGTGAATGGTACAGATGGTTTGACTTAAGGGATCTGTATATTGCATTGAATAAACTGTTTCTTGATCCTTCAGAACCTAAGTAGCCGCCACAAATAGATAAACTGATTGAAGGGCCTGGTGCCATTTTTGATAAAAGAATACTGTTGTCTGAAGAAACAGATGAAGGGGAGCCAGATGACCCCTATGAAGCTGGTTATACCGCAGATCTTCTTTGGAAGGGGACTTATCCTTCTCACATTTTCACACTTCATACCTTGTTCCGCACTCTGCTTCTGACCCCGACTTGGTCGCAGGTCATTACTGAAGATATTCCACGGACTCCGCCCGTCATGATCACTCTGTCCCTACGGGACTTCATTCCCCAACCTCCTCTCGATCTAGAGAGGATTTATGATGTGATCTGGGACATACTATTGTATGATCCAACCAATCCTTTGGCCTTGGTGCCGGTTCCTCTATCCCATTCTCCTCCTATTCACCTACATTCTTGTTTTATGATTAATTCATCTTTTCTCCAAAAAAAACGTCAATTTGGCAACAAATTTCTCCCATATCCTCATTGAGGAAACTTCCTACTTGTTCGATCGTACCCGATCGCATGGGTCATTCGGTCAAGATTCCCTTCTAGATCTACTCTACCCCTCCCCTCGGGAGGATTCTCCTGTATTTCCGCCTATATCCTATAATTTTTATTCTACTTCGTCCTTATTAGGTCAGGATAGGGAGTCTAGCGAAGTTAGAGAGTCTAGTTCTAGGCAGATAAGTCAGGTTAGGAAGTCTAGAAAATCTAAGGGTAAACAAATTCCAGATAGATACTTCCAAGATTTAGCTGATAAATGCCTTTCTTGCTCTATGATCCTTCAGCTAGTAGAGAATTCTATTCAAATGCCAGAAGAATGTATAGATGATGAGTCAGTTAATGATGGATATGGGGTGTATGAATTGATACACGAAAAAGACCCCATTATTGAAGATGAAGAAGATGACGAGGACGCAACTGAGGCATATGCCGGTGGAGTAAAGAGATTTGATGAACCCTCAGCTGTCGTAGAAGAGCTCACCAAAGAAATCAATCTAGGGACTGAAGACGAACTTAAGGTTGTCCTCGTTAGCAAGAATCTTTCCGAAATAGATGAGAAGGCAATGGTACAAGTTCTTAAGGATTATAAAGACACTTTCGCTTGGAGTTATGAGGATATGCCGGGGTTAGACTCATCACTAGTGGAACACAGGTTGACATTAAAGGATGAAGCTAGCCCGGTTAAATAGAAGTTAAGGCGATTCCACCCACTAATGGCTTTGAAGATAAAAGAAGAGGTTGATAAGTTACATAAGGCCAAATTCATTAGAGTTGTCATCTATCCACAATGGGTGGCCAACATAGTCCCGGTTATGAAGAAAGACGGGAAGGTCAAGATCTGTATTGACTTCCGATATTTGAACCGGGCATGTCCTAAGGATGATTTTCCATTGCCTCACATTGATGTACTCATCGATAATACTGCTGGCTATGAAACTTTATCATTTATAGATGGATTTTCAGGATACAATCAGATTAAATTGGCAGAAGAAGATCAAGAAAAGATATCATTCACTACACCTTAGGAAATATATTGCTATGTCGTCATGCCATTTGGATTAAAGAATGCTGGAGCCACTTATCAAAGGGCTATGATGGCAATATTTCAAGACATGATGCATATCGATCTAGAAGTGTATGTGGATGACTTGTTGGTGAAATCTAATACTAAGGCTGAACATGCCAAAGTTCTGGCAAGAGTATTAGAAAGATCAAGAGAATACCAGTTAAAGATGAACCCCAAGAAATGTGTATTCGGGATATCCTCAGGAAAATTACTTGGATTCATTGTCAGTAAACGAGGAATTGAGATCGATCCCAACAAGGCGAAGGCTATCAGAGAGATGCCACATCCCAAGAACTTGAAAGAGTTAAGAGGATTAATTAGGAGGTTGCAATTTATTCGCCGTTTTGTCTCCCAACACTCATAAAGATGTAAGCCGTTCTACGAGCTTATCAAGCCGGGAGTCACATTCAATTGGAACAATAAGTGTCAGGAGGCGTTTGATGGATTAAAGAATTATTTGGCAAGTCCTCCTGTTTTGAGACCACCATCTCCAGACAAACTATTGATACTATACATTTCTATCCTGAATGATGCGGTGGGGGCTGTCTGTTGTCACCAAAAAATTGAACAAGAAGAAGAGCCTAAAGATCAACAAAGAAGGCCCAAATCAAAGAGAATTAAAAGGAAGAACCAAGCCCATTAATTCAAGCAAGAAAGGTCTAAGCAATTTTTTCAAAGAAAGCTCAAGTGAAGAAGGTTAATGAACAACAACCATGCCTATTTTTTCAAGCCAAATGAATCAAAAAAGGGGCCACTCTAGGGTCCAAATGATGAATAAATCTAATGGCACAACCGGGCCCCTTATCCCAAGCAAAAGAGGTCCAAACAATTGTACAAAGATTGTCTAAGAAGGCCCAAATGAAGAAGATTTAAGGGACAGCAGCTAAGCCCAATTTTGCAAGCCAAATGAATAAAAAAGGGGCCACTCTAGGGCCCAAATGGTGAACAAATTCAATGGCACAACCAGGCCTATTATCTCAAGCAAAGGAGGTCCAACCAATTTTTCAAAAGAAGGCCCAAGTGAAGAAAGTTAATGGACAGCTGTCATGCCCATTCTTGCAAGGCCAAAGAAGTCAAAAAGGGGTTACTTTCAGTCCAAATGATGAAGAAATTCAAAGGGGCAGGCCCGGACCCATTATCTCAAGCAAAAGAAGCCCAATTTCGTGGCAGCCTTCAAAAGGGCCCAAATGGACCCCCCATGGCCTATTCTTACCCCTTTGGCCCATGGTCAAATCTGCCCAAAGGAGGATAAGAAGAAAAGCAAGTGGTCCCCCCCTCAAGATTCTTCTAAAAGAGGGTAGGTGAAGAGTAAAAGGAGAAACCAATCATGATTCTCCAAGTGTTGTGGCCTCATTGGAGGGCTATAAAAAGGGGTTTCTTATCCCAAATTTAAGGCTAATGGATACCTAATCTACCCCCCAAAAGTAATCCAACTTTATCTATAAAAGAACCCCCATCTTCTACAAGAAAAAGTTGGAGACAAAAATCCTAAAAAAGAGAAAAGAGAAGAAGAAAAGTGAGAGAGCTTGGAGGAGCACGTCTCCCTCCTCCTTCCCCTCTATTTCCTGCATCCCAAGAGAGAAAAAAGAGTTAGAGAAAAAGAAAGGAAGAGTGCTAGAGAAGAACAGAGCAAGATTGTAGGCTTCAAGAGCCATTCTCCCTTCTCATCCCCTCTCCAAGGTAGAGTGCGGGTGAAGAAGGGGTCTATTTATGTCTCCTTACTTTCTTATAATGTTTTCCTTCATTTTGATGTTCATAGAAACTTCTATCTCCCCCTTGATGTTCATCCATGATGATTGAAAGTAATGAAATGCAATGTTCAGATTTTCTGAGTCTGTTTTGTGAATTTGCTGGTTATCTTGCTTTTATGTCATTTTTTCCTTCATAAGGCATGTATTTTTCGTATGGGGATGGCAGAGGGACCTTTCTAGTTCATAGAAATGGTCTCCTCAAACCTTAGAACCCCCTAAATATGGAGATATGGCCCGAAATGTGCTTTGCTGTCCAGATTTCCTGAAAACTCGTTTTCCATTTATTTGCCTTTAGTTTTGGGGTTTTTCAAGATGGCTTGGCCTTCCATGACCCTTAGGAGCACATCCCCTCTATGGATGATGTTCCTCCAAGGCCAAACATCAAGAGAAATCCCCTAAGTTTCATATATATTCAGATCTAAGTTTCTGTTTTCATGTTGGAACCAAATGGGTTTTGTTTGGACCTTTTTCCTTTAATGGCTAAGGGTTTAGGCCCTAGAGGTTCTCAAGGAGGTTCCCTCACTAGTTGAGGATGAGCTTCTTTAGGTAGAAACCCACTAACATGGAGCCAAGAAGGAGAGATCCATGGAAAAAATAAAAAGTATGCCTAAGTTTCTCTTATGTTCATATTCAAGTTTTAATGATATTTTCCTAAAGAAATGAATCTAAAATATATTGTAAATAAATATTTTTGGTCTTGTACCTTTTATACCTTATTTTATATCATTTGGGTTAGTTTTAAACCCATTTTTTACCGAAAATCCGGGTTTCAGCCTGAGTCTGGAGTTTCCAGGTGCTACAGTGTTGAGTCTGCGCCATCCCTGCGCAGACTTTGCGCCAGTTGTAGGTTTTGAGTCTGCGCCTCTTCCAAGTGGGTTTTTAGGCTTGAGGTGATTCTTTGATCCTCCCCCAAGCTGTCCAAATGTTCCTTGGACCTAGGGTTGTCCCTTTGAGGCCCAATGAAGGTCCTAAATGGCTTGGACTTTGGGTTATGAAGCCCTTAATGTTTCAAACCGAAATTTTACCATATGGTTTTAAAATTTTAAATGTTTTCCGATGGTTTTCCCATGATTTCTCGATCTAAGGGTACCAACAATCTCATGTTGGGTAACCCATCAAGGGCCCTCATACAAAAAACATCATACTTGTGTTCCCATTTCTATGGGTTCATTTAGATGATGTGTCCCGAAGTCCCAATGAGTTGGTGGAGTTCCTTGCTCCCCAAATGTAGAAATGGAATGGGTAATTTCCTGTGGATAACCCTTTCATTTTGAAGGCATTAAGGGCACCCTTTGGGTAAATGGTTGGATGCTCGGCACGCCCCCCTTTATAGCCACCTCCATGGTTCATGGCTACATGTGATCCTCTAGGAAAATTGGTGGAGTTCCTTACTCCCCAAATATATAGATGCTTTGGATTACCCCTTGTGGATTTTTCTTACATTTTGAAGACATTAAGAGCACCTATTGGGTGAGTGGTTGGATGCTCGGCACGTCCCCCTTTATAGCCATCCCTATGGTCCATTAGCCATTACATATCCCTTTAAGGGAGTTGGTCCTTCGGATCTCTTCATGCCATGATCCTTCATGAAGATCTTAAACCTTTTCATTGGATTTTCCTAATGAAAGGTTGAAATTCAACTTGGAATCATTATATTAAGCATTTTCCATGTTTTATAAAGTGACCCAAGAAGAATGAGATAAATGTAAGGAAATCATGTCAGTTGAAGAAATCCATATAAGAACCACTCCTTGAAAAGGCCTCATATAGCCATACTCAACTTTTGAGATTTCTCAGTGTTATCCTCCTCAAATTTGTGGTGATTCTTGGATCACTTCACGTTGAAAGAGGTATAAACCTGAAATTATGTTCAGATTTTGAGTCTGCGCATCTATAACCTTGGAAATTCAATTGGGAATGGGGTACAATCTGTTTTTCTCCACTCCGGATTTCATATTCTGACTTTAATGGTTGAAACTAACCCCTTGATGGATTTAATTGCAGCTTCAACTGTGTAGGAAACTCAAAAATCAAATTTCATACTTGAGTCTGCGCCACTATTCTGAGTCTGCGCACCCTTGCGCCGACTCAACTCAAAATTATCAAAGAGTCTTTTCATTGGCTGATAGACTCATATGGTTCAAGTAACTCAAATAATTCAAGTTAATCATCCAAGAAAGGTTTAATATAGCCATCTTGTATTTTAAATAAACACAAAATTTCAAACACAAGTTGAGTCTGCACAACTTTCATAAGCTCATTTCAAAAGGAAAAATCAACTAAACAATAAATAAAATTGCTTAAATCACTCACAATCATATATCAAACACTCCATATCATTTAAATAAACATCTATTTACAAAAGGATCTAAATCTCCTCAGAATAAACCAAAATTACAAGTTCAGCTGAGTCTGCGCACCCCTTGCGCAGACTCAAACTCAATTTTCTTGTCTCCTTGATCTTTGAAGCTCCCCAGCTCTTTGAAACTCTTGGAATTCCCCTCAACCTCAGAAGGTTCCATCTTTCCAAGAATCTTGCCCAAAATCCTCTTTAAACTTGAGTATGCGCATCAATCCAAAGGCCAAAACCTCGTCTCTTGGCCTCCAAATCATGTCCGCAACTCTAAATCTGTAAATAATCATCAAACAAAACATAAAACCAAATTATCCCACCAAAAATCCAATAAAACAACTCATAATAAAAAAATCCAAAGTTCAGACTTGAGTCTTCGCATCCTGGCGCAGATTCAACCCTGAAATTCACAAAAAATAAAAAATCAACCTCCCGACCACTAAAAGATGATCTAAAACCCTCTAAAAATCAAGTTTATTCTTATCTATCAGAATATCAAATAAAAATACCCAGTTGTTCTTGAAAAAATGCAAAAAATAACTAAAAATACTTTGGTGACAAATGAGTCTGCACTACCTAGCGTAGACTCAATCCTGAAATCCCAAATTTGGTCTTTTTGACCTTAATTTCACCCCAAATTAAATCTAAAAATTTACATAAAAACTTAATACTTTATATAAGTCAAAAACCTAAATAAAAGCTTAAAACTCCTTTCATAAAAAATAAAAAAAATACTAAACACTTTGATAAACAATGAGCTTGCGCTCTATAGCGCACACTCAACCTTAAATTCCTAAAATATGGTATTTTGGCTATTAAAAGTCCATAAAATCAAATAAAACTCTTAAGAATAAAACATATATTTTTCACAAATCAAAACCTAAACAAAAATTATAACTTTTCCCTAAAAATTACCAGAAAAACTAAACAATAGACTTGTGATAGGTGAGTCTGCGCTACCCTGCGCAGACTCAACCCCTAATTGCTAAAATCCAAATCTTTCAACTCTAATTCCTTTAAAATTGAATAAAAAACCCCAAGATAAAAATAAAATACTTTCTATAAATAAAAAATCAAATAAAACTCAAAATTGCCCTTTTACAAAACATAAAAAATACCTAAAAGAAGCCTCACTTCAACCTTGCTCATTCTCTAAAAAACTACAAATTCAAAATATGAAAAGTATAAGTATTTGAACTATCTTCCACTCAAATCAAATAAGAAAACATAAAAAACAATTTTTCATACCTTCCAAATCAAATCTAAAATTTCTTCACCCCAAAACTGAAAAAACACAATAAGAAATGTTTATTAGACTTCCTTGATAAAAAATGTCATCTACTTCAAGTAAAATGTCATAAAAAAGATCTTCATTCCTCTTACAAATAAAAAATCAAAATAATAAATACAAGCATTCTCATTGGTAACAAATGAGTCTGCGCATCTTTACGCAGACTCAACTTCACGTTCACTTCCAAACTTAAAACATTCAACAAATCTTCAATGCATCTATATAAATCAATCCAAAATACTAAAAATGTTTCTAATCATCATCCACCAATAAAAATTAATAAATCAAGTATTGTGCAGACTCAACTCTAAAACTAAAAAATGAGTTTTCTTCTCAAATAAAAACTGAAATTTATTCATTTGTCAAATGCAATCTTGTATATCTTACTTATAAGGGTGTTATTCTATTCTTCCGACGATTAATCAAGGGTTTTCCTCTTAGGAGGATGTAATTAACGCTATTTCATTTATGGGTAGCGGGATCGGATCGAAGAACTACGCATTCATCTGATTGAGTCAGGTAAAGCGCACAAATACAAATCTAAATCTAAAATCAAAAAATCAAGATCAAGTGCATTTCCCTAAAAAATGTACGACAATCTCTTTTGGCATGCCCGGTGGGACCTGTCCTCCCTTCATCTTCTCGTCGGAAGAATAAGAATAACACCCATTCTTTGAAGTTATTGATTATCTCTTTGTTGTATTACAGGAGACTCAGTGGAATCGAAATTTTCTTCGGCCCTCTGGTGGTCGAGAACCATGCTCGCTATGGCTACCTGGCGGTACCTGTGGCATTCGGGAGCTTCCCTCCCGTTATCGGTTTTCCGAATTTTCTCGGGATGGTTTTTATGCAACCTGAGATTATAACTAATAAACCTCAAGCACAAGTAGTCAGCTGCTGCACTATTCACAGTCATGCTGCATCATCTTCAAGACAATATCGGGAAAATATCCGAAAGGATCAAAATCCCCAGTTCAATTCAAAGGCTGTCTCTGCACAATGGTCTAGGACCAAAAAAATCAATTCTTGTTGGGAGCCTACGGATCTTTATAGACGGCAGCAAAGTTGATGACTGGTTCCAAATATTCCAGTTCAAAACTCATTCCAGGTCTTTGAAGACATGGACAGAAAAAGAATGAAAAATGAAAGAAAAGAAAAAGGAAAAGCTAAGATTCAGATGTCTGAAAAGCAAGAAAGAAATCCCAAACCAGCTTATTGTTATGGGACAAAATATTGTCAAGAGCCACCAACAAAATAAATCTGGGTGCCCAAACATCAAGAAGATCAATATGCACAAGAAAAATCAAAGCCGGTTTTTCAGTCACAAAGGTGGCAAATATGGAAACCAATTCAAAGGTAGCTGCCTCATGCCGAGTTGCCAAAAAGAAAGAAGTCAAGAGAAAGATATGAAAATGAAAAATCGAAAAAGCCTTCAAAAACATCTGCATTCCAAAGGCTGCAGCCGAAGCCTCCTTCCGTAAGGAGTTCAACAAAATTCACCCAAGGAAGCCTGATGATTTATTCATGTCATACTATCAACAAGTATGGGGTACTCCCTGAAGATCCAGAAGAAATCAGAGATTTAGCCTCAAGGCCGGGTCTAGTTACCCGAAGAATGCAAGCGGCAGCCATAGTTGCCCAAAATTTTCCTACCCTATTGGAAAACATTGATGAAGAAGCGGAGCTATCTGCAAATGTCATTGAAGCATCAGGAGAAGTTCTTTCTGCACCAGCAGAGCAACAGCTTCCACAGCAAATCAATCAACAAAAAGAAGCAGAACCAAGCATAACTTAGTTGTTATTGCAAGAAATTGAGTTGTTGAAAAAACAATTGAAAGAAAAAGATGCCCAAATACAGGGGGCGGGATGGGCTGATAAAGAAGGAGGTGCTTCAACTTCTTCTTATCCTCGGGTGGCTAACCCTCCAGTTCCACCTCCTCCATCTCAAAATCTTCTAAATATATCTATGCAGTCATCTAAGCCTATGCCTATGAATGAAACACCTGCATATATTCAAATGTCCAATAGTCAAGCTGCTCCTGCAACAGTATTGCAAGATAATTTGATCTCAAATTTGCCATTTCAAGCCTCCCAAGTTCAAGGAGTTAATTTCTTTCCAAATCCAGCAAATCCACTGTGGCTCAAAGGCTGATGCTAGAACAGCTCATTGATATGAAGTTGGTAGAAAGAGTGGAAGGTACCTCCACGGTATATGATGTGTATAAAGTACCATATCCGGTGCATCATGCTATGAATAGGCTTCCGCTGGGAATGACCAAAGTGCCCAAATTTGAAAAATTCAATGGCCAAGGAAATCCAAAAGAACACTTGGAATATTATAATGGGGCAATGGGAGACCTGACCACTGATGAATCTTATATGCTGAAATTTTTCGGGTCTTCGTTAACTGGACTCGCATTTGAATGGTATTCTTCTCTTCGGCCTGGATCTATTGCTGGGTGGGCCGACCTTCAGAAGCAATTTCAAGACATATTTTATCTGGTGGAGAGAGAGATCACTCTGGCAGAGCTATATACTGTGAAACAAGAAAACAATGAAAATGCTTCTAAATTCATTGCTAGGTGGAGGAATCTTAGCATGAAATGCAAAAGACCACCATGTCAAGAAGACCCAGTGGTGATATGCAAAAGTAATCTGAAAAATGAAGTCCTTGAAAGGCTAGTAGCCATTGAAATCAAATCTTTTGACAAATTGAATACTGTGGTATCAGAAGTTGAAAGTTTTCTGAGCCGATCCAGAAGTGAACCAAGCAACAACAAAGGAAAATCTGATAGAAGAAATGCTCTACGTGAGTTAAATACAGTAGATTTATGTACGTTCATCACGGTGCAACAAAAGAAAGGTCCAGCCATCCAGGCCGAAACCAGCAACAATAGAGAAAAAGAAGCCTAAGCCTTATCTTCTCTCAGAGACAGAATGAACAGACCATACAGCTTCCCAAAAGACAAAACTCGTGTTCTATTTGAATGGGCACGAAAATACAATCAGATTGTGTTACCACAGTCAAAGAGGCCAGAAGATGCCAAAAGATCTAATGATCCAGATTATTGTCCATATCACCAAATTGTGGGACATCCTATTGAAGAATGCTATGTGTTCAAGGATGCAGTTGAAAAATTAATTCAGAAAGGTGTCTGAAGATGGGATATCATCTTGTCGATCCTCCGCAACCTCATGCTTGGACAAAAGCAAATGTGGCGTCTGTAAATGTGCATCATATGGTTCCTATTTACGAGTCATTAAGCTCAGAAACTGCAGAAAGAAGTACACAAGTCACCTATGAGCAATTGGTACTTCAACCACTTCAAACATCTCAGTGGCAAACAGTCAAAAAGAAGCCGAAATCTCATATCAAGCAAAAATCATCAGAAGTATATATTTATGGATGTATTCCACGACGGTCGACATATACTCAACCCGTCCCTCCACCAAATTTGGATAATATGATATCTGATATGTCCAAAATGGCTCTATCTGCGCCGGTCAAAGCTGCAGCTTCAAGCAAAAAATAATGTGTGTCCTCCTCTCAGCAGGAGACATCCTAATCAAGTTCAAGTTACCCTGCTCCAGCAAGCAGTATATGGAAATGGGTAGATCCTCATACTGTAAGGAGGGTTACCAACAGAAGGAGAAAAAGAGAAACACCAGTACCAATTCTACCTAAGGGTAAAGATCCGCTGTCAAAGTTGCAACAGCTAATAGACAGCTTGGATGAATATGAACAGCCTCAAAGAAAGCTAATAAAGCTGAAGCATTATATCCCATGGGAGAAACTCCAAAATATGACAATGAAGCAAATACATGAAGAAGCCCTATTTTGGGAACATGAAGTCAAAAAGCCGAAGACTAATGATAATCAGGAAAATGAGAAAGAAGAGCAGGAAGGCACTTGCACTGTCATGTCTTGCAACACAATATCAACAATAAATGAAAGTGAAGATGAAGAGGAAGAAATCTTCCTTGCTTCAAAAATGAAAGTGATGGAAAGCTCTACATCAACTCCAAATGAGCAACATGTTACCCGCTCTGGCGAAAAATGGGGACGGAAACCTCTATTGGCTACCACTCAAAAAATTATCCAGCTGCAAGGGGAAACACCATATGTTATCCCATAACCAGAATTCAGAGGAATGGAATCCATGCCTTTGTCAAAAAGAAATGTTTAAATCCCACCTCCGCTCGGGCTATATCCAGAAAATTCTGATCAAGAAAATGGGGTTTTACCCTCTTTATATGAATTCATGACAGTTCAAAAGTCTGCAAAGAAAAGTAAACAAGTCCAACAGCAGCCGTCTGAAGAACAAGATCCTCAGGTTGCCTCTCTAGAAGTTCATGACAATGAAAAAGCAGAAAAGAAAGTCATCGGCCTACTAAAAAGGTTGCCATCTAAATTTACTGTGTGGGAAGTTTTGTCACTCAGTGAGGAATTGCGAAAGGCTCTCAATGCATCTTTAAAAACTCCTCAAATGTGTGAAGCTCATGCGGCAGAAATTCAAGAAATACCCTATGAGTCATTCACGGCTTCCATCACCTTCACTGAAGATGATATGTTGCCGCCTACAAATGACCACAACAGGCCACTCTACATGAGAGGAAAGATAAATGGACAATATGTCAATAGAATCCTGGTTGATCAAGGCTTTGCTGTCAGCATCATGCCTCTCAGAACTTTCCAGAAATTTCATTTTCATATGCACCTAAGAAGAGTGTAAGATTTCAAAATAGTTGGATTCAACCAGAAGTCAGAAACACCAATTGGGGTAGCGGAATTTGAAATGGTCGTCGGTGACTTTCACTTCACAGTCCTCTTCCATATCATAAATTCTGATACCATATACAAAGCTTTGCTTAGGCAGCCATGGATACATCAATATTTTGTGGTGCCCTCCTCATTGCATCAATGCATCAAATTTCCCTGGGAAGGACAAATACAACGGGTCTTCGCTGATCTCGAACCTTTCGAGGTTCATGAATGCCATCTTATGGATGCCAATATCTATATACCTCCACCCCTGGAGGAAAAAGAAGATAAAGAAATAAAAAAGCCTGATACCAGTCGGAGCAAGGAATGGTTTCCTCCTCACCAAATATCGGCTCCCTCAGTCTTGAAGACAAAGAAGCTACAATTCTGAAAGGTCCTTCAGCAAAGACAACCAAACAGCAAGATGTACTCTCTATAGAAGTCATGGTCCCAGTCGGACTAATACATCCTATTAAAGAGTATGAATGTCAGCTCGTAGAGCCTTTGAAGAAATTTGTGGTTCCTCACGAAGATGGACATAAAACAGTCTTTTATAGAGCTGATGAGCAGTCGGCTACTGAAGACAAAGATTGCTATATTCTCGACATAGAAGAAGAATTATGGGTTGACATCATGGGTCTCCTAGACATGACAAAGCATACTGAGGAATTAGCTAAGGCCCAGTCAATTTCATTATATCAAACAAAAAAGGAATGGAGCAGGTTCCAATAGCTATGGTACCCTCCTAACATGTCCAAAGCATTGATGCAACATACACAATATCCAGACTTGGGATATACCTTGCCGGAAGAAGAAACTCCTGAATTATCAGTAAATATGACATCTATTTTGCCAGAAATATCAGAAATTGCACAAGCAATATATGATGACTATGATGAAGAGCAGCCCATAGGTCAGTCTATTCAAGAAAGCCAGCCAGAAGCTGATCAATCTCCTATTCCGACATGTCAATGCTGGAAATATCTTGAAGAAGAAGACATCCAAGTCGTAGAAGTCAAGGAAAATGATATCCCAAGTTCCGATATGGTTCAGAATATACCAGAAGAATAAGAAAATCCATCTATTACCCCCAAACGTCATGTTAGCACAGGGCAAAGGGAAGATGAGCTTACTCAGCTTATAGAAAATCAGCAGGCAACTTCTGCCCCAAATATTTTCACAGCAAATCAATCAAATGAAATTGACCAAGAAGTCAACGAAATTGAAGCAGAAATTGAAGAAGAAGTAAATGAAGAAGATCTAATGGAGCTCCAACCAGCACCTCCAAAACTTGAAGATGGAGGGCAAGCTACAGTTGATGAACTCCTGGAAATCAAATTGGGCTCTGAAGAAGATCCAAGAGCAACATATATAAGTGCATTGCTCCGTCAAGAACAACAGCAAGCATATATTTCGCTTCTGAAGGAATTCCGGGATTGCTTTGCCTGGTCCTACAAAGTAATGCCTGGGCTAGATCCAGAAGTAGCTCAACATGAGTTGGTCATTGATCTAACCATCGAACCAATCAAACAAGCTCCGAGAAGAATGAGGCCGGAGCTGATAAATAAAATCAATGCAGAAGTCGACAAGTTAATTGATGTTGGCTTCGTACAAGAAAATCAATATACAACATGGCTAGCAAATATTGTTCTAGTCAAAAAGAAGAATGGACATATTAGAATCTGTGTAGACTTCAGGGATCTAAACAAGGCATGCCCAAAGGATGACTTCCCAGTTTATGTTACCGAAATTATGGTCGATGCCACCACAGGACATGAAGCTTTGTCTTTTATGGATGGATCATCAGGATATAATCAAATATGGATGGCTGACAAGGATAAGATTCATACTGTCTTTAGAACTCCTAAAGGAATCTTCCACTACAAAAGAATGCCCTTCGGCCTTAAGAACGCCGGTGCAACATACCAAAGAGCAATGACCAAGATATTTGATGAATTCCTTCATCAACAAGTTGAATGTTATATTGATGACCTAGTTGTCAAAACCAAGAAAAAGGAAGATCATATGCAAGATCTCCGCACCATATTTGAAAGGCTAAGGCAATACAGCTTGAAAATGAACCCCATGAAGTGTGCCTTCGGGGTTTCAAGTGGCAAATTTCTGGGCTTTATTGTCAGATACAGGGGCATTGAAATAGACCCAGTCAAAATCAAAGCTGTCCAGGAACTTCCGCCTCCGAAGAATCTCAAAGAGTTGCAATCCCTTCAGGGACGGCTCACATACATTCGAAGGTTCATATCCAACCTAGCCGGATGGTGTGAACCCTTCTCTAAATTAATAAAGAAAGATGTCCCATTCATATGGGATGATGAATGTCAAAATGCGTATGAGAAAATCAAGCAATACCTTGTATCGCCGCCCGTGCTGGGGGCACCTATCAAAGGCCAGTCATTAATCTTATATATCCTTGCCCAGGAGACTTCTCTGGGAGCAATGCTGGCACAAGACAATGAAAAAGGCAAAGAGCAAGCACTATATTACTTAAGCAGAAGGCTGATCAGGGCTGAACTCCGGTACTCACCTATCGAAAAGATATGCTTGGCCCTAGTCTTTGCAGCTAAAAGACTTAGGCACTATATGTTATCACATGAAATCCAGCTCATCTCTAGGGCTGATCCTCTCAAATATATCCTTAATCGACCAGTCCTAAAAGGTCGTTTGGGCAAATGGGCAGTCCTCTTCATGGAGTTCGACATCAAATATGTCTCTCAAAAAGCCATCAAAGGTCAAGCCATTGCAGACTTCTTTGCAGCACATCCAGTGCCAGAAGATTCACCATTGGTTACTGACTTGCCAGATGAAGAAACATTAGAAGCTAATCATACAAAACAAAAGATATGGCAGCTATATTTTGACGGGGCCTCCCGTTCAGCAATTGCACAAGATGGTACATTCACTACAAAGGCCAGGGCAGGCATTGTCCTGATATCTCAAGAAAGCGACGTTCTGCATACCTCGTGTTCCTTAATTAAGCCATGCACCAACAATGAAGCTGAATATGAAGTTTTGATAGTTGGCCTGGAAGTTGCTCTGGATATGGGCATTCAAATGATTCAAGTCCATGGAGACTCAATGTTGATTATATACCAAGTCTAAGGAATATATGATGTCAAAAAGCCCGAGTTGATTCCTTATCACAAAAGGGCCCTCAAGCTGATACAAAGATTCTATTTCTTTGAAATCAATCATATCAACCGCAGTGCAAATGCTCAAGCTGATGCTCTGGCTAAATTGGCAAGTTCTCTGGCTCTGCCGCCAGAGGGGTCCCTTGAAATATGGGTCAAGAATAGAAGATTGTTACCAACTGTGTTGGGAGAAGAAACAGAAATGCAAACAGAAGTATGTGCAGTGGAAGAAGCCAATAAGCATGATTGGAGGGAAATGCTTCTCGACTGGTTCAAGCATAAAATATTTCCAAGCACCCGAATCAAGCGTGCTAAACTGATCCGTATTAAGGATTCATATGAATACAAAGGAGACACTCTCTTTCGAGTGACATATGATGGCAAAAGAAAGGTTCTCCTCAGATGCCTGTCACCAAAAGAGATAGCTGAAGCCTTGAGGGAAATACATGCCGAGGTCTGTGGTGCTCACCAGTCTAGCCCCATGATGAAAAATCAACTCAAACAATTGGGCTACTACTGGCCCACAATGCTCGATGCTTGTGCGCAATATGCCAAATCATGTCACAAATGCCAGGAGCATGGCCCAATTCCAAGAAAACCTCCAGTGCCCTTGCACCCTACAGCACCATCATGGCCTTTTGCCGAATGGGGCATGGACGTTGTCGGCCCATTCATATCCTCCTCAACAGGTGCTAAATATATTCTGGCCGCCACGGAGTATTTTTCCAGATGGGCCGAAGCAGTAGCATTAAGAGGAGTCACTGGGGCAGCCGTTGAAAGGTTCCTCTGCCAAAATATATTGTTCCGATATGGTGCACCAAGTCGGATCATTTCAGATAATAGAACGTGCTTCCGAAATCAAATCATATACAAGCTAGCTGCGAAATTCAAAATTGATTGGAGGACCTCCACAATCTACAATCCACAAGCCAATGGGTTAGCAGAAGCCTTTAACAAGACTCTATGCAACCTTCTAGCAAAGACAGTCAATTCAACTACGAAAGACTGGAAAGAAAGAATGTATGAAGCATTATGGGCTTACAAAACCATATACAAAACTCCAACATGTTGTTCTCCCTATTCCTTAGTGTATGGGTCAGAGGCAGTTGTACCAATTGAATTGGAAGTCCCCTCTTTGCGCATTGCCTTAGAGCAGGGGCTTATCAAAGGAAATCAATCAAATGCAGAAAGGCGGCTCGAAGAGTTATTAGCCTTGGAAGGTGACAGACTTCGAGCTCAACAAAATATCCAGATATATCAAGCTCGCATAGCTCGAGCATTTGATAAACTAGTCAAAGAAATAGCCTTCAAGAAAGGAGACCTAGTTATGGTCAAAAGAAAAGAAGTCATGGCATCAAATCCAAAAGGGAAGTTGACCAGTAATTGGATCAATCCCTATGTCGTCAAAACTGTTTGTGAAGGAGGAGCATACACCCTCACAAATCACAAGGGAGAAGTGCAATTTTCTCCCTTAAATGGCAAACATATGAAGTGCTATCATGCGCCACCTACATGCTTTCCAAACGAAGGTTGAAAAGAATATATGAAGCACTGTCTACGGTGTGAATATGACCACCATGAAGACAGTCAAAAGAAATCATTTAGCTGTCGGGATGTATTCTCCCGAGACTATAAATCTTAAATGGCATGGTAAAATTAACCTGCCTATATGAGCCAAGGACATTGAAGAGGCTCCAAAAGGCTTTACGAAGCCGCCCCAAAGCACCTCATGGGTTGCCAATGACGAAATGCCATTGAAAAAGAAAGAAAGAGAAAAAGTTGGCACGACTATCCCGCTAGTCGAGCAATGGTGCTGAGGCAAACCCGATGCGGAGGGAGTATAAATCATTTCCCACTTCCCGTTTTATAATCGGTCGAAGTTTTCAATCAAATCAATCTGAATCGATGATCTTTTCCGATTCTGAAATTGTTTGATATAAACATGCATATGTATTACAACCTTGTCTCTTCAATGAACAGGAGGCAGGAAGCTACAAAGAAATAGAGAAGATGGCCTGAGTCCTGTTGGACCTTGCCATTCAAGTCCAAGTTCAAATCCAAGCTCAAATTCAAGCACAAATTCAAATACAAGCTCAAAGTCAAGTTTAAACTGGCCTGGGTCAGCAAGGCTCCGCCACTCAAATTCAAAGCTCCAGCTCAAACTAGAGCAGAAAACCAAATTCAAAATTCAAGTTCAAAGTTCAAAGATTAAAACTCAAATTCAAATCTAGAGCTCCGCCGGAAGGGCAACCTGAAGTTCAAAGGCAAATTGGCTTGACTCAACAAGACCCGCCGCCTAAATTCAAGATTGAATTCAAGTTCAAATTCAAAGCTTCAAATCAAGCTCGAGCTCAAAATGCAAGTTCAAATGTAAGTTCAAAGCTCCAGCCAAAGAGCAAGCACAAATTCAAGTATAAGTCAGCCTGGGTCGACAGGACCCGCTGCTTAAATTCAAGACCAAAATCCAAGTTTAAAGCAAGAAGATGGCCCGGTTTTGTTTGATTCCGCTATCCAAGGTCAAAACAAAGAAGATGGTCCGGGTTTATTCAACCCCTCCATTCAAAGCTCAAGTTCAAGTATAAATCGGCCTAGGTCGATAGGACTCGCCGATTAAATTCAAAGCTCCTATTCAAATTTGAACTCAAATTCAAGCTTAAACTCAAGTTCAAAGTTCAAGTTCAAGCTCCAAACCAAACTTAAATCCAAGTATGAAGCAGCCTGGATCAACAGGATCCGCTGCTTAAATCCAAGATCAAGCTCAAATTCAAGTTTAAGTTCAAGATCAAATATCTAAAGCTCCAGTCCAAGATCAAAGCAAAGTTGAAAGCAAGAGAATGGCCTGGGATCATTCGATCCCGCCATTCAAAGTACAAATTTAGAGCTCCAATTGAAGTTCAAATGCAAAAAACCAAACCTAAATCCAGGCTCAAGTTCAAATGCAAATCGGCCCAACTCAGCAAGACTCTGCCGTTCAAGTTCAAAATCAAATCCAAATGAAAATTGGCATGTGTCCTACTGGATTCCGCCATCCAAGCATAAAACAAGAAAGATGGCCCGATCTCATTCGACCCCGCCATTCAAGCTCAAATAGAAGTTCAAGCTCAAATTCAAGCTCAAATCCAAATACAAATCGGTCTGGGTCATGAAGACTCTACCGTCCAAATTCAAAGCAAGCTCAAAACAAAGAAGGTGGCCTGGTACATTCAGCACCGCCACTCAATTTCAAGCCCAAGGTCAAATCCAAGTGCAAGCAAAAGCAAAGCAAAGTAAGTCGACCGGGGTCTTCAACGACTACGTCACACTGGTGGCTGGCCTAGGTCCTTCGTGACTCCGTCATCCCCGAAAGACCGGGTCTCTGAGAGGAGTTCTCCGTCACCAATCAAACAAATTCAAAGCAAAGCAAAGTAAGTCGACCGGGGTCTTCAATGACTACGTCGCACCGGTGGTTGGCCTGGGTCCTTCGTGACTCCGTCATCCCCGAAAGACCGGGTCTCCGAGAGGAGTACTCCGTCAACAATCAAGCAAATTCAAATCAAAGCAAAGTAAGTCGACCGGGGTCTTCAACGACTACGTCGCACCGGCTGATGGCCTGGGTCCCTCGTGACTCCGCCATCCCCGAAATTACTGGGTCTCTGAGAAGAGTACTCCGTACTCCCTATCTACCTCGGCTAAAAACCTATGAGTCTGTTGTGGTAGTTAGGGTTCATCCATTCAAAATCATCCCTAGTTATCATGACCAAAAGCCTTTAAGCCCGTCATTGATAATTAGGGTCCTCATGACCTAGGTATCTAGGTTTGCATCATTCAAACACCCCTATCTACTTCGGGCTACAAACCTATGAGTCCGCTTGAAGTATTCTGGGTTCATGCATTTCAAATCATACCTTTATTACCATGACCAAAAACCTATGAGTCCGTCGTTGGTACTTAGGATTTGCATGGCGTAGACCCTTCCGCTCTATTGCCACCCTACATAGTGGTTAAGATCCTTACGATCTTTGCCACCCCAATAAAGGCTCAGACCCTTACGGTTTGTGCCATTATTCAATAAACAAGTGATTTAGGTATTCATTGCCCCTCTCTCTCTGTCTTTCCTTTTTAAGCTTCAATAATCCCCATAACATTGTTAGTTATGGAAGCCAATAAACATCGTTAAGTCATCTTCATTTTGAAATCTTTTCCTTTCAGCTTTGCAGTTACCATGGATGCATATTTCACTCTACTTCATTTACAACAAGGGGAGAGAGAGGGATAAAAAAAAAATAAGAGAAAAGTCAAAAGTGGCTTAAAAATAGAGATGCCTCGCCGGACTTGATCGTACCTTCTGCGGTCAAGGGAAACAAGGGCTATATACCCGGCTGTGGTGAAAACCCGAAAGGGCGCTACAGGCAAAATCGAGAACCCCGCCGTGTGAAAGCCCGAAAAGGCGCACGGGCAAAAGCAAGAGGGGGCTGACTCTCGTGAAAACCCGAAAGGGCACTTGGGTCGGTAAAGTGAATAATTTTTTTTTTTTTTCAAGTATGGCATTCATTGAAAGGGGGATATGATACAAAATTCTCTTTATAATATGCCGAAAGTTTACAAAAAATGATTTCCATCCCAGCTTACATGGAAAAGGAAAAAGGAAATACCCTTCCCAAGTACAAAGTAAGTATAAACAACATTATAGATCCTCAAGTAACATAGACAGCAGTGGAAGTCCTTCTCCAACTTGAGTATGCAATTCAGAAAGAGCTTCCTCTTCAGTCTGCAGCATGGAAACTTCACTGGATAATGATTCAAGAAGGCCCTGGGAAACCAGAAGATCATCTCGACGTCTGTGTAAACTGTTCCTTAAAGTTTTCAGTTCGGCTTTCGCAGCAGCAAGTTCATTCTCTAAGCGCTGAATATTTTCTATCAACAAGCCTTCTTTCTGTTCAAAGCCGGCTATTTCTGCCTGTTGCTGTGAAATTTGAAGAGAAACAGGCTGCATCTGCAAGTTATATTCATGCCGCTAAAGAGACAAGGCTTGGCGTCGATCTTGTATAACTGAGTGAATATATTCTTGACGCTTAAAAAATTTCAAAGCAATATAAGCAATAGGAAGCCATTCATCTAAAGAAGCTCCTGCCAGATGAATCCATGTAGTCATGCTCTCAATTTGCTGGTGCAGAAGATCATATGATGAACTAGGCTGCCGGTGTATAATTTGTTGTAAAAGCTTGATATTGACGCCAAGGACATCAACACCCTGTATGCCTGAACCAGCAGGAATAGAAGGGATTGCAATGTGTACAGACTCATCCACTGAAGTCCAGTCCATGACCGTTTGACGGGAAGAGGAAGGCACTGAACTGGATGAAGGTTCGGTGATAGAAGGGGCAGATGTGACAGCTACAATGCTTGATATGGCTGGGGGCAGGTCACTTTTTATAAGTTTAGCTGTAAGCAGAGCAACTATAAAGGCGAAAGGTCCGGCTAAAGTAATTGGCTCAGAAGAAATCTGTACAAGAGATGATGTGCATATATGAGTCACAATATCAATAAGCCGAAGAATATGTTCAACAGAGTTTAATCTACAGGGGACAGGACGGGATACTATCACCTGTTGACTCGGTGAACTTATTCCCGAGTCAACCCCGCCATGCTCTGAAGTAGCCACAATACCCGCAAGCTCAGGAGCTGAAAGTTCCGTAGTCTTGATATCCGAGAAGGTAATGACCTCCGTCGAAGTTATGACAGTTGGAACCATCGAAGTCTCTTCTAGTTCTGCATCTTTAGCAAAAACAACTTCTGCCTCTTCAGAAGAAGAAACTGGCATGGAGGCCGATATTTCAAAATCCATGTCCCTTTCAGTCGGGATATGAGCAATTTCCATCCTTTCCGCATGAGCCGGGGATGCCTGATATTCAAAATATATACAAGTCAAGTTTAAATGATGGAAAAAACAAAAAAAAAATGTGGTAAAGAGAAATTACCATAACATACTGCACTGTTTCAACCTGATGAGTCTGTGATATCAAGTCTTTAGTTGCTTCAAAACCTATACGGTCGAAGTCAGAAATTCAGTAGTGAAATGAAATCACTATTTCTATAAGTCTCAGAAGGGTTACCTTGATCCTTCGGGGGCGACCAGATAGTTGTCTCTGGCAAAGCTTCACTACTAATGTGTTCAGTAGTATGGGAAGAAATAGAAGGTGAAGGAGGAATGCCACTTATTTCTTCCACACTGGAAGAAGTATCATCAGCTTCTTCTTTCCTTGTCTAAGCCAATAACCTCAAGGATTGGTGCTTGGGCAGAACAATCTTTTCAGGGAGGACAGATTCTTTGGGCCTTTTGCGAAATCTTTTCGCAACTTGCTTGACCCTCCCTGTAAAGGAAACAAAAGGAAGTTGTTCATCATCAATGTCAAAATTTTGAAAGGCATAAATCAAAAGCATAGTGCATACCACCCTTGGCTGGGGATGGAGGAACCAGGGCACTCGCCCGCTTGGCAGTTTTTGCTATAAAAGCTTCAAATTCAGCAAGCACCGGCAAATTAACAGGAGGAAGAGGTTCAGGGGCAGGCTCTTGTCTCTTCTTTGTACGCGCCTCTTTGGCAGCGGCAACCGCCCTCCCAGTACTGACCTCCACAGGGGATGCGGGGGTTGATGTTTTAGAAGGCACAGGAGGAAAGAAAGATGGTCTCTTTGCAATAGCCACTGCCCTCCGATGCTGCTGAGTCAGATATTTGGCCGCAGGCACTACAGAATGTGCAAAAGAAGAAATCAATTTATATAAGCAGAGGCAAGGCACAAAGCCCAAAAGAAGTCAAGCACAAATGTATATACTTACAGCAATCCCCTTCATAACAGTTTGATAAAGGCCAATATTCATATATGGAGGACTTATCTCTAAGCGAAGCCTCCTTCACAATATATATGACATCATTCATTGTCTTTGCTTGAGAAGCTAGGCTGCTGAGATCATAATGCTTTTTATCGCTCAAGCAAATGCCCAAGCGCAAAGCATCAAGTCCCCACCCATCTATATGATCCCAAGAAGCGGGTAGTTTGCATCCAACATACCCTGCGCAGTGGAATCTTGGGATACACCACAGTATTTCAAAAGGGCAAGTAGCCAGCTGGTGCCCTTGTAAAAATCAGGCTTCTCTTCCTTGTGCGGGACATAAAATCTTTGAATGCCTGAGAGACTCTTAGGAGCTTGCTGAGAATCTCTACCACTGATATCTTCCTCTTCCGGGAAATCGATATCGGGATAATCTTCAGAGGTCACGGAAATATTAAATTGCTTCAAGAAAGCCCCCTTTAGCTCTTCAGTATCCAGCCTTGTCAACTCTGGATCAATCAAGGGTGAAGAATCTCTGTGACGAGCCTTATAAGCTGCCCGTCTCTCTGCATACTTAGCAGCATTCTTATCATCTAAGAAGTGCAGATAATGGAACTCTATATCAAAAGGGATTTCCCTCTGGGTCTCCAAGATTTTCTTCTCAGCATTGCTCTAGCATTGGGTCCTCTCCTAGCTATAGATATTGGTGCGCATTCGCCACCATCTAACATATTCACATGTCACACGAGGAGTATGGACAACATAAGGAATTCTGAAAGAAACATTTTCAAAGCGGTGGAAATAATCCCACCATTCACGGGCCCTCTGCAGTCCGCTGGAGCCTAAAAGATGGCGGTCAGGAAGCTGAAATATGTGATCACAAGAAGGAATGTACTGATCATATCCAAAATTCCGGCCAAAATAGAAAGGATAATAGGGTTCTAAATGAACTACAGATCCCTTCCGATATACCAAGATACTAGGTCTGATGGATAGAAGCCATGATCTAATTTGACTATCCAATGCAGATTTCTTCAGCAGTTGCTTGGTATGAGAATGGGTGAACTCAACAGGATTACCCTCGGCAAATACTTTAAAGGGGCTCACTGGAGGACGAAAATTGGCAGTATGCTTCCAAAAACGTAAGTCCCCCTCAGTTTTTCGCCTGGTATCAGTCAAGATACCGCGAATCTCATAAAGTTGCTTCTGGGTATCCCCTCCATCCACACTGGCATATTCAATCATGCGTGGAAATATGCGAGGAGAAGCCAGGCTCTTTGGGGCAGACTCTGAAAAAATAGAAGCCATCCAAGCATTAAAGAAATGAATGGGACCTACAACATTAAATTCTCGTGGTTTCTCCTGCTCAGCCACTTGACCAAGAGTTTTGAAAATCAAGCACAAAGTAACTGGAGCTAGAGACAGTTTAATTCCCCAAGCTAGTTCACAAGCTCCATAAAGCGTCTCAGGACGAATTACTCCCTCATCCCCCTGAGGAATAGCAAAATTCGAAAGCCAGTCGACCAAGTATGCTGCCAGATGGATATTCCTATCCAAGTCCATAGGATTGGCATCTTTCTTGTGTTCTTCGAAGATGATATCAGGATATCGTTTTTGATGCCTGGTTGTCTGCCCCATGAAGACTGGAGTCTCACCAGCCCCAGGAAAGTCTGTATATCGAATGTCAACATTATGAAAGAAACGGAGCCAGACAACTCCGCGGACTCGTGTCCTCTCTCTGCGGGATCTCTTTTTCAGAGACTCTTCACCAAAAGCCAGAATCATGTAAGCCTTGAGGAGGAATCTGTAAGATCTCCAGGTGGCATAGCGGCCCTTGCCGTCTGTTCTGTCCTTGACAATGTCGGGATGGCATATCTCTTCATAAGGCTCTCCGTCAATGGGCAAGCCATAAAGCTAATGTAAAGTCCATAAATCTAGAGATGTCTCTCCTTCCGGAGTATAAAAGGTATTGAACTCCTTCATGAATACCTCGATCATGCCACAGCAAAGGCCTTTAAAGATCGGGTATCGGAATCGAGCGGCATACACACTACCAAGAAGGTCCACTCGGCTCAGCAAATCATGGTAATGCTTCAAGACATAATCAGTGTACTCTACAAAATATTCTCTGAAACTATGGCCGGATTTAAGCTTCAAGTCACCAAACCAGTCTATTGTTGCGTTCAATCTAAACCTCATGGCTAAACAGTCAAAAATCAATGGCTCTTCTCTGAAGCCTCATTTACATGGAGAAAGAAATAACCCATGCCGCCTCTGCTTCGAGTCTGGGATACCTCTTTCATATCCCCACTTGGTATGAATAAATGAAGGTGAGTGGGTCAGAATGTCGTCCTGAGGACGCATGATATTAGTCCCACTAAGCATAAGCATGTCTCTAGCATAACCCGGCTTGAATAAAGATTTGCCGCGGGTTACAATTCCCCTCAGGTTGTCTCGAAATTTCAAAATGGCATCTTCGGCATAAAAAACCCTTCTTTCAGAACGCACTCCATTGACCTTGAAGTCAAGCAAGAAGTTGTACAAATGATGATCATTAGGAAAGTGGACTGGATAATCTTTGTCCCGTCTATATTTATAGAATCCTTCTGAAAAGACAAGCCTGCTCTCATCGACCTTGCCATCCGATTCATCGGCAAAGGGATGGTCTAAGATAGCAACCTCAAAAAATTGTTGTAGTTCACTGTCCTCATCTATGCCGGCTGCAGGTGTCAAGTAAAAGGGACTTATCATAGGCCCACTCTCTTTAGCCATCATAGGAGTCTGTTCAAAAGACCCTGTTGGAGAAACTAGCACATCTTCGGAAATAGTCTCGAGGATCACAGCTTTGTCTATCCCCCAAGAAGCCATTTTACTGAAAAAGAAGAGGCAACAAGTCAAATCAAATGCAAAAAGCCTTCCTCGAAAAAGAAATTCTGTCGAAATTTAGGCAGCATCTCCCCTGAAAGGAAGGCTGTTAAAATTTTATCGAGAGCCATCCGGGACAGACCGAGATGCTCCGATAAGAAGAAGACCCATGTCAAAGACAGAGGGGTGTAGAAATGGCATTCCAGTAACCCACTTCCTGAGAGCCGAGTTACAACCGGGAGTAGGTATTGAAGCCGTAGCCCCAGGGATTGCTCCCGTGGGAACTGCCAAAGTCAAACAGCAGATATGCTGAAGAGGAGCCATCCGACCTGCAGTGCTACAGTAGTGAGTCTGCGCCTACTGTAGATGGAGGGATCCAAAGTCGATTTTCTGCAAAAAGAAGACAAAGAAAAAATATTAGAAGATGAATACAAGGCAGAAGAGACCCTCTTCACTCTCTCCATGCCCAAATCAATGGCGGCCAACAACACCCCATTAGTCCCACCGGCCAAAAAATCAGAAAAAAGGTTTTGCCTTTCACCTTCAACCAACAAACGAGACGCCGGTGAAGAGGCTGAACTGTGATCCAAAGTCTGCCGCCGACTGTGCCTACCGGACCAGTCTCCCTTGCGCACACCAACAACCACGTAGCTGAAGCCCGCAATCCCAACCAGTGAAGGCCGAATTGGATAGCGGCGGTGCTCCCCAAGAAATTCTGTGACACCCGCTGCCAAGGAAGAAAAGAAGAACATAGCCTGGCCTATAAGTCGTGCCCTGACCGCCTCAAGCCCTGCGGTTCAAGACCCCCCAAGCGGCGGAGGGCCGACGCACAGACGGCGGCAGCGGCAGCTCTCGTCGGCAATGGCGCTCCCCGACAGCTGCTGTGGCGCCGGCGACGACGGGAAGAAGGAGAGAAGCGTGGCGGCGGCGATCTGCGGCGGCAAGGGTCTGCTCCTGCGGCTCCGGCAGCTCCGTCCACCGACGATGGCAAGAGGAAGAAGCTCGGAATCCCCCAGCACAACAACAAAGGCATCCCGCCCCCTCCCTTTTTATAACCGACCGGGCCGGTCCTTGAAGCCCTGGCCGGTCCAAGGCCTGAACCGGACTGAACCGGCGCAGACTCAAGGGCATATGCCCTCTCTTTCAAACCTCACATACGTGAACCGGTTCGAAGCCAAAATGAAACTGAACCGGCACATACTCAAGGGGATCTGCCCCTTTCTCTCAAATTCAACATATATGGCCGGGTTTGGAGCTGAATTGAAGTATGAACCAGCGCAGACTCAAAGGGCCCATGCCCCATCCTTTAAATTCAAGAAATTCGATCGGTTTAAAGCCCCAAGTTAAACTTGGACTGGCGTACACTCGAAGGGTATATTAATTTATGATTGTCCGAAGCTTGAGGCCGGATCTGAGTCGGTCGCGAAAACAAATTCAAGAAGGAAATCCTAGTGATTGCAGCAGTCCTCAAGCAAAACAAGTCCTTAATGGGTGAATCAAGACCTTTAAGTGGGGTCGGTTTTAAACTGTGAGCCGCTTAAATGGGATAAGTACATCACAATGGGCCACGCATACAACTCACTTCATCGCCTCCGGTCTCCGTACGTGAGCCGCATGCGTGGGGGGCATTTCTTGTCACCAAAAAATTGAACAAGAAGAAGAGCCTAAAGATCAACAAAGAAGGCCCAAATCAAAGAGAATTGAAAGGAAGAACCAAGCCCATTAATTCAAGCAAGAAAGGTCTAAGCAATTTTTTCAAAGAAAGCTCAAGTGAAGAAGGTTAATGAACAGTAGCCATGTCTATTTTTTCAAGCCAAATGAATAAAAAAAGGGGCCACTCTAGGGCCCAAATGATGAAGAAATCCAATGGCACAACCGGACCCCTTATCCCAAACAAAAGAGGTCCAAACAATTGTGCAAAGATTATCCAAGAAGGCCCAAATGAAGAAGATTTAAGGGACATCAGTTAAGCCCAATTTTGCAAGCCAAATGAATAAAAAAGAGGCCACTCTAGGGCCCAAATGGTGAAGAAATTCAATGGCACAACCGGGCCCATTATCTCAAGCAAAAGAGGTCCAAACAATTTTTCAAAAGAAGGCCCAAGTGAAGAAAGTTAATGGACAACTGTCATGCCCATTCTTGCAAGGCCAAAGAAGTCAAAAAGGGGTTACTTTTAGTCCAAATGATGAAGAAATCCAAAGGCGCGGGCCCATTATCTCAAGCAAAAGAAGCCCAATATGGCCAATTTGGGCCCAAAAAGTAAAGGCCAAAGCCCAATTTCGTGGCAGCCTTCAAAAGGGCCCAAATGGTCCCCCCCATGGCCTATTCTTACCCCTTTGGCCCATGGTCAAATCTGCCCAAAGGAGGATAAGAAGAAAAGCAAGCGGTCCCCCCCTCAAGATTTTTCTAGAAGAGAGTAGGTGAAAAGCAAAAGGAGAAACCAATCATGATTCTCCAAGCGCTGTGGCCTCATTGGAGGACTCTTAAGAGGGATTTCTTATCCCTAATTTAATGCTAATAGATGCCTAATCTACCCCCCAAAAGTAATCCAACTTTATCTATAAAAGAACCCCCATCTTCTACAAGAAAAAGTTGGAGACAAAAATCCCAAAAAAGAGAAAAGAGAAGAAGAAAAGTGAGAGAGCTTGGAGGAGCACGTCTCCCTCCGCCTTCCCCTCTATTTCCTGCATCCCAAGAGAGAAAAAAGAGTTAGAGAAAAAGAAAGGAAGAGTGCTAGAGAAGAAGAGAGCAAGATTGTAGGCTTCAAGAGCCATTCTCCCTTCTCATCCCCTCTCCAAGGTAGAGTGCGGGTGAAGAAGGGGTCTATTTATGTCTCCTTACTTTCTTATAATGTTTTCCTTCATTTTGATGTTCATAGAAACTTCTATCTCCCCCTTAATGTTCATCCATGATAATTGAAAGTAATGAAATGCAATGTTCAGATTTTCTGAGTCTGTTTTGTGAATTTGCTGGTTATCTTGCTTTTATGTCATTTTTTCCTTCATAAGGCATGTGTTTTTCGTATGGGAATGGTAGAGGGGCCTTTCTAGTTTATATAAATGGTCTCCTCAAGCCTTAGAACCCCCTAAATATGGAGATATGGCCCGAAATGTGCTTTGCTGTCCAGATTTCCGGAAAACTGGTTTTCCATTTATTTGCCTTTGGTTTTGGGGTTTTTCAAGATGGCTTGGCCTTCCATGACCCTTAGGAGCACATCCCCTCCATGGATGATGTTCCCCCAAGGCCAAACATCAAGAGAAATCCCCTAAGTTTCATATATATTCAGATCTAAGTTTCTGTTTTCATGTTGGAACCAAATGGATTTTGTTTGGACCTTTTTCCTTTAATGGCTAAGGGTTTAGGCCCTAGAGGTTCTCAAGGAGGTTCCCTCACTAGTTGAGGATGAGCTTCTTCAGGTAGAAACCCTCTAACATGGAGCCAAGAAGGAGAGATCCATGGAAAAAATAAAAAGTATGCCTAAGTTTCTCTTATGTTCATATTCAAGTTTTCATGATATTTTTCTAAAGAAATGCATCAAAAATATATTTTAAATAAGAGCAAGCGGCGCACCCAAACTGATTTTCCAACAAGAGCAAGCGGAGACGAGTTGAATATGTCGGACGTCATGAGTTTCAAATACTCTCTCCAGTCGACTCGGGTCTTGAGTTTTGGAACCTTGTTGACCATGTACTCATTGAACTTTACAATATTAGCAATGCAATGAATTGGACTATTCAAGAAGATCTGAGATGGATTCAGAGGCATTTTCTTGCTATGCTCAAATTTGAAGTGAAGTTCAACCCACAAGGCAAAGAGTAGCATGCATCCATGTGGAGGACGACCCACAGAAGCCGCAGAAAGTCCACTGTAGAGATATGCTAAGAGAGCAGTGCTAATAGATTTACCTTCGAAAATTGCGCAAATAGTACTAATTTGATCGTCTTCCAAGATGTTATCCTGTGCAGGAAAGAATAGGGCACCGGCAAGGCATGTAACGAGAGCTTTCGTTACATCTTCTGCCTCATCCTCCCTTAGATCTTCAATTTCATAGAGTCCACTCGGCTAGTTTTGCAAGATTGATCCCCTTCTTGGTGAGGCATCCTTTAGCTTCTGAAGAATCCTTCATGATCGATGTCAATAACTGTTGACCGGTGATTCTCTCTTTTGTCAAGGCTATTTTGTCTCTGTTGTCTCTGGTCTTTGGGAGACCTAATAGAAGTTCCGCCTCTTCTAGAAGGATTGTGCACTCGAAATCTTGGAAGAAGAACGTATGAGTTTGGGGATGCCACCACTCGATCAAGGCGACCATAGCCGCCCAGTCTACGTTCGCACTTTTATAATTCTTGGCAAGCACTACAAGTCCTTGAAGATCCCACTTGGATATGAACACTTGCATAGAAAGCTTAACACTTTTTGCAAGTTTACGAATCCAAGGGAGAGATGTGAACTTTCTTGGGCCAGGAAACATGGGGAAATTATGAAAGAAAAATAAAAAGGGAGCTTGATGAAGTTTGATGAAGAGCATGATGAAAGACATGAAGAACATGAAAAGAAAGTTGATTGGACTTACTTGAAGATTGGGATTTCTTCCATTAAGATGATTCTCTATGTCTGCAAACTTCTCTAGAGACATCTTCATCTTCTTGTTTGAGGAATCCATCTCTCTTTTTCGGAGTTCCTCCTTCTTGAAACTTGGGAAGCTTGAAAACCTTGAAGAAACCTTGAAAATTTAGAAGAAAACTCTCCTTTGGATCTTTGGATTATGATAGGATTACTTGGGAATAACCCAAGGGTGTTTATATAAGAGGGATTGCGATCCTAAGTAGACCTTTTCCGGATTGGAAAAGGGATGTGCATTGATAGAGTTAGAGTTCGGGTAGAGAACAACCAGAAACATGTTTCTGTGAGTAAAAGGCGTCTAGGATACCTGACGCGTTTCAAAGTTGAATGGCGTCTGCTCGACACGACGCGTTTTAGCAATTCTGCTATTTTCCCGAAATTCTGTGGTTTTTAAATTGAATATTTGTTTGGAATTACTAATAATTTTGATTGCAGAAAAAACTCTGAGCAAAGTTGGAAATATCAAGAAGATCTCACTATGGAATTCATGAAGTCCCGACCGTGACTAAAAAGACGGTTATTTCTATCCTTGTACTATTTCATGTAATTATTGTGCATTTGCATTACTATATGATAAATATTTACTAGATCATATCAAGGACCTTGTGGTTTTGATGAAACTGGAATTTGAGTTCCCCTTCAACAAAAACAGTGATAATTCCAGAGAATTCTTAATCGCACGGATAGGCCGTTGGATTGTTAATTAGTGAGGACGATGGTTCCACTTTTGTAAAACGGTGCGTGGATAAACGAGCTTCGGCTTAGCACTGAATTACAAGAATTGGTATCTTGACTCATTAATAACAATTTAACAATATTATCCTTGATTAATTTATATTTTATTTGACTTTATATTTTTCTTTTAGCCCAGCATGCATCATATAGGATTTTGAAATCATTGTGATAAGGATTAATTACTGATTAAGTTTCAGACCATTAATCAAACAATTTCAAACATGATATGAAATATTCCATTCTGAATTGAGTATCTTGATTATCTTTTAGGTTCGCTTAAAGATATCCTTGGAATTCTATCATTGATTGGATTCTTTATCCAATATTCTTGTTTTCTTTTAAAGATCCATCATGGCTGTAGCACGTCCACATTGGCTGGCAAACGCTCCCCATGATGAAACCTGCAGTGTCTACGACCTGGGGTACTTCCCACTCCGAGGAGCTTGATCGACCTTATTTTATTTCCTTGTCTACTTCATCCAGACAGGATTAATTCCATTGATTTTTTTGAGCTATCTTCATTGATAATTTTGAGAAAAATTCCAGTCATGTAATGTTAAGAGCGTGTCTCATCACACCTTGGCATCACCTTTTCAGTACATTCCATTCCATTTCACTCCCTTGCAAAGACAATGCCAAGGTGAGGCAGCTGTAGACACGCTAATTTTGACATCATTTTGAGTAAATTTCATATCATACAATAATGCCTCGAAATGGTCTGATAATTAATCATTAATTAATTTTTATTAATCTTTTTAAGTGTCGGGTTTAACGGATGTGTTTAAGTTAATCAATTAGATTGATTTTAGCTCAAATTTGAGTTAAAATATGAAGAATTCTAAAAGACGTCGACCCAACTGGACGCCATTTAGACTTTATTCTTATTTTAACTTTTAAATTTGAATTTTAATTAATTAATTAATTAACTAAAAGGCGTCTATTAATGTCGACGCGTTTTAAGTTTCCTAAGTGATTTTAACTTCCCCTCCGGATGTTTATCCTTATCTTAATTAGTCTAAAAGACGTCTACACAAGTGGACGCGTTTTACCTAATAAAGATAAAGATAAGTTTTCCCGGATATTTATCCTTATCTTAATTAATCTGAAAGGCGTCAGCCAAGGTGGACGCGTTTTAGATAATTACAGATAAAGATGAATTAATCAGTATTTATCTGTCGGTTAAGATGGATAAATTCGGGATTTTTCTATGTTAATCTCGAACGCAAGAAATGCCTATAAATACCCTGCATGTTGAAGAGTTAAAAAAAAAAAAAGAGAAGAGAATTGAGTTGAGCCATAGCGTTATAGCGAGTTGAAGATTGAAGCAACAACGTCGTAACGCCGGAGCGCTGCCATTTCCAGAAGTCGGCGTCCCTTTCAAGATCTTCATCCTTTCAAAGCTTCAACCGATTGGGCATAAGTTTTTTTTTTCATTACTGCATCTTCATTTTTCATCTTCATTAATTTCATTCTTCATTCACTTCATGCAAACACACACCACAGCACAATCTTTCAAAAACCTACTTGACTAAAGGGGTTTCAAAGCCACTAAACAAGTGAGTTTGCTGTTTTAAATATGCTTAAAATCATGATTAGTTCAGATATTGCTTCTACTTAAATTCTCATCATCATTCTTCTTTATTCTGTTTCTGTTTCTGCTGCACTCAACAACAACAAGAGATCAAAAGGGGGAAATCAAGTACAAAGTCAGAAAGACTTCTGGACGATCCTCAACCTCAAACTCAACAGCAAGAACAAAAAGCAAAGAAAGGGCTCTCTTTCTTCAGCCGGCTGAGGAAGGGGAACCAAGGACTCAATCTTCCGCGTTTGAAAGGTAGGCGATCATATCTCTTTTGAAACTTTTAAGTTAAAAGTTTCTGGCGATCACTGCACTTTAGTTGCTATTTTTAATAGGTTAGTTCACACTAAACAACATAGATATTTTATGATAATCACACGGTCATTCTAAGCACCTACACTTTATAGCCACCTCCATGGTTTATGGCTACATGTAATCCTCTAGGAAAATTGGTGGAGTTCCTTGCTCCCCAAATATATAGATGCTTTGGATTACCCCTTGTGGGTTTTTCTTACATTTTGAAGACATTAAGGGCACCTATTGGGTGAGTGGTTGGATGCTCGGCACGTCCCCCTTTATAGCCATCCCTATGGTCCATTAGCCATTACATATCCCTTTAAGGGAGTTGGTCCTTCGGATCTCTTCATGCCATGATCCTTCATGAAGATCTTAAACCTTTTCACTGGGTTTTCCTAATGAAAGGTTGAAATTCAACTTGGAATTATTATATTAAGCATTTTCCATGCTTTATAAAGTGACCCAAGAAGAATGAGATAAACATGAAGAAATCATGTCATTTGAAGAAATCCATATAAGAACCACTCCTTGAAAAGGCCTCATGTAGCCATACTCAACTTTTGAGATTTCTCAGTGTTATCCTCCCCAAATTTGTGGTGATTCTTGGATCACTTTACGTTGAAAGAGGTATAAACCTGAAATTATGCTCAGATTTTTAGTCTGTGCATCTATAACCATGAAAATTCAATTAGGAATGGGGTACAATCTATTTTTCTCTACTCCGGATTTCATATTCTGATTTTAATGGTTGAAACTAACCCCTTGATGGATTTATATATTGCAGCTTGAACTGTGCAGAAAACTCAAAAATCAAATTTCAGACTTGAGTCTGCGCCACTATTCTGAGTCTGCGCACCCTTGCGCAGACTCAACTCAAAATTATCAAAGAGTCCTTGCATGGGCTGATAGACTCATTTTATGGTTCAAGTAACTCAAATAATTAAAGTTAATTCATCCAAGAAAGGTTTAATATAGCCATCTTCTATTTTAAATAAACACAAAATTTCAAACACAAGTTGAGTCTACACACAACTTTCATAAGCTCATTTCAAAAGGAAAAATGAACTAAACAATAAATAAAATTGCTTAAATCACTCACAATCATATATCAAACACTCCATATCATTTAAATAAACATCCATTTACAAAAGGATCCAAATCCCCTCAGAATAAACCAAAATTACAAGTTCAACTGAGTCTGCGCACCCCTTGCGCAGACTCAAACTCATTTTTCTTGTCTCCTTGATCCTTGAAGCTCCCTAGCTCTTTGAAACTCTTGGAATTCCCCTTAACCTCACGAGGTTCCATCTTTTCAAGAATCTTGCCCAAAATCCTGTTTAAACTTGAGTCTGCGCATCAATCCCAAGGCCAAAACCTCGTCTCTTGGCCCCCAAATCATGTCCGCAGCTCCAAATCTGTAAATAATCATCAAACAAAACATAAAATCAAGTTATCCCACCAAAAATCCAATAAAACAACTCATAATCAAAAAATCCAAAGTTCAGACTTGAGTCTGCGCATCCTGGTGCAAACTCAGTCCTGAAATTCACAAAAAATAAAAAATCAACCTCCCGATCACTAAAAGGTGATCTAAAACCTTCTAAAAATCAAGTTTATTCTTATCTATCAGAATATCAAATACAAATACCCAGTTGTTCTTGAAAAAATGCAAAACATAACTAAAAACACTTTGGTGACAAATGAGTCTGCGCTACCTAGTGCAGACTCAACCCTGAAATCCCAAATTTGGTCTTTTTGACCTTAATTTCCCCCCAAATTAAATCCAAAAATTTACATAAAAACTTAATACTTTATATAAGTCAAAAACCTAAATAAAAGCTTAAAACTCCTTTCACAAAAAATATAAAAAATACTAAACACTTTGATAAACAATGAGCCTGCGCTCTATAGCGCACACTCAACCTTAAATTCCTAAAATCTGGTATTTTGGCTATTAAAATTCCATAAAATCAAATCAACTCTTAAGAATAAAACATATATTTTCCACAAATCAAAAACCAAAACAAAAATTATAACTTTTCCCTAAAAATTACCTGAAAAACTAAAAAATAGACTTGTGATAGGTGAATCTGCGCTACCCTGCGCAGACTCAACCCCTAATTGCTAAAATCCAAATCTTTCAACTCTAATTCCTTTAAAATTGAATAAAAAAACCCCAAGATAAAAATAAAATACTTTCTATAAATAAAAAATCAAATAAAACTCAAAATTGCCCTTTTACAAAACATAAAAAATACCTAAAAGAAGCCTCACTTCAACCTTGCTCATTCTCTAAAAAACTAAAATTCAAAATATGAAAAGTATAAGTATTTGAACTATCTTCCACTCAAATCAAATAAGAAAACATAAAAAACAATTTTTCATACCTTCCAAATCAAATCTAAAATTTCTTCACCCCAAAACTGAAAAAACACAATAAGAAATGTTTATTAGACTTCCTTGATAAAAAATGTCATCTACTTCAAGTAAAATGCCATAAAAAAGATCTTCATTCCTCTCACAAATAAAAAATCAAAATAATAAATACAAGCATTCTCATTGGTAACAAATGAGTCTGCGCATCCTTACGCAGACTCAACTTCACGTTCACTTCCAAACTTAAAACATTCAACAAATCTTCAATGCATCTATATAAATCAATCCAAAATACTAAAAATGTTTTTAATCATCATCCACCAATAAAAATTAATAAATCAAGTCTTGTGCAGACTCAACTCTAAAACTAAAAAATGAGTTTTCTTCTCAAATAAAAACTGAAATTTATTCATTTGTCAAATGCAATCTTGTATATCTTACTTATAAGGGTGTTATTCTATTCTTCCGACGATTAATCAAGGGTTTTCCTCTTAGGAGGATGTAATTAACGCTATTCCATTTATGGGTAGCGGGATCGGATCGAAGAACTACTCATTCATCTGATTGAGTCAGGTAAAGCGCACAAATACAAATCTAAATCTAAAATCAAAAAATCAAGATCAAGTACATTTCCCTAAAAAATGTACGACACTGTCTTAGCACAAGAGGATGAAGAAGGAAAGGAGAGGGCAGCCTACTATCTCTCTAAACTTCTCAACCCCGCTGAACAGAGATATACGGCGATGGAGAAAATATGTGCAACACTTGTATGGGTTGTTCAGAAATTGAAGCATTACTTTCTAGCCCATGAAGTCCATCTCATCGCTAGGATGAATCCAATCAAGTTTCTTCTTGAGAAATATGTCCTTACTGATAGGTTAGCACGATGGCAAAGCTTTCTATCTCAATTTGATATCACTTACATTCAGCAGAAAGCGATCAAAGGCTATGCCATAGCAGAACATCTCGCTCATCACCCCCTTCCTCGTTTTGATCTACTCTGATCGGAGTTTTCGGATGAGGAACTGATGTCTATAGACCAAGTCAAAGATGACATGTGGATTCTGCATTTTGACAGAGCTCTGAATTCCCTTGGAAAGGGGATCGGCATTGTTATGTTATCACCTGAAGGTGTCACCATTCCACAAGCCTTTCAGCTTGACTTTCCAGTCACTAACAATATAGCTGAATACGAGACACTCTTTGCTAGCCTCGAGGCTGCTCATCTCCATGGTGCCACCAAACTCAGAATTGTAGGTGATTGCCAATTGATTCTTCGCCAGGTGTTAACCAAATATCGAACTCTTGATCCCAAGCTCAAGTCTTATCAAGAACTTACTTCTGCTTATGCAAAACTTTTCACAAAATTGATCTTCGTCTATGTTCCTAGGAATCAGAACATCTTAGCTGACGCTCTAGCCTTACTTGCATCTTCTCTTAGTTTTCCAATCAGCAGACAATCCGAATCAATCATCGTTCATAGGTGTCTTTCACCCGCCGTGAAAGACCCCTCATTCCTTAGGACTAAGGAGAAGCTGTTGAAGAAGGTCAGAGATGGAGATATTGTGGAAAAGAGGGAGATTATGTTAATGGAACTGTTAGAAGAGATGGATGATGAACAGAAACCATGGTACTACGAAATTGCTAAATATTGTGAAGATCAATCATATCCTGAAGAAGCCACAGCTGAGGAGAAAAGAGCTATCAGGAGAGTTGCTCAAAGATACACCCTAGTTGGGGGAGCATTATACAAAAGAGGTTTTGATGGATTTCTTCTAAGATGTTTAGACAAAGATGAGCTTTGAAAGGTTATGAAAGGAGCTCATGCTGGAGTTTGTAGTGGCCATATTAATGGACAGATGCTAGCAAATAAAATCCTTAGACAATGATTATATTGGACAACCATGGAAGAAGATTGTGTAGGATATGTCCGTAGGTGTGCTAAGTGTCAACTTCACGCCGATAAGATTCATTCTCCTGCATCTTCACTCCATCCTGTCTCCTCCCCATGACCTTTTTCCATGTGGGCTTTCGATATCATTGGACCACTTGGTAATCCTGATTTCGGCATTAAGCAAAAGTCCTCCATCCTCGCGGCAACGGAATACTTCACCAAATGGGCAGAAGCTGAAGCATACACGGAAGTCAAAGCATCAACAGTCTGCAAGTTCATAATGAAGAACATCATTACCAGATTTGGAATTCCTAACACCATCGTCACCGACAATGGACCGCAGTTCGTGTCACAAGAGCTGAAAAACCTCTGCAACAGGTACAAAATTACATTGCATCATTCGTCTCCTTATTATCCGCAAGGCAATGGCCAAGTAGAGGCAACTAACAAGACTTTGATAAAAATCATCAAAAAGACGTGCAAGTCTAATAAATTCACAGACTGGCCAGAAAAATTGATTGAGGCTCTATGGGCCTACCGAACTTCAATCCGCACGCCCACTGGGCACACTCCTTATTCCTTAACATTTGGAATGGAGGCGGTAGTTCCATACGAGATCCTTATACCGTCATTAAGAATACAATTGAATAAGAAATTTTCTATTGATGAACACCGTTCAGCACTCCTTGCTCAATTGGAACTCTTAGACGAAAAAAGATGGTCAGCTGCTAATCATGCAAGAGTTTATCAAAATAGACTAGCACGTTTTTACCAAAGAAAGTCATTAAACGTAAGTTCAAAGTTGGTGAATTGGTCGTCAAAAGAATCTTTGTAAAACCTGGTGGTCCGCGTTCTAAGCTCCAACCAAATTGGAAATGACCATATGTTGTATCACATGCTTTTCCTGGTAACGCTTACCGTTTAGTTAATGCAGAAGGGGAAGAGTTGACTCACCCCTGTAATGGTCTGTATTTCAAGAAATACTACCCTTAGGTTAAAGAGTCGATCAGCATGGTGCAAAGACCAGTGGAATTAGAAAATTTAGAAACTCAAATTCCCTTATCAGTCTGAATAATTTAATTCAAACACATTACTACACACACTGATACATTTGATTCGTGAGTAACAAGAGATGCCAAGTCCTAAGGAATACTAAAAGTTTGACTAAAAATGTAAAGTACAAATCATTCTTTTCAAACAAAATTATGTTTTTACACTCAGCCCACAATGTCGGAACGAGGCTTAGAATAGACTAACAAGAATACCCGCCATCTTAGTAGGAGGCCGTCATAAAAAAAAAAAAAAAATGGAGGAGATCCGTCCCAAGAAAAAGAAAAGAAAAACAAAAGCAAAAGGCAAAAGTCAAATGTCAAATCAAAAGGCCATCACACTACAAACGTTACATCAAGGCCATGAAATGAAATAAAAGGGAACGCAAGGTCGATAAATACCCAGAAAGAAAATGACCGAACCCCAACAGATATTAGGGTAAGAAAAGAACATCTTTTTAGGTCTCCGGAACCTTCTCGTGGGCTTTCTAAACTAATTCTTCCTTTCTTTCTAAAGAGGCGTACTTCAAGCTTAAGGAACAACCTAGATTGACTAAGGATCAAATCATCAAATGGGATCACGATTGGAAACACAAGTTAAAGCACGATGGGTCTATGTTAAATTATTGAAGAACAATCTGGGAATTAAATTAATAAACGAATATGTTTCTTTTTTATCTGAGTACCATGCTAGTCTTTTTGCACAATTCAAAATCCAAAAAAAGGTACATATTTCAAAATCCAAAAAAAAAATGCATATTTCAAAATCCAAAAAAAAGCACATATCTCAAAACCAAAAAAATAGATGTTTTAAAAATCAATATATGTTCCAAAACCCAAACAAAAATGAATATCTCAAAACAACAAAAAAATATTTCAATTAGCATCTGCTTATTGCATCTAGTGTATTTCATTCCTTTTATTTTCAGTGAGCATCTGTCCGCTTGCATGTTTCATTTTTGCTTACAGTTTGATTATTCATGCTACCTTTGTTAATAAAGGCTATGTCCCTTGACCCTTCTACTAAGAAAAAGATTGATCAATCATTCACTTGACTGAGCAAGGGGCTAAGCCTAAATAGATACTTAACATGTTTGTTAAGTAATATATAGGGTACAGGAACGAAAACCAAGGAAATCACACAAATGCCAAGGCACAAGGTTGAAGGCAAAAGTTTCATATATATATCAAAATCTGTTTTTGTACAGGACTCACAAAAAGAAGAAAATACAGAAGTAGCCCTCACGGCTGACTCTCCCCGGCCCCTTCATCGAACTGGCTCTGAGCCTCATCAGGAGCATCTGATGCCGGTCCTCGACTGGGCGGAGGTGGGATCCCATCAGATTCGAACCAGCCTGGCCCGATGGCCACGCTCGCGGTAAACGCACTTCTGTGCCCTCTTTCCTGCGCTTGCTAGCGGGCACGTCGGTAACGCTCCTCCACGCTGCGTCGCTCATGCTCCGCGACACCAAGCTGGACCCGGAGGGAAGTCACCTCGGCATCGACCCGTTGCCGCTCTTGCCGTTCCCGCTCTCGGTCCTCGGTAAGCATTTCCAGACGAATCTGGAGGCGTGTCAGCTCACGAGGAAGATCGTCGCTGGAGAGGCGTGCCAACTGCTCCTCCAAGGCTCTGATACGTGCAGCGTCGGCCTCGGCACGAGCAGCTGCTGCACAAGAATGCTCCAACTCCACTTCAGCCCTCTGAAGGGCCTCCTGAAGCTCAACGACCTACAATAGGAGACCTTGTCAGTTCAAGATAATCAAGTAAATCAAAGTTCAACAATGGAAGAAGGATAGAACTTACTCGAGCAGCGCGGTCCTCCTTCGCGAGAGAAGCCCGATGGATGGCGGAGGCAAGCTGGCCCTAGAGATCGGTAAGGGCAGCCTCATGAGCAGCAGATGAGGTGGAAGATGATGAGGCTCCATAAATAGGGGGAGCCGCTTGGGTGTAGACGGCTCGCTGCACCAAAAGACAACCGTCAGTGGCTAATTGTCAAAACAAATTAATTAATTAAAATATTCATTCATAAGCATGCATACATACTAGGTCAAAGAGCTCCTTCTGGACCTGCTCCAGCTAGGCCTCCGCATCATGTAGGCGGGCTCGGAGGTCAATGATGACCGCATCTCGCGCATCCTACATACCATACATACATACATTCATTCACAAACATAAAATAAGACAATAATAAAATGAAAAGTCATACTTACATCGAGTGGTCGGAGGAGTCGTAGTTGATCGGCATAGTGGGCCCAGTATTGCTGGAGATAAGCCTCGCTGCTCTCCGCCTGGGACTCCACCCGAATGTCGCGGCGGTGCCAGTCCTCGTATTGCTCCGGGAACTTGGCACGTCAATCCGTGAGGGCCTGCTTGCCCCTCATACTCCTCCCGACGCCCTCTGGGACCTCCTCTTCGATCCATTCCTGATGGAGGCCGAACGTCCTCATCACTAGGCGGAGGCGGAGCGGGTCGATTTCGTTGAGGCAGTGGAGCCACATCTGCCTCCCGAACCGTCTCCGGCCAGCCGTCACCCACGGCTGGCCCTCCTCGCCCATGCCCAAGTAAGGGCGCCAAATCACCTGCAAACAAGTTAGATGCATTCATATAAATAATATGCAGACTGCATTTTAACAAAATTGAACAAATTAAAGACTTACCAGAAGCTCTGGACAGTCAAGGAATTGACGGCGGAGGGCCGTCAATTGATGATGCTGTGGGGCCGTGTCCACAATGGGCTGCCAGCGGCGAGCCAAAGGGACAGCGTCCGGCCTCACGATCAGCGCTCGGCTGAGCGGGAAGTAAAGATAGCTCCACACCTGCACATAAACATGTAAGTTAGAAAAGCATCATATCATTGCATTTCATATCATGAACAAATAATAAAATAAGTTATACCTAAAGAAACGGCGAAAAGCCGCTGATGGTGGTCTCGCGGTTTGGCGTGACTGCAGAAAGATCGGCAAAGAGGTGAGCCAGGAGGGCTGCACCCCAGGCATACTCGTGCAGACTCTCTAAGTTATCTAAAAGAAAAAGAAATCTGCAGTGGATATGGTCGCCCTTCGTACCGAAGAGCAACCGACCGAAGAAGAAAACTAAGAAGACCCTAAGCTGTCTATCTACCTCCTCTACCTGACTCGGGTCTGTACAGTATACAGCAATAGAGGACTCAGCTAGTCTATCTCTAAACTCCTCCCGGGTCTCGTCCGACCGACGCCGGGGCTCAACTAGTTTTAGAGCGGCCTCTACCTCCACCCTAGGTACAGTCCTAGACTCCCTATCTAGGGTAGACACCTCTATCCCCAACAGAGCCTTTGCCAACCCTCGGTAATCGGGGTAAGTCACCCCGCTCACCGGCCTACCATCTACTCTAAGGCCAGTGATCCTGGCTACGTCCTCTAAACTGGAGACCATATGTCCCCAGGGCATTGGGAAAGCCCTGCTTTCCGCATGCCACCTCTCCCGCAGCGCCTGCAGGAGAACCAAGTCGAGCCAAAATGGCTCGATCTCCAGAATCTCCGCGAACCCCATCTGGCGCAAGCGCGCCTTCTGGAAATCCGGGAGTCCCCGGTAGGTCCCTATCACTAAGTCCCATGAGATTTGGGCCCTCATCGTCCCCTGCAAATAAAATAAGAAAATTCCATCAGTCAATGAACAGAAAATCAATAATAATAATAAAAAATCCTTTTAAAAGGCGTCTGCAGTGATGGACGCCCATTGAAAGGCGTCCACCACCCTTGACGCCATTTGAACTCATTTTCTGCCCTATTTAAAAATTGAATTTTGGCTTAAATGACGTCGGGCCATGGCGACGCCCTTTGAAAGGCGTCACCTGATTTGGACGCCATTCAAACTCGATTTTCGGACTTTTTGAAAAAAGTCTCCTTCTTCTCCTCTTTCCTTCATCCCATTCACATCCATAGAAGAACTTACCAAGTGGGAATCTTCCTCTTCTCCTTCTTCCTCACCCACGGCTGCCGGAGGAGCTTCTTCTTCTTCCAAGAAAGCCTCCACCGCCCCGAGTTCGGCCGGCATCGTTTCTTCGTGAGCTTCTTCCACCGGCACCACCAAGAGAGAGGCGGTTCGCCGGCGTTTCACCACCGCCTTGGCCTTGCTAGATCCACCTCGCTCCATAGCTTCAAGGGAGTTCGGATTGAGAAGAAGAATAAGAGAAAGAAGGAGAGAGCTTGGGTGTGAGAGAGAGTTTGAAGAGAGCTTGAGAGCTTCGGTGTGAGAGAGAGTTTGAAGAGAGCTTGAGCTTCGCCGTTGATCGTCAGAGATGGCCGAGGAAGAGAGGAAATCACCGGAGAAGAAGAAGATCGCCGGAGACAGTGGAGGAGAGAGGAAAAGCAAGGGAGAATGAGGAAGAAAAGAGGGCTTACGCAGGTTCTGTTAGAGAAAGTTGAAACACGTCGGGGTACAGCGACGCCATTCATGGCGCATAAACTGAGGCGGCAAAGGACAGAGGTTTGAAATTGATCAAAAGGCGTCTTCACAGAGCGACGCGTTTCAGTTTAAACCGCCAATTCTGGTCAGAACAGTACAAGGCATGATGATTAAACGCGTCCACACCTCACGACGCGTTTCAGTAGAATAATCACAGAATTAATGGCGGAATTCTGGAGAAAAGCAAGAGAGAGAATTGAAGGCGTCTACATGTTTGGACACGTTTCAAGATTCATTCGGAATTTTCAGGATAAATCTCTTATTTGGAAAAAGAGTTTTAGATGAAAGGCGTCTACACTAATGGACGCGTTTTAAGGTTAATTCGGGATTTTAAGGATTAATGTCTGTTTTTTGGAAAATTAATTATGGTTGAAAGGCGTCTTTCTGAGTGGACGCGTTTTGCATATTTTAAGGAAAAATCAAGTTTGTACTTAAGGAAAAATCATGAACAAGTCACAGGAAATTGAGGATGAATTTCAAGACATAAAGGAACAATACTTTATTGTAATAAAGTCTTTATTACATCAAGAAAGGAAAAAAAGAGAAAACATTGAAGGAAGAAATTCTCAAAGTCTCAGTATATATGGAATAGATAATCCTCTATCTGTTTCTCGAGAAGATTTTACACGATGATTGAAGCTAATATTCCACAAAGTGACTATAAGTTCAGTGGCTTCATAATCTTCATCAGATTCCAAGGCACGCTTCTTGATTGGAGATGTATGGGAAAATTCAGAAAATTCATAGCGAGGCAAGCTGAGTTGAGTATAGCAGCGATGAGGATTGTACAACACGAATTCAGTAGCCCCGATTAGTTTAAGCTCTGCACCCGCTGCACGGAGTATCCGAATTGGCTTTCCTACAAGAGCAAGAGGTGAAGAGTCGAACCCATTTGCTGACATTCTTCTCAGATAATCTCTCCAGTCAGCTCGAGTCTTGAGTTTTGGCACTCGATTGATCATCTTCTCATTGAATTTCACAATGTTGGAAATATGGAAGATAGGGCTATTCTAATAGATTTGAGACGGTCTTACAGAATTTCTAGTGTGATATTCAAACTTGAAGTGCAACTCAACCCATAGAGCGAAGAGTAGCATGCAACCATAGGGAGTCTGACCTGTAGATGCTGCAGAAAGCCCACTGTAGAGATAGCCTAGAATCACTGTGCTAATATGTCTTCCCTCAAAGATCTCGCAGATTGCACTGACTTGATCATCTTCTAATATGTTATCTTGAGCAGGAAAGAACAGAGCTCCAGCTAGGCACGTGATGAAAGCTTTCATCACGTTCTCAGTGTCATCCTCTCTAAGATCTTCAATCTCGTACAAAGTCCGCTTTGCTAGCTTTGCAAGATTGATTCTTTTCTTGGTGAGGCATCCTTTAACTTTTTTTTGGTCCTTCATGATCTTCATCAACAATTGTTGACCGGTGATCTTTTCCCTCATCAAAGCCATCTTATTCTGGATCACTTCATTGTCACCGTACAACTTGATTTTGGGAAGGCCCAATAGGAGTTCAACTTCCTCTAGAAGAATAGTGCATTCAAATTCAGGAAAAAGGAAACTATGGGTTTGAGGATGCCACAACTCAATCAAAGCACCCATAGCCGCCCAGTCCACGTTTGGACTTTTGTAATACTTCGCATGGACTACTAGACCCTGGATGTTCCACTTGGAAACAAAGGATTGCATGAAAATAGTAGTACTTTTAACAAGCTTTCGGATCCAAGGAAGGGATGTGAATTTCCTTGAGCCGGAAAACAAAGGGTATGCCTAGAAAATAGAAGGGAGAATCACTTGAAGAACTTGAAGAATATGAAGAACATGGAATTGAAGAAGAAAAAAGGATTGAAGGGAAAGAGGATTTAACTTACTTGGAGGTTAGGATCTCTTCCACTTAGATGATTTTCCACGTTGGAGAGCTTCTCTAGCATCTTCTTCACCCGCTTGCTTGAAGAATCTATCTTGTTCTTGAAGCTTTTCCTTCTTGAAGCCTTGAAACTTTGAAAAATCCTTGAACTTTGAAGAAAATCCCTAACTTCAATCTCTAGATTGTGTTAGGGATGCCTTGATACAAGTTAATGGAGTTTGTATAGAGAAGATTGCGATTTGAAGAAGGGATAAGCATGGAAAGAGTTGGAATCTGGGTAGAAGTTAACCAGAACCTGTTTCTGCGACTGAAAAGGCGTCGTTGAACAGCAACGCATTTTGGTTAGTCTTAATGGCGTCGGCGCGACACGACGCTTTTTAGGGTTTTCTGTTATTTACCCGAACTTCAATGTTTTTACATGCTTAGATGATGATTTGTTTGAAGTTACTGATAATTTTTTAGTGTAGAAAATTCAGAAAAATTCAAATGAAGCTGAAAATTCAAAGAAGGAGTTTATAGTCCTGACCGTGGCTAAAAAGACGGTTATCTCTATCATTTGTATTCTTTCATGTAATTAATTTGCATTGACATTACTATATGTTAAATATTTATTAGACTATATCAAGAACCTTGTGGTTTTGATGAAACTAGAATTTGAGTTCCCCTACAATAAAAACAGTGATAATTCTAGAGAATTCTTAATCGCATGGATAGGCCGTTGGATTGTTAATTAGTGAGGACGATGGTTCCACTTTTGTTAAACAGTACGTGGATAAACGAGCTTCGGCTTAGTACTGAATTACAAGAATTAGTATCTTGACTCATTAATGACAATTTAACAATATTATCCTTGATTAATTTATATTTTATTTGACTTTATATTTTTCTTTTAGCCCATCATGCATCATGTAGGATTTTGATATAATTGTGATAAGAATTAATTATTGATTAAGTTTCAGACCATTGATCAAATAATTCCCAACATGATATGAAATATTACATTCTGAATTGAATATCTTGATTATCTTTGAGGTTCGCTTAAAGATATGTTTGGAATTCTATCCTTTCTTGGATTCTTTATCCAACATTTCTTTTTTTCTTTTAATGATCCATCATGGCTGCAGCATGTCCACATTAGCTGGCAATCGCTCCCCATGATGAAACCTGCAGTGTCTATGACCTGGGGTACTTCCTAATCCGTGGAGGTTGATCGACCTTATTTTATTTCCTTGTCTATCTCATCCAGACATGATTGATTCCATTGATCTCCTTGAGTTATCTTCATTGATGATTTTGAGAAAAATTCTAATCATGTGATGTTAAGAGCGTGTCTCATCACACCTTGGCATTATCTTTTCAGTATATTCCATTTTATTTCACTCCCTTGCAAAGACGATGCCAAGGTGAGGCAGCTGTAGACACGCTAATTTCGACATCATTTTGAGTAAATTTCATATCATATAATAATGCCTAAAAAATAATTTGATATTTAATCATTAGTTAATTAATCGTTCTAAATTAATTATCTAAATAGTATCAGGTCAGACAGACATAATTTAAGTTAATTAATTAAATTAATTTGTGTAACGACCCGCCACCCTATAATCGGGGATCCGATTACTAAATGGGTACCGATGGAACCAAACCAGGATCTAGATAAGTCTGGGAAATAAATAATTAACTAAGTTAAACATTCACATCGCATTGAACTGAAAAGGAAGTGCAAGAATTAAAAAGTTATTACAATGCGACTGGACACAGCAAATAATTACATACTCCAATAGAAAAAGAAATAATTAAACGTACAGGCCAGAAATAAAATAACAACTACGTCGGGGCATACCCCGGAACAACCGCTGCCGGCGCGCAACACTAAGCAGCACTCTCCTCGCTAAGCCTGCCTGGAACCCTCACCTGAAAACCGCAGGGGTGAGTCTCAATGAAAAGACTCAGTAGGGATCCTTCGATCCCCACCGCCCACTCACGCACCCACAAGAACAGTAACACAGATAAAAGTAAAGTAAGCAAGTAAAGCAGTAGTTACTACTCCTAATTCTTGATATAAACCACATGCATTCGAAATGTAATATGCATATCTCAGAAATCATTCTACTAGGGAGCCTACAACCAACGTCTCGATAAAGCACGCCAACCACACAGCCGAAAGTGGGAAACACCGACCCGCTGAGACCAAACAGTAACCCTTCGGATAGCACGCTGGCTACTCCGGCCCAACTGGCTCAGGTGGTTACTCCTTCCCTCAGCACGAGTGACACTCTATAGGTACCACTCCTACACCGGTACTAGCTAACCCCGGGATTCACCAGGTGACCCTCTCTCACTAGATGTCACCTCGCCACTGCTCCCACCGGCGTTGTGTCCCACCCACATTGACACAGGGTGTTAAGCGCTACAACTGTCACTCTAGGTCCACAGTAGCACAAAACACAACACAGTAAAAAGTCCACGGTCGTACGAAACACAACGAGGTGCGATCCGGTCACAAGGAATCTATCATCTTCGAGTATATTTAAAGCATGCATTAACTGAACTATCTAACAGTGTAAACACATATTAATAGCATGAATTAATGTGGTTATGTCTTGAATCGCGTCGCCTAAGGCCGACGCCATTCAAGCCTCCTAAACTGGTTCATGTGGAATCTCAGCCTCAGATCATAGCCTAAAAGGCGTCGCCATAGGTAGCCGCCTAATAAAACGCGTCGCTGTCCTTCGTCGCCTAAAAGCGACATAAATAGGGACAGTGCTACGGGGTAATTTCCACTAAAACGCGTCGTCCACGCAAGTCGCCTTTTGAAAAGGCGTCGCTGTCCCTGGACGCTCAACAGTCCAGAGACAGAGTCTGTTAATGGGGCTAAATCGCGTCGCGAGTGGGCGCCGCCTTTCTAAAAGGCGTCGCTGCCCCTCGATGCCATTTAGTCCCGACAGACAGGTTCTCCCTTCCGCCTTCCCCAATCCACCATGTGGGATTTCTCCCCCAAAACGTACCAAAAAGGCCACAAACATGGAGGGGAAGGAGGAGAACCTAACTATCCATTAGAACACCCAATTTCTCATTCATGCACTTAGCGTTTTCACCCCAAAAATGCTCCTAAAACATGCTTCAAAGCGGGAAAACATGGTTTTAAACGAGATGTACTGGGAATCATCACCTTACCGGTTACTCGAACTCCTCCAAGCTCCGAGCCGCCAACCCGTCTCGCCCCACGCCGCCGCCGGTACCGCCGAGGACGTCGTTACTCCACCGGGACATCGGCCCCCATCCGGAGAGAAAACGCCGCAGAGGAGGTGGTGGTAGTAGTGGTGGGAGTTAGGAGGTCGATGGAGTGGAGGGAGAGATGAAATGGTGGAAGGACAAGAAGGAGGGGGAAGAGAGATCGCCGGAGCCGCCGGAGGAAGTGAGGAGAGAGAGAAGGGAGGAGGAAATGAGGGAAAGGAAGGAGGGTTCGCGGGGTCAATCAGAAACTGGGTAAAACGCGTCGTGCGGCACAGACGCCTATCAGTTGACATGACGGGCCGTACTGACAGAAACTCTGAAACGCGTCGCCTATCGAAGACGCCTTTCAGACGATAAAACTGGCGTCGTACACTGACAACCTAGGGTCGTAGTCTGAATGGCGTCGTCCATCGAGGACGCCGTTCAGACGACACGACAGGGGCCGTACTCTCGCGGCCCGAAGCCCGCCCACGTGGCACAACAGCAACCAAGTTAAATGGCGTCCACCCAGCAAGACGCCGTTCAAAAGGCGTCGTGCATCCTAGACGTCATTTAAATGGTACTCCCCTGACCCATCAAGGCCCAAACCAGGGGATCCGACCCAGAAACTGACCCGATAACCGGATCCAAAACCTCAGACCTTACATTCTCCCCCCCTTAAAAGAATTTCGTCCCCGAAATTGCCTGCTACAATTAACGAGGTCGAAACATAAAGATACAAGCTCACAAGGGAACTTACGAGAAAAGGTAGGGAAACTACTCCCACATCTCGTCCTAGCTTTCCCAGGTTGCCTCGCCCCCGGAGCGGTACTGCCAAATCACCTTAACCAGAGGTACAACCTTGTTCCGAAGGACCTGTTCCCTGCGATCCTCAATACGTACTGGAAACTCTGGAAAGGACAAGTCCCCAGCGACCTCCAACTCTGAAAAATCTAAAATATGAGATGGATCCTGAACATATCTCCTCAGCAAGGAAACATAGAACACATCATGCACCCCTGCAAGACTGGGCGGCAAGGCTAGCTGATACGCCGTTTCCCCAATTCGAGCAAGAATGGGAAAAGGCCCAACATATCGCGGACTCAGCTTACCTCGCTTCCCTAATCTCATCACACCCTTGGAAGGTGAGACTCGGAGAAACACGTGGTCCCCAACCTCAAACTCAAGCGGTCTCCTACGGATGTCTGCATAACTCTTCTGTCTGCTCTGAGCTGCAATCAATTTCTGCCGCACCACTCTGGCAACCTCAGCACACTGCTGTACCAACTCAGGTCCCGCTATCTGCCTCTCGCCAATCTCCAACCAATTCACAGGGGATCGACACGGCTGCCCGTACAATGCCTCGTAAGGCGCCATGCCGATACTAGAATGATAGCTGTTGTTGTAAGCAAACTCTACTGTAGACAAGTGCTGCTCCCAAGAACCTCCCCAGTCTAGGCAACATGCCCTGAGCATATCCTCCAGAGTTTGAATGGTCCTTTCCGACTACCCATCAGTCTCGGGATGATAGGCTGAGCTGAAGGCTAACTGTGTGCCCAAGGCCTTCTGAAAACTCTTCTAGAACCTCGAAGTAAATCTCAGATCCCGATTTGATACGATGGATAAGGGCACCCCGTGCAGAGAGATGATCCGATCCACAAACAGTTTAGCCAACTTACCGACTGACCAGTCCTTCCTAATAGCCAGGAAGTGTGCCGACTTGGTCAATCGATCAACAATGACCCAGATCGCGTCTCTTCTGCCAGGGGATACAGGTAATCCCATCACAAAATCCATAGTCACATGCTCCCATTTCCATTCCGGGATCGGCAAAGGCTGCAACAATCCTCCTGGTCTCTGATGTTATGCCTTAACCTGCTGACAAGTCATGCACTTAGTCACATACTCAGCCACATCCTTCTTCATACCAGGCCACCAAAAGTGCCTCCTCAAACAATGATACATCTTAGTCGTTCCGGAATGCACTGCATATCTAGAACGGTGTGCCTCATCCAGGACACTCCTGCGCACGTCCTCCTCGGCCGGAACATAAAGTCTGCCTCTAAAGCTGACTGTACCATCATCCCATAACTCCACCTCTGGTCTCTGGAGAATCTGCGATAACTCTACATCTGCCTTATGTGCCTCAATCACGGCATGGTACACTGCTGGCCTCACAGTTAAGCTGGCCAACACGGCTCTATCAGCCTCACGTGGAACCCAAAAGGAAGATTCCACAACCTGCTTAAATAATCTCCATTCTCGAACCATGAGATATGACACGACCGTCCTCCGACTCAAGGCGTCTGCCACCACATTCGCCTTGCCCAAATGATAAGAAAGGTCGAGGTCATAATCCTTGATGAATTCCATCCACCTGCGCTGCCTCAAATTCAGATCCCTCTGCGTAAAGACATACTTCAGGCTCTTGTGATCGGTAAAAACCTGAAATTTCTCTCCATACAAATAATGCCTCTAGATCTTCAGTGCAAATACCACAGCTGCTAACTCTAAGTCATGGGTGGGATAGTTCTCCTCATGCTTCTTTAGCTGTCTAGAAGCATAGGCCACGACCCTACCATGCTGCATCAGAACTGCACCCAAACCTCGACGTGATGCATCTGAATAAACTACAAATCCACCAGAACCTGATGGAAGCACCAACACTGGAGCCGAAGTGTTGGATATTAAAAGCGCTCTCTCAATGTGATTGAGGTAAAGAAATATATGATACACCTTTAAAGCTTTTAGAATGTCCAGGAAGCAAGTTATGATTTCAAAATTATTTTGAATCAAACTGAAGCTTCCTAAGTTGTAATAAAAGTTTTGACTTAATGGTCAAATACTACGTGATCATTAAGAATAGTCACGGATTGTGTGTGTGTTCAAAAAGGACAGTGGGAGCACGGTCGCTTTAGTAATGCTTTATGATAATAACATCAAAGTCATTAAGAATGACTTCAGGATATTACTATTAGTGAAAGTATTATTAACCATGTTTTCCTCCATAATAGGTTTAGTTATAATATCCCACATATTGAAAATACGAATCTATTAAGATAGATCAGTTGGGATATTATATTGACCTGTATGTCAAGATGTTTGGCATAAATTTCATAACAAGTCTCAATTGTTGAGATATGAAATTTACTCCTTTGAAGAAAATGTTCCTTAAATGATACATGAGTGAAATATATCATTAAGCACTTGAGAAGTACTAAAGATGCATTCACATATATGAAGAGGATGATTTGAAACTATGAGGTCCCACTGACTCAAATTTCAAGTCAAATAATAGATTCAACCTTCTAGTAGAAAGGAATGGATTTGAATGGTTCCAATCTAGAACTCGATATTAAGGTGATGACATAAATAAGTGATATTGTTATTAGAACAGTATGGATGAAAAGGTTCATCCCTGAACTAGATGTAGTTCTAAAAGGTCTCTAATACCATCCTATCGTTGTAGGACAACAGTGGGAGCAATGAATTGTGTGATCGAGACATAGTCTCTTCAGAAGTTGCAGAACATTCTGAGGTTCTTTCACAGGTTCAGAGACAAAAGATAAAGAGAAAATAACATAATGGAAAATATTCCATCTTTAGATAATTTAGCAGATCCCTGACCAAGTCTTAGTCACAGACTTTTTGTGAGCATCACTAAGATTTGATGGAGATCAAATGCGAAGGTGATTGGCTTGAGTCCAAGTGGGAGATTGATGGATATAGGTGTCCTCTAAGCCAATCATAAGGCACCTATTTCAATATGGTTCACTAATAAATGGCGTTAAATTCATTATGTAGATTGGCATTTTTATAATTGCGCATAATGAAGTCCATGAATATGTACAATAATCATCAGATTATGATGAGATCATAATAATGTGACTGATGACTTATAAACACATATTCTCAATTTTTCCTAGTCGTAGGATGTTTGAGAAGGACATCAAACATCCGGTTAGACTAGTACAAGTTATTCCAGCTCATATGATGAGGGTGACTAATCTCGTTAGTTACTCGTGTGGAGACACAATGGTAAACCTGTAGGTACTCATTAGAGAATGAGTTCACTGAACTGATCCGACATGAATCGCCAAATGGTAATTTACCTGACTGTCAATCGGCTTGATTCATCGTCACAGTGGCGTGGTTGATCCTTGGACTTGAGACACCAAAGACACCTTGTCGGTGGACTTCTGGACTTTGACCTTGACCTACGAAGCCCTATCCACGGGATCTCTAATAGTCAAGGATCGGATCCAGCGGAAGACCTTCGAAGGTGATTGTGTATTCAATAAAGGATCATTCACTCTCAGGTAACTGGAGAGAGAATGTTCTAGAATAGATCCGCAAGAGTCTCTGGCGAGAGCAGAAACAATATCAGAAAAAGAGGTTTTCGGATATTGTACAGCGGAGTCTGATTCAAGTGAGTTGACTATCTAGGGTTTGACAGTTGACCATACCCTAAGTTAACTCGAGAGTATTGTGCGAACGAAGGATTATAGCCACGCGGTAACTGTGGATGGACAAGTTTTATGAGTAGGTTGTTGAACCCCATTACCTTCCGGGATCATGCGGTGTTGCTTGGCACCTAATTTGATCGGAAGTCTGACCGAATTTACATGCGATGATAATTCGGTTAAGTAATTAGTTAATATCTAGATATTAATTAATTACAATAAGTCAATAACTAGTTATTGGACTTAACGGGCTAAAAACCTTACTGGTAAATGGGCCTAGAGGGTCATACGCAATAAGATTCTTACTCGGTGGTACATAAGTGGGATTTATATTAACTCGGGGACTTTTGTGAAAAGTCGCGCCGACTTAATATATATACGCGCTGTTAAGAAACCCTGGGCCAAGCTCCGAGATTTTCCCATGCTGGCCGTCACCCCCCCTTTCTCTCTCCTCCTCTGGCCGCCCCGTTCGAGGCGCCGGAATAGTCTCTGTCTCCGCCGCGTATGATTCTCGAAAGTTGGGAATTCCTGTCGGCGGGTTTTCGACAATCGTTGCAGCGACGGATCTTCAACGAGCGAGCTGATACGGACGAGAGAGCGAGGACAAACCACTGTGGAGGATCGCGTGGATACCGCTGGAGGCCGGACGCTTGTGCGGCTCGCGGCATCGCCTCGACGGAACCGAAATGGAAGCGGATTCGAATCCACGCACGGTAATCGAATTGCTCCCATTAGTTTTCGGTTTTAGTTTTCGTTTCGAATCGGATCAGCGGGCATCGGGCGGGATTTTTGTTCATCGTTTCCGCTGCGTTCTTCGCATCCCGCCCGGATCCCAACATATTTTGTATATAAAAATATGTATTTTGACTTTTATATATATGTATCACTTTGTCCACTTAATTTTTAGATCTATGATCATTATGAAATCTCTAAAAATTACTTGTATCATATTTATTTGAGAAATATTTGAAATATTGTCATCTTAAAGAGATCGAAGCTTATTCTACAAGCGTCTATAGATGAGTTCTATCTGTGGGTAACGGAAAAATCTTAGTGATTATGTATTTATTTTCAATCATCCGATGTAGGACAACGAACTCTTCAGCTATACATGTGCCAAGCATACTTATGTGCTTTGGTATATCTTTTGTTTGACTCCTTAGATAGTGGTTGGATGTTTGTCTGTTTGATATGTTAGTTTGTGATATGTTTGGCACATATGAAACATAATTTGTTGTTTAAATCATATGAATTAAACATATAATATGTTCTGTTTATTCATTTGACATCTTTGTTCAGTTATTCTTTGATCTAAGTTTATTCATTTGGAAATCTATATTCATTCATTATATGTTCTTTGAAAACTTATGAATTTGTTCTGACTATATGATCTTTGACATGAATCTAATTTGATAAGCTACTATGTCATGATAATTTTATATATGTTCAGTTCGATATATGATATGTTCTGTTCATGGCTAGTAAATTTGTTTAGTAAGATAAGGATTTGATCATACCATAAATACTATATATTAGTTGATCTGTTCATATTATTGGAAAATACATATGATTTAGTAAATCTATATTTGACCATACTTTTATATCATGTTCTTATTTGAAGTATATATAGAACTATATAAAATCATGCTCAGTATAATTATATAATGTGATTTGCAAAGTTACTATATATTAAGTCATATAGATAGTTTGAACCTTATTGAGTGGTGAACTCATAAATCTGACCAACTACACGAGAAACCGATTTATGATTTGCCTAGATAGGGAATCAATGATGTTAAATTTTTAGAAGATCTTTTAATTATCAAATTAGCAGTTTGATATAGCAGGGAATGATGAGAAGTTGATATATTTTTCTTTATTTGGAGAGATTGAGAATTTAAATACTAATTGATGGTATTAGCTATATTTTAGATTAATTAATAATTATGACATTTATTTAAATTATTTTGTACTTGTTTAGCTCTCATATATATTTGTTATGATGGGGTTTATCCTGAAATTACGCAGTCGGACTTCGAGTAAAAAAAAAAAAAAAAAAATCCGGGACGTAACAATATAGTATCAAAGTAATTATAACAGTTTAAGTATTTACAATCATCTAATCTTGAGCCATATCAATTGATTTTATAGGATATAATGAAGTTTAAGATTAGTATGATTTTATGTTTAGATTAGCAATTAAGATAATATCTAGTTTTCAAGTTATGTTTAGAAAATTTTAGGATAGGTGATTGTAGATGATGCGTTTAGTTGGTTCCAACAATTAGACTTATACGAAGAAAATTCTTAACATTGATGAAAATTAAGAGAATTACTTTATATCTTTTTAAAGGAGAGAGCCAACTATAGGATGTATATGTGTCACCTACATACATCTTTTTACTAGGTTTGTGAAGTCGTTAGAAAATGGCTTATTTTTATTTCTAATTTTTTGATAATTAGTATTAAGAGATGCCTCGACTACAACATATATTATTATATTTAATTAATAGTTTATTTATCTATATTTACTTGTGTTGCTCAGAAACTAGAAAGAATTTGTTAACACTTTAAGCCTCAGTTTGTTTGCGGAATAGGCCCGGAATAGGGTCTTTTATTCCACTTAAACCTTTTAACCTAGTTTGGCGGAGGGCATTGCTTAACCCAGGGGTGGAATACCTTATGCCCGGTTTAAGTGGAATAAGAGCAGAATTACATGTTCTTAATAAATTATGATTAACGTTAATTGTTATTCAAATTTCTTATCAATAAATGGAGCATAAAAATTTTATCTTAATAATTAAATATGATTAATGTTAATTAATATTAGTTAATCAAAATAATATTAAATAATATTTAGTAATTAGTATATTACTATTTAAATTAATAATAAACTATGATTAACGTTAATTGTTATTCAAATTTCTTATCAATAAATGGAGCATAATAAATTTTTCTTAATAATTAACTATGATTAATGTTAATTAATATTAGTTAATCAAAACAATATTAAATAATATTTAGTAATCATACTAATATTTATTAATATTAATATTTATGAATTAATATTTATTATTAATATGAATTAATGGTGATTAATAATATTTATTAACATTGTTAATAATAATTAACATTTATTACTTAACATTTTTAATATTTAATACTATTTAAATGGAGCATAATAAAATTTATATTAATAATTAACTATGATTAATGTTTGCTAGTATTTATTAATCAAAATAAAAATAGTTAATATTTATTAATCATAATAATCTATATTAATATTGTTTAGTATGTATTAATCACAATAATATTTATTAATATTATCAATATTAATTAACATTTATTAATATTAATTAATATTTATGAATATATATTAATCAATATAATATTTTATTAATATTATTAATAATAGTTAACATCTATTACTTAACATTTATTGATATTTAAATATTAAATAATATTTAGTAATTAGTATATTACTATTTAAATTAATAATAAACTATGATTAACGTTAATTGTTATTCAAATTTCTTATCAATAAATGGAGCATAATAAATTTTTCTTAATAATTAACTATGATTAATGTTAATTAATATTAGTTAATCAAAATAATATTAAATAATATTTAGTAATCATACTAATATTTATTAATATTAATATTTATGAATTAATATTTATTATTAATATGAATTAATGGTGATTAATAATATTTATTAACATTGTTAATAATAATTAACATTTATTACTTAACATTTTTAATATTTAATACTATTTAAATGGAGCATAATAAAATTTATATTAATAATTAACTATGATTAATGTTTGCTAGTATTTACTAATCAAAATAAAAATAGTTAATATTTATTAATCATAATAATCTATATTAATATTGTTTAGTATGTATTAATCACAATAATATTTATTAATATTATCAATATTAATTAACATTTATTAATATTAATTAATATTTATGAATATATATTAATCAATATAATATTTTATTAATATTATTAATAATAGTTAACATCTATTACTTAACATTTATTGATATTTAAATATTAAATAATATTTAGTAATTAGTATATTACTATTTAAATTAATAATAAACTATGATTAACGTTAATTGTTATTCAAATTTCTTATCAATAAATGGAGCATAATAAATTTTTCTTAATAATTAACTATGATTAATGTTAATTAATATTAGTTAATCAAAATAATATTAAATAATATTTAGTAATCATACTAATATTTATTAATATTAATATTTATGAATTAATATTTATTATTAATATGAATTAATGGTGATTAATAATATTTATTAACATTGTTAATAATAATTAACATTTATTACTTAACATTTTTAATATTTAATACTATTTAAATAGAGCATAATAAAATTTATATTAATAATTAACTATGATTAATGTTTGTTAGTATTTATTAATCAAAATAATAATAGTTAATATTTATTAATCATAATAATCTATATTAATATTGTTTAGTATGTATTAATCACAATAATATTTATTAATATTATCAATATTAATTAACATTTATTAATATTAATTAATATTTATGAATATATATTAATCAATATAATATTTTGAACTCTTTATTCCACTCTTTATTCTCTTCTTTATTCTACTTATTCTTACCAAATCACTTGGAATAGCGCAGTGCAATTCTACTTATTCTGGGTGGAATACCAACTACTTACCAAACTAAAATACCTCTTATTCTGGGTTAAGAAATCCCTTCCTCCTTATTCTGGTTTAAGCTATTCTGCAAACAAACTGATACTAAAATGTTAAGATAAGTTAATATCCTTTTGTGATATCCTTCAATTTCATAGGTGGCTGGATCAAGATCCAATAGATTCCTGCAAGTGGGTCAATGAGGTCCTGGGACACCCTGTCCTGGATTGGACTGTGGAGTTGCAAAAATTCAGTAAGATCCTAAGACCCCCTACCCAAACGTTGGATCCACCATTGACCTCCCTAATCAGTCGACGTTGTACATGTGGGTGAAGGCCTTTGTACACAGAGAGAGAGAGAGAGAGAGAGAGAGAGAGAGAGAGAGAGAGAGAGAGAGAGAGAGAGAGAGAGAGAGAGAGAGAGAGATCTTCTAATAGGGTTATATATAGTCAACCTTATATATAAGGAAACAATCAGCTGGGGACATGATCTCCGCTCACATAAAATTTGTCCATTTCTCCACCAAAAGAATATAAAATTGTCCATTTAAAAAGCCACGAATCCTCTGCTCCAAAGCTGCTGTTAGAACCAAGGACATGACATTTATTTTCTCAATAAAAATATAAAATATGTGACCTAATAATACGGAATTCGTCTACGTGGGCCACAAACACAGGGCTATAACCGTCATCCCAACCTGTTAAACCTCTGCCGTGATCGCTATTCCCACGCCTACGCATCCACAAACTGACGCCCCGCCTGTCCATAACACATCAACGTCTCGTCTCTCACAGTGCTGGGGTAACGACTAGAGGTGAGGTGTAAAATTAGCACCATTTTAATTGGAGAATAAAAGAAGAATAAGAACTAATAAAAAAATAATAAATTTAATTTTACTTTAACAAGTAAAATGACTTATATCAATGCAAAGTATTTTCCAAACAAAGTGAACACGCACGGCTGCCCAAACGCCCCTAGAGAGAGGCCGACAGAAAGACCGCAGAGACGGTGAGGGGCCCAGTCCCTGATCCGACGGTTCTCCACTCGACTACCATCTGCATTGGACGGCCTAGATCATCTCTGTTCGATCCCACCAACACTTCCGTTCCGGGCTTTCTTTGCTTAAAGGGAAGCCGAGAACGATCGCTTCTTCCCCCTCTTCTTCCCTCTTCCGGCTGCTGCTGCTGCCACGCTCTGCCCTCGCCGCCGCCGACGCCGACGCCGACTGGGTAATGCCTCGCTGTCCTCTCCCTCTCCTCTCCACGCTCTCGGTTGCCATGTGGGGAGGTCTATGTGACTGCCAAGAGGAGGAAAACGAAAAGCTAGAGTTCTAGATGTTAGAAGTCACGAATTTTTGTGGGTTTGGATTTGCGATGTTTTTTTTTTTCCTCTGGGAAGATCGCTTTGTGCTTTTCTGGGACTTTACTTTTTCTGTGTTCGTGTGAATTTTGCATCTGATCTTTCATGTTTGAAAACTTTTCGGGGTGGTTGGGAGGAAGGGAAAGGAAAAAGGCATGTCCTTTATGTTTTCTTTCTAATATTATTTGCTCTGAAAGGCCAGGAACAGGGATATTTGCCACTTTTCTTTGTTTTGTGCTACTTTTCCCGATTTCTATCCGAGAAAGGCGTGATCTTTGCTTCAAATTCCGGTTTCTGCTGATGTACGGGGTTGTTCTGTTGACTTGGTAGTTGATTTGCCCGTGTGAGCAGAGGAAGGGTTGAGGGCAGCAGCACGGCGCGCCAGCCATGTTCGGGCGTGCGCCAAGGAAGAGCAACAGCACCAAGTACTATGAAGTTCTTGGCGTTTCCCAGGATGCGAACTCGGATGAGCTGAAGAGAGCATACAAGAAAGCCGCCTTTAAGTACCACCCGGACAAAGGGGGGAACCCTGAGAAGGTGAGAGCCCACTCTTCCTTTAAAGGGGTGTTTGCCCACTTCGCAGGAAAGGTTTTGCTAGTTTCAGGCTGTGTTTGGCGCAACTTCCAGTTAGAAGAATTTGTGGGCTTCCACCTGGTTATTTTGAGGGAAAGAAGTTAGGACTTATGTAGTCTTTTTGGTTGTTTTTTTGGGCTTCGAACCAGAAGCTTCAAATTGGAGCTTCCTGGATTGGTGTACAAATGAAGTTGTTAGGCAAGGTTCGACCTTTATAACTGCCCAACATTAGTTCTAATCAATTCAATTCAATGTCTTTCATATTGAAAGTGGACATCAAAAGTGGTTTTCAGCTAGAAGCTTTGCCAAACACGTCCTTATCTAAAGGAGGAGGAAGTACGAAGAGATATGCGTAGACACAATTCTTAAACTATGTTATCATGTAAAATCATATGTTCTTAAAAAATAGTCAAAGTATTTCCTAGATGCACACTAGTTCCATTATTCATATTGGTTTTTATGGTTTATGTTAGTCATTGTAAGAAATCTTTTTCTCATGTGATGTCTCAAGCATCATATTTGTGATCCCTCCCCCTCGTGCATGTGCTAATATAGGTGATTTTAGTTACGTCTAGGAAGCATTGTAGTTATGCTGTTGAGAAATGATTGTTCATGGTTCTGGATCAGTTCAAGGAGGTATCTCAAGCCTACGAAGTTCTCAATGATCCAGAGAAGAGAGAGGTCTATGACAAGTATGGAGAAGATGCCCTTAAGGAGGGAATGGCTGGACCTTCTCATAACCCATTTGATATATTTGAATCATTTTTTGGTGGTGGCAGTTTTGGTGGTAAGACAGCTCTAATTCTCTACTATGCCATTTCTGGTTTGCATTTTTACATTTTCCTCTGTGATGACTGTGTTTACTTCCTTTATTTGATGTTACTTGTGTAGGTGGTAGTTCAAGAGGACGTAGGCAGAAGCAAGGCGATGATGTAGTCCACTCACTAAAGGTCTCCTTGGAGGATCTTTACAATGGAACATCTAAAAACCTTTCTTTGTCAAGAAATGCCATATGCTCAAAGTGCAAAGGGTATGCCAAAATGTTCTTTTGTGATGTTTCTTTAATTGTCACTGGTCTTTGTGGTGGACATTTTATGAGAACCCTTTGTTAGACAAGCTTGGCTGAACTTTCATATTTCTTTTTTGCTCTATTAATTTTATATAAGATGTCATCAACAGGTTAAATGTGAAAGAGGCTGGACATGTGTTGTTTAGAGCAGTGTTTTAAGACCTAGACTCGACTGGCCACTTCAACGGCTTAGACCATGAACCAATTCACATTCCAAGTCAGGTCAACATGTCAAGCGGTAAGCCTGGGTCATAGACTCCAGACTTTTTAGAGGTCAATAACATATATAAGAGAGTTCAATGATCTGTCTTAATGTAAGAGAAAAGGTTGCTTGTATGCTACACATGCTTTGTAACTTAAAATTTTAGGGTGAATGATTCAACACTAACAATTGCCCCATTGAATTTTGATAGTAATTTTCTGCATTTATGATTTGGCATCTCAATGGGGTTTAACACATTGGCTTAGAGATCCCCTTGTTAGAGAGATTGTCTAGGTTTAATTTCTGTTGAATTAGGATGCCCACATTTTAGTCCTATTTGTATTAGGAACTCTGTTTTAATCCTCTTTGCATTGGAAATGTACTTGTATGTATAGGATCATTGCCTTGTTCATAATAAGCTAGCATTATTATTTTTTTGTACCTGCTAACAATCCTAATAAACATTTTTAAGTTGGGATTTTTAGCTATCACCCACAGCATTCTGCTATATTTAAAGCTTAACCCCTCTAAATCCTAATATTTATTTGTAACTCCTCATTATTGCAGGTTATTTGGTGACCCCCTTTTAGGAATAGCCCAAGTTTTTGGTGACATCAAATAAATGTGCTGTTTGGGGGGTCCAAATTTAAATAATATTGGGATTGAGAAGGGTAATCCCTAGATATGATAAGTTGTAGGAGTTGATTTCTTAAAATCCCTTTTGGTCCTCTCTGATAACTGGATTGCTTACCCTGGTGTAAGCAATCTGGATTATTTATACTGGAACGAGAAACATTTTTCTTTGGTAACCAGATTGGTATTATATATGGGATTTAAAAAAATAAAAGAATACATAAAATAGGCATCATTATCCCTATTCTATCTAGAATATTCAAATTGCTTATTCCTGTTCCAGAATGAGTTGTTCCTGCCTGGGATATCAAATCTGCACAATTAAGCAAACAAGCTTGGATAACATGGATAACTCATCCTATGCCGCGCTTATTCCGTTATCAAAGAGGGCCTCTCTTAAGTTTTAATGCATATCCTTGTTAAGATTAAAGTTGCACAATAGCTGTTGCATGAACTATATATATATGCAGACACACAGACACACCAACCTTGCATGGCACCATATGTAGATATGTCCATTGATTCAGCATGTTGCCATTTTAGGATATCCCCCAAAATATTCTCTTAAATTTGACCAACTTTGTAACTGCTAGGAATAACATATAGCGTATTTATCCTTGTTCAAAATGTGGTGTTCTATAAAGGGTGTGAGGCCAAGATAATTTGTAAACCATAATGATAGTATAGTCTACAAGTCAATGCCATTGGTGCATGCAATCTGCCCCATGTTGGCAGCGACATAGCAGCAGTGTGAGGGTTGACCATCTGACACTGTGATACTTATGTGAATGTGAGCCTCCTGGCATGAGGTTGACTGTTCTACTCTCCAGCATAAACTCTCTATCTTAAATACTTCTCTCAATGTACTATTATCTCTATGTGCTCTACATCCTGTTTGCTCTCTCTCTGATTTATATCTATTACTTGGTTCCAGCAGTCTGGAGAGTTTAAGCAGCAGCCTTGATATCCATGTTCGACACATTAAGCCCTTCAGTCATCTTTAGTGGAGGAATTTTGGTCCCCTACATTTAGAGAAAAATGGTTTAACTAAAAGGAAGTCAATTTTCAGATGGGCCATACCTGCAAACTACTTGCATTGCCATGCAAGAACTGGTATACATGCAAATGTGCTCCTTGCAGTAGCAAATGTATGATTTTGCTTTCAGGTGTTTGCACATGCACGCTTGCTCCTTCATCTTCAGCATTGCCTGTGATTGCTTTGGTTCTCATGTGCAAAACATGCATGTGGGCGGCATTTGTTGGCCATGAATTTTATCTTTAAGCAGAATTAGCTCATTAAATTGAGCTAACAGTCTTAGCAGATGTGTTTAGTTACATGTGAAAAATTAAATATCCTATAAGGAAATATATTCAAAAGATAAAGAGGGGATAAATGTGGGAGTCTTCTGCATTAATGGGCGTGGAAGGTATTATCCTCTTTCCTTTTGAAAGTAGGGCGAAACTTTTCCCCCAAAAAAGGGAAGAAAGGATGAAAGAAGTGCAGGACCAGAACCACTGATCAGAGTAGGAAATGAAGTTGAAGAAACTGTTGCAATTTGAACAACTGCAGTTAAAGAAAGAAGAAAGGGGAAAAACAAGAGTAAGGGGAAAAACAAAAGATCATCCATATAACATTACAGAAGTTTGAAGAAAGTTGGATGACAAGCTCACCAACCAAGATGAGTGACACATCATCATATAGCATGTTGTGGTACAATACGACATGTATGGAGTTATTGTGGAACAAGATGAGTGATCGGTCAATGAAACATGCTAAGATTACTATTTAGGACTCAGATACATGTAAATCAGACTACCACTAGGGGAGATAGGCTACAAACTGAGAACTGTTAGAAAGTTCCACAATCATTGACAACTGAGTTCCTGCCCACTGAAGGGACAAATTTGCTGACAATACGGTTGCAAAGGTATAGATCAGAAGCACACTCTTAATCAGTAAAGATTACTTAAGGTAGGCTGAAAAGAAACAGAAAAAGAGTAACTGCAACTTTCAGCTAGAAAGAGAGAGATGGTTGGGCTATCTTAAGATGAAATAGTTGGTTACTTCTGTATGTTTAAGATAGCAATTTCAATTATTTGTATATGTAGACCCCTCGTTGTTCCACGGATTAAAATTTCATTACTTAGTAACTTTAAGTATTAATTATGTTACTTTACCAGTCAATTATTTAAATCCCTAAGATTTGGCTAGTTAGGTGCATACCCTTGATTCTTACTTACTGAGAACCCTCCAAATGATTGACCGCTTAGTGATAAATCCATGTGTTTCCTAGTAGCTTTGATAGGATGTCCCCTTTATCCATTAGAAAATAGTGGATTTCATTACTATTTTTTCTCTGTTTTTTTGGTTCCTCTATTAGAAACATGTTGCTTCTAAGTAAATTGTGTCCTCCACTATGTTGGTTGGGCCATGACTAATGAGAGCAGAGGGGAGGTGTAATGATCCAATCTAACTCTTGTGAGGTATTGTCCACTTTGGGCCAAGCTCGCACAATTTTGTTCCCAAAAGGCGCCTCACAAGTTATGAATCCATTTTCCACATATATGGCCCAACAACTTTTTCTTGTGTACGATGTTCCTTCTTCATTCCCTCCCCATCCCCAAGCATAGTGGTGGCTCCACATAGTGGTAGCTCCATACCATGGTATTATGTATCATTGTCCCATAGGTAGCCCTTTCCTACAGATAGATAGACCTTTCCTCCTACCAAGCCCATGACTGGGTCAGTACAAGAGGTGAGCGACCCCATTAATGGATGGCCTAGCATAGGAGGGCTCGGTCATTCAACAAGGCGATGGGGTGTGGAGAGGCCTTGTCGCACAAGGACTTATGCCTGAGAGCAAGGTAGCTGAGCCAAACCCTGAGCTAGGTCCAACCCTGAACTAGATGAAGAGAGCGAGCAAGGGAACATTCGATCCTACCTCAGTGGTCTCTTTGAGCTTCTGCATCTTCTTTAGTGGAAGACGACTACATCTTGGTCTCTGCCTGCAGAGGTGAGATCCTTAGCAAGTGGTGAGGACACCTGCGCTCATGGCCGATTCGACCCGACCCACGTCTACAGACGGAGGAGGACGTCAGCGGCGATTCCAGCCTCGTTATGGCTCGATGACGGTGCATTTGAAGGCTGATGTGTTTTATATGGTTATGGAGCATTTGACACTGTTGTAAGGCCCATTATGAGGCCTAGTTATCCATCTTTATTTACTCTGCATTTTCTGTTCGAATTTTGAGTATTTTTGTAGTGGGAGGGTCAGTTTAGTCATTACTGTTATTAGGGCTTCATTAGGGTTAATATTTTCTATTTATAGTCTTGTAAACCTCGTTTTTGGGGTAATGCAGAATTGAAAAGAAAGGTTTGCCCTGTTTAGCCGCCATGTGTGCGTGTGCATGGGCGTGAAGACCCCATCTTCACCCCCTTAGCTTTCTCCTCCTGTCTTCTTCCTCTCCTTCTTCTTCGTCTTCGTCTTCGCCTTCCTCCACTTTCTCTCTGCGCTGCGTTGTACCGCTGGCGACGACCCCCTGTCTACGCGGCCAGGTCGGCTCTCCGGCGAGTTCCCCACGTCTCCCCGCGGTCCAGAGGGTGGTTCTTCACCGTGAGCTTTCCCCCACCACCGCGAGTTCTCTCCCTCCCCCTTTACGTGCCGAGGATGAGCCCGCCGCACGTGAAGCCGAGGCCGGGCACCCTCGCGAACCCCGTCTGCAGAGTCCCGGCCTGGTCGCCCTCCCCCGTGTGCCCCCGTCCCTGCAACCCCGGAGCCGAGCTGGCTACTCCCGCACCCCGGCGACCCTCCCCGCTGCCGCAGGACCCGGAGGCCCCTCCCCGCAGGCCGCCGTCACTGCAGGGTCCGGGAATCCCCTCCCACCGGCTCCCCTTCCTGCCTGTTCCACCCAGGCCGGCACGACACCCCCGCGGCTTGCCACGCGTTCGCAGGGCCCTCCCCCGACACCCGTTCCCGCGTAGGTGATCCCCTCCCGCAGGAGCCATCCCCGCACGAGCCTGTAGTGCGCAGGCGGCGACTTCCCGCGAGCCCCACCCCGTGGCACGCGAAGCCGTCGCACGCGAGGTCGAGACGGGATCCCCGTGAGCCCCACCGCCGGCTCCGTCTTCCCACGGCCCTAAGCGGCTTCACTACGTGCCCTTCGGCTGCTCGTGAGTCCGAGCCGGGTTTCCCTGAGAACCCTCCGACCGCCGCACGCGGGCTCCGAACAGCCTCTCCCTCACGCCGTCGCAGGATCTGTAGCGGTCTCCTGCGAGTCATTCTCCAGCCCGCACTGCCCCGGCGACAGCCCGCAGGTCACGAGGTATCGTGGCATTTATGTCACTACAGGCAGAAGTTCCTTCCCCGTTCCACCGAGACGTCGAAGCGCCAACCCTTCCCAAGTGCAGAGCACAAGAGGGAAGAAGCGGCAGAACCCTTCCATTCCCTGAGGACCTGCAAACTTGATCCACTGCAACCATTCAAGGGCCTTCCCGGGCATACGGGATCGCAGCGTAGCAGGAGGGTACACGATGTTCGAGCGCGGACCCCACTCGAGACAGTGGGACGGTTAGCATTGAATGACCCCATCTCTCTCGATCTGTCGTTTGTTGTATGATTATATTTGCTCCCGTGCACGTGATATAGGACGTCTAGCCACTTATTCATTATCATTGCCGGATTGTGAGTGTGAGATCCATCCCTTGTCATTAAATTGAGCATATTGCCTGCATTGATGCTGTCCTAGCTTAGTGGTAGTTCTTACTACGCCGATCCTGTTTATTTTATCACTGAGAGCGGACGATACTCGAGTTGCGTGCGACTTACATTGCGTAATTACATTCATGAAAACATGGAAATTCGATGAGTATTTGCCGTGCCCGTACACTACACTTGCTGATTTCGGATCGTGACACTAGTTCGGACTCGTTCGGTAGTCGTCCCGCGTCAGCAAGTCTAGTGGGGATCAGTTTCGAGGGGCTTCTAAACAAGGGCATTTAGTGAGTGGTGGACTGAACCAAGAAGCCCACTAATCAAGTCACCCCAACAGCTGTATAGAAGCCCCTGCAAGGTGATGGAGATCTAGGACCGACACACCAACATCGCCAATGTGTTACATGTGATGGAGCATGTTTATCCACTGTCAGAGGACTACATATGGTTTTGTTTGGCTCATAAATAGTTTGCATGATGTCTAAGTCATAGGGTGTCGATGATGAGTCCATTGAGTCCTTGTTTAGCCTGTTTGGACCAATTTAATGTCATTTTTCTATTCTTGATGTAATTTTGTGCGAATTTTCCACACTATTTTTAGGTATTTACTCCAGTGATAGTTAAGGTCGGGTTAATCTTTATAAATAGTGATGTAAACCCTTTTTTCAATTAATGGTAAATTTTTAGTACAAATTTTAAGCAATTTTATGTGCTTCTTTGAGATGGAGAATGAGAAACCCTAAGACCAAGGATGGCAATACCAGTATCGGTACCAACATCATGAGGTATAGATACCAATATATACCAGTATCAGTATCAGGCGTATTGTCCCGGTATTGGTCCATTTTGGCCTAGTACCGGCCAGTAAAAGTTTTTTTTTTTTTTATCTTTTTTAAATACAAATGACTAGTATCAGGCTATCCCCCAGTATCGTATCAATACTCATCGATATTGATACGTTTCGGCCAATACCGCCAACCTTGCCTAAGATCGGGTCGAGCATGACGCCTGAGTATTGCCACTGCTGCCATCGCCTGTTGCTATCTCACTCCGCATCTTTCCTACTTATCCCACATCAGATGGCTTTCTATATGCGGTTGTCATGCATAAATGTAATGTAGGGACTATGGAGTGGTCCCTTTGGAATTGCCTTTGTTCACTTGGATTCCATAGTTTCCATGGTTCTGAACACTTGGATCCCTTTTATGACTAAATATTTTGTTTTTTCCCCCTTGTCCAAGAAACAAGGTCATTGACTGTAGATTTAGGAGAGTCAGCACAATGGTTGGTCTGTAGTTTTTAAGAAAGGTCAAGGCGACGGTGACGGGGATCTAGGACCAGCGCACCAACATCACCAATGCATTACATGTGGAGCATGTTTATCACATCAAAGGACTGCACAAGGTTCGATTTGACTCGTAGATAGTTTGCGTGATGTCTAAGTTGTAGGGTGTCGGATGACGAGCCCATTGAGTCCTTGTTTAACCCATTTGGGGCCCGTTTAATGTCTTTTTTCTATTTTTTGATGTATTTTCGTGCGAGTTTTTGCATAATTTTTGAGTCTAAGGGTATTTTAGTCCAATTGTAGTTAGGGTTGGGTTAATCTCTATAAATACTGATGTAAACCCTATTTTTTAATTGATAGTGAATTTTTAGTACGAATTTTGATCAATTTTCTGTGCTTCCCTGAGATAGAGAGCGAGCCCCTGAGACGGGCTTAGGTGGGATGCCCAGATATTGCCACTGCCGCCATCGCCTCCTGCTGCCACTTCCCACCCCCTCGCACTGCTATCTTTCCTGCTTGTCCCACATGCAAGGTCTTAAGGGCCATTGGTCAAGGGGCTGTAGGCTCTCTAGAAGGGTGTTTTTGAGGGGATGGAGTCTTAGGGGCCAAGATTTTGTGGGTTTTATTTTTTTCCTTTGGCGTCTCGGTTTCAGTATTTTGATTGTGGTGTATTTGGGTATGTGCTTTTTTGTGATGTCCAGGGACATTGTCTACCCTCACATGGGTTTGGGTCTCTTCCAGGTTCTGAAGGGTCCTTACAGAGCATAGTGATTTTTATTTTATGTAATGTCTAGTACCATCCACTTTAAAAAAAACTCAATTTGAATATCATAGTTTCAGTAAAATCCTCATTTTACCTTTAATGGGTTATCTATACCATTGGGAATCTGGGAGTCACTTGTTGCTTATGAATGTTATCTGCTTCTCAAATCAGGTACATCGTGATAGTTTTTTATTTTTTTACAGAAAAGGTTCAAAGAGTGGAACATCAGGAACATGTTATGGTTGCCGTGGCTCAGGATTTAAGGTATCAACCCGACATCTTGGGTTAGGCATGGTCCAACAGATGCAACACGTGTGCAACGATTGCAGGGGCTCAGGTGTGAATGGAGCCTACTGTTTCCCATTAAGTTTTGGGGTAACTTGTTTTGAATGTATATCTAGAATACAATTCACATTGTATTCTCTACAACTGGGTTGCAGGGCAAGTCATCAGTGAGAAGGACAAATGCTCACAATGCAAGGGTAACAAAATTACTCCTGAGAAAAAGGTAGTGGAAGTGCATGTTGAGAAAGGAATGCAACATGGTCAGAAGATTGTGTTCCAGGGACAAGCTGATGAAGCTGTAAGTACAGTTCTGTGGGCTCTTGCTGATTTTGTTGTTTTTGGCATTTCCATCTTTTTCTATGATGATTTTTTTATGGGTTGATGTAACTGCACATTAGATGCTTATTGTCTTCTACAAGGCTAGTGGAGTGTATCTATACTACATTTTTCTTGTGGGTGTTGTGGTGTGAGCTTATGAATCCTAGGTTGATGTCTCACACAACCTCACATCAAGGATTTTATCTGTATTTAATAACACTAATGTTAAAGCCTGTTTGCAGCCTGACACGATCACAGGCGACATAGTTTTTGTGTTGCAACTTAAAGATCATCCAAAATTCAAGAGGAAGTTCGATGATCTCTTCATAGAACACACGCTAAGTTTAACAGAGGCACTTTGCGGCTTCCAGTTTGCTTTGACACATCTTGATGGCAGACAGCTGCTGATCAAATCCAATCCGGGGGAAGTTATCAAGCCCGGTATGTTACTGTCTAGATGCAATTCTCATGTGTTTTGGCTTCCAAGTCTTCTGCCATGGACTGAACACTTCTTTGCCTTCTTTTTTGGTTTCTATTATTAATCACTGTCCAACCAGGTCAATCTAAGGCAATTAATGATGAAGGGATGCCTCAATATCAAAGGCCCATCATGAGAGGTCGTTTGTACATCCATTTCAATTTGGAGTTCCCAGATAGTGGTCTTCTTTCCCTTGATCAGTGCCATGTGGTGGAGAAAATCTTGCCCCGGAAACTATCCAGCCAAACATCACAGATGGACCTGAATGACTGTGAGGAGACAACCTTATATGATGTCAATATGGAGGAAGAGATGAGACGAAAGCACCACCAGCAACAGCAGGAAGCCTATGATGAAGACGATGAATCAGCTGGACCCAGGGTTCAGTGCGCTCAGCAGTAAGGCCATCTCAGTATGTCTCTACCATGCCATGGACATATCTTGGCTTCACATTTTGCTTTTGATGGTGTATTTTTCCATTCATATGAGTGCCTGAGAATCTTTAACAGGGCGGAGTCGCATCCATCTTGTTTACGTTGCGTTTTTATTTGTTTGTGTGAATTGTTGGTTGTCCCCCCTGAATTATGGTAGGTAGGCTTGGTGACTGTCGTCTTCAATTATTGCTTATATTACTGCGGTTATTTGGTTTATGTACCTTTTCTGAGAAGTGCTTGAGATTCATCAGCTCCTCTTGTGAGATGTTTGAGAACTTGGGCCTAAAGTAGGTAATTTTTGGGGGAGAGAGATAATAGGCACAATCTTTCTAAGTATGAATAGGAGAGATTTTGAAGGTGAAGTCCAGAGTCTGCCTCTGTTCTCCTGTTTGTCTCCTGACCAGGATTGGGACTCAGCCCTCTTGTGAAATGTTTGGTGAGAAGGCAGGCCTTGTTTGGAAAATGAGGAGGACGTGACCTACATATTGGAGATTTTGAGGACTAAGGGTCTACGGTGATTATGAGAAATTTACTTTATCAAAATCTCTCTCTAGTTAAGCATTAGGGGAGATATAAGCACAATCTCTTTAAAGAAAAAGGAAAATTTATGGATAGGAGCTGTTGTTTTGAAGGTGGAACCCATAGTAAGCCTCTGTTCTCTTGTTTGTCTGCTTATGCTTGGGATGATCTTCTCTCTTTATTATATTGGTGTTTCCCAAATGAGGCCCTAATCTTGTGGCTACATTTACTACAAGCTCTAACCTCTAACAAACCTGAGCCAACTTGAACTGAGAGCAGCATGGGTTGGGAGTTGTTTTTAAATTTTTGAGTTGCTAGCCTTTGTTGTTGTAATGCAAGGCTATGTAGGAAAAAATTCATGTAACGTTAGCACTTTTGGAACTAAGAAAGTTGTTGATTGCTTAGTAGTGGGGTGAAAAGGTTGGATCTCAAATTTACAGTGCTGCTGAGGCTTGGAAGTTCCTTCTAAATACAAGTGTGTCCTGCGCCACACTGACCCACATCTTTGGATTCACTCCAAATTATTGGTTTCACTTGTTTTTTGACATGCCGAAAGTATCACTGTTTTCAGCGAACAAAAACTGTTCTGGAAATATAAAGGAGGGGCAGACATTATAAGAGTTTGCTTATTTTTGCAGCAATCCAAACAGTAGGGATTGTTATAAGTATGGCTGACACTGAACATTATAAGCACTTTTGTTTTTTGGTTGCAAAATCTTCCTCAGCTCTTTATTTGGATGAACATTTGAAGCATCAGCCACTGTGACCTAAGTGAATTGATCTGTTAAAGAGTGAGGTGACTTGCAGTGCCGGTATCTTATATATCAACTGTCAAGATATAAATTATTCTGGTCCCATTGAGTTAGCCGAGCTGAACTCCATCATCAACTCAGGTGGCTCCTAAGTCCCAAGTGAGATAATTTTAGAAGAAAATGAGTGAGTACCTCAGTTGTCTGTCATGGGTGCACTGCCCCGCCTATTTATTGTCGAGTTGAATGCATCCGATGCGGAATAAATAATATCTTTGGTAAGAAGGATTGGACTTTGCATATTATTATGTAATGTAGCTTACATAACCAACCTACCGTACCCCCTCAAAAAAAAAAAGAGGAGGATTCCAAGCCCACGCCAATGCTTCATGAGAAATGTAAGTCCTGCCCATATCTTTCTCGCGGGAGATTCTAAGAACAATTTGCTGCGCCGTGGGGCTGATGGTGTTTTTATTAAAAAATATCTGAAATTTTTTTAGGTGGCATTCAACATGATCTACATGTCTATATAACTTGATCTCTAATTGGACGACTAAAAAAATTAAAATTAAAAGTTGAATCTAAATGAATAATGAAAAATGTTTTTACTGTTTAGAGTTTTAAATTTTAAGATATTTTTTTTAGGTTGTCCAATTGGACATCGGATTTTACGGTCTTGGATCACGTGTGCTCACGAGGTGTAATCTTTTTCTATCATTTTTTCGACTGATCAGATGATACCAAGGTCAAGTTGAGGTGGTCCCTCTGGTTCCGCAATTTAAAAAAAAAAAAAAAAGTACTATCGCATTCCCGTGTAGGATCACATTGTCATACACGGAATGACAGATTACATTGCCAGACGGTACAATCCATACAATTCGGTGCCACAAGCATTACTCGTGTAAGAAAATACACTTCTTTGCTTTTGATGATTAAGAAACCACAACCACAGCCTGCACATGGGGGACAACACTGCACCATCCTCTACACAAAGCTGGTGGGAACCCTTTCTTCACTGTCAAAATAGAGAAATGTACCAACAATGCGGGTCCTGGCGTGGGGAAAGTGGCTCATCCAAACGGATGGTCTTGTGCGTTGTGGTGGGTAATTAAAGTGTGCCAAACGAGGGGAATGCAGAGAGGAATGGGGAAAAAGAAGGAAAGTTAGTTTTGCATCATTCCAAACAACTAAAAACACCGTAAAATAAAATAATTATTTTAAAATATGCTATTTTACGTTAAAACAAACAACCTTAGCCCATTTGCTTTTTTTTTTTTTTCCACATAGAATCTGGCCATTTACGTCCCTAGAATAGAGGATTTGCAGATGGTTCTCATGGCAAAAGGCATCCGGCCTCAGTACATAAACACAAGGGTGTGAAATTTCCAAAAAAATTAAAAAAACCAGTGAACATAAGGGTGCTTTCTTTATTCATATCGCTGTCAGAAACTAAAGAAAGACCTTTTGTCGCATCTAAATGGTATGTATATGATAATATACAACTCTCTTTCCCCCTTACCTTCAGAAATAGGGTGAGATGACCTCAGTGCACCCTTAAAGGAAACTTTCGACTGTCTTCGATTCATCATTGTTCACTTGCTCTTTGCCAAAAGGACATCCGGTTCTCCTATCAGTTTTTCATTTTTTATTTTGAGATTTTTGCAAATAACCACGCACCATTTTCTAACTATCCCAATTCAGATAATCCGAATATTGAATCATAGTGGACATGGATAGACATGCATTCACTCTATATCTACTCCATTAACATGCCTATGTTCAATGCTTAGAACTGAATCTTTCTTGATTGTAAGTATCATCAGGCTTGATATATGTGAAAGGACTCCAAGATCTTTTGATATGTCTTTAAGACAAACTTTAGAAATCTCTTGAATCTATTCCTCTAGGTCCTTCTGCCCAATATGTAATTTATCTTGCTAAGTTCTTCAACTAAAAAGTGGAACCACGCTTGTGTGATTCTGATCAGTGCCCTACCATTTTTGTCTTGGATGATGTGAATGCTTTCTTATTAGATGCAGATTCATCAGCATCTATAGAGGTATATTGTCTGAAGCGGTAAGTGGTTCACGCCAGATGTCCATTAGATATTCTCATTGTTTTCAACATTTGTGAAAAGAGACACATCTCTCTGCCATTACCTAAAGATGAAATGTATCTTGCAGCTTATATGGATATATTTCCTATTAGACCTCTCGATAGGCAAAAAAACCAGTTCATGAAAAAAAAAAATCTTTCTAAGTGGATTAGCTCTAATGGGGAAGAGGCCATTTTGGCCTCCACAAAAGGCTTTCCTATAGGCTTTTCTTACTAAGCATGGTTCACATATAGGAAGGCTTACCTTAGTGAGGGACCCTGATAGGCCCTCTAGAACCACACCAGTCATCGTCTTCTATCCAATGCCCCAATCTCACATGCCATTTCACAAAATTAGAAACAACATCATAAGAAGAAGATTCAATTAAGAAAATAGAATCATTATATTCTAAATTCATAATTAATAACTTGTTCTTTAAAGACCCATTTGGTATCACGATACGCTGGAGATATCCTTGTTTTAACCCCACTCCTTGTTTGGCATGTTAAAATTCACGGGGGATAAAAGGGTTAAGAGGATTAAGTTAACCCCCAAAAAAGGGCTTAAAGACAAGGATAACTTATACCACCTTTTTGGTAGAATAATTTAACCCTTATGTAAATCCCATTTACCAATACCATTTTTCCCACCCCTGATACCCAATACAACCCTCCCCCTCTCAACACCCTAGCCCCTTTCCCCCTCCAATCTTGTGACCTAGACAGCGGGCTCCTCTTCTCCTTTGACACGTGCTTCATCTCCACCCAGGTATCTCTAGCATGTGCATCATCTCCACCTTCCTCTTCGGCGTGCACATCATCTCTGGCTTCCTATCCTTCGTGTGCGCCTTCTTCCCCAGTAGCTTCCTCTGGCTTGGTTCTCTATTGTTCGCTTTCCCTTAGAAACAGAGGCTTCTCTTTCTTATTCAACGTTGGGATTCTCTTTCATTAATGGCACCAGAGTTGTGGTCATCTCCTTCCCTCAAGACCATGGTTATCTCCTACATCAATGGCATCAGAGCTAGCAAGTAGAGGTGGCTCACGTGGGAAGGAAGGCTACGTCTTTAATAACCTTGGATTTATCCTTCCTTCACATGACTATGCATCTGTGGGTTTCCTGTGAATATTTTGCTAGCCACGTTACCGCCCATTGTATGTTAGTTTCGAGCTCCTCTATTAATTTAGGGCTGCTCTGTTAATTTATTTTAGTGTGCTTGTATGTTTATTTATTATGCATCTATATTGATTTATGCATACTTCTTTATCGTGCATTTATGTTGATTTATTTCCTAGGCATGTATGTGAATTTATTTGTTAGTGCATGTATGTTGATTTTATTGCTGTCAACCTGTGATGGGCATGAACGTGTGCCTATTTGATGATCTTATGGCTATTTTGGGGAGGCGACACCCTAATTTTAGGGTTGTTTTGGGGCTTTCCTATGCTTGGAATATAGGGCTTGTTTTGTATGCATGTATGTAGGTTGAGTTGTGCTTTTGTTTTTTATCCAATATGTATGGCCTATGCCTCAATTTCAGTCCAAAGCTGGGCCTTTTTTGGTGGTTATTTTGGGACTTTCCTATGCCTGGACTATAGGGCATGTTTCACTATGCATGTATGTATGTTGAGTTGTGCCTTTTTTATTATTGTCATGGCCTGCCCCAATTTCAATTCAAAGCTGAGCTATCTGGCTTTTTGGGGCTTTCCTATGCTTAGACTATAGGGCATGTTTTGTATGCATATATGTATATTGAGTTGTGCCTTTTTTTCTATTATTGCTATGGCCTATGCCCCTATTCAGTCCAATGCTAAGCGCTCTAGATTTTTGGGGCTTTCCTGTGCTTAGACTATAGGGCATGTTTGTATGCATATATGTATGTTGGGCTATGCCTTTTTTTTTTCTATTGTGCATGGCCTATGCCCCCTTTCTTTAGGTGGCTGTTTTGGGGCTTTACTGTGCCTTAATCTTAAAGGCTGCCATCATTGTGCATGTATATCGATGATTAGTTTTGCCTACGTTGCAACTAATGTTACCTAGTAACTGTCACATGACAAAATAGTTTTAGTTTTATCATTAATTTGTGTTGTATGCATGCAATGAATTTTGTTTTTACATAGTATGAGTTCAACAAAGGACAATAAGAGTAGAGACAAGCTAGAGCGTTGAAGTAGATCAAACCTTATTAGACCTATTCGTAGACCACAGGGTTAATAATGATGGGTTTGCCAATGGCAACTTCACTAAAGAGGCATGGAGAACCATGGTGGTTAAGTTCAATGAGATGTCTAAGTTAGGATACTCATTGTCAAACCTAAACAATTGTTTCTTATCATACCAACCCTAACCTGATCTATTCTCTATTGTGCATGGCCTAACCTGATCAGACATCACTGTGTGCGGAATCAAATGCGCGACCATGTGGTTCTGTCAAAACGATGCCGCTAGCCGCACAAGCATTTGGCCTCCAGTGGTATCCACACGACTCTCTCGTCGAAGGTTCATCCTCGCTCCCTCGTCCATATCAACACGATCGCCGGTCTTTCCTTACTACGATGGACCCGACGACATGCAGGTGAAGAGTTTCCTCGCTCTAGGGTTACATCAGGCCAAAGGGTGAAAGAGTTTACACCCGTAACCTTGACGTCTCAGGTTACATTAGGCCCAGTGGCGAATGGGTGCACTTCTAGTAGTATCACAGCCAACTCCACAGTAAGAAACGCACCAAAAACTGTCACGATAATCCAAGAAAACACCGACCCGCTGAGACAAAACAACAACCCCTCGGATAGCGCGCTGGCTACTCCGGCCTGTCTGGCTCTAGGTGATTCTGCCTCTTCCCAGCCACAAGTGACACACCGACATGTAAGACTCCCACACCGGTACAGCGTCACTGCCACATGGACACCGCATCACTTCCATAACGAATAAGGTGTCAAACACAAACCACGGTCGTTTTAGGTTCACGATCGCATAAACGCACACAATGCGATTCAAATCACATAGAAATCCCCGCCCTTAATGTATGATTTCAAGCATGCATTTAATATGATTGCCTAACAATATACACACATGTTAATTACAGGAATTATGGGGCTATGGCTTGAATCGCGTCATTCATGGTCGACACAATTCACAAATCGCGTCGTCCTGAGTCGACGTCATTCAACACCCTAAACTGGTTCCCCAAAAATCGACCTCGAGACTTCAGGGGTATCGGCCTAAATCGCGTCGACTCAGGCCGACGCCTTTTGCAAAACGCATCGCCCTGAGTGGACACCATTCAACGCCCAAGCCCACAACTCCCCCAAGCCACAACGTGGGATTTCCTCCTCCAAATCGCCCTAAACGCCACAAATAAAAAAGATAGGGGAGAATCCAAATAACCGAATTGAAAACACACCGATCTCCATTTCATAAAAATGGGCATTTACATCAAAAGCCTCCTAAACATACTCATTCTACCCAAAAATCCTAACAGCTCCATAGCATGTTTCAAAGCGGAAAATCATGGGTTAAAATAACCAAAACACGTACGAGGATCGTCACCCTACCGATTACTTAAACTCTTCCTAGCTCCTTACCTCCGAACCGCCACACCGCAAACCGCCGCCAATGCCGCCGTGAATGCCGTCACTCCGCCGGGACGTCGGCCACCGTCCGAAGAGTGAAGTGCCGCGATGGAGATGGTGACGGAAATGGTGAGAGGTAGAGGGGTGTTGGAGTGGTGGAAGAGAGGGAAGAGAGAGAGAGAGTGAAGGAGAGAATGAGGGATGGCTCGGAGCGTCTAACCGAATCGCGCTAAAATGTATCGTTCCCAGACGACACCAATCAGACAACAAGACGGAGTCGTACACTGGCAGATCTCTGAATTGCGTCGACCACATGCGACGCCATTCAAACGACAAGACCGGAGCCGTACACACACGTCCCGACGTCCGACCACGCGTCCCACCAGCATGGCTCCTAAATTGCGTCTCCAAAGGCCGACGCCTTTCAAAAAGCGTGTCGAGTGCACCAGGCCTACAAGGATCCAAATCAAGTTGACATCGAAATCGAATCCGAAACTTCAGTCCTTACATTAACTTTTTCACAAAAATATTTATCACATGTTGTGTATCTTTATGTTTGTAGCATAAGCTATCTTTTAGGAGAAGAAAACAAATGACTTTAATGACGGTAGAAGTATGATAGCATTATATGTAAGTGGTGGCATAGGGGAATATATCATATGAATATTCCATAGTAGCAAAAATCTGAGTCATCCATATTATTATTGTCCTATTGGAGTAAGAGCAACACCATCTACATTTTTATCTTTTCCCTTTGTTATTGCATTCCTATTGTGACATAAACTTTGTAACATGTTTTGAGTGATAACTCGTCGATTTCTTCATGTAGGTAGATGAGTTGTCTTATGTCCTTGTGACAAAGGACCATGTCAAAGAAGAACATCACATATGAAGAATTCAAATAGAAAAGTCTTCTATGTATGTCTTGAATCTAAGGTGGGTTGTTGCACATTTTTCCTTTGTAAGTTATTGAATTCAAACCACTATCCATTATCAGTTATTTTGTGTGCAACATGATAACGTCGTTGTAGAATGTGATTTTTTTATGCGGATTGAAGAAATTACGAAGGTCAACGTAAAGAATACATATTCCAAAGAAAAGAAAGATGAAGGATTTATAATAGTCAATGAAGTGAAGCAAGCCATTGAAATGGAGAAGTTGTAGCTAAAAGCATAACGACACTTTGTGACTGTTTATTAATGAAGGTGAAAAAAATTAAAGTTGCGTAATGAGAAGAAATGATCAACTATTGTAATTTTCATTCTATCTCTGTAATTATTAGTTCACATGTTTAAACTCTTTAAACAATGTACTATGCCTATATTTTCGGAATGAAGTAATGATCATCCTATTATTTTGAATATTGCTAATTCCTTCTATTTGATCCTATTATGTTTATGGGTTGTTTATATATATATATATATATATATATATATATATATATATATATATATATATATATATATATATATTAATTGCTATATGTATGAAATTGCATAATTAAGTGATATCATGGCTACTAATAAGTATCATAAAGAACTTAACAATATATAAATAAATGATAGCATTAATATCACTAAGCATGTTCACTATCTAATTAATTTCATTATTAAATGATAGCACTACTATTAATATATTTAATGTATATTATAGATCTTTAGTATACAATTATCTTCATAATTAAATGATCCCATTAAATGCTCATAATTAAATGATGTCATTCCTACAATATATGAGTAATTGATAGCATTAAATGGTAAACTTACATCTTCAATATATCATTATGTTCATAAAAGAACTAAATTATCTTCTATATTATATAATCTATAATGTATATCATATATCCTTAATGTAATTAAATTCATTCTTAAGTAATGATAGCATTACTATTCATAAAGACACATATATTATATAATTATTTTCATAAAAGAACATGCCTATCTTTAATGTATTATATATATTTAACATACAACTATGAATGTCTATCTTTAGTATTATTATATATCTTTAACATACAACTATGAACATAATTAAATGCCATAAGTACTACTAATAAGCATCATTTAAAAGAACTTAATCATCGTTAAAATATATTATATATCTTTACTACTGAGAAGCATTTTGAATATAGATTTATATTTAATATGTCATTAAATAGCAAGGTTAATCAATGGAAGCCAATTAACGGTTCTATAATTCCTAAGTCTCCTCATTCTCAACTAAACAAAGCTTAAGCATTCCCCTCTTAACCTGAGATAAGGAGGGTAGAAGGGTCTTTTTTGACAAGTTATCCTAGACAATATCCACGTTTCAACCAAATAGAGAACATGAATAACTTTTCTTTCATCTTTTTCCATACTAAATGTACCCAAGAATAGAGATAAACTACACTGGGTTGACTTATGCTTATTCCTGCCAATTTTTATCTCGATACCAAATGGGACCTAAATGACCATGGCCATAAAGCACAGACCAAAGTAAAGAGACACTCTAGTTCCAAAGAAACTAAATGAGCAACCTCAACACTAAAGTACTAAACTTAAAAAATAGATTACATCGAAAACTAGGTTCATAGAGCACATCATGTAATAGAAGAATGTGCCCATGTTGCATCCTTAATTGGTACGAATCAACTCCAAGGACTTTTTCGTAAGTATCATACCTTATAGTGACATACTTGCGACAAGCTAATACTTAATGACAATCTAAAAATCTAGCTCGCTCATGAGCTATGTAACTTGTTGCTCTTAAGTCTACAATCCAATGAGAGTTTATATAAATAACAAATATATTTTAGCACACACATATTGATGAACTACATATGAGACTAACCTGCTAAGTTCAATCACTGACATAGTGTCCCATCTTCTGACAATTGAAGCACTTGACCTTGCTCAAGTTTTTCTTTCCACCCTTGCCACATTTATCTTTTGGTTATTATGAGGACCCTTTGTCTAATCAACCTTATATTGTATATTCTTCTTATTCTAGTTGCGTCTAGGCCTCTTTCTTTTATGCTTGTTTGCATCAGCCCTTAATGCAATATATGACAGGTCACTTCTTTGCACTTTACCTGAAGCTCAAAGTGACATGGAACATCATTGAAAGTCTTTGCATTCTCATTATAAGTCAGTATCAAATTGATGTGCTCTCAAGAAGAATTGGGTGAGACCTTAGCATTGTTTTCAAGGCGTTGCCTAGCTGTCGCCTAGGCGACAAGGCATTCCATGTCACCCAAAGAGACATGGCGCCTAGGCAAGCAACCCATTAGCCTAGGGATGCCCAACCTGCCTAAGTCTAGCACATTCTGCTTTATTTTAGAAATGGCCCTCCTACTTTTAGGTTTGCTATAGTTATTATAAAAAGTTGATGGCTATTTCTGTATAACTCTCCATTCTTTGTACCAAAACAAAGAAACGACGATAAAACTTCTCACTCAGTTCCCACCTTTTGTGGATTCCTCTACTTGTGCATAGTAGGTTTCCTCTCTCTCTCTCTCTCTCTCTCTCTCTCTCTCTCATGGTCATCGAAAAGAATGGAAACTTGGATAATCTTATATTTGTCTTTCTTTCTTTACATGTTATGATCATTCAACTAGTAAATTTTAGGCTAAATTGATATCTTCCATCTTGATTGATAGGTACTTACAAATTCTCATTGGTTTTTTTCTTAGTCATTTATTAATGTTTGTTAATATTTGCCATTTATAATAGTTTCCTTCTACATTATAGGTATATGTTGATTGTCGTGAATGTCGTTGCTTGGTTGCTACCCTTGTATATAGATAAAAATAGAATTTACTATGGTAGAAAATGTAGGTAGTAATCCTCTTAAAACATATTAGGTTATATAAATTAGGCTTCACCTAGGCGCCTTGCCTTGTCACCTAAGCAATAAGACAATAGGCTATCGCCTTGGTCACCTTGGTTTCCTTGACAATATTGGACCTTAGCACGGCAAGCACTTGTTGCTCGTCAGAGAGTTTAATTTCAAATGTCTTCAATTCACTAATCATTTGAAGACATCACCCTCAGGTGCTCTGCCATAGAGTACTTGAGGTCCATTATATATTGATTAAACCTTAATGTCAAGGTCCTCAGACTCATTGTTGATGTGCTTTCATACTAGAGCTTTAATTGCTCACACATCTCTTTAGTAGTTTTATAACTCTCGAACTCTTTAACGAGAACATTACGCATGCAGCTCAATATAAGATAGTGCTCACTCTTATTGAAATATTTGGGCCTTTTGGATCAGATTGTCAGGTCTCAAATGTTGTGTTAGTGGGTCACTAGGCGGGTTCGGCAGGCCTAGGATCCATTTTTGGCCGTACAAGTTGGAGGGTAACCTCTGAAGTTTCGGATTTCTTCCTGATTTAGCATGTCATATACAAGAGTGAAAGGTGTCCGGTCGACCTGACGTGTTTTGCAAAGGCGTCAGTCTACTTTGGCGCATATCACCCTGTATCTAGATGTGCACAGTCTGGTGGGCCCCCATTAGCATTGTGGTAGGCGTTAGCTTGTCGAGATGCATCTTATGAGAAACATCAGCTTGACATGACACATTTCAGTTGTTATCTCTGTGCTTCGTTCGCTCCATATGGCATTCTCTCTCATGCGTGGCAACGTCGGGAGGCACCCCTCGGTGGCTCCGTCGACGGGCATGGGGTTTAAACCCCTTTTCCTTCCTCTCTTTCTCATTTTCTCATCTTCCTCCATCCTATTCCTCTCCACCCTCCTCCACCACTCCTAATCTCTCCTTCTCCCTTGCGATGGCTGATAGGAGGCAAGGAGGTGGCAGCGATGGGGTGGCTTTAGTGGTGGGGGTAGCGTGGTTGACGGCGTGGCAACGAGGTTGGCAACGCGGTGGCACGTGGCAACAAACTGCGTGCTAACCGCAGGATGTCAATCGGCTTGAAGGCGGAAGCAACCACGTGAAAGATCCCTTTAGGACTTTGGAGGAGTGGGTGACACTAGGTAAGGTGATGGTTCCTCTTCTACAAACTAGGTTTCTTCTTAGAAGAGCATGCTAGGGTACTTCCATGCAATTTTTCCTCCATGCTATCAACTATATGAGTGAGGCGTTCTTTTGAGCTTTGAGGGTGTTGGGGAACCGAGGGAGCTTGGGGATATGGCCTCAGTTTAGAAGAGTCTCTCTGATAACGTGTCTAGGAAGTGGGACGTCTTTCTGAAAGTGTCCAACAAATGTGACGTGTTTTAGAGTGACCCGAAACCCAAACTCAATTTATAATCTCTCTTTGAAAAATATCCAATAAGGGGGACGTCTTTCTTAATAGGCATCCGGCTTACTCGTTTTAGATTGGATGATACCCTTTGATTACTTGTTTCTGATTATCTATGAAGACGTTCAAGAAGGAAGACGCATTCTGATAGGTGTCAAGCATGGCCGATGCATTTCAAGTGTATAACTGAACTTCCTAAATAGAAGCATCTCATGCGTGTACTAATATTATAGATGATGTCTTGTATAAATTATGTATTTAAATTCTTGTATAAACTATTAGATATGTTCTTAAATAATTGCATGCTTGAATCATTCATAAGTGAGTGGCTTTTACTCGACTTGTACTTTATGTTTATGGTTTAAACCCGAGAGTGACTTCTTCTACTAGTAGTACACTATGTATTAGCAAAAAAAATTATGATGATCATAATAAAAAATTAGTTATCCTTAATCATGCTTAAACTAGTTAAAATAAGGCAAAAAAATGCAAGTTTTAAGACCAAAAACTCAATTTTTAATTATGATATTATTTATATGTCCTATTATGTTTGCTTAAATGCCCACAGTTCTTAAACAGATTTTTAAAAACTAATCCTTTCACTTAATCCTTTTAAAAATCTGACAAGTTAGATGGGCCTAGGCCAAAGCCTAGTTAGGATTTGTTAGCTAAAAAAGAGGGAATCGGCCAGGCTGCCCGGCGGCATGCGTTGCAAGCGGCGGTGCCAAGTTGGGGCCGCCTGGTTCAGAGACCGGAGCCACGTATATGGGCCATGGCCTCCCCCTGATCTTAGAAGTTCTTAGTATTCCTGCAGCCAACTCTTATATTTTTTCAAAATTGGCCCCCATGTCTCTGCATGCTGATATATCTTAATTTATCTCATGGCCCCCCTTTTTATATTGGGTAAGCATTGTGTGGTAGAATTTTTTTTTCTCTCTCTCAAAGAATCTAAACTAAAAGACAATGTGTCAAACAATCTAACTCAAAGACAGGGTCTCACATTTATCTGCCTCTTGAGAAATTTGATGCGACTATATAATCAATAGCTGCAAGTTAGGGCCTGCAGACCTTATCAGCCAAGTGCAAATGAAAGCAAGGAAGACGAGCAATGGAAGAAAAGATCAGGCATTTTAAAATAGAAAATAAAACATAAACATATAAAAATTGAAATAATTTGACATTGCATCCGACACTTTGTCCTTCTTTGGTTGGTCTCCATTAAACAGTATGAAAACAACATGATCCATTTTTGGTACAATCTGTGTCTCATTCTTAAAGTTTTTCCTTTTGGTTCTTTTTTAATATAAAGAAGTCTTCCTTTCTTTTTTTTACTTTTCATGTTTGTTTCTTCTTAGGCCTTAAACACTCTCGCTGAGTTTCTAGATCTAGTTAGATTCATAGATTCTAAGTTTCTGATTGCCTCTCGGTAATATATTTAAAACTTCATTATCTCCTATCTGATTATCTCCTAATTGACAGATAAGGAGAAGACTTTAGATAACAAAACATAGTGAGATATTATATTCTAGTCAGGAATTTAGTGACACGTTGAAGGTTTTCTCTATTTGTTTATAATGTTAAAAAAAGAAAAAATCATTCTGTGTGTGAGATTATGTAGGTTTAAGAAAGTAAAAATGTAGGTAAGATATTCCATTATAGATTGTTGAGAAAGTGATCACATACATATTTAATATATATTCAGCTGTGGATGATTTTGCCTTGACAAAAAATGTCCGACACAACTTACGTAGAAGTTTTCCTTTTATTTACGTAAAGATATTATTAATCTTTATAAACTGTCTGACCCTTTTCTTTGTTATAATTGCAAGTTGGATTAAACACAAAAAATAATATTGTTAAAATGGATAAGTTGCCATTAGCTTGGGATACATACAGGGCAAGGAGTTGAAGAGGTGAAAGACGGATTTTCTTTTACCATGATACAAGATATATGTACAATTATTTTCACTGGTTTTAGGTCTAACAAAGACATCGGCACAACAATATGAAAATCATACGGGTAACCCCAATCCTTTCTAGAAGCTGAAAGCTAATACAACATTTTTGCCTCCTCTCTAACTAACGACATTAGCCATGTCAATGAAAACTACTCCCTCCACTTCGGTTGCCCTAAATGATGTTAGCACTCACAAGTCTGTCGGTATTATAGGATTGTTAAGTAATCTAATAAGGAAATAGATACATCTATTCTTCCATGAGGCTGAAGTTCATCCACATTCTATCCGTGCAATCAAGAAAACTTACAAGTTGAATCATTCTATTGATTTTCAGTATTCCTCAGTGTGCGCATAAATGTTATGGGAATATTTTGACCTTAGATCAAGATCCATTCATCTAAAGATGTCAAGGTGAGCAAGAAAATAAGCACTCAGAAGAAAAATGATTCTATACCCTTTTTGGGCATTATACCTGAATACAGATGATAAAAACTAAAAAAGAAAGGATTCTCGAAACCTCGCATAAGAAAAAAGGTTTATCTCCACAGATACACCGCAAGAGTAAAATGCAGGTCCATGTTCAAATGACATGTTCATTTCTTCAAGCTTTCAGGTGACATGAGACAGCAGCGCCCGTTGAGAAGCCATTCCAACTCGACCAGAAACGGATTGGAATCCCTCAGAAGATGTGCACAATATCATAAGCAAATCTGTAGATGTTAAGGAATAAAACTCAAACTTGGATGAACTGTATCATCTCTCATGAATGCATATAGAATTGTGACCCACTAGGTTTCAAAATCCAGTGTCAACTATATTTTGTTGCTGGATCCTGTTAGCTCATATTCAACACTGAGTAGTTCGTCAAACGATCTCTTGCAATGGCTCAAGCAAAGAGATCAGGGAACCAAACCAACTGAATGTCCAATCAGGGCAACTCGTTTGGCATGTTAGACTTCTCAGAAATCTGGAAGGTACCAACTCATGAAAGGCTTTCAGGTCGGGATTCTAAACCATGGGCTATTATTTTGACAGCCAATGCAAAATGTAATGTTTTGATTTGATAGTATGATTTTGAAGAGAATCAGGGTACTGCAAGTTTGATGCATGTCGTGGAAACAACAAATAGCAAATGAACATCGATTTCTTTGCGCATGTATATAATCAGAATGCAATAATATATGCAAATATAATATTGAAAAAAAAAAACAAAGGCTGGTGAAAATAAGCACGACCGCCTGTGTGGCTTAGTGCAAAGGATACGTCCAGAACAGCACGAACGACTGCAAAAATATCATCATGATGATCTTAGTGCCATGCATAATAACAGCCAATAGTATAGAAATGACAACAATAGAAGGAAAAAGAAACTAAAAAATAAAATTTTAATTGAAAAAATAGGATCTTGCATAAAAGATTGCATATAAACCATTCATGGACGATCAACAAAAAAAACACATGAAGCGGTGATGAAAAATAACTGACACAAGTATAAACTATATGGCCGGTTGCCAAAAAAAATACATAATAAGCATAGCTCTGATTCAAAACTCAAACGCGCCAGCTGATTAGTGCATTTTAGGACCTTTCATCGAGCAATCACGAATCTTCATAGACTACATTGTTAAAGGATAAATACTGACTTGGACAACAGATGACCCTGACCAAATGATCAAGATAGAGATATTGTACAGGATATAAATGCATCAAGAAATGATTTTTTGGGGCAAGGGATAAAGAAACTGAACCAAATGTTAGAAATCTTTTCAAATAATTAAAAAAGACTCATGGACAGTGACAAAAGAACCAATTGAGATATCCATACTCCTAATCAAGTTATCCAAAAAGGGACATGGATTAGAAAGTTTATAGAACAGTCACTGAAAAAAGTGTTCACCGAATAAAAACGAATTATATCATCGATTTTGAATTTATCTATATGTTGGGCTAATAATCACTTAAGAATATTGATGTTCCCTAGAAGAACTAATGCAAAAAACACTTGCAGGATAAAACTAAATCATACGAACAAGTTGCAAAATTCTCTGATTCCCGAGTAATCAGAAAAAGTTAGGGTAATAACCAGCAAGCATAAGTAATCCATAAGCATGGCAACCAAGCCCAGAAATGTATCAGACAATTCGCTCACGGCTTCTCAATCACACTTAATTAAATGTAGGAAGAAATACCCTAAAATGTTGAACCAAGATAGGTTAATTCAATAGTAGCACAGCTTCTTCAAGCCTAGTAATTTATAAACATTTTTAAATCTGAAAGCCCATAGATCAATGGAGTGCAAAACCATAAACATTATACTCTTGGTTTTCTAGTAGAAAGTAGGATTCTGCCGATTTCATCCTGCTAGTTCATAAAGTTATTCAAAGGAGTACGCACAGAAGAATTACTTGGTATAATTATTTAAGATCATCAGAACCTTACTGTCATTATAGGATGCTTTTAAATCACTCTTTTAGAGCTTCAAGAATCCCATATTGTAATGCATCATTGTTTTTTGGTCTAATATGGTCCCATTTTAACACCTCCCACTAACTAGTCAAGAACTATTCCAGTTTTCATTTCATGACAATATCAGGCTAACAGACAATGGTAGAAAGCTTAAAAAAAATAAAACAAGAGCAAATCAATACATTACAGTAAAGCATTTAATATTCAAGCCTAAGACTCGGCCCACTCTGAAGCCATGTCTCGTGAAGCTCTAAACCAGTAACAACCAAGGTACAGATACCCAGTGCAAATTTAGGAAGTGTGAACTTGTACATTTGAGAACATCCCAAATTGGCAATAACCTTCATTGAATTCCTTTTTACTACAAAGCTACACTGAGCAACTCCATCAATGAAAATGTGGCAATAATTGGCATGTCGTCCGCCAGATGAAGCCACCCACTATCATGTAACCTCTGGTCATCCCTTGTACAAACTTGGAAGATGCCTTGCTCTTACATTGCTCCATCCTTGAAGGGTCCTAGGCAGCTACATAAGTAGTGAATAATCCCAGATACCTGTGATTCTATCTGCTAATAGTTTTGTAAACCTCCATTATTTTTTCTCTTGACTCTGGTTTTGCTCTCAATTTGTGAGAATCCTCTACAAACTTTGGAAACTGTGTCCCTCACCTCCCCAATTCCAGCACCTTGCAGGTTCAGAGCATGACAGCCCCTTTGGGTCTGTATCCTAGCTAGAGAGCATTGATCATTCTGATCATAAAGTTCCCATTTAGCCAATTTCTGGTCCCGCTTCCTGCCTTCCAATTGTAGGCCCCCCAACTTAACATAGGATGGCTCCCTATTACCTACCCTTTCAGCCCTCCCAAGCTTCTACACTGTAGAACAATTTGGTATATGAAGCCAACCGCTGCTCCATAAGATAACTACTCACCAGATTCTTGGTCCTTGTCATCCCTGATGTCCTTTCCATCTTGGCAGCAAAGCCCAAGGACTTTCCCATCCTTCCGGTCACCCCATCTCATAACTTTGCTCACATCCTCTCTTGATCCTCCCATCTTCCCCATCTCTTCCATCCCCAGTATCTCTGCCATCTCTTCCATTTCTTCCCATTTCCCCATCTCCTAGTGCAGTGCCCATCAGATTATCTAATATCAGAAAATCCGTGTCTGCTCCGTTTAAACCTACTACTAGAGTTGAATATAGACAAACATGTCTCTCAAGGATCAGGTGTCTGTGTTTTAAGGTCTACTTACTGAATCTTACTTTCTGATAATGGCCCTTTTCTCAAAAATAATTGTGGATTTCACCACAAATTTTGTCAAATAATATACAAAGGTAGCACAACCAAATGGGAAGAGGAGAGGTTCCTCTCTTCACTAATAAATGTTATCTACAAAGATAGGAGAATGTAATTCAATTCCGCCGCCTCGAACTCCCAACAGAAAATAAAAGAAAAACTGCTCGATTAGGTGAAGGACAATGCTCTAAAGTGAATGTTTAGAGAAAAGCTCTACTTCTCCAGGAGAAACCCTCACTCTATTCCTCCATGTGCTCCATCAGAAAAAGGATTGAACTTCTGAAAGTACCATGAACTTGAACCTCAGATTCTTAAAATGGTCCACAAATCTTGGATTGCTCAAAAATTGATCTGAGGTATTGTAAGGCAACCAAACAAAGAATTACTGATTTTGATGACTAGTTGTCGTCTAAGAGAATTGTATGATCAAGAAAGGCAAACTCGGGGATCCGGACTCAGATCGTCTAGGTCTTGACTGATCCGATCCGATCCAGTCCGGTTCCCCACTTTCTTAAAAAAAAGGTTACATTTTTAAAAATATAAAAAAAATCATAAAAACTAAAAAAACATATATGATATATGTAGTACATAAGTGATGAAACTCGATTATCCTCATCGAAGTCATTAGAAGAAAGAAAAGACCCATCATCCTTTCCACCAAAATCTAATCAATCTGGATAGGAGGTGGGACATGTGGTTGGCTTTGAATACATCTAACCATCTGAACAAATTACAATAGTGGATGGAATATGAAATTTTAAAAAGAATGTTCATACGGCAACCACAATCTCCATCTTAGATCCTCCTGCTGACGTAGATGAAAATAGATGAGTCGGTGATGTAGGTGATCTGACTGTCAACTGTCTACGTGTTGTGCTAGATGATCATTCGTCCTGACGTAGATACCTCTAAAACTATACGCATACATCATAGGAGACTAAAGGACATGGGGTGCTATCTCTGCGTATCCCTACAAGATACTCCGCAAAACGATAGATCCCACTAACAAGGTGTTCACAGCAAAGACAATGGATTCGTTGAACTCCTGAGATTGTGTATCCATAGTCCCATGTCAGATGACGTCGCCCACGTGGCATCGATAAAAGAAGAATTAATAGAATTATCTGATCTGATCCCCTTCAAAAAAAAATTGTGTATAAAATTTAAAAAAATAAGCAACTCTACTTTGATTTCTTCACTTGAGACTATTTTATTTTTTTCTTTAGTAATTGGTCTCTCTATAACACACTCATTCTCTATCTTTCATCCCTTACATTTTATTTCTCTTACTCTTTTTTAACTTTTATATACGTTAATATTAACGGTTCTTAATAGTAAATAAAACAATAAGTTTATCATGTTGTGTCTAAGAAGAAAATTAAGAAATATACACCACTCTTTTTTTCTGTTGAGAATTATTTAGTTTTGAATACAAATATTGTAATTTATATCCAAAATCAAGTCACCCTCAATAGAAAAAAAGAATGGTGTACATTTCTTAATTTTCTTATTAACCACAACTCGGTAAACTTATAGATTTTATTTATCATTGAGAACTATTAAGACTAATATATTTAAGAAAAAAAAAAGAACAAGAGAGAAAATTTTAGAGAGATTATTAGAGAGAGAGTGTGTGATAGAAAGACAACTCAACTCAAATCAACTCAATCAAACCTTAATCCCAAATAATTAGGATCAGCTATATGAATTCTATGTCTCCACTCTAAACGGTTTTGGACTACCTCTTCTGAAAGGTTTAAAACCTTCGAATCATATTGTACTACCCTCTTTCAAGTTAATCTAGGTTTACCGCTTCCTTTCTTCCCCTTCTCTATCCTAATATGTTCCACTTTTCTAACTGGAACCTCCCTAAGTCTACGCCTAACATGCCCAAACCATCTTAGTCTCCCTTCTCTCAATTTATCCTCAATTGGTATCACTCCCACTTTTTATCTAATATACTCATTACGAATTTTATCTAGCCTAATATGTCCACACATCTACCTTAACATTCTCATCTCGGCAACACTCATCTTGAAGACATGTTGCCCCTTCATCGCCCAACACTCGCTAACATACAACATTACAGGTCTTGTCGCCGTCCGGTAGAATTTTCCTTTCAATTTCGTTAAGATCTCCTGGTCACACAAGACTCTCGTGGCAAGTCTCCACTCACCCATCCTACTTTAATCCTATGGCTAACATCCCCATCACACTCTCCGTCTTCTTGAAGGATCGAACCAAGATATTTGAAATGGGTGTTTTGTAGTATTGCCATCACATCCAAGTTAACTCCGTCCTTTTCACCCATCCGACCTTCACTAAACTTACAATACATGTATTCTGTCTTAATTCTACGTAACCTGAAACCCTTAGACTTTAAGGTGCTCCTCTGAAATTCTAGTTTTCTATTAACTCCCTCTTGCGTCTCATTATCAACACAATATCATCCGCAAACATCATATGCCACAAAATGTCCTCTTATATATCCTTTGTTAAATCATCCATAACTAATGCGAAAAGATAAAGACTTATTACTGATCCTTGATGCACTCCAATGGAAATAGAGAAATCTCGTGTTTCTCTTCCAACCGTGCAGACATTAGTAGTTGCTCATTCATGCATGTCTTTTAATACTTGTATGTACCTAGTAGATACCCTCTTGCGCTCTAACACCCACCACAAGACATCTCTTGGAACTCTATCATAGGCCTTCTCCAAATCGATGAACACTATATGAAGATCTTTTTTCATATCACTATATTTCTCTATCAAGCACTTAATGAGAAAGATATCTTCCGTAGTTGATCAACCTAACATAAAGCCGAATTGGTTGACCGAGATAGTTGCGTCACAACGTAAATGATGTTCCATAACTCTCTTTCACAGCTTCATAGTATGACTCGTGAACTTAATTCATCTATAATTTAAATAGTTCTGGATGTCTCCTTTGTTTTTAAAAATAAATACAAAAGTATTTTTCCTCCATTCATCTGGCATTTTTTTAGAGACTAGAATCTTGTTAAACAATCGGATCAACCATTTCACTCCTACATCTTCTAAACATTTCCACACTTCAATAGGAATTCTATCAGGGCCACAAACTTTACCTACTTTCATCATCTTTAATGCTTCCTTGCTTCTGAAAATATAATCATCCTAATATAGTTCACATTACGATCTGTTGTACATTATATGTCCACTATGTTTCCATTATGATTATCATTAAAAAGATTGTCAAAATGGCTTCTCCATCTTTCTCTGATGTCCTCATCTTTCACCAAAACTTTTCCTTCACTATCCTTGATGCACCTAACTTAGTTAAGATCCCGACACCTTTTCTCTCTTATCCTTGCCAATTTATAAATATACTTTTCCCCTTCCTTGGTTCTAAATTTCTCATACATCTTTTCAAAGGTCTGAACTCTTGCCCGACTAACAACCTTTTTTGCTTCCATTTTTACTATCTTATATTGTTCAAAAGCCTTATTATTATCACATTTTAACAATCTTTTATACCATTCTCTTTTACTTTTCACCGTCTTTTGTACCTCCTCATTCCACCACCACCTATCCTTCACAGGTGGGCCATGTCCTTTAGACTCTCTGAGTACTTTTCCAACTACTTCTCTAATATTTGAGGTCATATCTATCTACATAATATTGCCCTCCAAATCCGACTTCGAAGCACCCATATTAACAAGTTCATTCTTAAACACCACTTGCTTCATCCTTTTTAATTTTCACCACCTTGTTCTAACAACAGTCTTCCTTCTAAACGTACCCGACCACCTCTTGATCTTAATATCTAAGACTACTAGTGTTGACTTGTTAAGGCCTCTCCGAGGATAACTTTGCAATCCTTGCATAAAGCGCGATTTGTCTTCCTTGTGAGAAGGAAGTCAATTTGGCTTCTATTTTATCCACTTTTAAAGGTCACTAAATGAGATTCCTTTTTTTATAAAATGAGTATTTGCTTAGTATAAGGTCGTAGGCCATAGCAAAATTGAAGATACTTTTTTCCTCCTCATTTCTAGTCTCAAAGCCAAAACTTCCATGAACCTTCTCATAATCCTGACGTTCACATCCTACATGCCCATTGCGGTCCCCACCAATAAAGATATTATCTTCATTTGATATGCTCTGCTTAAGCTCATCCATATCCTCCCAAAACTTCCATTTACTCTCACTATCTAATCCAACTTGTGGAACATAGACACTAACTACATTAATCGCATCTCCTTCTATAATTAATTGCACTAGGATAATTCTATCTCCTACTCTCTTTATCGCTATCACTATATCCTTCAAAGTCTTATCAATAATAATACATACCCTATTCTTATTTCTCTCCTTTCTTGTATACTACAATTTGTAACCTGTATTTTTCAATTCCTTACTTTTCTCTCCTACCCATTTAGTCTCTTGAATACAAGCAATATTGACTTTTCTTCTTTCCATGGTGTCAACAAGTTCCATCAACTTTCCTGTAAGAGACCCTATATTCCAAGAACCTACTCTTATCATATTCTCAACCTGCACTTTCTTAGAATTCTTTATGTAGTAACATCTATTATTCTCTAAGTTTGTCATGTGTCCCATTTTCTGTTCGGTTCCATTGACTAGCTTCTTTATCCACATACGTCCATAATGTGAGAATCATTGCTCATTTAACACCACATCCGGGCGCCGACATGGCGCATCGCTTGCAGGGAACGCCCTCAACCCTTGCCTATTTCTCGCTACACCCGGACTCCGGTGCAACTCGTCGTAAGTAGAAGACGCCCCAACGTTAATTTTGATTGAATCCATATCATGAGATGTGACAACATTTTTACGCTGTCTGTCACCTACCGTAACCCTCCTTTATCCGGACTTGTGATAGAAAGACAACTTACTAAAAAAAACTCATTGAACTGTCCACCCAATTGTTGTAGAATACTAGAATGTCATTTAAAAAGAGGGAGAGAAATACTAGACAGAAAGAATTAGAAAGATGAAAAAATATAAGTAGATAAATATTAGACAGAGGAAGAATTAAGAAATATTTAAATTAAGTATATATAAAAAAGATTAAGAAGAGAAAGGGAGAAAATATAGTAATATACAATCATAAATTACATATAAAAAACTTAGAGAGAGAAGGAGAAAACTTGGAGAGATAGGGAAGAGAGAGAGAGAGAGGAAAGAGAGAGAAAGAACTTAGAGAGAGAGAGAGAAGTGAGGAAGTGAGTTGGTGGATGTAGCGGTCAAAAACCAATTTGGCGCTGATGACCGTCTGATCTAATCTTTGGCTACTCGATAGAATTTGTATTGAGGAGGAAGACACGCAAAGGGAAGGACCTGCAAAAGGAAGAAGACAATCAGGGGGCCCCCTATCTAGGTGCGGGAAAGATCTTCCAATGTCTAAGTCAAATACTTGAGTGAAAGGAAAGCTGAGTGGCTAGGATTCTTCGCTGCAAGTGAGCGTACCTTGTTCTGGAAGGGGGTAAATATATTTATACTGACATCTGTATTAAGACATTGGAGGGTAGTTTTTGTAATGGTAGTCTGGTAGCCCACGATTTGAGCCCCATGATTGAGGGGATCGTGGGCCCCCAGGCTAGAAGGCATGATCTTTATCTTAATGAGGTAAAAATCATGGAGCCTTACCTTGAATAGGCAGTTGCCTAAAGTGGAGCTGGGATTCCCGCCCAAGGAGAGGCGGGAAGTTTGAATCTTCTCAAAAAAAGTCGGCTTCTGGAGAAGTCGGTGCTCTGGGCCCTTGCCTGGGGCCCTTGCCCTTAGGCAGCCTTGTTGGCCGAAGGGCAGGAACTGTCCTGAGTGCTCCTTCTCGAGAAGTCAAGATCTCGATTAGTCAGCTTCTCGGGAAGTCGGGATCTTGGTCGAGTCTCGCTGAGCACTGTGTCGAGCCCGTGGAGGCATCCCAAACCATCTCCTACTAATTAAGTCGTGGGCCGCTGGGCTATTTTTGGGCCTTTCTATGTCGAGGTCAACTTAGCCCTTTTCGCTAGACCCCTAACTCTCAGGCTCGCGACCTATGAGTGTGAGAGCGATGTGGAGGTGCGTAGCTCCAAGAGGACCCTTGTCTACCTTGTCTCCTAATGTGACTTTAAACTTGTATGGCTTAAAATTGTAGCCAAGTACCATTCCCGAGTGTAAGCACTCGGGAAATATGGCTAAGTACTTTTTTTTAGTGTGGGCACTCGGAGATCAAATGGCTTAAAAGCCCTTATCGACTGTGAACACCTGAGGAACATACAGCTTAAGAGCCCTTCCTGAGTGTGGGCACTCGAGGGACATATGGCTTAAGAACCATCCCCACCCAAAGAACATATGGCTTAAGAGTCCTTCCCAAATGTGGACACTCGAGAAACATACGGCTTAAGAGCCCTTTCAAAGTGTGGACACTCAAAGGACATTGCTTAAGAGCCCTTTCCGAATGTAGGCACTTAAAGAACATATAACTTAAGAGTCCTTGCCGAATATAGGCACTCGAGGAACATATGACTTAAGAGCCCTTCACGAGCGTGGGCACTCAAGGAACATATGACTTAAGAGCCCTTCGCGAGTGTGGGCAATCAAGGAACATGTGGCTTAAGAGTCCTTTCCCAGTGTGAGAATTCGGGGAATATATGGCTTAAAAGTCCTTCCCGAGTGTGGGCACTTGAGGAACATGTGGTTTAAGAGTCATTCTGTGTGGTCACTCAGGGGATGAACATCAAGATAACTTTGGAGAAAACGATTTCATTGAATTCAATATCCACAACTGCATAATGCTTTACAGAGCTGACTTAACAATAATAGGCTCTAAGGTTCATAATTCGAAGTGTGGGGTACCTCTTTGCCTTCGAGTGTAGACAGTCGGTATGCCCCCATGCCGAGGATTTTTGAGATGCGGTAGGGGCCTTCCAAGTTGGAGGTGAGCCTTCCTGAGGTGAGTTATAGAGTCGACACCTTAGCCTTCCGCAGAATCAAGTCTCTTGGGAAAAACTGCCTTTCCCGCACTCGGAGATTGCAATACTTGGCCATTCTCCTCTCCTCGAAAGTGGTACGCAGTCACCGCCTCCTCGCAGTCGGCGTACTAGTGCGCCAAAGTGATAAGCACGTTAAGGGATCTTCAAATCCTAGAGCATGACTGCCCTCCTAAGCATGTCAGCTCGAGTGCCCCGTGTAACGACTGTGACAGTCGAGGACACCTCGAGCTTAGGCACGTGGAGGGCTTCCCTGTGGAAGCAGGCGATGTAACCCATGAGGGACTCTCCTCGCCGCTGCTTGATTGCTACAAGATTAGTTGATGATCTCTTACGGTGGGCGCATGCGAAGTGATCGCGAAATAACCTCCCAAATTGTGGGAACAAGTGGATAGATCCAGGGGCTAGTGAGGCGAACCACGCCTACGCTCTTTCCACCAAGGTGGTAGCGAAGGCACGACAGCAGACAACGTCCGGGACATGATGAAGCCTTATATGAGACTAAAAATTGTTAAAGTAAGTCTCGAGGTTGCCCTACCCATCATACATGTGGAGGTTGTTGATGGAAAGCTTCTTGGGAACTATTAAGTATCTCCTAGGAGAAAGGGATCGATCTTCGTCTTCATCGAAGGAAGAATGCCTCTCTCGAAGAAGACTCTCGAGGTGCCTCTCTTGCTGCTCCAGACGTCGTTCTTGCTCGTTGAGCCCCGTTCCCAATTCACGGCTGCGGCGGTCCACAGCTGGGTCCACTCGGGACAAGTGGGACCGAGCTGGCATATCAGAGCAATGGCTTTGGTCTTGTCACCTCTTCCCCGCCTAAGAGAAGAGTAATTCGACCCAACGACTCCCAAACCAACAAGTGGGGGGGTCGTTGCAACATATTTTCTGTCGAGGATGGTGAAGCGCCTTCCTACGCTTTGGACTCCTTGCCGCCCTCCTGGAGCAGCTTGTTAGGCAGGCTGCATGGTTTCACCTTGCAGAGTACCAACTTGGGGCACCAACAGGCGTTCTTGCATTAGCGTGAAGGGGCACCCAGCTGTTGTGCCACTACCCCTAGAGGATCGTTGCTATTCTACGACAAATCAGACAATGCGTTCTGGGAAATGTGGTGGTTGTTGGCGCCTCTAGCATTGTCCCATTGAGAAGGTGATCTAGCACGGTAATTGCTCTTGTTGTTTCCTTAAGCCATGGCTTCTTGCTCATTTCCGACAGACAGCGCCAATCATGTAGCGGTAAATTGGTTCGGCGTTGATGACTGTCCAATCCGATCTTTGGCTACTCGATATAATTTATATTGAGGAGGAAGATGCGTAGAGGCAAGGACTTGCAAAAGGAAGACAGTCAGGAGGCCCCCCCGTTTAAGTGGGGGGAAGACCCTCTGATGCCTAAGTCTGATCCTTAAGTGAAAGGAAAGTTGAGTGGCTAGGGTTTCTTGGGTGCAAGTGTGTGGTACCTTGTTTAGGAAGGGGGCAGGTATATTTATACTGCCCTCTGTATAAGACATTGGAAGGTAGTTTTTGTAACGGCAGACTGGTGGCCTATAATTTGGGCCCCCTGATTGAGGGGATCGTGGGCCCGAGGCTGGAAGGCACAATCTCTTATTTTAATGAGAGACGGAGATCATGGAGCCTTACCTTGAATGAATAGTTGCCTAAAGTTAAGCTTAGATTCCCGCCCGAGGAGAGGTGGGAAGTTTGAATCTTCTCGGACTTCTCGGGAAGTCAGCTTCTCAGGAAGTCAATGCTTTAGGCCCTCGCTTGGGGCCCTTACCCTTGGGCGGCCTTGCTGGTCGAGGGGCAACAACTGTCCCGAGTGCCCCTTCTTTTCGGGAAGCTGGGATCTCGGTTAGTTGGCTTCTCAAGAAGTTGGGATCTTGGTCGGACCTCATTGAGCCACTGTGTCGAGCATGTGGGCGCGTCTCGAACCATCTCCTACTGACTGGGGTGTAAGTTACTAGGCTGTTGTTGGGCCTTTCCGGGCTGAGGTCAACTTACCCTCTTTAGTGGGGATGGGGGAGGGCCTTGGGGGGGTTTTTTATAAGCCCCCCAAGGCCCTTTGGGGTCGTTCCCAACGGCTAGCCGTTCAACGGCTAGTTCGCAGCTAGCCATTGGGCTACAGATCGATCGATCCTGACTGATCGCAGCCGATCTGCCCGATCCCACCAAGGGAACTGGGGTCGGGCTCGGGATCGGATAGATCCGGCCAAAAACTGATCGGATCGGTCGATCTAATCCGCACCGATTCTGCCTTCCATGTGTATGATTACTTGACTCAAAAAATATCGTGAACACAAGTCACGAAAACAAGCTGCAGTAACAGTAGCTCTTCTGCTTCTGATTGCTCTTCCACTTGGCCTCTTCTAAAAACAATATACGGCCATGTTGTTGCTCTCCAGTTGTTAAGATTCCATGATTGTGTGCCATTTTTTTATTATCAAATGAACAACTATCTCAATTTTCTAAAGACAAATTCATTGACTTTAGTCTTCCTTAAAGACAATATATGATACCAAACTAGAAATCTTTCGTTTGAGCTCTCTCTTTTGGAATAAGATTTTTACCTTCAGACAAGTAGAACCTTGTTATAGACATTTTCAAAGGCAAATTCATAGTTGTTAAGGTGGTAATGTGACCCAAGGCATTTTTGGGTCCCCAAGCACCAGTTTGGAACCCGACCTAGCTGTCTCTCCTGTCGGATTACTTAAAAAATCATGTCATTTTTTTGGGTCTTTATTGTTTTTATCTGGAGAAATATAGGTCGATTTTATGTATTTTATTTTTGGACTATGAGAACTTGGGATTAGCCCTCAGGGAGTCCAAGACTTCGGATCAGACGAAGATCCGAGTATATGACCTCTCTCCACTGACCTCAGTCAGTGTTAATTACGTCAAGCAACTGTTCGACAACCCTTGATTAACCGTCCGTTGATGCCCTTATAATATGCAACACTACTACTACAGGCAGCACATGCATATGAAGATATGTCTTAGGTTAAGCCATTAGCCTCACCCAAGTTTAGAATGGGTTTATAATTGATTGAGACTTTTTAAAAGGTTTTGGATTGACTCCGAGTTATCTGAATTGATTCCAAGTATTCTAGACTCATAAGGGTATTTTTGTAATTATGCCAAGTTGGATGGTTTAGGGGTATTATGGCCACTTTTAAGTTTTTTAGCATTTTAAGGAAACTTGAAAACCCTTAGGATGTATTTTAGGATCATTTTAGACATATTTAAGTTATAGAGGTATTTTAGTAATTTTACCTTAAATCGGGTTTATTAGACTTAAAGTCTATTTTTATATTTTTGTGAGATTTTTATTTATTTTTATCATATTGAGGGTATTTTGATAATTTTACCTATCTTAATAAGGTTTGGAGGGTATTTTGGGCATAGGAGAGATTTTGATATTTTTTAAGAATTTTCTGTCATTGTTATAGATTTTTATCATGGGTGAGGATACTTTTGTAATTTTATTAAGTTCTAGGGGCATTTTGGTCATTTCGAAAATTTTATATGTTTTCAGATTTGGCTCTCTGATTTTTACTGAATTTTACTGATTTTTTTATTAATTTTACTTATTTTTATTAATTAATTGAATATATGAAGGATCTTTAAGTCATATTTTTGGGTTTATCTAATTTTCAGATTTGGTTTTCTGATTTTTACTGAGTATTACTGATTTTTACATAACTTTCTGATTTTTATATTCATTTTACTAATTTTAAATAATTTTTACAGATTTTATTAATTAATTAAGCATGGGAGGGTATTTAAGTCATTTTTTAACTTAAGTATATTATTTTATGTCTCAATGTTTCATTATTGAATTTTGATTGTGAGTCTAAGATTAGTTATGTATGAGGTGAGGCCAAGAGTATTTTAGAACATTTAATTATGTACTTATGCATTTTAATTAGTTATTAAACTAATTAATTATGTATATAAAATATAATAACATAATGTTACTTAAATAATAGATTCATGAACACACATGCACACATATATACTCAAAGAACAAATATTGGCATTTCATTCATTATTTCGGCATAATCCCGTCTTATAAAACGGCGATTTCACAATATAAATTCGGCAGAGCTTCCCCTTAAGAATAAACCTTAGGAAGAGAGCCCTCCGAGACGAAAAATATCCTCCAAACGCAGCAAACCCGAGCAAGAGCACCAGATTTGGTCTTCAAATGGGCAGAATTTCCCCTAGGAATTTTTGGGCCAAAATGGGCATGGAATTCTTCTTACCCCTCTTGGGGGATATTTATAGGCCATAGGGTCCTCAACCGGTGGGGGTACCCACCGTGGGACTTTGAGGTGGGGGGGGCCACCGTTGAATCCTTGAGGTGGGGGGGTACCCACCGGAATTCTTAAGGTGGGGGGTACCCACCGGTTTGCCTCTCTCTCCTTCCTTTTCTTTTTTTTTTTTTTAAATTAATAAAGGTGAGAGAAGAGAGAGAGTGAGAGAGTGGGAGGGGTCCGGTGGGTACCCCCACCGGTTCCAACCGGTGCGGGTAGCCACCGGCCTTGGACCCCCCATCGGTTCCCACCGGTTGGGAACCGGTGGGGGGGCTTCTCCTCTCCCCCATCTTTATTAAAAAAAGGCCCAACAAATGCCCCCCACAGGACATGTGCTGGAAGTGAAGACGACGGTGCATGTCCCGTGCCTCATTTGGCTACAAGAATCCTCATTTTGCGTGCTTGAGAAGCTCTACACACGGCATGTCGACACTGTGATGATGAATTCCCGTGTCTTACCTTATGTATTTGTGACTATTAGGAGAAGTCAATCGCCGTCTCGTATATGTCAAACGACACATCGCTTCGGCTTACTATGCATATGCTCCATCTGAGCTTATCTGGGTCCCGATGACCTTCAATTTTGGTACTTAGACACCTCAAAATATACCCAGGAAGTCTTGTTTTCATAACTTTTCGACTCTCCCAATATATTTGAAAGTGTCCAACCCCTCTGATTATGGGAATCCACTTGGACTTCATGACTTGGAGGTTCTCCGAGAGTTGATGTCGCTCGAATCTTTCGACGTTTACTTGGATTCTGAGAGATCTCTTGGCCTTCATGATATGGAGACTCCTTAAGAATACACAGGCGAGTCGTTTAATTCTTCCGGCATTTGCTCTATCTTGGGGTATCAATACCTTATATTGGCATTTCCAGGAGCTCCGCACGAAGCGTTCTGGACTGGCCTAATATTTGGTTCATAGCAATTTGACTTTGTCCTATGACTTCATTAGGACTTGGTCGATTTTTGTCTTTCGAGACTTTTATTGCTGCTCTCAAACGCTGATTGCATCTCTCTATCTTCTTGTAGCTTGATGTCTTTGTCCTCATAGCCTACACGGGAGTTCCTCCTATGGCAGGGCACGAGGAGGACAATATTCCAGTCCCGCCAATTGTCGAGAAGCATTTCGCCAAAGTGGGCCAAGATTGAAACTATCGAGGCAGACAATAGCTCGGGTTACGAAGACTCCTATGCTCCAATATCATAAGGGTATTGTCTTTGCTAATATCGCGGACGCCTAGATTGCTGCTCTGCGCCTGCAGGCACACATTCTTGAAGTTTTGTTTGGAGGAAGAACTCATATTATGTGGCAGTCATTGATCATTACTTCGACTAACACTCCGAAGATGGAGCTGAATTTCTTCAAAGGTTTGAAGTTCTTCATTTGCTGGTAGATAGTCTATTGCAGTCTCTGGCGGGACATGGCTCTTTCCTGAGTCAGAGTTGATTTGTTATTTCTCTATTGTAGTTCTTATTGCCTCTCCTTTTGTCGAAGAACTCAAACTACCCCGCATGCTCATCTCGAGCTCCAACATTACTCTAGTGTATTACGAATGTTCTTCTGAAGATCAATACTAAACTTGAGTGGTATGGACCATTTGTTGTATGTTGCATGTATTCTCTCTTTCTTTCTCTCTCTTTTTTTTTATAACTAATACTAGCGCCTTTTTAGGTTTTTGCCATCATTAGCCCCCTCTTATTTTTACCTGTGCGCCCTTGTGGGTTTTCACACAGCGGGGTTACCGATTTTGCCTAAAGTGCCCTGTCGGGTTTTCACCTTAGCTGAGTATAAGACCTTTTCACCATTAACCGATTCCTTTGAGGACGAAATCGATTAAGTCCGTCGGAGCACCTCGTTTTTAAGCCCCATTTTTTTTCTTTTTTTTTTTTGTTTGGTAGGGAATTACGGCTTCCCTGAGAACCGCTAAGGAAATTATTATAAGAAACTGAGGCTTCCCTGAGAACCGATAAGAAATATATGTAGGGAACTGAGGCTTCCCTGTGAGCCGCTAAGAAATATATGTAGGGAACTGAGTCTTCCCTGAGAACCGATAAGGAATTATATGTAGGGAACTGAGTCTTCCCTAAGAACCGATAAGGAATATATGTAGAGAACTGAGGCCTCCCTGTGAGCCGCTAAGAAATATATATATAGGGAGCTGAGTCTTCCCTGAGAACCGATAAGGAATTATATGTAGGGAACTGAGTCTTCCTTGAGAACCGATAAGGAATATATGTAGGGAACTGATGCCTCCCTGTGAGCCGCTAAGAAATATCTGTAGGGAACTTAATCTTCCTTGAGAACCGATAAGGAATTTTATGTAGGGAACTGAGTCTTCCCTGAGAACCGATAAGGAATATGTGTAGGGAACTGAGTCCTCCCTGTGAGCCGCTAAGAAATATCTGTAGGGAACTAAGTCTTCCCTGAGAACCGATAAGAAATATATGTAAGGAACTGAGTCTTCCCGGAGAACCGATAAGGAATTATATGTAGGGAATTGAGTCTTCCCTGAGAACCGATAAGGAATATATATAGGAAACTAAGTCTTCCATGAGAACCGATAAGAAATATATGTAGGGAACTAAGTCTTCCCTGAGAACCAATAAGGAATATATGTAGGGAACTAAGTCCTCCATGTGAGCCGCTAAGAAATATCTGTAAGGAACTGAATCTTCCCTGAGAACTGATAAGGAATATATGTAGGGAACTGAGGCCTCCCTGTGAGCCGCTAAGAAATATATGTAGGGAACTGAGTCTTCCCTGAGAACCGATAAGAAATATATGTAGGGAACTGAGTCTTCCCTGAGAACCGATAAGGAATATATGTACGGAACTGAGGCCTCCCTGTGAGCCGATAAGAAATTATATGTAGGGAATTAAGTCTTCCCCAAGAACCGATAAAGAATTATATGTAGGGAACTGAGTCTTCCCTGAGAACCGATAAGGAATATATGTAGGGAACTGAGACCTCCCTGTGAGCCGCTAAGAAATATCTGTAGTTTTCGAGAAACGGGGGCTCTAGGTAGCCGTGGATTTGGGATACAACGGCTCCCGAAGATCGAATATTTTGAGATACAATGCCTCCCGGGGGCGCAAGACTATTAGTTGAATTTTGGGATACAACGCCTCCCATAGGCAAAAAGGAAAATTTTGACCTTTTCTGGGATATATCTGCCTCCCAAGTGGGCAAAATTCCGGATTTTAACGCCTCCCGTAGGCGAATATAAATTTTGGGATGTATTTGTCTCCCAGGTGGGCAAAATTTCGGAGTTCAACGCCTCCCGTAGGCGAAATATGAATTTCAGGATTTAAAACCTCCCGCAGGCGAATTCCGGGATTTAATGCCTTCCGTAGGCGAATTCCGGGGTTTAATGCCTTCCGTAGGCGAATTCCGGGGTTTAATGCCTCCCGTAGGCGAATTCCGGAGTTTTAATGCCTTCTGTAGGCGAATTCCGGGGTTTAATGCCTCTCGTAGGCGAATTCCGAGGTTTAATGCCTTCCGTAGGCGAATTCCGGGGTTTAATGCCTCCCGTAGGCGAATTCCGGAGTGTAATGCCTCCCATAGGCGAATTCCGGGATTTAATGCCTCCCGTAGGCGAAATATGAATTTCATGATTTAAAGCCTCTCGCAGGCGAATTCCGGGGTTTAATGCCTTCCGTAAGTGAAATATGAATTTCAGGATTTAAAGCCTCCCGCAGGCGAATTCCGGAGTTTAACGTCTTCCGTAGGCGAATTTAAATTCCAGGATTTAAAGCCTCCCGTAGGCGAATATGAATTCCGAGATTTAATGCCTCCCGTAGGCGAATTCCGGAGTTTAACGCCTCCCGTAGGCGAATATGAATTTCAGGGTTTAACGCCTCCCGTAGGCGAAATATGAATTTCAGGATTTAAAGCCTCCCGCAGGTGAATTCTGGGGTTTAATGGCTCCCGTAGACGAATTCCGGAGTTTAACGCCTCCAGTGGGCAAAATGTGAATTCTGAGATTCAATGCCTCTCGTAGGCGAATTTCGGAGTTTAACGCCTCCCGTAGGCGAAATATGAATTTCGAGATTCAAAACCTCCCGTAGGCGAATTCCGGAGTTTAACGCCTCCCGTAGGCGAAATATGAATTCTAGGATTTAAAGTCTCCCGTAGGCGAATTCCGAAGTTTAACGTCTCACATAGGCGAATGTGAATTCCGGGATTTAATGCCTCCCGTAGGCAAAATATGAATTCCGAGATTCAAAGCCTCCCGTAGGTGAATTTCGGAGTTTAACGCCTCATGTAGGCGAAATATGAATTCCAAGATTTAAAGCCTCCCGTAGACGAATTCCGGAGTTTTAATGCCTCCCGTAGGCGAATGTGAATTCCGGGATTTAATGCCTCCCGTAGGTGAAATATGAATTCCAAGATTCAAAGCCTCCCGTAGGCGAATTCCGGAGTTTAACGCCTCTCGTAGGCCCATTACGGCACACCAGTGAGACTGGTGTATACCAGGGGCAATTTTAGGATACAATGTCTCCTCGGGGCAGATTCGACCCGTTACGACACGCCGATGGAACTATGATGTATGAGGAGAATTTTGGAATATAACGTTCCCAGGGATGTATGGAAGTTTTTCGTATCGCCTCCCCGGGGCGAATGAGAAAGTTTTAGGATACAATGCCTCCTCGAGGCAAAAAAGAAATTTTCAACCCTTCACGGCATGCCAATGGGACTAGTGTATGCCAAGGAAAAATTCAAGATACAACGCCTCCTCGAGGCGGTAGTGAAAAATTTCAGGATACAACGCCTCCTCGGGGCGGAAATAGAGATTTTAGGATACAACGCCTCCTCGGGGCGATAATTGGAGATTTTAGGATACAACGCCTCCTCGGGACGGAAAGAGAAATTTTCGACCAATCGTGGCACGCCGATGGGACTATGATATATGAGGAGAATTTTGGGATATAACGTTCCCAAGGACGCAAGAAAGTCTTTGGTATTGTCACGAAGGGACGAATAGGAAAATTTTAAGATACGCCTCATCGGGGCGAGAATAGGAATTTTAGGATACAACGCCTCCTTGGGGCGGTAATGGGAATTTTAGGATACAACGCCTCCTCGGGGCGGTGGTGGGAAAATTTAGGATACAATGTCTCCCAGGGGCACAAGGACTTTGGTATTTTGGTATGAATTATTGACAGATATTTTTCCGGTGGAATGAATGATTTTAGCCAAAAGGATGAAATGCTCTTCTTGACCCTATCAAGTGAGAAATCGAGTTTCCCACTTCCTTGCCGAGTCGAGAGGACGTCATCATCGTCGCCTCGGTCGTAGCCTTTGATGGGATAATTTATATGCCACTTATCCAATGTAAAGTGACACCAAGGATTTTCTCGTCATTGACGACTCTGATATCCTCCCTAGGTAGGGATGTAGGAAAACTCAATCCCCGCCTGAGACAGGCCGAGAGAGCTCTCCCCCCACCGAAGTATGGCTATATACATATTTTGAACACACTTGATACGAACAACTTCTATGAGCCATACCCCGGTGAGTTGCTGGATGATTATGATTTTTTTATTTTATTTTTATTTTTATTTTTTAAACTAACATCGACGTTCTTACGAGTTTTCACCGAAGCTAGCCCCTTTTATTTTTTGCCTGTGCGCCCTTGCAGGTTTTCACACAGCAAGGTTTATCCATTTTGGCCTGAAGCGCCCTTTCGGGTTTTCACCTCACCCGGATTTTGGATTTTTTTTGCTCATAATCGGCCCCTCACAGGAGCGGGACCAATCAAATCTATTGGGGCACCTCATTTTTAAGCCCCACTCCTTTTTTTTTTTATGCTCATGGCTTTGCGAATTATGCTCACTGTGTAATCGCATGTGGCTGTGGGGGATTCACTAGGTACTTCCCCATATTTATCTTTCCTTCTTGAATCAGCTTTTCCACTTCATCTTTGAACATAAAGTAACGTTCAATTGGATGGGTGATAAAGCGGTGGTATGGGCAGTAGTTTGGTGCATCTATCCGATGCATTTCTTCTTCCCTTTTTGGCTTGGGCAGAACAATTGCTTTTCTGCTCATACATAACTCGAAGAGTTCTTTGGTCTTTTCCTTTGGGAAGGAGTATGGTCTCTTGAGTTTTTTTGCTAGGGATTCGGTATCTTTAAAACTTATCCCTATTTCTGCACCAGCAACTTGTTTTTCCCAAGAATCTTGTCTAGCTACAAAGGTGGCCTCAGGAGTATTGTCGTGACTTTCACAACCTTTCCATTTGAGCACCATTCCCTCTTGGTACTGGGCTTCTGGTGCTTCATTTAAGTTTATGATAAGTTTGCCCTTCTTCTTTAGAGGACGGCTGCATTCTGGTCCTAGCTCCTCAAAGGAGAAGGGTCTATTGACTCTGTCCATTATCAGGACTTCTGTCCATTGTCTTGCAAGACCTTCCATTACTTGAGTGAGTTCATACTGCTGATGAGAGATTTGTCCCAGACTCACTTGAATCCCCTCCAGTGCTGCCATGATGGGGCCCTCTAAAGTGGAAATTGTTGGAGTATATAATGGAGTTATCTTTTGCTCTAGTGAGATTTGCTGGTAAGAGACCTGTATCAGACTCATTTGAATCTTCTCTAGCGTTGTTATAATAGATCCTTCTGGAGTGGGAGTTACTGGAGCATATGATGGTATTGCCTCCTGCTCCGGCGAAACTTGTTGATGGGAGAACTGTGACATACTCATCTGAATCTCCTCCAGTGCCGCCACGATAGACCCTTCTAGAGTGGGGGTCGCTGGGGGATATGATGGCATCACTTCTTGCTCCGGAGGGGCATCTATGTTCTTATTTGCAGGCTCTTCTTCTGAGGAGTTTTCATCCATATGGACGACATTTGCTGCAAATGTTTGTCTGGGCATTCGATGTGACTGAGGCGGGTCTACTAGGTATTTTCCCATCTCCACGGCCCATTCTCGGATGAGCATTTAGATTTCCCCTTTGCAGATATAACAATCCTCTATTACATGTCCCAACATGCGGTGGTACATGCAATAGTTGGGTTCATCTATTCAACCAACTTCTGCTGGCCTTTTTGGTTCAGGTAGCATCAAGAGATTTGCCCACATACAAACGTTAAACAACTCTCTTGTATGCTCTCTGATCAAAGAGTAAAGCATTTTTCTTCTCTCATTAAGGGTAGCATATGATCCCCTTCTATTAGATGTTGAGGCATTTACATTGTTCTTGCCCCCTGTATTTTCTACAGCCGAGGCAAAGTCTACGGCAATGATCTCTTCTGTATCCATATTCTGCTTCTTTGGGACTTTCCCCCCAACGGAGGCCATGGTTGGATGGTCTGCGAAAAATATTTCGACCTCCGTCACAATGTTATTTAGCTGATCAAAGCTCCTGACATTTGCGCCAATCAGCTTTCCATTTATTTCAAGCTTTAAGCCCCTTTTACACAATCGTACCGCATCCTCGTGGGTCGGTGGATTGTCGCATTTCATGCAGAGGTTCCACTATTTTTTGATATAGTCGGTGGCCGATTCATTCCTGCCTTGCTTTACTGTCACCAATTCAGTGATGATGACCTTTCGTTTCGACACCTTGAAGCAGTCGATGAACTTTTTCTACATTTCCTCCCAACTGTTGATAGAGTTGGGCTTCAACTTTGCATACCATTAGAATGCGGTGCCCGCGAGAGAGGTAGAAAAGAACCTCAAAAGATAGGCCTCATCAGTAGCCAGCTCTCCCAAGTCACTCATATAGTGGGCAATATGTTCTTGGGCCGAGCCTTCCCCGTCATACCTGGTGAACTTGGGGCACCTGTTGTGATCTGGTGGGAGCTTCTTGAACATATGACGTACTGGGAATGGTACTTTGTATAAATCGAATGTGCCTATTCTGTCGTCTTGTTCTGCCATTTTAGCTTCAACAATTTGCTCGATAAGATGCTTCTGCAATGCCGTAGCATCATCTGCAGAAGCATAGGATTGCTGAGCATTATGATTGGAATCCACAACCTGATCTTCTTATATCTCATCAGAGTTGAAGTTGACCTCTACAGCTTGCGGTCTTATCATCGTTGGCATAGGCACTGCCCTTGGAGGTGGTGCATTTACTGGGGGGACTTGAGCTACCCTTTGTTGCTCCTCCATCTTTTGTATTAGGCCATAGAGCAAGGCCCTAAGTTGTTGATTTTCTTGCCTCATCTCCTCCATAGTCTGAGGCTGTATTTGATCTTGAGGTTGTTCTGGAGCGGATTCGATATCTGAAGCATTTGCCCTGTCTTCAAGCATTGCCACCGCCAATTTGGGGTGGCTCTGCCCCCTGACTTACTCGATTCAGCAAGCGCATAGCCTGCTCCATTTGACGGGTTATGGGCCCACCCCGTTGCATCAGATTGATGATATCATTTGGGTCTTCCGGCAGGGAAGGCTGCCAGTTGGTGATACTGGAGGTGTAGCATGTGTAGACCCGTATGCCATTCTTTGTCATTCTGGCAGTTCTCTTCTTTTTGTGAGTCGATCGGACCAATCGCCCAATCGCTCGAGAATAGATGTCCGCTGTCAGACTTGCTTATGTGCCTTATAGGCACCTTTTCCCTTTTGACCTCGCAGGGAACAAGGTCGGGTAGTTGAGTTGGTTATCTGCCCCTCAGGCTCTACGAGTTGTTGAGGCTGTTGTTCTGCTATGGTGACCCTAGCCTGGCGAATTTTACGAACTTCCTCTTTGGTTACCCACATTTCCTTTATGCGGAGGTTCCTATCCTGTGTTGGATTGCCCCCATTCCGAGGCATAGGTTTGCCCCCATTCCGAGGCATGGAGTTGGCCCCTGCAAAGGACGTAGTATTGCCCGCTGCTCGAGGCATGGCAGGCTCTGGTATAATTATTGGCTCCCGACGAGTAGGGACCTTTAGAGTCTTTTTCTTCTTTTTGAACGTTGCCCCATCTTGGCAAACTTTCGCTAGAATTTTGAACCGATTCTAGACGGGAACTGTCGGGATATGATGGATCTTAGAAATGATGGGTTGCCCGCCATCTAGATGAATATGCAGGTTCCCCACCAATATAGTTTTCCCTGTCCTTGACGGGCTTGCGGTTAGAACCTTCCACTTTTGCCTCCCGTTGGACGAGGAGGCTGGTGATATGCTGATGGTATTGACAGCGAGCACTCGCCTACATCAGCCGCCGTTATTGCTTCTTCTGACGCGAGAAGAGCACATCTTCTTCTTTTCCGGAGCTCCAATGCCGGAACGACCCCCAGAAAGTATGGAGATCTAATTACCGCGGGGAAGTCCCCGAAGCATGTTGGCGTGGTTAGATATCCACACCGTGCGTGGGTCGCCACCACAAGTGGGCCATACGTGACCCTTGCCGCCATTGTCGTCTTTTAAGCAGAAACTCGATCACCTGCATAAGACATGACAAAGTTAGTAGTAGAGTTGTGTTGAGGGCATTACCGGACGGAGAGATGAAGGGAAAGAGAGGTCCCACCGGGCGTGCCATCTGTTTGGAACCCGACCTAGCTGTCTCTCCTATCGGATTATTTAAAAAATACTGTCATTTTTTTGGGTCTTTGTTGTTTTTATCTGGAGAAATATAAGTCGGTTTTATGTATTTTATTTTTGGACTATGAGTTTGGGATTAGCCCTCAGGGAGTCCAAGATTTCGGATCAGGCAAAGATCCGAGTATATGACCTCTCTCCACTGACCTCAGTCAGTGTTAATTACGTCAAGCAACAGCTCGATAACCCTTGATTAACCGTCTGTTGATGTCCTTATAACATGCAACACTACTACTACAGGCAACACATGCATATGAAGATATGTCTTAGGTTAAGCCCTTGGCCTCACCCAAGTTTAGGATAGGTTTATAATTGATTGGGAGACTTTTTAAAAGGTTTTGGATTGACTCCGAGTTATCTGAATTGATTCCAAGTATTTTAGACCCATAAGGATATTTTTGTAATTATGCCAAGTTGGAGGGTATAGGGGTATTATGGCCACTTTAAGTTTTTTAGCATTTTAGGAAAACTTGAAAACCCTTAAGATGTATTTTAGGATCATTTTAGACATATTTAAGTTATAGGGGTATTTTAGTAATTTTACCTTAAATCGGGTTTATTAGACATAGAGTCTATTTTTATATTTTTGTGAGATTTTTATTTATTTTTATCATATTGAGGGTATTTTGATAATTTTACCTATCTTATTAAGGTTTGGAGGGTATTTTGGGCATAGGAGAGGTTTTGATATTTTTTAAGAATTCTGTGATTTTTACAGATTTTTATCATGGGTGAGGATATTTTTGTAATTTTATTAAGTTATAGGGGCATTTTGGTCATTTCGGAAATTTTATATGTTTTCAGATTTGGTTCTCTGTTTTTTACTGAATTTTACTGATTTTTTTATTAATTTTACTGATTTTTATTAATTCATTAGATATATGAAGGATATTTAAGTCATATTTTTGGGTTTATCTAATTTTCAGATTTGGTTTCCTGATTTTTACTGAGTATTACTGGTTTTTACATAATTTTTTTTATTTTTATATTAATTTTACTGATTTTAAATAATTTTTACATATTTTATTAATTAATTAAGCATGTGGGGGTATTTAAATCATTTTTTAACTTAAGTATATTATTTTATGTCTCAATATTTCATTATTGAGTTTTGATTATGAGTCTAGGATTAGTTATGTACGGGGTGAGGTCAAGGGTATTTTAGAACATTTAATTATGTACTTATGCATTTTAATTAGTTATTAAACTAATTAATTATATATATAATATAATAACATAATGTTACTTAAGTAATAGATTCATGAACACACATGCACACATATATGCTCAAAGAACAAATATTGGCATTTCATTCATTATTTCGGCATAATCCCGTCTTATAAAACGGCGATTTTACAATATAAATTCGGCAGAACTTCACCTTAGAAATAAACCTTAGGAAGAGAGCCCTCCGAGACGAAAAATATCTTCCAAACGCAGCAAACTCGGACAAGAGCACCGGATTTGATCTTCAAATGGACAGAATTTCCCATAGAAATTTTTGGGCCAAGATGGGCATGGAGTTCTTCTTACCCCTTGGGGGTATTTATAGGCCATGGGGACCTCAACCGGTGGGGGTACCCACCGTGGGACTTCGAGGTGGGGGATGCCACCGTTGAATCCTTGAGGTGGGGGGGTACCCACCGGAATTCTTAAGGTGGGGGGTACCCACTGGTTTGCCTCTCTCTCCTTCCTTTTCTTTTTTTTAAAAAAAATTAATAAGGGTGAGAGAAGAGAGAGAGTGAGCAAGTGGGAGGGGTCCGGTGGGTACCCCCCACCGGTTCCAACCGGTGGGGGTAGCCACCGGCCTTGGAACCCCCACCGGTTGGGAACCGGTGGGGGGGTCCCCCCACCGGTTTGGGAACCGATGGGGGGGCTTCTCCTCTCCCCCCTCTTTATTAAAAAAAGGCCCAACAGCACCCTAGGTGTCTACTTCATGCATCGAGAGGGAGGGAGGGAGACCCACATGCACACACATGTACATAGAGAAAGGGGGGTTTCAGGGGTGAATTGCACATTGTGCATAGTGGCCCCCTCTGGAACCCAGAGAGAAATTGAGATAGAAAGGCCCTCTTCCAGAGATCATGACAAAAGTGTACAGAAGTAAATGGTACCTTCACAGCGACACTATGCACTTTCTATGGAATTCTTAATGAGGAAGTGGATCATTTGTTTGTTATGTGCCCACTTAGCCGGCATGTATCAACATAATCCGGCTCTCTTCTTCATTTTAGTGCAAACTTCACAACTGTCATTGAGATGTGGTTTTCCTTCAAGCAAATGAGCGCTGCTGCAACAATTCAAGAGACTAAGGAATTACTTGGCGTCCTCCCACATGCAATCCGCTGGAGCATTTAGAGAAAGGAGCGACGTCATTTTTCAAGAAGTTGACTCTATGTTGAGAACATTTCTCTTAGGACTCCATCTTCCTCGCATAATTGGTTCCGTTACATTTTGGGTTTTTCTGTGAAGTCCTGGAATAAAGTGTTCAAATAATGTGCATTTTTTCATGTTGGATAGGAACCTCTCCTATCCTTCCTATTATACTCCCTCTTTTTATTATTAATAAAATTGGTGGTACAATCCACTTTATTATTGAAACAAAAAGCCCTCTTGCGGAGGCCATAGAGATTGAGAAAGAGAGAGGGGTCAGGGCACTGTGCATAGTGCCCCTTCTTGACACACGTGCGCGTGCAGACACACACGCAGACACTCGTGAAGAAGAAAGGGTAACACTATCAGGGAACCGGTTGGAGGAGGGTTGAAGACCGGTAGTGCTGGTTGGCAAAGAGTTAGTGGTGGTCCGTGGAGAGAAACCGTACGAGCAAGAGGAGGTGGGAGGGCTCAGGGCAGCGGGGGAGGGGGGGAATAGGCCAGTCATGATCACGTAAGTACCCAGGCCGCCTGGCCCACCTTTCCTTGGCCCATAGAAGGCACTGGCACACCTTGGGCCGAGGCCAATGCTTTCGTGCCTTAGCAGTGTCTAGGCATCTGCCATCCAGCTTGACAACTAGGGGCAAATTGTTACCTTTCATATCTACTCTTCTCAAATCCCATGTCTATGCCAACAATTAGCCAGTCAAGGTCAACAAGCCCCTTCAGAGTTTCAGTCAACTCTGCTTACATATTGTTCTGTAATCAGAGAGAAAAGCAATGAAGGATATGGGAGGCCATTTGCAAATGGCCAGTAGGTTAGACGTCCCATTCTTCCTCTAGAAGATATGAAATGGCTGTCTTCCTGCTGCAGTCAAGGAAGACACTTCATATAGTTGTTCCATTTACAGAAATGAGACTGAATCTACAAGTCCCTTATTATTTGGTTATTCAGGTTTGGGAGAATCATGGGGGGTTTGTTTGTTCAGGTTTGTTTGGGAGACTAATGGCTAGGGACAATACTTTGGTCGAAATGGAGAATCATACCATCTACTGTGGGCATCATGAGAGAACTCACAACTATGATGAGCAGGAAAAAGCGAGTAGTGGAAGCACACAGGGCAGCCCCGCACAGTTAGACTGTTATAGGGTACTTGGGTAAGAAGAAACTCAGACAGGTACAACTAAGCTGGGTCTGGCTAGAAGCCAAGGAAATCAGCCTGCAGTTTATTGACATCCCCAACCACGTGCTGATCAGAAAAGCAGAACCTCCTATATGCAACAAACAGATATCAATGACTACATTTGCAAACTTGTAGAGAATGCTTGGGTCAAATGGCTAGCACATGGGCAAGGGTGGATAAGAATAAATGTAGATGCTGAGCAAGATGCTATAGGGGATCACCAGGGATTGTTCCGGTGGCAAGAAGCATCTCGGTTCCAGGAAAATCTGTCACTGAAGCAAACCATAGCCACCTGGGAAGCCATTTGCACAGGCTTGAGGATACAACCATCAAAGATGTACCTAGTTGGAGATGCAAGAGATACAGGCTCCACAGAAAAGGCGAGTCACACTGGAATACAAGAACCAGGGAGGATGACAAACTAAACAGCCACTCATTGGCTAGTAGGTGAAGCCAAAAAGTGTAAACATTCACTTCTGGAACAGGATTTCTCGTCAAGGCTGTTGTCCAGCCTGGCCTGTCCCTTAGGACATGGCGGAGAGAGACACCATTAGGATGTAAGATTTATGTTTCATTACAGCCAAAAATAGGCCCCTTCCTTCTGTGAACCAAAATGGCAACAGGTAGAGCGACTTTAGTGGGAAGAAAATGCAGATAGAAAATTGCACATGATAATACAGGCATAATAGGAAAATTAGTGTGGAATATAAGCAGCAAAAACACAAAAATATGATAAAGCAAAAGAACATTCAAGTGAAATAAATACAGTCGATTTATTACCATTAGTCCACCAACAAACCCATCAAGCACAATCCTATTCCAGCTATCAAAGTATGTTTGAACAGAGAACTTTGCCTTTGCTGCAAGTCCCACAGAAGTAATCCCCATGATCAAAAAGTAGAAGACAAAACCCATCAGTCCTGTAAATCCCCAAATACCAGCTATCACTCCACCAATGATGGACAAAAATGTACGGCTGCAGAAACAAAAGTTCAAATAATGAACAAAAGTTTATTGTTTGGCAAAACAATAAATAGAAATAAATAGAAAGGCCTTAAAGAAGCATATGTTCAATTATTATAAAAAAACAACATGACAACACAATAATATCAGTAACTATCTAAATGCTGATGATATTTTTCTAGGACAAGTTTCAATGCAGAGTCTGTGTCTGACTCAGTCGGACCTCCACCTAGCAAATGGTGTAAAGTCTACTACTACGGTAAGCAGGAGTTTATGCCCATATACTTCAGAGCACATGGATAGACTCAATCACATGGTGGGCGACAAAGTGGAGTTAGACCATGATCTATGTGCAAGCAGATAATGAGCTGCTCAGGTCTCATGTGATGAGAAGCTTCCCTTTCTTTCTTGCTTTCTTGCTTTCTTGCCTTCTTTTTTCTTTTTTTTTTTCTTTGAATGTCTAAGTACCACGAACGAATCAAACAAAAAATAGATACTTTACTCGTATGAGATAATGAGCTTTCAAGAATTAGGGCACAATCAAAATAGGGTTGCAAGTGTGCCAGGCTTGACTATAAGGATGGTGAGAGGGCTTCCGGGATTAAAAGCTACAGCTCACATTATAACATGGAAAATGTTAAAATACATGTCAGAGAATTCCTCCGGCAAAATGATCGACACACCAGCCAATCTAACATCATACCACAAAAAATAAATTGGATCTGAAAACTAGCAATCCTATTACAAGCTTACAGCAATTGTAGAAATGTAAACTGTCAAAAGAAACTGCATGAACACCCAAATATATAAAAGATTAGCCCAGTGTATACATCTTAAAGAAACCAAAAGGACAAAGGTAGACCAGATAAATGACAAGTAAGCACCTGTAGTAGATGGCTTTCATATTGTTCTGTAGGTTTTCAGCACTGAAGATTGGCAATTCATCACCACCTGATTTCTTTTCAGAACCACTCAAATCTTCATGTACCGCCATATTTACCTTTCCCTTTTGTTTCACCCCTTATGCTGGACCAACAGCAAAGCAAGCAGCGAAATATGTGTGAGCCTAATGAGATCAAAGAAAACTTCAATCATAAATTAGAAGATTTAGAAAATCCCCTGCACCCATCCCATTCCCATTACTGCTCCTATGCCCGCCTAGTACATCTAAGATATGGATCCAAACCACAGTTAATGGGAAACTTATTTACCCCTTGGAAAATATTGAATTTCACTTCCCATTTCTCGAGTTCGTTTTCATTACAACTTTATTCGTAATTCAAAATGCCACAAACGAAGCATCTCGCTATTGCTTCAGTCTTTATTTCCCAGTTGTGTTTCTCATCTTGGTAAAGGGGTGCATGGTTACAATTTCATCACTTCACTCCCTGACCCACACGTAAACATTACATGTGATTTGTCAGCTCTGTAACAGATATAAATATTGAGAATTCAGCACATATCTAAAGTGTAAATATATATGGCATACAATACATTTGGACATTATTTGGTTCCAGTTTTCAATAATTCAAAAAAAGGTGCCAAATAAATGGATATGGAAAAAAATCTTCCATAAATAATCAAAGGTATATTATATATTTTGGACTTAAAAATCTGGGACCAAAGGTGAAACAGAGTTTACATAACCTCTTTTACTTTTCTTTTCTTTTGAGGAGGGTAGGGCATAGCTAAAACTGTTTTTAGGGGTTGCAAAGTTAACAATATGCCGAACCCCATAATAAACAAACCTTGGCCAGCTAACAACTTTTTCATGCAGGAGACATGAACACTAATGCATTGACAGCAACACAGTGAATGTCAGCAGTGATCCAGCAATTGTTTGGCAGATAAACACATGCAAACCAGCAATTTCCAAGCAAAATTAATTATGAAAAGACCAAGTAGGTGACACAATCCTGCAGTAACAATCCACAAATTGGAAAGCAGAAACACACATTGTTACTAGTTGAGAACCCACCAATAGAAATAAGGGAAAGTTTGATGTTTAATATGCAAACAAGATGGATCAGATCTTCGCATTCATATCTCAAACCGACAACACTTCATGTTTAAAGTGGGAACAGGACACTCTCTCAACCGACAACAATTCATCTCTCAACCTGCCTCAGGAAGAGGTGCAGGCAGTCGCATGTCAGGAACAAGCAGGAGGTGGTGGCATGTGAGCACATGCACCTGCAGAGGCTGATGCATGGTGTCTCACCTGCCGAGGAAGACAGGCCATACTAGGCAAGAAGCATAGGGCAACGAGGTTTCCTTCCGCATAGGTGAGGGGAAAGAGATGAAGGAAAAACAAAGAAGAACGGAGGAGAGGGAGAAGAAAAGAAGAAAAGGAAGAAGTTTACCAGCGCAAGGGAGGCTATTAGATGCAGGGTTTGAGGTGGTCTGAGGGAAAGAAGAAGTCAAGAAAGGGGAGGATGGATGGATGTATAGTGGCTAGGGTAACCAAGGGCCTCTCACCCTCTCCCTCAAAGTCACACAGGAAACAATAGTTTTTCAAAGACCAATTCAACTAAAATTTTCATAGAAAACAAATAATAAAATGGTACAAGCAAATCAACCTTCCAAAACCCTAAAATGACTAAAGAGCAAAATACCCTTACATGACAAATAAAATAATAAATCCATCTCCTAATAAACAAATAAAAACTAAGGTACCCTTCATCTATCTAAAAATCAATACATAGTAAAATGAAAAAATACATCCAAATAATGAAAGATAATCCCACTAAATGTAACAGTCATCTCCAGGGCGAAGCATCTACATGGTGTCTTCACCACTTTTAAGATCGAAATTTCTTGAAAAGCACATACAGAAGCTGCTGTCCACATTTTTTAAATGGTTTATTATTTTAAGATTAACATAAATAGACGTTGTATAATGCTCTCTTTTATGTTAGGATTGATTATAATGATTGAACTTCTATAAACATCTTTAATACATTTAAAAAACATGTATACCGAGATGTCACTAAATATTTATTAAACTTCTTTTAGGAATGAGTATATCACAAAAAATAGGTTTTGCGCTAAGAGAATCTATTTATTTTTCTTGGTCAACTTATGTTATCCTTCTACTTGTGTAGAACATTAGCTATTACCTCCCCCCACCCCAAACCACAAAAAGAAATGTGTGTATAAGCTTATACATAGAGAAAATAATTAATTCTAATTATCCAGGCTTGATTTTCAAATGACTGCATTTTTGGCATGAGGAAATACAGATTTTAATCTTTTTAACCAACCATAAAAATGTTGTTTGAGCAAGCTAACCACTAATCTTTATGGTAAATCAAGATGAAGGTGGGGAAGGCACTAATGGACAAGGATTGATGTATGTAGGTGTTAGAAACTACTGAACAGGTGCATTGTCAGCCGTTAGACAAGTTAAAAGTTACTTTAAGTGCATTTTGAGTAGCATTGGGTTTTGAAATTACAGTGACTTTAAAATACATTGTCCATTTCAAAGTCACAGTCACATGTATTTGTAAACATAATTGTGTCCCTTAAAACCACCAAAATTCTGTCCAAGTTACAGATGATTTTAAAATCAATGTGTCATTCTAAAATAACTTTACCACCAACCCCCCTTCAAAACAACCTACGATACTAAAATTGCTCACAACTAATCATCCATAATCGTGGAATAGATTAGATTTAAGAAGACAGAAGATGTATTGCACTTTTCTCCATCTTATATATGGAAGCCGGTTATTTAGTTGGTATGGGCAACCAAGCAGTTGGCTGGAGCTGTTGCTATCAAGGTCACCGAAGGGCATAAGATCCCCTTCCATCTTGGGGGAGCCATATTCCCCTTCCATCGAGATAATTCATCTTCTTCAGTCATCTGGGTTTCATCAGAACCCCTCTCCCCCCAAGCACCACCACCTCTAATCCACTCGTTTATTTGATTATGGTATATGGAGGCACTCAAATTTTAAAGTGATTCATTCTTGTCTTATGCATATTTTTACTACATAAGATCTTATTGAGGCCCATGCCTCTTTGCAAGAATCTGCATTTAAAGTCCACAAAATGTCAACTGCTTTTCTTTTATTTTCTAATTTGATGAATCCAATGTCATTTAGATTGTTAAATTCTTATTAATTCATTTTTACGTTGCCCATGGTTTATACAAAATTATAAAAATATGCTTTACAGTTTTTCAAAAAAGTCATGAATCACAGCAACGATCTTATTGATTGATAAACAGAGGGAGCACAATCACAGTGGGGCACACCACACCTGACAGCCTATTTCAAGGGGTGAAAGTTACATTCGACATCACCCTTCTCCAATTTTCCACAGAAATATCGTTAAGGCTTTCCTTCAGACTACGGTACTTAATCCCAAACTCTTTCTACAGACTTTCCTATGTGTGGAAGGGTGTCCTAGAGGGGGCTGATATCATTAAGGCAGCCACTCGTGTTTTTCCTTGGCAGTGGGGAGTCCACTTTATTTTGGCTAGAAAAGTGGTGTGGGTTACCTCACTCGCTGCCAGGTTCCCTTTTTTGTTCGCAATTGCCTCCCATCCTCAAGCATTGGCGACACAGATTTTTTATAACTCTTCAGGAGGGGGGTGCATAACTGGTCACTTGCTTTAGAGGAAGATGTGGGAGAATGAGATTGAGGAGTTGGGTAGCCTTTTGACACTCCAACGGGGACAAAGTGTTACACCTAAGACGAGAGATTCCCGGTGTTGGGATTGGGAGCCGTCTGAGTCTTTTTCTGTGAGATCTACTTATCAGATGATTGCATGTGGAGGACAGCACTACCCTTTTTATGGTCATGTTTGGTCAAAGTCCCTTGAAGGTTAAAGTTCTTTTTTGGTGTATTTCTCATGGCAGATTACCCACCTATGATAGGCTCGACTGATTTATAGATGGCTTCCCTACTACTTGCTGCTTTTGTGGGGAGGAGGAGCCCTTGGATCATGTGCTTCTTGCTTGTGAGTTTTCCCAACAGGTGTGGCAACCCTATTGCACAAGCTGCATCTCCAACCTCGCTGCATGGATGCTGTCAACTCTATTTGCTCTTTGCTGCTCTTTTGGGCTTCATACCCCATGCCTAGGACCGATGGCAAAGTTTGGTGGTTGATCTTGCATGCTACTTTCTAGGCCATATGGGTTGAGCGGAATAGAAGGATTTTCAGCAAGGAAGCTTCATTTGTGAGTCAGTGAGTGAGGGAGTGGGCTAAGTCCTTTTGTAGTGAGGATGTGAATAGATCATCCTTTTTTGTTCTTCTAGGAGATACTTGAGGGTTGCACAATTTTGGTGCCTTTTATATACAGAGAATTTACAAGTGTTTTTGTCCTTTGCTCTTGTACATTCACCCATTTTCAAATTTATATAGAATGCGGTACCATCCACATTTCAAAAAAAATCCACAGAAATATGCAGAATAACCTTACTCCAAATGTAGTCAGGACAAGGTAGATATCCAGTGTAAAATACACTTCCCATGAAGACGGTGATAATCCTTCCGTAAGCTCCAACAAATATCATCTGTGGGGAGAGACAAAAGCTGGCTTCAAATGCATTTCCCAAACTAGAACTTCTGTTTTCTGATATGATACCACATGTCCTCTGTTAGGTTGACAAGAGGAAACAAAATATTCCCATGTGTCATGGGCAAACACTCTGACTCTTGTGCTCTGACGAATCTTCCTGACAATATTCCATGTGGATGTCTGATAAGAAAATACAAGTCAATCAGTTCTCTGTCTGCGGTCTTGAGTAGTAAACTGCTTTAAGCCACTAGTCATTGTCTTCCTTTGGTTTCCATTTGGCAGAAATCTAACTTCTCTGGAAACACCAACCACACACCACACCCAATCAAACTTTCGGTTATGGCTTGTTAATTCAACCCACATAAACTTATTTGGTCCATAAACAATTGACAACATTGAGCAGACTCCTGACCTGCATCCACACATCTAAACAGTGACAGAGAAATCTCTGAAATCCAAGAAAGCTTCTTCCCATTTATATGAATTCCAAATAAACAAAATGTCACCTGAAAGACCCATTGACCTGAAACAAAGTTCGTATTTATGAAATCAGGTACTTCTTCAATGAAATCATGATCTGCTGTCTCCACCTTCATTTCGTGCAAACATAAATTATGCACATGTTTCCTTCAGACAAGCTCTTTAAGAAGTAGCTGCTTTTCTGTATCCTGACACCCTATTACATACCACATCAGTATTACCCTTTACCAACATCTTGCCCTTTTATATACCTGCTCTTATCCTCTGGAAAATGACAGTCACCTCTATTCAATAGATTTTTCAACTCTCTGGCCTTTATTATCCTTTGTTTAAAAACAGTTGTCATCAGGGTTAAAATTCAATGGTTTCCAAAATTACCCTAATTTGTAGTGAATATATGAACGCAACTTCACTGTCCCTTCCTCAATCTCTGCAATTCTTCCTAAAATAGCTGACAAATCGCATATCCCTATCAAAGACGATGGTCTTCGGCAACCCATATAAACGAACAACTCCCTCAAAGAAGAAATGGACTACCCGAGACGCATTAGATATCTTGGAACAAGAGATAAAATGAGTCATTTTGGAGAACCGATCGACGACTACCAAGATAGAATCGTGCTAGCGGACGGTTGTGGCAGGCCCAAGACAAAATCCATGCTAACATCCTGCCATGGACGGTCATGCATGGGAAAGAGAGTGTACAAGACAGTATTCTGCTTCTTTTACTTTGCCATAGCGCATGTGCAACACTGAGCGACCATCTGGGCTATGTCGCGCTTCAGATTGGCCAGAAAAAATGTTACTCAACAAGCTCAACGGTCTTATTCCGGTCGAAGTGACTAGCTAGACCACCCGCATGCACCTCTCAGATGAGAAAATCATGGACCAAAATCCACGGAGTGCACAATCGATTACCACGAAAAAGATAACCCTCCTGCAACATGTAATCACTGAAATCTCCCAAGGATCCGGCAAGAAGAGCGGCGTGGATCGAACCAAAATCTGGGCAAGCTGAATACTCTTCATAGAGTCTCTCAAATCCAGTGACCTCCACGCTGGCAACTGATAAGAATGAATATCGGCGACTCAGCACGTGGCCACGCGGTTCTCCACATCCTCCTTGTGTCTCAAGACAAAGGTGTAGGCTTGAAGAAACTCCACCTACCGGCTATGCCTCGGGTTCAATTTCTTTTGGGCATGGAGGAACCTGAGGGACTCGTGGTCCGAATACAAGATGAACTCCTGTAGTACCAGATAATGTCTCTAATACCTCAACGTATGAACTACCGCATCATTCCTTATCATAGGTGGAGTACTTCAGTTTAGCATCATTTAATTATCGTTGAGATATGCAACGGAGTGGCCCTCTTGACTCAAAACCCCACTTATGCCGACACCAGAAGTATCACAGGAGACCTCAAACACTTTCGAAAAATCCGACAGACGAAGGACATGTGCCTGAGTCATGTGCTCTTTAATGTCACGAAAGGCCGAAGGTGCGACCTTCATCCAAAGAAAGGCTCCCTTCCGCTAAGCCGTGAAAATTCCGCACATCATGGATAGACTGCAACTCAGGCCACTCTACTATCGCCCTAATTTTCTCTGGGTCAGCAGAAACACCCTCAGCTAAAACAATGAATCCTAAGAAGATCACTCGATCAATCGTGAAAGCACACTTCTTGAGGTTACCGAGCAGACTCTCGCAATGAAGGACGAGACACACATGCCGAAGGTGTTCCAAATGATCCTCTCTAGAACGACTGTAAATGAGGACATCGTTGAAGTACACAACCAGGAAGACACCAATGAAAGGTCGCAGTACTTGAGTCATCAACCGTATAAAAGTACTAGGAGCATTGGACAGTCCGAACAGAATGACCAACCACTCATAGAACCCATCCTTCGTTTTGAAAGTCGTCTTCCACTCATCCCAGGTCGGATCTGGACCTAATGATAGCCACTTTTCATATCGATCTTGGAGAATACAATGGCTCCCGCAGTCATGCCAAACATGTCATCCAAGCGAGAAAATGGGAAAACGGCCGTCGTCGTCGACGCCCGGCCCCGCCGGGGTCACTGTCACCGTCGTCGACCATCACTGGCACCCCCAGCGCCATCATCGCTGACGCCCGGCCCCAGTAGGATCACCATCATCGTTGTTGGCCTTCACTGGCACTGCCAGCGCCACCTTGTCCTGCCAGTCCCCACCTGAAAACCCGTTGTCTGTTGGGAGTCACACAGGCTGCTGCCTTTGCCGTCAATAGTCCCTCCAGCCGGTGTCGGCGCCACCATCGTTGGCCCCTGCCGACGCCGTCGGCGCCCTCATCGTCTCCATTGGGCGCCACAGCCATCATCTTCTCTTCCCCACTCTCTCGTTAGGGTTTGGAGGGAAGGAGGGGAAGGAGAAGGGAGGGAAGGGCCCGACCTCTTCTTAAGTCAAACCCGGTCAAACGGATTTGACCAAGTTCAGTTAAAAGGGGCCCGAGCCATTGGTGTCACCTAGTCCGAGCAAGGCCATCCTGATCCTAACCAACCAGGGACCCAACAGGTTTGTCCGAGCCCTGATTCACACTAGATCCAACCAGGACACACCCTAGTTCCCTACAGTACATAGGAGGTACACTAAAAGGTCCTATCGCACCCCCAATGTCGAGGATTTGTCTGTGCTCCGATTCGAGAGCCACTGGCGCCGTTGGGATTGTCTCAACGAGGCCAACCTTACTGCGCATCCGATCTGTTAGCTAGGCCTCATTTTGCGTGCCGCTCTTGCACGCTTTACAAGGACGTTTGAACTCACCGTTCGAGGTCGTCCCGGACTCCAATTTGAGAGCCGTCAACGCCGTTAGTCTCATCTCAGCGAAACCAACCAAGTTTCAGCGTACGTCATTTCAAACAACACCCTGTTTTGCGTGCCACCATTGCACACATATCAAGGTCACCCGTTTGGACTCCGTTTACGAGCCGATCGCATCAGTGAATTCCTTACAGAGTGGCCGACCCTATTTAGTGCTCCTTCCACTCGCCGGACAGCACAAGTTGAGATCTAGAATCATGTTTTCCCTTTCTTTTCGTACTCTAGTTCGGTTACCAAATGAGAAGGTCGTTGTTTTGAGATTTGATCCGCTCCGATGTAACAATTGTGTTTCTCAAGGAATTGTGGACTTATTAACTCAGACAGGTGAAATAGTTGTTGAGCACGATCATGCTTTTGTGGAGTTCCATGCGAAATATGAAACACATTCATTCCACAGATTTTATGTATTTTGATAGAACTTGGACTGAGATTTATCCATCATGAGGTTTCTCCATCATTGTAGGGTCTGAGTGGCTACAAGAGCGGCATGCCACCATAAATTCTGAGCAATCTCAATACATTCTGCAACCCCCACACTTGAAGGGTAATTCTCTTTAAAGCTTATGTTTCTGCTAAACCTACATCGACACCTCTGGAGCAAAAAGTGGCCAAGGTGAAGCCAACAACCTATGCATATGCTACACCTATAGTTGATAATGCCTCAGATGTTGACTTGCTTATTGAGTATGGACTTTGTTTGATATTAGATGATGTACTTAAGGACAGCTCATTGTTGACAGTTGTTGGTGAGCTATTTGATGTGGATTCATGGGATCACAGTTTATTTGTTGATTCTGGATTGCACATGCTTGATATTTTTAAGTTTGATGCTGACTTGTTACTCATTGGTGATCATGACCTAATTTCTCTAGAGAGTTCAGATCCTTTGTCAGTTGTGGAGCCAGGATTAGATTTTATTGATCTGATATAGCAGACCTTCTGTGATTCACGTACAGTCGAGCCATTCGTGATTCTAGATATGATGCTCTGCTTGATGGTTCTCACAGTTGATCCAGTCGTCCACATCTATATATTGACGCATTTTAAAATTCGAGGGCGAATTTTTCGAACTGGGAGAGATTGATGCAGGAGCAGACTAATTGGCAACATAAAGCAAGCCGCGTGATGGCTTGGAGATACGTCTTTTGGCTATTGGAGTACTTTATATGTTTATTTGAGCCTTTGGACATGAATAAGGCCCATTATAAGTCCACTTAGTGTCTTTTTTAATTTTTGTTATATTATCTGCATGTTTTTTCCTATTCTAGGAGTCTTAGAGATGCTATGGTCTATTCATGTACTAGGGCTCCCCTTTTGAGAGGCTTATGTATGCTCATGTATTCCCTTTTAGGAAAACCCAATGATTGGAGAAAGGAAAGGAACTTTTGTTGGCCGCAACAGTGTTTGTGGGTGTGTGGAGCCCGTGATGGGCCTGTGAGCATAATAAGAAGCCCTACCTCATCTCCTTCCTCCCCTGCATCTTCCTCTTCTCCTACCCCCTGTCGTCCCCCTCCCTTGGGCCTCTGAGCCTTTACTCTACCTTCCTCGTCATTGTGCCGCATCAAAGCAATTAGTAGTCAAGGAGTTCATTAAAATATGCAATGTGGAGAATATCTGTCTGATCGAGACAAAAATGAATTTTTTTGATTAATCTACGGTCACAGTATCACTAGCTTTAGGCATGTTGACTCTGTGTTTAGAAGAGCCAAAAGTAGCTCAGGTGGCATTTTATTGGTTTGGGATACATATAAATGGGGTGGAAGATTATTGTATTTGGGAGAACATTCAATTACGGTTGAATTGACCTTTATGCTGCAGGGAAGTGTCTGGATGATTTCAGGAGTTTATAGTCCAATTCTCACATTGATAGAAGAATATTGTTTGAAGAATTGATTAATTGTAAGCAGTTGCATTCATTACCATGGTGTATCATGGGCGATTTTAATGAAATTAGGCGCCCAGAGGAAAGAAGTAGGAGGTCCAATGTCTCAAAAGGGATGAAGGAGTTTAATCAATGGATAGAAGAGTTGGGGCTGATGGAGTTGCATCTTAATGGTCAACAATTCACGTGGTGTAATTCATAGGAAAGACCTACAATGTCCAGAATTGTTAAGAGTTTTTGTGGAGGACATTTGGGAGAAGCTCTTTCTTCTGTCCAAGTTAACAGGTGAACCAAGAACTATCTCTGACCATTCGGCCTTGATTGTTGATACAGGGCATAATCGTAGTATTAAAAGGCCTTTTCGGTTAGAGAAAGTCTGGATAGACAATGACGAGTTCTGTTCATTGGTGAAGACTGTTTGGTAGAAGGAGAGATCTACACAGGGTGGCATGAAGGGTTTAGCAATTAAGATGAGAGAATTGAAAAAAGCAATTAAACAATTGGCAGAGAATTGGAGGAATAATATAAATAAGGAGAAGCAGGAAATGTTGCACAATATCAGAGTGTTGGAACAGCCGGAGGAACAGCAGGTCTTGTCTGCTCAGCAAAAGGCTTCTTTGACAACTCTCAGAATGAAATTTACAGAGTGAAATTTGGAAGAGGAAGCAAAGATCTAGAATACAATGGCCCAAGGAAGGAGATTATAACACAAGATTTTTTCATACAATAGCTAATGGAAGAAGCAGAAGAAATTTCATTTCCAGGTTTAGAACTGATGATACATGGGTGGATGATGAAGAAAAAATCGAAGGAGAGATTATTGACTTCTACAAATCTTTGTTCACAGATGAACATAGGTGGTACCCGCAATGGAATGATTTAAATTCTGCCATATTGAGTTCAGAAGATAAATCTCTGTTGAATTCTTCTATTGCAGTTGAGGAAATTAAGGAAGCAGTTTTCAGTTTAGGAGGGGACAAGGCGCCTGGTCCGGATGGGTTTCCAATGTGCTTTTATCAGGTATTTTGGGAGGCAGCCTAAGCAGATGTCGTGGAGGCTGTTCAACAATGGTTTGTATCATTAAAAGGTGGTCAGTTCGTCAATCAAACTTTCATTGTTCTTCTGCCGAAGAAGGAGGAGGTTGTGGAATTGAAAGACTTTCGCCCAATAAGTTTATTGAATGGTTTGTACAACATTTTCACAAAAAAAGTCTTGCCAACAGACTAGGGATAGTCATTCGGAAGCTTATAGAAGAAAATCAACATGCTTTTGTGCCCGGAAGGAAGTTATCCCATACCTTTCTCACTGCACATGAGGTTTTGTTTTCAATGAAGCAGAGTCAGACTCAGGGAATGCTTGTCAAATTAGACTTTAATAAGGCTTATGACAGAGTTTCATGGAAATGCCTGTTAAATGTAATGCAGCTGTATGATTTTCCGGAAAACTGGATTCATCTCATGAAGGATTGCCTGTCCACTGCTACTTTCTCCATGCTCTTTAATGGTGAGGTGGTTGGTTCTTTCAAGAGTACAAGAGGCTCAAGGCAAGGAGATCCTCTCTCTCCTTATCTTTTTATTTTAGTGGCAAATGTATTCAATAGGATGTGTAAGAAGGCAAAGGTACAAGGGTGGATTAAAGGTGTATCTGTGCTCAAAACAGTTGTGTATTTCCCATCTGCAATTTGCAGATGATACACTCATATTTTTACAAGGGGGGACAGAGCAGATGCAATCTCTTCTTTTTGTTCTTAAGAGTTTTGAGTTTTATCTCAGGTTTGAAAATAAATTTTGATAAGAGTTCCATACTTAGTGTTAATATGGAGGATACATTCATTCATGAGTGTGTCCAGATGCTTGTACCTCAGTTTAGAAGGAAGAATCACTCTTCTGAATTCTGTTCTTTCATCTATGCCACTGTACTTTCTATCAATATTTATGGTTCCCAAGTCAGTTATGGCTCAGTTAGACCAAATCAGGCAGAAATTCTTATTGGGGGGCACAAGAAATGATGTGAAAGTCATTCCATTAGTTAATTGGAAAAAGGTGTGCACTGTTGTTAAGAAGGGTGGTTTAGGAGTTAAGAACCTTACATCTACAAATTTTGCTCTACTTGGCAAGTGGCTCTGGGAGATTCTCTTGCAGGATGATCTAATTTGGAAAAGGATACAGAGGGCCAAGCATTGCCATGGAACTGGCAAGTTCTATTTAAAACTGGAAAATCAAACTTTATTGTCACCTATATGGAAGGGGATTTTGAAAGCTGCTCATGGGTCCCCAGGGGGATGTCGATCAAGCTTGGTAATGGAGAAAGCACTATTTTCTGGTTAGATAAATGGGCAGGAGATTACAATCTGAATAATAGATTTTCATCAATTTTCAATCTAGCTATGGACAAATGGGTTTCGGTCAAATATTCCTATTCCATAGCAGGCAGACAGACTCAGTGGGTGGTTAATATCAGAAGAAATCTCAAAGATTCAGAATTTGAAGATTATTTGCAGATTCTGAAATTGTTGTCAGAAATGGAACCTATTCCTAATCAGAATGATGCTTTTGTATGGGATAGGAATAAGAGCAACTTCTCTGTGAAGTCTCTTTATGAATTGATTGAAGGAATGCTCCCATCATACAGTCGGTACTCGGAGGTTTGGAAGAACAAGTCACCGGTCAAAGTAAGAGCTTTTATGTGGTTACTTTTTTCAAAGAAGGATTGTCACTAAAGTTTTTTGCAGTAAATGGACCCATGATTCAGATGTTTTCTGCTCTCTCTGTGTGAGGAAACGATTAATCACCTTTTCATACAATGTGCCATCAGTAAAGAGGTATGGAGAATTGTAGCAGCCATCATGAATATTTCTCTAAATTTTCAGAATTTAGAGGAAATGTCAACATGTTTCAAGAAGTATCAGCAGCAGGGAGGTTCCTCTATTTAGGGCAAAATGTTTATGTTGATACCACATGCAGTATGTTGTAGTATTTGGAGGCACAGAAATGACAACATTTTCAGGGGAAGTAAAATCTATGTGGAGAATATTTGCTTTCAAGCTGCAGGTCTTCTATATCAATGGGGCAGATTTGTTCTTCGTATTCCATTAGATGATTGGTCGAGATTTTTTCATGTCCTGTAAGATTTTTGTTTTTTAAATTTCTTTGTAATAATGTAGTCCTTATCTCTTTACTTTAGTTACGGATGAAGTTACTAAACACTTATATGATGACATCCCTTACTGTATATTATTTGCAGATGATATTATTTTGATTGATGATGATATTAAGAATTTGAATGATAAATTAGAACAATGGAGGTCTATTTTGAAATATAAAGGCTTCAGGATTAGTCGAACTAAGACAGAATATATGAAATGTAATTTCAGTAATAAAAATGTTGATCAAGTAGATTTAGTCACTATCGAAGGTCAAGTTATTTCTAAAAGTAGTAACTTTCGATATTTATGATCTATTATTTAAGGTAATGGAGAGATCTAAGAAGATGTCACTATAGAGTCAAGGCAAGCTAGTTGAAGTGGATAAGTGCATCTGGAATCCTTTGTGAGTGGTAGGTCTCATTAAAACTCAAAGGTAAGTTTTATAAAACAGCTATGAGACCTACTATGTTATATGGTTTGGAGTGTTGGACTGCAAGAAAGGATCATGTGCAAAAATTATGTGTTGTTAAGATGAGGATGTTAAGATGGATGTGTGATAAGACTAAAAAAGATAAAATTAGGAATAAATATATACGTAAGGATTTAGGCATAACTCTTATTGATGTTAAGCTTATAGAGAGTAGGTTGCAGTGGTTTGGTCATGTACGTCGTCGCCCAATTTTAACACCAATTAAGAGGTGTGACAGAATTAGAGTGGAAATGGGTTGAAGACATCAAGGAAGACCTAAGATAAGATGGTTAGATGTAGTTAAAAAAGACATGATTGCTACATGTTACCTCAAATTTGATATTTGATAGATTAAGATGGCGGGACAAGATTCATGTAACCAACCTCAAATAGATGGGATAAAGTTTTGATGATGATGATGTAACAATTTAATCGTTTGATTTATTGAAGGTTAGGAATCTCTTCTACCTTCAATGCTTGGATGTGCTCCCTCTCTTTATTTAATAAAATTGGTGGTACATATCACATTTCCTTCAAAAAACATTAGAATAGCATTTCTGGTTTTTTTTTTTTTTTTTTGGCACAAGCTGGCATCAAATTCCTCTGCGTACAGATTTTGAGCATTTAGTCACAGTTCAAAAGCAGGCATAGAAATAAATATGGCTCTCTAGATCTGGCACATCCAGTCCAGCATGAAATAACTTGGGCGGCAAGGAAAGAACAAACCCAACTCCAAAGTGGAGATCAATAAAATAGGAGTGCCCAAATGTAAGAGATACGTTTCTGACAAAAAAAATTAAAGAGCAAGCCCATCCGGCCACGAAGAAATCAATAGAAGTTAAATAAATTCTCACCTTTCCAAAATTCCAATGGCATGGAACGGGGTGGCGCTGAACAGTTGACGGAGGGCACGGTGTGGATGACCTGGGGAAAGACGATGGTGAAGGCCTCCAGGCTTCCAAGCAGATGACGAACACAACCCTCTTCCAGGCGAACGGTGAAAGCTGCGGATCGGGGCGGGAATGGCCGATGATGGCGAGCAGCAAACAGCCGGCGAGCGCCGGGGGGGGGTGTGGAAGGTGCGGCGGCAGCAACTTGGTGGCCCGTGGTGGAACTTGGCGGTGGCAACCAGGTGGGCTGTGGGGGGACGCGGCGGGGACGGCCGATGGAGGCGGCCGAAGTGGAGAGGCTGTGTGTCGTGTCAGAGATAGATCTAGAGCGGAGTCTGCGGTGTGATGGCTGGAACAGGGAGGATTCGCGTTACACTATATACTATATATCTAAACCGTCAGATCTTAGATCAAACGGTTGTTATTAAACCATCTTGAGAAGCGAATATCCCGCTTCCGTTACCGCTTATATCTATTTCGAATATTTATCTAAAATATCGGATACAAATTCGAAGCGGATCTTGATATTATCTAGATCCATTTACAACCCTAAGATGGGTAACAAGAAGCATAGAAAAGGGAAGTCATCAGCAGCAGCAGGAGGAACCCCATTAGTGATGCTGCTCTTTTTGTGGCTGGATCCCATTACCATCTCACTCTCCAACTCACGTACTGCAGCCTTTGTAAGGTTCGGGCAGAGATCTAGAAGTGCGCAGTGAAAACGATCAATTAAAATTTATGAACCCCCGTTCCCGGTCCGTTTCAACTAATATAACTAGAAGAAGGTGATCGACGATCACCTTGTGCAAATTCGGATCTACGTTTATGTTGTTCCAACAGAGCGATGCCACTAACCGCATAGATACTCAGCCTCTAGCAGTATCCACGTAATCCTCCTATCGATGATTCGTCTCCACTCTCTCATCCAAATCTACACGTGCACCGACATATCTACACCGCGATGGTGCCCGCGGCATGCGGGCGATGATTTTCAAAAATCGAGAATCGGAACGGCGAAGCCAGGAAGAGTCGGGGGGTCGGCTCTTGGCGCATGGAGGAGGAGGAGAGAGAGGGGGGGTAGCCTGCTCTAACGGAACACCTAGAGCTTTACTTGGGTTCTCATCCGGTGCATATTTATATTAAGTCATGCAACTTTTTCACAAAAGCATGGAATTAATATAAAGTCTACTAAAATAATACCGATTGAGAATTTATTTATGTGTGACCCTCTAGGCTTAAGTACCAATCCGATTTTCGACATGTTAATCTCAATAACACCTTATTGGCTTAAGGTAATTAATTAATATCTTAGATTCAATTAATTATTTAACCAAATTATTAACTCATGATAATTGGTTGGGTTTCTAATCAAGTTGGGTGTCAAGCAACACCGCATGATTTCAGAAAGTAATAGGGTTCGACAACTCGCTTAAAAAACATTTTCGTCAACAGTTGTTGCATGGATATAATCCTTCATTCATACAATACTCCCGAATTAACCTACGGTATGATCAACTGTCAAATCCTAACCGGTCAACTCACTTGGACTAGATGTGACCGTACAATATCAGAAAACTTATTTTCTAATATAGTGTCTATCCTAGCCAGGAACTCCTTGTAACACATGGCATCTTAGTAGACCCATTAGGGGCCCATTAGTACCCTGGTAGGTCTATTTTCGAATTTTATTGAATTTTGTTAAATTGTCTAAAATGTGTCGACCCTGGTTGATGCGATTCAAGCGAGTTGAATAGCGTTCGATCGAGTCGACGCAATTTGAGATTTTTTGAGTCCGACCTGTGGTCTGTTCTCTCTTCTCCAAGAGCGGTAGGAGTCTAATTAGGACTCACATTAGATGCCTATTTAAACATCCATAGTGTGGTCCAAGCTCCTCTCTTAATCTCCAAGCCATTAAAGAATCTTAGAGAGAGCTTAAGAGTGATCAGGAGAGAGAAGTGGTGGTCGTTCTTCGCATTCTTCGTGGCAAGCGGTGTACGGCGCGTGGCTGGCACAAAGGCGGCATGGTGGTGTGTGGAGGAACTTCTCGCCTTGCCAGAGGTGAGCTTCTTTACGTGGACATGCTACGTGTGTGAGATAAGTAATGACAAACGATCAAAACATAATATTATTACATATAAAAACTCTTTTCAACCTAGTTTCTATCTAATATGTGTATGTGATGTATGGCTATATGGATATAGTTTTTGACGTAAATATGTGATGTGCGGATTCCTTCTTTCTTCCTCTTCTTCATTATTTTCGGATTTTCTAGAGAACCTGTTATCGAACGTAAAACGCATCGATGCAGGCTGACGCTATTTACGATTCATGTCAGCTATGCACGATGCAGTTCATGCATAATACTGACAATTATCAAGTTAGTTCCATGTTAATCCATGCTTGATCCATGTAACATGAATTTGTGCTTTTGTAACGATTCACCGTGCATGCAGAAAGTAGATATTTCCTGTTTAATTTCGTACCATGATAATGATATTATTGTAGAATAATCATGCTAAGATATCTGTGTTATAATGCTAATAAATTCTCATCTATTTCTGTAATTATTTCATAAGTATATATGGACCATGATGTATCTATTGTAGCATGATTAGAACCGTGACAGTTCACGTGTATTCCTTATTTTTTTAAATAATCACGTTTTAATTAAATAACTGAAATTTTACATGGTTGACTGAAACACATCATGTATGGTCGACACTATTTGAATCGCATCAACTGGGTACAATGCGATTCAAAGAGTTAATTATTATGAGTAATATTTATTAATTACATGTTTTACTCTATGCCCTTAGTATATATTATATATTAGATCATACTTTGCATTAAACAGAATAGCTCATACATGTATATGATTAATTTAAGATGTTAAGACGCTAAGTAGATGCATCAAGCCGATGATGTGAGCCCTAAGTACCACGTGGACTAAAGTGCTATGCTGTGGGGGCCATCTCTTGATTCCCTCAGGACTAAAGTGCTACGCAGAGGGAGCCATCTCTTGGCTCCATGGAGGCCACCTCTAGATTCCCTCATTTACTCGGTTAATGACTAAGGTGTTGGGTTCTCGTGTTTCTCTAGATCGCTCACGCAGCAGAAAATAAAATAAAACCAACGATCCGTTTTCCTATTTCGATTAAACTAAAACGATTATCATATAATCAGATTCTTACTGCGTGCGGATTCGAATTTGCAACCATTCGGTTCCGTCGACGTGACACCGCTAGCCGTGCAAGCGCCCGGCTTCTAGTGAAGTCTACGCGATCCTCCTCGTAGTGGATATCCTCACGGTTCCTCGTTCTTCGCATCCCACGAAGCCTCCGCCGTTCGCCGCAACGATCGCCTCAACGCGCGGACAATTTCCCGTCGGACGGGAGTCGGAGAAGCGGTGGAGCAGACCTGGAGATCGTGTCTGGCGTGGGGCACCAGAGAGAGAGAGGAAGAGAGGAGGGGATGGCCAAGGTTTTGCAGCAGCTTGGCCTGCTCAGCCCGTTTGCTACATTTTATACTAACCACGCGGTTTTTCATAAAAAACCCCAGTTAATATAAAACCCACTTACTTATCCATCGCCTTGAGAATCATTTGCGTGTGACCCTCTAGGCCTAATAACCAGTCCGATTCATGGCCCAATAAGCTCAGTGACTCATCACTGGCCTGATTAATCAATTAATAACTCATATTGATTAATTAATCAATCGAATTAATGTCGCACATCGAATTCGATCAGGCTTCCGATCACGCTGGGTGCCAAGGAACACCGCATGAACCCGAAAGGTATTGGGGTTAAGTAACCCACTCTTGGAACCTTTCCGCCGACAATTACCGCGTGGATATAATCCTTCCTTTGTACAATGCTCTCGAGTCAACTCAGGGTATGGTATACTGTCAAACCCTAACCGGTCGACTCATTTGGATCGGATGATGCCGTATAATATCGAAAAACTAATTTTTTGATATTATCGTCTGTCCTGGCCATGGACTTCCACGCATCCTTCCTAGAGCATTATCTCTCTAAGTACCGAGAACGAATGATTCCTTATTGACACTCAATTCCCTTCGAAGGTATTCCGTTGTACCCGATCCTTGGCTGTTTAGAATCCCATGGTTAGAGATTTATAAACCAAGGTCAAAGAACATAAGTCCACTGATAAGGTGTCTTTGGTGTCTCAGGTCTGAGGACTATCTACGCAACTGGTGGGTTCGGTCATAACCCCGAAAAATCACAGCAGCGGAAGAATATAAAACAAAATGATTTCCCAAACCGGTTTAGGCTCCGATTGATGCAACAAAAAATAGTCTAAAATAAATCACACGAGATTTATCACCTTGCACAGAATATATTATCATGTGAAAATCAATGCCGAACTCCACGAAGCTTTGAGCCGCACAAACGTCTGGCCTCTAGAGCTGATCCACATGAATCTCACAGCAACGGAATTTTCTTTCTCCCAAGTCCGCACAACACAAAAGCCTCACCCTTGGAAAGAATCAAACTCTTCCAATCTCTAGACGGCAAGCTTTAGGGATGTTGGAATGCTTCTTTACGGGTTGGGAAAAGATGGGTTATATAAAGGACTGATTAGGCGGTAGCTTGAACTGCTCATTCAACCAATCCTGTCATTTAACCGCCTCGGCAAAAGTAACCGCGGTTAAAAGTAAACCCGACGACATTTTATATATCAATATATTATTATTAGCTCATTTATCAAATAAGCCTAATCATACATGTATTATATATATGTCCTTTAGATTATTGTATATATACTTTTAAGTTATTTATAAATTCTTTTCCCAAAAGAATTTAATGTTTTAGTATATTTTTCATACAATAATATTCCGTTCATACAATAATATTCCGGACCTTTTTGATCACGTTGGGTCAAGCAAAACCGCGTCATCCCAAAGGATGCCGAGTTCATCTTCACCCTGTCAGGCATATGTAAGTCTTCAATTAATGTATCGCTATAATCTCTCTCTCACTCTATGAGTTCGATCCGATCGTGTGGTATGGTTATGTCAAACCACTAGTGATCGTGTCGTCTGACCATGACCTGTATAATAATTTCACATTCATTCCAAATGAACCTATACCACCCTGGCCAGTGATTTAGTGGAGCATCCATGTCATGACTCATTAACTGTCTGTGATATATTTGACAGTGAGCGATCCCCTTTTGACCATTAACGGTCTTCGCATGTATTCCGATGTGGCTAATAATTCGACGTTTCATGACTTATGGTTAAAGTCACTTAACTAAACATTAAACCGCACCAGTCCTCACGCAAGACCTCATTAATGTCTCATGTTAAAGGATGAATGATACTACTGAGACAGATGGATCTTCAGTTGACATTAGGTATAATTAACCATATGAAGATCCATCAGCGGATCAGTTCAGTGAACATCCTCCTAGGATAAACACCCACACATGTGTTGGTGCCCCCGCACCTATGATCGTGAGATTGGTCATCTACACATCATGCGTGCTGATTTACAAGTAATAAATGTCCTAGAGTGATTACTCTCCAATCATAAACAGTTTAAGGTATGTGTCCATATACAGTCAAACTCACATTTGAGATCCCATCTCGAAATTGACTTTACAATCACATATCATAGGGACAACGCAAAGCAATCTACATATTACAAGTTTACACTCTAATTACCACTTAATTATATTGAACAAGATTGTACAACACATTGGGCCTACACGGCCCATAATTGGTCTATAGGACACCCAAAAACTAACAATCTCCCACTTGTACTACAACCAATTGCCCACAGTCTTGAGGCCCATCTTTTCCCAATGATGCTTAAACACAATCTGTGACAAAGGCTTAGTCAGTGGATATGCAATATTGTCTTCTGATGGTACACGCTCTACCATCACATCTCCCCTTGTAGCAATCTCCCGAATTAGGTGGAAGCTCCTTAAAATATGTCTCGACCTTTGGTGAGACCGAGGTTCCTTCGCCTGGGCGATGGCCCCATTATTATCACATAATAATGGGATGGGAGCCGATATGTTAGGAACTATGTCAAGTTCCGAGATGAATTTCTTCATCCAGACCGCTTCCTTGGCAGCTTCAGCCGCAGCTATATACTATGCCTCTGTCGTTGAATCCGCAGTCGTTTCTTGCTTGGAACTCTTCCAACTAACTACCCCTCCATTTAACATGAATACAAATCCAGACATAGATTTGCTATCATATGAATCTGACAGGAAACTAGAATCTGTATATGCTCTCAATTGCAAGTCCTCTTCTCCTCTATACAGCAAGAAAAGATCCTTAGTTCTTCTCAAGTACTTAAGGATGCATTTCACTGCTTTCCAGTGCTCTTCGCCTGGATCACTCTAATATCTGCTGGTAATGCTCAAAGCATTGGCCACATCAGGACGAGTACATAGCATGGCATATATGATCGACCCTATTGCCGAGGCATAGGGTACCCGACTCATGTGCTCTACTTCCTCAGGTGTTCTAGGGGCCATGCCCTTAGATAGGTAAATTCCATGTCTCATAAGAATGAAACCTCTTTTAGAATTTTTCAACTGGAATCTCTTTAGTATAGTATCTATGTACATGGATTGGGACATTCCCAACATCCTTTTTGATCTATTACGATAGATCTTTATACCCAGCACATAAGATGCTTCTCCCAAATCCTTCATAGAGAATGTGTTGGACAACCAAGACTTCGTTGATGTCAGCATCCTTACATCATTCCCAATGAGTAAGATGTCATCAATATAGAGGACTAAGAAGGTCACTGAGCTCCCACTGACCTTCTTGTAAACACAGGGTTCGTCTTCATTTCGAATGAAGTCAAAAGATTTGATAACCTTATCAAATTTAAAATTACAACTTTGAGACGCCTGCTTCAATCCATAAATGGATTTTTGAAGCTTGCATATCTTATTGGGATGCTGCTTAGATGTAAATCCATCAGGTTGTACCATGTACACATCTTTTGACAGGTTTCCATTAAGGAAAGCTGTCTTCACATCTATCTGCGAGATCTTATAATCTAGGTATGCTGCAATGGCAAGAAGGATTCTAATTGACTTTATAATTGCTACTGATGAAAAAGTTTCGTCATAGTAAATTCTTTGTCTTTGATGATATCCCGCTGCCATGTTCATGTTTGTGTAAACAGACCATGTGTACTTCATCCATGTTATTTATGTTATCGTGTTGTAATGTCAATGAAGCATGCTAAGTTGACGAAATTGATCTATATGCTAGAATTAATGCCATGTTTAGATAAGATATATGCAAGTTCTTTTATGGTATAGATATGCAAAACCTTTTTGTAGATTTTGAACTTGTTGAGTTCTATGTGACTCACCCTTGTAGGCGCCTGTATGACCCTCTCCGCCTTCTTTTCTTCTTGCGAAACTCTGAAAATGCGTGCCGACTCGACGACACTAAATCGTCGAACCGCCCAGAATGAGATTCGTGCACTGCAACACTGGAAAGAGGTGAGAAGGAAATGAAGGAGTGACCGCCAGGAGCAGATTTACCTAACCCGTGCTCTACGGGGATGAAGTGATCTCGTAAAGGGTGTGCTGGGATGATGTAAATTTGTCTCTTCTCCACCTCTGGTTGGCCGGAATGAAGAGCATCGTGTCCCGAATCCTTTGGCAACTCCTGCGAGAACAATAATCAACACAATTAGCGCTACAAAGTGTCAAATGAGCTCATGCAAATACAAAATATATGAAAAATCGGTGGTTAACACACCGGTTGGGTGGTTGGGAGGAAAAGTGACCAAGTGTTATGGTCACTCACCTCCCTATTTTTGGTGGAAAACCTCTTTGAATTGGGTTCTAGGGCAGCTTATATGCATGCAATTGAGTGTAGAGTGTGTGAGCGCGAGTGTAGGAAGTGTATGAGCTGAGAAATGTGAATACTATGTATGGAGAATGTGCATGAAGGAATGCATATGAAATTTTAAAAAAAATGAGGAAGAAGAAGGGTTAGGGAGCAAAGCTGGATCCTCCTTGATGTGGTGGATGTGTTGAAGGGTATTCCTTTGAGCTCGTGGCACTCTAGGGACTCCAACTCCACCAAGTTCTTTTCATTGAGCCACCTATGTGGGATTTATAGGAGAGTGAAAAATGAGGAATTTTTGGGGTCTAAATTCCCATTTTTTGAGTTTGGGCCAATGGGAGGAGGTCCAAAGGTGAGTTTCTTGGTCTCCACGGTCGGGAAGACCGAGGGATGTCAGGATAGTGGGGGTTAGTGGCCGTAGTGGGCGGAGGTTACGGCAGTTTGGGCTTGATTGAGTCAGACTCAGTGGACAATAGCCACATCCACCGTCCAGCGAACTAGATGGTAGCCAAGTCCGCCGTCTAGATTATTGGACAACGACCAACCGAAACCAATGAAATCGGTATCAAGTGGAGCTGCATGCGACTCACCTATGACTCCTTTTTTCACATCTAAAGATTTGTAGAAAGGTAACCTCTGTACCTCATCCAAAGGGGCCCTAGACCAAACTCCATCATGCATGAGAACTTAGTTGCCTTTAAGTTCACTTGGCCATAGTCAACCAAGAAAGCTCAAGAGACTTGGGAAGGGCTTGGCATCCAAAGCTCTGGGCGGCGTATATAGCTACTGTCAAACGCACCTTTGGTGATGGCTATATCCGTCGTCAAGAAGCACTCGAGGGCGGAGGTATTCGCCGTCCAGGGCTAAAGTGAGATGAATTTGCAAGGTCTTTTGAGGGTGTTTGTTTGGTGGCTTCTCGTGATACGAGGTAAGAAATCCTTAGAGTTATGGTATTGATGGTTATTCAAGGACCGTCAGGATGTCCAAAATCGGGTGTCTATAGATGCCCCTCCTTGACGCCCGTTTTGCAATGGAGAGTAACGGAGTGATAAATGGGCATTCTGGAAAACAACCTGATTTTGGTTAGCCCGCAAAGGATGGGATTTTCGACCTTAGCAAATGAACTTCTTGGGAAGATGAAAAGACAATGGTTTACCGTGTTGCAGGACCAAGGAATGGCAAAAGGTGAAGGTGTTACTTAAAATCACAATCTAGAGGACCCTCCGGTACTAGAACCGCTGGCCTTGGCACACTGGGGATGCATGGCAATCCGGCACAAGGGTATTTCAACTAATTAACAGTAGTTAATTGCACTTACTCAAATGAAATTAATAGTAGTTAATAGTGAGTCCGAGTCGATCCACGGAGAAATAGATTTTTAGTTTTGAAAACCTTGAAGTTTTTTTTTTTTATATATATATTTAGAATCCTAAAGGATAGAGAGGGAAATGAGTTAGAATAAAGTGTTTGCAACTAATTATCCTATCTAACTTTAATCAAATTAATTTTGAAACTTACTATGAAATAGGAATTAAATATTTAATCTAAATTGATTCTATTAAAAATACCACTAAGATGCATTAAACTAATCTATCAAAAACATGCAGATTTAACGAGGTAGATCTATAAAAAAAATGACCATACTTAAAGAGGAAGAAGATAGATGGGTCAAGAGAAGAAAATAGACTAAAAGAATGATGAGATTATTATTACTGCCAAAACAACTAAACATAAAAATACACAAAGTCTAACCAGAAAAAATAAAATGTTAACTAGTTACACTGTGAATGGAATTAAAATAAAAACAATAACAACAAAACACTCATTCAAACACTTAGGGATGAGCAGCAGGCAAGAGGGCTTCTGTCAGCTGGGCGGAGGTGCAGTGTGCCTGGTGCAAAGGGTGCGGCGCAATGGTCCAGCGAGGCAGGCAGGGGCCGATGCGTGGCTGGCGTATGGCGGCAGCCGAGCGTGAACTTCCACTTTTGTGCGCACGGGCGACGAGGCCGAGCGGGGCGAAACCGCTCCTGCTGCCGCGTGTGCGTCGGCTGACGCTGGCAGGCCCGGGCGTTGGCGGTTGCGTGCGCGGCCGGGCGTGGGCCCGCCGTGCGGCGGGCGCGGGCCCGGGGATGCAGGCGGCTGGACGATTTGCAGAGAAAGTGAGAGAGAGGGCGCTGGAGAGAGAGAGATGGCGCAGGGGGAGGAAAGAGATAGAGATACTGGGGGAGAGAGAAAGAACTGGGAGAAAGAAAGACAGAGAGAGAGAAGACGCAAGACACAGAGAGAGAGAGAGAATGAGAGTGCAGGGGAGAGAGAAGGTGCTAGGAAAGGAAAAATAAATAAAAATTTTCTTTTAAAATTGTGTGAGAGAGAGATGAACGAAGAAGAGAGGAAAATAAGAGGGAGAGAGAATGCTTAAAAAAATTGTAGAAGAAGGTAAAAATGGGAGAGAAAGAGATGTTCGGATGGAGGGGGTGAGAGAGTTTTTTTAAGATTCAAAGATGTCTTTTTTTTCTCCCCCCTCCCATGGTTTTATAGAAAAGAGGGATTTTTTTGAATTTCAAAAAGGCAATAAAGAATCTTTAAATTTTTGCATTAAACTTCCCCTCAATTTGACGATCCTCTTAAAAGATAATAATAGGCTATTTTAAAATTTGAATTTAGAGAGGGATATTTGATTTTGAAATTTGAAATTTGAATAATAAATGTTATTTTCGAAATTTAAATTTTGAAATAAAATTTAAATTTTAAAAATAATAAATATTATTTTTGAAATTTGAATTTCGAGATTCCCTCCTCTCTCTTTTTGTTGGCATGTGAGGTCCTTTTGAAGATCAACAAAAAAAATACACTCTTGTTCCTTCCGGGATTCAAACCCTTGTTACTTCATTGAAATCCAGGTAGTTATACTACTATGCCATCTGTTCGCACACGTCCTATATTCACATAAAATAATAGTTAAGTTCATGTAGCAATCAATAAATTATTCAAATGTATATTAAATAATTGTCGAGAAGCTCTTATTGGAAATGAAATTATCACACTTACTTAATCCATGAAATAATGATATTTGATATTCAAATTTTGCAAATTTAATATTTTGAAAGCATAATCGATTTATCTATCATTCCATATGGTTTTGTACATAAAATTGACAGTATAGTGTGTTAATTTCATCTATTGTTCATGTAAAAAATGTGTACTTATCAGAGTCACACAAGAATGGACACCGTTGGGATCCTTCGATCCCCCCCCCACACAACCACAACACAACAAGAATACATATATAAAGGCAAGATATGTGCGAGTGAAGCAGTAATTAAATCACACGTCCACATAAAAGGAACACACAAGAAACTGTCAAGTCCACACGGAAACACCGATCCGCTGGAATGGAACAACAACCCTTCGGATAGTGCGCTGGCTACACCGGTCTATCTAGTTCTAGGTGTTTCTGCCTCCTCCCAGCTACGAGTGACACTCCGAAGTGTACCACTCCCACACTGGTACTAGCTATTATCCCGGCGTACAGCTAGTGACTCTCGCCTACTAAGCGTCACCTTGTCACTCCCACACCAACACTGTGTCACTCTCACACTGACATAGGGTGTCAAGCGCTAACAACTGTCACTCTAGGTCCACGATCGCATAAACACAACATAATGCGATTCCGATCACATGAAAATCGCCGTCCCCAATGTTTGATTTCAAACATGCATTTAACAAGGTTGTCTAACAATATACAAGAATCTAATTTACCTTTTGCATAATAGTCACACATGCTAAATGTAGGAAATTAAGGGGTTTTGGCTTGAATCGCATCGCCTGAGCTCGACGCCATTCAAAGCCTTAAAACTAGTTCCCACAGAAATTGGCGTCGGAACATGAGGGATCTCGGCCTAAATCGCGTCGCCCATGGTTGACACCATTTAAATGGCGTCACTTGAGCTCGACACCATTCAAAGCCGAACTGATTCCCACATAGCCTAGCCTCGAGACATATCTGGGCCTAAATCGCGTCGCCCATGGCCGAGATGATTTGCGAATCGCGTCGCCCTGGCCCAACGCCATTTAGCACCCAAAACAGAATTTCCCTTCGGCCTCCCCCGAGCCACAACACGAATAACCCCAACCCCAAATGAGCAAAAATAACACAAAGGAGATAGGGGAAAATCATAAATCGCATTAACCATGCCAAACTCATTTCCAAAACACCCTTTTTCAATAAGAACCCCATAGAACATGCTTAATTCTATACCCAAAATCACCCACATATCTATAGCATGCTCCAAAGTGGGAATTCATGGTTTAAAACTATTAAAATACATGTGAGGATTGTCACCCTACCGGTTACTTGAACTTTCCTAGCTCTTCACCACCGATCCGCTGCCCCGCAAGCCGCCGCCGGTACCACCGTGGACGCCATCACTCCATCGAGACGTCGGCCGCCGTCCGGAGAGTGAAGTGCCGCAAAAGAGATAGGGGTGGTAGTGGAGAGAGGTAGGAGGGTGTTGGAGTGGTGGAAGAGGAAGAAGGGGAAGGGATTCAGAGAGAGGGAAGAGAGAGAGTAAGAAGGAGAGAATGAGAGAAAGGAGGGAGGGCTCGGGGCATTGATAAGTTGATAATTTTGATCATTTAAAAGGACAATCGCACGCATCATACACACAGTTTTATGTGTAAAATAACATGGAATGATAGATAATTTTGTACCGATCCCAACGGTACTAATTTCGTTAAATTTCAAGTTAAAAACATCATCATTTCATGCAATTGTGGTTTTCTCAGCAAAATCGAGATAAAATAATTTATTTAAGCATAAATGTAATTTTATTCATGATAATATCATAATTTACATTTATTTTATGTGAACAGGACATGAAGAAGATGCAGTGCAATTGGCTAAGTTTCTGGTCGTTTGTGGGAAAGACGGGAGTTCGAATCCCAGCAAAATCAGCTTTATTTTGGCAAAAATACTAAAGCTGGGGTAAAAGGGTCTTTTTCTACCCTAAATGGTTGTCCTAATTCTTACCCAAGAAAAGAACAAGAGTAGCCAGCCGCCATCAACTTTCTTCCTTTTTTTATTTTAAAATTCTCTCTTACTTTTTAAAAGGTCTCTCCTTCCTTTCTTCTCGCTCTCTCCTACTTTTTATTCTTCCTCTTGCCTTCTCTCCCTTTCTCTCTCACTTTTATCTCCCTCTCTGCTACAGTACTCGCGGAACTGTAGCTACAGTACCACGACACTGTAGCACCTCTCTCTCTCTTTCTAGCTTTGTTCTCTCTCTCTCTCGCTTGCTCCCTTTCTGTCTCTCTCTACATCTCTCTCAAAGCAGCGGCTATCAAGGGCAAAAGGGGGACTTAAGGCACTGCAACTGACTATTAGAAGGAGTCTAGGGCTTCCAAGGATACACACGAAGGACTATGACGACTGCAAGTACCAGTTTTCTCTCTTCATCGCCTCTCTCTAGTTTTTGAGTTCTCCATATTACACTATATTTTGAATATTTTCTGTAAAAGTTTCTTTATGAAAGTCATATTATTTATTTTTCAATGTTCAATGTCTCTGTAAAATTTCATACAGTTATGTTAATGAATGACAGTAGCTCATTTGAAAAAAGTGATCTTTTCTCCCTCTTTTTGTTCTACAACTTTTATTTTTTCTTCTATGGACACCACTCAAAATTTATATTCTACTTTTAATTAGTGTTTTAGAGGTAGTCTTAGTTTAGTAGATGGTCTGATTATGCTCGTTTAGGGGTGCTCCTTTTGTGAGTTCATAGTAAGTCTGGTTAGTTTCAATTGTTATTTATTAAATCATCATGCTCCATTTTCTTTCTTCTCTGTTTTTCCTTTAAAAAAATCTAAAGTTTTCAACTTTAAAAATCTATTTCCCTGTGGATTCGACTCGGACTCACCATTGCTATTGTTAAAAATTCAATTTGAATGAGCCAATTAATTTAGATGGTTAGCTTTGATTTTTAATGACACAATCTTAAGCTATCAATTTTTGGTGCCGTTGTCAGAAATTTAAATTTTTAATGTTGATTATTTTGAATTTAGTGTAATTATTCTTTAGCTAACCTTTTTTTTTGTAGGTGTATTGAAAAAATAAAAATAAAAAAGTGGAAAGCAAACTCATTGGTATGTGTCTTCCAACATTCCCTTTTTCATTTTCATTATTTTAGTTAGTTTCTGTTTTTTTTTTGTAGTTTCTAATTTTGATAGGTTTTCATTAACTAAAAGAAAAAAAATTCAAATTCAAATTTAAAAATTGTCGTTCCAAGATTAGAAACCATCCATGTTAGGCATTCATCATTTTAGGAAAGCATGAGTTAGTTTCATTTCATAGTCATTTCCAATTTTTGTTGAAGATTGCAGGAGAAAGGTACGTGTTTCATTTATAGCATGCCATTCATGATTGCATCAAACACCCTTTGCTTGATTTGACTATTGCATTGCATTGAAAAAAAAAAGACTTTTAAGGGTAATTCCCATAACAACATAAGGTGGGGATTTCATCACCCTTCCTTAGCCTACAAATCACCTTCCTTGCATTGTCATTTCCTAATCCACTAAAAGTATGTCGAAAGGACTCTAGGGTTCACACTGTGAGTGGTTAAAATTTCGGATTGCCTCCATTTTTGACAACAGTGTCTATGCTAGAGGTTAAATGGCAAACGCCTAAGTGGGAAAGTGGTTTCTTAATTAGGTCCCTACGAAAGTAGGGGGAGCTTCCCACTACCCCACCTCTTACCTGGCCATTGACTGATTGTGATTGTGACTCGAGGTGGACCCCATTCACCTTGTGAGAAAATTCACATAGAAGTCTAGGTCAACCTTAGGTCATTAGGTTAAGATTGTTTGACAATTTATTTGCATATTAAAAAAAAAAAAGTGAAAGAAAAATAAAATTCAAATCCTTCTTCTCTCTCTTTGTCCCAGTGTATGCAAGGTAGGAGATCTCAAATCCCGAATCTTCTAGGACCGATTGCTGAAATTAAGATAATTATCCATCACAGAAACTCACAGCAAGATCAAATGGCCGATAATCATGATCCACCAAAGCAAATGAAGGATTATTTCATCCCAAATCAATATCAACCTTCATCTTGTATTCACCTTCCTCAGAATCTAGCCAATCAATATGAAATTAAATCAAGCACCATTCAGATGCTCTCATCTTTTTATGGGAATACCAATGAAGATCCTTATAAACATCTGGATGAATTTCTAAAAATCTGTTCCACGGTGAAAATCCAGAATTTCACCGATGATGCCCTTAAGTTGACCATATTCCCCTTCTCATTGAAGGATAAGGCCAAATATTGGCTGGGGACTATAGGAAGGCTCATTAGGACATGGGAAGAAATGCAAAAAGAATTTCTCAAGAAGTTCTATCTCATTGGGCGGACTAATACCATGAGAAGGGCTATCACGGGTTTTACCCAAACTCCTAGAGAATTAATTCATGAATCATGGGAAAGGTAAAAAGAATTGCTTCGGAAATGCCCGCATCATGGGCTATCTAAGGGGCAAATCGTCCAAGCATTCTACGAAGGATTGTCTGAACAGTTCAGACAAATGGTGGATGCCTTATGTGGAGGGACATTTATGATGAAAAATGAAAATGAGGCTTATGATTTATTTGAGATGTTAAGTGAAAATTCCATCAATCATGTCTCCTTATCATCTTATGAGAGGTCTGTTGGCCATCTAAATGGGCCAAAATGTATGAACTTAAGACTCGTGGAGAGCCCGAATCAAGAATGGACATTAATTTGATCAATCAAAAATTGGATAAGATATACATCTTAGCTCAAAAGTTAGACCAACCCTTGGCCTTAAACAAACAAGAACCTACCTATCCAACACCATCTAGTCCATACGAGGGCCCGCCTTCCATCTCTCATGATATTTGTGCTTTGTGTGCAAGTCCGGCCCATCAAGTGAATGACTGTCCAACTGGAGCCCAATTACCACCATTCATTCAAGAACAAGTTCAGGCTGCTCAAGGGATCTCCAGGCCCGGTAACGATCCATTCTCCAACACTTATAACCCCGGCTGGAGGAACCACCCTAATTTTGGATGGAAAAATCAACAGGTCCCATTGCAAATGCCTAATCCTCCCATGCATCAAGCCCAAAAGTGTAAGGAATCGCCATGAACGCAGCGGAAATAAAAATGATTCCATTGTATCGGTTGCTGGGGTCGTAAAACAGACATTAAAATTAATGCGGGAAGAACAGTTCTTCACCTTTGCGGGGTTTCGAATCTCCCGTGGATGATGCCGACTCGGTAATCGCGCACGCGCACGATCTCTAGAGGTATCCACATGAGTTCCCGCAGCAGACGCGATTTTCTCCTTGACTTGAGTGCTCCGACCAGATCTCAAATCCACCATGCACGGAGAGAGACAGATCCACTCCCAGAGAGAGAGAAGGAGAGAGAGAGAGAGGAGATAGAGAATATGGGTAAAAATTCGTCCAACCAACTTTTTACCCCTCCTCCTTGGCCCTCCTTATATAGAAATAAGGATAAGCACAATGATTAATCCTCATGATTATCCAAGAGTTTGACCTTGGATAATTCTCCATTAAATCTTCATGTTTATCCTGCGGCTTTTCATAAAAACCCAGATAAGCATGAAATTTAATGTCTCTCACCGTCTGACGATAACTCTTATGTGTGTGACCCTCTAGGCCCATATATCAGTCCGGTTGCAGGCCCATTAAACTTAGAATTGTTTCTTGAGTTTAATATTTATTAATTAACATTTAAACATCATATGTTAAATGATTAATTTAATAAACAAGTGAATTATCATCTGATGATCAAATCACTTGGCCTTCTGATCATGAACAGCACCAAACACTACCTCATGATCCCAGAAGATATAAGGGATACTGTTCCCTTCAATTGAACCTTTCCGTCTGCCGATACCGCACAGATATAATCCTTCACTCATGCAATGTCCCGATAACGCAAGGGTATGGTTTTATAGTCAAACCTTTTTTCGCATTATCCAGATGGATTCCAGTACACAGTTAATATCTAGAAAGACATCTCTTTCATTTGACCATGGGCAGGGATTTTTGTGTACACATCCATGGGACATTCTCTCTCCAGTCTTATACCAAGAGTGAGTGATCCCTTGTTGTTCACTCAATTACCTTCGCAAGCTTTCCACTGTATCTGAAAGACCGATTATGGTGGATTTAATGGTTAAAGTCCACGAGTCAGAGAATCAAGATACAATGGTCCACAAACAAGGTATCATTGGTGACTCAGGTCAAAGGACCAACTGTGCTACTGCAACGATTGAATTCCCTGGTTGACTAATAGGTATAATTACCATCCAGGAATTCTTATTTGGATCTGTTCAGTGAACTCATTCTCTAATGAGCACCAACTTGTTTGTCTTAGTGTCACCACACGAGTGAATGTGAGATCATTCACCCTCATCATATGAGCAGACATAACTTGTGTCGATCTTATTGGATATTTAATGTCCATCTCAAATATCCTATGATCGAGAACTGTTTAAGACAATTGACTGAGGATATTGATCTCACTATCATGATCTCATCATGATTCAATATCCCATACATTTGTCTATGGACCTTCATTACGATAGTTACTTTGCGAGAACTATAAATGAAGAAATAATTGCCTTTATTAATTATTTGAACTAGAATGTACAATGATTGGCTATGAGGCCACCCAATTCTAACATTCTTCCACTTGGACTATAGCCAATCACCCATGTGTCTAAGTCCCATAGACTTAAGGTGACGTTCTAAATTGTTTTGAGACAATGGCTTAGTCAAGGGATCTGCTACATTATCTTCAGATGAGACTTTCTCAACTACTATATCTCCTCGAGTGATGATCTCACGAATCAGATGAAATCGTCTCAGAATGTGCTTTGACTTCTGATGTGATATTGGCTCCTTCGCTTGAGCTATTGCCCCATTGTTGTCACACAATAATGGAACAGGATCTGAAATGCTTGGAACTACTCCAAGTGCCGAGATGAACTTCTTCATCCAAACCGTCTCCTTGGCCGCTTCAGCTGCAGCAATGTATTCTGCTTCGGTCGTCGAATCTGCAGTTGTTTCCTGTTTGGAACTCTTCCAACTTACAGCACCTCCATTTAACATGAACACAAATCCAAACATGGATTTGCTGTCATCCATATCCGACTGGAAACTCGAGTCAGTAAATCCTCGAAGTTTCAAGTCGTTTCCTCCATAAACGAGAAATAGATCCTTAGTCCTTCTCAAGTATCTAAGGATACATTTCACCGCCTTCCAGTGTTCCTCACCTGGATCAGCCTGATATCTACTGGTGACACTTAGTGGGTGTGCCACATCAAGCCTAGTACATAGCATTGCATACATGATAGATCCTATTGCCGAGGCATAAGGAACTCTATGCATGTATGCTCTCTCTTCAGGTGTCTTGGGAGACATTTCTTTAGAGAGATAAATTCCATGCCTCATAGGAACGAGGCCTCTCTTGGAATTTTCCATGCCAAACCTTTTGACTATGGTATCTATGTACATAGATTGGGACAAGCTAAGCATCCTTTTGGACCTATCTCTATAGATCTTTATTCCCAGAATATAGGATGCTTCTCCCAAATCTTTCATGGAGAAGTTTTTGGATAACCAAGCCTTTACTGATGACAACATTCCTACACCATTCCCAATGAGTAGAATGTCATCAACGTAAAGTACCAAAAAGGTACCTACTAGCCTTTTTGTATACACAAGGTTCATCTTCATTCTTAATGAAGTCATAAGATTTGATTGCTTCATCAAATCTTAAGTTCCAAGTTCGGGATGCTTGCTTTAATCCATAGATAGATCTTTGCAGCTTGCATACCTTGCTTGAATGCTCTTTGGAAGTAAATCCTTCAGGTTGTATCATATACACCTCTTCTTGAAGGTTCCCGTTAAGGAATGCTGTTTTCACATCCATTTGCCATATTTCATAATCATATAATGCAGCGATAGCAAGAAGTATTCTGATTGACTTAATCATGGCAACTGGAGAAAAGGTTTCGTCATAGTTAATGCCTTGCCTTTGATGATATCCTTTTGCTACCAGCCTTGCCTTGTATGTGTCAATCTGTCCATCTGCCCCGATCTTTCTTTTAAAGATCCATTTACTGCCAATAGGTACCATACCTTCTGGCAGATCAACCAAGTTCCAAACTTGGTTGGCATACATGGACTGAATTTCAGAATCCATTGCCTCTTGCCATTTTTCTGATTCTTGACTATTTATGGCTTCTAGGTAGGTTTGAAGATCATCATCCTCATTTAAGTGCCCTTTTGGTTTGCCATCATCGATATGTCCTACATATCTTTCATGCTGCTTAGGCACTCTACCTGATCTGCAAACCTTTTGTGTATCATCTTGAACAAGTTCTTGAGTCAATGGTTCAGTAGATGAACCAGTGTTGATTTGTGAGTCTAGAATTTCTTCCAGTTCTATCTTGCTCCCACTGTCTTCTTTTGAAAGATATTCTTTCTCTAAGAAGACAACTCTTTTTGCGACAAACACTCTTTGATCGCTGGGCTGATAGAAGTAATATCTAAAAGTCTCTTTTGGATATCCCACAAATCTACATTTTTCTGTCCTGGAATCCAGTTTGTCTGTATCATGTCTTTTGACATGTGCAGGACAACCCCAAACTCTAACATGCTTAAAGTCTGGTTTCTTTCATTTCCATATCTCATATGGAGTGGAAGGTACTGACTTACTGGGAACTTTGTTCAACAGATATGTAGCAGTCAACAGTGTATATACCCATAAAGAGATTGGAAGTTTGGCATAACTCATCATGGATCGTACCATATCTAATAGAGTACGATTTCTCCTTTCCGATACACCATTTAACTGAGGTGTATAGGGAGGAGTCCACTGAGACAAAATACCATTATCCTTAAGATATTATGTGAATTCTGTACTTAAGTATTCACCCCCTCGATCTGATCGAAGAGTTTTAATACTCTTTCCAGTCTGGTTCTCAACTTCGTTTTAAACTCTTTAAATTTCTCAAAGACTTCTGACTTATATTTCATTAAATATATGTAGCCATATCTTGAGAAATCATTTGTAAATGAAACAAAGTATGAGTAACCACCCATAACATGAGTGGACATTGGACCACATACATCACTATGTATTAGTTCCAATAAGTCCTTAGCTCTTTCTCCATGTCCTGAGAATGGAGCTTTGGTCATCTTTCCCATGAGACAAGCTTCACAGGTTGCAAATGATTCATAATCAAATGGATCAAGATATCCATTCTTTTGCAACCTTATGATCTTGTTCTCATTTATATGACCTAGCCTACAATGCCATAGGTACGATTTATTCACATCCTTATCTAAGCGTTAAAGAGAATTATTTACCAGACAAACATCATATGAAATATCAAGTAAATATAATCCATTCAATAAATATCCGGAAGCAAACAATTTGTCTCCTTGATAAATTGAACAACCTTTATTCTCTAGCTTCATAGAATATCCTTGTCTATCTAAACATGAAATAGATATGATATTCCTAATAATGGTTGGAATATAATAACAATCTATTAGTTCCAAAGAGTCTCCTGACATCATCTGAAGTCTTGCTGTCCCCACAGCTAACGCAACAACTTTTGCTCCATTCCCGAGCCTCAGATCCACGTATCCACAGTTCAATCTTCTTTTACTTGTTAACACCTGCAAGTTATTGCAGATATGAGAAACACATCCAGTATCTAATACCCAGGATGTTGATTCTCTATAAGACAAGTTAAGATCGATCATGAGAATACCTGAAGCTTCACCAAGCTTCTCCTTTGCTTTTTCTGCAAGATAAATCTTGCAGTTTCTCTTCCAATGACCTTCTTTATGGCAGTGGAAACACTGACCTTTATCATTGACTTTAGCTTTGTCCTTTTGTGCCGCCGGTTTACTTTTCACTAGCTTCTTAGGCTTACCTTGCTTAAAGGTCTGTCCATATTTTCTTTTCTTGTTGGTCTTACCAACAAGCATTACATTTGGCTTATCTTTCTGGATAGTGCCTTCTGCTGTCTTCAACATGTTGAGCAGCTCAGCCAGTGAAACTTCAATTTTGTTCATATTGAAGTTGATAATGAATTGTGAAAATGAATCTGGAAGGGACTGTAGGATTAAGTCAATGCTTAGGTCATTGTTCATAACAAAGCCAAACACAACAAGCCTCTCAATCCACTCTATCATCTTGAGTACATGAGTTTGCACAGATGTGCCCTCGCTCATTCTGGTCCTGAACAATTTCTTAGATATCTCATATCTTTCTGTTCTGGATTGTTCACCAAACAACTCTTGTAGGTGATTCAGAATGGTCTTAGGTTCCATGTTATCATGCTGTCGCTGCAGTTCATTGTTCATTGAACCAAGCATATAACACTGGACCTTGACAGAGTCCTCCTTCCAATTTTCATACATCATTAATTCATCTTCATTAGCATTATCACCGGGTTGCACTGGATCTGGTTGATCCAGGACATAGGCTAGCTTTTCACACTTGAGGACAATCTTCAGGTTGCGTAACCAGTCAATGTAATTTGGTCCCGTGAGTTTGTTTGCATCAAGTATGTAACGGAGGGGGTTAGGTGACGACATAACGACCTACATGGAAATATATAAAATGAGCAGATAGTTCTTAAAATCAGATTTAGGACTTTTAATCTAGATTTATGCTCCCACTATTTTTCGGCGATCTGTATGACCCTCTAAGATACAGAACGGGAGATTCCGGTGATCTCCTAGTGGGGATCAGAATCCTTCGGGCAACATGCATGTGACCTTGTGGTAGCACAACAAATCACATCAAGTCCCTTAGGCAGTCAACTCTTGACAGTTGCAACGTTTGCAATATCCGATCGATTTAACCCCTGAATCAAAATGACCTTGTGGTAGCACAACAAATCAATTTGATTCAGTTAAGTTTATCCATCATTACTTAGATGACATGAATTCATAGTGCAATCCTTGTGGTAGCACAACAAAACTACACTATTTGTCCATTCATCTTAATGACATCACATGTCGTAGACCTAGGTTAATTTCTGAATCAAACAGACCTTGTGGTAGCAAAACAAATCCATTTGAGATAAAAATTATCCTAAGATCTATAATGATGGTGGGTTACGTGGATTATTCTGAATATCTCCCGTTTACAACTTAAATTTTAAAAGTGGGTTTTTTATTTTGATTTATAAAAATCGTGCTATCAATAGTATTTCAATTTGAAGTATCAATATACTTAATAGAAATATATATATGATAGCATGATCCGCAAACATCACATATATGCAGAAAAATTAAATGGGGATGATCATGGACTGCTAAAGCTACTATGGAATCATCGGAGCCAAACGATGATCCATAATAGGATCCTAATGTGAAAACAGCAACACTTGTTCCATTTGATGCGAGTCCTTCCTTCAGAGGTGTCTTCTGAAGATCCCGTCCTCTTAACTTAATCCAATACATTTAAATATGAAATTCAGGACTCGCAGGTCCACAAATGTATATTTAAACAATTAGAAACTTTGATCTTATCAAGGGGAGTACAATCTTATAGAAAGGTAGAAAGTACACTTGGATTAAGAGAGAGGAGGACACGCAGGTCCTATTTAAAATACCAAATGAAATAAGCATCGCATCCATTCACATCATTCATCACATGAAAATACTAAGTCCATGATCATCCCACCAAAAAACACATCACATGCATCACAATCATCACATAATTGCAGTTTGGTATTAAATTTTATAAATATAAAATTATAATACCAATTAGTTTTCGAAATAACATTTATTTCAGCATTATCAATAATATTCAAAGCATTATTGACAATTTAACTAACTAAACCATTCAGTTAAGCTAAATCCTAATTCAAACAATTTTAACAGTAAAATATAATCAAGTTATGCATGATATCAGTTTAAAACATTTTTAAACTAATTATTTTAACAGGGAAATTAATTATCTAAAACAATTTTAAATAATTAACTAACACCCTATTAATAACAAAGCCCTTTAATTGAATAACAGTTACTAAACACTTTAATAAGCTGTTAATAATCATAAAAATAATTAATAACAATTATTAATTATTCCTATAATTTTACTGTTTTAAAACAATTTTAAAACGGGCTTAAATGGGCTTAAAATGGGTTTAACGGGGTTTAACAGGCATTAAAAACAATTTTTAATAAATATAAAAAATGGGCCCAGCCCATTAGGGCCCAATGGCCCGGACCCAGGGCCCTGGCTCGGCCATGGTCGAGCCCTGGCTCGGCCAGGGGGTCTGGCCCAGCCAGACCCGAGCCCTGGCTCGGCCAGGGCGCCGCCCGGCCCCCGCCCGGTCCGACCGGGTCGGGACCGGGCGGTTCGGCCCCCCCCTTCCACTATTCGACCGGGCCCCCTTGTTCTATCCTGCAAACCCTAATGCAGCAGGCCGGCGGCGATGGAGGCCATGGCAGCGCCGCCAGGAGCCGGCGCCGCCAGGCACCGCCGGCGACGCCCTCACCGCCGGCGATCCTCCCGGCACCGGTGGGGCAGCCGGCGGTGGCCAAATGGCCCTTGGATCGAGCCCTAAACTTCTCCTAAAATCTGGTTTTTCCAGCGTAAAATCCGAATTAGGGCTTCAAATTTGTAGCTCTCCAAGGCCACTCCGGCACCGGCAAATGTGTCGAATGTGTAGTGGTGACTATCACCAATAGATCCAGACATCCGGGCCGCCATCCCAACACTTGGGATGCACGTACAAAGCCGCCGAAGTACCCCGTTCGTCGTCCCACGAAGAACTTCGAAAAGCCCAAATAAAATCCGAAAAATTACAGAAAAATAATCAAATTATTAGTGCTCATCATATGAACACGATTCTGTCATTTTAATCAGATTAAACACAAGAACACGTACAATACGAGTTCTTCACGCATAATGAGAAAAACACGCAAAACGGTGCAGTTTTACGACCGAACCAGCAAACCTGGCTCTGATACCACTGTAAGGAATCATCATGAACGCAGCGGAAATAAAAATGATTCCATTATATCGGTTGCTGGGGTCGTAAAACGGACATTAAAATTAATGCGGGAAGAACAGTTCTTCACATTTGCGGGGTTTCGAATCTCCCGTGGATGATGCCGACTCGGTAATCGCGCACGCGCACGATCTCTAGAGGTATCCACACGAGTTCCCGCAGCAGACGCGATTTTCTCCTCGACTTGAGTGCTCCGACCAGATCTCAAATCCACCATGCACGGAGAGAGACAGATCCACTCCCAGAGAGAGAGAAGGAGAGAGAGAGAGAGGAGATAGAGAATATGGGTAAAAATTCGTCCAACCAACTTTTTACCCCTCCTCCTTGGCCCTCCTTATATAGAAATAAGGATAAGCACAAGGATTAATCCTCATGATTATCCAAGAGTTTGGCCTTGGATAATTCTCCATTAAATCTTCATGTTTATCCTGCGGCTTTTCATAAAAACCCAGATAAGCATGAAATTTAATGTCTCTCACCGTCTGACGATAACTCTTATGTGTGTGACCCTCTAGGCCCATATATCAGTCCGGTTGCAGGCCCATTAAACTTAGAATTGTTTCTTGAGTTTAATATTTATTAATTAACATTTAAACATCATATGTTAAATGATTAATTTAATAAACAAGTGAATTATCATCTGATGATCAAATCACTTGGCCTTCTGATCATGAACAGCACCAAACACTACCTCATGATCCCAGAAGATATAAGGGATACTGTTTCCTTCAATTGAACCTTTCCGTCTGCCGATACCGCACAGATATAATCCTTCACTCATGCAATGTCCCGATAACGCAAGGGTATGGTTTTATAGTCAAACCCTTTTTCGCATTATCCAGATGGATTCCAGTACACAGTTAATATCTAGAAAGACATCTCTTTCATTTGACCATGGGCAGGGATTTTTGTGTACACATCCATGGGACATTCTCTCTCCAGTCTTATACCAAGAGTGAGTGATCCCTTGTTGTTCACTCAATTACCTTCGCAAGCTTTCCACTGTATCTGAAAGACCGATTATGGTGGATTTAATGGTTAAAGTCCACGAGTCAGAGAATCAAGATACAATGGTCCACAAACAAGGTATCATTGGTGACTCAGGTCAAAGGACCAACTGTGCTACTGCAACGATTGAATTCCCTGGTTGACTAATAGGTATAATTACCATCAAGGAATTCTTATTTGGATCTGTTCAGTGAACTCATTCTCTAATGAGCACCAACTTGTTTGTCTTAGTGTCACCACACGAGTGAATGTGAGATCATTCACCCTCATCATATGAGCAGACATAACTTGTGTCGATCTTATCGGATATTTAATGTCCATCTCAAATATCCTATGATCGAGAACTGTTTAAGACAATTGACTGAGGATATTGATCTCACTATCATGATCTCATCATGATTCAATATCCCATACATTTGTCTATGGACCTTCATTACGATAGTTACTTTGCGAGAACTATAAATGAAGAAATAATTGTCTTTATTAATTATTTGAACTAGAATGTACAATGATTGGCTATGAGGCCACCCAATTATAAGAAAAAGCCCTAGAACTCCTTTCAACATCAACCCAACTTCTATGGAAATTCGCATCCTAGGGGACCACAAGCTCCATTCTCTCAAGCCCAATTCTCTCAACCAGCTGTTGGGATCTGGGCGGGGTGCGACGAACGCTGCGGAAGCAATAAGAAAATACCCGCCCGATGCCCGTAGATCCGATTCAGAACGAAAAACTAAAACCGAAAAACCCGGATCGTATGATCACATCACCTTGCGTGGATTCGAATCCGCTTCCGTCTCAGTTCCGTTGAGGCGATGCTGCGAGCCGCACAAGAGTCCGACCTCCAGCGGAATCTACGCGATCCTCCGCGGTGGTTCGTCCTTGCTCCCTCGTCCGTATCAACTCGCTCGCTGAAGATCTGTCGCCGTAACGATTGCCGAAAACCCACGGACAAGAATTCCTGACTTTCTGTAATCATGCACGGTGGAGACGGAGATTGTCTCGGCACCTCAAACGGGGCGCCCAGAGGAGGGGGAGAGAGAAAAGGGGGACGATCAGCATGGGGAAACCCTAGAGCTTGGTCCAGGGTTTCTCAACAGTGCGTATATATATTAAGTCGGCGTGACTTTTCATAAAAGTCCCCGAATTAATATAAATCCCACTAAAACACCACCGACTAAGAATCTTATTGCGTGTGACCCTCTACGTCCATTAACCAGTCCGGTTTTCAACCCGTTAAGTCTAATAACTAGTTATTGACTTATTGTAATTAATTAATATCTAGATATTAACTAATTATTTAACCGAATTAACATCTCATGTAAATTTGGTCGGACTTCCAATCAAGTTGGGTGCCAAGCAACACCGCATGATCCCGGAAGGTAATGGGGTTCAGCAACCCACTCATGGAACCTGTCCGTCCACAGTTACTACGTGGCTATAATCCTTCGTTCGCACAATGCTCTTGAGTTAACCTAGGGTATGGTGAACTGTCAAACCCTAGATGGTCAACTCACTTGAATCAAACTCCACTGTACAATATCCGAAAACATCTTTTATGATATTGTTTCTGCTCTGGCCAGAGACTCCTGCGGATCTACTCTAGAGCACTCTCTCTCCAGTTACCTGAGAGCGAACGATCCTTTATTGTACACACAATCACCTTCGAAGGTCTTCCGCTGAACCCGATCCTTGACTATTAGAAATCTCGTGGCTAGGGATTCGTAAGCCAAGGTCAAAGCCCATAAGTCCACCGACAAGGTGTCTCAAGTCTAAGGACCAACCACGCCACTGTGACGATGAATCAAGCCGGTTGACAGTCAGGTAAATTACCATTCGGCGATTCATATTAGATTAGTTCAGTGAACTCATTCCCCAATGAGCACCTACAGGTTCATCATTGTGTCTCCACACATGTGACTAACGAGATCAGTCACCCTCATCATATGAGTTGGAATAACCTGTACTAGTCTTACCGGATGTTTGATGTCCTCTTCAAGCATCCTACGACTAGGAACAATTCATAATATGTGTTTATAGATCATTGGTCACATTATTATGATCTCATCATAATCCGATGATCGTTGCACACATTCATGGACTTCATTATGCACAATCATAATAAACACGCCAATCTACATAATGAAATATATATGCCATTTATTATAGAACCAGATTGAAATAGGTGTCTCATGATTGGCTTAGAGGACACTTATATATATATCAATCTCCCACTTGGACTTAAGCCAATCACTTTTGCATTTGATCTCTATCAAATGTAAGTGATGTTCACATCAAATATGTAACTAAGGCTTGATTCGGGATCTGCTAAATCATTCATAAATTGAATAATTTTCCTTAGTTTATTTCCTCTTAATTCTTTGGCTCTGAACTTGTGAAAGAGCCTCAGACTGTTCTAAAACTTCTAATGAGACCATGGCTCGACCACAAAATTGATCGCTCCCACTGTTGTCCTACAACAACGGGATGAGATTGGAGACCTTTTAGAACTACATTTAGTTCAAGGATGAACTCTTTCATCCATATTATTCCAATAACAGTATCACTTGTTAATGTCGTCAACTTAATATCGAGTTCTGGTTGGAACCCTTCGAATCCATTTTATTCTTATTAGAAGGTTAAACCCATGCCTGATTTGAAATTTGAGTCATTGTGACTCATTGTTTCAAATCATCATTTCCATATACAAGAGTGCATCCTTAGCACTTCAAGTACTTAGTGATATGTATCACTCTTTCTATCAAGGTTTTCCTATATATTTTAAGGAACATTTCCTTAAAGAAATAAATTCCATATCTCAACAATTGAGATTAATTTTGGAATTTATGTCGAACATTTTGACATACATATTAATGTAACATTCTCATCGATCTATTAATAGATTCATATTCTAAATACGCAGGATGTTGCATCCAAACCTATTATGATGATGAATATAGATAATAATGCTTTACTGATAGTAACATCCTCATGTCATTCACAATGACTTTGATGTTATTATCACAACGCATTACTAATGTAACTGTGCTCCCATTGACTTCCTTGTATACATACAATCCGTGATAATTCTTAATGATCACTAAGTGTTTGACCGTTAAGTCAAAACTCTTATTGCAACTCTGAGAAGCTTTAGTTTGATTCAAAAATAATATTTGAATCATAACTTGCTTCTTGGATATTCTTAAAGCTTTAAAGTTGTATCATATACTCCTCTTCCTCAATCACATTGAGGGAATGTTTTTAATATCCAACTGTCATCTCATTATCATGACAAGTAGTATTGGCAAGTAAAATTCTAATAAACTTATTTTGGTAACCTTTGAGAAAAAATTGTCCAAGTCAACACTTTGACCATGACCATTTCCTTTAGATTACTATATAAGTTTTAAGTAGTCTATTTGTAATAATCTTCATTATGAAGATTTACTTGCTTCTGAGAGGTACAATACCCTAAAGCAGTACTATCATGTTCCGAACTTAATAGTTGTTATGGATTATAGCTTAGAACTCTTAACTTCTTACCAATTTAATAGTTGTGATTATGATAGAGAGTTTCTCCATAGATTTATGATGATGATTCATATCATTGAGGTCAACTCATTCAATTATCTCTGATATGTCAAATATATCAGACTAGCTATTGAGATAATCTCAAAATCTATGATGCTCTCTAATGTGTGTTATGATTCGTTCCAAACATTCGAAGATTATCTAATAATCTTGTGTTAATTTGTGAGTCTAGAACATCTTCTAATTTTATTAGCTCCCACTGTCTTCTTTGAGGACATGTTCCTCTTCTCAGAAGACATCTTTCAGTACGATGAATATTTCATTATCGTCTGGCCAATCAAATAATGTCCAAACCTTTTAGACATCTCACAAATTCACATTACGCCATGTCCTTTTAGATCAAACTTCCTTGGATCATGTCTTTTCCAAAAGATTAGGACATCCTGAAAATCATATTAGTTAATAATGCACATCTCATATGAATTATCGTATCTCCATATCTTATATAGATATACTGACTTATTTGGAACCATATGTTAAAGTGTAGACATCTAATGTTCATACTTATTTATACAAGCATATAAGAATTTAGGCAAATCTTATAGCATTGTATCCAATAAAATGCTATTCCTCATTATATCATATTACTATGATATATTATGAGGATTAATCGAGAGAGGATACATTTATGATCTACGTTAATCCTGTACTCAAGTATTAATTTTTTTGATCAAATCAAAGAATTCTAATACTATTTCCAGTTAGTCACTTCATATTGATCTTCTATACCTTAATCTCTTAGATATATTCGACTAGTACTTCAGAAAGTACACATAGCCAAATCTTTCTAAGAGAAAACTATTAAAGTAAGTCAATAGAAGTGATTATTTCTGACTTTAAGAAGATATTGAGCTATTTACATCAACATATATAAGCTCCAATAGGTTCTATTTATTGCACAACCTAGTGTACTAACCATAGATAATCATGATTCACTAAATTCATTTCTATAGGAGACTTGTGAACATTCATCATATGATATGTCACATCAAGAATCTATAGTACATTGACTGGTTTTAAAATTTTTCATTCTATTCTTAAAACCAAATGGAACAACGCTTGTTCCTTCTCAGTCAATGTTATTCACTTTTACAATTCTTAATAATTTATCGAACTAAATAATAATTATTTAATTTCATATTAATCTCCTAAAAGTATACAAAGATTTACTGTGTCACAGTAACCTATGTATCTCATGAATTGTTGCTAAGTTTAACTCAACATTTTTATTTTCTCGATTTTCTTTTACTTGTCTAAGTTTGCATACTATTGCGGATCTAAGAATCATTTCCAATATCTTATATCGGATACACTAACTCTATAATAGACACGCAAAAGTAGATAAGAATACCTGAAACTTCTTACAAGTTTAATATTCCTATTTGCCTTTTTCCAATATCCTTATATTGGTTGCAGTAGGAAAACTGCTCATTTTATCTTTCAGCTGACTTGCCTTTATCTATTTCAGGTGTGGATTCGACCATTTAAGATCTTACCTCTAGCCTTTCTCAAAGACATACCATGAATATCTCTTCTAGTTGGTTTCACCCAAGTAAGAGATTTCATGATATCTGATTAAGATAGTGGCTATCATATGGTCTTGAAGACATTCTTCAGAGTCCTTTTGCCATTCTGAATATGAGAAGCATTGGCATCCTATATGCCAATTCTCAGATTAATTGACGACAATTTTATTTAATAGAGGAAATATAATGAATTAAACAGACAGTTCTTATATTTCAATTATGGACTTTTATTTTGAATTATTTTCTACTATTTTTCGACGGACTGTATAACCCTCATGTATACAGAACGGGAGACTCCGATGGTCTCCTAGTAGGGATCAGAATCTCAATGACTTGTAATACATCCTTGTGGATAGCATAACAAACTGTAATACAATCAAAGAGCACCCATCTCATGGGACTTGCAACTCTTTGCAACATCTGATCATGGCTTTGGTCCCCTGAGATTTAATGGCTTTGTGGATAGCACAACAAACCATTAATTCTAGTCTAAGCATTACCAGCATTACGAGACGGGCATAGATTTGCATGCAATCCTTGTGGTAGCACAACAAGGCTACATGGTTCCTCTACCCCGATCAAAAGGCATCTTATGTCATAGCCAGAGTCTCTCCTCACAATTAGACAAGTCTTGTGGTAGCACAAGAAACCTGTCTAAGGTAATTTGAGTCCTATGACTATAACGATGGAGGACCACATAGTAAGTTCTTAACTACTCACGTTGCGGCTCAGACTTTAATGAGGGTTTTAGATAACTTTTATCTTGATCTCTTCCTAGGTAATAGTTTATAATATATCGCATATATATATTTAACTATACCTAGATAATAGCAATTGATTCATAATCAAAAGAAAAACATGCATCAACCATACATGTTCATTATGTGGTCATGGACAGCACGGTGATTAACTGGAGCCATACAATTAATCACCACAACTATATAACAATTATATAATTAAACTATGCAATCACATAGGCACTAGTGATCTCATCTCCTATCGCCTTCTTGGTTACACTTGTGGATTATTCTCGTCTCTCCTCGGTTGGCGCGATCAATTACAACTTAACATTGAAATTTAAAATAATTTTAAATACAAATTAATTGTAAGAAAAAACCTTATGACTGAGTACAATACTAGAGGGAGATAGAATTACATCTGAATGAGAGAGAGAGGGAGGCACGCAGGCTTCATTAATTAACAATTAATTAATCAACTCAAATTTATAAATGATCGACAAATTACACACCATCACATGATACGAAATTTAACTAAGTGCACGCCCATGACCACCATAAATTTTAACCATCCACACATGATCAAACACATCACATGAAGGCTAAAATTTTGAAAAATAATAATTTTGGTTTTCTTAAAACCTGGGTACCAATCAAAACTGATAACTTGAATTTTCGAAAATCTTATTTTCTGATCATGCATTTAAATCTAATTTAAAGAATCAAACACATCAACATGTGCACACAAAGTTAAAATTAAAATTCTAAAATATTCTATGCATTATTTAGAACATTTCTAAATTAATTAATTTAACACTTAGATTAATTTTAAATCACATTAGTAACAATTATTAATGCGAAACAATCTAACATTTAGATATAATTAAAATTCTAAATAAGACTTATAAAAGAATTCATAATTCCAAATTTTTAATTACTTAACAACTCTTTATTAAGAACCCCTATATTAAATTATATTTCTTAACAACAATTGATGAGGCAGAATCCGATTCGGCCCATTAAAATAAGCCCAAACCCAGTTCAGCCCAGCAGCAGCAGTACAAGGCCCTCAGGGAGCCTTCGGCCCATCAGCGGCCCAACAGCCCTCGGCCCGTAAGCGGCACCGTTGCTCCCGGCCCAACAGGCTTCAGCCCGTTAGCGGCCCACCAGCCTACGGCCCGGTAGCAGCCCGGCAGCCCCAGGCCCAGCAGGCTTCGGCCCATCAGCGGCCTAACCCCCTTCGGCCCGATAGCCGAGTCCGGCCCACTCAAGTGGAGGACTAGGCACTATGGCGGTTTACCAGTAAGCCCGGACATAGTCCTATATCGGCTGTCACCGTTAACCATCCTCTATCCTCTACTATAAATACACCGCTATTTATTGTCAAAGGTATGCAATTCTATGCCTCCGAGACCCTCAAGGACTACAGTCCAAAAACCATTAAAGCTACTCTTTGCCTTCTGAATCGAATCATCTTCATGAGCTAACTTGACCGTCGGAGGGGGTTCCCTAGGGTTGAACCCGGGGACTCCTACTGACCGGTCTCTTCTTCTTTCCCTCCTGCAGGGGTTCGGTTCGAATCATCGCCGACCTCTCCGAGTCGGTCTCGGCCACCAACCTCGGACTCCTCTTCCTGGTCTCGACGCCGTACGCCGGCTGCATCCTCGATCGAAGGAGCCTCGACCCACTGTCTGAGAGCAAGCCAGCAACTGATCGAGCCATCTTCGGCCTCGGACTTGCAGCTTTGCCCCCCGTGGGCTGGCATACTTCATCCGAAGGCGTCTCGGCTTCGCACTAAGCAGGCCTCCGCCCGAGTACCCTTCGGCCTCTGATTCTCGCCTTGTCCCGGATCCCCGTCGGGCCTCTCATACGGATCCGATCCAGCTTCGGATCCGTTATCTTCGGATTCCGTCTTCGGAGTCCGGTCGTGATAGATCCAGTCTACATCACGTGGCGCCGTCTGTGGGAATCAAGCAAACAAGTCATGTCGCAACGACCTTTTACCCGACGATCCGGACAGAGCGAAGCAGAGGCGCGGGAAGCCTCGGCACCGCTACTGCCATCCGAAGGCGCCCCTTGTGCTCCGACAAGCGCGACTCTGCCAGTCATACCAGAGTCCCTTGTCGCGGAAGACAACCGGGTGGGAGTACTCCAGCAGCAGATAGCAACACTGGCAACTGCCGTCAAATCCCTAGCGCCTCTTCAGGAGATGGTATCCGCCATCGCCCAGCGCATGGGATTGATGGGATAGCTTCCTCAACAAGCACTGCTTCCTCCACTTTACCCGGTTCAAGATGCGAGGCTCCGTCCAGCACCCGCGCCGGTTTCCCCTGACGAAACCGTCTTAGCGCACAACAAGCCCTCGGCACTACCTGCTCGAGTCCCTCGCGTCAATCGCCTGACAAAGCAAGGCTTGGCTTCGTCCGAATTACGCCCGGTCAGAACCGGTGGACAGTCAGTCGCCACCTCAACCGTCTCGGACCTGGACCGGGGGCTAGCGGCGATAAGGAAGGAAATGCAGCAAATGGTGTCTCGGCCATACGGGGCACCTCTGGCCAGCAACATCCTGGAGCGGACCCCGTTCACGGCGGAGCTCCTGGCTACCAAGGTGCCTCCCAATTTTAAGCTGCCAAAAGGCCCCCTCTACGACGGAATGACAGATCCGGTCTGTCACTTCCAGAGGTTCAGCGCCTATCTCTCGGTCCGAGGGGTCACCGAAGCAGTCCGCTGTCGACTCTTCCCCCTCACTCTCGAGAAGACTGCTCTGACCTGGTTCGAAGCACTGGCCCCCAACTCCATCCACTCCCTAGTTCAGTTGGGTCAGCTGTTCATCGACCAGTTCTATGATGCCACCCGGCAGTGTAAGACATCGGCCAGCTTATTAGCTATCCGGTAAGGCTCCACCGAAACTCTCCAGGAGTATTTCACTAGGTTTCGGACCGAGGCCGCCCAAATCCCAAACCTTGATAGCTCGATCGCAATCTCGGCCGTGATCAGAGGGTGTCGGGACGAAGGGCTCCTCGGCTCCATCGGGAAACGCCATCCCCCTACCTTCCAGGACCTCGTAGCCCGGGCACACAAGTATGTCAACCGGGAGGCCCTGATGATATCTAAAGGTAAAGGCGTAGCCGACGCAGCTTCGGCACCTACCCCCCTGGTGGTCCGCCCTTGGCCCGAAGACCAGCAATCCTCTCGAAAGCAGTATCGCAGGGAGGAATGGGACTGAGAGGCGACGGGACCTACAACAGCGGCATCTGCCCTTGCCTGCTCCCCCTTCCCAAGTGCTCATGGAGATGAAGGGCTTGATCCGCCAACCAGAGCGGCATTATTCAAGGGCAGCGTCAACCCGATCCGAGGGCGGCTCCGGCCATTAGCATCGGATCGGCACCATGGTTCTAAAGTCCGCGCTTCCTTCGATCCGACGAATGGCTCTCGGCCATGTAATCCGGATCAGGACGCGGCATGGTTCTTCTAAGTCCGCGCCTCCTTCGATCCGACGAATGATTTCGGCCATGTAATCCGGATCAGGACGCGGCATGGTTCTTCTAAGTCCGCGCCTCCTTCGATCCGACGAATGGTCTCGGCCATGTAATCCGGATCAGGACGCGGCATGGTTTTCTTAAGTCCGCGCCTCCTTCGATCCGACGAATGGCTCTCAGCCATGCAATCCGGATCAGGACGCGGCATGGTTTTCTTAAGTCCGCGCCTCCTTCGATCCGACGAATGGCTCTCGGCCATGTAATCCGGATCAGGACGCGGCATGGTTTTCTTAAATCCGCGCCTCCTTCGATCCGACGAATGGCTCTCGGCCATGTAATCCGGATCAGGACGCGGCATGGTTTTCTTAAGTCCGCGCTTCCTTCGATCCGACGAATGGCTCTTGGCCATGTAATCCGGATCAGGACGCGACATGGTTTTCTTAAGTCCGCGCCTCCTTCGATCCGACGAATGGCTCTCGGCCATGTAATCCGGATCAGGACGCGGCATGGTTTTCTTAAGTCCGCGGGTCCTTCGATCCGACGAATGGCTCTCGGCCATGTAATCCGGATCAGGACGCGGCATGGTTTTCTTAAGTCCGCGGGTCCTTCGATCCGACGAATGGCTCTCGGCCATGTAATCCGAATCAGGACGCGGCATGGTTTTCTAAGCTCGCAGGTAACCTGAACCGAGAGTGGCTTCGGCCATGTACCGGTTCGGGAAGCGGCATGGTATATTTTTAAGTCCGCAAGTAACCCGTACCGATCGGGAAGCGGCACGGTTCTTCTAAATCCGCAGGTAACCTGGTCTGAGGGTGGCTTCGGCCACGTATAACCGTATCGGGAGCGGCATGGCATTCTCTCAGTCCGTGTAAACCGTACCGGGAGTGGCTTCGGCCATGCAAACCGTATCGGGAGCGGCATGGTATTCTCTAAGTCCGTGTAAACCGTACCGGGAGTGGCTTCGGCCATGCAAACCGTATCGGGAGCGGCATGGTATTCTCTAAGTCCGTGTAAACCGTACCGGGAGTGGCTTCGGCCATGCAAACCGTATCGGGAGCGGCATGGTTTTCTAAGCCCGCAGGTAACCTGAACCGAGAGTGGCTTCGGCCATGTGTACCGGTTCGGGAAGCGGCACGGTATATTTCTAAGTCCGCAGGTAACCCGTACCGATCGGGAAGCGGCATGGTTTTCTAAGCCCGCAGGTAACCTGAACCGAGAGTGGCTTCAGCCATGTGTACCGGTTCGGGAAGCGGCACGGTATATTTCTAAGTCCGCAAGTAACCCGTACCGATCGGGAAGCGGCATTGTATTCTCAAGTCCGTATAAACCGTATCTCCGACAAGACTTCGGATTTTTACTCTCGCCATCTCAGAACTGAGGAAGACAAGAGTGGGGGGCTATGTGATGAGGCAGAATCCGATTCGACCCATTAAAATAAGCCCAAACCCAGTTCAGCCCAGCAGCAGCAGTACAAGGCCCTCAGGGAGCCTTCGGCCCATCAGCGGCCCAACAGCCCTCGGCCCGTAAGCGGCACCGTTGCTCCCGGCCCAACAGGCTTCAGCCCGTCAGCGGCCCATCAGCCTACGGCCCGCTAGCAGCCCGGCAGCCCCAGGCCCAGCAGGCTTCGGCCCATCAGCGGCCCAACCCCCTTCGGCCCGATAGCCGAGTCCGGCCCACTCAAGTGGAGGACTAGGCACTATGGCGGTTTACCAGTAAGCCCGGACATAGTCCTATATCGGCTGTCACCGTTAACCATACTCTATCCTCTGCTATAAATACACCGCTATTTATTGCCAAAGGTATGCAATTCTATGCCTCCGAGACCCTCAAGGACTACAGTCCAAAAAGCATTAAAGCTACTCTTTGCCTTCTGAATCGAATCATCTTCAGGAGCTAACTTGACCGTCGGAGGGGGTTCCCTAGGGTTGAACCCGGGGACTCCTATTGACCGGTCTCTTCTTCTTTCCCTCCTGCAGGGGTTCGGTTTGAATCATCGCCGACCTCTCCGAGTCGGTCTCGGCCACCGACCTCGGACTCCTCTTCCTGGTCTCGACGCCGTACGCCGGCTGCATCCTCGACCGAAGGAGCCTCGGCCCACTGTCCGAGAGCAAGCCAGCAACTGACCGAGCCATCTTCGGCCTCGGACCTGCGGCTTTGCCCCCCGTGGGCTGGCATACTTCATCCGAAGGCGTCTCGGCTTCGCACTCAGCAGGCCTCCGCCCGAGTACCCTTCGGCCTCTGATTCTCGCCTTGTCCCGGATCCCCGTCGGGCCTCTCATACGGATCCGATCCAGCTTCGGATCTGTTATCTTCGGATTCCGTCTTCGGAGTCCGGTCGTGATAGATCCAGTCTACATCAACAATTATTAAGAAATAATAATTAGAACATTTCTAATAAAAGATTAGTCTAACTATTAGACTTATTTTAATCTCTTAATAACTTTTATTAAGAGGTCATTTTATTAGATTAGATGATCAAGAAATTTTAATTAAGAGATCTATGAGAATGTTAATTAACTATCTCCATAACTGTTATTAAGAGTAAATTATAATCCTCAATAACTTTTATTAAGGTTTATTCTTAATAAATAATTAACTCTATTAATAACCTTTACTAAGAGTTATTGATCACCTAATAACTTTTATTAAGTGTTCCTTAATTAAAATAATAATTTCATAACAACATTTGCTAAGAAATTAAATATCTAATCACTTAATTAAAATTAATTAACAATATTTGTTTAATTAATTTTAAAGTCACAATTTAAAAAGGAATTAACAACTCTTGTTAATCATTAAATTAAAAGTGAATTAACAACATTTGTTAATAATTAAATTAAGATCTCATCTTAATTAACCCCCTTAATCACTCATATTAAAAATATTAAATTAACAACAATTGTTAATTAAATTAATATCACATCTGAAATAACCCTCTAATAATTTTATTAAAAGGATTTAACAACACTTGTTAAATCTTATTAAGATCATATCTTAATAATAACACCTATTTAACTGGAAATTATAAATTAAAGTCTAAAACATATTTTAAACTTTAGTTAAAACAATTTCCATTTAATTAGAGGTGGGTTGTAAACATTAATAAAAACTTTTAGAGGGTTAAATGGGGTTAAGGGATTTAATAACAGGTTAATGGGCTGGGGTAATAGGGGTTAATGGGCCTAGGCCTAATGGGCCTTGGCTCGGGTCGAGCCAAAGCCTGGCCAGGCTCGGACCCTGGGCGCCTGGGCTCGAGCCAGTCACCAGCTGGCCCAGCCAGGTCTGGTGCCTGGCGCACCGGCCCGGGCCTAGCCCCCGGCCCCGGTCGGGCCGGCTTGGGACCGGGCGATCCAAGCGCCCAGCGCCTGGCTCGTCTGGGCCCGGGCTAGGGTTTCTATGCCTAGCGCCGCCGCCCCTTTTTCTAGCTCCTCTCCGGCGCCGGCAAGCCGGTGGCTGGCCCCAAAGTTGCAGGGGGTGCTCCCCTTTACCTTCCCCGACGCCGGTGATGGCCGGCCGGTGAGTCCCTTGTTAGGTTTAGGTGGCCTACAAGCCAATCTGACTATGTAAATCTCGTTCATTTATTAATATAATGGCATAATATTTATTATGTGTAAATCGCATTAATTATCGTTTCATAATGAAGTCCGTGAATATGTGCTATAGTGATCAGATTATGATAAGATCATATTAATGAGACTGATCACTTAAACACACATATTCTTAATCGTTCCTAGTCGGACGATATCCGAGAAGGACATCGGATATCCGGTTAGACTAGTACATATTACTCCTGCTCATATGATGAGGGTGACTGATCTCAAAAGTCACTTGTGTGGAGACACTAAGGCGAATCTGTAGGTGATCATTGGAGAATGAGTTCACTGAACTGATCCGACTGAATCGTTGGATGGTATTGTACCTCACTGTCAACTAGCTTGATTCTATTGTCACAGTTGCGTAGATGGTCCTCGGACCTGAGACACCAAGGACACCTTGTCGGTGTACTTCTGTGCTTTGACCTTGGTTTATGAATCTCTAGACACGGGATTCTAAAACGCTAAGGATTGGGTACAGCAGAATACCGGCGAAGGGAATTGTGTGTCAATAAGGAATCATTCGCTCTCGGTACTTAGAGACAGAATGCTCTAGGAAGGATGCGCGGAAGTCCCTGGCCAGGGCGGACGATAATATCGGGAAAGGAGTTTTCCGATATTTATCAGCGGCATCCAATCCAAGTGAGTCGACCGGTTAGGGTTTGACAACTCGCCATACCCTGAGTTGACTCGAGAGCATTGTACGAATGAAGGATTATATCCACGCGGTAACTATCAGCAGAAAGGTTCCAAGAGTGGGTTACTTAACCCCGATACCTTCCGGGTTCACGCGGTGTTGCTTGGCACCCAACGTGATCGGAGGCCCAGTCGAATTCGATGTGCGACATCAATTTGATTGATTAATTAATTAATAAAGGGTTATTAATTGATTAATAAAGCTAGTGAGGAGTCACTGGGCTTGTTGGGCCATTAATTGGACTGGTAATTGGGCCTAGAGGGTCACACGCAAATGATTCTCAAGGCGATGGATAAATAAGTAGGTTTTATACAAACCGGGAGTTTTTATAAAAAATCGCGCGGTTAGTATAAAATATAGCGAACGGGCTGAGCAGGCCAAGCTGCTGCTAACCCTAGCCGCCCCTCCTCTGTTTCTCTCTCTCTCTGGCGTCCAAGACAGATCCAGATCTGCTCCGCCGCTTCTCCGAATCCCGTTCGACGGGAAATCGTCCGCACGTTGCCGCGACCAGCGGAGGTTTCGTGGGCTGCGAAGAACGAGGAACGTGAGGATATCCGTCGCGAGGAGGATTGTGTGGACTTCGCTAGAGGCCGGGCGCTTGCAGGGCTTGCGGTGTCGCACCGACGGAACCGAACGGTTGCGGATTCAAATCCACACACGGTGAGAACCGATAATCCGATTATCGTGTTTTTAGATTTTTCGAAACGGGAACGGATCTCCGTTTTATTTTATTTTCCGCTGCGCGGGAGATCCGGAGAAACCCGAGAACCCAACAGTGGTATTAGAGCCAGGTTCCACTGTTTCTCGTCCCGTTTCAGGTTCCGAAATTAATTTTTCCAAGTTTTATTCCATTCCGTATGTTTAATTATTTGCAAGATCTGTGTTCATACGATGAACACATATTAATATGATTAATATTCTGCAATTTTCAAAATTATTTATGGGGTTTATTTGTGTTCTTCGTTGGATGAAGAACGAGGTGTTTTCGATGGCTTCATTCGGGCTTCCTAAGTGTTGGGATGGAGGAACGGTCTCCGGATCGTCACCAGGCCATTATTGGGCTCCTCACCAGCACCGGAGTGGGTGGCTTGGCAGTGAACGGCCGGCCGCTACTTCTCCCTGCTATATAGGTTTTTTAAAAACCAGAAATAAAGGGGTTAATGGGGTCGGGGAGCTGTTTGGGTGCCTCTCTGGCGAGCCCGCCGACACCGGCAGGTCCGTACGGCGCCGGGAAGCCGGCCGCCGGGCCGAGGATTGCCGTCGGGGGCCCTTGCTGCCCCCCCTCCCCCCCCGCCCCCCCCTTGCCGCCGGCCTGCACCTGCAAATCACAGCGTTTAGGGTTTCGGGTGGGGGAAGGGGGCGGCCAGGCGGCCCACCCAGTCTTGGACCGATCGGACCGGACCGGGCCACAACCGTCCTGTGGCGGGCCAGAACCGAGCCTGGTTCGAGCCAGGTCTTGGACCTGAACCTGCCTTGGGCTCGAGCCAGGCCCAGATGGCTCAACCCATTCTTAAGTTTGAAACCCCTATTTCAATTAAACCCTATGCCTACTTAATAAAATTAAAATATGATTTTGATTTGAAATTGAAAATTATTTTGATATTCAAATTTATTATTCAATTTTAATTATTTGGGCATTAATGATTTTGAATCATTTTAATATTTACAATACGATTGATTAATTAAGGGTTAAATATTAATTTAATGGTTAAATTAATCATTAACCTTAATTTAACTAATTTAAATGTTAAATTAGTTATTTATAGTTATTAGTCTAATTGTTAGATTATTAACTATTATTTCATCTAATTGTTAATTAAATATTTGAATTAGTTATTAATTTAATTGGTTTATTAATAATTAATTTAAATGACTAATTTAAGTTTTAAATAAGTAGTCTTTAATAATTATTGTTAATTATTAATTTAAGGGTTAAATTAATGATGAACATTAATAATCTAATCTAATTGTTAGATTAGTAATTATTAATTAATTAAAGTTAATTGTTAATTTAAGTGTTAAGTTAATAATTGTTTTAAATTAACTAATCTAATTGTTAGATTGTAGTTATTAATTAATTAATGTTTATTAATAATTTAAGTGCTAAATTACTAATTAACATTAATTAATTAATCTAAGAGTTAGATTAGTAGTTAATTAATAATTAGAGTTAATTAATAATTTAAGTGTTAAATTGTTAATTAACTTTGTTGGACTAGTCTAAGAGTTAGATTAGTTATTAATAGTCTAATTGTTAGATTATTAATGTGATTTAATCTAAGTGTTAGATTATTAGAATTATTCTAATTTGTATGGAATAATATGGAATTATTAATTTGGAGTGTGTACACATGTGATGTGTGTTTTAATGCTTTTAAATTAGTTTTGATTGCATGATAAGTTAATTAAAAGTGTTTTCGAAATTCAAATACCAATTTTGATTGGATCCCAGTTTTTTGAAAACTAAAATTAAATATTTTGAAAACTCTTTTATTTTAGCCATATGATGCGCTATATCATGTGTGGAATGTTTAAAACACACCGTGGTCATGGATATGCACTTATTTAATTATTCATGTGATGAATGATGTGTTTGTATGGATCGTGGATGAATAATGGATATTTATTAAATTGTTAATAAATAGAGATCTGCGTATCTTTTCCTCTCTCATTCTCCGATGTATTTCTACCTCCCTCTCTCTTGTACTCGCCATAAGGCTCTCTTCTAATTACATGTAATTCTAAAATTATTGTAATCTGATCGAGGCAACTGAGGAAGGAGCGAGGACGATCCACAAATGCAACCAGGAAGGCGATATGATGGAGATCTCTTGCCTATGTGTTTGCAGGTTTATCTAATGTAAATGTTATGTTAGATTGTGTGTGCGTTTGACTGTTGGCTCCAGTCAAACCCACTGTGCTATCCATGACCACACTAGACATGTATGTGATGCATTGTTTTTCTTTTGATTATGAATCAAAGCAGGTATAGTATTTAGTAAATATATACGATATATTTATATACTATCACCTAGGAGAGACCAAGATAAAAGTTATCTAAATACCCTCAGATAAACTCTAAGCCGTACCGCGAGTAGTTAATAACTTACCGCGTGGTCCACCATCATTATAGTCATAGGATTCGAATCACTTTAGACATGTTTGTTGTGCTATCCACAAGGCCTGTTTAATTGGGAGGAGAAACTGTGGCTATGGCATTAGATGCCTATATGATTGGGGTAGAGGAACCATGTAGCTTTGTTGTGCTATCCACAAGGGCTACATGCAAATCTATGCTCGTCGCGTAACGATGGTTAGCTTAGACTAGAATTAGTGGTTTGTTGTGCTATCCACAAGGCCATTAAATTCTGGGGACTAAAGCCATGATCAGATATTGCAAGTAGTTGCAAGTCCCATGAGTTGGGTGCTCTTTGATTGTATTACAGTTTGTTGTGCTATCCACAAGGCTGTAGTGCAAGACATTGAGATTCTGATCCCTACTAGGAGACTGTCGGCGTCTCTCATTCTGTATAAATGAGGGTTATACAGTCCGTCGAAAATTAGTGGGAGTTAAACTTGAACAAAAGACTATGTCTTGTTTTATTTTTAATAATTGAACATATGTTAAATAGATTTTACTTATCTCCTGTAGGGAATTATGTCGTCGAATAACCCACTCCGTGGCATACTTGATGCCTTTTTGACTTACCTGATCTACTCGGATTGGTTCAGAAACCTGAAGAATGTCTTCAGATCTGAACACATTGACTTTGTCTGTGGAGCTGATCCTCTTGCTGAATCGGCATTGGATGCCCCTGAAGCAGAGATGACAGCTAACGATAAAAGATCGAAGGACAAAGGCAAAAGAGTAGTAAAGGGTGACTGCTTCTACTATAAGCAGTATGGTCACTGGAACAGGAACTGTAAGGAGTTCCTTAACGATAAAGCTCATGGAAAAATGAAGCTATCTGAAGCTTCAGATATCTATATGATAGATATCAATTTGTCAGTTAGAGATTCCACATCTTGAGTATTGGATACTGGATGTGCTTCTCATATCTGTCATGATGTGCAAATGCTGACAAGTAAGCGCAAGCTGAGACAAGGCGAGGTGGAATTGAGGTTAGGAAACGGCGCAAAAGTTACGGCGATTGCTGTTGGGACAGTAAACCTCAGGCTTCCATCAAGAGACACCTTACTATTAGAAGATTGTTATTATGTTCCTAGCATAATAAAGAATATCATATCAATATCTTGTTTGGACAAGATGGGATATAGGTTGTCTATTGAGAATAGAAGTTGTTCGATTTATTATGGTAATAAATCAATAACTTCGGCATCTTTAGTCAACGGTCTATATCTCTTAGATGTTTCTTATTACAATCTTCAAATTAATAATGCTCTTAAGAAGAGCAAGAATTGTGTGAACCAAGCCTATATGTGGCATTGTAGACTTGGGCACATTGGCGAAAGCATGTTGCAAAAGTTGCACAAGCATGGTTACTTAAAAACATTCGATTACGAATCGTTTGCAACATGTGAATCCTGCCTTATGGGAAAGATGGCAAGATCTCCATTTGCTGGACATGGAGAACGTGCCAAGGACATTCTGGAACTTATACATTTGGATGTATGTGGTCCAATGTCCACCCAAGCCAAAGGTGGCTACTCATACTTCATCACGTTCACCGATGACTTCTCAAGATTCGGCTATGTGTACTTAATGAAGTACAAGTCGGAAGCATTTGAGAAGTTCAAGGAGTTCAAGAATGAGGTAGAGAAACAGTTAGGAAAGAGTATAAAAGCTCTTCGATCAGATCGAAGAGGAGAATACTTAAGTACTAATTTCACGCAATTCTTAAAGGATAATAGTATCCTTTCTCAGCTAACCCCTCCATATACACCATAGATGAATGGTGTATCAGAAAGGAGGAATCGCACCTTGTTGGACATGGTGCGATCCATGATGAGCTTTTCGGGATTACCAGTGTCCCTTTGGGGGTATGCTTTAGAGTCAGCAACATACCTACTGAACAGAGTACCCAGCAAGTCTGTGGCCTCTACTCCATATGAGATATGGAAAGGCAGGAAACCCGAATTTAAACATGTTAAAGTCTGGGGTTGTCCTGCTCATGTAAAGAGGCATGATCCAGACAAGCTTGAATCACGAACTGATAAATGCAGGTTTGTGGGATATCCAAAGGAAACCTTTGGATACTATTTTTACCATCCTGGTGAACAAAAAGTGTTTGTTGCCAGGAAAGCTGTCTTCTTGGAAGAGGAATACCTTCTCCAGGAGGACAGTGGGAGTAAAATAGTACTGGAAGAGGTTCCAGATCCCCAAACAGCTGCATTATCATCAGATGAGATATCAGTTCTTGAATATGTTCAGGTACACACACATGAGCCTCGTAGATCTGGTAGAGTACCTAGACTCCAGAACGATATGTGGACATATCGCTGAAGGTGAGTCTATGGTAGAATATACTGAGGATGATGATCCTAAAACTTACCAGGAGGCCATAGAAGGTCCAGAAGCCGGGAAATGGCAAGAAGCCATGAACTCAGAAATCCAGTCCATATACACGAACCAAGTTTGGAACTTGGAGTATTTGCCCGAGGGTATTGTACCCATCGGTTGCAAGTGGATCTTTAAGCGAAAGATCAGTGCTGATGGACGGATCGACACTTATAAGGCAAGGTTAGTGGCAAAGGGATATCGTCAAAGGCAAGGAATTGACTATGACGAGACTTTCTCACAAGTTGCCATGATAAAGTCAATCAGAGTTCTACTCGCCATTGCTGCACATTTTGATTATGAAATCTGGAAGATGGATGAGAAGACTGCCTTCCTCAATGGTAACCTTGAAGAAGAGGTGTATATGATACAAGCAGAAGGTTTCATATCCAAAGAATCTCTAGATAAAATGTGCAAGTTTCAGAGGTCCATTTATGGACTGAAGCAGGCTTCTCAGAGTTGGAACATAAGATTTGACGAGGCTGTCAAGTCTTTTGACTTCATTAAGAATGAAGATGAGTCTAGTGTGTACAAGAAGACCAGTGGGAGTGCAGTCACTTTCTTAGTTCTTTACGTAGATGACATACTACTCATTGGGAATGATGTAGCTATGATGTCATCAGTAAAGATCTGACTGTCGAAAAACTTCTTTATGAAGGATTTGGGAGAAGCATCCTACGTATTGGGAATACGGATCTATAGAGATAGATCAAAGAGGATGCTTGGAATGACCAAATCCTTGTACATAGATACCATAGTCAAAAGGTTTGGCATGAAAAATTCCAAGAGAGGTCTCATACTGATGAGACATGGAATTAGTCTCTCAAAGGAGCAGTCTCCTAAGACTCCTGATGAGAGGGCACTCATGGATAGAATACCCTATGCCTCTGCCATAGGATCTATCATGTTTGCCATGCTATGTACACGGCCTGATGTTGCATTTGCTCTAAGTGTTACGAGCAGATTTCAGGCTGATCCAGGCGAAGAACACTGGAAGGCAGTGAAATGTATCTTTAAGTACTTGAGAAGAACTAAGGATATGTTTCTTGTCTATGGAGGAGGTGACTTGAAACAGCGAGGCTTTACTGACTCGAGTTTCCAGTCGGATCCAGATGATAGCAAATCTACATCTGGATTCGTGTTTACTTTGAACGGAGGCGTAGTGTGCTGGAAGAGTTCCAAGCAAGTAACCATTGCAGATTCAACGACTGAAGCTAAGTACATCGCTGCAACTGAAGCCACCAAGGAAGTAGTGTGGTTAAAGAAATTCATCACCGACCTCGGCATAGTTCCCAGTATCTCTGAACCAGTTCCGCTGTTGTGCGACAACAATGGAGCGATTGCGCAAGCGAAAGAACCGCAATCTCATCAGAAATCGAAGCATATTCTGAAGCGTTTTCATCTTATCAGAGAGATCATATCCAGAGGAGATATAGTAGTGGAAAGAGTTCCATACGTCGACAATATAGCAGATCCACTGACAAAGCCGTTGTCTCAAATTGTGTTTAAGCGTCACCTAGAGTCTATAGGCTTATTGTATAAAGGTGATTGGCTTTAGTCAAAGTGGGAGATTGTTAGGGTTAGGTGGCCTACAAGCCAATCTGACTATGTAAATCTCGTTCATTTATTAATATAATGGCATATAATATTCATTATGTGTAAATCACATTAATTATCGTTTCATAATGAAGTCCCTGAATATGTGCTATAGTTATCAGATTATGATGAGATCATACTAATGAGACTGATCACTTAAACACACATATTCTTAATCGTTCCTAGTCGAAGGATATCCGAGAAGGATATCGGATATTTGGTTAGACTAGTACAGATTACGCCTGCTCATATGATGAGGGTGACTGATCTCATAAGTCACTTGTGTGGAGACACTAAGGTGAATCTGTAGGTGCTCATTGGAGAATGAGTTCACTGAACTGATCCGACTGAATCGCTGGTTGGTATTGTACCTCACTGTCAACCAGCTTGATTCTATTGTCGCAGTTGCGTGGATGGTCCTCGGACCTGAGACACCAAGGACACCTTGTCGGTGTACTTCTGTGCTTTGACCTTGGTTTATGAATCTCTAGCCACGGGATTCTAAAACGCTAAGGATTGGGTACAACAGAATACCGGCGAAGGGAATTGTGTGTCAATAAGGAATCATTCGCTCTCGGTACTTAGAGACAGAATGCTCTAGGAAGGATGCGCGGAAGTCCCTGGCCAGGGCGGACGATAATATCGGGAAAGGAGTTTTCCGATATTTATCAGCAGCATATAATCCAAGTGAGTCGACCGGTTAGGGTTTGACAACTCGCCATACCCTGAGTTGACTCGAGAGCATTGTACGAATGAAGGATTATATCCACGCGGTAACTGTCGGCGGAAAGGTTCCAAGAGTGGGTTACTTAACCCCGATACCTTCCGGGTTCACGCGGTGTTGCTTGGCACCCAACGTGATCGGAGGCCCGGTCGAATTTGATGTGCGACATCAATTCAATTAATTAATTAATTAATAAAGGGTTATTAATTTATTAATAAAGCCAGTGAGGAGTCACTGGGCTTGTTGGGCCATTAACTGGACTGTTAATTGGGCCTAGAGGGTCACATGCAAATGATTCTCAAGGCAATGGATAAATAAGTGGGTTTTATACAAATCGGGAGTTTTTATGAAAAATCGCGCGATTAGTATAAAACATAGCGAACGGGCTGAGCAGGTCACGCTGCTGCTAACCCTAGCCGCCCCTCCTCTGTTTCTCTCTCTCTCTAGCGTCCCAGACAGATTCATATATGCTCCGCCGCTTCTCCGAATCCTGTTCGACGGGAAATCGTCCGCACGTTGCGGCGATTGTTGCGGCGACCGGTGGTGGTTTCATGGGCTGCGAAGAACGAGGAACGTGAGGATATCCGTCGCGAGGAGGATTGTGTGGACTTCGCTAGAGGCCGGGCGCTTGCGCGGCTTGCAGTGTTGCACCGACGGAACCGAACGGTTGCGGATTTGAATCCGCACACGGTGAGAGCCGAAAATCCGATTATCGTGTTCTTAGATTTTTCGAAACGGGAATGGATCTGCGTTTTATTTTCCGCTGCGCGGGAGATACGGAGAAACCTGAGAACCCAACATCCCTCGCCGCTGGTAGCGTCTTAAAGTAGGCGGTTTGAAGGTTTAAAACCATGGCTTTCCGTTTAAAATTCTTCCAACATTTGGAGAAATCTAAAGAGGAAGGCTACACCGCTGGCCGTCGGCCACAATAGGGATACTATCGGGGTCAATAAGGTATTGTTGGTCATACCAGGGAGGTAACAGTGGTTTCCGACCACCATAAAATCCAGTTCAAAGCCGGATCTTCATCACCATGAAGAACGCGAATGAAAACCCCAAAAAATAATCAATTTTCTCAACAGAAAAATAAAACTAATTTTAGTGTTCATCATATGAACTATTTTTTAGAGAATATCAAATCATTGCATGGAAATTATTTTTTAGAACATTAATTTTATCGTTCCGATGCGGATTAGAGCGGAACCTGGCTCTGATACCACTGTTGGGATCTGGTGACGAACGCAGCGGAAGCAACAAGAAAATACCCGCTCAATGCTCGCCAATATGATTTAGAACAAAAAAACTAAAATAAAAAAACATGGATCGTGTGATCACATCATCTTGCGTAGATTCGAATCCGCTTCCGTCTCGGTTCCGTCGAGGCGATGCCGCGAGCCGCACAAGCGTCCGGCCTCCAATGGTATCCACGCGATCCTCTGCGGTGGTTCCTCCTTGCTCCCTCGTCCGTATAAGCTCGCTCGCTGAAGATCCGTCGCTGCAACGATTGCCGAAAACCCGCAGACGAGAATTCCCGACTTTCAAGAATCACGCGTGGTGGAGACGGAGATTGTCTCGGCACCTCGAACGGGGTGCCCAGAGGAGGAGGAGAGAGAAAAGGGGGACGGCCAGCATGGGGAAACCCTGGCGCTTTGCCCAGAGTTTCTCAACAGTGCATATATATATTAAGTCGGCGCGACTTTTCATAAAAGTCCCCGAATTAATATAAATCTCACTAAAACACCACCGACTAAGAATCTTATTGGGTGTGACCCTCTAGGCCCATTAACCAGTCCGGTTTTCAGCCCGTTAAGTCTAATAACTAGTTATTGACTTATTGTAATTAATTAATATCTAGATCTTAACTAATTACTTAACCGAATTAACATCTCATGTAAATTTGGTCGTACTTCCGATCAAGTTGGGTGCCAAGCAACACCGTGTGATTTCGGAAGGTAATGGGGTTCAGCAACCCACTCATGGAACATGTCCTCCCATAGTTACCGCGTGGCTATAATCCTTCGTTCGCACAATGCTCTTGAGTTAACCTAGGGTATGGTCAGCTGTCAAACCCTAGACAGTCAACTCACTTGAATCAGACTCTACTGTACAATATCCGAAAACATCTTTTCTGATATTGTTTATGCTCTGGCCAGAGACTCCTGTGGATCTATTCTAGAGCACTCTCTCTCCAGTTACCTGAGAGCGAACGATCCTTTATTGAACACACAATCACTTTCGAAGGTCTTCCGCTGAACCCGATCCTTGACTATTAGAAATCTCGTGGCTAGGGATTCGTAAGCCAGAGTCAAAGCCTAGAAGTCCACCGACAAGGTGTCTTTGGTGTCTCAAGTCCAAGGACCAACCATGCCACTGTGACGATGAATCAAGCCGGTTGACAGTCAGGTAAATTACCATTCGGCGATTCATATTGGATTAGTTCAGTGAACTCATTCCCCAATGAGCACCTACAGGTTCACCATTGTGTCTCCACACATGTGACTAACGAGATCAGTCACCCTCATCATATGAGCTGGAATAACTTGTACTAGTCTTACTTGATGTTTGATGTCCTCTTCAAGCATCCTACGACTAGGAACAATTTAGAATATGTGTTTATAGATCATCGGTCTCATTATTATGATCTCATCATAATCCGATGATCGTTGCACACATTCATGGACTTTATTATGCGCAATGATAATAAACACGCCAATCTACATAATGAAATATATATGCCATTTATTATAGAATCAGATTGAAATAGGTGCCTCGTGATTGGCTTAGAGGCCACTTATATCTATCACTAGCCCACTATCAATCCTTCGAATCAGGACAATCCACCCAATATCCTCTTCCACCACCTTACCAATAACCTCCTCAGCCCAATTTTGATTATAAATTCACGTAGGTCCAACAACTTATCTTGACCCAACAACAATCTATTTCTAAGTTGGAGAGTCAAATGAGGCAATTAGCTAAGGCCGCCATGAGGAGGGAAATGAGCCAACTTCCTTGTCAACCCATTGCCAATCCGAGGAATCAACCTCCAGGTTTTCCACCCCAATGGCGCCTTTTACCTCAACCTGGCTCATTATCACAACCTAAAGGGCCACAATTCAAGAATGCTAAAGCTATTCCGACCCTTAGAAGTGGGAAAAGTTTGGAGAACCCACAAATGGATGGGGAGGTGGCAGAAGGTTCTACTAATGGGTCTCAGGAAATTGAAAGTGAGAGTAAGGCTGAACCCAATATGGAGAAGTTGGGGGGGGGGGATCTGAAAGGAAAAGGAAAATTGGATGAAGTCCCAAGTTTATATCAACCACGGGTGTAAGGACTGAGGCTTTCGGATCCGGTTTTCGGGGTCGGACCCTGTAGTTCAGGCTCTAGTGGGGCAGAGACTCTGTGATGTTTCGCGTCGAGCGGGCTCGACGCGGTTTAAACGGCGTCCAGCAATGCAGACGTGTTTTAGCCTGTGCCACGTGGGTGCCACGTGGGCTGGCTTTGGGCCGCGAGAGTACGGCCCTGACATGTCGTCTGAATGGCGTCCGTGAGGCACGACGCCTTTCAGACTGCGACTCTGGGTTGTCAGAGTACGGCGCCAGTCTTGTCGACTGAACGGCGTCTTATATGGAAGACACGTTTCAGACCTCTGTCAGAGCGTTGCAGAGTTTTGTCAGAGCAGCCGTCACGTCAACTGATAGGCGTCTGTACATCTCGACGCGTTTTAGCCAGTCTCTGGTTAACCCTGCGAGCCCTCCTTCTTTCCCTCATTTTTCTTCCTTCTCTCTTTCTCTCCTTCCTTACGGTGACTCCGGTGACGACCCTTTCTCCTCCCTCTTTTCCTCCCACCACTTCGTCCTTCCCTCCACTCCATCCCCTACCTAGCTCCCACCACTACCACCTCCACTCCCACTGCGGCGTTTTACTCTCCAGACGGCGGCCGACGTCACGGTGGAGTAAGGACGACCACGGCGGTACCGGCGGCGGCGTGGGGCGAGTCGGGTGGACGGCTTGAAGCTTGGAGGAGTTCAAGTAACCGGTAGGGTGACGGTTCCCATAGTGTTGTGTTTTAAACCATGTTTTCCCCGTTTAAAGCATGTTATGGATCAGTGGTTTTGAGGTAGAATGAGCATGTTAGGGGGGGGGCTTTTCCTTGATGGGAATGGGAGTTTCTATGGATGTGGATTTATGATGCTTTGGTTTGCCCTCTTTCTCCTCTGTTTTTGGGGTTTTGGGGGTTGGAAAGGGAGCTTTCGGGCTGGAGACAGAACCTGGTTTCTGGCGCTAAAAGACGTCGTGCATGGACGACGCCTTTCAGAAGGGCGTCGGGCCATCATGACGCCTTTTAGGTAGAAATCGTTCCACTGAGGCTCTGTCGGTTCAGGGATTCTGGGCCTAAAAGACGTCATGGGTGGGCGACGCGATTCATAATGGCGTCGGGTAACCATGACGCCTTTTAAGGCAGAAATCCCCTGATTAATCTTTTTTGCAAATCCTGGATTTCTGTGCTAAACGGCGTCTGAGGATGTTGACGCCTTTCAAAAGGCGACCGCTAGTGTCGACACCTTTTAGGCCAGATTCTGAGGCCAGTGTTTCATGAACCAGTTTAGGGTGCTTGAATAGGCGTCGGCTTTGGGCGACGCGATTCAAGACAGAACCACACTAAGTCCATGCCAGTAAAATGTGTTTACACTGCTAGACAATTGGTTAATGCATGCTGTTAGTATACTCGATGTGATGAACCCTTCGTGACCAGATGGCACTGCGTTGTATGTCGTGCGATCGTGGACTTCTTCCGTGACCGGATCACACCGTGCCGTATTTTATGTTTCGGTGGACCTAGAGTGACAGTTGTAGCGTTCTACACCCTGTGTCGTTGCGGAGGGACACAGCGCTGACGGGAGCAGTGGCGGGGTGACGCCTAGTGGAGAGGGTCACCTGGTGAACCCCGGGGTTAGCTAGCTTGTACCGGTGTAGGAGTGGTACCTTTGGAGTGTCACTCGTGCTGAGGGAAGGAGTAACCACCTGAGCCAGTTGGGCCGGAGTAGCCAGCGTGCTATCCGAGGGGTTACTGTTTGGTCTCAGCGGGTCGGTGTTTGCTGAGGGAAGGAGTGACCGCCGAGGTGGCCAGCGTGCTATCCGAGGGATTACTGTTTGGTCTCAGCGGGTCGATGTTTTTCCCACTTTCGTTGTGTAGTTGACGTGTTTTAAGGATACGCCGAATTACGGGTTCCCTGATAAAATGGAATTATGCATGTTAGTTATACTTCGAATGCATGTGATTCGTACTGAGATGTAGGCATGGTAATCACTGTCTTTCATGGTTAATATATCTCTGCTGTACTTTACACTTGTGGGTGTGTGTGTGGACAGTGGGGATCGAAGGATCCCTACTGAGTCTTTTCGTTGAGACTCACCCCTGCGGCTTTCAGGTGATGACTCCAGACAGACTTAGCGAGGGTTGTGCGGCTGTGTGTTGAGCGTCGTCGGCTGTTGTTCCGGAGTATGCCCCGACGTAGTTGTTATCTTTATTTCTGGCCTGTATATATAATCATTTCTTTTCTGTTGGAGTATGTAATTATTTGCTGTATCGAGTCGCATTGTAATAACTTTTAATTTCTGCATTTTCCTTTCAATTCAATGCGATGTGAATGTTTAGCTTAGTTGATTATTTATTTTCCAGACTTACTTAGATCCTGGTTTGGTTCCAAACTAATGATTCAGTACCCATTTAGTAATCGGATCCCCGATTATAGGGTGGCGGGTCGTTACAACGGGTGCCATTCCCAATGCTTTACTAGCCAAGCCCAATGCCAGGAAAAAACTGGCCCAGAATGAGGAGTTACTGGAATTATTCCAACAAGTTCAGATTAATATTCCACTCCTCGATGCGATCAAGCATGTGCCAGCTTATGCTAAGTTCCTGAAGGAATTGTGCATGCCGAGAAGGGAACTGAGATTGGCTCCCGAAAAGGTTAGACTCTCAGAGGATGTTAGTGCAATTTTGACGAACCATCTACCTAAGAAGCTAAAGGACCCTGGGGCACCTTTAATCTCACGTGACATAGGTGGAGTCACATTTAATAGAGCCATATTGGATTTAGGTGCTAGTGTGAACCTACTGCCAACCGCTATTTATGAGAAATTCGATACTGGGGAACTGAAGCCCACATCCATCGTCTTGCAGTTGGCAGATAGATCTGTGAAAATTCCACGGGGACTCATTGAGGATGTTATTGTAAAAGTACATGATTGCTACTTTCCCGTGGATTTTCTTATTTTGGATATAGCCTCACCTGAGGAACTCATTCACACCCCGATTATCTTAGGACGTCCATTCTTAGCCACCGCCGAAGCTAATATTAATTGTGAAACTGGCATGATGGACATATCCTTTAGGGGTCAAAAGGTCAAAATTAATGTCTTCAAGGCATCCCAATACCCGGATCACGAAGAAGAGTGCCATACCATTGATATCTTAGATAATTTGATTGAAGAGAATTCGGTACTCACTCATGACCTTCTAGAAGAAGCCAATGCTTTAAAAGATTCTCCCAGCCCATTAACATTTTGGCCCAAAGTTGAACCTTTTCCAGCCTTGCAGTCTGAGCCTGCTTTGCCATCCTTAGAGGATCCTCCTGAGCTTGAACTTAAGCCATTACCTGAGTCTTTTAAGTATATCTTCTTGGGCCCGAACCAAACTCTTTCGGTCATCATTGCGGCAAATCTCACATTGCCGCAGGAGGCCCAATTAACCGAGGTCCTCAAAGACCACAAGGGTGCCATTAGATGGTCGGTGGCTGATTTAAAGGGAATTAGCCCGTCCATTTGCATGCATCACATTAATATGGAAGAGAATTCTAAGCCCAGTCGGGAGATGCAAAGGCGGCTTAACCTAAACATGAAAGAGGTGGTTAAGAAAGAAGTTGTGAAATGGCTGGATGTGGGTATCATTTACCCCATATCAGATAGCAAATAGGCCAGCCCAACCCAAGTGGTATCAAAGAAGTCCGGATTGACGGTTATCAAGAATGATCAGGGGGAGGAGGTGCCTACTAGGCTCACCATGGGATGGAGAGTGTGCATTGATTACCGAAAGCTGAATCTCATGACTAAGAAGGATCACTTTCCACTCCCGTTCATGGATCAGATTCTGGAAACGTTATCGGGCCAGAAGTACTTTTGCTTCTTAGATGGGTACTCCATGTACAATCAAGTGGTATTTACCCGGAAGATCAAGAAAAGACCACCTACGTGCCCTTATGGCACGTTTGCTTTCAGGAGAATGCCATTTGGATTATGCAACGCACCAGCCACATTTCAATGATGCATGATGGCTATATTCTCCGATATGGTGGGAGAGTTCCTCGAAGTTTTTATAGGTGATTTTTCAATTTTCGAGAATTCTTTTGAAAATTGCATGGAGAATCTGAAACAGGTGCTAGCAAGATGCATAGAAACCAACTTGATTCTTAGTTGGGAGAAAAGCCACTTCATGGTTCGAGAGGGTATTGTTCTAGGCCACATTATATTTGAGAGGGGGATAGAGGTAGATAAAGCTAAGATTTATCTCATATCTAATCTTCCTCCTCCCACTTCGGTCAGATAAATCCGTTCTTTTTTTGGCCATGCCGGCTTCTACCGCCGATTTATCCAAAATTTCTCTCAAATTGCCCTGCCTCTAACTCTTCTCTGAGCTAAGGATGTCCCATTCCACTTGGACGAACCTTGTATAAAGGCATTCAATTCTTTGAAGGATTCATTGACCAAAGCCCCGATGCTTCAATCTTTTGATTGGTCTTTGCCCTTTGAAATCATGTGTGATGCCTCCGACTATGCTATCGGTGCAGTTCTGGGACAAAGAATCAACAAGTGTCCCGTGGTGATCTATTATGCAAGTCGCACCCATGCAGATGCTCAAATGAATTATACCACTACGGAAAAGGAATTATTGGCTGTGGTCTTTGCCCTAGAAAAATTTCGATCTTATCTTTTAGGGGCAAAAATCATAACCTATTCTGATCACTCAGCTCTGAAATATCTTCTGACCAAGAAGGATGCCAAGCCTAGACTCATCAGATGGATCTTACTCCTTCAAGAATTTGATTTAGAAATTTGGGATAAAAAAGGATCTGAGAACGTAGTAGCTGACCACCTACCCCGATTCTGATTTCTGAGAGTGAACTAATGACTGATTCTTTCCTTGATGAGCATCTATTGGCCATTTCTCATACCATTGCACCTTCGTATGCCCATATTGTCAACTATAAGGTAGCTAATCAGCTCCCGGAAGGATGGACCAAAAGTGAGAAGGACCGATTCTTCTCTCAGGCGAAGTATTACTTCTGGGAAGAGCCTGAACTTTTCAAATTCTGTCCCGATCAAATCATCCGGCGATGTGTCTCGGAGGAAGAACAACAACGTGTACTGAATTTCTGCCACAATCTTTCTTGTGGGGGCCACTTCTCGGGAAAGAAAACTGCCGCCAAGGTCCTTCAAAGTGGTTTCTACTAGCCCACACTCTTCAAAGATGCCCGTAAGTTCAGCAAAACGTGCCTCAAATGTCAAGCTGTAGGGAATATGGCAAAAAGGGACATGATGTCGCTCAACCCAATCTTAGTGGTTGAAGTTTTTGATGTTTGGGGGATAGATTTTATGGGACTGTCTCCACCTTCGTTTAGTCATGAATATATCTTAGTAGCAGTGGATTATGTCTCTAAGTGGATTGAAGCGGTAGCTACCCGAATCAATGATCATAAAGTGGCAATGAAATTTGTCCAGAAAAACATCTTTTCTCGGTTCGGGTGGCCCAAGGCGATTGTAGACACCGATTTTGGACCCCTTTCTGGTCATAAACCCCCATCACCTTATCCATCTCATTTAGCCCATCAGATTTTCTCACATAATTTAACCCACTAAATAATCAGTCCCATTAACCAATCTCCGTTTCCTCTCACCCGGGGAAGGCCAACTTTCCACCACCCGTGGAAGGCCAACCCTTGCCTTCCACCATCCGTGGAAGGCCAACCAGGCCGCCTTCCACCACCCGCGGAAGGCCAACAACCTTGCCTTCCACCTTTTGGCCACCTTTTTCACTTTTTACTACTTTTTCGTAGAAGGCCAGCCAGTCCACCTTCCACCACCCTTCGAAGGCCAGCCAGCCCGCCTTCCACCATACTTCGAAGGCCAGCTAGCCCGCCTTCCACGGTTCTTCGAAGGCCAGCTAGCCCGCCTTCCACCGTCCTTCGAAGGCCAGTCAGCCCGCCTTCCACCGTCCTTCGAAGGCCAGCCAGCCCGCCTTTCACCACCCTTCGAAGGCCACCCCTCGCCTTCCATCACCCTTCGAAGGCCACCCTTTGCCTTCCACCCCCTTCGAAGGCCAACCGGGCCGCCTTCCACCTCTCCATGGAAGGCCAGCTACCTGGCCTTCCACAGGATTGGAAGGCAAGTTGGCTGGCCGTCCACTCCCCTAACTCCCACCTTGACCTCGTCTTCCCACAATCTCCTCTACCCGCCACCCTCACCTCCACTACTCCGATCATCCCCCACTCCGGCGACAGCCGCGCGCATCACCTCCGATCCTTGACCACTTTCCATTGGCTCTAGGATGATTTACGGAGATTTAGACCCCTATTTTCTCCGGTTTTCCCTTCACCTATTTAAACCCCCCCATGTCCTCTCGAGTAGGGGGGTGAAGGAGTTTTTTTTTGGTGAGAGGTTCGGAGGAAGTTGGCAAGTGAGTCGGCTTTGAGGAGTCGAGCGGACAAAGAGTCAGAGAGCTTCAGGAGGAGCTTCAAGAGGAATCCTTCGCACTCCAAATGGGCTTGTCTTCTTAACCCTCTTTTACTTTTTCCCTTTTCACCTCATTGCATTCCCACTTTTCATCCATTCCGTAACATTTCCCTCTCTCACTCTTCTTTCCACTTCCAATACATCACTTCACTTTCCACACAGGAGCACCCCCATCTGCATGCATGCATGTTAGGATAACCTAGCAACCCTTCCCCCTAGAGGTTTTAAACAAAAAACGGGAGGTGGATGGCCATAACATATGGTCACCTTCCCTCCCCAAATACCCATTCGGTGCGTCTCCCTCCAATTCTAGTTAATTTTTATATTTTCATGGATAGATTCTACACGTCACAGTTCTAATCGGGTCATTTTTCTCTCTCATCTCATCTTTTCTTTTCAGTGCCCCTTACCACATTTCTGCGTGCAGACTGCCGAGCTCTCCTTCTCTGGCCGGCCAGAGGAAGAGAAGGAGAAACCGCCATCTCCCGCTCCCTCAGAACGCGATCACTCTTACAATCCTGCGGAGCACAGGGACCGTAAGGTAATGCTCATGGCGATCACACTTTAATCTAACCCTCCTAAATCGCCGCAGTGCTAAGACGAACGGAGAAACCCTCGCCGGAAGCCCGCAGCAGCGGCGGGGGATGTTCCGGGCGCCTACATCCCTCTGGGGATCACGGTGGGACCCCTACTTGCTTGCTGCGTGCACAACGACGAAAGGTAAGGAGCTTTTCTTTTTTTCCCCAGACGGCCCACCTCCTGGCCGTCCACCTGCCTGGACGGCTAGCTCCTAGGCCGTCCACATCTCTGGACGGCTAGGGTCCTGGCCGTCCATCTCCTTGGACGGCCACTTCCTACGCCGTCCACATCCCTGGACGGCTAGAGTCCTGGCTGTCCATCTCTCTAGACGGCCTGCTCTTTGGCCGTCCAGGTCCCTGGACAGCTAGAGTCCTGGCCGTCCATCTGTCTGGACGGTCTGCTCTTTGGCCGTCCAAGTTCCTGGACGGCCAGCCTCCCGGCCGTCCGACCCCGTGGACGGCCAGCTTCCCAGCCGTCCAGTCATTTGGCCCCGCCGCTTAAATGACTCCTTTGGTTATTGATTGAATTGTTGGATGTTCTGCTTGGTTTTATTGTTCTGTTCTATTGCCTGTTAATTCTTGGGTTAATTTCAGGGTGTTCTACGTACGGGTTTTTTAAGGAGGAGCCGGCATCACACTTCTAGCTACCTCTCCCACAGTGTTTGACTCTCCACCGGAGGATTCCCACTCGGGTGTGACTAGTCTTATTCTGTTGGGAACCTCCATAAGTCTCCGCGAGCCAGGGATTCCCACTTGGCCGCCGAGCAGGTTGTACCTGAAACCACCTGATAGGAACCCCGGGTTCGTGTGAGGAATTAAGCCTTCCCATTCAAAATCGTCCACCCGAAGGTGTCACTGAGAGAATTATTTCAAAATCAAAGACACCTAACTAAACTTTGGTGGATCATGTTTTGAAAGAAAAGTACAGGGTCGTTAAGGGTTTGAACTTGATTTGTTAGAGACCAACACTCATAATGCACAATTAACCTTTCAAGTGAAATATAAAATCATTTAGGATTTGTATTTCATAATGAATCGAATGTATGGTAATGCTGTGTATGATGACATGGATGAGCTTGGTAACAATGTCACACACAACCCTCTGTTCGAGATTGAAGAGGATCCACAACAAACATTTGTGGGCATGTTCCAAACATCTAGAGAGGAACTTAGGAGAAGATGTTCGAATGAATCTTCTTCTTCAGAAAGTGACCCTATAATCTCCAACAGAACCTTCCAAGACCCGAGTGAGGTGTAATGACCCGCCACCCTATGATCGGAGACCCGATCACTAAATGGGCATCGAATCATTATCCAACGGTCTCACACCCGGATCTTATACACACATTTGGAGGAGTAAGCATTAAACAAGATTAAATATAACATTCACACGGACTACAAGGAAGTACAGTATGCATGAAGTAAAGTAATAATGTCCGCCCACAGTCCAACAATAATTACATGGTCCAACAAATTAATTAAGTACAGGCAGAAGTAAAGTACAACAACATCGGGGCATACCTCGGAACTGAGATAGCTGCTGGTCCGCACACCAAGGAGAACACCACGCGCCGCCACTCGCCACGAGGTCCACACCTGAAAACCGCAGGGAGTGAGCCACACCAGAACTGGGCTCAGTAGGGATCATCCGATCCCTTGCCTCCCACTCACACACCCACAAGTGCAATTACAAAGATATATGGGAACAAGATACGTAAAGCTGTAACACATTGCTCCTAAATTCTCGATATAAACCACATGCATTTGGAATATAACGTGCATTTCTCAGAAATCATTCTACCAAGGAACCTACAACTCGCGTCTTGGCAAAACGCGTCAACCACGTCTCCGAAAGTGGGAAACACCGACCCGCTGAGACCAAACAGTAACCCCTCGGATAGCACGCTGGCTACCTCGGCGGCTACTCCTTCCCCCAGCAAACACCGACCCGCTGAGACCAAACAGTAACCCCTCGGATAGCACGCTGGCTACTCCGGCCCAACTGGCTCAGGTGGTTACTCCTTCCCCCAGCACGAGTGACACTCCACAGGTACCACTCTGACACCGGTACAAGCTAGCTAACCCCGGGGTTCACCAGGTGACCCTCTCCACTAGGCGTCACCCCGCCACTGCTCCCGTCAGCGCTGTGTCCCTCCGCACCGACACAGGGTGTAGAACGCTACAACTGTCACTCTAGGTCCACCGAAACATAAAACACAGCACGGTGCGATCCGGTCACGGAAGAAGTCCACGGTCGCGCGACATACAACGCAGTGCCATCCGGTCACGAAGAGTACATCATCATCGAGTGTACTAGAAGCATGCATTTAACTAACTATCTAGCAGTGTAAACACATTTTACTGGCATGGATTAGTGTGGTTCTGTCTTGAATCGCGTCGCCCAAGGCCGACGCCATTCAAGCACCCTAAACTGGTTCATGAAATCCTGGCCTCACAATCTGGCCTAAAAGGCGTCGCTACAGGTAGCCGCCTTTTAAAAGGTGTCAACATCCTCAGACGCCATTCACACAGAAAAAATCGGAATTAGCAGAAAACTTTAATCGGGAGATTTCTGCCTTAAAAGGCGTCATGGTTACCCGACGCCATTATGAATCGCGTCGCCCACCCATGACGTCTTTTAGGCCCAGAATCCCTGAACCGACAGAGCCTCAGTGGAACGATTTATACCTAAAAGGTGTCATGATGGCCCGACGCCCTTCTGAAAGGCGTCGTCCATGCACGACGTCTTTTAGCGCCAGAGACCGGGTTCTGTCTCCTGCCTGAAGACTCCCTTTCCAACCCCCCAAAACCCTAAAAACAGAGGAGAAAGATGGCAAACAAAAGCATCATAAATCCACATTCATAGAAACTCCTATTCCCATCAAGGAAAAGCCCCTAACATGCTCATTCTATCCCAAAACTATAGATCCATAACATACTTTAAACGGGGAAAACATGGTTTAAAACACAACACTATGGGAACCGTCACCCTACCGGTTCTTGAACTCCTCCTGGCTCCGTGCCGTCGAACCGCCGCACCGCAGGCCGCCGCCGGTACCCCCGAGGACGTCGCCACTCCGCCGGAACGTCGGCCGCCGTCCGGAGAATGGAACGCCGCGAAGGAAGTGGTGGAGGTAGTGGTGAGAGGTAGAGAGGCGCTGGAGTGGTGGAAGAGGAAGAAGAGGAAGGGAAAGGGGAAGAGAGGGGTCGGAGGAGGCGGAGAGGGCGAGGTGAGAGAGAGTGAAGGTGAGAATGAGGGAAAGAAGGGGAGGCTCGTGGGGTCAATCTGAAACTGGCTAAAACGCGTCGATCGAGACAGACGCCTATCAGCTGACAGGACGGGCCGTACTGACAGCGCTCTAAAACGCGTAGCTCACCACGGACGCCATTCAGACGACAGGACGGGCCGTACTGACAGCGCTCTGGCGCCGCACACTGACACCGCAGGGTCGCAGTCTGAATCGCGTCGTCCATCATGGACGCTGTTCAGTTGACGAGACAGGGGCCGTACTCTCGCGGCCCGAAACCCGTCCACGTGGCGCCCACGTGGCACAACAGCAACAGACGTAAATGGCGTCCACCCAGCAAGACGCCGTTTGAAAGGCGTCGTGCAATGCAGACGTCATTCAGACAAAACTCTCAAGATCCCTCAGGGTCCAAACCAGGGGATCCGGCCCGAAACCGACCCAGAAACTGAACCCGAAACCTCAGTCCTTACATGAGGACCCGGAACTTATTGCCGTGTTATCACGGTACACCCCTAATCAACTCATCCAGTTGGCCTCCCGTGGCAAGACTCAAGATGCCACTCCTCGGAGAACTCACTTCCAAGGATCTTCCAACAGAGCTCAGACCCGCATCAACCAGCCAACTCCTACTCTAGTTGCTCCACCCGTCATGCCGATTCCAGTCTCTCCAACTACACCTCCTCTTAAGCAGGAGGAATTCATCTACAAAAGTGAGGTTGAAACCTATGTGCGTAAGTTCATGGCCGAGAAACTTACCCTGAAACAACCGCACTCTCTCTTGAGCTATTGCAAGCTCCCTCCGGCCTACTTTCCACCAGGATTCAAAGCCCCCAAGTATAGGAAATATGATGGCACCTTTGACCCTCATTACCACCTGTCAGGTTTCCTTATGGATTCCCATCAATGGCTCTACGACAGAGTCCTCCTTGTCCATCTGTTCCAGAAATCCTTAGAAGGTGAGGCTTTAAGATGGTTTTCTTCCTTGCCCGCCACAGACCTAATCAATTTTGTTATGGTCTCCGAGAAATTCATCACTCAATTTAGTCATATGACAACCATGCCTCCCACCTTGTTTGATCTTGTGATGGAGAAGATGAAGCCTGAAGAGGAGTTCACGTATTTTGCCAATAGGTGGAGGGCAATGGCCTCTAGGGCGGAAGTGGCAATCTCCGAATCTCAAGCTATCACTATGTTGGTCAATAACGCTACCCCGCAGCTTCGAGCTATTCTCATGCTGAGCGAATTTCACACATTCGCACAACTTTATAATCGAGCTCGGGTAGTTCAATTTTAGATTTGGAGTTCCACTTTGCCATCCTTCTTTGAAAATCAGAACAGAAATAAGAGGACTACACAAACTCCACCAATAGAGGAACAGGTGAGTGCCTTGGGGCAACCCTTTAGATCACCCAGTCCTATGTCCAGATCAGACAACCAATCCAATCAGAAACCATATTTAGCAGTTCCCTCTTCCTCTAACGCCAAGATCAATTGGGGGCACATGAGAGAGGCTATTGAAACCTTGAAAGTCAAAGACCCTCCGCCCTCTCATCAGGTAGCTCAAGATCCATCTAGCTCTCTAGAAAGGGTGAGCACCCTTGTCAAAAATTTGGAACCAAATGTTGATCGCAGAGGACAGTACTGGGAGTATGAAGAGGTTGGAGTTTGGCGTGAGTGCCCTACTAGGATGATCAAACCCAGAAAGCCATTACAAGGAGTCTCCACTATTATCCAAGACAAACCTTTGGTCTTGATACGACCTAGGGAACAACCAACAGCCATCAACCCAGTCACTCTGGTCCAAGCTCCCTCAATTTCAATCAGAGAACCTCCTCTATCCATCTTGGGTCCAACACCAAAGCCAGGTCCAGTAACCCAATTCTACCTAATGAATTCACCACCAGTTTGTAAGGAATCGCCAAGAAGAACGCAGCGGAAAATAAAATCGATTCCTATGTATCGGCTGCTGGGATCGTAAAATGGACAATAAAATAAACGCAGGAAGAACGGTTCTTCACCTTTGCGGGGTTTCGAATATCCCGTGGATGATTCCGACTCGGTAATCACGCACGCGCACGATCTCTAGAGGTATCCACACGAGTTCCCGCTGCAGATGCGATTTCCTCCTCGACTTGAGTGCTCCGACCAGATCTCAAATCCACCATGCGTGGAGAGAGACAGATCTACTCCAAGAGAGAGAGAAGGAGAGAGAGAGAGAGGAGATAGAGAATCTGGGGTCAGTAATTCATCCAACCAACCTTTTTACCCCTCCTCCTTGACCTCCTTATATAGAAATAAGGATAAGCACAAGGATTAATCCTCATGATTATCCAAGAGTTTGGCCTTGGATAAATCTCCATTAAATCTTCATATTTATCCTGCGGCTTTTCATAAAAACCCAGATAACCATGAAATTTAACGTCTCTCACCGTCTGACGAGAACTCTTATGTGTGTGACCCTCTAGGCCCATATATCAGTCCGGTTTCAGGCCCATTAAACTTAGAACTGAATCTAGAGTTTAATATTTATTAATTAACATTTAAACATCATATGTTAAATGATTAATTTAATAAACAAGTGGATTATCATCTGATGATTAATTCACTTGGCCTTCTGATCATGAACAGCACCAAACACTACCTCATGATTCCAGAAGATATAAGGGATACTGTTCCCTTCAATTGAACCTTTCTGTCTGTAGATACCGCACAGATAAAATCCTTCACTCATGCAATGTCCCGATAACACAAGGGTATGGTATTATAGTCAAACCCTCTATCGCATTATTTAGATAGATTCTAGTACTCAGTTAATTTCTAGAAAGACATCTCTTTCATTTGACCATGGCCAGGGATTTCTGTGTACACATCCATAGGACATTCTCTCTCTAGTCTTATACCAAGAGTGAGTGATCCCTTGTTGTTCACTCAATTACCTTCGCAAGCTTTCCACTGTATCTGAGAGACCGACTATCGTGGATTTAATGGTTAAAGTCCACAAGTCAGAGAATCAAGATACAATGGTCCACAAACAAGGTATCATTGATGACTCAGGTCAAAGGACCAACTGTGCTACTGCAACGATTGAATTCCCTGGTTGACTAATAGGTATAATTACCATCTAGGAATTCTTATTTGGGTCTGTTCAGTGAACTCATTCTCTAATGAGCACCCACAAGTTTGTCTTAGTGTCACCACAGGAGTGAATGTGAGATCATTCACCCTCATCACATGAGCAGACATAACTTGTGTCGATCTTATCGGATATTTAATGTCCATCTTAAATATCCTATGATCGAGAACTGTTTAAGACAAGTGACTGAGGATATTGATCTCACTATCATGATCTCATCATGATCCAATATCCCATACATTTGTCTACGGACCTTCATTATGATAGTTAATTTGCGAGAACTATAAATGAAGAAATGATTGCCTTTATTAATAATCTGAACTAGAATGTACAATGATTGGCTTTGAGGCCACCCAATTCTATCACAGTTCAACCACTAAAGTCAGATCAAGCAGTAGACCCCAGTCCGATTGGTGTTACACTGAGAATTCGCATCATTCCCCCAACAAGTCAACCCTTGGACTCCCAAGAGAATCCAAATATGTCTAGAAGGATTACTCAATCCAAGTATGACATCCTACAGCATCTAGGGAAAACTCCCGCCAAGATTTCGGTCCTAGAATTGATTAAGAGATCTCCTACACATAGGGAGACATTGTTCAAATTCCTTCAGCGAATTACAGTCAATGAAGATCTTCCTATCAGGGGGCTCACAAATGCCATTCTCTCGGTCACCCAGACACCTACGATATCCTTCACAGATAAGGATCTGGCTCCCCTTGAATGCCAATCCCTTCCCTCATGCTTAACTACAACACTCAAAGGTCACTCATTGGACTCCATCCTGTTGAATACCGGCGCATCAATTAATATTTGTCCACTCAAGACCCTCAAGAAAGTAGGGATTGAACCAGAAAAGATTGGGTCTACTTCCATGATGGTCTCAACCTATGATAATTCTCAAAGACCAGCTAATGGGAAATTGGAAATTAGCCCAATGGCCATGATCTTTAAATTCTACATCCTTAATGCCAAGCCCATATACAACGCCATTCTGGGAAGGCCTTGGATGGACCAGACCCTGGGAGTGCCTTCCACTAACCATCAGTGCTATAAATGGGAATTCCCATACAATGGGAAGATTGTCCCCTATCTTAAGTCTTTGGACTCAGTCTCGACTAAACAAATTCCATCCATGATCACTTCTGGAAAAGGAAAAGAACCCATCATTTCATCGGTTGCCTCTCAACCCAAGCCCCAGCCTAGCATAGGTTGGCAGCTTATGGACAAAATGGGATATAGTTCGAGATCTGAGTTAGGCAAGGAAGAGCAAGGAATTCGAGAACCTATCTTTGAAAATCCGACCATTGGGGGATTCAAATTGGGTTACCTACCAACCAAGCCAACCGAGGGATCAAGAAAATGGAGTCTCTTGGATCACTTTGTGAAGGAAGGTCAAGAGGTACTCAAGATACATTATCTTGAGGATGAGTTGAAAGAAGCAATCAATGAAGTTCGAAGAGAAGATGAGGAAGAGTTCGGTACACGGCTGCTTTTCTATGAACCAACCACTCGACGAGAAGGAGCCTCCTTAGTGAGGGATGAACCGGTACCCACCGCTCTCATTCCCTTCCTATTTCACACACCTTCCCTTCTCAGGCTTCTATCACTGATCGTAGCACATTCCCCTGAGTGTTTTATGCTTGGAGACTACGACCCCCAAAAAGAGGAAAAGTCTCACTCCCATAAGGAGCCAACATACTGGGGCAATTCTGCCATCATTGGGTCTCTGTCTCAAGGACCCACCTTTGCAACATGTATGACTCACTCTCAGAGTCTTGTGCATAATCGCTTAGGCATTGGATAGCTTCCTCTTTATCTACGAGTTGTAGAGGTAAATAAGTTCTTTCGTTTCTAGTTAGCAAATAAGTATAAGTATTTGAAAAATGTTTTTCTTTGGATAGGAGTCTATCTAAAAAATTTCTACCATTTAAATGCACAAAAAAAATAAAAAATCTAAAAAAAAATCGAATATCCAAAAAGCAACAAAAATATTTCAATGAAAATGACAAAAAAATCAGAAAAGACACAAAATCCAACTGTCTGGTGACTGCCACGTAACCCCCTGTCTAGGTCTAGTTGCATGATAGATTGGGTTAACATTGAGGTTTGGCTAAGATCTTGGTCCACCTGAACCTTAGACGTGTCTACTTTACTTTCATACGGATCCCTATGATCATCATGAGATGCACACACCTACACGTTTTTTTAAAAGAGAACCTTCTTAAAATGAGTTCAAAGTCTTTAGTACACTGTCAACTGCAACCTTTGCTCTTCGTCTCTCGACCGATCAGGACAGTCGACGCCCTTAAACGGTCGAGCTCAGCAAACTGCGGTTCCTCAACAACCCGATAGATGTAACCCCTCAAAAGGGCCAAAAAATGAAATGTAAAGGACCAGAGCACGTGAAGAGGGCAGTGTCCCCGCAGGCAGAATATCAAATAACCCCGAAAAATGTCAAGAGTGGAAAAGAAATACAAAAAGAAAAGGGGTTCAAGCAATCATACAAAAAAGTCTGGTCGTGACCGTGCCTGGCCATGAAATCTACCAAAGGCCTGAAAAGTCAAAATAGGGGCATCTAGGAGGTCAAAAAGGGTCCGTTTTGTCACAGCTCGCCCTTTTAACAGTTTTGTCGATCCTCATGTGAGGTTTGTCTCAAATATTTCTTCACTTTTTTCCCCCTCAAGGTTTAACATGAGATGGCTATCTAAAGACTGAACATCATTTTAAAATGGTTCGTTTTTCAAAAATCATCACATGATCACAGGAGTCCAAAATGGGTAAAGAGTAATGTCAGTGTTTCTGGTGAATCAATTTCTTAACTATAATCTCAATGAGCACTCTTAAAACTTCGGGCTTAGGTCAATGCATGCACGTCACCTATAGGTGCGACGACGTCTGATTCCAGGTCAACGTCGCGCGGTTGACCGTTGGGGTTCCAAGGTGTTCCATCTTATACCTTCTAGATTGTGAGGAAAGAGACCCGGGTCGGGCAAATCATTTACCTCGAAAACTTTTTGGGCAAACTTGGTGGTCGGAAGCAGCTGGGAGCCTAAGCATGGCATGATGGTATTGTCATCAGTATAAGTCTTAACCGGTCAAGGTTAGTTTGAGGAGTCTAGAGGCCCAAATCAATCTAGATGTGTGCTTAGGATACCTGGGAAGTTGAGTGTGCATTTCCCTTCCTTCATCCAATTAGGCTAAGTTTGGGCAGTCACCAGGTGGTCGGAATCAAAAACATGTTTTCATCCACCACATACCCCATTTGTTAATATCCACCAGCATTTGCATATTTACTTGTCGCATCAGTTTCAATACTCTTCCTTTTGTCTGGTTAGTAGGACACGACCCTTTGACCCTATGCGAAGGCTAGGGAAAAGGTAGTTGCTCTTTTGGGCAAGGGGCCGAAAACAGATACTACCAACTGCTTTCCCCTCATTTTTGTGCATACAGGAAAATGATTCTATGTCCAAAAGATGGATACTTTTGCTGTCGAGTCGAAGCCAAAAGCAGCCGGATTGGCATTCTACCATTAGAATGGCCATATCTTCCGTGCTGGCTTCGACTCGACAGGGACCTTTCTCCCTTGTTTCCTTGCAGCTTGTCATTAAGATATTGTGGATCATTGATTATTTACATTTGCTGATGTGCGTTCTTGCAGCTGCAGGGAATCTGAAGCAAGTAGGATTGAAGATACAGGAGGCTAATAACTTTGGGCGTATAGACTCTGAGTTCCTCTTTAAACAAAACAATGAGGAGTCTATATTCCCCAAGTTATTCGATTGGCCAATAAATCCCTCCTGTTTGCATTAGGAATTTGTTTTCTAATTTTTAAACCAGCATGCATTGCATAAGCATCATCCACCATTCCCGCCTTAGGGGCAATGACCATATTTTATCACTCTGCTTAACCCATTGTTGATCTGTGAGTCTGGCAATTGTTTGTCTGTTAGTCCTAGTGAATTACAAGACCTTATCCTTTTCCAGTTCATGTGCTTGAGATTCTCTCACTTGGCGATCACATGATGCGCCAGGCTACCACGCGCCCGTTGTGTCGAGACCATTTCAAGTCACACCCCTCCATCTTTCATGCTTGAGATCCCCTTGGGCCAGATCGTTACATTCTGGTGCGCCAAGGCCTCGCGGTTCCAGCACCTGAGGGTCCCACGGATTGTGATTCTCCAGTTTGAAATGTGTTCCTTTTCTTAACCACTCTTGCAACTCGAATAGCTAGCTTTCATGCATTTGCCACACTCTCATACCATCTTTGGATATAGCTCATCCCTTCTCTAGGCTGTCCAAAATCAGGTTCGATTTCCGGAACACCTATTTATCATTCCGTTCCACTCCACTGCAAAACAGGTGTCCCGGAGGGGCATTTGTAGACACCGATTTTGGACCCCTTTCTGGTCATAAACCCCCATCACCTTATCCATCTCATTTAGCCCATTAGATTTTCTCACATAATTCAACCCACTAAATAATCAGGCCCATTAACCAATCTTCGCTTCCTCTCACCCGTGGAAGGCCAACTTTCCACCACCCGTGGAAGGCCAACCCTTGCCTTCCACCATCCGTGGAAGGCCAACTAGGCCGCCTTCCACCACCCGCGGAAGGCCAACAACCTTGCCTTCCACCTTTTGACCACCTTTTTCACTTTTCACTACTTTTTCATGGAAGGCCAGCCAGTCCGCCTTTCACCACCCTTCGAAGGCCAGCCAGTTCGCCTTCCACTGTCCTTCGAAGGCCAGCCAGCCCGCCTTCCACCGTCCTTCGAAGGCCAGCCAGCCCGCCTTCCACCGTCCTTCGAAGGCCGGCCAGTCCGCCTTCCACCGTCCTTCGAAGGCCAGCCAACCCGCCTTCCACCACCCTTCGAAGGCCACCCCTCACCTTCCACCACCCTTTGAAGGCCACCCCTTGCCTTCCACCCCCTTCGAAGGCCAACCGAGGCGCCTTCCTCCTCTCCGTGGAAGGCCAGCTACCTGGCCTTCCACGGGATTGGAAGGCAAGTTGGCTGGCCGTCCACTCCCCTAACTCCCACCTTGACCTCGTCTTCCCACGATCTCCTCTACCCGCCACCCTCACCTCCACTAATCCGATCATACCCCACTCCAGCGACTGCCGCGCGCACCACTTCCGATCCTTGACCACTTTCCATTGGCTCTATGATGATTTACGGGGATTTAGACCCCTATTTTCTCCGGTTTTCCCTTCACCTATTTAAACCCCCCCATGTCCTCTCGAGAGGGGGGGTGAAGGAGTTTTTTTTGGGTGAGAGGTTCGGAGGAAGTTGGCAAGTGAGTCGGCTTTGAGGAGTCGAGCGGACAAAGAGTCAGAGAGCTTTAGGAGGAGCTTCAAGAGGAATCCTTCGCACTCCAAATGGGCTTGTCTTCTTAACCCTCTTTTACTTTTTCCCTTTTCACCTCATTGCATTCCCACTTTTCATCCATTCCGTAACATTTCCCTCTCTCACTCTTCTTTCCACTTCCAATACATCACTTCACTTTCCACACAGGAGCACCCCCATCTGCATGCATGCATGTTAGGATAACCTAGCAACCCTTCCCCCCAGAGGTTTTAAACAAAAAACGGGAGGTGGGTGGCCATAACATATGGTCACCTTCCCTCCCCAAACACCCATCCGGTGCGTCTCCCTCCAATTCTAGTTAATTTTTATATTTTCATAGATAGATTCTACACGTCACAGTTCTAATTGGGTCATTTTTCTCTCTTGTCTCGTCTTTTCTTTTCATGGGCCCTTACCACATTTCTGCGTGCAGACTGCCGAGCTCTGCTCCTCTGGCCGGCCGGAGGAAGAGAAGGGGAAACCGCCATCTCCCGCTCCCTCAGAACGCGATCACTCTTACAATCCTGCGGAGCACAGGGACCGTAAGGTAATGCTCATGGCGATCACACTTTAATCTCTAACCCTCCTAAATCGCCGCAGTGCTAAGACGAACGGAGAAACCCTCGCCGGAAGCCCGCAGCAGCGGCGGGGGACGTTCCGGGCGCCTACAACGATCATAAATGATGGGGGCACGCATTTCACGAATTCCCAATTTCGATCTCTGCTTAAGAAATATGGGATCACTCACAAGCTAGCTATCCCGTATCATCCTCAAACCAGTGGCCAAGTAGAAGTTTCCAATAGAGAAATCAAGAATATTATGCAAAAGTCCGTTAGGCCTAATAGAAAAGATTGGTCTGAAAGATTGGATGATGCTTTGTGGGCCTATCGGACCGCGTATAAAACTCCTATTGGCATGTCTCCTTATCGCCTGATTTTTGGAAAGGCTTGCCATCTTCCTGTGGAATTAGAACATCAGGCGTATTGGGCCATCAAACAAGTCAATTTGGACCTAATCCAAGCTGGTACCCACAGGACTCTACAGCTGAGCGAGTTAGAAGAATTACGCAATAAAGCCTATGAGAACTCCAAGATATACAAAGCCAAAACCAAAGCTTTCCATGATAAACACATTGTGAGGAAATCTTTCCATCAAAATCAAAAAGTTTGGTTATTTAACTCTAGGCTTCGCCTATTCCGAGGGAAATTGAAATCAAGATGGGATAGGCCATTCCAGGTCATCAAAGCCTTTGACCACGGAACTGTTAAAATCATGGATCCAAGGACTGGATACACATTCACTGTTAATGGGCAACGATTAAAACCGTTTGTTGAAAATCTTCAAAATAACCCACCTGAATCCATGATGCTGAGTGATCCACAGTGATTACATTTCCGTCTAGCTGAAGATGTTAAACTTAGCGCTTGTCGGGAGGTAACCCAACATTTTGGAGCAACTTCTGTTTGTCTTTTCATTTTTAAGTTTTTCTGCAGTAGTCGGCTTTGGTAAAGTCGCATCTTCATGGCCACATGTTGTTTCTCTCCTTCTCAGTTTTCTTATGGCTAGCAAATATTCTTATTTCTTATGCCATTGAGGACATTGTCAATCAAGTTTGGGGGGGGGGGGGGGGGCAATCGATATGAATTTTTTTTGAAAAATCCTTTGAAGAAAACTGATATTTTTTAATGAGAAAATGGTTATAGTTTTTTTTTTTTCTTTACATCCTACATAAGTGCTTGGAATCATGCATCATTAAGTGAATCATAATCCGATCAATTTTATGTTAGTCAAATTGGATAGAGCCTTAAAGTTCAGAATATCCCACTTCATAAGAAGCTACGACAGGAATGATTTTCACACACACACGACAACTTAGAATGAGTGAAAGACCTTGAAAATATAAAATTGCTGGAATTAACCTTAAGGATAGGACTATCTATTCCAAATTTTTTTTCTTTGGGTTGATCGAAAAGAACGTTAAGATTCGTAATAGGGAACCGATCCACTCAGCACTCTAAAGAGGCGGTCATTTAAAAAAAGACATTTGTAAACATTAAATGTCAAATAAGGTGTTCAAAGAAAGAGCTAAAGGAAGGAATGTGGCAAAAAGTACGCACCTCCCCTCAGGTAGTTTAAAGAGAGTAGCAAAAAGTAAGCACTGTCAAAGGCAAATGCACAACTAAATGAAAAGCCGCGCTTAATGAAAAGTCTTTCACACCAGAAATACGACCAAGTCGTGAAAAGTGCTGAGTCGGAGCGGAAGCTGAAAAACGATCCTCTCGGACTGATCGGGAAATCCCTTTTCTCTTCTCTCCTCCAGGTAGTTTTATCTAAAGGGTTAGTAAAAGCGAGGATATAATGGAAAGGGCAGAAACGAGTTCTAAGCATGCCAACTTACATGCACGATCACCAGTCGCGAACCAAAGTGTAGTGGGAAATGAGAACTTTAGCCTAACCGATCAGCCACCATTTAATTGATTGTGATGGATAACTATAAATGAAGCATGATAGTACATTGTTGTCCCAATTTGTCTTCTATTTGCATTGCTAAGGGACTAGTAATGAATAAGTTGGGGGGTGTGATAAGTTGATAATTTTGATCATTTAAAAGGGCAATCGCACGTATCATACTCACAGTTTTATGTGTAAAATAACATGGAATGATAGATAATTTTGTATCGATCCCAACGGTACTAATTTCGTTAAATTCCGAGTTAAGAACATCATCATTTCATGCAATTGCGGTTTTCTCAGCAAAACCGAGATAAAATAATTTATTTAAGCATAAATGTAATTTTATTCATGAAGAAGATGCAGTGCAATTTGCCGATTTCTGGTCGTTTGTGGGAAGGACGGGAGTTCGAATCCTAGCAAAATCATCTTTATTTTGGCAAAAATACTAAAGCAGGGGTAAAAAGGTCTTTTTCTACCATAAATGGTTGCCTTAATTCTTACCTAAGAAGTGAACAAGAGGAGCTAGCCGCCATCCACTTTCTTCATTTCTTCTCTCTCTCTCCTACTTTTTCTTCTCCCTCTTGCCTTCTCTCCCTTTCTCTCTCACTTTTGTCTCCCTCTCTGCTACAGTACCCACGGGTACTGTAGCTACAGTACCGCGGTACCACCTCTCTCTCTTTAGCTTTGTTCTCTCTCTCTCGCTCGCTCTCTCTCTGTCTCTCTCTACATCTCTCTCAAACCAGCGACTGTCAAGACCAAGAGGGGGACTCAAGGCACTGCAACTTACTACGGGAAGGAGTCTAGGGCGGCCAAGGATACGTGCGAAGGACTACGACGGCTGCAAGTATCAGTTTTCTCTCTCCATCGCCTCTCTCTCTAGTTTTTGAGTTCTTCATGTTACACTATATTTAGAATATTTTCTATAAAAGGTTCCTTATGAAAGACATATTATTTTTCAATGTTCAATGTCTCTGTAAAATTTCATATATTTCTGTTAATGAATGACAGTAACTCATTTGAAAAAATGATCTTTTCTCCCTTTTTTTGTTCTACAACTTTTATTTTTTCTTCTATAGACACCACTCAAACTTTAATATTCTACTTTTAATTAGTGTTTTAGAGGTAATCTTAGTTTAGTAGATGGTCTGATTATGCTCGTTTATGGGTTCTCCTTTTCTGAGTTCATAGTAAGTCTGGTTAGTTTCAATTGTTATTTATTAAATCATCATGCTCCATCTTCTTTCTTCTCTATTTTTCCTTTAAAAAAATTCAAAGTTTTCAACGTTAAAAATCTATTTCCCTGTGGATTTTACTCGGACTCACCATTGCTATTGTTAAAAATTCAATTTGAATGAGCTGATTAATTTAGATTGTTAGCTTTGATTTTTAACAACACAATCTTAAGCTATCAGGCATCAAGCTCGACCAGCTTGAATCGCGTTGTCCCTAGATGACGCGGTTTAGGCGACAGAGCCGGAGTTGTATATTGGCAGATCTCTAAATCGCGTCGTCCATGAAGGACGCCATTCTTTCTCTTTCTCTTTTTCTTTCTTTTAGTTTTTCCTCTCTTTATTCTTTAGTACTTGATGTGCACGCAATGCGCGTCGTTAAACGCTCACGGCAACCAACTGCAAATATTATCGGGATTCACAAGTAATTTGAAATTAGTAAGTGGTGAGAACCGAGTCGATCCACGGAGAAATAGATTTTTTATTTTGAAAACCTTGAATATTTAATGAACAATGTTAGATGATGTGAAGATTTAAAACTAGAGCCTAAATTAATTTAGAAATCGAGTACTATTCAATGTAAGTCTAACACTTAGTGAACTCTAAAAAAAACTAATGGATTAATTAAAGACTATAGATTCCAAAACTCCCATTTATTTCAAAATGCTTAACTAATGCTACTAACTAATCAATCAAATTATGCACTTCTAATGAGACTAACCGTAAACGAAATCGCAATATCACAATAGAGGATGGAGAGAGAGATACTAAGAGAAGAAAACTAAATTAAACTAAAGCAACTTTTCACTAATGCTCTTATAGAAGAAATACATCAATGTCTAAAAAGAAAATGTACAAAAACAGAAACTAATACCTATTATGTAGAATAAATTAACTATGAAATAAGCTAAACGAAAATTAATATCCAACTAATCAAAACACATGGGAAGAGAGAGCAACAACAACATAACAGTGGACTCAGGCGCATGCTTCTGTGAAGGCACCGGCGCAGTGAACCAGCGGGGTGCGTGGCAAGCGAGGAGGTGTTTAGGCGGGCTCGGTGCAGTGCGCCCACGCGCTGTACAGGCGGCGCTGACAGTAGGCGGGCTTGCGTGGCGAGCGGGGTGCTGGCGACGAGGGCCGCGTGGTTGGCGCGGGCCACGTATGGGGAGTAGACGTGCAGGGCGGGAATGAGCCGACCGCTGTCGCGTAGCACGTTGACAGGGGAAGCGCCCTCGCGGGGCAGCTCGATCGACGAGGCCTGGCCTCGCAAACGTTGCGTGCTCGCCGCGTAGAACAGCCGTACGGCGGGCAGGGCGGCTGAGTAGCACGGACGTAAGAGAGAGAGAGAAGAGTGAGGAGAGGAAAAGTGGGAGGGAGAGATGTGTAGAGAGGGGGGGAAAGTAAGAGAGAGAGACAGGGTTCGTGAGAGAAAAGAAAAAGGAAGAGAGAGAGGGAGAAAGAGAGAGATGGAACATAGGGAAAAAGTGAGAGAGAGAGAGAATAGAAGAGAGAGGGGGGCAGAGAGAAAAGAAAAAGGAAGAGAGAGATGGAGAAAGAGAGAGCTGAAAACATAGAGAAAAAGTGAGAGCAGCAGACAAGAGAGAGAGAGAGGTGTGCGGCTGAGAGAAAACCCTAGGAAGGAGAGAGAGAGATTAAAAGTAAGGGAGAGAGAGGAAGGAAAGAAGGGGTCTTTTTAAAAGGAGATAGTATTTTTAAAATAAAGAAAGGAGAGAGAGGAGGCAGCGGCTATCTCCAAGGGCCCTGTTTGGGCAAAAGTTAGGGCTTTAGAACAATAAATAACCGTTGTGCCCCTGCTTTATTTACTTTTGCAAAAAGATAAGCGTTCCTATTGAGATTTGAACATTGGACCTCTCACAAATCTCAAGATACTTAACCACCGCACTACATTCTCTTCATGTCCTGTTTACATAAAATAAATGTCAATTAGAATTTTATCGTGAATAATATTACATTTATGCTGAAATAAATTTATTTATTCTCTTAGTTTTGCTGTAAAAACCCGTAAATACATTATACTATGTTTTTCACATGAAATGATGATGTTTTTAACTTGGAATTTAACAAAATTGGTACCGTTGGAATCAATACATAATTATCTATCATTTCATATCATTTTACACAAAACTATGAGTATGATGCATAGATTTGCCCTTTTTAATGATCACAAATATCAACTTATCAGTATTCAACCTATCACTCTTCCATTCCTCAGGGAATTCCACACTTTCCGAGACAACGGCATACTCGAAAATATGGGTGGTTGGCCGACTTGATGGGACCACGGACATGTGCGTCTACATGCGGCGGTGGAACCTCACTCGTGCTGAAGTGTTCGCGAAGCGGCTCGCCTTGATGTATTGGAACTGGGAGGGTTTGGGCGGACTACTCGAGCTTTAGAATTTGGGGACTCATACATTCATGTTCCCAGAATTTGAAGCCTTCGTGCTGGTGGAGGAGGTGGAATCCTTCTTTGGTTGGGAGAATTTAGATGTTGAAGACCCGGTCAATCTTCCGTTGTGGGATGAGGTGTCCGTAGAAGTGGTACAAGACAAGTAGGAGGTGTGTCGGATGTACGATAAGCGGGTGATTCTTGTTGATCGACTAGCCAGATGGTTGATTACCAAGGTGAAGAGTAAAGAGGTTGAAACTGATAGGCTGATGAGAGGCCTTAGTTTGGTGCTTGGAGGTGCTTTACTCTTTTCCAATTTCGGGGGATGTGCTACCGATAGAGTATGTCGGGGTATTGAGCTTGCTGTGGAGAGGGTGCTTGATTGTCGAATCATTGTGGCTCATCACTATAGCGGGTTAACTAAAATGAGCATGAGTGGAAGTGCCAAAGGGAGTCTGTTTGTTGTCCAGTTGTAGGCCGAGGTACACTTGTGTTTTGATTTTGATGACACCGTGACAACAAGTTCGAGGGTTTTCCAGCACAACGCCTTATACCCAACGAGAACATTTTTTGTCCTAGAGGATCAAGTCAAGTGTCCTACGACGCATTTGAAGACTAGGGCAAATTGGCTGGACACCTCAACTTCCTATCGACTGATCGATTCATTTTCGTCCCAATGGTGCATCGGAACATGGAGTTTTGCATGAGAGATTTAGCCGATCGGGAGCTGTGGCTGATCAGTCAGGATGAGATGGTTCTTTATCAGGCACATCGGTGCCATCACCATGTCGGACTTCCATGACATGTCTCATTGCTCATAAGAGGTGATGTCCTGATCATAGTGCGGATTTTAGGACATCCAAAGGAGAATGGAATGCTGAAGAGGATGAAGCGTGCATGGCGAACACATTCGAAGTTGACCAAGGCTAGAATTGATGTGGCAGAGGATCCAGGGGATGTATAAGCATATGCCATGTATTTAGAAAACATTCGCCCAGTTATTTTTGCCTTTGATACGGGTCGAAGGGCCTTGGCGTGATCCAGATGTAACCAGGAGATTTATTATTAATAAAATGATTTGTTTTTTATCAATAAATCCCACGATTGTTTGCATGTTAAGCTTCAGATTTTGAGGACAAGAGTCAGTAGAGGGCGGATATTGCTGCCGTTAAGTTCATTGGACGGCAGATGGCACTATCGTCAAGTATCTTCTTAACGTTGGGCATTACTGTCGTCTAGAAGTCTAGACGACAGAAGCACCCGTTGTCTAGTTTAAGTTACCTACAACCGGTTCGAGGCCATATGCGCATTTCGAACGGATCCTTAACTCCATGGCCCCTTCACTCTTTCTTTTCTCGTTCAAACCTCCCCAACTCTCCATCTCCTTCCCTCTCACAGATTCTCTCACCCCTCTCTCTCTTCATTCGGGGGGTGATGGCGTGCCCGAAGCAAGTTGCTCGCCGATGGCTTAAGCCTAAGACAGAGAGGTGTCCTCCTTCGGTGAGTCCTCGTCGAGGGACGTCCAGGAGCAAGTCACCAAGGGACTGAAGACCGATCTACTCAGACCCGTTTAGTACCCTCAATGTCTACCTAATGTGGTCCTTCTCCAAAAGGCCACAGGGAAGTGGCGCACATGCGTCGACTTCACCGACTTAACCAGGCCACCCCGAAAGACTGTTACCCATTGCCTAATATTGATCAGCTGATCGACTCGATGTCGGACAATGAAATGTTGAGTTTTCTAGATGCGTATTCAGGGTACCATTAAATCATGATGATCCCATATGATGAGGAAAAAATAGCTTTCCTCACCGACCTGGGCATCTACTGCTACACCTACATGTCGTTCAGCCTCAAGAACGCTGGAGCGACATACTATCGCGTGGTGAACTCCATGCTGGACTCTTAACTCGAAAAAAATATGGAAGTCTACATCGATGATATGCTGGTAAAGATCTTGAAGGCCTCCGACCACCTATCTGACCTGGCAGAGACCCTCGACACATTAAGGAGGTACAACATGAAACTAAACCCCTCCAAATGTGTTTTTGTAGTCAAGTCTGGGAGGTTCTTGGGATTCCTGGTCACCCATAGAGGAATCGAGGCCAATACAAAAAAGCTCAAGGCCGTCCAGGATATGTAGCGTCTCGACAGGATACGGGACGTTCAATGCTTAACTAGGAGAGTAGCAACTGTCAGTCAATTTCTATCAAGGGCTGCAAAGAGATGTCTGCCATTCTTCAAAGTGCTGCGGGGAATATAAAAGCAAGCAGGAAATAAAGGTAGGATCGAATGGACTCATGAATGCGAGGATGCGTTCCAAGAGTTGAAGCGATACATGGCCTCTCCACGATACTGTCAAAGCCAGTCGCTGGAGAGCCTTTGTTCTTGTATACGTCGATCAATCCTCACTCTCTAAGCTCAGTGCTAGTGAGGGATTACGGAATACAGAGACCAGTCTATTATACAAGTAAAGTCCTGCAGGGCCCCGAGCTGAGATATCCAATTGCCGAGAAGTTTGCACTTACCCTAATACACTTGGCCAGGCAACTGCGCCCATACTTTCAGGCTTACCCCATTGTGATCTACATGAGCCAACCCTTGGGAAGGATCCTGTAGAATCTTGAAGCATCCAGACGCCTAGTCAAGTGGGCGGTCAAGCTTGGAGAGTTCGATATCACCTACAAGCCGAGAACCGCCATAAAAGCACATGCGCTCACCGACTTCGTACCCGAATGCACCATCCTAGCACAAGAAGCAGGTGAAGCTAGCCTCAGTCCCATTTGGGAACTATACGTTGATGGATCCTCCTGTGCTTCAGGAATTGACGCATGACCAGTCTTAATGTCCCCGGAGGGAGTCGAGCTGTACTACGCCCTGTTGGCTTCTCGCGTTTCCCCGGATCGTTTACGCAACGGAATTAAATAAAAAAAATTGACGATCCGTTCCCATTTCGAATAACCAAAACCGATAATCAGATTATCGATTCTTATCGTGTGCGAATTCGAATCCGTGACCGATTAGCTCCGTCGATGTGACACTGCTAGCCACGCAAGTGCCCGACCTCTAGCGAAGTCCACGCGATCCTCCTCGCGGTAGATATCCTCCCGATTCCTCGTTCTTCGCAGCCCGCGAAGGCTCCGCCATTCGCCGCAACGATCACCGCAACGCGTGGACGATTTCCCGTCGAATGTAAGTCGAAGAAGCGGTGGAGCAGACTCGGAGAGCAAATCCGACCTGGGGCGCCAGAGAGAGAGAGAGGAAGAGAGGAGGGGGCGGCTAGGGTTGAGCAGCAGCTTGGCCTGCTCAGCCCATTCGCTACATTTTATATTAACTACTATTTTTCATAAAAACCCCCAATTTATATAAAACCCACTTTATTATCCATTGCCTTGAGAATCATTTGCTTGTGACCCTCTAGGCCCAATAACCAGTCCGGTTAATGGCCCAATAAGCCCAGGGACTCCTCACTGGACTGATTAATCAGTAATTAATCAATCTAATCAATGTCGCACATCAAATTCGATCGGGCCTCCGATCACGTTGGGTGCCAAGCAACACCGCGTGAACCCAGAAGGTATCGGGGTTAAGTAACCCACTCTTAGAACCTTTCCGCCGACAGTTATCATGTAGATATAATCTTTCATTCGTATAATGCTCTCGAGTCAACTCAGGGTATGGTGCACCGTCAAACCCTAACCTGTCGACTCACTTAGATTGGATGCTGCCGTATAATATCGGAAAACTCATTTTCCGATATTATCGTCTGCCTTGGCCAGGGACTTCTGCGCATCCTTCCTAGAGCATTATCTCTCTAAGTACCGAGAGCGAATGATTCCTTATTGAAACTTAATTCCATTCGACGGTATTCCGTTGTACCCGATCCTTGGCTGTTTAGAATCCAGTGGTTAGAGATTAATAAACCAAAGTCAAAGCACAGAAGTTTACCGACAAGGTGTCCTTGGTGTCTCAGGTCCTAGGACGATCTACGCAACTACAACAATAGAATCAAGCTGGTTGACAGTGAGGTATAATACCATCTAGTGATTCAGTCGGATCAGTTCAGTGAACTCATTCTCCAATGAGCACCTACATATTCGCCTTAGTATCTCCACACAAGTGACTATGAGATCAGTCACCCTCATCTTATGAGCAGGAGTAATCTGTACTAGTCTAACCAGATATCCGATGTCCTTCTTGGATATCCTCCGACTAAGAAATATTAAGAATATGTATATTTAAGTGATCAGTCTTACTAGTATGATCTCATCATAATCTGATCACTATCACACATATTCACGGACTTCATTATGAGACGATAATAATACGAATTATACATAATGATTATAATGCCATTTTATTAATAAATGAACGAGATTTATATACTCAGATTGGCTTGTAGGCCACCTAAGACTAACAATCTCCTACTTGGACTAAAGTCAATCACCTTTATACACTAAACCTATAGACTCTAGGTGACGCTCAAACACATTTTGAGCCAACGGCTTTGTTAGTGGATCTGCTACATTGTCGACAGATGGAACTTTTTCTACCGTTACATCTCCTCTGGATATGATCTCTCTGATGAGATGAAAGCGCCTCAGAATATGTTTCGATTTCTGATAAGACCGCGACTTTTTTGCTTGTACAATAGCTCCATTATTGTCGCACAACAGCGGAACAGGTTCAGAGATGCTGGAAACTATGTCGAGGTCGGTGGTGAAGTTCTTCAACCACACTGCTTCCTTAGCGGCTTCAGTTGCAGCGATGTATTCAGCTTCAGTCGTCGAATCTGCAGTGTTTGCTTGCTTGGAACTCTTCCAACACACTGCGCCTCTGTTCAAAGTAAACACAAATCTAGATGTAGACTTGCTATCATCTAGATCTGACTGGAGACTCGAGTCAGTATAGCCTCGCAGTTTTTAGTCACCTCCTCCAAAGACAAGAAACATATCTTCAGTTCTTCTTAAGTACCTAAGGATACATTTCACTGCCTTCCAGTGCTCTTCGCCTGGATCAACCTGAAATCTGCTTGTAACACTTAGAGCATATGCCACATCAGGCCATGTACACAGTTTGACATACATGATAGATCCTATGGCAGAGGCATAGGGTACTCTATCCATAAATGCTCTCTCATTAGGAGTCTTAAGAGACTGCTCTTTTGAGAGATTAATTCCATGTCTTATCGGTATGAGACCTCTCTTGGAATTTTCCATGCCAAACCTTTTGACAATGATATCTATGTACAAGGATTGGGTCATTCCAAGCATCTTCTTTGATCTATCTCTATAGATCCATATTCCCAATACGTAGGATGCTTATCCAAAATCCTTCATAGAGAAGTTTTTTGACAACCAGATCTTTACTGATGACATCATAGCTATATCATTCATAATGAGTAGTATGTCATCTGTACACACAAGGCTCATCTTCATTCTTAATGAAGTCATAAGACTTGACAGCCTTGTCAAATCTTATGTTCCAACTTCGGAAAGCTTGTTTTAGCCCATAAGTGGATCTTTGAAGCTTGCACACTTTATCTGGAGATTCATTGGATGTGAAACCTTCTTGTTGTATCATATACACCTCTTCCTCAAGGTTATCATTGAGAAAGACAGTATTTACATCCATCTACCAGATGTCGTAATCGAAATGTTTAGCTATGGCGAATAGAACTTTTATCGACTTTATCATGACAACTAGTGAGAAAGTCTCGTCATAGTCAATTCATTGCCTTTGACGATATCCCTTTGCCACCAATCTTGCCTTATAAGTGTCGATCCATCCATCAGCACCGATCTTCTTCTTAAAGATCCACTTGCACCTGATGGGTACAATACCTTCGGGCAAGTCCTCCAAGTTTCAAACTTGATTGGTGTACATGGACTGGATTTCTGAGTTCACAGCTTCTCGCCATTTCCCGACTTCTGGGCCATCTATGGCCTCTTGGTAGGATTTAGGATCATCATCCCTATTATATTCTACCTTAGACTCTCCTTCAGCGATATGTCCCACATATTGTTCTGGTAGTCTAGGTACTCTACCAGATCTACGAGGCTTATCTGTGTGTACCTGAACAGATTCAGGAATTGATATCTCATCCAATGATTTTGCAGCTATTTGGAGATCTGAAACTTCTTCCAGTATTGTTTGACTCCTACTGTCCTCCTGGAGAAGATATTCCTCTTCCAAGAAGACAACTTTCCTGGTGACAAACACCTTTTGTTCACCAGGATGTTAGAAATAGTATCCAAAGGTCTCGTTTGGATATCCCACAAACCTATATTTATCAGTTCGTGATTCTAGCCTGTCTGGATCATACCTCTTTATATGAGTATGACAACCCCAGATTTTAACATGTTTAAATTCTGATTTCCTGTCTTTCCATATCTCATATGTAGTAGAGGTCACAAACTTGCTGGGTACTCTGTTCAGTAGGTATGCTGCTGACTCTAGAGCATACCCTCAGAGGGACACTAGTAAACTCGAAAAACTCATCATGGATCGCACCATCTCCAACAAGGTGCGATTCCTCCTTTTAGATACACCATTCATCTGCGGTGTATATGGAGGGGTTAGCTGAGAAAGGATACCATTATCCTTTAATAATTGTATGAAATCAGTACTCAAGTATTCTCCTCCTCGATCTGATCGAAGAGCTTTAATACTCTTTCCTAACTGCTTCTCTACCTCATTCTGGAACTTCCTAAACTTCTCAAATGCTTCCGACTTATACTTCATTAAGTACAAATAGGCGAATCTTTAGAAGTCGTCGGTGAACGTGATGAAGTATGAGTAGTGACCTTTGGCTTGGGTAGACATGGGACCACATACATCTGAATGTATTAATCGCAGAATGTCCTTGGCACGTTCTCCATGTCCAATAAATAGAGATTTTGTCATTTTTTCCATAAGGCAGGATTCACATGTCACAAACGATTCATAATCGAATGCAGTTAAATAACCGTGTTTGTGCAACTTTTGCAGCATGCTTTCACCAATGTGTCCAAGTCAATAATGCAAAATGTAGGCTTGGTTCACACAATTCTTGCTCTTCTTAAGAGCATTATCAATGTGAAGATTGTAATAAGAAACATCTAAAAGATATAGACCGTTGACTAAAGATGCTGAATCTATTGATTTATTACCACAATAAATCGAACAATTTCTATTCTCAATAGAGAACCTATATCCTATCTTGTCCAAACAAGATACTGATATGATGTTCTTTATTATGCTAGGAACATAATAACAATCTTTCAATGATAAGACGTCTCCAGATGGAAGCTTGATGTTTGCTGTCCCTACAGCAACTGCGTAACTTTTGCGCCATTTCCTAGCCTCAATTCCACCTCCCCTTTTCTCAGCTTGCACTTACTTGCCAGCATCTGCACATCATGACAAATATGTGAAGCACATTTGGTATCTAATACCCATGATGTGGAATCTCTAACTGACATGTTGATATCTATCATATAGATATCTGAAGCTTCTGATAGCTTCACCTTTCCATGAGCTTTATCGCTGAGGAACTTCTTGCAGTTCCTCTTCCAATGACCCTGCCGCTTACGGTAGAAGCAATCACCCTTTACTATTCTTTTGCCTTTGTCCTTCGACCTTTTATCGTATGTGATCATCTCTGTCTCAGCGGCATCTAATGTCGGTTCAGCAAGAGGATCAGCTCCAAGGATGTAGGCAATGTGCTCAGATCTGAACACACTCTTTAGGTTTCTGAGCCAAACCGAGTAATTCGGACTAGTCAAAAGATTGGCATCAAGTATGCCACGGAATGGGTAATTTGACGACATAATTCCCTATAGGAGATGAATAAAATCTATTTAGCAGATGTTCAATTATTAAAATGTAAAACAAGATATGGTCTTTTGATCAAGTTTTAACTCCCACTAATTTTCGACAGACTATATAACCCTCAGTTATATAGAACGGGAGACACCGACAGTCTCCTAGTGGGGATCAGAATATCAATGACTTGCAGTACAACCTTGTGGATAGCACAAGAAAGCTGCATAACAATCAAAGAGCATCCATCTCATGGGACTTGCAAATCCTTGCAATATCCGATCATATCTTCGGTCCTTAGAGATTTAATGGCCTTGTGTATAGCACAACAAGCCACTAATTTTGGTCTAAGCTAACCATCGTTACGCGACGAATATAGATTTGCATGCAGCCCTTGTGGATAGCACAACAAAGTTACATAGTTCCTTTATCCCGATCAAATAGGCATCTAATGCCATAGCCACAGTCTCTCCTCACAATTAAATAGGCCTTGTGGTAGCACAACAAACCTGCCTAAAGTAATTCGAATCCTATGACTATAACGGTAGTGGACCGCGCGGTAAGTTCTTAACTACTCACGTTACGGCTTAGAATTTAGACGAGGGTATTTAGATAACTTTTATCTTAGTTTCTCCTAGGTGACAGTATATAAATATATCGTATATATTTACTAAATACTATACCTGCTTTGATTCATAATAAAAAAGAAAAACAATGCATCTCATACATGTTTAGTGTGGTCATGGATAACAAAGTGGTTTGACTGGAACCAACAGTCAAACGCACACAAAATCTAATATAACATTTACATTAGATAACCTGCAAACTCAAAAGGCAAAGGATCTCCATCTTTCTGCCTTCCTGGTAGCAGTTGTGGATCGTCCTCGCTCCTTCCTCATTCACCTCGATCAGATTACAATAATTCTAGAATTACATGTAAGTTGAAGAAGGCCTTATGGCGAGTACAAGAGAGAGGGAGGTAGAAGTACATCAGAGTATGAGAGAGGGAGAGATACGTAGACTTCTATTTATTAACAATTAATAAATATCCATAATTCAAACATCCACGATCCACACAATCCATTCATCACATGAATAATTTAAAGGTGCATATCCATGACCACGGTGTGTTTTAAACAATCCACATATGATAAGCTCATCACATGGCTAAAACAAAAGAGTTTTTCAAAATTAAATAATTTTGTCTTTCAGAAAGCTAGGTTCCAATCAAAATTTGCTTTTGAATTTCGAAAACCCTTTTAATAACTTAAGCATACAATTAAATCAAATTTAAAAGCATAAAACACACATCACATGTGCACACACTCCAAATTAATAATTCCAGATTATTCCATACAAATTAGAACATTTCTAATAGTTAAACGATCTAAGATTTAGATTAAAACATATCAATAATCTAACATTAAGACTATTAATAATTAATAAGTAATCTAACTCTTAGACCAGTCTATTAAAGTTAATTACCAATTTAACACTTAAATTAATAATAAGCTCTAATTAATTATTAACTACTAATCTAACTCTTAGATTAGTCAATTAATGTTAATCACTAATTTAACATTTAAACTAATAATTAACACTAATTAATTAATAACTTACAATCTAACTCTTAAATTAATTAATTTAAAATTAATCATTAATTTAACACTTAAATTAACAATTAACTCTAATTAACTTAAAGTGGTAATCTAACTCTTAAATTAGGTAATTAATGTTAACTATTAATTTAACTCTTAAATTAATATTTAACACTAATTAATTTATAACTACTAATTAGCACTTAAATTAGTTAATTAAATTAATTATTAATTTAAGACTTAAATTAATAACTAACTCATTAATTAACAATTAGATGAATTAATAATTAATAATCTAACACTTAGACTAATAATTATTAATCACTAATTTAACCCTTAAATTAGTTAAATTAAGATTAACTATTAATTTAAGCTTTAAACTAATAATTAATCCTAATATATTCACAACTAATTGTTAATCAAAATGATTCAAAATCATTAATGCCCTAATAATTAAAATTAAATAATAAATTTAAATATCAAAACAATTTTGAATTTTAAATTAAAATCAGATTTTAATTTCATTAAATGGGCATTGGGTTTAATGGGAAATAGGGGGTTTAAAGGAAAAAGGGGAAAAACAGGGTTCAGCCGGCTCGGCCCAGCTGGTCTGACTGGCTCGGGATCGGCCGCCCTTCCCCAAACTGGCGCTCCCCTTTTCCTGCAACCCTAACTGAAGCTCTACCAGGCACCCCATGGCGGTGAGCTGGTAGGGAGGGAGGGGTTCCGGCGGCTGGCCGGCCACGTCGACGCCGCTCGGCCCCGCCGGTGATGGCACCGGCGCCCGCAGGCCTGCCGGCGGTGAGCCCCTGCATCCATGGCCGATCCCCTTTCCCTTCAAAATTTTTGGTTTCTTAAAAAAAACACGAAGAGGAAGATGAAAAGAGACACATCCCCTCCATTCCAGTCAACTCCAGTGGCCTCACCATCCCCGGCTCTGAGTGTAGTGAGGAGTTGCGAACTTCGCTAGATGATCCAAAATGTTGGCCATCCTTCCCAACACTTGGGAGGCTGTTGGAAGTCGCCATGAAGCCCTGTTCTTTGTCCAACGAAGAACGCAAATAAATCCCCAAATAAAAATCCGAAAATTGCTAAAAAATAATATGATTATTTGTGTTCATCTCATGAACACATTTCCATTATTTTAATCGGATTAAACGCATGGAATAACTCAAGAAAAATATTAATTGGAGATCGAAACGGGACAAGAAACAATGGAACCATACTCTGATACCATTATTGGCTTCTCGTGTTTCTCCGGATCATTTACGCAGCGGAATTAAATAAAAAAAATTGGCGATCCGTTCTCGTTTCGAATAACCAAAACCGATAATCGGATTATCGATTCTTACCGTGCGCGGATTTGAATCTGTGACTGATTGGCTCCATCGGTGTGACACCGCTAGCCGCACAAGCGTCCGGCCTCTAGTAAAGTCCATGCGATCCTCCTCGCGATGGATATATTCACAGTTCCTTATTCTTCGCATCCCACGAAGCCTCCGCCATTCGCCGCAACGATCGCCGCAACACGCGAACGATTTCCGGTCAGACGGGAGTCAGAGAAGCGGCAGAGCAGACTCGGAGAGCAGATCCGACCTGGGGTGCCAGAGAGAGAGAGGAAGAGCGGAGGGGGCGGCTAGGGTTGAGCAGCAGCCTGGCCTACTTAGCATGTTCGCTACATTTTATAGTAATCGCGCAGTTTTTCATAAAAACCCTCGGTTTATTTAAAACCCACTTTATTATCCATCGCCTTGAGAATCATTTGCGTGTGACCCTCTAGGTCAACTAACAAGTCCGGTTAATGGCCCAATAAGCCCAACGACTCCTCACTGGCCTGATTAATCAATAATTAATCAATCGAATCAATGTTGCACATCAAATTCGATTGGGCCTCCGATCACGTTGGGTGCCAAGCAACACCGCGTGAACGCGGAAAGTATCGGGGTTAAGTAACCCACTCTTGGAATCTTTCCGCCGACAGTTACCACGTTGATATAATCCTTTATTCGTACAATACTCTCTAGTCAACTCAGGGTATGGTGTACTGTCAAACCCTAACCGGTCGACTCACTTGGATTGGATGCTGCCGTATAATATCGAAAAACTCATTTCCCAATATTATCGTCTGCCCTGGCCAGGGACTTCCGCGCATCCTTCCTAGCGCATTCTCTCTCTAAGTACTGAGAGTGAATGATTCCTTATTGACACCTAATTCCATTCGACGGTATTCCGCTGTACCCAATCATTGGCTGTTTAGAATCCCGTGGTTAGAGATTCATTAACCAAGGTCAAAGCACAGAAGTCCACAAACAAGGTGTCCTTGGTGTCTCAAGTCCGAGGACCATCTACGCAACTGCGACAATAGAATCAAGCTGGTTTATAGTGAGGCACAATACCATCTAGCGATTCGTACGAATCAGTTCAGTAAACTCATTATCTATTGGCCACCTACAGATTCGCCTTAATGTCTCCACATAAGTGACTATGAGATCAGTCACCCTCATCTTATGAGCGGGAGTAATCTGTACTAGTCTAACCGGATATCCGATGTCCTTCTCGGATATCCTCCGACTAGGAACTATTAAGAATATGTGTGTTTAAGTTGATCAGTCTCACTAGTATGATCTCATCGTAATCTGATCACTATCGCATATATTCACGGACTTCATTATGAGACGATAATAATACGAATTATTCATAATGAATATAATGTCATTTTATTAACAAATGATCGAGATTTATATAGTCAGGTTGGCTTGTAGGCCACCTAAGACTAACATGCCCTACGTTTCAAATTCTCTACGTCCAATAATGTTACTGGTATGAAACTCTCCTATCAAGCATTCATATGGCTCGGAGCATGGGGGCCATCAGAGTGAAAATCTTCACCGACTCCCAACTGATGGTCAGCCAGATCTGTAGGAATTTTGAAGCCCGAGACCCAGGCATGAGCTGGTACCTGTAGGAGGTTCAAAGCCGGGTTCAAGGGCTTGAATAGTTAGAGCCCATCCAAATACGAAGAGAGGAAAACAACAAGGCTGACTCGCTATCTCGGTTCGCATTATCGGTCGGGCTAGTACCAACTCGGTCAGTACTCATCAAAGAGCTCGAACGACCGAGCATTTAGAAAGAAGTCATGCCAGTTATCAGGAGGATTGTGTCCTGGATAGAGCTGATAATAGAGTTCTTGATGTTAGTATTAGATGGTCTCAAAGCCAATCCGATACTGTGTACATATTCAGATTATTAATAAATGGCAATAATTCATTGTGTGTAATTAATTCGATCTGTGTTTATCGTATCACGATGAAGTCCGTGAACATGTGCAATAATCTTCGGATTATGATGAGATCATAATTACGGGACCGAAGACTTATAAACACATATTCTTAATTGTTCCTAGTCATAGGATGTTTGAGATAGGATATCAAACATCAGGATAGACTAGTATAGGTTACTTCAGCTCATATGATGAGGGTGACTGATCCCATAAGTCACTTGTGTGGAGACACTATGCTGAACCTATAGGTGCTCATTGGTGAATGAGTTCACTGAACTGATCCGACTATGAATCGCTGGATGGTAATCACCTCACTGTTAACCAGCTCGATTCAATTGTCACGGTTGCGTGGATGATCCTTGGACCTGAGACTCCAAGGATACCTTGTTGGTAGGTTTCTGAGCTTTGACCTTGACGAACGAATCCCTAACCATGGGATATCAATAAGTCAAGCGATCGGGTTCAGGGAAATGCCCTCGAAGGTAATTGTGTGTTCAATACGGGATCATCCGCTCTCGGTTGTTTGAGAGAGAATGTTCCGGGAATGATGCGCTTAAAGTCCCTGGCTAGGGCGGACTCTGTAATCGATAAGGAGTTATCGGATTCAGATTAGCGGCATCTGATTCAAGTGAATCGACCAAATAGGGTTTAACAGTAAACCATGCCCTAGGTCGATTCGGGAACATTGTACGGATGAAGGATTATATCCGCGCGCTAACCGATGACAGAAAGGTTCCAATAGAGGGTTGCGATAACCCCAGTGCCATCCAGGATCACGCGATGTTGCTTGGCATCCAACGTGATCGGCAGTCCGTCCGAATTTATTGTGGGACATTAAATTTCGGCTGATTAATTGAATATAAGGATATTAATTAATTCAGTGGGTCAGTAAAGGGTTACTGGACTTAATGGGCTATTAACTGGACTGGTATTTGGGCCTAGAGGGTCACACGCAAATGGTTTTCAAGTCGATGGATAATCCGACAGGATTTCGGATAAGTCTGGGTTTTTGTGAAAAACCGCAAACTGACTTCTTATAAAAGAACGGATTCTACGTCCGGGGCCAGCAACCCTGACCTAGCCGTCATTCGTTCTTCCCCACTTTCTCTCTCCTCTGGGCGTGCCGTTCCCAACTGCTCCACCTCCCGTTCGACGGGGATTCTGAATCCGCATGTCGCGGCGGATTACGCGCAGTCAGACGGGATCTTCGAGCGCCGCAGCGAGCGAGGAAGCGAGGACGATCCATCGCGAGGAGAACCACGTGGATACCGCTAAAGGTCGGGCATCTGCGCGACTTGGGGCATCGCTCCGACGGAACCGGAAAACGGACGCGGATTCGAATCCGCGCAAGGTAAATCGATCTACATCGGTTTTAGTTTTAACGTCCGAAACGGGACAGATCCGATCCCGAATTTCTTTATTTCGCTGCGTTTTAGGATCGGATCCCGACACAGCGATTCCAACAGTGGTATCAGAGCCAGGTTCCACTGTGTTTTCGCCGTTTCGGTCTCCAAATTAATGCGTTTATAATCAATTCCATGCATAGTTTTGATTTTAATCACTTGTGTTGTGATCATGGGATGATCACATAGTATTTACTGTAATTACTGTGATTAAAATCGGATTTTAATTTGGGTTATTTCGTGTTCTTCGTCTGACGAAGAACGCATCGCGTCGGCATGTCCATGGGCACCCCAAACGTTGGGGATGGCTCGCTGGAGCATGGGCTTCCCTCCACGATATTGATGGTGGTCAGGATGACCCATGGCCGGCAACGGGGAGGACGACCGAGCCCCCTCCTATTTCTAAATTTTGCTTGAAAAACAAAGAAAACAAGGGGGGGGGGGGGGTTAAAAGGATACCGCCGGCAACCAAGGGGTTGCTGGCACCGTCACCGGCACCCCTGGGTGACGGCGGCCTCCATCGGGGCCGGGGCCCTGCCGGCCGGCACCTGCGGGGCAGGTTGCCGACGGCAGGGAGCCGCCGCCCCTCACCTGCGCGCAGCTAGGGTTTCCTAGCTGCGCTCGGGTGGGGGGGGCGGGCTCGATGGGCCCAGGTCGGGCCCCCGGGTCCGAGCCAGCCCGGCCCTGGGCCCGGACCAGATCCGTGCCCTTGTGGGCGAACCTGGGTCCGAGCCAGGGACCGGCTGGGCTCACCCCAGGGTCCGGCCCGGACCATTGGTCCGCTGGCCCTATTTCCTTTATGTTTAACCCAATTTTAAATCGTTTTAAATTACTTGATGGCCTTTTAAATAACAGATTTTTAATTTAAATTTAAAATTGGATTTTAAATGAATTAAGGTCTGTTATTTCACTGTTAAAGGTCCCATAATTTTTTTTTTTTGAATTATGTTTTATTTAACAATTGTTGTTAATCAAGTTTATTAATCTAATTGTTAGATTAACCAGACACTAAAGAAAATTAATTTAATTGTTAAATTAATTTTTTAATGTCTGTAAAATAATTAGCATGGAATGTTGTAAATGCATCTATTTGGAGTTAATGTGCGTTTATTTTAATGATGTGCATTGGTTTGCTTATTTAAATTAGATTTAAATTGGCATGCTTAGTCTTAATGAAATTTTTTCGAAAAATCCTAAATCCAAATTTTGTTTGGTCCCTGGTTTTATGAAACCAAAATTATTATTATTTTCGAAAAAATTTATTTAGCCATTTGATGCGCTATTCATGTGTGGTTTGTTTAATAAAACACATGGTGGTCATGGACGAGCATTAATTGTGGATGTGGAATGTGATTGTGTGGTTTATTGTGTATTAATAAATAGAGGTCTGCGAACCTCTCCCTCTCATATTCCATTGTACTTCTATCTTCCACCTCGATGTAATCGCCATAAGGCTTCCTCTTTTGAATTATCATGTAATTGGGAATTACGATGTAATTTGATCGAGGCGGATGCGCGCGGAGCGAGGATGATCCACAACTGCTGACCAGATGAAAATGAAGGAGTTCATTGCATTCATGGGTTTGCAGACTCATGATATAAGTTGTTATATTGTGTGAATGTGTGCGTTTGACTGTCTGGCTCAAGTCAAACCACAGTGCCATCCATGACCACACTAATGACATGTATGTGATGCGTGTGCTTTATATATGCTAGGTTATTAGTATTAATAAATATATTCGATATATTTAATACTATCACCTAGGATGAGACCAAATTAAATAAGTAAAACCTTCGTTACAAACTCTAAGCCGTAGCGCGAGTCATTGTGAATGTACCGCGTGGCTCTCCATCAATATGATTAATAGAACTTAATTTAGTGGTGGCAGATACTATGTGTTTACCCGAGGTCTGTCATTAACTGATGAGAGAACTGTTGATCATGGCATTAGATGCCTTTGGATAAGAGTAGAGGAACGATATAGTCATCCACGTGTTTACCCGGGAACTATATTTCTACTTTACTCTGTCACGTATTGATGGTAAAGCTTAGACCGGGGATAATGGTCTACTGTGTTTACCCGGGACCATTAAACTTGGGAGCCGAAGTACGATCGGATATTGCAAGGAGTTGCAATTATCATGAGATGATTGCTCTGAGATAGCAGTGTGATGCTATGTGTTTACCCGAGGTCATACTGTGATGCTTGGAGATTCTGATCCCCACTAGGAGACAGTCGGCGTCTCCCGTTCTGTATATCTGAAGGTTATACAGTTCGTCGAAAATTAGTGGGAGTAAAACTAGATAATAAAAGACCATATCTTGTTTTAGATAATCTGAATATCTGCTAATTATCAATTAATTATCTCCTGTAGGCGAGAATGTCGCACCATAACCCATTGCGAGGCATACTTGATGCCAACCGTTTGACAGGCACCAATTACTCAAACTGGCTCAGAAACCTGAAGATAGTCCTCAGGTCTGAGCAGATTGCCTACGTCTTGGATGCTGAACCTCCTGTTGAACCAGCATTGGATGCTCCAGAGGAGGAAATGATAGCGTATGAAAAATGGAAGGAGGATTCCACCATGGCCCAATGCTATATGTTAGCCTCTATGAGCAATGAGTTGCAGAGGCAACATAAAGAGATGGATGCTAGATCCATCATGCTCCATTTGAAGGAGCTCTTTGGTGAGCAGAACAGAATCGAACGATATGAGATATCGAAGAATCTGTTCAAGGCTCAGATGGCAGAGGAAACTTCAGTACAAAATCACGTGCTGAAGATGATTGAATGGGTGGAGAGGCTGGATGCTCTTGGGATTACACTTCCCAAGGAGATGTACACAGACCTTGTGTTGTCTTCACTTCCACCTTCATATGCTCAGTCCATTGTTAATTTCAACATGAACAAGATCCAGGCCACCTTAGCTGAACTGCTGAACATGTTAAAGACTGCTGAGGGGAACCTTGTGAAGGATAAACCCCAAGTCCTAATGGTTGGTAAGACCAACATGAAAAGACTTGCAGTCCAAGCTTTTCGAAAGAATAAGAACAAGGTTCAGAGAAAGGCAAAGGTTGTCAAGAAAGACAAGGGTAAAAGTGCTGAGAAAGGTGATTGCCTCTACTGTCACCAAAAGGGGCATTGGAAGAGGAATTGCAAGGAATACTTTAAGGACAAGGCTCAAGGAACTGTGAAGCAGCAGGACGCTTCAGGTATCTATATGATAGATATAAACTTGTCAATAAGAGATTGTACATCATGGGTATTAGATACTGGATGTGTATCTCATATCTGCAATTCTGTGCAGGCACTGACAAGAAGACGTAAGCTGAGGACCGGCGAGGTGGAGCTGAGACTAGGTAACGGCGCAAGAGTTGCGGCGATCGCTGTGGGGACAGTGAAGCTCAAGCTACCATCCGGAGACACATTTATATTAGATGAATGTTATTATGTACCTAGCATAATAAGGAACATCATTTCTATTTCATGTTTGGATAGAATTGGATACAATTTAAATTTTGGGAACAATAGTTGTTCAATTTATTTCAGAAATAAATTAATAGCTTATGCTATTTTGTTCAATGGATTGTATCTATTGAATGTGTCTCATGATAATTTACATATCGGTTCTTCGATTAAGAGAAGTAAGTATGAAATGAACAAAGCCTACTTGTGGCATTGTAGGCTAGGACACATTGGTGAAAACAGACTCCAAAGGTTGCATAAAGATGGATATTTGGATCCATTTGATTATGAATCATATGCAACCTGTGAGTCATGTTTAATGGGTAAAATGGCTAAGTCTCTATTTAGTGGAACTAGAGAACGAGCCACAGGCATATTATAACTCATACATTCAGATGTATGTGGTCCTATGTCAACCCAAGCCATTGGTGGTTTCTCATACTTCATTACATTCACTGATGATTACTCAAGGTTTGGATATGTATACTTATTGAAGTATAAATCTGAAGCCTTTGAGAAATTCGGAGAATTTAAGAATGAATAGAGAATATTAGTATTAATATTAGTATTAATAAATATATTCGATATATTTAATACTATCACCTACGATGAGACCAAATTAAATAAGTAAAACCTTCGTTACAAACTCTAAGCCGTAGCGCGAGTCATTAAGAATGTACCGCGTGGCTCTCCATCAATATGATTAATAGAACTTAATTTAGTGGTGGCAGATACTATGTGTTTACCCGAGGTCTGTCATTAACTGATGAGAGAACTGTTGATCATGGCATTAGATGCCTTTGGATAAGAGTAGAGGAACGATATAGTCATCCACGTGTTTACCCGGGAACTATATTTCTACTTTACTCTGTCACGTATTGATGGTAAAGCTTAGACCGGGGATAATGGTCTACTGTGTTTACCCGGGACCATTAAACTTGGGAGCCGAAGTACGATCGGATATTGCAAGGAGTTGCAATTATCATGAGATGATTGCTCTGAGATAGCAGTGTGATACTATGTGTTTACCCGAGGTCATACTGTGATGCTTGGAGATTCTGATCTCCACTAGGAGACAGTCGGCGTCTCCCGTTCTGTATATCTGAAGGTTATACAGTTCGTCGAAAATTAGTGGGAGTAAAACTAGATAATAAAAGACCATATCTTGTTTTAGATAATCTGAATATCTGCTAATTATCAATTAATTATCTCCTGTAGGCGAGAATGTCGCACCATAACCCATTGCGAGGCATACTTGATGCCAACCGTTTGACAGGCACCAATTACTCAGACTGGCTCAGAAACCTGAAGATAGTCCTCAGGTCTGAGCAGATTGCCTACGTCTTGGATGCTGAACCTCCTGTTGAACCAGCATTGGATGCTCCAGAGGAGGAAATGATAGCGTATGAAAAATGGAAGGAGGATTCCACCATGGCCCAATGCTATATGTTAGCCTCTATGAGCAATGAGTTGCAGAGGCAACATAAAGAGATGGATGCTAGATCCATCATGCTCCATTTGAAGGAGCTCTTTGGTGAGCAGAACAGAATCGAACGATATGAGATATCGAAGAATCTGTTCAAGGCTCAGATGGCAGAGGAAACTTCAGTACAGAATCACGTGCTGAAGATGATTGAATGGGTGGAGAGGCTGGATGCTCTTGGGATTACACTTCCCAAGGAGATGTACACAGACCTTGTGTTGTCTTCACTTCCACCTTCATATGCTCAGTCCATTGTTAATTTCAACATGAACAAGATCCAGGCCACCTTAGCTGAACTGCTGAACATGTTAAAGACTGCTGAGGGGAACCTTGTGAAGGATAAACCCCAAGTCCTAATGGTTGGTAAGACCAACATGAAAAGACTTGCAGTCCAAGCTTTTCGAAAGAATAAGAACAAGGTTCAGAGAAAGGCAAAGGTTGTCAAGAAAGACAAGGGTAAAAGTGCTGAGAAAGGTGATTGCCTCTACTGTCACCAAAAGGGGCATTGGAAGAGGAATTGCAAGGAATACCTTAAGGACAAGGCTCAAGGAACTGTGAAGCAGCAGGACGCTTCAGGTATCTATATGATAGATATAAACTTGTCAATAAGAGATTGTACATCATGGGTATTAGATACTGGATGTGTATCTCATATCTGCAATTCTGTGCAGGCACTGACAAGAAGACGTAAGCTGAGGACCGGCGAGGTGGAGCTGAGACTAGGTAACGGCGCAAGAGTTGCGGCGATCGCTGTGGGGACAGTGAAGCTCAAGCTACCATCCGGAGACACATTTATATTAGATGAATGTTATTATGTACCTAGCATAATAAGGAACATCATTTCTATTTCATGTTTGGATAGAATTGGATACAATTTAAATTTTGGGAACAATAGTTGTTCAATTTATTTCAGAAATAAATTAATAGCTTATGCTATTTTGTCCAATGGATTGTATCTATTGAATGTGTCTCATGATAATTTACATATCGGTTCTTCGATTAAGAGAAGTAAGTATGAAATGAACAAAGCCTACTTGTGGCATTGTAGGCTAGGACACATTGGTGAAAACAGACTCCAAAGGTTGCATAAAGATGGATATTTGGATCCATTTGATTATGAATCATATGCAACCTGTGAGTCATGTTTAATGGGTAAAATGGCTAAGTCTCTATTTAGTGGAACTGGAGAACGAGCCACAGGCATATTAGAACTCATACATTCAGATGTATGTGGTCCTATGTCAACCCAAGCCATTGGTGGTTTCTCATACTTCATTACATTCACTGATGATTACTCAAGGTTAGGATATGTATACTTATTGAAGTATAAATCTGAAGCCTTTGAGAAATTCGGAGAATTTAAGAATGAAGTAGAAAAACAAACAGGAAAAAGTATAAAAACCATCCGATCTGATCGGGGTGGTGAATACTTGAGTACTGAGTTCATTAAATACTTAAAGGATAATGATATCATTTCTCAGCTTACACCTCCTTATACACCTCAGATGAATGGTGTATCAGAAAGGAGAAATCGCACATTAATGGAAATGGTGCGATCCATGATGAGCATGTCCAAATTACCAGTGTCCTTATGGGGATATGCACTTAGCTCGGCTATGTATATCCTGAACAAGGTACCCAGCAAATCTGTTGAGACCACTCCATATGAGATATGGAATGGAAGGAAACCAGACCTTAAACATGTTAAAGTCTGGGGATGTCCTGCTCATGTTAAAAGACATGACGCAGATAAGCTGAAATCCAGAACTGACAAATACATATTTGTGGGATATCCAAAGGAAACTTATGGATATTACTTCTATCATCCTGGCGAACAAAAGGTGTTTGTGGCCAGGAGAGCTGTCTTTCTGGAAGAAGATTATATTCTCCAGAAGGACAGTGGGAGTAAAGTAATTCTAGAAGAAGTTCCAGACCCACAAACTGGCAATGGTACATCAGATGAACCGTCAGTTTCTGAACCTGTTCAAAGTGATACACAGGAACCTCGTAGGTCTGAAAGAGTACCTAAACCACCAGAAAGATATGTGGGACATATTAATTTGGATGGTTCTAGGATACTCTATAATGAGGATGATGATCCTAAGACTTACCAGGAGGCCATTGAAAGTCTAGAGGCCAGGAAATGGCGGGAAGCCATGAATTCTGAAATACAGTCCATGTACATCAACCAAGTTTGGAACTTGATAGATTTACCCGATGGTATAGTACCTATCGGCTGCAAATGGATCTTTAAAAGAAAGATCGGTGCAGATGGACGTATTGAGACTTATAAGGCAAGATTAGTGGCAAAAGGCTATCGTCAAAGACAAGGTGTTGACTATGACGAAACCTTTTCACCCGTTGCTATGATTAAGTCCATCAGAATTCTTCTCGCCATTGCTGCCTACCATGATTATGAAATATGGCAGATGGATGTGAAGACTGCCTTCCTCAATGGAAACCTTGAGGAGGAGGTGTATATGATACAACCAGAAGGATTCACATCCAAAGAATCTGCAGACATGGTATGCAAGTTGCAGAGGTCCATTTATGGACTGAAGCAAGCATCCCGAAGCTGGAACATAAGATTTGATGAGGCGATCAAATCTTATGGCTTCATTAAGAATGAAGATGAGCCCTGTGTATACAAGAAAAACAGTGGGAGCACAATCACATTTCTGGTTCTTTACGTTGACGACATCCTACTCATTGGGAATGATGTAGGAATGATGTCATCAGTAAAGATATGGCTGTCAAAGAACTTCTCCATGAAGGATTTGGGAGAAGCATCTTACGTATTAGGAATACGGATCTATAGAGATAGATCAAAGAAGATGCTGGCTTTAACCCAATCCATGTACATAGAAACCATTGTCAAAAGGTTTGGCATGGAAAATTCCAAGAGAGGTCTCATACCGATGAGACATGGAATTTCACTCTCTAAAGGTCAGTCTCCCAAGACACCTGAAGAGAGGGCAGTGATGGATAAAGTCCCCTATGCTTCTGCCATAGGGTCCATCATGTATGCCATGCTATGTACCAGACCTGATGTAGCATATGCTCTAAGTGTTACGAGCAGACATCAGGCAGATCCAGGTGATGAACACTGGAAGGCTGTGAAATGCATCCTTAAGTACTTGAGAAGGACTAAGGATCTATTTCTAGTCTATGGAGGAGGAGACTTAAAGCTGCAAGGATATACTGACTCGAGTTTTCAGTCTGATCCTGACGACAGCAAGTCAACATCAGGTTTTATTTTCACACTTAACGGGGGAGCAGTGAGCTGGAAAAGTTCCAAGCAGGAAACCACTGCTGATTCGACAACGGAAGCCGAGTATATTGCTGCTGCTGAAGCCGCCAAGGAAGCTGTGTGGATGAAGAAATTCATCGGCGATCTTGGTGTGGTGGAAAGCATATCTGGTCCCGTCCCACTGCTGTGTGACAACAATGGGGCGATTGCTCAAGCGAAAGAGCCGAGGTCTCATCAAAAGTCGAAGCACATTCTGCGGCGCTTTCATCTGATCAGAGAGATTATAGCTCGAGGAGATGTCGTGGTGGAAAGAGTTCCCTCAGCCGACAACATAGCAGATCCAGTTACAAAGCCTTTGTCTCAAAATGTTTTTGAGCGTCACTTAGAGAATATGGGTATTCTGTATAAAAGTGATTGGCTTTAGCCCAAGTGGGAGATTGTTAGTATTAGATGGTCTCAAAGCCAATCCGATACTGTGTACATATTCAGATTATTAATAAATGGCAATAATTCATTGTATGTAATTAATTCGATCTGTGTTTATCGTATCACGATGAAGTCCATGAACATGTGCAATAATCTTCGGATTATGATGAGATCATAATTACGGGACCGTAGACTTATAAACACATATTCTTAATTGTTCATAGTCATAGGATGTTTGAGATAGGACATCAAACATCCGGATATACTAGTATAGGTTACTTCAGCTCATATGATGAGGGTGACTGATCCCATAAGTCACTTGTGTGGAGACACTATGCTGAACCTATAGGTGCTCATTGGTGAATGAGTTCACTGAACTGATCCGACTATGAATCGCTGGATGGTAATCACCTCACTGTTAACCAGCTCGATTCAATTGTCACGGTTGCGTGGATGATCCTTGGACCTGAGACTCCAAGGATACCTTGTTGGTAGGTTTCTGAGCTTTGACCTTGACGAATGAATCCCTAACCATGGGATATCAATAAGTCAAGCGATCGGGTTCAGGGAAATGCCCTCGAAGGTAATTGTGTGTTCAATACGGGATCATCCGCTCTCGGTTGTTTGAGAGAGAATGTTCCAGGAATGATGCGCTTAAAGTCCCTGGCTAGGGCGGACTCTGTAATCGATAAGGAGTTATCGGATTCAGATTAGCGGCATCTGATTCAAGTGAATCGACCAAATAGGGTTTAACAGTAAACCATGCCCTAGGTCGATTCGGGAACATTGTACGGATGAAGGATTATATCCGCGCGCTAACCGATGACAGAAAGGTTCCAATAGAGGGTTGCGATAACCCCAGTGCCATCTAGGATCACGCGATGTTGCTTGGCATCCAACGTGATCGGCAGTCCGTCCGAATTTATTGTGGGACATTAAATTCGGCTGATTAATTGAATATAAGGATATTAATTAATTCAGTGGGTCAGTAAAGGGTTACTGGACTTAATGGGCTATTAACTGGACTGGTATTTGGGCCTAGAGGGTCACACGCAAATGGTTTTCAAGTCGATGGATAATCCGACAGGATTTCGGATAAGTCTGGGTTTTTGTGAAAAACCGCAAACTGACTTCTTATAAAAGAACGGATTCTACGTCCGGGGCCAGCAACCCTGACCTAGCCGTCATTCGTTCTTCCCCACTTTCTCTCTCCTCTGGGCGTGCCGTTCCCAACTGCTCCACCTCCCGTTCGACGGGGATTCTGAATCCGCATGTCGCGGCGGATTACGCGCAGTCAGACGGGATCTTCGAGCGCCGCAGCGAGCGAGGAAGCGAGGACGATCCATCGCGAGGAGAACCGCGTGGATACCGCTAGAGGTCGGGCATCTGCGCGACTTGCGGCATCGCTCCGACGGAACCGGAAAACGGACGCAGATTCGAATCCGCGCAAGGTAAATCGATCTACATCGATTTTAGTTTTAACGTCCGAAACGGGATATATCCGATCCCGAACTTCTTTATTCCGCTGCGTTTTAGGATCGGATCCCGACACAGCGATTCCAACACTTGATGCAGGGCAAATTACCAAAAGATAGGTTGGAGGCGAGGAGCATCAGGAACCGGGCCCCATGATTCGCCATGGTAGGCGATTCCTATACCGACGATCTTTCTCCGAGCCCCTACTAAAGTGCCTCCATCCAAAAGAAGCTCTGAGGGCTATCGAGGAAGTCCATGAAGGTATGTGTGGAAGCCACCTGGGGGGTCATTCCCTAGCCCGTGTGTTACTCCGTCAAGGGTACTGGTGGCCAATCCTCTAGAAGGACGCGTTGGAATATGTCAAGAAGTGCGACAACTGCTGGCGCTTCGTTATTACACCCGACCAACCGGTTGTGCCCATGACGAGTCTACTCGAGCCATACCCATTTGAAAGGTGGGGTATCGACATCCTACGCCCGTTACCTGAGGTATCGAGACAGAGGAAATTCATCATCGTGGCCATCGATTACTTCTCCAAATAGATAGAAGCGGAACCAATGGCAAAGATTACTAACAAAGTAGTATGAAATTTCATTTGGAAATCCATAATCTGCATATTCGATATCCCGAGAGCAATAGTCTCGGACAATGGAAGGCAATTTGCCAGAGCCTATTTCAGATAAAGATGCAAACAATTGAAGATCAAGAATTGCTACACCTCGGTCACTCGTCCCCAGGCTAATCGCTTGGTAGAAAATGCTAATCAAACCTTACTCTACAAAGTTAAGACTCAATTAGAAGGGGCTGCAGGGTCCTGGATAGAAGAGCTACCCAACATCCTATGGTTACACAAAACAATAGCTCTTGTAGCAACAGGAGAAACTCCCTTCCACCTAGTCTATGGGGTAGAAACACTGATTCCTTTGGAAATAGGGAGCCCCTCACTACGAATGGAGGCTACGGAAGTAGAAAGTTACCAACAACTAAGGGAAAACCTTGACATGCTACCAGAAGTCCAAGAGAATACCAGGCTTCAAATGATGGAGTACCAGCGGAGAATGACCAAGTATTACAACCTCAGGGTCAAAGAGAGATAGTTCTTCCTGTGGGACCTAGTCCAAAGGAGGATTGGAGCTTCGGCGCCACAACTGGCCGCAGGAAAGTTGGCCCCCAACTGGGAAGGTCCATACTGAGTCACGGAAGCTCTCAGGAAAGGCTCGTACCCACTCACTACGCTTGATGGCAAGAGGTACCCTGTGCTTGAAATTCTGACAATATGCAAGTTTATTATTATTAGGAGTTGTACTTTAAGATCGAGAAATAAACGAGTCTTTTGTTCTCTCGATTATTGTAATCAAAATCACTATTTCCCCCGAGTGCTCACACTCGGGAAAGGCTCTTAAGCCACTCCTTCCCCCGAGTGCTCACACTCGGGAAGGGCTCTTAAGCCACTTTTTCCCCCGAGTGCTTACACTCGGGAAGGGCTCTTAAGCCACTTTGTTCCCCGAGTGCCCACACTCAGGAAGGGCGGTTAAGCCACCTTCTTCCCCAGGGTGCCCACACTCGGGACTTGTACAAATTCGCCGTAGAATCCTCTCTCGGGAAAAATTAGCTATCAGACTCTCGATTGAAGGCGACATGGGATATAAAAGTGCAAAAGTATTGAAAAAAAAAAAAAAAACAAGTTTATTCAGAAGAAATGCCCATAGTCTACATCGTGATAGCATGCCCACAGGGTTACAAAAAAAAAAAAAAAGACTTAGGGTGGACCGGCTGTCCCGTTCCCTAGTGGGACCTGAGATATAAAATGTGTCTAGCCGGTGTGATCAGGTGAGTGGCTGGTTGAAAATTTTGACAAGGCACCCCTAATTCCTTGTCGGTTAACATCCATCCGGTCGGGATCCAGAGGAGAAAAGTTAATGCTCGGCCCTCGGCAGCGACAACAGAGTCTTCGGCAGTAGGCTTCTGGAGGACGTCTGACGAGGGTGTGAGGTCGACGGCTTTGGAGGCCCCGGCTTCCTCGACTCCTTCCCCCAACTCATCATCATCAGAGCAGTAGGCCAAGTAGCCTTGGTCCACTTGCCCCAGGACCTCGACAGTCAGGCACAGCGCCTTGGCGCGAGCAGTGACCGCCTATAAGCCGACCGAGAAGCCCTTCATAGTACCATTGTCGTAACCGACAGTGTACTGCTCAAGGCTAAAAGCGACCTTCTCATCGAGGCACTCGGGTGAGGACTTGTATCGGCTCACCGCTTCAGAGGCTGCCATTTTTAGTGACCGAGCACAAGCATTGGCGATATCTAGATCTTCCTCAACCCTCCTCTTCTGTTGCTCTAACTCGGCCACTTGATCCAAGGCTTCTTTGAGGTTGGCCCTCAACTCCTCCTTCGCCTTGGTCGCCCGCTCCACCTCTGCACGAGCCTCATCCAAGGCGCGCTGCAGCTCGGCGCGCTCTGCTTGAAGCTCATCAAACCTCTCGACCAAATGGTAGGTTTGGATAAGGGTGCATAGGCCAAACTACAACGCTCGAATGGAGAGCACTGAGTCATCCCTTCGCTCTTCCCGGGCACGCTCCATAGGGATACACGCGGCCATTTGCCAGATCGTGCACCACATACCCGTCAGCGAAGGTGCTGTCAGTGTAGACCCACCACCTGGGTGGCTGCCAAGGCTCTGACTCTCAAAGCGGAGGGGAGGCCGTCGACTGTCTCGGCTCGGTCGAGAGGCTCCTGATGACCACACCCTCGGCCGGTCGGGGGGTCTGGACAGTGGCCTCCCCCTGGCCGTTGGGTCATAGGAGCCTTCCCGGAGTCCACCCGGTGCCTCTTCCGGCAGGCATTGCCTCCTGCAGCTACTCCAACTTCTTGGGGCTACCATTCAACGACATGCTTCCATCGGTGCAGTTCCTCCAACCGAGCCGAGACATCAACACTGCTGGACATTGGACTCGGCAGAGGTATGCCCTCGGGAATGTCAAAGTAGGTCGAGGAAGGGTTGATGTCCAACCCGTGAATTTCTGTCGAAGGCGGCCCCGCCGAGGTCCATTCGTCGTCCTCCCTCTCGCCTAGATCTGCTTCCTCTGCAAGAGATGCCCAGACGATTGTCTCGGTTGAAAAGAAGAGCAGGTTAGCAAGATCATGAGAAAATCAAAAAAAGTGACAAAAGCCAAGGCATACACTCACTCCTGAATTCCCAGGGAGTGAGGCCAGCCCTCACCAATGCCTTCTCGGTAACTTCAAGGTCGGTGTCGTTTACGACCTTGGCCTTGAAAATTACATTCTGCGGCGCCACAGCCCGGGGAATCCGACCGGGCAAAGGGTCCTCCCGCATGGAAATGAAATTAAAGGTTGTGTGGAAGTCCCAGGGAGGAATCACCTGAGGGTCTCGGGTCACAAAGAAGAAGTGAATCTTCCAAGATTTATGACTCAAGGCGGTGGAACTCAAGCGAAGGAACAAGTTACGAGGACGGGCTTTTGATCGTTCAAACATGTGTGTCGTTAAACACTTGTGCAAACATCAATCTAAATTAAGCCAAACTCACATATTTAAGCGCATATAATGAATCAAGTGGTGAGCATGAGTCGAATCCACAGGGAAATAGAATTTTAAAGTTGAAAACTTTGAATTTTTTGATTAATCTAAAAAGATAATTTGAGGACTTGTTCAATTGCACTAGTTAACTAGTTACTAATCAAGCAACAACTTAATTAACTAAATCTATTTTAGGGAGTTTAAACTTATATCTAACATGAGAAAACTAATTTGAAATTAACTATGTGCTCAACTTCAATAAGCCTACCATGCATGAGAGAGATTATCCAACAATTAAAATTACCAAAAAGAATTAGATTAATTAAAGAAACAATACTTTACTAATGCACTTAAATTAAAGAGAATACATCACTATAGAAGGAAAAGTACAGAAAAAGATTCAAATATCAAATATGCCGAATAACTTAATCATGAAATGAGTTATACAACAGAAGGATCATTGTTCAATTAATTAGAACAAAGTAATAAAAACAACAATAGCAACAAAGCTTTCTGGTAGACGATGGGCGCAGTGTGCCCGGCGGCTGGAAGCAAGGGCGACTAGGAGGACGCTGGTGCAGCAGACTGTGCGCGAGCGCACGCAGGCGACAGGCGCAGTGGACTGGCGCTAAGGCACGTGGTTGGCGAGGAGGGCGCAACAGGCAAGCGGCGCAAAGTGCCCGTACGGCGGGGAGAGGCCGAGACGAGTTGGCGGGAAACACCTGCGCGGTGCCGCGTGGCTGGTACGTGCGACGCGTGGCGTAGCGATCCCCGGGTGCTGGCGGCTAGCAGGCTCGGGGTGGCACAGGCGACGACGTTGGTGGTGGCGAACTCGCTGGGCACGCTGTGTGGCTGGCGGGCTCGGGTGGCGAGGCGGCGCGTTGCAGGATGCGCTCTGGCGCGTACGGGCGACAACAGTGGTCAACGGGGCTCGCAGGAGAGAGGAGAGAGGAAGAGATAACAGGAGAGGGAGAAAAAGGTGGAGAGAGGGGAGGGCGACGCAAAGTGCGTGAGAGAGAGTGCTCAAAGGAGAGAGTGAGAGAGAGATGCAGAGGTAGAGAGAGCAAACCGACAAGGAGAGATAGAAAGAGAGATGCTGTGTGGGGGAGAGAGAGGGCTTGGGCAGTGAGAGAAAAAGTAAGGGAGAGAGAGAGAAATTTTAGAAAATATCCGAAATTGAGAACACCCCCTTTGACCTCCCTCTTTGGTTTTATAGAAAAGAGGGGAGGATTTGAATTTTAAAAAGAGGTTTTAAATTCCTTGCATTAAGCTCCTCCTTGATTAGGAGATCTTCTTAAAAATAATAAATGGTATTTTGAATTTTGAAATAGATATTCCTCTCTTTGAATTCAAGAATTCCCTCCTCTCTCTTAATGATAGGATCATCTTTTAAGCCCATAAAAGCTATTTTGAATTTTTGAATTTTGAAATAAATATATTTCTTTTTAGATTTCAGGATTCCCTCCTCTTCTCTCTCTTAGTTGGCATGTGGGCCCCAGTTGAAGCTAAAATACGAAAATGTTGTTTCTGCCAGGATTCGAACCCTGGTCCTTCCTTGAAATCCAAGTAGTTCAACCACTATGCCATCTGCTTGTTCATGTCTTGCATTCACATAAAATGATAGTTAAGTTCATGCAGCAATCAATAAATCATCCAAATGCACATTAAATAATTGTCGAGAAAATCTTTTTTTTAGAATGAAATTGCTACCCTTATTCAATCCATAGAGTGATGATATTTGAAATTCGAATTTTACAAAATTGATATGTTTGTACGCACAATTGATTTGTCTATCATTCCATGTGATTTCATTAAATTGATAGCAAAGTGTGTAAATTTCATCTGTTATTTATGTAAAATTGTGAACTTATCAGCTTTCACGAAGAAGAACCCGTCATCGATTTGAATATGGGGGTGACGCTGAAACATGCAATGGAACATAATGGCAGTGGGGTTGCCATTCCGCTCATGGCAGACAAGAAGGAAGGCGTAGATGTAGAACCAAGCATTCGGAGTGAGTTAGGCCGGCGCCAGTGGGTATTGGACGAGAAGGCTATAGACAAATCGAGCAACTGGGTGGTGGAACCCCGCAAGAAACATCTCTCGATAGGCCATGAAGGAGTTGGGGGCCTTGAAAGATAGTCGGTCATCAAGACCGGCCTCAACTAGGTGGTACCCATAGGCACCTGGTATTCCTCCATCATCTTCCCCAGCTCTGCCTGCTTAACTAAATTACAACCATGGAGGGCCAAGGCAAGAGCCCCCCTCTCAGACTGGCCAGAGGAACTAAGGACTTCATCTGAATCCATGGATGAAAGGGTGGATGATCGCTCGGTACAGGAAGAGGACTCGCTAGAGGAGGAAGGCGAGGACTCCGGAGACCAAGAAGTGGTCCCAGAGGAAGATGGAAGTGAAGAGGAAGCCCAGGGGACCCTGAAGAACTAACAGAGCTAGGGCCATGATGGACTTGTCGGAGAACGCGAAGAAAGCACGGGCATGAGAGAGCTCTTCCACCACAACTCCGATGCTCGGTAGAAAACTTCGAGTAAGCGCAAGAACGGGCCTGGTTCACCCTCATGCTTCTATTTTTATAAGGGAGGGATAGCCAGTTCGCTTGCCTCTCTTCCCGCCTGAAATCTCAAAAGGTGTCGAAAACGGCCGTTATGATGACGGCCCAAGCGTTTCACGTGAAGATGAAGAGATGCACCCTGTGGCAGAAGCCCCAGGGGTCCAGTCACGCACGGGACAGCGCCACATGGACAACCAACACCCCAGGGAATGTTCGGGGATTGCAAAAAGCGAAGGGACGTCATCACCTCCCATAAATCGGCGTCATTTTGAAGTACAACCGACATGCCCAAGATCACTCGGGGATCACGAAAAGGCATGAGTAACCATCCTTTCACAAGACAATTGGCGCCACGCGTGCCATGCCTATTGGCGAAGGCAACAACCCATCGGACTTTTCGCTCAATTTCACTCCCATATTTGAAATTCGAATTCAGGAGTGAGGGGGCCAGTGGTGAGGGGCGATTGGGATTCGGCCCTAAACGGGCCCATTTGGCCCATAGGCCCAAGAGCCCGCAACCAAAGTAAACCGGTGCTAGGATGCCATGTGGGCTCTCTCGGTATCTTGACTAACGGGTTGAAGGCGAAAACCCGGAGAGTACGAGCCGAGGCCCTGAGAGCACTGATGCATATTTAAATGCCGTCGTTAAAGCACAAAACCACCAACCTTAAAGTCTGATTCTCAACAAAAATAAAGATGTAGCACTTAGGTGAGATCGGGTCGAATCCACAGGGAAATACATTTTTAACTTTGAAAATCTTGAGTTTTTAGCAAAAGTTGTTCATATGTGTGATTTTTAGAAACAAATTTAGAAAATATAACCACCTAATGCCAAAATTTATTTATGCATCTAAAATATTAAAACACCTATTTCCTATTAAGAAAATACTATTTAGGACACTATTGGTGAGATTAAACAAAATAGATGCACCTAACTAAATAATCTAGGTCTAGAAAACTAATAAAAATATCCACAAGAAAACAAAAAAAAACTTTATCACTATTAATGAAATAACAAGGATTACAATGGTTTTTTAAAACAAAAGTAAGAGAGATGCCACCTAATTACTAAATACTTAAAACAAATTAATTAAAACATGAATAACATAGAGGCCACAATGAAAGGCAGGGGACGGGCCCAACAGGAGCTGGTATCTCGGGCGGTGCAGTGCGTTGAGGGGTTGCGCTCAGTGGCCGAGGGCGCGATGCGCTGCGTACGGGCAGAGGCTGGCGGGAGGCGGCTACTGGCAGGCAGGGCGCAGTGAACCGGAGTGCAAGCGCGCGGCAGACGAGGCCGCTGGAGTACGGCGAGTGGGAAACTTGGGCTGCGGTGGCTCGATCAACGAGGTCACCCCCTGCGAATTTCGCATGGGGACGCATGGAGGCGGCGGGCCGCTGGCTCGGGCGGAGCTGGCACGTGGCAGCAGGCGGGGCGCTTCCTCCCGTGCGGGAGGCTCGATCGACGATGTGCAGCGGCCAGGCGCTTTACACGTTGACGCGTGGCATTGGCGGCGGGTCCCCGAGGCGTTGGCCAGTGACGAAGAGAGAGAGAGACATTGTAGGAGTGAGAGAGAGACGCAAGGAGAGAGGGAGATAGAGATCAAGTGAGAGAGAGAACGTAGGAGATAGAGAGAGACGTAGGGAGGGAGGGAGAGAGAGGTACAGTGAGAGAGAGAATGTGGGAGAGAGAGAGGACGTAGGGTTGAGAAAAAAAAAAAAAAGACAGAGAGAGAGAGAGAGAGATGCAGGTGAAAGATAGAGTGCGCTGGAGGGAGAGAGGAAGATCTGAGGGAGAGAGAGTTGGGAGAAGAGAGAGAGCACAGTGAGCAAGGGGAAGAGAGAGGTGCTGCGTGATAGATATAGGTGTCCTCTAAGCCAATCATAAGTCACATATTTCAATCTGGTTCACTAATGAATGTCATTAAATTCATTATGTAGATTGGCAAATTTGTAATTGCACATAATGAAGTACATGAATGTGTGCAATAGTCATCAGATTATGATGAGATCATAATAATGAGACTGATGACTTATAAACACATATTTTTAATTGTTCTTAGTCGTAGTATGTTTGAGAAGGACATCAACCATCTGGTAAGACTAGTACAGGTTATTCCAGCTCATATGATGAGGGTGACTGATCTCGTTAGTTACTTGTGTGGAGACACAATGGTAAACCTGTAGGTGCTCATTGGGGAATGAGTTCACAGAACTGAGCCGATATGAATCGCTGAATGGTAATTTACCTGATTGCCAACTGGCTTGATTCATCGTCACAGTTGCGTGGTTGATCCTTGGACTTGAGATGCCAAAGACACCTTGTCGGTGGACTTCTGGACTTTGACTTTGACCTACGAATCCTTATCTACGGGATCTCCAATAGTCAAGGATCGGGTCCAGCGGAAGACCTTCGAAGGTGATTATATGTTCAATAAAGGATCATTTGCTCTCAGGTAACTTAAGAGAGAATGCTCTAGAATAGATCCGCAGGAGTCTCTAGCCAGAGCAGAAACAATATCAGAAAATATGTTTTCGGATATTGTACAGCGGAGTCTGATTCAAGTGAGTTGACCATACCCTAGGTGAACTCGAGAGCATTGTGCGAACCCCATTACCTTCCAAGATCATGTGGTGTTGCATGGCATCCAACTTGATCGAAAGTCCGATCGAATTTACATGAGATGTTAATTTGATTCAGTAATTAATTAAATATTAGATATTAATAAATTACAATAAGCCAACAAAATCTTATTGGACTTAACGGACTGAAAATCAGACTAATTAATAGGCATAGAGGGTCACATGCAAATAGATTCTCAGTCGGTGGTGTTTTAGTGGGATTTATATTAAGTCGATGACTTTTGTAAAGTCGTGCCGAGTTAATATATACGCGTTGTTGAGAAACCCTGGGCCAAGCTCTAGGGTCTCCCCATGCTGGCCGTCCCCCCCTCTCTCTCCTCTTCCTCTGGGCGCCTCGTTCGAGGCGCCGGGACAATCTTCGTCTCCGCCGCGTGCGATTCCCGAAAGTCGGGAATTCCAGTTCGCGAGTTTTTCGGACGTCGTTGCAAGCTGATACAGATGAGGGAGCAATGACGAACCACCGCGGAGGATAGCGTGGATACCGCTGGAGGCCGGACGCTTGTGCGGCTCACGGCATCACCTTGACGGAACCGAGACGGAAGGGGATTCGAATATGCACACGGTAATCAGATTACATCCTGATTTTCGGTTTATGCTTTTCGTTCCGAATCGGATCGGCGGGCATCGGGTGGGAATTTTTGTTCATTATTTCCTCTACGTTCTTCGTGTCCCGCTCGGATCCTAACACTGCGTGAAGGGGAGAGAGAGAGAGAGAAGCTTAATAAAATTTTAGAAAAGAAAACAATAGTGGAGAAAGACTCGGGTAGGGTTTTTGGAAAAAATTGGAAGAGATGCTCAAAAAAATCCGAATCTTGGGAATAGAAGAGCCCCCACCCTTCTCCTTTATTTTATAGTATTCAAATGAGATTTTGAATTTCAAAAAGGTGATAAAGGGGTTTTAATTTATGAATTAAGCTCTCCATTAATTATAGGATCCTCTTTTAAGACCATAAAAGCTATTTTGAATTTTGAAATAAATATCTCTCTTTTTAAAATTTCAGGATTCCCTCTTCTCTTTTAGTTGGCATGTGGCCCCAGTTGAAGATAAAATACGAAAATAAAATGTTGTTCCTACTAGGATTCGAAACCTGGTCACTTCGTTGGACTCCAAATGGTCTAACCACTGTGCCATCTGCTCGTTCATGTCATGAATTCTCATAAAATAATAGTTAAGTCCATGCGGCAATCAATAAATTATTCCAATGCATATTAAATAATTACCGAGAAGCTCTTATTGGAAATGAAATTATCACACTTACTTAATCCATGAAATGATGATATTTGACATTTGAATTTTGCAAAATTAATATTATAAAAGCATAATCGATTTATCTATCATTCCATGTGGTTTTGTACATAAAATTGACAGTATAGTGTGTAAATTTCATCTATTGTTTATCTAAAAATGTGTACTTATCACATCCCCCAACTTAATTATTGTTAGTGATCGTTTCGAATTGTGCATCGTTAAACACTCATGAGAACGTTCAATCTAAATTTATTCGGCTCACTCAAATTCAATTTTGAAAATTAATAGTGGTGAGTCCGAGTCGAACCACAGGGAGTTAAGATTCTAATTTTGAAAACTTTAGACTTTAGTTAATCTAAAAATAAGTGAAAATTTAAATAAACTAATTACTTAATTAAACTCAAACACAATTAACTAATGTAACCTAAAAACATAATTGCTTGAATTAAACAAATTCCCCTTTTTTTTTCTTTTCTTTTTCAGAAATTAAACGCAAACACATATAAAAATAATAAACACAACTAAAATTTGTGACAAAGACATTGAAATTTAACTACGTGCAAAATACGAATTAATTAAAAATTATGAAACAAACTACAAAGTTTAATTGTTTAATGAACTTAAACTAAATAATCAAAATATTAATTAACAACTAACTAACCTTTAGTAATTAACCTAATTCTAAACTAATGAGAAAAGGGGAAAGAGAATAGTAATATGTGGGCTGCTGTAGCTTGGATGGCTAGTGGAAGGAGGAAGCTGGGACAGCTGCTGCTGATGTGCTGGCCGGGTGCTTGCAAGAGCTGCTGCTGATGGAGAGGTGGCTGCCAACACGTGGAGGCGCTGGAGAAAGGAGCTGCCGTCTGGAGTTGCTGCTGGCTACGCGTGGAAGCAGGCTTCACGCTTGGACAACGCGTGGAGGTGCATGGCGACTGATTGCTGGATGCTGGCTGGGCGCTTCCCGGCACGTGGAGGAGGTGCAGCAGCTGCATGCACGTGGAAGGGGCAGCGTGGGGTGTGCGCTAGCGCAGCAGCTGGTGCAGCTTCTGCAGGTTGCTTAGCCGGCTGGTTCGTAGGTGTTGAAGGAGGTGCTTGCTTGACTGGGACAGCTGCTGGACGTGGCTGCTGCAGGTTGGATGGAGGAAACTTCACCGCATGAGGAGCTTGCCGCATGAGCTGCTGGCTGGAAGGTTCAGGCTTCAACGGAGGACCAGCTCGGGTGCGTGGAGGTGCCGGGAGCATGCACGGAGGCGCTGGAGCAGCTTGACGTGGAGATCTTGCAGAAAGAAACCGAGGGAGAGGGAAGGAGATGCTGAGAAGAGGAAGAGAAAACCGGAGAGAGAAAGAAAGGAGGAAGAGACCGTGAACGGGAGAGAAGGTGGAGGAGTATCCGAGATAGAGAGAATTAGAGAGTGAGAGGCTGCGAAGAGTAGAAGAAAGAGGGAGAGTCGGCTGTGGAGGGAGAAAGAATAAGGGAGAGAGAGGGAAGAACTGAGAGAGAAAAGAAAAGAGATGGAGAGTTGCTGTGAAAACAAAACGAGAGAGGAAGAGAAAGAATGCTGTGGAAGAGAAGAGGAAGGTTCGGGTTGAAGGCTGCTGGGAAGAGAAAGAGGGAGAGTCCGAGAGAGAGAGAAGGCTGTGGAGGGTTGCGGGTTGAGAAAAAAGGAGGAAAAACCTAGTGAGAGAGCACTATGCGTGGGAGAAAGAGATTTATAGAGAGGAGAAGGAGTAGCCGGCTGGAGAGGAGGAGAGGCTGCCGGGTTTGAGTTGGAAAAGGAGGAGGATATACCGAAAAACGTGGGAGACTTGGAGAAGGGACATGATTTGGATCTGGAGAGGAAGAGGAAACTGGAAAAGAAATAGGATTCGACTTTCTAAAACGAGAGAGAGAGAGAGAGAGAGAGGATTTTTAAAATAAAGGAAGGGATGTGTTTAGGAAATTGGAGAAACGGAAGGAAATAGTGGGTTTTGGAAAACTCCAGCGAAGGAAGGAATCAAATTGCATTTTTATTTCTGTTTTAATTGAAATCCGCACACTGGACCTCCCCCCAAATTTCCGAAAACTCCACCAGCTGCACTGCATCATTGGCATGTCCTGTTCGCACAAAATAAATATAAATTAGCGCATTATCATAAAAATATCATCATATTTATTCATTTCGTCTCGATTTTGTCGGAAAATCGCAAATGCGCTATGCTCCTTTAATCACATGAAATGACGATGTTTTTAAGTCAGAATTTGATGAAATTGGTACCGTTGGACTTGTTACACAATTATCTATTATTTCATGCTATTTTGCAGATAAAAACATGAGTATGATGCATATGATTGCCTTTAAATGATCAATTTAACACTTTATCACACCCCCCAACTTACTCATTGCTAGTCCCTTAGCAATGCAAATAAGGAAAAGTTAGGACAAACAATGAATTATCATGCTTCATTTGTAGTATCTTTCACAATCAATTTAAGTGGTAGCCGATTGGTTAAGTTAAAAGTTTTTCATATCCCATAATATTTTGATTCAGACAGGTGATTGTGCATGAAATTTGACACACTTAGAACTCGTTTCCGACTTTTCTGGTATATTCTTGCCTTTACTACCCTTTAGATAAGACTACTTGGGGAGGGGAAGAGAATAAAAGATTTCCCGATCAGTCAGTGAGGACCGTTTTTCAGTTCCCGTCCCAACTCAGCACTTTTCACGACTTGGTCATATTTTTGGTACGATGGACTTTTTAGCGCGGCGTTTCTTTATTGTACTTTTGCTTTTGAGAGTGCGTACTTTTTGCCACTCTCTTTGAATTGCCTAAGGGGAGGTGCGTACTTTTTGTCACCTACCTTCCTTTAGCTCTTTTATCGCCTTCTTTTGCCTTTAGTGTTTACAGCTGTCCATTTTAAATGACCGCCTCTTTTAGAGTGCTGAGTGGGACAGTCCCCTATTACAGATCCTACACATTCCTTTCGTTCAACCCAAAAGAAAAATTAGAATAGGTAGTCTTATCCTTGAGGTTAATTCCAGCAATTCTATACTTTTACGATCTTCCATTTATTCTAAGTTGCCGTGTGTGTGTGAAAATCATCCTGCCGTGGATTTTTGTAAAGTGGGATATTTAAACTTTACAGGCTCTTTAACCAATGTGGCTAACAAAAAACTGATTTGTTTAAGATTTACTTAATGAAACATGATTTTCATGCAATTTTCATAGGATGTGAGAAGAAGTTTTAAAAATTTGACCATTTTTCAGTGAAAGGTATCAGTTTTCTTCAAAAGATTTCCAATAAATGCATATCAAATTGATTGTCCCACCCCCCAACTTGATTGACATTGTCCTCAATGGCATAAAACATATGGAAAACATGCCAGCCATAAGAGAATTTGTGAAGGAGCGAAACAACCTGTAATGAAGATGATGCGACGTACCCACGGCGATTGCTGCTCAAGGACCTAAAAAGAAAGAAATACAAAAACTGAAGTAAAATGTTGGGTTGCCTCCCAACAAGCGCTAAGTTTATCGTCTTCAGCCAGACGGAATGTGCATACTATCCAATGCCCACTAGCACAAATTTCAGTGCATGCATTTTGAAGTTTGTTGGTTGGGGTGCACTCAGCATTACAAGTAGCTGATGACTCAGACTGTTATCATTGAGGTTCCAGAGAAAATAATTTTTGAACATGGTCAATGAGATATTGGTTTTACTTGATTCGTAGGCCATGTCAACTATGTACCCTGCTTCTTGTCCTTGACTAAATTGAAGGACTTGATCCTCGATAAAAAGATCAAAAGTTCCCAGAATGATGGGCCATTGATTCAATGTAGGAGATGATCCAATGTCGAAGATGGGGAAATCAGCAAATATGTGGCTCCTATCCATATGAATAAGAGTATCTTGGATCATGTCATGTGGCTGCTTAATGAAATGATCAATTGACTGCAAAGCAACCGACGTGCACTTTAATTTGTGGATTCCAAATTTCTCAAAGATAGAGACTGAGAACAGGTTCGGGTTGGCCTCAAATTTCAATAAAATCCAGTAAAGATTGATGTTATCGATATTGTAAGAATTTAGTTGGGCAACACAGTGAGTTTCTTTGAGAAAATGGTTGTTGATGTGGACTTGGCCCAATAATGCCATCACCTCCTTGAGTCGGGCCAGCTTTTGGAGGCTATTGGGCTTAGATTCTCTAACACTCGGGAAACAGATCATAGGTAAGTGAATATCTGGGCTCTCACTAGAATCCTTCTCGTCTCCTTCATCTCCCCCCAACTTACCCTCAATGGGCTCTTTTTGATGATTAGCTAAGTCTATGGCTTCAGTTTTCTCTTGATGCAATTCCTCAAGATTATCCACTTTCTGATCCATTGAGAAGAAGAAATATTCAAGATCCGGACCATCATGTGTATTTAATTCCTCTGTGGGAAATAGAAAGTGTTCAAAGTCCAGCTCAATATCCAACAAATCACTCATTTCTCCTTCTCCTTTTTCCTTCAAGCTTACCTTAAGAGAGATAGGTGTGATCGTGACTTCACTTTGCTGGTCAGTCTGAGGGTTTTCCATCTTCTCTCTATCCACCGGGTATATATCTTCTAGAATATCCACTTTCTCTATTAGGAAGAAAAAATATTCGAGGTTCGGACTAGCATGCATATTGACTTCCACTGTGGGGAATATGAAGTGTTCAAAATCCGGATTAACCTCTAAAAGATCACTCACTTCCCCTTCTCCTTTTCTATCACTTAAGCTTTCCTCAGGACAGACAGGTATGATCATGGATGCATCTTGTTGACCAGTCTCAGGATTTTTCATAGATTGATTCATGCTAGCATTCCCTATTCTCACCTGATGCGACTCCGTAAGATTATCTCCTTTTTCAAGATCAGGTATGATGTGACCATTGCCGGATTGAACGATGTCAAGTTGAATTTGTGAGTTGATTTGTTGGTCAAAATCAGGTGAAAAAGAATGCAGATTTTCAATGGGCTTGCTAAGCACTTCTTCTAAATCCATCCTTAGATTAGTTTCAGTCAAACAGTCAACTAGGGCCTGCATTCTACCAATGGTTTGTTGTTGGGCCAAGACTATTTGTTCAAGTTGCATGAATTGATCATCTTGAGAATGCGGATAACTGGGCTGATAATCAGACTGCGAAGAATAAGAATATGTCGAATAATTTGATTGGAAGCAAGGTGGACAAGAGCTTGTGGACAATGGATAATCGGAGTGTCCATGATTGTGGGCCAAACCACTAGAGTAGACTTGGAATTGGGGCCAATCCGAAAAGTCTTGGATAACTAGACTTGGAGCTTGGGCCTGGTGAGGTGGAAATTGAAGAGCAGGTGGGGTATCATAATGGTCCTGATTGGCCCAAATGGGGCATCTCTCTTGTGTGGGATATGAGGACGGTTCTGGGCCCAAAGCTAGAAATTGATCAATTGTGTGGGCCAAGTTGTCTAGCTTAGCTAATCTATGAGCCAAATCCATATTAGGTGGTGGAGGGAAAGGTGTGATGGTATTAAGACATGGGCTAAGAAATTGGTTCATTTGAGTCCACTCCACGCTGAAAATCTTTTTTTTTATTTTTATTTTTTATTATTAATGATACAAACAAGTTATCACACAATTATTCCTAAGACAACTATGGTTAAACTAGCCTACATGATGTGTTTCTTACAAATTAATCTAGGTTTAATTCAAGTCCACCCTCACAATTATCAATCGGCCAGGCAAGAGGTGGGGTGGTGGGAGGCTCCCCCTACTTTCGTAGGGACCTAATTAAAGAACCACCGACCCACTTAGGCGTTTGCCATTGGACCTCTAGCCTTAGACACCGGTCTCCAAAAGTGATAGTGGGCTCAAGCTAGACCCAAATCTCATTGTGAACCCTAAATTGAATTCCTACTCACTTTTAATGGGCTTGGGTTAGTGAAAGAGTGCAAGGGATGGTTGTTTTTGGGCCAAGGAAGGGTAGTCAAATCCCCACCTTATTTTGTTAATGGACTTGCCCTTAAGATATTTTTATGTGATGTGCACAACCAATTCAAACATGTAGACACGCTAATTTTGACGTCATTTCGAGTAAATTTCATATCATATAATAATGCCTCAGAATGGTCTAATATTTAATCATTGATTATTTTTTATTGATATTTTTGAGTGTCGGGTTTAACAGACATATTTAAGTTAATCAATTAAATTGATTTTAACTCGAATTTCAGTTGAAATATGAAGAAGTCTAAAAGACGTCGACCTATGTAGACGCCATTTAGAGTTTATTCTTATTTTAACGTTTAAATTTGAATTTTAATCAATTTATTAATTAGCTAAAAGGCGTCTGTAAGAGTGGACGCGTTTTAAGTTTCCTAAGCTATTTTAACTTCTCTTCCGGATGTTTATCCTTATCTTAATTAGTGTAAAAAAACGTCTACACATGTGGACGCGTTTTACCTGATAAAGATAAAGATAAGTTTTCCCGGATATTTATCCTTATTTTAATTAATTTGAAAGGCGTCAGCCATACTGGACGCGTTTTAGATAATTACAGATAAAGATGAATTAATCAGTATTTATCTGCCGGTTAAGATGGATAAATTCGAAGTTTTTCAATGTTAATCACGAACGCAGAAGAGGTCTATAAATACCTTACATGTTGAAGAGTAAAAAAGTTAAGCGTAATTTGAAGTTAAGCGTGATCTTAAGAGAAGCATAATCTTTAGCGAGTTGAAGATCGAAGCAACGACGTCGGAACGCCGAAGCGCTGCTGTTTCCAGAAGTCGGCGTCCATTCTTCATCCAATTCAAAGCTTCATCCAGTCGGCATAAGTTTTTCATTTCTGCATTTTTATTCTATATCTTCATTAATCTCATTCTTCATAATCACTCTATGCAAACACACACAACACTGCATTCTTTCAAAAACTTATTTGATAAAGGGGTTTCAAAAGCCATCCGAAAAAGTAAATTTGATGTTTAGTTGCATGTTCAATACCATGATTAGAATAGATACTAGTTCTGCCTAAGTTCTCATAATTGTTTCTTTATCTCCTTTTCTTTTCTATACTATTCCTGCTACACCCAACTCAAACAACGAGAGAATCAAAAGGAGCAAATCAAGCACTCAGCAAAAGGGATTTCTGGACGATCCTCAACCTCAACCTCAACCTCAAATTTCAAATTCAACAGCAAGAACAAAAAGCAAAGAAGGGCTCTCTTTCTTCAGCCGGCTGAGGAAGGGGAACCAAGGACTCCATATCTTCCGCATTCAAACAGGTAGGCGATCATACTTCTTTTGGAACTTTTTAGTTAAAAGTTTCTGGCGATCACTGCACTTAGTTGCTGTCTTTAATAGGTTTATTTTACACTAAAGAACCTAGATTTTTCATGATAATCACACGGTCATTCTAAGCACTCACAGCTTTTTTGGCGATCACGATGGGACTTGGTCTCGCCATCTTTTAAGTTTTTTTGTTCTTGCTATCATCAACCGGGCACCCACGGTGCACCACTTGTGTCTTTCGACACGTCCTCACCAATTGGTGAGTGTTTTAGTTTAATTAATTTCCCTCGTGCACCACGTGCACACCCCAGTGGCAAGATCTTGCCCTCCCCTTGATTAGTTTAAAAAGCTATTTTTGTGATGAAAATGATGTGTGATTGATTGATTTTCTAGTTATTTAGTTGGTAAATTATCCTGTTAAAAATTTGGAACTAAAAAAAAATCTACATGAGCTGATTATTTCCTGCTTTCAACCTGTTTAAGGAGGATTCAACCCAGAAAATCCTCCTGCAAAACTGTTTCTGCGAACTGAAAAGCGTCTAGGAGCACTGACGCGTTTTAAACTGCGTCAACACACCCAGACGCCTTTCAGTCTTCATATCTTTTCTGCTGTCTGCATCTGTTTCTGCGAAAAATTAAGTTCTGTTTTGAATAGCGTCGACTACCATCGACGCGATTCAGACAGTTTCTTAGTTATTTTTCAGTTTTCAGATTTTTGTGGCTTGAGTGCTAGCTACCCATTATTATTAAGCATTAGAGGCCATCCAGGCTGTAGGACATACGCATTGAGGCGAATACCCTCCTTTTCTTAGGAACACATTACTTGACGTCAGCAACTCTCTCTGATTGGGTTGGTCCCTTGATCAGACTAGAGAAGTTGGCGTTGAGACCTCCATAAGTCTCCAAAATCATGGTATTCCTCCTTGATCATCGGGCTGGTTGTACCAATTGAAGTCCCGGTTAGATTCTGAAAGCGTTGTAAGAGAAAGCCCTAGAGAATAACGGTGGAAACTGAACTGAAACTAGGATCCTTTCCTTGAGAGAATTTGAGGTTTAATTGAATCCAAATAACTCAAAAAGGAATCTTAAAATCACGTTAAGCATCCACTTGATTGATTAATCTCTGTGCAACTTGTTTGACAAATCTTTGAAAAAAATCTAACATCATGCTGCTACGATCAGGAAGGGACTTGAGTATGGCTCAAGACGCCATCATCAACTACGAGGGAGATGCTAATGCCCCTCGGAATTCTGACTACGACTATGAGAACGGGAGAGATGCTGATGCCTCCCGTAATTCTGCCCCCATTCCATATCGACATGATGGGAACGTCCGGACCCCTCTCTTTCATCCCCATGATCGATATCCTGATCCTCCCCCGCATGAATATGCGATTCCTAATCCCGATCCTGAGGGAGACATGAATCAGAATGATCCCTCATCCTCTGATCCTGTGGATCTCGTCAACGCTTTGGGAGTTCTTACCTCCCGACTAGACCCTCAGCAGTTCGAGGCGATCCAATCGATTCTGAAGGGGAAGGCTGCCGAGCCTGTCAACCCATGCAGCCTGCCGAGCCGAACCCTGTGGCTCCCCCTGCTGTTCCTCAGCAACCTTCTTTTCCTCCTCCTTATATCCATCAGGCCGTGGAGGGCCTTCATATTACTTCTCGTCCAGCTGGGCCGCAGCTTTCATCCTCTAGGCAACCGGCTAGACCGCAAACGCCTGCTTATCAAAATGCCCTCGGGCATGGCGGAAGCTCTGTCGGACCTCCCCTTTATTGTCCCCCCTGTCCAACGTACTCTAGGCAGCAGGCCTATCAAGTACCTCCACCTCCTCCTCCTCCCCAGGCAGATCTGACCACACAAGCATTGCTGGCCAAAATGGAGCGTATGGATGAGCAATTTAACAACCTCCAGAAGATGATGGGGGTCAAAGCTGTACCTGAAATCAACTTACCGAGCCTACCGGTATTCCACCTACCACCCTCTGAAATGCCAGTGTACCGGAAGTACAACGGTACTGGTAACCCCTTCACACATCTGAAGGAGTTTATGTACGAATCCTCTTTCTGGCAGAACGACAAGAGGTCGTTGGCCATTTTGTTCAGGAGATCTCTAGAGGGACCAGCCCTCGAGTGGTTCTTTTCTTTAGAACCCTCCGAAGTAGAGGATTACGGTATCGTTTCACACAAATTTATCCAACGATACCAGGACAGAGTTGCACCCTCCTTGTCCATCACTGACCTCATTGCCGAAAAGATGAAACCTGATGAGGAGTTTGTCAGTTTTGCTGACAGGTGGCGGGGCCTGGCCGAAAAGGTGAAAGACCACTTGTCCGAGTCCGAACAAGTGAAAATGTTGATTTCTAACGCCACGCCCCAATTCAAGCTAGTCCTCTCCTTGAACAATCTGACCAACATGGCAGAGCTCTATGAAAGAGCACGGTACTGCCAGAATGCTTTTAAGGACGCTACATTCTCTAGCGTCTTTGATCCTCACAGACCTAGCAGGCCTCCACCTCGAAAGCCTGCAGTGCCAAATTCTCCCAGCACAGGTCCGACTACTGAGGGCACGCTCTCTCATGAGCAAGTCAGTAGCATGAACAATAACTCGCCCCAGTTCGTGAGGAGTTAGCAGCAGTACCAGAGGACACCGCAGCCAAACCAGCAAGGGTACAGGCAGCAGCAGAGCCCCCATTATCAGCAACAGTATCAACGACCCCAACAGCCGAATCAGAACCAGCATCAGCCACAGCAGCCGCCACAAAGGCAGTTGCAGTACCAGCAGCCCCAGCAACAGCAATATCCCCAACAGCAGCAATATCAGCCGCGCGCACCGCCGGCATACCACAATGTCCCTCCTCCTGGTGATTATAACCAGCGGAGAAGACCTCCAGGCCCGAAGAGGGCGGAATACCCTGCCCTCCCAGAATCCTTGGCCGATATCTTCAGTGCTCTAATGGCAGCTAATGCCTTAGTCTTACCAAGGGAAAAGGCCGTCTGGCCTCAAAATGCCGACACGTCCAGGTATTGCTATTTCCATAGGCAACCTGGGCATACCATTGACACCTGCTTCCAATTCAGAGATTATATTCATGATCTCAATGAGCAGGGCGGCATAGACTGGGAGGAGATGAAAAAGTATATATTAGCCCTGAAGGCGAGAAGACCGCAACAGCAGCAGCAAGTAAGACCACCAGCACAGGCAGCACCGCCACCAAGTATGGGCATAGTGCAGAACCCGCTCCCGGAGCACCAGAACCAAAACCAAGTTGCTCCCATTCTGACGAACAGCCAGTATGAGGCTGGTCGTGGGCAACAGTGGAGGATAGAAGACTCTTCTTCTCTTTATTCAACGGGTCACATTCAGAATACCACAGAACAACCACCACGCCGCACCATCCGCATACCTAGGCCACAACCCATTACCATCACCCCTCTACCGACACCCACATATCACTCGCCCGCACCCAATAACCCAGTACCGCCACCCGCTTTCCTTAAGCCCATCATGCCCCATACCACTACGCCTCCACCATATAATCCACCACAAACCAACTATGCACCCCTTTTACCATCTAGGCCATTACTGCGCGTACCATTCCCTACTTCGCCCATTACCACCACCACCTACCCAGATATGCCCTTACCATCCAGACCGCTATTACGCGTCCCATTCCCCACTTCACCAACCACTTACCCATCCACCATCCAACCATCTAGGCCTTTAATCCGCACCATGCCACCACCACCTAACCCTACCCCATCACCTACATATCAACCCTCCACACCGCTTACGCCACCCGACTCTGCGGTACTCAAGGTGTCACCGGGATCCTCCACGGTTGAGGAACATGCGCTCCGAAGTGGAAGGATTTTCAACAAAGTCTTCCCTCAGTCCACAGTCAGAGATGGCCCATCACGGCCGACTGAGGAAGCCCATAATGAAGAGAGTGCACCAGGCACTCAATATGACTTGTTGAAACATCTGGACAGAACACCGGCACGGATCATCGTACTTGAATTGATCAAAAGGTCCAAGATTCACCAAGAAGCCTTAATAGAATACCTACAGAAGGTGATGGTCAACGAGGACGTGCCGGTAGAGAAAATTGCAGCACTACTAGTTCCTCAGGGGGATCAGCCCTCTATTACATTCCACACATCGGAACTAGCACCGCCAGCCGCCAGGAGCATGGCTCTAAGCATCACGGTCAATATCTGCAAGAAGGCCGTGGATGCGTGCCTAGTTGACACGGGGGCTTCAATCAATGTTCTACCCCCGAAGACCCTAGAGCTGTGCGGTGTGCCCAAGGAGAAGTGGCTGCCTAGCCCCATTTCAGTTACAGCATATGACAACTCTACCCGTTCCCCTCTGGGAATGGTTTATTTAAAAGTGGAGCTAGGTCCCGTAAGTCATGCAGAGGTTGAATTTCACATTCTCGAAATTGATCCTTCTATAAATGCCATTCTAGGACGTCCTTACATTAAAACTCTTGAGGCGATTCCTTCTACGAATCACCAATGCCTCAAATTCCCTTTCAAAGGACGAATTATCAAAGTGACGAGCATGCCGATCCTTACTGCTGCTCATACATTGAATATTAAATCTGCTGCTTTACCTGGCCGACAACCTTTTCTATCGGTATTACAGGTCTACCGTCCAGTGGCTGATCCTTTGAAAGCCGCCACCATTTCTCCTTACCCATTAAATGCTATCAAAAGGGGGAAGTGCATGAGTACCCCAGGATGGAGAATCATGATGAAGAACGGCTATCAGCCTGGAAGAGGTCTGGGCACACAATTGCAAGGCAGGACCACTCCTGTTAAAGATCATCGAGCAGCGCCTGGAAGTGGTCTGGGCTATAGGCCAAGAAGACTGAAGCAAGATCTGGTTCAGCAAGCAGAGATTGAAGAAGGTCGAAAAATCCTGGAGACAATGTCTACACACCCTAAGGAAGGCCGAGATCCCCTAACATGGCCCCTGTATACACACTTTGTGAAGGGGCCCATACTTAGTCACGACAACACAGTGGTCATTACTTCATGTTTTGACCTCCATGACATATATGGGAGAGACTTGGCCAGACATTGTTCTGAACTACTTACGTACCAATCCTTGGAGGCTTTGCGGCCTATGAAAAGGAGGAAATTCCATGACCCCGAATGTGAATGGTACAGATGGTTCGATCTGAGGGACCTCTATATAGCACTGAACAGATTATTCCTAGATCCTGCAGAACCCAAGTGGCCGCCGCAGATCGACGAGCTGATTGAAGGTCCTGGTGCCATCTTTGATAAGCGGATACTGCTGTCGGAAGAAACCGATGAAGGGGAGCCAGATGACCCCTATGAAGCTGGTTATACAACAGATCTGCTCTGGAGGGGGACATATCCTTCCCATATCTTTATGCTTCATACTCTATTCCGCACACTGCTCTTGACCCCGACTTGGTCGCGGGTTATTACTGAAGATATTCCACGGGCTCCGCCCGTTATGATCACTCTGTCCCCTCGGGACCTCATTCCATCCCCTCCTCTCGACCTAGAGAGGATGTATGATCTAATCTGGGACATATTGCTATATGATCCCCCTAATCCTTTGGCCTTGGTGCCGCTTCCTCCGTCTGATCCTCCTCCCATTTGCATCCATTCTTGCTTTATGTTTAACTCCTCGATGGTCCAAAAAAAAACGCCAATTTGGCAACAAATTCTTCCCAAATCCTCATCGAGGAAACATCTTACTTGTCCGATTGCCCCCTACCGCGCGGGTCCGTCGGTCAAGATTCTCTCTTAGATCTACTCTGTCCCTCCCTACGGGAGGATTCCCCTGTATTTCCACTTGTATCCCAGGATTTTCATCCTGCTTCATCTTCATTAGGTTATGATAGGCAGTTTAGTGAAGTTAGGCAGTCCAGTTTTAGGCAGGTTAGTCAGGTTAGGAAGCCTAAGGGTAGGCAAATTCCAGATAGATACCTCCGGGACTTAGCTGATAAATGTTCTTCTTGCTCTTTAATCCCTCAGTTTTTAGAAGATCCAATTCAGATGCCAGAAGATTGTACGGACGATGAGTCAGTTAATGATGGGTATGGGGTATATGAGTTAGTGCATGGAAAAGACCCCATTATTGAAGATGAGGAAAATGATGAGGACGCGGCTGAGGCGTATGCCAGTGGAGTGAAGAGATTTGATGAACCCTCAGCTGCCGTAGAAGAGCCCACTAAAGAAATAAACTTAGGGACTGAAGACGAACCTAAGGTTGTCCTCGTCAGCAAAAATCTTTCTACAGAGGATGAGAAGGCAATGGTACAAGTACTTAAGCACTATAAGGACACTTTCGCCTGGAGTTATGAAGATATGCCAGGGTTAGACTCATCTTTAGTTGAACACAGGTTAACATTAAAAGATGGAGCTAGTCCTGTCAAGCAGAAATTAAGGCGATTCCACCCACAAATGGCTCTAAAGATGAAGGAAGAGGTTGATAAATTGCACAAAGCCAAATTTATTAGAGTTGTCCTTTATCCACAATGGGTGGCCAATATAGTCCCGGTTATGAAAAAGGATGGGAAGGTCAGGATTTGCATTGACTTCCGCTATTTGAACCGGACATGTCCTAAAGACGATTTTCCATTGCCTCATATTGATGTACTCATCGATAACACTGCTGGCTATGAAACGTTATCGTTTATGGATGGATTTTCAGGATACAACCAGATTAAGCTGGCAGAAGAGGAACAAGAAAAGACCTCATTCACTACACCTTGGGGAACGTACTGTTATGTTGTCATGCCATTTGGACTGAAGAATGCTGGAGCCACTTATCAGAGGGCTATGATGGCAATATTTCATGACATGATGCATATAGATCTGGAAGTGTATGTGGATGATTTATTGGTTAAGTCTAAAACAAAGGTTGAGCACGCCAATGTTTTGGCAAGGGTATTAGAGAGATCGAGAGAATATCAGTTAAAGATGAACCCCAAGAAATGTGTATTCGGGATATCTTCAGGAAAATTGCTTGGATTCATTGTCAGCAAACGGGGAATTGAGATCGATCCCAATAAGGCGAAGGCTATCAGAGAAATGCCACCTCCCAAAAACTTGAAAGAATTGAGAGGATTAATCGGGAGGTTGCAATTTATTCGCCGTTTTGTCTCCCAGCACTCACAAAGGTGTAAGCCGTTCTACGAGCTTACCAAGCCAGGAGTCAAATTCAATTGGGACGATAAGTGTCAGGAGGCATTTGATGGATTAAAGGACTATTTGGCAAGTCCTCCTGTTTTGAGACCACCATGTCCAGGCAAACCATTGATACTTTATATTTCAGTCCTGGATGATGCAGTGGGGGCTGTCCTAGCACAAGAAGATGAAGAAGGAAAGGAGAGGGCAGCCTACTATCTCTCTAAACTTCTCAACCCCGCTGAACAGAGATACACGGCGATGGAGAAAACATGTGCAGCATTAGTTTGGGTTGTTCAGAAATTGAAGCATTATTTTCTGGCCCATGAAGTCCACCTCATCGCTAGGATGAATCCGATCAAATTCCTTCTGGAGAAATCTGTTCTTACTGATAGGTTAGCACGATGGCAAAGCTTTCTATCTCAATTCGATATCATTTACATTCAGCAGAAAGCGATCAAAGGCTATGCCATAGCAGAACATCTCGCTCATCATCCCCTTCCTCGATTTGATCTAGTGCGATCAGAGTTTCCGGGTGAGGAACTGATGTCCGTAAATCAAATCAGAGATGATATGTGGACTCTGCATTTTGACGGAGCTCTAAATTCTCATGGAAAGGGTATTGGAATCGTTCTGTTATCACCTGAAGGTGTCACCATTCCACAAGCCTTTCAACTTAATTTTCCAGTCACCAACAACATAGCTGAATACGAAACACTTCTTGCTGGCCTCGAGGCTGCTCATTTTCATGGTGCCACTAAACTCAGGATTGTGGGTGATAGCCAACTAATTCTTCGCCAAGTGCTGACCAAGTATCGAACTCTTGATCCTAAGCTCAAGCCTTATCAAGAACTTACTTCTGCATACTCAAAGCTTTTCACGAAATTGATCTTTGTCCATGTCCCTAGAAATCAAAACATCCTAGCTGACGCTCTAGCTTCACTTGCATCTTCCCTTGATTTTCCGATCAGTAAGCAATCTGAATCAATCATAGTTCATAGGCGTCTTTCACCTGCCGTGAAAGACCCTTCATTTCTTAGAACTAAAGAGAAGTTGCTGAAGAAATTCAGAGATGGGAGTATTGTGGAGAAAAGAGAAATCATGTTGATGGAGTTGTTAGAAGAGATGGATGAGGAACATAAGCCATGGTATTATGAAATTGCAAAATATTGTGAAGATCAATCGTATCCCGAGGAAGCTACAATTGAGGAGAAGAGAGCTATCAGGAGAATTGCTCAACGATACACCTTAGTTGGAGGAGCATTATATAAGAGAGGTTTTGATGGAGTTCTTCTGAGATGTCTAGACGAGGATGAGCTTTGGAAGGTTATGGAAGGAGCTCATAGTGGAGTTTGTGGTGACCATGTTAATGGACAGATGCTAGCAAAGAATACCCTTAGACAAGGATTTTATTGGCCAACCATGGAAGAAAACTGTGTAGGATATGTCCGTAGGTGTGCTAAGTGTCAACTTCACGCCGACAAAATTCATTCTCCTGCATCTTCACTCCATCCTGTTTCTTCCCCATGGCCTTTCTCCATGTGGGCTTTCGACATTATTGGACCTCTTGGTAACCCAGATTCCGACATCAAGCAAAAATCTTTCATTCTCACGGCAACGGAATACTTCACCAAGTGGGCAGAAGCTGAAGCGTACACAGAAGTCAAAGCATCAACCGTCTGCAAGTTCATCATGAAGAACATCATCACAAGATTCGGAATTCCAAGAACCATCGTCACCGACAACGGACCGCAGTTCGTGTCACAAGAATTGAAGGACCTCTGCATCATTCATCTCCTTATTATCCGCAAGGCAATGGCCAAGCAGAGGCAACAAATAAGACTTTGATAAAAATCATCAAAAAGACGTGTAAGTCTAACAAATTCGCAGATTGGCCAGAAAAATTGGTTGAAGCTCTATGGGCCTACCGAACTTCAATCCGCACGCCTACCGGGCAAACTCCTTATTCCTTAACATTTGGAATGGAGGCGGTAGTTCCATACGAGATCCTTATACCGTCGCTAAGAGTACAATTGAATAAGGAATTTTCCATTGATGAACATCGTTCAGCACTTCTTGCTCAATTGGAACTTTTAGACGAGAAAAGGTGGTCAGCTGCTAATCATGCAAAAGTTTATCAAAATAGACTAGCACGTTTTTATCAAAAGAAAGTCATTGAACGTAAGTTCAAAGTCGGTGAAATGGTCGTTAAAATGATTTTTGTAAAACCTGGTGGTCCGCGTTCTAAACTCCAACCCAACTGGGAAGGACCTTATGTTGTATCGCACGCTTTTCCTAGTAATGCTTATCGTCTGGTTAATGCTGAAGGAGAAGAGCTAAATCATCCATGGAATGGTTTACATCTTAAGAAATACTACCCTTAGGTTAAAGAGTCGATCAGTATGGTACAAAGACCAGTGGAATCAGAAAGATTATAAACTCAAATTTCCCAGTTAGTCTGGATAACTTAATTTCAAACCCATTACTACACACACTGACACGTTTGGTTCGTGAGTAACAAGAGATGCCAAGTCCTGAAGAATATCAAAAACTTGACTAAAAGTGTAAAGTACAAATCATTCATTTTAAAAGCAAAATTCTGTTTTACACTCGGCCCATGATGTCGGAACGAGGCTTAGAATAGACTACCAAAAATACCCGCCATCTTAGTAGGAGGCCGTCATAAAAAAAAGGGGGAGACCCGTTCCGAAGAAAAAGAAGAGAAAAAAAAAATATAGAAAAGCAAAAACAAAAGCCAAATGTCAAATAAAAAAGGCCATTACATTACAAACGTTACATCAAGGCCATGAAATGAAACGAAAGGGAACGCAAGGTCGATAAATACCCCGGAAGGAAAATGACCGAACCCCAACGGATATTAGGGTTGGAAAGGAACATCTTTTTAAGTCTCCGGAACCATCTCATGGGCTTTCTAAACATTTTCTTCCTTTCTTTCTAAAGGGGCGTACTCCAAACTTAAGGAATGGCTTAGATTGACTAAGGGTCAAATCATCAAATGGGATCACGAATGGAAACACAAGTTCAAGCACGATGGGTTTAAGTTAAATTGTCAAAGAACAATTTGGAAATTAAGTTAATAAATGAATATGATCTTTTGATCTAAGTACCATACTGATCTTTTAGTCAAAAATTCAAAAAATTTCATATGTCAAAAATTCCAAAAAAAAATTTCATACATCAAAAATAATAAAAAATATATATGTCCAAAATTCAAAAAAAATACGTATGTCAAAAATTCAAAAAAAATACATATGTCAAAAAATTCAGAAAAATATATATATGTCAAAATTCAAAAAAAAAAAGCATATATTTCAAAACCCAAACAAAAATGAATATTTCAAAACATCAAAAAATATTTCAATTAGCATTTGCTTGTGGGATTTAGTGTGTTTCATTCCTTTTATTTTCAGTGAGTATCTGTTTGCTTGTATGTTGCATTTTGCTTAAGTTTGATTATTCTCATTATCTTTGTTAATAAAGGCCATGCCCTTTGACCATTTATTGAAGGAAAAGATTAATTGACCATTTATTTGGTCAGGCAAGGGGCTAAGCCTAAATAGATACTTAACCTGTTTGTTAAGTGATGTACAGAATACAAGACAAGCACAGGAACACAAGATTGAAGCCCAAAATTTTCATGTATTTCATTAGAAAGTGTTTTGTACATGATACATGAAAAAAAAAAAAAAAAAAGATACATGAGCCCTCAAGGCTGGCTCTCCCCTCCGCCCTCATCAAACTGGCTCTGGGCCTCGTCAGGTGCATCCGGTGCTGGCCCTCGACTAGGAGGTGGAGGTGGCCCCATCGCACTCGGACCTGCCTGACCAGAAGACATGGCGACACTGGCCGTGAAGGCACTGGTTAGACCACGCTCATGGGCACGCTGGCGGGCTCGCTGGTATCTCTCCTCCACCGTACGGCGCTCATGCTCTGCAACCGAAAGACGGCCCTGGAGGCTCTCCATCCGAAGACGGTTGCGGTCCCTCTCCTCCGTCAAGATCTCCAGGCGAACCTGGAGTCGTGCCAGATCTCCAGTGGAGAGGCGCGCCACCTGAGCCTCCAACTCGGCAATGCGAGCAGCCGAAGTCCGTGCTTCTGCCAGCTCTGCATCCCTCTGTCGAAGGGCCTCCTGAAGCTCAGCAACCTGCAGAAGAAGATTTTATTAGTCCAACACAATTAAGCAATGAGAATCAAATTTAGAAAAGAAAGCCAAAGGGAAGGAACTTACTCGAGTGGCCCGATCCTCCTCCGCAAGGGAAGCTCGGTGGATGGCAGAGGCAAGCTGACTCTGGAGGTCAGCCAGAGCACCGTCGTAGGCGGAGGAAGAGGATGATGACGCTCCGTGGGTAGGGGGAGCCGCCTGGGTGTAGACGGCTCGCTGCACCGGAAGACAACTGTCAGTGATTAATCGCCAAAACAATTAATTAATTAAAACATGCACTCATATTCATGCATACATACCAGGTCGAACTGCTCTTGCTGGACTTGTGCTAGCTGGGCCTCCGCATCATGTAGGCGGGCCCGGAGGTCGATGATGACCGCGTCACGTGCATCCTGCATATCACGCATACATACATTCATTCACCAAACATAAATCAAGATAATAATAAATTAAAGACGCATGAATGCATACTTACATCGAGTGGTCGGAGGAGCCAAAGCTGATCGGAGTAGTGGGCCCGGTATTGCTGGAGGTAGCCCTCGCTACTCTCCGCACGGGACTCCACTCTGACACCCCGGCGATGCCAGTCTTCATATTGCTCCGGGAACTTCGCACGCCAGTCGGTGAGGGATTGCTTGCCCCTCATGCTCCTCCCCACGCCCTCCGGGACCTCCTCATCGATCCACTCCTGGTGGAGGCCCAGCGTCCTCATCACGAGCCGGAGGCGGAGAGGCTCGATTTCGTTGAGGCAATGCACCCACATTTGCCTACCGAACCTCCTCCTGCCAGCCGTCACCCACGGCTGACCCTCCTCGCCCATACCAAGGTACGGGCGCCAGATCACCTGCATATAGATTAGATGCATTCATTTGCATTTAAACAATAAAAAATTGCATTTAATAAAATTAAACAAGTTAAAAATTTACCAGTAGCTCTGGGTAGTCCAAGAACTGACGGCGGAGGGCCGTCAGCTGGTGGTGCTGCGGAGCCGTATCCACGATAGGCTGCCAACGGCAGGCCAATGGGACGGCATTGGGGCTCGCAATCCGCGCTCTGCCGAGCGGGAAGTAATAATAACTCCACACCTGCATTCATGAACATATAGGTTAGAAGAAACATCATATCATATTGCACTGCATATCATAAACAAATAATTAAACAAGTTAATACCTGAAGAAACGGCGAGAAGCCGCTGACAGTGGTCTCACGGTCCGGCGTGACCGCGGACAGATCGGCGAAGATGTGACCCAGAAGGGCCGCACCCCAGGCGTACTCCCCTAAGCTATCTAAGTCATCTAACAAATAAAGGAACCTACAGTGGATGTGGTCGCCTTTCGTACCGAAGAGCAACCGACCAAAGAAGAAAACTAAGAAGACCCTAAGCTGCCTATCTACCTCCTCCCCCTGACTAGGGTCACTACAATAGGCGGAGGAAGATGACTCGGCTAGTCTATCCCTAAACTCCTCCCGGGTCTCGTCAGACCGACGCCGGGGCTCGTCTAATCCTAAAGCTGCCTCTACCTCTACCCTGGGAACCATCCTAGACTCTTTGCCTAGGCTGGACACCTCTATCCCTAGAAGAGCTTCTGCCAGTCCCTGATAGTTGGGGTAAGTCACCCCACTAACCGGTCGGCCCTCTACCCTGAGGCCAGTGATCCTGGCCACATCCTTTAGGGTGGGGACCATATGCCCCCACGGCATTAGGAAAGCACGGCTTTCCGCATGCCACCTCTCCCGCAGCACCTGCAGGAGGACCAGATCGAGCCAGAATGGCTCGATGTCTAGTACCTCGCCGAATCCCATCCGGCGCAGGCGCGCCTTCTGGAAATCCGGGAGACCCCTATAGGCACCTATCACTAGGTCCCATGAGATCCTGGCCCTCATCACTCCCTGCAAATAAAAAAAAAAACATAAAAACAAAGGTCAATAATGAATAAAAACAGGAAAATCAGTTCTGTTTTGAAAGGCGTCAGCCCATATGGACGTCTTTTAAAACACGTCAACCTTTCTTGATGCAATTCAAAATATTTATTCCTAATTAAAAAATTCGGAATTTATCTTGAAAGACGTCAGCCCATGGTGACGCCTTTTGAATGGCGTCACCTGGTCTGGACGCCTTTCAAGCCCAGATTCCGGGTTCTTTGAAGAACCCCGTTTTTCCCCTCTTCTCTTCATCTATTCACACTATAGGGATCTTACCGTGTGGAGGTCGCCCTCCTCTTCTTCTTCCACCGCCATGGGTGCCGGTGGAGGGAGTTCTTCCTCCAAGAGAGCCTCGGCTTCGGCTAGCATCGCCGGAACCTCCTCGGGGGCTTCTTCTTCGTGCCTCCGCCTTCTCTTGGCCAAGGCCTTCTTTTTCCTAGATCCTTCACCACGTTCCATAGCTCGAGTAGAGGGAGTTTTGAGGGAGAGATCGCCGGAGTTCGGTCGCCGGAGAGAGAGGAGAAAGAGAAGATTTTTGTGAAAAGTGAGGAAGAAAGGGGGCCTTCGCGGTTCTGTAACGAAAAGATTTAAAGGCGTCGACTCAGACAGACGCGTTTTAGAACGCAAAAGTTGAGGCGGCAAGGACAGCTGTTTGAAATTGATTGAAAGATGTCCACCCATGCTGACGCGTTTCAGATTACCGCCAGTTCTGGTCAGAGCCGTACAGAGAAAAATGATTAAAGGCGTCTGTGTGTCTTGACGCGTTTCAGGGAATTAATCCTGGAATTAATGACAGAATCCTAGAGGAAGTAGAAGAGAGAGTTGAAAGGCGTCAACTGTAGAAGACGCTATTTAAGCTTTAATCAGGTTTTGAGGATTAAATTGAATTTCTGGAAAAGGAATTATGGTTGAAAGGCGTCTTTCTGAGTGGACGCGTTTTACATTTAATAGAACCCGAATTGTTGAATTTACAGGAAAAATCCAATCATGTACACATCACAGGAAGTTGAGGAAAGGTTCCAAGGCATGAAAAATCGTTCTTTATTCAATGAAATTCTTTATTACATCATAAAGAAATAAAAAGAGAAAGAGGACATTTAAGGAAGAATTTCATGAAGACTTTTAAGGTAAGAAAATTTCAGTCCTCTATCTCTATCTTTAGAGGATCTTACACGATACCTAAAGCCAAGGTTCCATAGAGTGGTGATGATTTGTACGGCTTCATAATCTTCATCGGATTCTAAGTCACGCTTCTTGATTGGGAGTGTGGGAGAGAACTCAGGGAATTCACGACGGCCCAAGCTAAGTTGAGTAAGGCACCGATGTGGATTGTGTAACACGAACTCGGTGGTTCCAATCAACTTAAGATCTGCTCCTGCTGTACGGCGCACCCAAACAGGCTTTCCAACAAGAGCGAGTGGAGACGAGTCGAATATGTCGGATGTCATGAGCTTCAAATACTCTCTCCAATCGGCCCGGGTCTTGAGCTTTGGAACCTTGTTAACCATGTACTCATTGAACTTTATAATATTAGCAATACAATGAATTGGACTATTCAAGAAGATCTGAGATGGATTCAGAGGCTTTTTCTTGCTATGCTCAAACTTGAAGTGAAGTTCAACCCACAAGGCAAAGAGTAGCATGCACCCATACGGAGGACGGCCCACGGACGCCGCAGAAAGTCCACTATAAAGATATGTCAAGAGTGTAGTGCTAATAGATTTACCTTCGAAGATTGCGCATACGGCACTAACTTGATCATCTTCTAAGATGTTATCCTGCGCAGGGAAGAACAAGGCACCGGCAAGGCATGTGACTAAAGCTTTTGTTACATCCTCTGCTTCATCCTCCCTTAGATCATCAATCTCATATAAAGTCCACTCAGCTAGCTTTGCGAGATTGATCCCCTTTTTGGTAAGGCATCCTTTAGCTTCTGAAGGATCCTTCATGATCGATGTCAACAATTGTTGACCGATGATTTTCTCTCTTGTCAAGGCTATCTTATCTTTGTTCTCTTTGGTCTTTGGGAGACCTAATAGAAGTTCCGCTTCTTCTAGAAGCATCGTGCACTCGAAGTCTTGGAAGAAAAACGTATGAGTTTGGGGATGCCACCATTCGATCAAGGCACCCATAGCCGCCCAATCTACGTTCGCGCTCTTGTAATTCTTGGCAAGCACTACAAGTCCTTGAAGATTCCACTTGGATATGAATACTTGCATGGAAAGCTTAACACTTTTTGCAAATTTACGAATCCAAGGGAGAGACGTTAATTTTCTTGGTCCAGGAAACATGAGATAATTCTGAAAATAAAAAAAGAGTTTGATGAAGAACATGAAGGAAAATTGAAAAGGAAGTTGATTGAGCTTACTTGAAGATTGGGATTTCTTCCATTAAGGTGATTCTCTATGTCGGCAAACTTCTCTAGAGACATCTTCATCTTCTTGTTTGAAGAATCCATCCCTCTTTTTCGGAGTTCCTCCTTCTTGAAGCTTGGGAAACTTGGAAACCTTGAAGAAACCTTGAAAGCTTGGAAGAAAACTCAACTTTGGATCTTTGGATTATGGTAGGATTGCTTGGGAACAACCTAGGGGTGTTTATATAGAAGGAATTGCGATCCTAGGTAGACCTTTTCCGGATTGAAAAAGGGATGTGCATTGATAGAGTTGGAATCCGAGTAGAGAACAACCAGAAACCTGTTTCTGTGAGTAAAAGGCGTCTAGGAGCACTGACGCGTTTCAATGTTGAATGGCGTCTGCGCGACACGACGCGTTTTAGCTTTTATATGATTTTCCCGAAATTTTGTGGTTTTTGGTGTTTAAATTGAATATTTATTTGGAATTACTAATGATTTTGATTGCAGGAAATTCAAGTAAAGCTGAAAATGTCAAGAAGATCTCATTGTGGAATTCAAGAAGTCCCAACCGTGGCTAAAAAGACGGTTATTTCTACCCTTGTATTATTTCATGAAAATCATTTGCATTACTATATGATAAATATTTATTAGAGTATATCAAGGACCTTGTGATTTTGATGAAACTGGAATTTGAGTTCCCCTTCAACAAAAACAGTGATAATTCCAGAGAATTCTTAATCGCACGGATAGGCCGTTGGATTATTAATTAGTGAGGACGATGGTTCCACTTTTGTGAAACGGTGCGTGGATAAAAGAGCTTCGGCTTAGCACTGAATTACAAGAATTGGTGTCTTGACTCATTAATGACAATTTGACAATATTATCCTTGATTAATTTATATTTTATTTGACTTTATATTTTTCTTTTAGCCCAGCATGCATCATATAGGACTTTGAAATCATTGTGATAAGAATTAATTACTGATTAAGTTTCAGACCATTAATCAAAATAATCCAAACATGATATGAAATATTCCATTCTGAATTTAGTATATTGATTATCTTTGAGGTTCGCTTGAAGATATCATTGGAATTCTATCCTTTCCTGGATTCTTTATCCAATATTTCTTTTTTTTCTTTTAATATCCATCATGGTTGCAGCACGTCCACATTGGCTGGCAAACGCTCCCCATGATGAAACCTACAGTGTCTACGACCTGGGGTACTTCCCACTCCGAGGAGGTTGATCGACCTTATTTTATTTCCTTGTCTACCTCATCCAGACAGGATTGATTCCATTGATTTCATTGAGCTATCTTCATTGATAATTTTGAGAAAAATTCCAATCATGTGATGTTAAGAGCGTGTCTCATCACACCTTGGCATCACCTTTTCAGTACATTCCATTTCATTTCACTCCCTTGCAAAGACGATGCCAAGGTGAGGCAGCTGTAGACACGCTAATTTTGACGTCATTTCAAGTAAATTTCATATCATATAATAATGCCTCAGAATGGTCTAATATTTAATCATTGATTAATTTTTATTGATATTTTTGAGTGTCGGATTTAACAGACATGTTTAAGTTAATCAATTAAATTGATTTTAACTCGAATTTCAGTTGAAATATGAAGAAGTCTAAAAGACGTCGACCTATGTAGACGCCATTTAGAGTTTATTCTTATTTTAACGTTTAAATTTGAATTTTAATCAATTGATTAATTAGCTAAAAGGCGTCTGTAAGAGTAGACGCGTTTTAGGTTTCCTAAGCTATTTTAACTTCTCTTCCGGATGTTTATCCTTATCTTAATTAGTGTAAAAAAACGTCTACACATGTGGACGCGTTTTACCTGATAAAGATAAAGATAAGTTTTCCCGGATATTTATCCTTATCTTAATTAATTTGAAAGGCGTCAGCCATACTGGACGCGTTTTAGATAATTACAGATAAAGATGAATTAATCAGTATTTATCTGCCGGTTAAGATGGATAAATTCGAAGTTTTTCAATGTTAATCACGAACGCAGAAGAGGTCTATAAATACCTTACATGTTGAAGAGTAAAAAAGTTAAGCGTAATTTGAAGTTAAGCGTGATCTTAAGAGAAGCATAATCTTTAGCGAGTTGAAGATCGAAGCAACGACGTCGGAACGCCGAAGCGCTGCTGTTTCCAGAAGTCGGCGTCCATTCTTCATCCAATTCAAAGCTTCATCCAGTCGGCATAAGTTTTTCATTTCTACATTTTTATTTTATATCTTCATTAATCTCATTCTTCATAATCACTCTATGCAAACACACACAACACTGCATTCTTTCAAAAACCTATTTGATAAAGGGGTTTCAAAAGCCATCCGAAAAAGTAAATTTGATATTTAGTTGCATGTTCAATACCATGATTAGAATAGATACTAGTTCTGCCTAAGTTCTCATAATTGTTTCTTTATCTCCTTTTCTTTTCTATACTATTCCTGCTACACCCAACTCAAACAACGAGAGAATCAAAAGGAGCAAATCAAGCACTCAGCAAAAGGGATTTCTGGACGATCCTCAACCTCAACCTCAACCTCAAATTTCAAATTCAACAGCAAGAACAAAAAGCAAAGAAGGGCTCTCTTTCTTCAGCCGGCTGAGGAAGGGGAACCAAGGACTCCATATCTTCCGCGTTCAAACAGGTAGGCGATCATACTTCTTTTGGAACTTTTTAGTTAAAAGTTTCTGGCGATCACTGCACTTAGTTGCTGTCTTTAATAGGTTTATTTTACACTAAAGAACCTAGATTTTTCATGATAATCACACGGTCATTCTAAGCACTCACAGCTTTTTTGGCGATCACGATGGGACTTGGTCTCGCCATCTTTTAAGTTTTTTTGTTCTTGCTATCATCAACCGGGCACCCACGGTGCACCACTTGTGTCTTTCGACACGTCCTCACCAATTGGTGAGTGTTTTAATTTAATTAATTTCCCTCGTGCACCACGTGCACACCCCAGTGGCAAGATCTTGCCATCCCCTTGATGAATTTAAAAAGCCGTTTTTGTGATGAAAATGATGTGTGATTGATTGATTTTCTAGTTATTTAGTTGGTAAATTATCCTGTTAAAAATTTGGAACTAAAAAAAAATCTACATGAGCTGATTATTTCCTGCTTTCAACCTGTTTAAGGAGGATTCAACCCAGAAAATCCTCCTGCAAAACTGTTTCTGCGAACTGAAAAGCGTCTAGGAGCACTGACGCGTTTCAAACCGCGTCAACACACCCAGACGCCTTTCAGTCTTCATATCTTCTCTGCTGTCTGCATCTGTTTTTGCGAAAAATTAAGTTCTGTTTTGAATAGCGTCGACTACCATTGACGCGATTCAGACAGTTTCTTAGTTATTTTTCAGTTTTCAGATTTTTGTGGCTTGAGTGCTAGCTACTCATTATTATTAAGCATTAGAGGCCATCCAGGCTGTTGGACATACGCATTGAGGCGAATACCCTCCTTTTCTTAGGAACACATTACTTGACGTCAGCAACTCTCTCTGATTGTGTTGGTCCCTTGATCAGACTAGAGAAGTTGGCGTTGAGACCTCCATAAGTCCCCAAAATCAAGGTATTCCTCCTTGATCATCGGGCTGGTTGTACCAATTGAAGTCCCGGTTAGATTCTGAAAGCGTTGTGAGAGAAAGCCCTAGAGAATAACGGTGGAAACTGAACTGAAACTAGGATCCTTTCCTTGAGAGAATTTGAGGTTTAATTGAATCCAAATAACTCAAAAAGGAATCTTAAAATCACGTTAAGCATCCACTTGATTGATTAATCTCCGTGCAACTTGTTTGACAAATCTTTGAAAAAAATCTAACATCATGCTGCTACGATCAGGCAGGGACTTGAGTATGGCTCAAGACGCCATCATCAACTACGAGGGAGATGCTAATGCCCCTCGGGATTCTGACTACGACTATGAGAACGGGAGAGATGCTGATGCCTCCCGTAATTCTGCCCCCATTCCATATCGACATGATGGGAACGTCCGGACCCCTCTCTTTCATCCCCATGATCGATATCCTGATCCTCCCCGCATGAATATGCGATTCCTAATCCCGATCCTGAGGGAGACATGAATCAGAATGATCCCTCATCCTCTGATCCTGTGGATCTCGTCAACGCTTTGGGAGTTCTTGCCTCCCGACGGGACCCTCAGCAGTTCGAGGCGATCCAATCGATTCCGAAGGGGAAGGCACCCATGCAGCCTGCCGAGCCGAACCCTGTGGCTCCCCCTGCTGTTCCTCAGCAACCTTCTTTTCCTCCTCCTTATATCCATCAGGCCGTGGAGGGCCTTCATATTACTTCTCGGCCAACTGGGCCGCAGCTTTCATCCTCTAGGCAACCGGCTAGACCGCAAACGCCTGCTTATCAAAATGCCCTCGGGCATGGCGGAAGCTCTGTCGGACCTCCCCTTTATTGTCCCCCCTGTCCAACGTACTCTAGGAAGCAGGCCTATCAAGTACCTCCACCTCCTCCTCCTCCCTAGGCAGATCTGACCACACAAGCATTGCTGGCCAAAATGGAGCGTATGGATGAGCAATTTAACAACCTCCAGAAGATGATGGGGGTCAAAGCTGTACCAGAAATCAACTTACCGAGCCTGCCGGTATTCCACCTACCACCCTTTGAAATGCCAGTGTACCGGAAGTACAACGGTACTGGTAACCCCTTCACACATCTAAAGGAGTTTATGTACGAATCCTCTTTCTGGCAGAACGACAAGAGGTCGTTGGCCTTTTTGTTCAGGAGATCTCTAGAGGGACCAGCCCTCGAGTGGTTCTTTTATTTAGAACCCTCCGAAGTAGAGGATTACGGTATCGTTTCACGCAAATTTATCCAACGATACCAGGACAGAGTTGCACCCTCCTTGTCCATCACTGACCTCATTGCCGAAAAGATGAAACCTGATGAGGAGTTTGTCAGTTTTGCTGACAGGTGGCGGGGCCTGGCCGAAAAGGTGAAAGACCACTTGTCCGAGTCCGAACAAGTGAAAATGTTGATTTCTAACGCCACGCCCCAATTCAAGCTAGTCCTCTCCTTGAACAATCTGACCAACATGGCAGAGCTCTATGAAAGAGCACGGTACTGCTATAATGCTTTTAAGGACGCTACATTCTCTAGCATCTTTGATCCTCACAGACCTAGCAGGCCTCCACCTCGGAAGTCTGCAGTGCCAAATTCTCCCAGCACAGGTCCGACTACTGAGGGCACGCTCTCTCATGAGCAAGTCAGTAGCATGAACAATAACTCGCCCCAGTTCGTGAGGAGTCAGCAGTAGTACCAGAGGACACCGCAGCCAAACCAGCAAGGGTACAGGCAGCAGCAGAGCCCCCATTATCAGCAACAGTATCAACGACCCCAGCAGCCGAATCAGAACCAGAACCAGCATCAGCCACAGCAGCCGCCACAAAGGCAATTGCAGAAGCAGCAGCCCCAGCAACAGCAATATCCCCAACAGCAGCAATATCAGCCGCGCGCACCGCCGGCATACCACAATGTCCCTCCTCCTGGTGATTATAACCAGCGGAGAAGACCTCCAGGCCCGAAGAGGGCGGAATACCCTGCCCTCCCAGAATCTTTGGCCGATATCTTCAGTGCTCTAATGGCAGCTAATGCCTTAGTCTTACCAAGGGAAAAGGTCGTCTGGCCTCAAAATGCCGACACGTCCAGGTATTGCTATTTCCATAGGCAACCTGGGCATACCATTGACACATGCTTCCAATTCAGAGATTATATTCATGATCTCAATGAGCAGGGCGGCATAGACTGGGAGGAGATGAAAAAGTATATATTAGCCCTGAAGGCGAGAAGACCGCAACAGCAGCAGCAAGTAAGACCACCAGCACAGGCAGCACCGCCACCAAGTATGGGCATAGTGCAGAACCCGCTCCCAGAGCACCAGAACCAAAACCAAATTGCTCCCATTCTGACGAACAGCTAGTATGAGGCTGGTCGTGGGCAACAGTGGAGGATAGAAGACTCTTCTTCTCTTTATTCAACGGGTCACATTCAGAATACTACAGAACAACCACCACGCCGCACCATCCGCATACCTAGGCCACAACCCATTACCATCACCCCTCTACCGACACCCACATATCATTCGCCCGCACCCAATAACCTAGTACCGCCACCCGCTTTCCTTAATCCCATCATGCCCCATACCACTACGCCTCCACCATATAATCCACCACAAACCAACTATGCACCCCTTTTACCATCTAGGCCATTACTCCGCGTACCATTCCCTACTTCGCCCATTACCACCACCACCTACCCAGATATGCCCTTACCATCCAGACCGCTATTATGCGTCCCATTCCCCACTTCACCAACCACTTACCCATCCACCATCCAACCATCTAGGCCTTTAATCCGCACCATGCCACCACCACCTAACCCTACCCCATCACCTACATATCAACCCTCCGCACCGCTTACGCCACCCGACTCTGCGGTACTCAAGGTGTCACCGGGATCCTCCACGGTTGAGGAACATGCGCTCCGAAGTGGAAGGATTTTCAACAAAGTCTTCCCTCAGTCCACAGTCAGAGATGGCCCATCACGGCCGACTGAGGAAGCCCATAATGAAGAGAGTGCACCAGGCACTCAATATGACTTGTTGAAACATCTGGACAGAACACCGGCACGGATCATCGTACTTGAATTGATCAAAAGGTCCAAGATTCACCAAGAAGCCTTAATGGAATACCTACAGAAGGTGATGGTCAACGAGGACGTGCCGGTAGAGAAAATTGCAGCACTACTAGTTCCTCAGGGGGATCAGCCCTCTATTACATTCCACACATCGGAACTAGCCCTCTATTATGAATCATAAGCTCCCTTTCGTTTGACCTAAAATAAAAACAAAATGGGAAATCCTACACTCCGGGTTAGCTCCAGCAACTCTACATTTTCAAGATTTTCCACTCTTTCCAAGTTACCGTGTGTGTGTGAAAATCATCCCGTCGTGACACTTTGTGGAGAGAGGGGTTAATTCAAACTTTTACTCAATTTCCTAACTCAATATAGATTAAGACTCCTTAGATGAAGCATGATAGATAAGAATTTCTGTTGGAGTGTGAAAATGAAGAAATTTTTGAAAATTTTGTGTGAAATATGAAGATTTTTTTCAAAAATTTTGTTCATTTTAAACGATTATTCAATATGCATTATGATTCTCTCCCCTAACTTGAATGACATTGTCCTTAATGGCATGGTAATGGAAAGAATTATTTAACATGAAATCCATAATAAGGAAAGATACAACTTAAGGTATGTGAGGGGCTTCTCCATGTACACCATTGTGAATGATCTTAGTTTTCTAAAAAGAAAATAAAAGAATTAGAATAAAAAAGAGGAGATTGGGTTGCCTCCCAATAAGCGCTAAGTTTAACATCTTCAGCCAGACGAAACCATGTTCATTGTGGATCACTCAGCTTCATGGATTCTAATGGATAATTTTAAAGGTTTTTAATGTAAGGTTTTACGCGTTGTCCATTAACAATGAATGTTTGTCTATTTTTTGGATCCATAATCTTGACAGCACCATGGTCAAAGGCTTTAATTACCAAGAATGGTCCATCCCATCTTGATTTCAATTTTGCATAAAACAAATGCAACCTAGAGTTAAACAGCCAGACTTTTTGGTTAGGATGAAAAGATTTCCTCACAATATATTTGTCATGAAAAGCTTTAGTCTTAGCTTTATAGATTTTTAAATTCTCATAGGCTTCATTGTGCATTTCATCTAATTCACTCAATTGTAAGGTTCTATGTGAACCGGCTTGGGCTAGGTCAAGGTTGACTTGTCTGATAGCCCAATATGCTTTGTGTTCTAATTCCACTGGGAGATGACAGACTTTTCCAAAGACTAGCCTATATGGTGACATGCCAATAGGAGTTTTGTATGCAGTCTGATAGGCCTACAAAGTATCATCCAACTTTTTGGACCAATCTTTTCTATCAGGCCTAACAGACTTTTGCAAGATATTTTTTATTTCTCTACTGGATATTTTCACTTGTCTACTAGTTTGGGGATGGTAAGGGGTAGCAAGCTTATGAGTAATCCCATATCTTTTAAGCAATGCTCGAAATTGGTAATGAGTCAAGTGCGAACCCCCATCACTAATGATAGGCTTGGGCCATCCGAACCTAGAAAAGATGTTCTTCTGAACAAATTTCATTACCACCTTATTATTATTGGTCCGGGTGGCTATTGCTTCAATTCATTTAGAAACATAATACACTGCCACCAAGATGTATTCGTATCCAAAGGATGGTGAAAAAGGTCCCATGAAATATATTCCCCAAACATCAAAAATTTCAACAACTAGGATTGGATTAAAAGGCGTCATATCTCTTTTGGCCATGTTCCCAACAGCTTGACATCTTAAGCACGTTTTACTGAACTCATATGCATCCTCGAAAAGTGTGGGCCAATAAAAACTGATTTGTAGAACTTTTGCTGCGATTTTCTTTCCTGAGAAATGGCCTCCACAAGCAAGGTTGTGGCAAAAGTTTAAGATACTTTGTTGTTCTTCTTCATGGGTACATCTACAGATGATTTGATCTGGACAAATTTTAAAGAGTTCAGGATCTTTTCAGAAATAATACTTCTCTTGAGAGAAGAATTTATCTTTTTCATTTCTTGTCCATCCTTGAGGAAGTTGGCTGGTCACCATAAAATTAACAATATGTGCATACCATGGTGGTGAAGTGTGAGATATGGCCAATAGATATTGATCAGGGAATGAATCTTTTTTGATTCATTATCTGAAATCATGATTCAGGAGAGATGGTCAGCTACTACATTCTCGGATCCCTTTTTGTCCCGAATCTCCAAATCAAAGTCTTGGAGGAGTAGGATCCACCTAATTAATCTTGATTTGGCATCTTTCTTGGTTAACAAATATTTCAATGTCGAGTGATCATAATAAATTATCACTTTTGCCCACAAAAGGTAGGAACAAAATTTCTCCAGGGCAAAAACGACAGCTAACAATTCCTTCTCTGTGGTGGTATAGTTCATCTGAACATCTACAAGCGTACGACTTGCATAATAAATCACCACGGACTTTTTATTGATTCTTTGTCCTAGTACTGCCCCTATAGCATAATCAGAAGCATCGCACATTATTTCAAAGGGCAAGGACCAATCAAGAGATTGAAGAATGGGAGCCTTGGTCAGAGCGTTCTTTAAAGATTTGAATGCCTCTAAGCATCGTTCATTAAGATGGAATGGGACATCTTTGGCTAAGAGAAGGGTTAATGGTCGAACAATTTTAGAGAAGTTTTGAATGAACCGTCGATAGAAGCTGGCATGGCTTAGAAAGGATCGAATTTGCTTTACCGAGGTAGGTGAAGGAAGATTGGAAATTAGGCTAACCTTGACTTTGTTCACCTCAATACCTTTTCTAGAAACTATATGACCCAAACTATGCCCTCTTTTACCATGAAATGACTCTTCTCCAACTTAGAACCAAATTAGTCTCTATGCATCTTCCAAGTACTTTTTTCAAAATTTCCAGACAAATATCAAATGAGTCCCAAAATATTGAAAAATCATCTATAAATACTTCGAGGAACTCTCCCACCATGTCCGAAAAGATTGCCAACATGCATCTTTGGAAAGTTGCTAGTGCATTACATAGTTCAAATGACATTCTTCAGTAAGCAAATGTGCCATATGGGCAGGTGAATGTGGTCTTTTCTTAATCTTATGGGTAAATAGCACTTGATTGTAGCCTGAATACCCATCTAAAAAGCAAAAATATTTTTGACCCGCCAGTTTTTCTAAAATATGATCAAGAAACGGGAGTGGGAAATGATCTTTCTTTGTCATTGTATTCAATTTTCTGTAATCGATACAAACTCTCCACCCCGTGGTTAGCCTAGTAGGCATTTCTTCACCTTTATCATTTCTCACCACAGTTAATCCAGACTTCTTTGGTACCACTTGGGTTGGGCTTACCTACTTACTATCAGATATTGGGTATATAATACCCACATCTAACCATTTCACCACTTCTTTCTTGACCACTTCCATCATGATGGGATTCAATTTTCTTTGCATCTCTCTATTAGGCTTAACATTATCCACTAGATAAATGTAATGCATGCATGTGGTTGGACTTATTCCTTTCAAATCAGCTATAAACCACCCTATGGCTTCTTTGTGAGTTTGGAGGACTTCAATATGTTGTTCCTCCTGGGTAGGGTTAAGATCAGCTGCTATGATCACAGGCAAGGTTTCGGACAGAACCAAAAAGACATATTTGAGGGAGTTCGGTAAAGATTTAAGTTCCAACTGGAGAGAGACCTGGAGGGATAAGGGAGTAGGTTCTGGATTGAGTTCAGGTAGAGGTTCAACCTTATTGGGTTGCTAGGCCTTTTTACTCAAATCAGATGTGGACATTAGCTCCTCTACTTCTTCAAATTGGGTCAATGGGAATGTTTCTAAGATGTTATCAATTACATCAATTGCGACCCAATCTTCTCCATCTTGCATATGTCCGGATGCCTTGAAAATATAAGGGATATTTTGTGATCCCCAAAGGAAATATCCATCAACCCCGACTTGCAATTAATGATAGCATTAGCAGTAGCCAAAAAAGGACGGCCCAATATAATCGGGCTATTTTTCAAATGTTGAACGGGCTCCATATTAAGGATGATAAAATCAACTGGAAAGTAACAAGAATTGATCCTGACAATGACATCTTCCACCATTCCTCTCAGTGTCCTAAGAGATCTATCAGTAAGTTGTAGGATCATCGGAGTCGGTTTCACTTCTCCTATCTCAAATTTTTCATAAATTGAAGTGGGCAATAGATTCACACTTGCCCCAAGGTCCAATAACGCCTTATCAAAGGAAGTTCCTTCAATAACACAAGAGATAAGTGGAGCTCAAGGATCTTTCATCTTTTTGGGCAATTGGTTGAGTAAAATGGTACTCATTTCTTCAGACAAAAAGACCAAATTTGGCATACGCCGGCACATGTTGAATGGCATCTACTAGAGGTATGTTACTGTGGACTTGTTTAAATAAGACCATTAAATCTTCAATGCGGGTTTGGATTTGATGCTTTCTTCTCTCTTTGCCCATTTCTAAAGCATGTGGGAAAGGAATTTTGGGCTTATAATTCTCAAGAGATTCCTTAACTCTTTGTTTCCCTTCGTCCTGATTATGAATGATATTAAGCTCTTCATCCTCTTCATCTTCTTCTTCATCCTGATCTAAGTTAACCTGATTAGATCCTTTGTTTGGATAAGGATTTGGCAAAACTTTACCACTTCTTAAAGCCAAAATTGCTTTCGCATTTTCTACCTGAGGGCCTCTTGGTGGATTTGGGCCCATTTGAGGTTGGGTCTAAGGAATAGGTAGAAGTAGTTGCTGTTGTAAGCCTGGAGGATAATTTCGTGGGTTTGTAATGGGTTGGCTAGGTAATGGGCCTACTTCTCTCCTTATGGTTGTATCAGCCATTTGGCCTAATTGGACTTCTAATTTTGAAATGGATTGTTGTTGGAAGATGACCAATTGTTGCAATTGTACTGCTGTTGTTGTTGGTTCATGAGTAATTGTTGCAGTATATTGCACTTTTCATCATTTTGATTTGATGGCTGAGAATGTGGAATTTGATATGAAGGTTAAGAGAACATGTTTTGATTGTTACTGAGCTGAAAATAAGGAGCTTGGGATTGGGATTGGGTAGATTGACCCTTATTGAAGGCTTGATTTGGATAATAATTCTATTAGTGGGCCTTGTTCTGAAAGTTTTGTGTTTATTGGTTTGGAGCTTGGGCTTGTTGAGGTTTCCATGAGAAATTTATGTGATTTTTCCAGCACGGGTTGTAGGTGTTAGAATATGGATCATGGTTGGGCTTTGAATAACCTTGGGTTGCTTAGACTTGTTCTTAGATGAAAGGTGGTAATTGGGTTGCCGTAGGACACTTACTGACATGGTGAGTTGGGCTAGTACAAAGACTTCAAGCTTCCTGATAATATGGACAAGGTTATGAGTATGGTCTTGATGGTGATTGGATATTAGATCCTTGATTGTTCGAAGCTAGAACTTGGTCTAACTTTTGGGCCATTAGATCCATTTTACTCATTTGTTGGATTAGAAGGTCCACTTTGTCCAGCTTTTGGGCTATTGCATTGATATCCATCCTAGAAACAAATTCTCCTCAGTTTCTGATTTCATAAATTCCAGTTCGTTTGGATGCTCCTACTAATCTTTCATATGATGAAAGGGATGCATGATTTATTGAATTCTCACTTAGCATTTCAAACAAATCGTATGCCTCTTCCTCACTTTTGCTCATGAATGCTCCCCCACAAGATGTATCCACCATTTGCTTATATTGTCCGTCCAAACCTTTATAAAATGCCTACACAATTTGTCATCTAGATAGTCTATGATGTGGACATTTCCTAAGCAATTCTTTTAATCTTTTCTATGATTTATAGATCTACTCACCAGGTAATTGTGAAAATCTGGTTATGGCTCGTCTCATGGTATTGGTTCTTTCTATAAGATAGAATTTCTTCAAGAACACTTGTTGCATTTCAGGCTAGGTTCTAATGGGCTTCCCTATTGTACCAAACCAGTATTTGGCCTTGTCCTTAAGAGAGAAACGAAATAAGGTTAGACGAAGGTCATCTTCCGTGAAATCTTGCATTTTCATGGTAGAAAAGATCTCAAAGAACTCATCCAAATGTTTATATAGATCTTCATTAGTATTCTCATAGAAAGATGGGAGCATTTGGATGGTACTGAGCTTGATCTCATAATGGCTTGCATGGGTATCGGGCAATTGAATACAAGATGAAGGGTTATAGTCTTGAGCAAAGAAATATTCCTTCATCTGTTTTGGCATTTCTTGATTATTGCCAACCACTTGATGTTGAAGATGACTTTGATGACGTAGGTATCTCTCAATTTCTTGAATGGGATTGATAATTTCTGGATTTTGAGATCTTCCACCTAGCATACACTGGACGAAGAAAGAGAAGAGGATTTGTTTTTGTTTTTATTTTTATTTATTTATTTTTAATTTTTTTATGTAAAGACAAACAAGTTGAAAACAATTAACCTAATGACCTAAGTGCAACCTAGACCTAAAGATGATTTTTCTCATAAAGTAACTAGAATTCGTTGTGAATCACACCCACAAAGGATCAACGGCCAGGTAAGAGGTGGGGTAGTGGGAGGCTCCGCTTACTTTCGTAGGGACCTAATTAAATAACCACTTTCCCGTTTAGGTGTTTATTTTTGTAACCTCTAGCCTAGACACCGGTGTCCAAAGTAGAAACAAATTCACAACTTGGTCCAATCACAGTGTGAACCCTAGGTTCAATTTCTAATTGATTTTATTAGGCTTGGGAAATGCAAGATGAAGTGTTGGTGGTTTGTGGGCCAAGGGAGGGTGATGATGTTAGTCTTAAGTAGCCTACAAGCCAATCTAACTATGTAAATCTCGTTCGTTTATTAATATAAATGGCATAATATTCATTATGTGTAATTCGTATTGTTATCGTCTCATAATGAAGTCTATGAATATGTGCGATAGTGATTAGATTATGATGAGATCATACTAATGAGACTGATCACTTAAACACACATACTCTTAATAGTTCATAGTCGGAGGATATCCAAGAAGGACATTAGATATCCAGTTAGATTAGTACATATTACTCCCGCTCATAAGATGAGGGTGACTGATCTCATAGCCACTTGTATGGAGACACTAAGGCGAATCTATTGTCGCCTGATTCTATAGTCACTTGATTCTATTGTCGCAGTTGCGTAGATGGTCCTCGGACCTGAGACACCAAGGACACTTTGTCGGTGGACTTCTATGCTTTGACCTTGGTTTATGAATATCTAACCACAGGATTCTAAACAGCCAAGGATCGGGTACAGCGTAATACCATCGAAGGAAATTAAGTGTCAATAAGGAATCATTCACTCTCGGTACTTAGAGAGAGAATGCTCTAGGAAGGATGCGCGGAAGTCCCTGGCCAGGGTGGACGATAATATCAGGAAAGGAGTTTTCCGATATTATATGGCAACATCCAATCTAACTGAGTCGATCGGTTAGGGTTTGATAGTATACCATATCCTGAGTTAACTCGAGAGCATTGTACGAATGAAGGATTATATCCACACAGTAACTGTCGGCGGAAAGATTCCAAAAGTGGGTTACTTAACCCCGATATCTTCTGGGTTCATGCGATGTTGCTTGGCACCCCACGTGATCGAAGGTCTGACCGAATGTGATGTGCAACATTAATTCGATTGATTAATTAATTAATATGAGTTATTAATTGATTAATCAGGCCAGTGAGAAGTCACTGGGCTTATTGAGCCATTAACCGGACTGGTTATTGGGCCTAGAGGGTCACACGCAAATGATTCTCAAGCGATGGATAATAAGTAGATTTTATATTAAATCGGGGGTTTTTATGAAAAACCGCGTGGTTAATATAAAGTATAGTGAACGGACTAAGTAGACCATGCTGCTTCTCAACCCTAGCCGCCCCCTCCTCTCTTCCTCTCTCTCTCTCTCTAGCGCCCCAGGCCGAACACGTTCTCTGGGTCTGCTCCGCTGCTTATCTGTCTCCCGTCCGACGAAAAATCGTCCGCACGTTGCGGCGAACGGTGGAGGCTTCGTGGGCTTCGAAGAACGAGGAACCGTGAGGATATCCACCGAGAGGAGGATCCCGTGGACTTCGCTAGAGCCTAGGCGCTTGCGCGGCTAGCGGTGTCACACTGACGGAGCCAATCGGTTGCGGATTCGAATCCGCGCACGGTAATGTTCGCTTACCGTATTTCCGATTTTGTTTTATTTGAAACGGGAACATATCGTTGTTTTAATTATTTTTATTTTCCGTGAGCGATCCGGAGAAACACGAGAACCCAACAGTGATATCAGAGCCAGGTTCCACTGTTTCTCGTCCCGTTTCAATCTCTAAATCAAATTTTCCATGATATTATTCCATGCAATTTTAAGTTTATGCAAAGTTCATAATCATGTGATGATTAGTGTGAATAGATTGCTATTTTTGTGTAAAATTAATTTTATGTTTGGGGATTTGGAGTTCTTCTTGTGATAAAGAACGAGATTTATTATTGCTTTGTTCGGGCTTCCCAAGTATTGGGGAGGTGAGTCGGCTCCCCAGATCCTCCTTAAAGGGGTCACCGGTCACCACTGGGCATCAAGGCCGCTGCCAAGAACCCTCCAAAGGGGGCCGGAGATGGGGCGATGTTCTTCCCTTTTCGGTTTCGAATGAACAAGAGGAAATATATATATATATATATATATATATATATAAGAGGGTGGCTCGGTTTGCAGATGATAGGAGGGGCCACCGGCGACCCTGCCGGCGCCGACGGCGTCGTAGGCACTGGGGTGACGGCCGGCGGGGCCGGACACCGGCCGCGGGGTGGCCCTGCCACCTCCCCCCGCCATCGGCCACCACCTGCAAGGAAATACCAGGATTAGGGCGTCGGGCGTTTGGGGAGGAAGGAGGTTCAGGCGAGCCGGTCGACCCCGACCCGGTTAGACTGGGCCGGGCGCAAGCAGTCTGGGCTAGTCCGGGGGATTCGCCCGGGTCCGGCCCCATGGCCGAGCCAGGGGCTCGAACCAGTTGCCCAAGTGGCTAGGTCGAGGTCATTTTTAAACCCCATCTCCAAACCCCTAATTAAAACCCTTATGACCCAATTAAAATCTAATTAGACTAAAATTTTAAAATTTAAAACTGTTTTGAAAAATTAAATATTTATCTAATAATTTGAAATTGGGTTATTTATGTTTTTGAATCATTTTAATTAACAATTAGTTGCTAATTAATTAGGGCTAATTATTAGTTTAATTGTTAAATTAATAATTAATCTTAATTTAACTAATTTAAGAGTTAAATTAGTATTTAATAATTATTAGTCAAAGTGTTAGATTATTAATTATTAAATCATCTAATTGTTGATTAAGTAAAGTTAGTTATTAATTTAAGTGTTAAATTAATAATTAATTTAAATGACTAAACTAGGTGTTAAATAAGTTGCCATTGATTAATTACTGTTAATTATTACTTTAAGAGTTAAATTAATGATTAACATTAATTATTTAATCTAAGAGTTAGATTAACACTTTTTGTTAATTAAAGTTAATTGTTAATTTAAGTGTTAAGTTAATGATTAATTTTAAATTAACTAATCTAAGGATTAGATCATAAATTATTAAATAATTAGTGTTAATTATTGGTTTAAGAGTTAAATTAGTAATTAACATTAGTTAATTAATCTAAGAGTTAGATTAGTAGCTAACAGTTAATTAGAGTTAATTAATAATTTAAGTGTTAAATTAATAATTAACTTTAGAGGACTAATCTAATGGTTAGATTACTAATTAATTATTAATAGTCTAATTGTTAGATTATTAACATTGTTTAATCTAAATGTTAGATTGTTTTAATTATTAGAATTATTCTAATGGCATGGAATAATCTGGAACTATTAATTTAGAGTGTGTGCACATGTGATGTGTGTTTAAATGCTTTTAAATTTGATTTAATTGCATGATTAAATTAATTAAATGAGTTTTTCAAAATTCAAATACCAATTTTTGATTGGATCCTAGCTTTTTGAAAGTCAAAATTATTTATTTTGAAAAACTCTTTTGTTTAAGTTATGCGATGCGCTTATCATGTGTGGAATGTTTAAAACATACGGTGGTCATGGATATATATTTTTAAATTATTCATGTGATGAATGATGCATGTGGATCGTGGATGTATGTTTGTATATTTAGTAATTGTTAATACATAGAGGTCTGCGTACCTCTCTCTCTCTTTCATACTCTAATTTACTTCTACCTCTATCTCTCTTGTACTCGCCATAAGGCCTTCTTCAACTTACATGTAATTCTAGAATTATTGTAATCTCATCGAGGCAACCGAAGAAGGAACAATGACGATCCACAACTGCTACCAGGAAAGCATAAAGATGAAGATCCTTTGCCTTTTGAGTTTGCAGGTTATCTAATGTAAATGTTATATTAGATTTAGTGTGCGTTTGATTGTTGGCTCCAATCAAACCATTTTGCTATTCATTACCACAATAAACATGTATGAGATGCAATGTTTTTCTTTTTGATTGTGAATCAAAGTTGGTATAGTATTTAGTAAATATATACGATATATTTATATACTATCACCTAAGAGAGACTAAGATAAAAATTATCTAAAATCCTCGTTTAAATTCTAAGCCGTAACGTGAGTAGTTAAGAACTTACTACGTGATCCACCATCGTTATAGTCACATGATTCGAATTACTTTAGGCATGTTTGTTGTGCTACCACAAGGCCTGTTTAATTGTAAGGAGAGACTGTGGTTATGGCATTAGATGCCTATATGATCGGGGTAGAGGAACTATGTAGCTTTCTTGTGCTATCCACAAGGGCTGCATACAAATCTATGCTCGTTGAGTAACGATGGTTAGCTTAGATCAGAATTAGTGGCTTGTTGTGCTATCCACAAGGCCATTAAATCTCTGGGGATCAAAGATATGATCGGATATTGCAAGGAGTTGAAAGTCCCATGAGATGGGTGCTCTTTATTGTTTTACAGCTTTCTTGTGCTATCCACAAGGTTGTACTGCAAGTCATTAAGATTCTGATCCCCACAAGGATATTGTCGGCGTCTCCTGTTCTGTCTAGCTGAGGGTTATACAGTCCGTCGAAAATTAGTGGGTGTTAAAACTTGATTAAAAGACCATTTCTTGTTTTAAATTTAATAATTGAACATCTGCTAAATAGATTACTCATCTTATGTGGGGAAATATGTTGTCGAATAACCCACTCTGAGGTATACCTGATGTCAAACTTTTGACTAGCCTGAACTACTCGGATTGGCTCAGAAACCTGAACAATGTCTTTAGATCTGAGTACATTGTCTATGTCCTTGGGACTGATCTTCCTACTGAACCGACATTAGATGCCACTGAGGCAGAGATGATCGCTTATGATAAAAGGTCGAAGGACAAAGGCAAAGGAGTAGTAAAGGGTGACTACTTCTACTGTAAGCAACAGGGTCATTGGAAGAGGAACTACAAGGAGTTCCTTAGCAATAAAGCTCATGGAAAGGTGAAGCTATTAGAAGCTTCAGATATCTATATGATAGATATCAACTTGTTAATTAGAGATTCAACATCTTGGGTATTAGATACCGGATGTGCTTCTCATATCTGTCATGATGTGCAGATGCTGACAAGTAAGCGTAAGCTGAGAAAAGGCGAGGTGAAATTAAGGCTAGGAAATGACGCAAAAGTTGCGGCAGTTGCTGTAGGGACAGCAAATCTTAGGCTTCCATCGGGAGACGTCTTATCATTGGAAGATTGTTATTATGTTCCTAATATAATAAAGAACATCATATCGATATCTTGTTTAGACAAGATAGGATAGAGGTTGACTATGGAGAACAAAAGTTGTTCGATTTATTATGGTAATAAATCAATTGCTTCGGCACCTTTAGTCAACGGTCTATATCTTTTAGATGTTTCTTATTACAATCTTCACATTGATAAGGCTCTTAGGAAGAGCAAGAATTGTGTGAACCAAGACTACATGTGGCATTGTAGACTTGGACACATTGGTGAAAGCAGGCTGCAAAAGTTGCATAAACATGATTATTTAACCACATTCAATTATGAATCGTTTGCGACATGTGAGTCTTGCCTTATGGGAAAGATGGCAAAATCTCCATTTACAGGACATGAAAAATATGCTAAGGACATTCTGGAACTAATCTATTCAGATGTATGTAGTCCAATGTCCACCCAAGCCAAAGGTGGATTTTCATACTTCATTACGTTCACCGATGACTTCTCAAGATTCAGCTATGTGTACTTAATGAAGTACAAATCGGAAGCATTTGAGAAGTTCAAAGAGTTCAAGAATGAGGTATAAAAGCAGGCATAAAAGAGTATTAAAGCTTTTCGATCAAATCGAGGAGGAGAATACTTGAGTACTAGTCTCACGCAATTCTTAAAGGATAATGATATTCTTTCTCAGCTAACCCCTCCATATACACCATAGATGAATAGTGTATCTGAAAGGAAGAATCACACCTTGTTGGACATGGTGCGATCCATGATGAACTTTTAGGGATTACCAGTGTCCCTCTAGGGGTATGCTCTGAAGTCAGTAGCATACTTACTGAACAGAGTACCCACCAAGTCTGTGACCTCTATTCCATATAAGATATGGAAAGGCAGGAAACCAAAATTTAAACATGTTAAAGTCTGGAGTTGTCCTACTCATGCAAAGAGGCATGATCCAAACAAGATGGAATCACGAATTGATAAATGTAGGTTTGTGGAATATCCAAAGGAAATCTTTGGATACTATTTTTAAGATCCTGGTGAACAAAAGATGTTTGTCGTTAGGAAAGCTGTCTTTCTGGAAGAAGAATACCTTCTCCAGAAGGACAGTGGGAGTAAAATAGTATTGGAAGAGGTTCCAGATCCCCAAACAGCCGCAATATCATCAGATGAGATATTAGTTCCTGAATTTGTTCAGATATACACATATGAGCCTTATAGATCTGGTAGATTTACGATATGTAGGACATATCATTGAATGTGAGTCTAAGGTGGAATATAATGAGGATGATGATCCTGAAACCTACCAGGAGGCCATAGAAGGCCCAGAAGCCGAGAAATGGCGAGAAGCCATGAACTCAGAAATCCAGTCCATATATACCAAACCAGTTTGGAACTTGGAGGACTTGCTCGAGGGTATTGTACCCATTGGGTGCAAATGGATCTTTAAAAGAAAGATCAGTACTGATGGACGAATCGACACTTACAAGGCAAGGTTGGTGGCAAAGGGATATCGTCAAAGGCAAGGAATTGACTATAATGAGAGTTTCTCACCAATTGCCATGATAAAGTCGATCAGAGTTTTACTCGTCATAGTTGCACACTTCGACTTCGATGTGAAGACTGACTTCCTCAATGGTAATCTAGAGGAAGAGGTATATATGATACAACCTGAAGATTTCACATCCAAAGAGTTTCCAGATAGAGTGTGCAAGCTTCAGAGGTCCATTTATGGACTGAAGTAGGCTTTCTAGAACTAGAATATAAGATTTGATGAAGCTGTCAAGTCTTATGATTTCATTAAGAATGAAGATGAGCCTTGTGTGTACAATAAGACCAGTGGGAGTGTAGTCCCCTTCTTAGTTCTTTACGTAGATGACATACTACTAATTGGGAATGATGTAGTTATGATGTCATCGGTAAAGATCTGGTTGTCGAAAAACTTTTCCATGAAGGATTTGGGAGAAGCATCCTACATATTGGGAATACAGATCTATAGAGATAGGTCAAAGAGGATGCTTGGAATGACCCAATCTTTGTATATAGATACCATTGTCAAAAGGTTTGGCATGAAAAATTCCAAGAGAGGTCTCATACCGATGAGACATGGAATTAATCTCTCAAAAGAACAGTCTCATAAGACTTCTAATGAGAGGGCATTCATGTATGCCATCACACGGCCTGATGTAGCATATGCTCTAAGTGTTACGAACAGATTTCGAGTTAATCCCGGTGAAGAGCACTGGAAGGCAATGAAATGTATCATTAAGTTCTTGAGAAGAATTAAGGATATGTTTCTTGTCTATAGAGGAGGTGACTTGAAACTGCGATGTTTTACTGACTCGAGTTTCCAGTCAGATCCAGATGATAGCTAGTCTACATCTGGATTTGTATTTACTTTGAACGGATGCGCAGTGTGTTGGAAGAGTTCTAAACAAGCAACCACTGCAGATTTGACAACTGAAGTTGAGCACATCGCTGCAGCTAAAGCCGCCAAGGAAGCAGTGTGTTTGAAGAAGTTCATCATTGACCTTGACATAATTCCCTACATCTCTGATCATGTTCCGCTGTTGTGCGACAAAAATGGAGCTATTGCATAAGTGAAGAGCCGCGGTCTCATCAGATATCGAAAGATATTCTAAGGTGCTTTCATCTTATCAGAGAGATCATTTCCAGAGGAGATGCAGTGAAGGAAAGAGTTCTATCCGCCGATAATGTAACAGATCCACTGACGAAGCCACTATCTCAAAATGTGTTTGCCCTTCACTTAGAGTCTATTGGATTAGTGCATAAAGGTGATTAGCTTTAGTCCAAGTGGGAGATTGTTAGTCTTAGGTGGTCTGCAAGCTAATCTGACTATGTAAATCTCGTTTGTTTATTAGTATAAATGACATAATAATCATTATGTGTAATTCGTATTGTTATCGTCTCATAATGAAGTCCATGAATATGTGCGATAGCGATCAGATTATGAAGATATCATACTAATGAGACTGATCACTTAAACACATATTCTTAATAGTTCCTAGTCAGAGGATATCCGAGAAGGACATCGGATATCCGGTTAGACTAGTATAGATTACTCCCGCTCATAAGATGAGGGTGACTGATCTCATAGTCACTTATGTGGAGACACTAAGGCGAATCTATAGGTACTCATTAGAGAATGAGTTCATTGAACTAATCTGTATGAATCGTTGGATGGTATTGTACCTCACTGTCAACCAGCTTGATTTTATTGTCGCAGTTGCATGGATGGTCCTCGAACTTGAGGCACAAAGGACACCTTGTCGGTGGACTTCTGTGCTTTGACCTTGGTTTATGAATCTCTAACCATGGGATCCTAAGCAGCCAAGGATCGGGTACAACAGAATATCGTCGAAGGAAATTGAATGTCAATAAAGAATCATTCGCTCTCGGTACTTAGAGAGGGAATGCTCTAGGAAGGATGCGCAGAAGTCTCTGACCAGGGCGGACGATAATATTGGGAAATGAGTTTTTCGATATTATACGGCAGCATCCAATCCAAGTGAGTCGATCGGTTAGGGTTTAACAGTACACCATATCCTGAGTTGACTCGAGAGTATTGTACGAATGAAGGATAATATCCACGCGGTAACTATCGGCGGAAAGGTTCCAAGAGTGGGTTACTTAATCCCGACACCTTCCGGGTTCACGCGGTATTGCTTGGCACCCCACGTAATCGGAGGCCCGATCGAATGTGATGTGCGACATTAATTCGATTAATTAATTAATTAATATGAGTTATTAATTGATTAATCAGGCCAGTGAGGAGTCACTGGGTTTATTAGGCCATTAACCAGATTGGTTATTGGGTCTAGAGGGTCACATGCAAATGATTCTCAAGGCGATGGATAATAAGTGAGTTTTATATTAAATCGGTATTAAATCGGGGGTTTTTATGAAAAACTGCGTGGTTAATATAAAATGTAGCGAACGGGCTGAGCAGACCATACTGCTGCTCAACCCTGGCCGCCCCCTCCTCTCTTCCTCTCCCTCTCTCTAGCGCCCCAGGCCGAACACGTTCTCCAGGTCTGCTGCGCCGCTTTTCTGTCTCCCGTCCGACGGGAAATCATCCGCACGTTGCGGCGATCGTTGCGGCGAACGGCGGAGGCTTTGTGGGCTTCGAAGAACGAGGAACCATGAGGATATCCACCAAGAGGAGGATCCCGTGGACTTCACTAGAGGCCGGGCGCTTGCGCGGCTAGGGGTGTCACACCGACGGAGCCAATCGGTCGCGGATTTGAATCCGCACGCGGTAATGTCCGATTACCATATTTCTGGTTTTGGTTTATTCGAAACGGGAACGGATCATTGTTTTAATTATTTTTATTTTCTGCTGCGTGAGCGATCTGGAGAAACATGAGAACCCAACAGATGAAATCTCCACCTTATCTTGTTATGAAAATTCCCTTAAAGTATTTCAACAATGAGATGCTCACCACAATTCAAACAAGTTTGTTCTATGCAAAAATAAAATGACAATGCATGGACATGTTAATGGCACAATTGAGAGAAACTCACCTTGCTTCCCGCCCTCTTCAACATAAATTAAAATTACAAAAATTAAAAACTAATGCATTCCTAAATGATGTATGTCCTAAAACATGAAAGTTTGATTTCTAATCTTGAAATGATTTTTTTTTTCTGATTTTTTTTTTAATTAATGGATGCTATGCGAATTCTAACAAAATCTGAAAAATAAAAAGAAAATAAGTGATAAGTTGGAACAAACTCACCAATTTGAAGTTTTTCTTTTCTTTTTAACCTTTTTTTTTTCAAAATACCTGCAAGAGAAGAAAATAAATGTGAGTATGGATATACACAAATGAACTCAAAATTATCAAAATTAAGAATCTAAATCCCCGGCAACGGCGCCAAAAGTTGATGCGTATTTAAATGCCGTCGTTAAAGCACAAAACCACCAATCTTAAAGTCCAATTCTCAACAAAAATAAAGATGTAGCACTTAGGTGAGATCGGGTTGAATCCACAGGAAAATACATTTTTTAACTTTGAAAATCTTGAGTTTTTAGCAAAAGTTGTTCATAAGTGTGATTTTTAGAAACAAATTTAGAAAATATAACCTCCTAATTACCAGAATTTATTTATGCACCTAAAATATTAAAACACCTATTTCCTATTAAGAAAATACTATTTAGGACACTATTGGTGAGATTAAACAAAATAGGTGCACCTAACTAAATAACCTAAGTCTAGAAAAGTAATAAAAATATCCACAAGAAAACAAAAAAAAAACTTGACCACTATTAATGAAATAACAAGGATTAAAATGGTTTCTTAAAACAAAAGTAAGAGAGATGCCACCTAATTGCTAAACACTTGAAACAAATTAATTAAAACATGAATAACAGAGAGGCCACAATGAAAGGTAGGGCACGGGCCCAACAGGAGTTGCTGTCTCGGGTGGGCAACGTGCGGACGATTTCCCGTCGAACGGGATTCGGAGAAGCGGCGGAGCAGAATTTATCACAATATTATAAGGGAAATATCATGAGAATCAATTTTCAAATCAATATCGATGCAAGTTCAATAGCCACATGACATCTGTTTAAATATAGACATGATACATTATAAACAGATCATTTAATCCGGGTTCATCATCTAGCCATCCATAGATCCCAAAGGGTCATTTCATATGGGGCAATATAATGTTTTTAATTATACATTCATATTCTATGTCATGCTGCTAGTCTTCCATGTCACATTAATAACATGGGGTCATCCATAGCTCATACCATCCCATGTCTATATCATCACTCATAAATGATCTATTAAGCAACTAGTCGATGAAGCACTATATTTAAATCATCTATAGACATGGTCCATACATGTAAGAATTAAGTAAATCAATCAAGAAGACTCACAAGCAATGACTCGCGCTACGGCTTAGAATTTGTTATGAAGGTTTTATTTATTTAGTTTGGTCTCATCCTAGGTGATAGTATATAAATATATCATATATATTTACTAAATACTATACCTGCTTTGATTTATAGTCAAAAGAAAACATTGCATCACATACATGTCTAGTGTGGTCATGGATAGCATAATGGGATTGACTAGAGCCAACAGTCAAATGCACACACAATCTAACACAACAATTATATTAGATAACCTACAAACACATAGGCAAGAGATCTCTATCTTTTCGCCTTCCTGGTTGCAGCTGTGGATCGTCCTCGCTCCTTCCTCGTTTGCCTCGATCAGTTTACACTAATTCTAGAATTACACGTAATTAGAAGAGAGCCTTATGGCGAGTACAAGAGAGAGGGAGGTAGAAATACATCAAAGAATAAGAGAGGGAGAGATGCGCATATCTCTATTTATTAACAATTAATAAACATCCATCATTCATCTACGATCCACACAAACACATCATTTATCACATGAACAATTAAATAAGTGCATATTCATGACCACAGTGTGTTTTAAACATCCCACACATGATTCAGCGCATCACATGGCTAAAATAAAAGAGCTTTCAAAATAAATAATTTTGGCTTTCAAAAAGCTGGGGTCCAATCAAAATTGGTATTTAAATTTTGAAAACTCATTTTATTAACTTAACATGCAATTAAATCAAAATTTAAAAGCATTAAACACACATCACATGCGCATACACTCCAAATTAATAATTCCAAATCATTCCATGTGAATTAGAATAATTCTAATAATCTAACACTTAGATTAAACCCCATTAGTAATATAACAATTAGACTATTAAAGACTAATTTAACTCTTAGATTAATCCAACAAAATTAATTAATAATTTAACATTTAAATTAATAATCAACTATAATTAATTATTAACTACTAATCTAACACTTAGATTAGCCAATTAATGTTAATTATTAATTTAACTCTTAAACCAATAATTAACACTAACTAATTAATAATTAATTAATCTAACTCTTAGATTAAATAATTAAAGTTATCATTAATTTAACTATTAAATTAATGACTAACATTAATTAATTAACAACTACTAATTTAACATTTAAATTAGTCATTTAAGTTAATTATTAATTTAACAATTGAATTAATAACTAACTTAAATACTAATTAACAATTAGCTGAGATAATAGTTAATAATCTAACAATTAGACTAATAACTATTAATAACTAATTTAACATTTAAATTGGTTAAATCAAAATTAATTATTAGATTAACATTTAATCTAACAATTAACTTTAATTGATTAGAGCTAATAGTCGATTAGCATGATATAATATTATTATGCCCAAATAAATAAAACTGGATAATAATATAAATTTTAAAACATATTTTAAACTTAAATTAAAAACCAGACTTCATTTATTAAATGGGCCATTGGGGTTAAATAGGGGTTATAAAGAGAATAGGGCTCAGCCATCTGGCTGAGCCATAGGGCTCGGGCCTTGGCCGAGCCAGGGCTCGGACCAGGCGCCCACAGTGGGCGCCTGGCTCGAACCTGGTTCGACCAGGGCCCCAGACCCGGTTCGGGCCCGTCCGACCGGCTCGGGATCGGGTCTCCCCCACCCTAACCCTAACCTCCCTTTTACAGGTTGCAGGGTGCGGCGTCTGGCGGCGGGGAGGAGCTGTAGGGCTCCGGCAGTTGGGCCACCAGCGCCGCCCTGCCCCACCGGCGGTGCCCCCGGCGCCGGCAGGCACGCCAGTCAACTCCAGTTAGGGGCATTAATCGAGCCCCAAAAACCCCCAGATTTCTGATTTTACAGCGTTTAAGATGATCTTTAGGCTCGATTTTGCAGCTCTTCAAGGCCACCCTGGCGCCGGCTATCATGCCCGGTGGGTAGTGGTGACTATCACCAAGAGATCCGGAGATCTGGCCCGCCATCCCAACGCTTGGGAGGCATGTACGAAGCCGCCAAAAAGCCTTGGTTCATCATCTCATGAAGAACTCCGAAAACCCCAAAATTGATTTCGAAAATTGCAGAATATTAATCAAATTAACCGTATTTATCACATGAACACAGATCTAACAATTAATCGAAGTTAAAGCATGGAATAACACATGGAAAAATTAATTTGGAGATCGAAACGGGACGAGAAACAGTGGAACATGGCTCTGATACCACTGTTGGGTTTCTCGGGCTTCTCCGGATCGCTCACGCAGCCGAAAATAAAATAAAACAGCGATCCGTTTTCCCGTTTTGAAAAACTAAAATCGATTATCGGATAATCGAAGTTCTCACCGTGTGCGGATTCGAATCCGCAATCGTTCGGTTCCGTCGGTGCGACACCGCAAGCCGCGCAAGTGCCCGGCCTCTAGCGAAGTCCACGCGATCCTCCTCGCGACGGATATCCTCACGTTCATCGTTCTTCGCAGCCCACAAAACCTCCGCCGGTCGCCGCAACGATCGCCGCAACGCGCAGACGATTTCCCGTCGAACGGGATTTGGAGAAGCGGCGGAGCAGATCTAGATCTGTCTGGACGCCAGAGAGAGAGAGAAACTGAGGAGGGGCGGCTAGGGTTAGCAGCAGCTTGGCCTGCTCAGCTCGTTCGCTATGTTTTATACTAACCGCGCGGTTTTTCATAAAAACCCCCGGTTTATATAAAACCCACTTATTTATCCATCGCCTTGAGAATCATTTGCGTGTGACCCTCTAGGCCCAAGTACCAGTCCAGTTAATGGCCCAACAAGCCCAGTGACTCCTCATTGGCTTTATTAATCAATTAATAACCCTTTATTAATTAATTAATCAATTGAATTGATGTCGCACATCGAATTCGACCGAGCCTCCGATCACGTTGGGTGCCAAGCAACACCGCGTGAACCCGGAAGGTATTGGGGTTAAGTAACCCACTCTTGGAACCTTTCTGCCGACAGTTACCGCGTGGATATAATCCTTCATTCGTACAATGCTCTCGAGTCATCTCAGGGCATGGCGAGCTGTCAAACCCTAACCGGTCGACTCACTTGGATTGGATGCCGCTGATGAATATTGGAAAACTCCTTTCCCGATATTATCGTCCGCCCTGGCCAGGGACTTTCGCGCATCCTTCCTAGAGCATTCTCTCTCTAAGTACCGAGAGCGAATGATTCCTTATTGACACACAATTCCCTTCGACGGTATTCCGCCGTACCCAATCCTTGGCGTATTAGAATCCCGTGACTAGAGATTCGTAAACCAAGGTCAAAGCACAGAAGTCCACCGACAAGGTGTCCTTGGTGTCTCAGGTCCGATGACCATCCACGCAACTGCGACAATAGAATCAAGCTGGTTGTCAGTGAGGTACAATACCATCCAACGATTCAGTCGGATCAGTTCAGTGAACTCATTCTCCAATGAGCACCTACAGATTCGCCTTAGTGTCTCCACACAAGTGACTTATGAGATCAGTCACCCTCATCATATGAGCAGGAGTAATCTGTACTAGTCTAACCGGATATCCGATGTCCTTCTCGGATATCCTCCGACTAGGAACGATTAAGAATATGTGTGTTTAAGTGATCAGTCTCATTAGTATGATCTCATCATAATCTGATCACTATAGCACATATTCACGGACTTCATTATGAAATGATAATTAATGCGATTTACACATAATGAATATTATGCCATTATATTAATAAATGAACGAGATTTACATAGTCAGATTGGCTTGTAGGCCACCTAAAACTAACACTCTCTCTAGGCGTCAGCCCACCACTCCCGCACCGACGCCGTGTCACTCCCACACCGACACAGGGTGCCTAAGCGCTAACAACTGTTTCTCTAGGTCCACGATCGCACAAAACGCAATACAGTGTGATCCGATCACATAGAAATCCTCATCCTCTAAGTATGTTTTCAAGCATGCATTTAACCAAACTATCTAACAATATAAACACATGTTAATTGCATGAATTAATGGGGTTCTGTCTTGAATCGCGTCGCCCGTGGCCGATGTCATTCAAGACCTCTAAACTGGTTCACACGAAACCTGGCCTCGGGAGATGGGCCTAAATAGCGCACATGGTTGACGTCATTCAAATGGCATCACCTGATCGCGACGTCATTTACCACCCAAAAACTGAACTGCCCTCTAGCATTTGGACCTAAATCGCGTCGCCCATGGCCGACACCATTCATAAATGGCGTTGCCCTGAACCGACGCCATTTAGCGCCCGAAGCAGGATTTTCCTGTGGCCTCCCCCAAGCCATAAAATGGGATTTCCTCCTCCCTAAACCGCTCCAAAACACCCAAAAATAAAGAAGAAGGAGGAGGATTCAAATAACCATTTTAAAACCCACCATTCCCTATTTTATAAAATGAGCATTTTCACCAAAAAAACCCCTAAACATGCTCCAAAGTAGGGAAAACATGGTTTAAAGCAAAACACCGCGAGGATCGTCACCCTACCGGTTACTTGAACTCCTCCTTGCTCCTAGCCACCGAACCACCATGCCACGAGCCGCTACCGGTACCGCTGTAGATGTCGTTACTCCATTGGGACGTCGGCCGCCGTCTGGAGAGAAATGCGCCGTGTAGGAGATGGTGGTGGTAGTGGTGGAAGTTAAGAGGTTGATGGAGTGAAGGGAGAGGAGGAATGGGGAGAGGAAGGGAAGGAGAAGGGGAAGGGGGCGTCGGAGGATTCGGAGAGAGGGAGGAGAGAGAAGAGAATGAGAGAAATGAGGGAAAGGAGGGAGGGTTCGGAGCGACAACCAAAACTGCGCCAAATCACGTCGTCCAAGACCGACGTCAATCAGACGACACGACAGGGTCGTACACTGACAGATCTCTTAATGGCGTCGACCATGCAAGACGCCATTCAGATGATAAGACCAGGGTCGTACTCTCGTGGCCCAGAATCGGTCCACGTGGCACATTCTAAAAAGCGTCCTCCTAACCCGACGCCGTTTGAACAGCGTCGAGCAAGCTCGACGCGAAAAAGAGCCCATGCCCTAGCCCCATAAGGGCCCAAAACAAGGGGTCCAACACAGAAATCGACCCAATAACCAGATCCGAAACCTCAGTTCTTACATTCCGGGTCGGTTCTCAATCCATTTCATGATTCCATATTCAATAATGTGATATCTAAGGATGACAGAGAACACAACACTAGCGTCATCGTACATCATCATCATCTTTGGGTTTGGAATATCTCGAAAGATTCCTTATCCGATCAATGTCACTCTGCCTTTCTTGGATCTTCGAAAATCCGTGAAGGCGTGACAAAGAAGCAAGGTCAGTTGAGGTACGTGGGACACCGCTCACGCAGTTCATGTCCTCAGTCAAGGTGCACACACAAGTGGACTCCGCCACTGCCCTTGATCAGTCAAATATCTAAAGTCAAGTTTGGACATCTAACCCCATCATATGGCTAAGTCGGGTCCTGACTTGACCCCATCATATAGCTAAGTTTTCATACCCCTTCTCCAAGGGTACATCATATCGAGTCTCTATGCGAGTGAAGTGATCATTCCTAATTAGGTAAGAACATAGAATCACAAGTTCAATTAAAATATTTAACATAATAAGAAATTTACACAATTATAAATGATAAATGGAGGTTCACAAGTCTATTAATCATTAGTCAACTCAAGCATCACATAACTAGAGGTTCTCCGATGATTCAAGTAGCCAAAATAGGCCTATGGGGTCCTCCAAAGCCAGTAGTGTCGACACCCTGGTTGTTGGTGTCCCAAGGCCCAAAATAGAGCTCTGGAGCTGACTGTGTCGACACCAGCAGTAGTGGTGTCGATACCTTGGGTTCCAGTGGCCATAGGTAGCTCCCTGCACAGCTTCTACACAGTCTACTGCAAACATTGAACTTTTCGGGGTTAAAAGACCCATGAAATCAACTCTAGATTTAATGAAATTTTGAGGATAGTTAGACACGTATGTTAACTATAGACCATAAAAATTTCAAGCCAATTAGAACATCACACCATACCAATTAAAATATTAATCGACTGTCTTGTTTCGAAAAAAACCACACACCTATGAAGATGAGGGTCTATTTCACTCAAACTAAGGCCAAATGCCACGAAATTTGAACTGGAGATTCTATACACATTAACACACAAAATAGATAACATTTATGTTAATTCATGAAGCCTATAAGTCACACTCATCAACTCATTCATGCTCTGAAATATAGGTTCAAACCGTGCACTCATAGCATTTCAAACTTTATAGAAAACTTTCCAATTTCTGTTCTCATATCAAATCAAGTGTCTAAACCTTAGCAACTACGTATGAGACACTAATTTAAGCTTATGCATGTACCAAAAATCATCTTAAACCCACATGCACGCAGGAAAATAAAAGTCACTCTATGGACATCACCCTACCTCAATTTGAATCTCTCTTACCCAAATAGGGACTTTTAGGACCAATCCAAACTCCATGAAATGAGGAGGAAGAACTCCAAGCCCTTTTTACCAAGAATTCCTCACCAAGCTAGAGGCTTCTCACAAAAAGAGCTTCAAGAAGACTCCACCAAGAGCTCCCAAGTCTCCAAGAACTCCATGCAAGTCTTTCTAGAGCAATCTCTCCACATGCAGCATGGGCTTCTCTCCAAAAGCCAAGAGGGAGAAGGAAGAGTGGGCGGTTGCATGGGAAGGAGAAGAGAAGGTGGGGGTTGGATCTCTCACTTCCCTATATATAAATCAAGTGAGAATTTGCATCTATACCCACTAACTATGAAAAATAGGCCCTTGCACTCATATACACCTAATGGGCCAACTAAAATCCACTTTCTAAAGTCCAATAACTCTTATTTAGGTCCTAAAGTCCAACTCATTAATCTAAACCATTTCAAAGTCATCTATCCACATTACTAAATGTGTTAAATCCATAATCTCATAGAGCCAAATACAAAGCTAAAAAAAAGATGAAATAAAATCTTAAAGCCCAATAAGTCTTAATAGGTTCACATAATTACGCATAGTTCACATGTCAATCATCACAAGAGCCAATTAACTATTATAAATTTTAAATTAACAATGTTAAGTCAATATGTCATTCGGTCTAATCATAATCAAATTGGGCGGTTAAACTGGAAATTGTAAACTAGAGGGGTAAGGTACTATACCTAATGTTTGTCAGCGTATGCAAATCATTACATATATGAGATGCACATCTAATATCTAATACCCATGATATGGATCTATATGACAAGTTGAGGTCAATCATGAACATACCTGAAGCTTCTCCAAGCCTTTGCTTTGTTTTTTCTGCAAGATACAACTTGAAATACCTCTCCCAATGTCCATCCTTGTGACAGTGAAAGCACTGGCCCTTGTCCTTCTCAGCCTCTTCCTTCTTGTAAGCCTCTATCTGTTGTGATTTTCTCTTTACTTTGCTTTTCTTAAAGGCTTGCTGAGTCTTCTTCTTCTTATTGGTCTTACCAACAAGCATCACTGGGAAAATGAGTTAGGAAGAGATTGTAGAATTAAAGCAACAGTATGTTCCAGTTTCATAAAAAAATCTAATTGTGCCAATCTTTCATTCCATTCAATCATCTTGAGAATATGTGTATGTAAAAATGTTCCCTCAGACATTCTTGCCCCGAACATATTTTTCGACATCTCATATCACTCTGTTCTGCTCTGAGCTCTAAAAAGCTCCTCAAGATGAGTTAGAATGTCTTTAGCATCTATCTTCTCATATTGTCTCTGTAACTCATTAGTCATAGAGGCCAACATATAACACTAAGCAAGGGTGGCATCCTTCTTGTGCTTCTCATAAAGAAGAATTTCTCCTTTCTCGGCATCATCATCAAGTAATAGAGGTAAAAACTTTTCAAGAACGTAGGCTATCTTTTTAGCACTGAGAATAATTCTCAAGTTTCTAAGCCAGTCACTATAGTTAGGACCAGTAAGCCTATTGGCATAAAGTATGCCTTTCAATAGATTGTTCGACATGCTGGTCTACAAGAGAAAAAATGTACCATTAGATAACATTGTAGATATTCTTTAGACAAATTAAGATATGGTCTTTAATCCTAATTTTAATACTCCGACTAATTTTCAACAAATTCGCATAACCCTCTGTATGCAAAGACGGGATACACCGATGGTATTCTAGTGCGGACCAGAATCCCATTGACTTCATAGTGATAGCCTTGTGGCAGCACAACAAACTGTCCCATACTTAATGGGTCGGCAACTCTTGCCAATTGCAACTCCTTTCAACTTCTAGTCATGTTCAACCTCTATAACACTTGTAACCTTATGGCAGCACAACAAATTACAAAGTCTGGTCAGGTTGAACCCGTTTGTTGCGTTATGAGAATAAGCTTCTGACATAACTCTTGTGGTAGCACAACAAAAGTATGCCAGTCACCCATCTCAAAGTTAGGCATAAGCCTTAGTCTAGGTCACTGACCTCTTGTTGAGTGGGCCTTATGGTAGCACAACAAACTCACTCAATCTAAGGCCAGCTCACCTAGACTTTAATAATGGAAAGCTATGTGGGTCATTCTTAATGCCTCACATTTTTCAACCTAATATTTGACTGAAGATGGATTTTATAATTTTGGTCTCATTAATAGTGGTACTACATAGATGTAAGTCTTTGGAGTATTATATTTATGTATACTCGTATAAGAGATATCTAACTAGTAGCACATCCAACACATTTCAAATATATGTTAAAACTACATGGATGATCATGAACTTTTAAATATGTGTAGTAACATCGGAGCTAGTCAATAAACCACAATATAGCACAAAGAGTGAATGCAGTTGCCCTTCGCATCCCATGCTCTTCATGATGTAAATCTTTGTTCAATGGTACCACCTAACATCGTCCTCGCTCCATTTCCAATCTATCTCTTAAAATTACATGTAACTAACAAAATGGGCTCGAAGGCCCACAAATGTACATAAAATAATAAGAAATCTTGGTCTTAATTAAAGAGAGTACATTTCTGGTGGGAGATGGAAATTATAACCCATATTTTATAGAGAGAGGGAGGCATACATGCCACATTAAATAGATCACACTATCATCCATTTAATGCATTCATTCATATATTATCACATGAATAACATAGGTCTATGATCATCCATCGAAACACACACATACATCACATGTATAGGGTGTTAACTATCACATAGTTAATTTTGAAATAACAATAATTTCAAAAATAATAATTATATTTGTAATATAATTAAAATTGCTTTCTTGTAACTAAACAATTTTAGTTAAAAGCATAAACGAAGTCAACAATTTAGACAATAAGTTATTTATCGTCATCGCACGTTGAATTCCAAACAAAATAAATAATTGATTAATTAGAATCATATTCCAATCATAATTAATAAAATATTTAGGTAACAATTAACTAAACTTAAGTTAACAAATTTTAAAATAATTTTAAAACTTGTTAGGGTTTATAAATCTTTTGATATAATTAAAGTATTTAAAATAATTTTAAAAACCTTTAATTATATATAAAATAATCTTAAATAGTCTTATACCTTTTAAAATTATTAAAAATATTTAAATCTTTTAAATGGATTTAATTGGGCTTAAAACAAAGTTAAAATGGGCTTAAATGGCCCTTGTAGTCTTGTCGGCTCTAGATCTTGGGGCAATGGACCCACGAAGGGGGACCGGACCCTTCTTCTCTTCTACCCGTTTAGGGCACCCCCCCATGTAGCAGTGGCAACGGCGAGCAGGCGCTGCCACCGTCCACTCCCCATCCGGCAGCCCTACCAACGTCGGCCGACCGTGGTGGCCATTTCGCTGGTTCTGCCCCTCTTTTAAATCTAAAGATCACTACGGTTGTTCTCCTTCATCCGGGCGTCAAAAGTCATGAAACTAATTTTTTCACGAGCAATTTTTGATGCTTAACGATCCTGGAACACTTCTAGGATGATCGGACGAAAAAAGAGGGTTGTAAAATCAAAATACTATGCCCACAAATCTGAACACGCAAATGACAAAATTGTATATTAGGGGGATTCAAAATGACCCTTAAGCATCGTTCTAATGCACAGTTCATAGCCCAGGACTTCGACAATATATGTAACTACTCACAAACGCTTTGTGGCAGTTGGATCGATGGTTTTATCGCATGTGCGCCCCCGACGAAATGGCTCTGAAAATCACACATGTGATGAGCAAAATAACACAAAATACATCAAAAAGATGTAAACGGTGTTGACAACCTGGCTCATATACTACTGTAAGATTTGGAACGAGAAGAACGATGACGCAGCAGAAATAAAATTTTAATTTAAATCTTTTTTCGATCTATGTGCATCAATTCTCGAGTGTTTAGTTTGCAACAACACAATAAACAAAGCATGAAGATCAGATCTTCACCATTGCGGGGATGAACCCCTTATTGAATCGGAGACGAACGAGTGGTCGACCTCGAGATCACGAGCCGTTCAAGCATCCCGCCTCTAGATGTATCCACACTAATCCCCGTGGCAGTCTGGATCTCCTCTTTGCTCTGCAAACTCTGCCCACATCTCAACTCCACCATGAATAGAGAGAGGAGAGAGAAGGCGGCTCTAGAGAGAGAGAGGAGGAGGAAGGGTGACGGCTGGTCATAAAGAAAAATCCTAAAGCCTGACTAGGGTTCCTTCATAGCAAGTATTTATAGTCTCCTAGCTTTTTTCACAAAAATTCAAAAGTTTATATAAACTCAAATTCTCTCCAGATCCGCAAGAACTCTTTTGTGTGTGACCACCTAGGTCCAACTGTCTATTTGGTTTTCAGCCCATCAAGTATATAACAAGTTATTTGACTTAATTAATTATCATTCATTATCTTATAATGAGTTTTAATATGATTATTATATAATCGATAATCCATCATTGCATGATAAATTCTTCGACTCCGCCTGCATCTCAACTCCACCATGAATAGAGAGAGGAGAGAGAAGGAAGCTCCACAGAGAGAGAGGAGGAGAAAGGATAACGACTGGTCGTAGAGAAAAACCCTAAAGTCTGACTAGAGTTCCTTCATAGCAAGTGTTTATAGGCTCCCAACTTTTTTCACAAAAATTCAGAAGTTTATATAAAGTCAAATCCTCTCCAGATGCGCAAGAACTCTTTTGTGTGTGACATGATAGATCCAATTGTCTATTTGATTTTCAGCCCATTAAGTATATAACAAGTTATTTGACTTAATTAATTATTATTTATTATCTTATGATGAATTTTAATCCGATTATTATATAATCGATAATCCATCATCGCATGATAAATTCTTCGAGCTTTCCGATCATGAACGACACCAAATTACATCTCATGATCTCAAAAGACATCGAGGATATGTGACCCACTAATCGTAGCCTTTCTTCCATAGATACCACATAGCTACAAATCCTCATCTATGCAACGTCCCAATTAGACTATGGTATAGTTTAACTGTCAGAATCTGATATATCTTAACCTAATGGAACCTTGTACTTAATATTAAATTAAATATAAAATTTATTTTTCATTTAATTATTAAACCTTAGCCAAGGATTTTCGAGTACTATTCCATAGAACATTATCTCTCTGATTGTATATCGAGAATGAATCATTCCTTGTTGTTTACTCAATTGCCTTCACGAGAATCCCACTAAGTCTGAATAACTGACTATATAAAATCACATACTTCAGATCCTTAAGTCGGTAATTAAATATTCAGTGTCACTCAAGTAAGACATCCTTGGTGACTCAAATCTAGGATACAACTATGCTACCGTGACTGTAGAATACCTCAATTGACAGCCAGTATGATAACTATTCAGAAATTCTAGGTCGGATCTGTACAGTGGACTCATTTTACTAATAAGCACATACACAAACGTTAGTGTCTCCACTCTAGTGACTATGAGATCAGTCACTCTCATCATATGAGTAAGTATCAAGAGCATTGGTCTATCTAGATCTTCAATGTTCCATCTTAGAGATCTTATGATCAGGAACAATTCCAACACATGCATCTAGATGATTGATTCAATTATCATGATCTCATTATGATTCAATCATCGTCGCATGTGTGCAGAACTTCATTGCATCAAATAGTAAAAACACATGAAATGATAAGAAGTAATGAAGAATTACCATTTATTATTAATAAGGATAAGATAAATACATAAAATGATACCATCACATCTCATGTGATTGGCTTGCAACGCATACATTTCTATCACATAGAACATACGATGTGAGTCTGGGACCCACCAAGATGAGGGTATGGAGGAGGAGCTGGCCTCTTACCATATTCTCTACATTTCTCTCCTTCTCCTTCTCATGCTCGTGTTGCGAGAAGTTGAGAGAGGGAGAGAAGTGCGTGCAATCGATACCGCACACCTCCCACCACATCCATATCTCCACACTTGACTCGCTTACTCTTTGATTTTGAATTTGAATGAGAGAGAATAAATAGAGAGAAGCAGAAGAGACACTAGGGTGCTAGTTTTTCTCATCCCATTAGGTTTCTCCCTTCTCCCTGCTCACTGTGTGCAAGTTCTTTCCAAAGTGCTACTCCCTAAGGATCCATCACCAAGTGGTTTTGGGTTTGGAGCATGGAACTCAAGGAAGGCGCCCCCTCTCATGGTCTCATCCTCATCCTCTCGAGGTTCGTCTCGTCTCCCTTCACGTCGATGAAAGAAGGTTTAACTCCCTTACCCATTGTCGTGGTTCTTCCTCTATGCAAGTTTCCGCTTGTGTTTATGATATTCTATGCATGGAGTCTTTCCCAACATGAAGAATCAATTAAGTGAGGAAAAAGATCATCATATCGATTATTAAAGTAGTCTCATAATTGATTCAACATATAAGTTTTAATCACTAACTGAAGGACACAGTAATCACTACACAGATATGATAGCAAATCAATACAAAAAATGAACAAATAATCAATTTATAAATAAGCACAAAATTGATGTAAGAATAACCATATAATCGATGCATAATCGGTTTAGAGAAAAGCTCATAATCAATTCACAACACATAGATAATCGTGTTATGAAATATTCATATAATCGATTAAACAACTAAAGATAATTGATTTCAAAACAAGCAGCTTGATTGAACGTAGAAATTGATTAGACGAGAATAGATAACCAACTAACACATATAGAAAAGATTGAGTTCAAAGCAGTTTGTAAAACGATTCCATACAAGCGTATAATCGGAGTAATGCATTTAATCACAAGATCCTTCTATTAGGTGAAGAGAATCAATTACTCGCTGACTTATCAGTCAGTCGATAACTGATAATCGATGAGGCGCATGATCGATTAGACAGAGCTTTAAGGCAAGCATGATTTGATTAGCTGATAGACTTAATAGATTATGTGATATACATGTATCGACAGGGCTAATCAATTTTGCCTTAGAGATAACGGTGCTCGGTTAGCGATATTGATTAGCAGAGGAACTTCTAATCAATTAGCTATACTTCTGTAATCGATACTGCTAATTGATACAATCTTAGCGATAAGCATAATCAATTATCAATGGCGATTATAAGAGGAAATATAAGAGACTCTAATCAATTTGACGTCTAAATAAGATAATTGACTTTCTTACTGTTAATCGATTAACGATAGGGATATAATCTAAGTTCTAGCGAGGCTTTAATCAATTTGATGGAAGTCTTTGTTGAAAACTGACTTAAGTCCCAAACGTAGGAGATTTCTTAACATGAAGTCTGTCAGCACGTAATTGATTAATTCACTCATTTAACTGAGCTAATAATTTATTGATTCTTATCATTTTCATTCTTTGTTATCATCAAAATATAGGGATTAAACAAAATACAATAAATAGGCTCAACATATTTCATACTAAAGTAACTTCAAGTAAAAGTGATGTCAAGTAGAAGTACGTTTCATCTTAGAAGTGAAAGGAGTTTGGGAACACAAATAAACTCCTTCATTGGAAGGACTTGTTGATAAGTTCTCTTTTTCTATTTTTTCTTCTTCTCTCATGAGACAGATAGAGAGAGAGTATTTATCTCTTATTTTTTCTCCCCCTTCATGGCGGAAGAAACCACTTTGCACAAAAGGAAAATTTTCCTCCTTCCATTTGGAGTGGGTTTTTTTCTTTATCGCAGAGGAGAAATAAAAATAATAAACTTACCAAACATATCTACCTTTTAGAGAAGTAATTCTTCGCGGAGTTTAGTTTTTTTTCTTAGAAAAATGTTTTCCGAGATCTCCAGGTAATAATTTTTTTGGGATAATTTTTCTAATTAGGGAATTAAAAAAATTTCATGACCGTTTATTTTTTAAAGCCCCTAACTCCTAACCCACCCTTAAGGTTGTGTCCCTTTTTTTTTTAAACAAAGAATGATATAATAATAGTCTTTGACATCAAACTTGATGCGGCAGAATCCGATTCGGCCCATTGCAGCAGGCCCAAACCCCATTCAGCCCAACAACAGCAGTGCTAGGCCCTCCGGCGGCCTTCGGCCCGCTAGCGGCCCAGCAGCCCTCGGCCCATAAGCGGCCCCGTCGCTCCCGGCCCAACAGGCTTCAGCCCGTCAGCGGCCCATCAGCCTACGGCCCGGGAACAGCACGGCGGCCCAGGGCCCAGCAGGCTTCGGCCCGTCAGCGGCCCAACCCCCTCCGGCCCGGTAGCCGAATCCGGCCCACTCCGGTGGCGGATCAGACGCTATGGCGGTTTATCAGTAAGCCTCCTTTTAGTCCTATATCGGCTGCCACCGTTAACCATCCGCTACCCTCCACTATAAGTATCCTACTACTTGTGGCCAAGGAGGTGGTGGAAAAAACGGATGCCCCTCTAAGCTTCCGAAACCCCTTAAAGGACTACTGTCCGAATAGGGTTCTAGCTGTTTCCTCTTGCTTCCTGAATCGAATCTTCTTCAGAAGCTAACTTGACCGTCGGAGGGGGTTCCCCAGGGCTGACGCCCGGGACTCCTGCTGACTGGTTCTTCTTCTTCTTTCCCTCCTGCAGGGGCTCGGTTCGAATCATCGCCGACCTCCCCGAGTCGGTCTCGGCCGCCGACCTCGGACTCCTCTCCCCGGTCTCGACGCCGAACGCCGGCTGCCCCGCGCCAGGAGACTCGGTCTCACGCTGAAGTAGCCTTCGGACTCGCCGTCCGAGGGCGATCCCGTCGGTCGCCCCGCGCCAGGAGACTCGGCCTCGCGCTGAAGGCGCCTTCGGACCCCCTCGTCGGAGAGCGAGCCGTCCCCCCGTCCGATCTTGGACTTTCCGGCTTCTGCTCCGACGCCCGTCTACAGCTCCGCCGACAGGAGCTCCTGCTCGCGCCGCGCCTTCGTCCGACCGAAGGAGCAGCGGCTCACTATCCAAGAGCAGCTCCGGCGGCAGATCGCGCCCCCCGCGGGCGGATCCTCTTCACCCTGAAAGAGCCTCGGCTTCGCCCCGCTGTGGATCCCCGTCGGGTCCCCTCGTCACCGCTCGATCCGGACCGGCTCCGGATCCTCCTTGTTTCGGATCCCCGTTTGCGGGATCCGGTCGTGATAGATCCAGTCTACATCACGTGGCGCCGTCTGTGGGAAACAAACAAACAAGTCATGTCTCGACAACCTGTCACCCGGCGATCCGGACAAAGCGAAACAGAGGCACGGGAAGTCTCAGCGCGGCTACCACCCTCCGAAGGCACCCCGTCCGTCCCTTCGAGTGCGGTTTGGCTAGTGGCGCCAGGGTCCACAGCTGAGGACAACCGGATAAAGGAACTTCAGCGACAAATGACCGCACTGACTGCCACGGTCGCATCTTTGGCGGACATGGTATCCGCCGTGGCCCAGTATCTTGGGGTACTGAGCCAACTCCCTGGTCAAGCACCTCCCTTTTTCCCTATACAGAACATGGTGAGGCAACATCCAAGGAGATCCTCTTCCCCTAGGCTATGCCTCTGAAACCGCTGAAGTGTTTGTAAACATAAGCGACCGGGGGGCTCACAGAGTCGGGACCCCTTCGGACACGCATCCTCCGTTGTATTTAAAAATACGGAGTACCTTCGGCACCTTATGTAAATTAGACCTGGGTTTTATGAATGGAGTCTCTTTTGAAAGGACTATGTCCGACAACAGACTTCTCCAAAGCCTGCGGCGAACCCGATCCGAGGGCGGCTCTGGCCATTAGTATCGGATCGGAGCGGCATTATTCAAAGACCGCGTCAACCCGATCCGAGGGCGGCTCTGGCCATTAGTATCGGATCGGAGCGGCATTATTCAAAGACCGCGTCAACCCGATCCGAGGGCGGCTCTGGCCATTGGTATCGGATCGGAGCGGCATTATTCAAAGACCGCGTCAACCCGATCCGAGGGCGGCTCCGGCCATTTAGTACCGGATCGGCAGGATATTTTCTAAACCCGCAAATAACCCGTACCGATCGGGAAGCGGCATGGCTTTTCTAAAAAGTCCGCAAATAATCCTGATCCGAGGGTGGCTTCGGCCACGTATACCGGATCGGGAGCGGCATGGTTTTCTCTAAGTCCGTGTAAACCGTACCGGGAGTGGCTTCGGCCATGCAAACCGTATCGGGAGCGGCAAGGTTTTCTCTAAGTCCGTGTAAACCGTACCGGGAGTGGCTTCGGCCATGCAAACCGTATCGGGAGCGGCATGGTATTCTCTCTAAGTCCGTGTAAACCGTACCGGGAGTGGCTTCGGCCATGCAAACCGTATCGGGAGCGGCATGGTATTCTCTCTAAGTCCGTGTAAACCGTACCGGGGGTGGCTTCGGCCATGCAAACCGTATCGGGAGCGGCAAGGTTTTCTCTAAGTCCGTGTAAACCGTACCGGGGGTGGCTTCGGCCATGCAAACCGTATCGGGAGCGGCAAGGTTTTCTCTAAGTCCGTGTAAACCGTACCGGGAGTGGCTTCGGCCATGCAAACCGTATCGGGAGCGGCATGGTATTCTCTCTAAGTCCGTGTAAACCGTACCGGGAGTGGCTTCGGCCATGCAAACCGTATCGGGAGCGGCAAGGTTTTCTCTAAGTCCGTGTAAACCGTACCGGGAGTGGCTTCGGCCATGCAAACCGTATCGGGAGCGGCATGGTATTCTCTCTAAGTCCGTGTAAACCGTACCGGGAGTGGCTTCGGTCATGCAAACCGTATCGGGAGCGGCAAGGTTTTCTCTAAGTCCGTGTAAACCGTACCGGGAGTGGCTTCGGCCATGCAAACCGTATCGGGAGCGGCATGGTATTCTCTCTAAGTCCGTGTAAACCGTACCGGGAGTGGCTTCGGCCATGCAAACCGTATCGGGAGCGGCAAGGTTTTCTCTAAGTCCGTGTAAACCGTACCGGGAGTGGCTTCGGCCATGCAAACCGTATCGGGAGCGGCATGGTATTCTCTCTAAGTCCGTGTAAACCGTACCGGGAGTGGCTTCGGCCATGCAAACCGTATCGGGAGCGGCAAGGTTTTCTCTAAGTCCGTGTAAACCGTACCGGGAGTGGCTTCGGCCATGCAAACCGTATCGGGAGCGGCATGGTATTCTCTCTAAGTCCGTGTAAACCGTACCGGGAGTGGCTTCGGTCATGCAAACCGTATCGGGAGCGGCAAGGTTTTCTCTAAGTCCGTGTAAACCGTACCGGGAGTGGCTTCGGCCATGCAAACCGTATCGGGAGCGGCATGGTATTCTCTCTAAGTCCGTGTAAACCGTACCGGGAGTGGCTTCGGCCATGCAAACCGTATCGGGAGCGGCAAGGTTTTCTCTAAGTCCGTGTAAACCGTACCGGGAGTGGCTTCGGCCATGCAAACCGTATCGGGAGCGGCATGGTATTCTCTCTAAGTCCGTGTAAACCGTACCGGGAGTGGCTTCGGTCATGCAAACCGTATCGGGAGCGGCAAGGTTTTCTCTAAGTCCGTGTAAACCGTACCGGGAGTGGCTTCGGCCATGCAAACCGTATCGGGAGCGGCATGGTATTCTCTCTAAGTCCGTGTAAACCGTACCGGGAGTGGCTTCGGCCATACAAACCGTGTCGGGAGCGGCAGGGTTTTCTCTAAGTCCGCGTAAATCGTTCCGGGAATGGCTCCGGCCACGTATACCGATTCTGGAGGCGCCGAGGCATATATAAGTTCGCGCGAGCGGAAGCGTGAAGGGCTTCGGCCATCCGACAAGCGTAAGAAGCGGCAAGATGCCCCTAAGGGATCATATGAACTACCATGGTAAAGGCCCCGGCCGAATACTGTGACGACGTTCTATCCGAACCGGCATCGGGTTTCGGCCTTACAAGCTATAGCGAACGACGACGGGATCTAAGGCTCCTGAAGGGCTACATTCGGTCGATCGCACGCAAGCAGCCAGGTAAAGCCAAAAACCTTCCTTCCATTTTTTAAAATAAAGGGAGATACAAAGCTCAGCCGTACGCCTGGCCAAAAGCTTACAAAAGTAGAGCAAAAAGAAAACCGAGGGGAACCCTCGAATCAGTCCTCGACAACCCCCTCCTCCACCACCGCGACGACGTTTCGGTCAGGAGAAGGAGAGGGAGAGTCGACGACCTGCACCGCTTCGGAAGCGGCGCCTTCAGCAAGGGCATCTTCAGCAGCGGCCTCTTCGGCATTTGGTTCTTCAGCATCGGCCTCTTCGGCATCGGCCTCTTCGGTCTCGGCCTCTCGCAGGAGAAGGAAGAAGAGCTCAGGCAGTTGCGGGGGGGAGCGTAAGCGCGGTAGCAAGAAGAGGAACAGTGCCCCGCAGAGGGCCTGTATTTATAGAGCCCGGTCGATACGCCTCCCGCCGAAGCCTGCGGCCGAGATCGTCCCGCTCGTCCCGTCGCTCCTTCCGGATGCCCGCCACGTGTGCCGTCCTTCGGCAATGATGGCGGACCGGCTCCGGGACTTGAGGCAAGAGCGATCAGCGGCTGACAGCGCTCCGACCCTTCGGCTCACCACTCGGATGCCCGCCACGCGTCCCGATCCGCAGGCGACAAAGGGAGCGGCGGCAATCCGAGCGGAGCCTCGGGCAGAGAGCCGGGGCGATCCGCGACCCACGGGCGGTCGGGATCCGTTTGTGTTTTCTCCAGAGCGGCTGGATGCGCGACGCGTGTCCCGTGCTTCCTCGCGAAGCGACGCGCCGTCCCGTCCGTTTAATGAGGCCTGACGCGGGTCAGAGGTACCGACCCTTCGGCTTCTCAGCCCTTAGCCTTCGCCGACCCTCTGAGCAAGGACAAAGCGACCGCACGGCCCTCGGCCGACCGAGGGCCTCCTCTTCCAGAAGAAGGGGGAATACGACTCCCAGGAAGACGCCTGCTGTGATTTTCTTTCTTTTCTGGCAGTTTCAGGCTATACTCTTGCCGTCTCAGAACTGAGGAAGACAAGAGTGGGGGGCTATGTGATGCGGCAGAATCCGATTCGGCCCATTGCAGCAGGCCCAAACCCCATTCAGCCCAACAGCAGCAGTGCTAGGCCCTCCGGCGGCCTTCGGCCCGCTAGCGGCCCAGCAGCCCTCGGCCCATAAGCGGCCCCGTCGCTCCCGGCCCAACAGGCTTCAGCCCGTCAGCGGCCCATCAGCCTACGGCCCGGGAACAGCATGGCGGCCCAGGGCCCAGCAGGCTTCGGCCCGTCAGCGGCCCAACCCCCTCCGGCCCGGTAGCCGAATCCGGCCCACTCCGGTGGCGGATCAGACGCTATGGCGGTTTATCAGTAAGCCTCCTTTTAGTCCTATATCGGCTGCCACCGTTAACCATCCGCTACCCTCCACTATAAGTATCCTGCTACTTGTGGCCAAGGAGGTGGTGGAAAAAACGGATGCCCCTCTAAGCTTCTGAAACCCCTTAAAGGACTACTGTCCGAATAGGGTTCTAGCTGTTTCCTCTTGCTTCCTGAATCGAATCTTCTTCAGAAGCTAACTTGACCGTCGGAGGGGGTTCCCCAGGGCTGACGCCCGGGACTTCTGCTGACTGGTTCTTCTTCTTCTTTCCCTCCTGCAGGGGCTCGGTTCGAATCATCGCCGACCTCCCCGAGTCGGTCTCGGCCGCCGACCTCGGACTCCTCTCCCCGGTCTCGACGCCGAACGCCGGCTGCCCCGCGCCAGGAGACTCGGTCTCACGCTGAAGTAGCCTTCGGACTCGCCGTCCGAGGGCGATCCCGTCGGTCGCCCCGCGCCAGGAGACTCGGCCTCGCGCTGAAGGCGCCTTCGGACCCCCTCGTCGGAGAGCGAGCCGTCCCCCCGTCCGATCTCGGACTTTCCGGCTTCTGCTCCGACGCCCGTCTACAGCTCCGCCGACAGGAGCTCCTGCTCGCGCCGCGCCTTCGTCCGACCGAAGGAGCAGCGGCTCACTATCCAAGAGCAGCTCCGGCGGCAGATCGCGCCCCCCGCGGGCGGATCCTCTTCACCCTGAAAGAGCCTCGGCTTCGCCCCGCTGTGGATCTCCGTCGGGTCCCCTCGTCACCGCTCGATCCGGACCGGCTCCGGATCCTCCTTGTTTCGGATCCCCGTTTGCGGGATCCGGTCGTGATAGATCCAGTCTACATCAAAACTTAACACAAGACCTAAGATGATAAGAACGTTCTATTGTAATAAAATAGGTCAGCCACTTAAAAATCCAATATTCTTTGGAGTTTTTTATATATATACCCCTCAAATACATCATATCTGCATATATATTTCCAACTCCCACATATAATTTTTAATACCCCTAAAATATGAGATATGTTATGGCTATGTCCCTCTGTCAAAATATCGTTAAGTCAAACTTAAAGTTTACTGATATTTTCCATTGCATATGTACATCAAGATTTACGGAATTTTTCAGCATATTCTATTAGAACTCATGTTATTTTGACAGAGGCATAATCGTAACATATATGATATTTTAGGGGTACTAAAAATAATGTACGAGTTGAAGGCATGCGTACAAATAGAGTGTATTTGAGAAGTATATATATAAAAACCCCTATTGTTTATTGTGTCAAATATATGTCAAGGAGAGTCTTCTACCGTGACCGCATGGGTCTATCTGCGTGTGAACTCTGTTAAAAGAGGGGCTTTTATCCATGCAGATAAGATAAATGACTAAAGTAAACTAGTATATAGTGTTCAACAACCATGGAAGCCTGATGCAATTCGATTGCTTTCTTCTTTAATAACTTCCATATGTTTACAACCCCAAACTTCTCCACCATTAGCTGTAGTAGGACCACAAATTTCCTCTAGTTCAATTTTGAATGGCCAAGACTTGTCTTTAAACTTAAAGGATTCTCGATCTTTCTATACAAATAAATAAATAAATCAGTATATATATTTAAATATATATAACATGATAATGATGATAATATAATAAAATATTACCTGCTGTAGATTTATCCAATATCGATCCTCATAAGCAACTACACATTCAAGACTCTCATCCCAACCAAAGCCAGTAGGCTTTAACAGGTCAGCATATAACCTATATTTCCCCCTCCAATATTTATAACGATTTTTCAATTGTTGCATATAAATAAGTGGACTCATTTTCTCATTGAATCGACTTCTTATTTTACGCCATGAATCTTGTTTGAATCCTATTCCATCTCTTCATCCACTTCGGCTTTCTTCTAATAATAAAAAAATAAAACATTTGTCATGCCCATCAGTCCAAACATACTTTCTAACGCTCCTACTTGCAGATCCTTCCGAGTCCATACCTTCACATAAATTTTAAATAAATTATGTTAAACTTTATATGTACACTATTGACACATGCATATGTCATTCTTAGATTGCGAAAAAATAATAAAAAAACAGATAAACCAGAGATATTCATGCTGAAAGATAAAGTGATTATCTATGTTACAAAACAGAGGTAGGTGATTATGAGTGAGACTTGCTGTATCAAGCGGGCAGCTGTTCGACTGCAGTTGTAAGTCTAATTCTTTTTTATTTCTTTATGATGGATCTTATCATGTTGGATGTCTTCGTACAATGTCATCTCTGGTCGGATGAGTTAAAAATAATTTAAAAAATATAAAAGTCACTGCTTATTGTCCCATTTTTTGATTTTTTGAGATTATCTGATTAAAGATCTGATTATACAAATATGTTGGGCATTATAGGATCCATTATAAAAAAATAAAAAATAAAATTTTTTAGACTGCACCCTATACTGTGCAGCAAATTTAATTCGGTTATTATAGTCTAATCTGTGTAATACCTCAAAAAATGGGTAACAATCAGAAGCAAATATAAAACAAAAATCTCAGTTTTGGAAAGATGTAGAAGCGGAGAGGAACGGGAGGGAAGAGGAACGGCTGGCTGCAAAAGGTGAGAAGTTGACGTTGGGATAAATCCGATAGGATTTAAGACAAACGTTTCCAGCGTAAACCGACGGGAAAATTTACCCTTTTCTGTTATCCCATCCGACGGAGAAGCACAGGCTGAGGGGGCTTTTCATAAATTTGCCACATGCAAATTAGCCATTTCTCCAGTTCTCACTTCTTGTCCGGTTTTGCCTGCACTCTCTGCTTCTGGTTGCAGCGGCGTCTCCAGAACCCTCGCCGGCCAGGATCAGGCATCCATGGTGTCCATGGAGGACATCGAGGCCGCCGCCCAGCGCCTCGGCATCGACCTCTCCTCCGTCGACCTCGACTCCATCCGCCTCCCTCCCGGCGACGACTTCGGAGTCCCCAGGTGCGCTCCCGACCTGTTAAAACTGTTCCTTTCCCAGCTCTGGAGCCCTAACCAGGGGTGGTGGATGCTTCTCTTGCAGCGACGACGACGAGGATCTGCGCGCGCTGGACGATCCGGAGCCCGAGACCGGGCTCGACAACATCATCGTCGTCGACAACCTGCCGGTCGTGCCGCCGGAGAAGTTCGATAAGCTGGAGAACGTCGTCCGCAAGATCTACAGCCAGATAGGCGTGATCAAAGAGGACGGCTTCTGGATGCCCGTCAGCCCCGAAACCAACAAGACGCTCGGTTACTGCTTCATCGAGTACAGCACTGCGCAGGCAAGGCTGGGGTTTTCGTCGGAAACGATGCGGATGGGTGGGGGCGTCCGAAAAACGCCTTAAAGTTGTGTTTTTTGTGTCTTTCGTGTTCTTGTAGGAGGCAACCCTCGCTCTGGAGAAGACTAGTGGGTATAAGCTGGACAGGTCGCATATATTCGCAGTCAACAAGTTTGATGATTTTGATAGGTACATGAATGTCCCAGACCAATGGACCCCTGCCGAGACTGAGCCATATGTGCCTGGGGTGAGCTTTCCCTTATCGCATTGCTGGCCATGTGCTCTTGGTTTCTTATTAATTCCATGTTTATTGCCAGTTCTTTATGTTTTATGGGAGGATAAGTTTGCTTTATCTAATTTCTCTTTAGCAGCTCTCCTTCTCTTCCAGTCACTTGCTTTATTAGCTTTTGAGTTCCAGTTTTAGTACCATGCCTTTGTGGCTTTGTGTTAACCTTAATCAATCCCATCAATAAAACTGCAGTCCTTTTAGTGAGGATGACAACTTTGCATTAGGCATGGAGGGTAGGCTCTTGTTACATGCATGAATTTCTATTCCGTTCAATCATCTTCTGCAGAGATCTTTTGATTTTTCCAACTCCTTTTTTTTAAAAAGTTGTAAGTGTTATTCTCTGCTTCATTGGTAAGTATCATCTTTCTCTTAGGTAGAGGACAATTGACGTAGACATGTTTTTGGTTCGGTTCAGGATGCTTTGTTTTGAGAAAGGCTAACTTTGTCAGACTTAGTTGAAGCTGCTATCTACATATATCATGAATTTCCACAGTCTTGGCCTTTTTCTGGAGGAATGCAAATTTGAGGCAACTGCTTCTCAGTTTTGTTTGAAATTCCCAGAGGAATGACGGTGCGAGTCAACTACTTCTGAATTGTGATTGAAATTCCTAGTTTCCCATCATTCTGCCTTACCCAAATGTGCGATATAACTAAGGTTGCACCATATGTATGTCATCTTCAGTGCTTGGTTGTATAGCCTCTTACTGTCATTATTAAACTTGGTGGTCTATTCCAGCTTTCTTAAAAGGAAAAACCCTCGTGGCATTAAATTCCTAGAGGAATGCCAGTGCGAGGCAACTACATCTGAATTTTGATTGAAATTCCTAGTTTTCCATCATTCTGCCTTACCCAAATGTGCGATATAGCTAAGGTTGCTCCATATGTATGTCATCTTCGGTGCTTAGTTGTACAACCTCTTATTGTCATTATTAAACTTGGTGGTCTATTACAGCTTCCTTATAAGGAAAACCCTCGTGACATTTGTCTTTTCTTTCTGCTTCAATCTTGGGCCGGAAGTTTGTCCTTTAATTTGGGATGAAGAGGGAACAAACTCCAGTACTGAAATATGTTTATTGTTATTTGTAGCACAATCCCATGGTTGTTTCATGGTATGAAGATGGCTTCACCAAGTTGAAAACTTGCTTCTAATGGCGTTGTGTTCCTTTTTAATCTATTTGGATATAATTTTTGCTATGTTATGTCTAGAAAGACTAAACACGAGAGATGTCAACATTAACTGAAAACCCGATCATATGACCATTCATTGATTCAACAAACAATTTCTGGATATTATTTTTGATAATCGTTAGTGATGGGGGACATAGGAAGAAGGGGGGTGGAAGACTACTGGCATCGCACCGGTAGTGGGGAGGCCTCCGGTGTTGCATCGGCAGCTTGAGCGTTATACCTGGTTATCTTCACAACAAATATTTATTAAAAAATAAAAATCTATCTTACAAGAGTATTTTGAAGAGAAAACAAAGCCTAATGACTTCTAACTTTATTTTGGACCAAAATACTCTTAACATGAAAAAATAGTATGAAAATCGCACAAAAAATTTGTAAAAAATAGAAAAGGACCTAAACGAGTCTTAAATGGGTTGAACAAAATATCTACGGACTCGTTTAACAATAAATTATGCATCAAACGAGCTCTGTTGAGTTTTCGAGCCACAATGAAGCCAGAACGACTCTCCGTCGGCAGTAGATGCACTCCATCATGTGTATCGCAGTGGTGCACTGATGTTGGATTCACATCATTCTCTCCTGGTTCGAGAAAATTGATCCTCGAGTTTTATAGTGTCGGAGGATCATAATCGCATTTGTGACAGACAAACATTCGAACCAACACCTACATCGAGATGCACTGAACATCACTCTACATGATCAGGAAATTTGCACCACACTTGATCAAAAATACACGGTCTAGTGGCAAGGTTCCTATCTATAAGGATGGTCAGCTGAACTTGCTTATCCATGCTCTGTGAATAAAGAATCCTCCTGCAAATGAAGATTGGCCGCAACTATGATAGATTGATCCCATACATGTGGGTTAGGTAGAGACGGAGGGGCCACTACAATTGATGTGGGAAAAGGAGCATCAAGGTCTGACCTTACAAAAGATAAGGATAGAGATAATGATAATGCACTGTTGATGGTGTCCAAAGAACTTGAATTTGCTGGCATGATTGTTGAGTCAACCTCACATTTTGTGACTTTGCTTGAATCTTCAGGCTGAGACATTGCCACACTTGAAGCATACTTAATTGGAAACATGAACTTTCCTTTCAAGTGAGGCAGCTGGAGGGTGCACCTCTATTGCTCGTGATCTACGGTGGGATTTCGTTCCTCCATCCAATCTCTACCAACTTTGATGTACGGTCTTGATATGAGAAGGATGGTACACCATGCCCCATCAATGTGAGAAACATTCTTGAAAGGGCCATAGGATTCCACAAACGCTCGATCACCATCTAATATAATTTCTTTAGTTTTGGAGAGTAAATCAACAAGTGTCCGTAAAATAAAATTCTCCTTCAGTCTACTATTAAATATAAGGGCGGTGCGTGCCTCGTTGGGCAACATAACCCCGGTGTAGAAGACTAAGGATATCATGACTATGGACAATGTAGGAAGGTCGATGGCAAGGGCTGTCGGTAGCAACGGCAACAACATAAATAGATGGCGGCAGCAACACACGGCAGCTATGGTTGCAGCGGCGTCGACCTGGGTTTGCTTGGGCGGCGGTGACGGGGATGTCGACAGCAGAGCTGCTGGCAGTGGCGCTGCCGAAAGCTGGGACTGCCGATTGAAGGTGGTTCCTCCCTCTCTTCTTTTTTTTTTTTTGCATTTTTTTTTTGGGTTGCAAAACAAAGGTCAGGAGAGAGAAGGAAGAAGGAGAGGGGCGGTATGACAGTATCGTGGTACCGTTCAGTATTGTTGCGTGAATAGTATCGTGGATATTGTTTACAGTGAGTAGTAATTGCGGTTACTATTCACCTTGAATAGTAACCATTTCTTTTTCTTTTTTTGTGTGCTTCCGATGAAAGGGCAATTGAGAGAGAGGGAAAAAAAGATACGGGGGGGGGGGGGGGGAGAAAGAGGAGGAGGAAGGGTGTGGCGACAACGACGGTCGGTGGGCTGCTGTAGTGGGGCAGTGGTGGTGAAGATGGGATGAAATAGTAGTGTGATAGGGATCAAAGTTTGCTCTAATACCAAAATTGATGGGGACAGGGGAAGAAGGGGGTAGAAGACTACTGACGTCGCATTGCGGCTTGGGCGTCACACTCGGCCCCGTTGTAGGGCAGATTCAATCCCGTCGCAAGGTTGCCTTCTCCGTCGCAGAGAGGAACTCCAAAAAATAATTCAAAATTCGCAATAAATATTCATTGAAAAATAAAAATATGTCTTACAAGAGTATTTAAAGAGAAAACAAACTCTAATGACTTCCTAAACTTTACTATGAACTAAAATACCCCAAACATGAAAAAATAGTGCGAAAATGAGACAAGAAATTCTTGAAAAATAGAAAAGGAAGCCTAGAATGGGTTGAACAAAATATCTACGGACTCGTTTAACAGTAAACTATGCATCAAACGAGTTCTATTGAGTTTTCGAGCGACAATGAAGCCAGAACGACTCTCTGACGACAGTAGATGCACTCTATCATGTGTATCATAGTGGTGCACTGGTCTTGGATTCTCATCAGTTAGCCTATTACATAGCATAGTTGTCAAGGCTTACACCTAAGCACTACCTAGTGACAAGGCTTATGCAGTCAAACATCTTAAGAATGCTTGAGCACAGCTTGGCAAGGATGGCAGTACCGCTATCGTTTGATACCGATGTGTATTGGTATCACTATCGGGCGTATCGGCTTGGTATGTACTTGCCAATAAAGTTTTTGTTTATTTTTTTTTTAAATGCAAATGAGTGGCATCGGGCTCCCCCTAGGTATTGTATCAGTAGATACGTATCAATATTGGCTGATACTGCCGACCATGCCGCTTTGGCATGCTTAGGATCGCTGAACGCGCCTGGCTAATTCATGGGATAATCAAATTGGATCCATTGGGACCCAATCCTATTAAATAGGGTTGTGTTAATGATGAAACACTCCTATATTCTCCTCTCACTATGACTACAATGAGGAAATAAGCCCCACTTGCCCATGTCCACAAATTTGGAACCCCTTGTGGCCATAAGCATCATCTCGTCCTTCATGAGTTTTCTATATGCCCTTCCTTTCTTCTCCCTTCTCTTCAAGTGTTTGTCTCCCTGTTGTCAATATCACTCCCTCTCCTCTTCCCGCCACCACTTGATTGTGAAGATGCTGCCTAGCCGCCACTTAGGCAGGCACCTAACCGCTTAGGTGCTTAAGGACCTCAAGTACGCTTTGGGTCGCCTTACCGCCTTGACAATTATGTCAGGAAAATAGATATGGGTTTTAAACCAACATTCTCAATGGATATGGAAACGGATAGTACCATTTTCGAACTTGCTATCCATTAGACACTGTTAAGGTTATGCTTTCTTTTGCAATTTTATATTGTTAATATCAGCACTTGGATTAACGTCCCAGGGCTGGGATCAAGAGAGACAAAGGACTTACACTAACCCTTGTTGGATTAAAGTCCCTCTTAAGCTTAAATTTGAGTTCACATGGAGTATTTTACTGGCCAGTTTCTGGTGGATGAAAGTCAAAGCCGTTGCTGTCTCCTTGGTTTTTCCTCGAACATAAATACTATCCTTCGGGTGATCAAGTTGCACTAAATATTGTATGCAAGTACTTTTTGTACAAATTTCTTTCTTGGCATCTTATTGATTTTTTTTTTTTTTTTGCTTGTTTGGATGGATTCATGTTGTTTATCTTCCTCAAAATATGTTTAAATCCTTAATGATGAACTACTAGTTTTTGTCCAAATCAGAAATTCCTGAATGATAAGCTACTTCGATATGTAATATATTTTATGGGACCATTCCCTTTACCCTACTGTATCCATTAGCCTGCTTGTTTCATTTCTCACATTTGTAGTCGAGAAGATATACTTGTTGCCAAGAAAGTAGCATAATTATGAACATACCTATTATATATAATAATAATAATAGGTATGTTCATTCATATGACTTTTGTCTCTGGCTAGAATTTGGTATGATCTTCTAGTGATTAGATGTTGTTGTGATTAACAATAGAGTAACAATTTGAGGTCTGTGGGCTATTTGGTATAAAAGGAATAATAGAAGATTCCGTGCAGAACTTAGGAGCGCATCTGATATTCTCAGGAAGGCTATCACGTGGGTGAAGCTTGGGGCAAAGCTGCTAATGTGCTTCCTGCTTTTCATGATTCTTCTACCATCATTTTCAAGGCTCTGCAGTGGAGGAATATGTGTTCTTGATTGTGTTCTGTTTCCATGTGGTACTCCTATTTTATCATCTGAATAAAATGGAGGATTTTGTTTGTCTTCTGTTCAGAGAGTGGATCTACTCTTAGTGTTTTTTTATATGTTTCTGAGTATGTCTCTGTGGCTTTGCCAGTGATGTACTTTTCCCATTTTACTTAATGAAGTGCGACTTTTGTCGCTTTCAAATTTTTTTTTTTTTGGGTATTTAAAAATATCCCCTGTTCAAGAGCCAACATGAGCATGATTTTCCCTAAACTCTTACTCATTTATCTGATTGTAATGATTCTTGACAGGAAAATCTGCGCAAGTGGTTAACAGATGAAAAAGGACGGGACCAATTTGTAATTTGTGCTGGTCAAGAAACCGAGGTTTTATGGAATGATGCTAGACAGTTGAAGCCTGAGCTTGTTTACCGTCGTACTGTAAGTGGATACGTTATCTCATGATTCTCATGGTATACAAGTTTCTTATCTGATGCTTAACTTTTGGCATACTGAAAACTTGTTCTTCATCTTCAAGTCAAAATATGGAGTTCTTATGTCTTGTTAAAAGTTGCTAAACTTATGCTAATCCAATAGTTGGGTCTTGATGCTCTATATCAAGAAGAAAAAAGAAGAAAAAGCAAATGGGATAAGAAAATTTTTGTCCAAAATCGATGTGCTTTAATGGGCTGGATTGGGCCGTTCTCTGAATTTGATGAAACTGATGAAGAATATGCTTATTTTTCCAATTTAATATTGTATTTGGTAGTTTTATTACGTTAAGAACTTTATGTAGAACTGTATGGAAAGTGAATGTAACCTCTTGCATATAACAAATGGTGTACATTGTTAGGGAATATTGTCTTTTCTTAACGATATGTGGCAAGTAGCTAAATCATCAAGAAACAGTAACAAATGCCTAGAGTGTATTGACCATTTGCATCTTAGTATGGCCTCTTATTAAATGACGTGCTAGCTGCAGCATCAGTGAACCATGATAAATGCCTAGGCTGCTTCAGATGGGAGCAAGTTCATCGATGGGTTGGATGGGGGTCAATGATGCTGCTTCTTACCACCGTTGGGAGGGATGAAGATCTCATGCAGATCGTGTGTAGATTAGCAACAAGTTTCCTTTTTCTTTTCTTTGATTTATTTGTCAGATCGTGTCAGTTGCTATCTAAATAATTCTTTTCTTTTTGTTATTAGGTACTTTGGTAACTTAGTCATTAGGTATTTTAGTCTTGTCACTTCTAAGGTCTTGTACTCTTCCAGGATAGATAATCGCAAAAATTAGATAAGGGCTAATGATGAGAAATTTATGTTCTCTAATATGGATTTGTCTCATTTGGACACGCATGGGAATTGGCCAAAAAATGACAGGGTGGAAATGCAGACAACTGGAGCCGGGTACCAGCTGATGAGTAGGGAAGAGAAGAATGAGGGAGAAAAAGAGAGAGGAAGCAGGAGGAGAAAAGAACCCTGAGGAAGGTGGATGCAAGCGGCAAGCCTGAGAACTGGCCACAACATCTGCCTGCACAGGTTGCAGATAATGGCAGCGCCATTTGCTGCACTTAGATGGGGGAGATGGTGGTAGTGGCCTGGTTGAGCATTGATAGTTCTGGCTTGCATTGGTTCTGACAGATGTGGGTGATGCTGGTGTCATGTGCTTGAGCAAGCTTCTTTTTCTCCACTGGGGATTTAGGGTTGGGTGGGATTATAAAATTGGATGGAGATGCTTAAAAAGGATCCTTATGAAAGATTATAATCATGAATCTATCTCATGTAGGTAGAATATAATGTAGATGTCCCATAAGTCAATACATCTATTAAAACTCCTTAAACATCTAAAAAAATAAAAAATATGTGGGGGGTGGGTGAGTAGCGTAGTGGAGGCTCCGGCCTTCGGCAGGTTAAATTCCTGCAGGTCGCCGGTTCGATTCCCTATGCTTTCCCAGTGTAGTTCTTCCAGCATGTCTTCGCCCCCCTCACATGCTGGGGCGTTTTGCTTGATATGTCTCGGGTGTCTAGCCTGTGAGCTGCCCTGAATCACAGCCGCTTAGCAATATGTCTCGGGCGTCTAGCGTGGGAGTTGCCCATAATCGCTGCCGGGATTTCCCTCGAGTACTACCTCAGTCTTTTTTTTTTTTTTTTTTAAAATTTCTATTTATTCTGAAGGTTTTCTCTTGCTTCATTTTACTTTGATAGCAAGAATTATGTAATTTCATATTGGGTCCTTATTGGATCTTGTTTTAATTATAGACCCTTAATGGATCCTAAATGAATTTGCCAATATCCACTAAACTCTTGGATCTCAAATGGATCCTTAGTGGGTTATTGACATGATTTACTAGGATCCATTAAGAGATGGTGATTTAAAGAATACTTATTGGACCTTGACATGTCCAACATTTAGTGAACAATACTCTTAGCATATTTCATACAAATGTTCGTATGTGTTCAAATTGAATATTTTTTTATTTGTCCTTTAAGAAACCTAAAATGATTTATCATTTAATATTGATCAAATCTTCTCTATAAAGCCTGTCCTTTAAGCAATCCAAAAGGGTTTAGCAAAAGTTATCCTCAAATCTAACAAAGATCTAGCACTTAATGATCAAATTGTATCACTAAGTTGTACCCTTTAAGAGACTAAAAAGGATCCAACACTTAAGGTTGACTAAATTTTATTACCCAAGTGTATCCTTTAAGAGATCTAGAATGATCCAATCTTTAATGATGGTTGATACTTCACCGTCAAAGTGTCACTGCCACCGAATTGTATCCTTTTAAGGAATCTAAGAGGTAATAATGATTCCATGCTATAAAATTGGTCCTTTAGAATTTGGATTTTGCATGAATCGCAGTCTCATCAATGTAATTTCATATTCGTGCATAGACTTATTTAAAGGGCACTATCTCAGAATGGTTAATCAAGGGTTTTCAATCATTGATCGATGTAATTTACATTGACTGGCCATTGTTTCTCATATGTAGTATGCATATGACACACTCATTCATAAAAAGTGGAGTGGAGCAAGTTAGAAATCTTCTTTTTGTATAAAATTTTCGAGTATTCTTCAAGACTGAAGATTAATTTTGAAAAAAGCTCTATAGTTGGAGTTAATATGGATGTGGAAATTGTCAATGAATGTGCTCAGATGATGTGGAACAACTTCTTGTTATGTACTTGAGATTGCCTCTGCATTTTATACAGGTCAAGAAAGGTGATTGGGAGCCGCTAGTATATAGAACACACAAGAAATTATCCATCCGGAAGGCAATAAACCTTAGTTTGGGTCTGGGTGGTAGGATTACCTTAGGTTCACTTTGTTTGCAAAATTGCTTATACTAGAATACGGTTTTCAGAATTTCTTAAACCAGAATAAGAGGTATTTTGATTTGATAAGTTGTTGGTATTTCACCCAGAATAAGGAGAATTACACTACGCTATTTCAAGTGATTTGATAGGAAGGAGTGGAATAAAGAATAGAATAAAGGGTGGAATTGGGGGAATTAGGGATTCCAGATAGAATTGGGGGAATTGGGAGAATTGTGGGAATTAGGCATCCCGGCAACCAAACCGGTTTGGGCCCTTATACCAGTTATTCCCGTTTCTATTCGGCTAACAAACCGAGCCTTAGTGAACTGGGTTCTGTCTTCTATTCCTCTACACTTTGATGTGGGACAACGGAGAAGACGAAGGAACAAGGTGTTGGATAACAAGCTACGGTGTTGCACTGTGTTTGGGACCTACCTAGCTGTCTCTCCTATCATATTATTTAAAAATCCTGTCGTTTTTGGGTCTTTTTGTTTTTATCTGGAGAAATATAGGTCAATTTTATTTGTTTTATTTCTTAGACTATGAGAGCTTGGGATTAGTCCTCAGAGAGTCCAGGACTTTGGTTCAGGCAAAGATCCGAGTATATGACCTCTCTCCACTGACCTCAATCAATATTAATTACGTCAAGCAACCGCTCGACAACCTTTGATTAACTGTCCTTTGATGCCCTTATAAGATGCAACACTACTACTACAGGCATCACATGCATATGAAGATATGTCTTAGGTTAAGTCCTTGGCCTCACCTAAGTTTAGAATGAGTTTATAATTGATTGGGAGACTTTTTTAAAAAGTTTTGTATTGACTCCGAGTTATCTGGATTGATTTCAAGTATTTTAGACCTATAAGGATATTTTTGTAATTATGCAAAGTTAGAGGGTATAGGGGTATTATGATCACTTTAGTGTGTGAAACGAGTTTTAATGATTTAGGAAGGTTTCAAAACCTTGGGAGATATTTTAGAGTTATTTTAAGTGTGTTTGGGTTGTAAGGGTATTTTGGTAATTTTACCCGAATTGATTTTCTAGACTTAAAGTCTATTTTTTTGGGTATTTTTGTAATTAAGTTTTTTAGCATTTTAGGGAAACTTGAAAACCCTTAGGATGTATTTTAGGATCATTTTAGACATATTTAAGTTATAGGGGTATTTTGATAATTTTACCTTAAATCGGGTTTATTAGACTTAGAGTCTATTTTTATATTTTTCTGAGATTTTTATTTATTTTTATCAATCTAAGGGTATTTTGGTAATTTTACCTATCTTATTAAGGTTTAGAGGGTATTTTGGGCATAGGAGAGATTTTGATATTTTTTAACAATTTTCTGTGATTTTTATAGATTTTTATCATGGGTGAGGGTATTTTTGTAATTTTATTAAGTTCTAGGGAAATTTTGGTCATTTTCGGGAATTTTATATATTTCCAGATTTGGTTCTCTGTTTTTTACTGGTTTTTACTGAATTTTTCTGATTTTTTATTAATTTTACTGATTTTTATTAATTAATTAGATATATGAAGGATATTTAAGTCATATCTTTGGGTTTATGTAATTTTCAGATTTGGTTTTCTGATTTTTACTGAGTATTACTGATTTTTATATTCATTTTACTGATTTTAAATAATTTTCGCAGATTTTATTAATTAATTTAGCATGGAGGTATTTAAGTCATTTTTTAACTTAAGTATATTATTTTATGAGTCTATGTTTAGTTATGTGTGGGGTGAGGCCAAGGGTATTTTAGAGTATTTAATTATGTACTTATGTATTTTAATTAGTTATTAAACTAATTAATAATTCAATTAAGTGAAAATATAATAATATAATGTTACTTAAGTAATAGATTCATGAACACACATGCACACACATATGCTCAAAGAACAATATTAGTATTTCATTCATCATTTTGGCATAATCCCATCTTATAGAACGACAATTTTATAATATAAAATTCGGCAGAACTTCCCCTTAGGAATAAACCTTAGGAAGAGAGCCCTCAGAGAAAATATCTCCTCTAAACGCAGCAAACCTGGGCAAGGGCATCGGATTTGGTCTTCAAATAGGCAGAATTTTCCCTAGGAAATTTCGGGCCAAATGGGCATCGAGTTTTTCTTACCCTTTGGGGGGTATTTATAGGCCGTGGGGGCCTCAACCGATGGGGGTACCCATCGGAAATTTTTGAGGTGGGGGTGTGCCACCGGGGGATTTTTTTTAGAGAGAGTGAGAGAGAAATTAGAGAGGATAGAGAGGAGGAGGGGGTCCAGTGGGCACCCCCACCGGTTGGGAACCGGTGGGGGGTGCCACCGGTTTATCCCCCTCCCCCCTTCGGTGCCACTGGTTTGAGGAACCGGTGGCCACCCCCATTCTCCTCCTCTTTATTTTATTCCCTCTCTTATTTGTATTAAATGAGGTGAACCCCATTTAACCCCTTCCATTTTCTAGTTATGTGGGAGGTTTTCAATAATGGAGGCCAATGATTGGCCATTAAAGTCTTCTTTAGTGGAGAACCCACTGACATAGGGAGCCTAAATAGGCATTAACCCTCTTAAACAAAGGCCATAAAAAGCCATTAATGCTCCTCTCCCCATTCTTTTTCTTTGCATAAATAAGAGGAGGACCCCCCACTGGTTTGGGGGGTTTCTCTCTCTTTTTTAATGGATTCAAGACCCCCCACCGGTGGGGGGGTTCTAGCCTCCTTCCTTTCCTTTTTTATTGCCCCATTAAAGGCCATTGATGGGGTTTTATTTGATTTTTTTTTCCCCTTCTTTTGTACCATTCAGAAAATGGGTTCAACAAATGCCCCCTACGGGACATGTGCCGGAGGTGAAGACGACGGTGTATGTCCCGTGCTTCATTTGGCTACAAGAATCCTCATTTTGCATGCTTGAGAAGCTCTTTGCTGCAGCATGCCGGTGCTGTCTGAATGAATTTTCGTATCTTGCCTTATGTATCTGCGGCTATTTGGAGAAGTCAAATACCATCTCCTATATGCCAGGCGACATTTCGCTTCGGCTTGCTATGCATATGCTCCATCTGAGCTTATCTGGGTCCTGATGACCCTTAATTTTGGTATATAAACACCTCAAGATATGTCCAGGAAGTCTTGTTTTCATAACTTTTCGACTTTCCAGATATATTTGAAAGTGTCCAACCTCTCTGATTATAGGAATCCTCTTGGCGTTCATGATTTGGAGGTTCCCCGAGAGTTGATGTCGCTCGAATTTTTCGACGTTTACTTGGATTCTGGGAGATCTCTTGGCCTTCACGACATGGAGACTCCTTAAGAATATACATGCGAGTCGTTTAATTCTTCCGGCATTTGCTCTATCTTGGGGTATCAGTACTTTATATTGGCATTTTCAGGAGCTCCGCACGAATCGTTCTGGACTGGCATAATATCTGGTTCATAGTAATTTGACTTTGTCTTATGACTTCATTAGGACTTGATCGATTTTTGTTTTTGTATCTCGAGACTTTTATTGCAGCTCTCTGGCGCTGATTTCCTCTATTTTCTTATAGCTTGCTGTCTTTGTCCTCATGGCCCACACGGGAGTTCCTCCTATGGCGGGGCACGGGGAGGATGATATTCCGGTCCCGCCAATTGTCGAGTAGCTTTTCGTCAAAGTGGGCCGAGATTGAAACTATCAAGGTAGGCAATGCGGCTCGGGTTGCGGAGACTCATATGCTCCAATATCAGAAGGGTATTGTCCTTGCTAGTATCGTGGATGCCTAGATTGCTGCTCTGCGCCAACAGACATATATTCTTGAAGCTTTGTTGGAGGGAGAACTCCTATTTTGTGGCAGCTATCGAACATCGCTTCGACTAGTATTCCGGAGATGGAGCCGAATTTCTTCGAAGGCTTGAAGTTTTCCATTTGCCGATGGACGGTCTATTGCAGTCACTGGCGGGACATAGTTCTTTCCTGGGGCAGAGTTGATCTGCTATTTCTCTATTGTAGTTTTTGTTGTCTCCCCTTTTGTCGAAGAACTCGAACTACCCCGCAGGCTTGTCTCGAGTTCCACAATTGCTTCAGTATATTATTTCTGAAGATCAGTGCTAAGCTTGAGTGGTATGAACTCTTTGTTGTATGTTGCCTGTATTATTTTTTCTCTTTTTTTTTTTTTTTTTTTTCGATAACTAATACTAGCGCCTTTTCAGGTTTTCGCTAGCATTAGCCCCCTCTTATTTTTGCCTGTGCGCCCTTATGGGTTTTCACACAGCGGGGTTACCAGATTTTGCCTAAGGTGCCCTTTCAGGTTTTCACCTTAGCTGGGTATAAGACATTTTTACCCTTAACCGATCCCTTTGAGGACGAGATCGATTAAGTCCGTCGGGGCACCTTGTTTTTTTTTAAGCCCCATTTTTTTTATTTGGTCGGTAGGGAATTACAGCTTCCCTGAGAATTGCTAAGGTATTGTATGTTGAGAACTGAGTCTTCCCTGAAATCTGCTAAGGAATTATTTGTAGGGAACTGAGTCTTCCTTGATAACCGATAAAAAATATTTGTATGGAACTGAGACCTCCCTGTGAGCCGATAAGAAATTATATGTAGGGAATTGAGTCTTCCTTGAGAACCGATAAGAAATATCTGTAGCGAACTGAGTCTTTCCTGAGAATCAATAAAAAAATATTTGTAGGGAATTGAGGCCTCCCTGTGAGCCGATAAGAAATTATATGTAGGGAATCGAGTCTTCCCTGAGAACCGTTAAGAAATATTTGTAGGGAACTGAGTATTTCCTGAGAACCGATAAAAAAATTATTTGTAGAGAATTGAGGCCTCCTTGTGAGCCGATAAGAAATTATATGTAGGGAATTGAGTCTTCCCTGAGAACCGATAAGAAATATCTGTAGGGAACTGAGTCTTCCCTGAGAACCGATAAAGAATTATATGTAGGGAACTGAGTCTTCCCTGAGAATCGATAAGGAATATCTGTAGAGAACTGAGTCTTCCCTGAGAACCGATAAGGAATATCTGTAGGGAACTGAGTCTTCCCTGAGAACCGCTAAGAAATATCTGTAGGGAACTGAGTCTTCCCTGAGAACCGATAAGGAATATATGTAAGGAACTTAGTCTTCCCTGAGAACCGATAAGGAATTATATATAGAGAATTGAGTCTTCCTCGAGAACTGATAAGGAATATATGTAGGGAACTGAGTCTTCCCTTAGAATCGATAAGGAATATCTGTAGGGAACTGAGGCCTCCCTGTGAGCCGCTAAGGAATATCTGTAGGGAACTGAGTCTTCCCTGAGAACTGACAAGGAATATCTGTAGGGAACTGAGTCTTCCCTGAGAACCGATAAGGAATATCTGTAGGGAACTGAGGCCTCCTTGTGAGCCGCTATGGAATATCTGTAGGGAACTGAGTCTTCCCTAAGAACCGATAAGGAATTATATGTAGGGAACTGAGTCTTCCTTGAGAACCGATAATGAATATATGTAGTTTTCGAGAAAACGGGGCTCTAGGTAGCCGTGGATTTGTGATACAAACGGCTCCCGAAGACCGAAGATTTTGAGATACTGTGCCTCCCGCAGGCGAATTCCGGAGTTTAATGCCTCCCGTAGGCGAAATATGAACTTCAGGATTTAAAGCCTCCCGTACGCGAATTTCGGGGTTTAATGCCTCCCGTAAGCGAGTTATGAATTTCAGGATTTACTGCCTCTCGCAGGCGAATTCCGGGTTTTAATACCTCCCGTAGGCGAAATATGAATTTTAGGATTTAAAGCCTCCCGTGGGCGAATTCCGGAGTTTAACGCCTCCCGTAAGCGAAATATAAATTTCAGGATTTAAAGCCTCTCGTAGGCGAATTCCGGAATTTAACACCCTCCCGTAGGCGAAATATAAATTCCGGGATTTAATGCCTCTCGTAGGCGAATTCTGGAGTTTAACGCCTTCCATAGGCGAAATATGAATTTCAGGATTTAAAGCCTCCCGTGGGCGAATTCCGGAGTTTAACGCCTCCCGTAGGCGAAGTATGAATTTCAGGATTTAAAGCCTCCCGTAGGTGAATTCCGAAGTTTAACGCCTCCCGTAGGCGAAATATGAATTCCAGGATTTAAAAACTCCCGTAGGCGAATTTCGGAGTTTAACGTCTCCCGTAGGCTAAATATGAATTTCAGGATTTAAAGTCTCCCGTAGGCGAATTCCGGAGTTTAATGCCTCCCGTAGGTGAATATGAATTTCAACCCATCATGGCATACCAGTGAGACTAGTGTATACCAGGGGCAATTTTAGGATACAATGCCTCCTCGGGGCAGGAAGGAGAAATTTCGACCTATCGCAGCACGTCAGTGGAATTGGTGTATGCCAGGGGCAATTTTAGGATACAACGCCTCCTCGGGGCGCAAAGAAAAATTTTCGACCCATCGTGGCACGCCGATGGGACTATGATATATGAGGAGAATTTTAGGATATAACGTTCCCAAAGACGCAAGAAAGTCTTTGGTATTGTCACGAATAGGCAAATTTTAAGATACAACGCCTCATCGGGGCGGCTATAGAGATTTTGGGAATACAATGCCTCCTCGGGGCGAGAATGAGAATTTTAAGATACAATGCCTCCTCGGGGCGGTAATGGGAATTTTAGGATACAACGCCTCTTTGGGACGGCTATAAAGATTTTGGGGATACAACGCCTCCTCGGGGCGAGAATGAGAATTTTAGGATACAACGCCTCCTCGGGGCGAGAATGAGAATTTTAGGATACAAAGCCTCCTCGGGGCGGCTATAGAGATTTTGAGAATGCAACGCCTCTTCGGGGCGAGAATGGGAATTTTAGGATACAACGCCTCTTTGGGGCGATGGTGGGAAAATTTAGGATACAACGCCTCCCGGGGGCACAAGGACTTTGGTGTTTCGGTATGAATTATTGACATATATTTACGGTGGGACGAATGATTTTAGCCAAGATGGTGAAATGCTCTTCTTGGCTTTAGCAAGTGAGAAATCGAGTTTCCCACTTCCTTGCCGAGTCGGGAGGACGTCATCATCGTCGCCTCGGTTGTAGCCCTTGATGGGATAATTTATGTGCCACTTATCCAATGTAAAGTGACACCGAGGATTTTCTCGTCATTGACGACTCTGATATGTTCCCTAGGTAAGAATGTGGGAAAACTCGATCTCCGCCTGAGACAGGCCGAGAGAGCTCTCCCCCCACCGGAGTATGGCTATATACATATTTTGAACACATTTGGTACGAACGGCTTCTGTGAACCATACCCCGGTGAGTTGTTGGATGATGATGATGGTTTTTTTTTTTTTGTAACTAACATCGGTGCCCTTACGAGTTTTCACCGAAGCTAGCCCTTTTTATTTTTTGCCTGTGCGCCCTTGCTGGTTTTCACACAGCAGGTTTTACCCATTTTTGCCTGAAGCGTCCTTTCGGATTTTCACCTCAGTCGGGTTTTAGACTTTTTTGCCCTTAACTAGCCCCTCACAGGAGCGGGACCAATCAAGTCTATCGGGGCACCTCATTTTTAAGCCCCACTCTCTCTCCTTTTTTTTTTTTTTTTTTTGCTCATGACTTTGCGAATTACGCTCACTGTGTAATCGCATGTGGCTATGGGGGATTCACCTGGTACTTCCCCATATTTATATTTCCTTCTTAAATAAGCTTTTCCACTTCATCTTTGAACATGAAGCAACGTTCAATTGGATGGGTGATGAAGCGGTGGTATGGGCAGTAGTTGGGTGCATCTATCCGATGCATTTCTTCTTCGCTTTTTGGCTTGGGCAGAACAATTGCTTTTCTGCTCATACATAACTTGAAGAGTTCTTGGGTCTTTTCCTTTGGGAAGGAGTATGGTCTTTTGAGCTTTTTTGCCAGGGATTCAGTATCTTTAAAACTTATCCCTGTTTCTGCACCAACAACTTGTTTTTCTCCGAGAACCTTGTCTAGCTGTAAAGGTGGCCTCGAGAGTATTGTCGTAACTTTTACAACCTTTCCATGTGAGCACCATTCCCTCTCGGTACTGGGCTTTTGGTGATTCATTTAAGTCTATGACAAGTTTGCCCTTCTTTTTTAGGGGACAGTTACATTCTGGTCCTGGCTCCGCAAAAGAGAAGGGCCTATTAATTCTGTCCATTGTCTTGCAAGACCTTCATTACTTGAGTGAGTTTATACTGCTGATGAGAGATTTGTCCCAGACTTACTTGAATCCCCTCCAGTGCTGCCATGATGGGCCCCTCTAGAATGGAGGTTGCTGGAGTATATGGAGTTATCTTTTGCTCTAGTGAGATTTGCTGGTGGGAGAGCTGTATCAGACTTATCTGAATCTTCTCTAGTGTTGTCATGATAGACCCTTCTGGAGTGGGGGTCGCTGGAGCGTATGATGGTATTGCCTCATGTTCTGGCAAAACTTGCTGATGGGAAAGCTGTGACATACTCATCTGAATCTCCTCCAGTGCCGCCACGATAGACCTTTCTGGAGTGGGGGTCGCTGGAGGATATGATGGTATCACTTCCTGCTTCGGAGGGGCATCTATATCTTTATTTGCAGGCTCTTCTTCTGAGGAGTTTTCATCCATGTGGACGACATTTGCTGCAAATGTTTGTCTGGGCATTCGATGTGGCTGAGGCGGGTCTACCAGGTATTTTCCCATCTCCACGGTCCCTTCTCGGATGAGCATTTCAATTTTCCCTTTGCAGATATAACAATCCTCTATTACATGTCCCAACATACGATGGTACATGCAATAGTTGGGTTCATCTATTTTACTAACTTCTGCTGGCCTTTTTGGTTCAGGTAGCATCAAGAGATTTGCCTGCATGCAGACGTTAAACAACTCTCTTGTATGCTCTCTGATGAAAGAGTAAGGCATTTTCCTTCTCTCATTAAGGGTGGCATATGATCCCCTTCTATTGGATGTTGAGGCATTTGCATTGTTCTTGCCCCTTGTATTTTCTATAGCCGAGGCAAAGTCTACGGCATTGACCTCTTTTGTATCCATATTTTGCTTCTTTAGGACTTTCCCCCCAATGGAGGCAATGGTTGGATGGTCTGCAAAGAATATTTCGACCTCCGTCACAATGTTATTTAGCTGATCAAAGTTCCTGACATTTGCGCCAATCAACTTTTCACTTATTTCAGGCTTTAAGTCTCTTTTGCACAATCGTACTGCATCCTCTTGGGTCGGCGGATTGTCGTATTTCGTGTAGAGGTTCCGCCATTTTTTGATATAGTCGGTGGCGGATTCATTCCTGCCTTGCTTTAGTGTCACCAATTCAGTGATGGTGACCTTTTGTTCTGACACCTTGAAACGGTCAAGTCACTCATATAGTGGGCAATATACTCCTGGGTTGAGCCTTCCCCGTCATACTTGGTGAACTTGGGGCACTTGTTGTGATCTGGTGGGAGCTTCTTGAACATATGACGTACTGGGAATGACACTTTGTATAAATCGAGTGTGCCTATTCTGTCGTCTTGTTCTGCAATTTTGACTTCAACAATTTGCTCGATAAGATGTTTCTGCAATGCTGTAGCATCATCTGTAGAAACATGGGATTGCTGAGCATTATGATTGGACTCTATAACTTGATCTTCTTGTATCTCATCAGGGTTGAGTTGACCTCTGCAGCTTGCGGTCTTATCACCGTTGGCATAGGTATTGCTCTTGGAGATGGTGCATTTACTGGGGGGGGCTTGAGCTACTTTTTGCTGCTCCTCCGCCTTTTGTATTAGGCCATAAAGCAAGGCCCTGAGTTGTTGATTTTCTTGCCTCATCTCCTTCATAGTCTGAGGCTGTATTTGATCTTGAGGTTGTTCTGGAGCGGCTTTGATGTCTGAAGCATTTGCCCCGTCTTCATCAGCTCCTTTAACAGCATTGCTACTGTCAATTTGGGGTGGCTCTGCTCCCTGGCTTCCTCGATTCAGCAAGCGCATAGCCTGTTCCATTTGATGGGTTATGGGCGCAACCCGTTGCATCAGATTGATGATTTCATTTGGGTCTTCCGGTAGGGAAAGTTGCCGGTTGGTGGTACTAGAGGTGTAGCATGTGTAGACCCGTATGCCATTCTTTGTCATTTTGGTAGTTATCTTCTTCTTGTGAGTTGATTGGACCAATGCGCCCAATCGTTCGAAAACATATGTCGGCTGTCGGTCTTACTCATGTGCCTTATGTGCATCTTTCCTCTTTTGACCTTGTAGAGGACGAGGTCGGGTAGCTGAGTTGGTTATCTGCCCCTCAGGCTCTATGAGTTGTTGACGCTGTTGTTCTGTTAGGGTGACCCTAGCCTGGCGAATTTTGTAGGCTTCCTCTTTGGTTACCCACATTTCTTTTATATAGAGGCTCCTATCCTCCGTTGGATTGCCCCCAATCCGAGGCATAGATTTGCCCCCATTCCGAGGCATAGAGTTGCCCCCTGCTCGGGGCGTAGCATTGCCCCCTGCTCGAGGCATGTCAGGCTCTGGTATAATTATTGGCTCCCGACGAGTAGGGGCCTTTGGAGTCCTTTTCTTTTCTTCTTTTTGAACGTTGCCCCATCTTGGTAAATCTTCGGTAGAATTCCGAACCAATTCTGGACAGGAACTATCGGGATATAATGGATTTTAGGAATGATGGGTTGCCCGCCATCCAGACGAATGTGCAGGTTCCCCACCAATATAGTTTTCGCTGTCCTGGACAGGCTTGCGGTTAGAACCTTCCGCTTTTGCCTCCCGTTGGACGAGGAGGCTGGAGAGATGCTGATGGTATTGACGGCGAGCAACATCGGCCGCCGTTGTTGCTTCTTCTGACGCGAGAAGCGCACCTCTTCTTCTTCTTTTCTAGAGCAGGCTTCGGTGTCGGAACGACCGATAGAAAGTGTGGAGATCCAATCACCGCGGGGAAGTCCCTGAAGCATGTTGGCATGGTTAGATATCCACACAATGCGTAGGTCGCCACCACAAGTGGGCCATACGTGACCTTTGCCGCCATTGTCGTCTTTTAAGCAGAAATTCGATCACCTGCATAAGACATGACAAAGTTAGTAGTAGAGTTGTGGTGAGGGCATCACCGAACGGAGAGATGAAGGGAAAAAGAGGTCCCACCGGGCGTGCCATCTGTTTGGGACCTAACCTAGCTGTCTCTCCTATCGGATTATTTAAAAATCCTGTCGTTTTTGGGTCTTTTTGTTTTTATCTGGAGAAATATAGGTCGGTTTTATTTGTTTTATTTCTTGGACTATGAGAGCTTGAGGTTAGCCCTTAGGGAGTCCGGGACTTCGGATCAGGCGAAGATCCGAGTATATGACCTCTCTCCACTGACCTCAGTCAGTGTTAATTACGTCAAGCAACCGCTCGACAACCCTTGATTAACTGTCCGTTGATGTCCTTATAAGATGCAACACTACTATTACAGGCATCACATGTATATGAGATATGTCTTAGGTTAAGTCTTTGGCCTCACCCAAGTTTAGAATGGGTTTATAATTGATTGAGAGACTTTTTTAAAAGGTTTTGGATTGACTCCGAGTTATCTGGATTGATTCCAAGTATTTTGGACCTATAAGGGTATTTTTGTAATTATGCAAAGTTAGAGGGTATAGAAGTATTATGAAATGAGTTTTAATGATTTAGGAAGGTTTCAAAACCTTGGGAGATATTTTAGAGTTATTTTAAGTGTGTTTGGGTTGTAAGGGTATTTTGGTAATTTTATCCGAATTGGATTTCTAGACTTAAAGTCTATTTTTTTGGGTATTTTTGTAATTAAGTTTTTTAGCATTTTAGGGAAACTTGAAAACCTTTAGGATGTATTTTAGGATCATTTTAGACATATTTAAGTTATAGGGGTATTTTGATAATTTTACCTTAAATCGGGTTTATTAGACTTAGAGTCTATTTTTATATTTTTTCTAAGATTTTTATTTATTTTTATCATACTGAGGGTATTTTGGTAATTTTACCTATCTTATTAAGGTTTGGAGGGTATTTTGGATATAAGAGAGATTTTGATATATTTTAAGAATTTTCTGTGATTTTTACAGATTTTTATCATGGGTGAGGGTATTTTTGTAATTTTATTAAGTTCTAGGGGCATTTTGGTCATTTCGGAAATTTTATATGTTTTCAGATTTGGTTCTCTGTTTTTTACTGGTTTTTATTGATTTTTTATTAATTTTACTGATTTTTATTAATTAATTAGATATATGAAGGATATTTAAGTCATATCTTTGGGTTTATGTAATTTTCAGATTTGGTTTTCTGATTTTTACTGAGTATTACTGGTTTTTATAGAATTTTTCTGATTTTTATATTCATTTTACTGATTTTAAATAATTTTCACAAATTTTATTAATTAATTTAGCATGGAGGTATTTAAGTCATTTTTTAACTTAAGTATATTATTTTATGAGTCTATGTTTAGTTATGTGTGGGGTGAGGCCAAGGGTATTTTAGAGTATTTATTTATGTACTTATGTATTTTAATTAGTTATTAAACTAATTAATAATTCAATTATGTATGTGAAAAATATAATAACATAATGTTACTTAAGTAATAGATTCATGAATACACATGCACACACATATGCTCAAAGAACACTATTAGTATTTCATTCATCATTTTGGCATAATCCCATCTTATAGAACGACAATTTTATAATATAAAATTCGGCAGAACTTCCCCTTAGGAATAAACCTTAGGAAGAGAGTCCTCAGAGAAAATATTTCCTCTAAACGCAGCAAACCTGGGCAAGGGCATCGGATTTGGTCTTTAAATAGGCAGAATTTTCCCTAGGAAATTTCGGGCCAAATGGGCATCGAGTTTTTCTTACCCCTTGGTGGGTATTTATAGGCTGTGGGGGCCTCAACCGATGGGGGTACCCATCGGAAATTTCTGAGGTGGGGGTGTGCCACCGGGGGATTTTTTTTAGAGAGAGTGAGAGAGAAATTAGAGAGGATAGAGAGGAGGAGGGCGCCCAACCGGTGGGGGGTGCCACCGGTTTATCCCCCCCCCCTTCGGTGCCACTGGTTTGAGGAACCGGTGGCCACCCCCATTCTCCTCCTCTTTATTTTATTCCCTCTCTTATTTGTATTAAATGAGGTGAACCTTATTTAACCCCTTCCATTTTCTAGTCATGTGGGAGGTTTTCAATAATGGAGGCCAATGATTGGGCATTAAAGTCTTCTTTAGTGGAGAACCCACTGACATAGGGAGCCTAAATAGGCATTAACCCTCTTAAACAAAGGCCATAAAAGGCCATTAATGCTCCTCTCTCCATTCTTTTTCTCTGCATAAATGAGAGGACCCCCCACTGGTTGGGGGGGTTTCTCTCTCTTTTTTAATGGGTTCAAGACCCCCCACCGGTGGGGGGTTCCATGGGAACCGGTGGGGGGGGGTTCTAGCCTCCCTCCTTTCTTTTTTTATTGCCCCATTAAAGACCATTGATGGGGCTTTATTTGATTTTTTTTCCTTCTTTTGTACCATTCAGAACATGGGTTCAACACACTGGTAGTGGGATAACAGTCTCTGACATTACATTGACGGCTAGGACATCGGACCCACTCCATCTCAGGGCTTTCGATTCTCCATCACAAAGAAGCGGAGGAAATAATCCAAAATTCATAACAGAATGTCACCATTAATTGTAAAGACTATGATTACAATGCGGAGGAGAGCCTCACATCGATGTAGAAAGTGTGCCTCAACATCGTTCCATATTTGGTCAAAATCATGCTGGCTGAAAATGCCTTGAACAATCTTCAATGAATGTCTTCAAAAGGGACTACAGGGACCAACTCTAGCCTCAATTTAGCGGAGAGGATGTCATCACAGGGTTCAAACATCTGGGACTTAACCTGTTTGAAATACTTCTCAACTAAGACCGTATTTATTTCGTAAACTACTACTTCCATTTGGTTGTAATACTCGTCAACTAGCGCTGGGTTGGCCTCGTAAATTACCTCTTTGGTTTGGTCATTTTGAAAAGTAGGCTTAAAATGTCATTCTTTAATGAAATCTACTATATGTCATCCTTCAACGGAACCCAACCCAAGCCTGAATAGTCTGTGACCATCATCTTGAGAAGTGTGTTGGAATTCTTGTGAGACGTGCCACATAGTCAGAGGCGCTTGGAAGTTTGCATGTAAATCGAGGCAGCTGATGTAGGCCTGAAAACATATGTACAAACATCTGCGGGGCGCATGTAGGGGTGAGATGCAAAATGATGCGTCACTGGCTAACGGAGTGCGGGACGAGGTCGTCCTCGCTGAGAGGAAGCCAACGGCAAGAGAAATCTAGTGCATTGCCTGGTACAGTGGACGGTGGTGCACAAGAGGCAAAGGCAAGGGCACACGAAAGCTTGAAGGGCGTAAAATGGGGTCCTGTCTGGTGTGGATGGCAATAGGGTGGCTTGGACAAGCCCCGTTGAACTTTATTTGGATCAGGTTTGGAACTTGGTCAGACCATGTGAAGGATCCTTGGACTTGGGTAGTTGGATGGGCCTGTGCATTATAGCGAGTAGGCCTGTAGGCCTCTATGGCAGGCGGACCCAGTCCACTGGTGTGGGCCATCCATGCGGGACCTTAGCCGCGTACTGAGCGGCTTCTACTTTTGTCCCCTTCTAAGTGGGAGAGTAGGGAGGGACTGAACATAAGAAAGTAGGTATCAGGAGAGAGAAATAGGGAAGTAGAGAACGGGAGAGAGAGGAAGGTGCGGCAATAAGGGGGCTCTCCTAGCGACCCCCCCGCAGTAGCATGAAGATACATATATATGTATATATATATATATATATATATATATATATATATATATAGAGAGAGAGAGAGAGAGAGAGAGGAGAAGAAGAAGAAGAAGAAGAAGAAGAAGGGTTATAGGAGAGAGACGAGAGATTAGCGGGAGAGAGCAGGATTGTGGGGTGGGGTTTGAGCATGACATTGTTCATGTGAATAGTGTATGAACAGCAACCGTTGGGTTTTATGGAAAGAGAAAAGAAGGGAGAGAAAGAAAAGAGAAGAAGGAAGAGGATGGCGTTGGGCGTAGTTGTGGAATGGCGAGCGGTGGTGCGGTGGGGAATTAAAGTTTGTTCAGATGCGAGACAACATAAAAGCAGGGGGAACAAGGTGAAGGTGAAGGCTTCTGACGTCACACTGCCGGTAGGATAACGACCTCCAGTATAGCACCGGGGCATCGCACCCTACCCCATCTCAGGGTTTTTGGCTCTCTATCTTATGGAAGTAGAGAAAATAATCTAAAATTCGCAAAAAATAAATAAAAATCACCATGAATTGTAAAAGAGTATAATAGAACTATTTAAAGAGAAAGCAAACCCTAGTGGAGGGTTGGGAGGGTGGCCACCAAGAATCGATCCCTGATGGCCTGGGGTAGGGAGTTTACCTTTTACCACTAGGGTAGGAGCATTGAAAAAAAAGAGAGAAGCAAATCCTAAAGACTCCTTAAACTTGACTCTGGAGTAAACTACCCCTAACCTAAAAAAATAGTGTGAAAATCACGCAGAAAATTCTTAAAAAAATAAAAAAAAGTCCTATAGAAGTCCCAAATGGGCAAAACAAAATATATGTAAACTCGTGGTCCAAAATCCTATGCATTAGACACTCTTTGGTGAGTCTCTGAGCCACAACAAAGTTGGAACTACTCTCTGGTGGTGGTAGATGCACTCCATCATATGTAACGTATTCGTGCATTGGTGTTGGATCCTCTCATTCTCCCTTGATCCCATAAAAACTTGTCCTCGAGTTTTGAAATGCGACAATATCCACAAGGAGATTGATGAAAGCAGCAAAGCAAGGATGCAAGGTTGATGCCACTAAGATCACCATTTGGAGGAGAGCCTCACCTCACTATGGAAAGGTCGCCTCAACATCGCTTTGTATTTGGTCAAAATCATGCTGGCTGAAATATCTATAATGGTCCCACTACGAGGGAGAATCCGAACCTGGACTTCTCGAGCAATGAATTCATTATCCGGATTACAATCCGTCTTACCTAAGATTACCAGCTGAACATATGCACAAGTTTGAAGAATAAAATAGACAATCTCATTAAGGAAACAATAAATACAAACTGAAATTTTCATTAATAATACATATCCATAATTACAAATTAAGAAAGATAGCATAATGATACAAAATAACAAAGTACAACATGTAACTGATAACAACTTACCACACAATCAGAAGGCGAAGTCTTTTGATGTCACCTTCTCAACGCAGACTATCTCTTTTACTGTCCTTCTCTCCTTCTTGCAAAAACATGTTCTATAATTTTATGAGAACTCCAAATTAATATCTCAATAGGGAGCATTTGCATCCCTACTGTTATCCCACACATACCACCTTATTCTCTCTACTCTTATATATACATGTTTCTTTTAACTATGATTAATATTTAAAAGTATAGAACTATGTAGTCAGAGGCAAGAGGCGAGCGAGGCGACCAATGGTTCACCTTAGCCTCAAATGCCTAGGCGAGCGCCTAGGCGTTTGAGGCGATGTGTTCTCACATAAATCACTACGAAGGAAGGAAATAACAATGTAAGGGAAATGAAGAATTAAAACATCCAAGATAACCATATGTAAGACTTTAAGAAGCATTGATTATGTCCAACATGTAATCCTAAAACCATCTACTACTCGTATAAGTAGTGGATGGCCTTCAGAATCATAAAAAATAAGAAAAAATGTGGCAACATATAAGAGAAAAAGGGTATTAGACATTGTTAAAAGAAGTATTAGTTATTTTGAAATAAATAAAAATAAGAAAAAATAATATCACAATTAAAAAGAAATAAAAAATTTAGCATAGACATCATAGGCAAGTGCCTAGGTGAGTGAGGTGAACATGAGGCGAGGCATTTTCGCTCGCCTCAACCTAGTTCATCGCCTAGGCAAGCGAGACGATCACTTTTGATAACATAGATATATAAACTAATCTTTATAAACTACCATCTTAGGATTTTAGGAATAAGTCATGTTCTTTTTTTTTCGTGACCATTCAGTAACTCATAGTCAGTTCTTACACTGACAGCGGCTCATCCTTCAACTCGAAGTGATAGAAATAATCACTCACTAACAGTTGCAGTGGTGAGAAGGTACTGTCCACTAATAGTCCTCTCAACCTCCATCTATCCCACTCCAATAAATTTTTGGACATCTACTGTATTATAAGGCAGGAAAAGGCTAAGTTGAGTCTACAGTTTGCTAGGCATGTTAACTACAACATCCAAGCTCTAGCCTATGAGTTATTCAGTGCACTCAAGTAGGACTGCCATCCTTTGCCTAAGGCGATGTATCGAATATGGACTCTGAAACTTTAAGCAAAAGAAGAGATACTTCATACCTCGGCGCCACATATCTTTAGGGAGTTTGACCTGAGTGTCTTCTTATTCTCAAGAGACGGATCTTGTGGGGCTGTCTCGCTAATGAAATGATGCCACTTCCATAAAAAGAGAAAACATCTTAGAAATCTTTATTCTTTAGAAGGCTTCCATGCCTTTTTTTCAATTCTTTATAAGGAGTATGCTTTCAAATCAATATTCTTTAGCCCCCTTTGTGGGGTCATCATTGCCATAGAGTTCTTTTTCATTTATCCTCATAAGACCTTAAATCTTCTACTCTTTCTATTGCATAGATGGACTCGGTCCATCAGTTCTTTCTTTCTTTATAAAAAGCATTTCATAGATATTTAATATTTAAACATGTAAACAGCTTTTTGTGAAAGGGAAGCCTCTAATTTGGAACTATCCCCTAACTAAGTTTATGTAGGTTTTATCATAGTATCATGGTTCTTATATTAAACAACAAATATGGCATGCGTGTACTAGTAAAACATCATAAAATCAGAAGCAAAACAGTGCTGGATATATGCTTCCACTTCATGCTATGACATGTTTAAACATATTATTTTCATGCTTTATAAAAATTCCCCCATAGCCCTTAGTTCAAGAATTAATTGGATATAGTCTCCCCTTATAATCATGCAAGTTTCTACACTTCATAATCTCCAAAAAATCTAAAAAATAAAAGGAATAAACCAGCAGGAGTATCACCCTATCTCTATGACGCAAAACTCGTGTAGAAGGAAGCTCTCATGTTTGTGCATGGAGAAAGGTGTCGCTGCAGTCCCGGGGGTTGAAGACGAACCTCCTACAGCAGCCTCCTTTGTTCCCTTGGAACCCTCTCTTCTCAAAGCTTTCTCAATTTCTCTCTCCTCTTTCCAACTTCTTCTTTCACTCCCTCAAAATCCCTATCTTCCTTGCTCCTCTCTTTTTTCTCTTTTTCCCTCTCTACAGATTCTTTCTTTCTCTCTCTAGCTCTGCCCCAACTGTCCCTCTCTCTCTCTCTCTCTCTTTTCCCCCAGTTCTCCCTCTCTCTCTCTCTCTCTCTCTCTCCCTGCACTGCCCCTCTCTCCCTCCCTCGGCTGGTCCAGCCAGGCCAGCCCCCTTACCCCCCCTTTTATAGGGGACATAGGCGGTTTGGGGCTGGGGGAGAGAGGCGGTGGCCTTAACCTAGGCCCGTTAGGGCCAGTAAGACAGGCCCAGTACTGCCTATGTATACCCATTCAAAACCCAATAATCTTGGCCCATAACAGCTCACTTAAAGTGTAATAAGACCCACTAGATTTAGGCTCAATAACAGCCCATTGGCAATCCATTAAAAGTCCTTTAAATGTCTATTAATTTAGGTCCATTAATAATCCATTAAGAGCCTGGTAAGAGTCCATTAACTACACCTAAACACAGCTCAATTTCAATCACTTTATGGCCCATTAAAATTCATTTTAGAGGCCCATTATTACATACTAAAACTTCATATTTTAAGACCCATTAACTAATGACTCAAGCCCAATTCTTTATAGAAGAATTTATATTTAGATCACATATTTCTTTTCTAATTGCTTATATGCCCTCACTAATTTAGTGGGTTATTACAGTATTGGCTGAATGGTTTTTAAGAGGGTCTTTAGGGGCCAAGTCTAGTGTTAGTTCAGTAGCGAGGACGTCATCACAAGTTTTGAACATCTGGGACTCAACCTATTCAAAATACTCAACTACCACCAGATCTGCTTTATAAACTACTTCTTCCACTTAGTTGTAATACTTCTGAACTAGTATTGGATCGGCCTTGTAAACTACCTCCTTTGGTTTGATCATTATGGAAAGTAGGCTCTCAATGTCATTTTTCAATGTAATCCACTCCACGTCATCCTTTAATGGAACCCAACCCATGCTTGGATAGTTGGTGACCACCATGTTGAGAAGTGTATGGATGTCAAAATGTTGCCTCGAGAACCGTGCCACGAAGGCAGGCATGTTGGAAGCGGGCACAAAAAACAAGGTGCTAGCATGGGTCTCAAAAAATGTGCACAACGTCCTCGGGGTGCGTGTAAGGACACCATGCAGAACAAAGCATGCTATTGGTGGCGGCATGATGGATGAGATGGACTTACTGCAAGGATGCCACCGATGCGATCGACATAGAAAATAGAGCATGGAAGTGTCCTTGGTGTCTAGTGTGAGCCTTGGAGGCAAGCACACAAAATGAGGTGGTTAACGCAGCGCTCGGAGATGGGCATGCAAAACAAGACGGCTGACACGGGCCTTGGAAAGCATGCATGGTGTCCTCAAAGTATGTGTAGAATGGCATGCAAAACAAGGTGTGGTCATAGCAGCGGCATGTAGAACGAGGTTGGCCTCGTTGAGAGGAGGCCAATGGCACGAATGGCACACAAATGGAGCACAGATGAGCCCTGATGATGGCAATGCGATAAGGACCCCAAGTGCACTGTAGCAGAACCCCAAGGCTCCGGGCACTGTAGCAGACTGGATTGGGTGGGCTCAGACCAGGGATAGGCCAGGGTCAAGCCTTTCTGTAGTTCTGGTTCGGACCAGGACTGTTCCTGGTCGAACAAGGAGGGGCAGGGGGATCCGGTCCTAGGCAGATTGGGGTTTGGGCTTTGGACCAGGTGGAAGGATCCTGGCTTGACTGGACCAGGCCCTCTGGAGCGGGCTCCTTCAATGGACGGGTCCACCTGACCTGCTCAGGGTGGGTCGGCCCGTTGGCGTGGGGGCCCAGCCTTGCAGGTGGCTCTGCTTGCACAGAACGGTGGTTCTGTGTGCCTGTGTGGACGGGCGCAAAAGGGGCAAGCAATAACACCCCCCCCCCCCCCCCCAAAAAAAAAAAAAAAAAACAAACAAACTTCAACGTCGCCTTCTACCTGCCTTCTTATTCACCTTCTTCCTGCCTTTCTGTTCTGCAACCCGACATAGAGGGAACAGCAGTGGGAGGGTGAAAGGGTGGAAGAGAAAAACAGAGAGAGGAGGCAGCAGTGGGGTTGTTCTGGGGTGGTTACTGTAGCTGCTACAGTAATCACTCCAGAGAAATAGCGAGGAAAAGGGAGAAAGAGAACAGTGGAAAGAGGGCTGTACAGTGACGGGGATCGAAATTGGGCTCTTATATCAAATTGATGTGGGACAACGGTGAAGAAAAGGAACAAGGTGAAGGTAGAGGTCTCCGGCATCACACTGGCAGCGAGATAACGGCCTCTGGCATCACACCGGTGGCTAAGGCATCGTACCCCACCCTATCTCAGGGCTTTCGGTTCTCCATCTCAAAGAAACAGAGGAAATAATCCAAAATTTGCAACAACAATTCACCATTAATTGAAAAAGTATTACAGAACTATCTAAAGTGAAAGCAAATCCTAATGCGTCTCTAAACTTGACTCAGGACCAAACTACCCCTAATCTGAATAGTGTGAAAATAGCACGGACAATTCATATAAAATAGAAAAAGACCTAAACAAGCCCCAAACGGGCCAAACAAGATATCTATAGACTCGTGGTCTAAAATCCCATGCATCAGACACACTCTAGTAAATCTCCGAGCCACAATGAAGCTGGAACAACTCTCTAACGGCGGTAGATGCATTCCATCATATGTAACACATGCGTGTGCTGGTCCTAGATCCCCATCAGACTTTTTCTGTGTTTGTCATGCCAAAGGCAGTGGTCAGAAAATTGGATCAGATACGGAGGAGCTTCTTATGGGGTGGAAATAATTCTGAATCCAGTTACTTGTAGGAAGGTGTGCAGGCCAGTTAGAAAGGGTGGGATGGGTGTTAAAAATTTAATTTCTATGAATTTTGCCCTGCTGGAGAAGAGGCTTTGGAGATGCTTTCTCAAGATATGAGCATGTGGAAGAAGATCATGTCAGCTAAATATTATGAGATCTGTAGAAAGTTTTATTTGTTCAATATGAGACAAACATTTTTATCACCTATTTGGAAGGTAGTTCCACAAGTGTCAAAATGGGTGATAAGGGGCATTAAAATCAAACTTGTGTAATGGATAGTAGTGTATTTTGGCAGGACAGATGGCTGGAGGGTGAACCACTCAAGGATAAATTCTTTTCTATATTTTCTTTAGCAGTCCAGAAATGGGCGACAGTGAGTGATCTTTACTACCAGGGGGGGGGAATACTTACTGGAATATTATGTTAGAAGAGGACTGAAAGGCCAAGAAATGGAGGAGTACGTTGCTCTTTTAAAACTGCTTTCAAATGTTCATGTGCTGAGAGACCGAAAGAATCTTTGTATCGCAGAAGAACAATGAGATTTTTTTAGTCAAATCCTTGTATACCACGATTGATAGTCAAATCCCCCAACCAAAGTTCATGCTTTTATGTGGCTTCTGTTCCAGAAATGTCTTGTTACCAAGGTGTATAGAAGGAAATGGGCTCCAGCTACAGATGCAAAATGTTCCCCATGTGGTTTAAATGATGAGGATATTGATCATCTATTCATTTAGTGTGACTTCAGTAGAGAGGCTCTGGAGAATTTTTGCTTCCTTAGCAAAATTCCAGGTTAATTTCAGTAATATCATGGAAATGTGGCAACATTTCAGAAGCTGTCAGTTGTCAGCGGGCAATAACACTCAAAGCAAACTACTCCTTATTCCTCCAATGCAGTTTGTTGGTGCATATGGAGGGAAAGGAATGATTGTTTATTCTGCTGAAGCAAAAGTTATATTGAGAATACATGTATCCAGGCAGCAAGCTTCCTTTATCAGTGGAGCAGGTTTATTTTGGGCATTTCTGCAAACAACTGGTCTCAGGTCATAAGTGTCCTGTAATTTTTTTTTTTGCCCCAGTTCTTGATTTTGTTTTTATTTCTTTAGGAAGAGGAATCTCTTCTCTCCTTGATTGGATGTACTTCCTCTATTGTTCTAACAAAATTGGTGATACGTACCATAACTTTCTTTAAAAAAGGTAATAATTAACATTGACTGAGGTCAGTGGGGAAAGGTCATGGATCCATATGCTTGATCCAATATTTTAGATTTCTTGAGGACTTGTCCCAAATTCTCAGAATCTATCAAAATAAATAACTACAACTATAATAAACCAGCACAAGGGTTTGATCTCCCTCGCATCTCCCACGTTTACTTTCCTAGCCTTTAGACAGCATTTTGTTTTTATGCGGCCGTGGATATCAACAGGCAGGACAGAGGAAAAGCTGTATCTGTAGTTTGTTTTGATGCAGACAGGCGCCGATAGGAGAGAAGAATAGCAGTAGCCTCTTTCTTGTTCTCTCGACCTTCTACCATGTAGCCTGATATCTGCTTTCTAAATAGCACACCTTTGTTTGAGTAGATTTGCAACTGTCTACCTTGTTTTTTTTCCCCTCTTTTGTGTGTGAGAAATCAACTCTGATAAGAATGTGCCACAGACTGCTGACTGTGATATGCAAATCAGGCACTTTTGGATGATTTAACAAAAAACAGTAAAGATATAGGGGAGCAGACCCATGGATTCTGCCAAACAACCTGCTGCATGAGTTCAGTTGCATAGTGTTATCCCAGGTGATTATGTGACATTTGGTGTTCTACCAATAATCAATGCATATATAATATGTTTAAAATTATGTGCACACTTCTGCTTGTACTCGGTTCTTCTCTTCCCTAATCTGGGATTCACATGATAATTTGAATCGGAACTGGAAAAATATTAGATATTGTTCACTGTATTCCTGCTTTTGGTTTGTCCAGTTTCCTTTTGCGATCATACTCCAGTGGGGCCCAACCATTTAGTAATTGAATGCCCTGCATTGTTGGCACAGAAAAGTAAAAAGTCAATGTTTATTTTTCCCCAATATATATATTTTTTTTAGTAATAAAGACAAGGAGACCTGACATGGTTAGAGTCAACCACATGTATGCCAGATGTGCATGCATGTACCCATTGGTTATTATGATATATGTATGTTGGTCAATGGGAGTCCATGAGCAAACTTGCGACATTTGCCAAATGGCCTCTGTATGGGAATTTATGTAGCTGCTTGAATGAAAATATTATTAGTCATAATGATGAGAAATAGATGGATACATTTGCTTTGGTGTTTACTTTTGCCTTGATGTTATTACTGAAAAATTGAGTGGAAGTAAAGGATTTTATGCTTGATACATAGTGCATAGTGGGTTTTTTTTTTTTTAGTGGGAATGTACCCCATATTGCATGCGGTGGTGTTTGCGGAATGTTCAAAATAAGATGTCAAGTTTGGAAGGAGTTGCATTGGAGTTTGTGTTGATTTTGGTACACATGAAGTATCCTTATGGTGCATTTGTTGCTTCTAGTGATGATTGGGAATCATATGTCAAATAATTTGTTAGGCTTTGATGTAGATGTGAAGTTGTTATTGGCTAGTTAATACTCATACAACCTATTAGTTACTGAACCTTGTTACACAGAGTGAAGGGGTCATTTGGTTTGATGTAAAACACCACAAAAATGTCAATTTTAAAATCACCATTTTTTAATTCGGTGAAAGAAAATCTCTGATCTTAAATCGGTTCTCATTTTTGATAGTTTTGGACTACAAACCCAATCAGATAAAAGAGTAACACATAATTCTACATGATTTTGAAACCCAGCAACTTATGGCACTCCAAATGCTTGGAAACACAGTATTCCAAAGATAAGGAAAACACTATTTTATGCACACAAACTACCCCTGAATGTATCCAGCATATGAGTTAACATGTTAACATTGTTCTCTTTGTTCTGTTCTTTCTGGAAAATGGTTGGTCTGACATTGTATTATGAGGCATGTCCTGCATGAACTATGAATGTGCTTAGTTTGTAGGGTTCTATTTTTTACAGGGATAAATGGGTTTAGGATAGTCATAATTCTAGATAGACACGTTAATATAGGTAAACATATACAGCACTCGGTAAATATTTTCTCCTTCTACCCTTGCAAAACTTTGCTATAGAATCCTATGTGATGTTTCTGTGACGCAAGGCCAACCAATTGTCCACATGCAACAGATTGTCAAATGGAGGTCCATGTAATTGGAAGTACTGTTGAATTTCTTTAACCCTGAGAGTCAGGAATCCTTGATTACCTCCTTTTATGTTGGAGTAGAAATCAGATATGAATTATGTCAAGAATCAAAACATACATTAATATCAAGTTAGGAGGTCAAAGCAAAGTTTGCTCAGCTCACTTGCAAGGTCATCTGTAAGGATTTGTTTTCCTGTGAGGTTGTTTTTGCAACATGTGAAGATTAACTGGGTCTGTGTGTTGCACAGAAGTAATAGTACCGTGTGCATTATTAAGAGTTTACCTTCGATTAACTTTTTGAAATTGTGAATAGTTTCAAATAAATTAGGAAGGCTTTGGAGTCTTGTTGTATCTACAACTTTAAATCTTTAGTTCTGTCAAGGAACCATTTTTCAGCAGCCAAAACATTTACTTATTGTTAATTGTTGGAGTTTTTGTTTTAGCCGGATACTTGTTGCTGTTGCAAATAGCTTGTACAGTTACAACTTGGGAACTATGCTGACTGTAAGTCTAGACATAAATGTCCAGACTTTCCAGTAATTTTAGAGAATGACAGCTTTATCCTGATCATCTCGTGCCAGCATAATGATCATCTTCCTAGTCTCTTTTTGCAATTGGTTTCCCCTTTTGTTTAGATTTTCTCTACCACTTGTTTGTATTTCATGGGCTTTCTTCTTCCAGTGTCTTTATTTCGAGACATTCTGTGCAAGAGTTTCTTGCAAGAGTGTCTTTATTCTGGAATAGAAGAATCTTCAGGTCTGAAGCTACCATCCCCGAGAGGGTGGCAAAGTTTATTTGTGCAAGGGTGAGGGAGTGGGCCTTAGCTTTTTGTATAGGACCTTCTGGGAATTCACCCCTCTTTGTTTTGTTGAGGCAGGAGTGATAGTTACACCTCCTTGGTGTCCTTGTTTATACTTGGATATCCCTTGTTTTTGTTTATTAATACATTTGTGATACCATCTACTTTCAAAAAAAATTCTATTGTCTGGTTTTTGTATGGACGTTAGCCGTGCTAATACTAAGATTGCCGATGTAGGGAGGTAATAGTTGCCTAGTCTTAAGATTTTTAGTATTAGTATATTAGTCAATACTTATAATCAGGTTTTTTAATTTTACTTTTTCCTAGGGCTTGCCTTTGTCAGCCTATGTTCTCGCTTTGAGAGTCAATTCTGCCTTCTTGTTATCGGTGGCATGGAGACTCCAATAGAACCTGTGTATTGTATCTGCTGAACTTTGTGCTTCACTGTTCTCCTGGGTCAGCGGATTAATATTGTTCTCTATAACAGCATCAGCGATGGAGTTCAAATTTTCATTAATAATTTACTGCATTGACTAAAAGCTACTTTTAATTTTTTTATCCACTAAGAATAGTTATTTAGGAGCAGTTATTTATTTTGTGTTAAAAAATGAACCGTACAGTTTAATGATATTCAGGATACCATGGCAAAAAGTTATTGCATCTTTCCATGAACTCATATTGATGTGCTCATTTGGTTTGGATAATTGTTGTGCATTTTCTTTCTTTGCATTTAATGTTCAAGTAATTGGAAAAATTCAATTTCCAAAAAATTAGCTGGGGTATAATTTCTCAGCTTTTCTTTTTCAGCAATGGACAGAGAGTTTTGTGCAGTGGTCTCCGTTCGGCACATACTTGGCCACGATGCACAGACAGGGTGTTGTTCTTTGGGGAGGTGCCAGCACATTCAACCGCATAAGGCGTTATGCTCATCCTATGGTCCTACCTGCTCAGAGTGTCAACTCGTTTTATTCTTTTGTCCCCCTTGTCCTATAATGATTCTTAATTTTCTCACAGGTTAAACTCATTGATTTCTCCCCTGGGGAGAAATTTTTGGTTACATATAGCAGCCATGAACCTAATGGTCCTCGTGACACACATGTAAGCACCTATTTTTATAAGGGTGGATACTGTATTTCTCTTTTCTCTATTGAATCCATCTCATATGGTTGCAATTGCATTTATCTTTGGTTTCAGAGGGTTGTGCTGAATATTTTTGATGTAAGAGGTAAACTTATGCGAGATTTTAAAGGAAATGCAGATGAATTTACAACCGGGGGAACTGGGGGCGTCTCAGGAGTGTCCTGGCCTGTGTTCAGGTGAAGTTTAGCATTTTATAAGAAGTTTCCAGTCATATGTACATGCAGGCGGGCTCATCTCTTGATTTCTCTAATTTCAGGTGGGGTGGTGGGAAAGACGACAAGTATTTTGCTAGGATTGGGAAAAACGTGATCTCAGTCTATGAAACAGAGACTTTTGGTCTTGTTGATAAAAAGTCTATGAAGGTTGAAAATGTAGTAGACTTCAGTTGGTCCCCTACTGATCCTATTCTTGCTCTCTTTGTCCCAGAGCTGGGTGGAGGGAATCAGCCTGCCAGGGTTAGCACAATGCTCATTCATTTTAGTTGGGCTTTGCCTGGTATTCCATTTGGACCATTGATTATCTTCTTCCTCTCCCCCTTTTCCTCCACAGGTAAGTCTTGTTCAGATTCCAGGAAAGGAGGAGCTGAGGCAGAAAAACCTCTTCAGTGTTAGTGACTGCAAAATGTACTGGCAGAACAACGGGGAATACCTTGCTGTCAAGGTGGACAGATACACAAAGACAAAAAAGAGCACATATACTGGCTTTGAGCTCTTTCGTATAAAAGAGAGAGACATCCCCATTGAAGTCCTAGAGCTTGAGAATAAAAATGACAAGATAGTTGCCTTTGCTTGGGAGCCCAAAGGTCACAGATTTGCTGTCATCCATGGCGATGGTCCTAGACACGACATTAGCTTTTACTCCATGCGAACTGCTCATAACACTGGTCGTGTCTCAAAATTGACCACCCTCAAGGGCAAGCAAGCAAATGCTCTTTATTGGTCACCTGCTGGCCGTTTCATAATCCTTGCTGGTTTGAAGGGCCTTAATGGCCAGTTGGAATTTTACAATGTTGATGAGCTGGAGACCATGGCTACAGCTGAACATTTTATGGCAACGGATATTGAATGGGATCCAACTGGCAGGTATTAAATCTACAATTTTGAACCATAAGCAGGTGCCAAAAGAACATGTTCATTTGCTTATTTTGTTGTTTTTAGTATGTTTCTTGCTAGTGGAATTTCCGTTCATACAAAGGGATGAAAAAAGGTTATTTAGCGGGGAGGATAATGTCTATATTCTTAGCATTATCTTTAAAATAAAGAGTATATTGTTAACCTTATTCTTACATACCTGCATCCTTATCCTTAAAAATTAACTGAAACATATGCATAAGGTTAAATTATCGGACGATATATAATTTTGCACATTTTTACAAAAAAATTGAATTATGAATTTTTCATCATATGCGTGAAGTGTGATTATCATAAAATAAGCATTGATACGATTACCTCTAACTTCAAATTTATCATGTGAATGAACATATAGCATAATAAAGTCAATACATGTAAAAGAATATCTAGGAGGCAAGTACTAATATATGTGTATATATAAGTATATATTAAGTTGTGATGCCTTAAATTCCACATTTGTCAAAATTTTCTAAAGACTTTATGCTTTAGTAAATATGTTATGTTGTAATACTATAATATGAAATATGAAATATATTTTATAAATATGTTATATTATAATATTATAATACAAAATATGAAAGGACAGATAATCAAGTTACAAGATGCAGAAATAACTGATTTCTTTTCCTTATAATATTATAATAAAAAATATAAAAGGACGGATAATCGAGTTCGAAGATAACAGAAACAATTGTTTTCTTTTCCTTATCCTAAATAAAAAGGATAAGGATAGTATCCTTATCTTTAAATATATATCCTCATATGTCTTACAAGCTATAAGGATGGGTATTTCGGGTTATCCTTTTCCATTTTCATCCCTACGTACAATTTTTGTAGTTTCTTTATATCTGCTTTTGAGCATTGACATACAAATGAATGTTTTTGATCCCCAGGTATGTTGCCACCTCAGTTACTTCAGTTCATGAGATGGAGAATGGTTTCAACATCTGGTCCTTCAATGGCAAACTGCTATACAGAATACCGCGGGATCACTTCTATCAGGTAAAAAACTGAAGCAATGACGCTGAGTTTTTTCATTCTTATTACTGCACAACATGCTTAGGATGTGTTTCTGGCTTTATGATGATGAAAACAGTTCTCGTGGCGTCCGAGGCCGCCTTCATTGCTAAGTGCAGAGAAAGAGGAGGAGATTGCAAAGAACTTGAAGAAGTATAGTAAGAAGTACGAGGCAGAGGATCAGGATGTATCATTGTTATTAAGTGAGCAGGACAGGGAGAAGAGAAAGATGCTTCAGGAAGAATGGAACAGATGGGTGAAGGAGTGGAAACAGTTGCATGAGGAAGAGAGAGCAGAAAGAAAGAAGCTGAGGGACGGAGAAGCTAGTGATGAGGAAGAGGAGTACGAGGCCAAGGAAGTCGAAGTCGAGGAAGTAGTGGATGTCATAGAGGAGGTAGTTTCGTGAGTGATTGAATAGTGGAGTGTATTGTTCCATAGTGTTGATACCTGTAATTTGAGCCCATAATTGTTGTTAAGGTCATACTTAACCTTGCAAAAAACCAATAGAAGGCAAGAAACATTTGTCTAGTTTCAATGGAATGTATACAGGTCTTATTACAGTTGTTGCAATTGATGCCTGTTCCTTTTCTGGGAGCTCAAATTGCAGCTAGTTTCCCCTGGTTTCCATCGTCCAATGAACTTGCGCTCTGTAACTTTGGTTGTTGTGGGATGTTTGCATGTCCGTGGGATGGCTGAATGCTGAACAATTGCTAACGAGTCTAGGTTAGGTGGTATAACAGCACACCATAGAACCCCTTTTTCTTTTTTCTTTTTCTTTTTTTAAACTCACTTTCTTTTATCGATTTCATTAAAATTCGTTTGAATTGTGTTATTTCCTTTTGAATATATAAAACTATAGTGATTCAAGTTTTGTTTGGTAAGATTCAATTAATGACACCTCAGTTCGCTGCTTCCTGTTTTTACCAGATATTTTTCATAAAATTGAGATGAAAAAGGTGCTGTAGATGACGTTTACTTTGTGTGCTTTGTTTAGTGCATTTTGATGCACGTTCCCTTTGAGATCTTATTCGAGCTTAATTCGTTCGACATGATGCCCCCACGATCTTCTTTTATTAGGCAGCTTTATTGGTTTTATTGATTGCAGTCCAAGAGCATGTTTGGCGAAATCTTCAAGTAGACGTATTTTACTTTTATATTCCATATTTCTCAGTTCAGTCATTCCTATATACCATAAGAGGATGGTATCAGAGCTTATTTGGTGCAGCTACTTCTAATTATTAGAAGTACTCTTGGCTTCCACATGTTTCAGTTCAGTTATCTTGATGAGATGACATTGGCCCTAGTGGTCATTTCTATCATTTTCTTTTACCTTTTTTTTTTAAAATTACAAGTTCTAAATTAGAAGGGGAAATATGACTACTAGAAATCAGTTGTAGGGATTCTCACTCAATATTTTTATATTAAAAAATGGAAGTTGAAAATATTTCCAACTAAAAGTTTTAATATATTTGAGAACTTGAAAGTCATTCACGTGATGTCTTGAGTTCCAAATGGATGCTCTGAGTTGGAGCTTTTTCGATTTAAAGAACATGGTTGGGGAAAGGGGTGGGTGGAATGAACAGTGTCACTGCTAAGGATTATCTAGAACACGAAGGTGAAAGTTGCTTTCCATGCAATTTCTACTCGTACACAGTTTTGAACTTCCATTTATTTCAACTATTTTGACAGAAGAGAGTGTGTTTGTAAATGGAAGTTTTCGGTTAGACGTTACTTGAAATAACTTTCAAAATGGAAAATGTTAAATGAAAATAATTATAATTGGTTTTAGATAATTATACAAGTCAAATATTTCTTGGCAATTCCACTTTAAAACTTCAATCTGTAACTTCTGATTAGAGGTTCACTAAAAAGAAAAACCTAAAAACTATAAACAACTTTCAAGGCGTAGAGCCATCTCTCAAAATAACTGGACGAAGGGTATCTTGGCAAAAATTTTAATAGCAAGATGCATTTGATTTTTCACTCTCAGTGAGGATAACTATGATTGATTTCGTATAGTTCAAAAACTCAAACCTCTCCTCAATAATGTGTTCTAATATTTTGTCGGTTCCAATCTTTCTCCTACGATGATGACCATAGGCCACATCATGCCGAGATCAAATCGTCCGGCCTAGCCCAACACATTGGCTGACCGTTGCAAGGAATATTTCTTTTTCCGTATTAAGCCAGGAAAGACAAGATTACATTTAGATTTTATAGTGTTGTAGAGGATCAGTTGTACACCAATAGGTAGGGCTGCTAACGAACTAATACACTCTGATGAACAGCTCGTGAAAGTACTCGACGACGGCTCGAATCAACTCGTTTATTAAGTTAAATAAATGAATTTGAACAAGAATTTAAGCCTAATTCATAAACGAGCTTTGAGTTTGAACATAGACAAGCTCAGCTCGATTATGTTCATGAACAAACTCATCCAAAGCTTGTTTATATATTTGTTAAAAACTCGTTTAAGAACCTGTTAAGAACTCATTGTTACATTCCTTAATAGTTATTTAGTTATTTAAGTACTTGTTAATATTTTTAACAAGTGAACCAACAGCAACGATAAAGGTTGGTCCGCCCGCCAGCTTTTGTCTAAAGCGCAGCATCCAACGCCTATGCTTGTTTTGCCTTTCTTTCGGCCGTTGGGGGTGAGAGTTTAGGGTTGATCCGTTTAAATGGCAGAGCAACTGTTAAAAAAAAACAACTATTTTTTAAGTCCTTGGGTCGGTTTGTCATGAACTCTGAGTTTGAACAAGGGTAAACTCCAGAGAACCAGGGTAAACTCGGCTCGACTGGACCGCTTTGCACCCTACCAATAGGCAAAAGCTTTTGCATGCGAGTAATACTTGTTTCTTTGATTGAATGGCTGCCGTAGCAGCTAATTCTAAAAATCCATGGCAGAGGGGACAACCTAAGGGAACTATCCGATCTCTGATCGGACGGTTTAAAAAATAAAAAAGAATGATCCTTTTGTTTCTGTTTATTTTTTTATATTTTCAACATCCAGTCAAAGATCAGACGGTATAGAAGAGTTGCCCCCTGTCCACTGGGATTTTAGAAATACTAAAAAAAAACAATTACACTTGCTGCTGCAGCCATCCGATCAATCAAAAAGTTTGGACGGCTATGTGCTAACATTGCAGCAAGTATCACTCTGCAGACTGCTTGTTTGTATGGATCGTAATAAATTAACAATACAAAGAAAGGACCGCAAGGATACGAAGATAATGAAGTTAATTCCAGTAAATGAAAGAGTCCATTCACCTGATTTCGGCACAACAATGCAGCTTGACTTTCTTCAGCATCTTGTAACCCATGAGCAACCAATGCATAAATGCAACTGCTTGCTACTATATATTCCTTGCCATTTCGGCTCACAAGCTATCATACCGCAAGCTCTCGCTCGATTTGCGAAAATACTTGGATCAAACTGGCAGTTAAATGTTGCTGGTAATCATGCAACTGAATCCTGGCTCACCATATGTATTGGCAGTCCACTTCATGCAAGGTGCTAAAAATTCTCGGACATAGCAGGGACAAATTAGTGCGTCTGCACAAGACCTTCCAAGCTTTATATCTTCTTTCCTTCCAGTTAGTGTGGTCGTACGGAGGCCATCCAAAGGCAACACCTCTGTTTTCATATTCTCGTAACCATTTGTTTTTGTCCTGCTTGCTCATTTCATCCATACTCCGAAGAAACATGCCTGAGAAGTTTTGGTTAGCAATAAAAGCCATGTAAACAGGCATCTTTGTTGTCTTACAAGATAGCTTCAACTTTGGCTTTTCACCACCACGACTTACAACACCCACGGACATGCTCAGTGAGTGCCAACCCACAAACTAATCTTGAAGTTGTGACCATAACGGCCGAGTAGAAAGAAATTGCTTTGAAGACTCGGAAAGCACTGCGCAAGAACTTTTATGTTGCTGTAATCTATATCTTGCATACAACAGTGCCTCAGAAGCAACTCCATAAGCCAAAACTGTGCATGTTTTGTGATATCCGGCCCATGCCAATATAAGTTTCAGAGCATGCCAGTTATTGCCTGAACATTTCCTTCCATAAAGCTTCGCAAACTTCACTCTGGAAATGTGATTGAAGATTATAATTAAAAAAAAAGAGATAATCATTGTAATAAGCAGCTCTTTTAAAAGGAAAACATGTCAAGAAAAAGGAACAAGCTTATTAAATAATAGCTTCGTAGGCTCCATCTTTGAGATATGATTGGTGATAGAAAACATAAACATAGAGAAAACTGCAATGACAAAATTTCCAAATCAACGTGGCAAGAAAAAGAACATGCTTATTCCCTATGGGGAAGCAGCCACAAGGGGGAGATGAACAAAGCATTGAACAATAACATGTCATATCACAGACTTTCAAGGGATGCAAGTGTCAAGATCGTCCAATTTTAGACATTTTGCCTTGATTCTTAGTATTATTTCTTTAATATTCCTATGCAAAATAAGTATGTACTATGTAGTAAGTATGTAGCTTGTTCAAAAAATATACGCTTCTGAAATTTCAATAATGTTAAAACCATAGAACATATTCAGACATTAACATATTAGATTAGGAATGCCAAAACCATAGAACAAGTTCATGAATAAAAAACATTATCCGTACAAGACAAATTCTAGTAGCTACAAACATGCAAAATGCATACACTTAGCTAGTATAAACAATCATAAAAGCAACCACCACCAGCTGACACCAATAGGGTCGGACTTGGTGCAACACCCCTATATTACAATATAACGTGGATTCAGGTTGTCTGATCCTTGAAATTGGATGGCCAGATATTTTTTTTTTTAATAATTTGCCAAGCTCAGGGATCACCCAAGCTTGGCAACTGAGCTTGGGACTGCGTCCACGTGCTATCCATCAGCTTGGATCATGCGGAGTGAGATACAGTGGCTGACCACCCATGGTGCAGCAAGGCCTAACCATTAATTATCTGATTGCTTAACACTTTAATGAAGCTATAGGAAATCATCAATTCTTAACAGACCCTTAACATGCCATTACCAAGATGGAATCATATTGTTAAAGCAGCACATGGAAAAAGACTTTTATATACCTGAATATAAAATCTTGATCCTTATTATATCCTTACCTTGTAAATGCCATCCGAGGACCGAGGTTTTCAATTATGCTGACTCACGAGCCATGGATTCCACAAAGAAAGGTAAAAGAAAGGACTCCGGTTCTGATGTTCAGCCCCTCCAGAACAATCACATTAGATTAGGATACTCATTCAGATCCACTCTTTTTCACGATGTTGCATCGAGATATACTGAATACTGAATCCTCTTCGTGTTAACTTGAAAACCATACACCAGGTAACTGCAGAAAGCAAACCGCATCTGTGCTGCATCTAAATCTGATTCAACCTTCTGAACCAAATCGAGTGCAGAATCATGTGAAAGAGATCATATTTCACAGGCTTGGCATGCCACAGGAAGTGCTTCTGCAATCTTTTCACATTTGATTGCAGATAAATATACTGTGTGGAAGAGATCTTTTGAAGTATATTCTTCAGAACAGGGATATCCTTCTCTGCGACAATGACTGAGAATGAACTCCAATCCAATACCTCATCAAATGGGGGAACAAACTTATCCGCTATAATCACCGGAACACATTCATAATGAATCGCTTCAACAATCCTTGGACTATTTACCTCATAACCCATAGGGCAGATGCAGAACTTGCTAGATTTCATGTGCTGGATATAGGACATGACTCTTGATACTCTGAGAGGGAGAGGACCATATATCTTCATATCTCTGTCTTTCCCTCCCCAATACTTGAGAAGTATAGGTCTGACACGCCCGTGCATTTGTCCAGCATAGAAGGCTAGAATAGAGCGTTGAGAGACAGGTTTACCTCCAAGATCCTTCAGAGGCCTTCTTATTGTTCTGATAGTTGTTTCTGGAAGTGAAACATCTTTGCCTCGGATAAATATTCCTTCAGATGTATCTGCATTACACAAAGCTTTGATGGCATTTCTGCGCAGCTCATCATGTGCCGTGGTTATGTATGGTCCCTGGAAGATCATATAAAAAGTAATGGCATTCAGCTACAATGAAAATGTTATTTGAAATCAAAGGAGAATAGGTCACTTGAAGATCTGCTCATTGAAAGAAGAAAACTGGAGAACACCTATGGACCATAATAATCATAATCGTAAAGACTTGTCCTACAATGTTGAACTCTGCTTAGGACCCAAGATGCCAAATTCCTAATGTCTGACAGCTCGCTAGCTGGTTGTAATTCCGATGCTAGAATGTAGCAGATGACAATTGATGGGCAGAGAGAACTGCCTTTAAAGAGAGGGGTGCCAAGATTCCCAACTAGTGCCTAGTGCTAGTTGGCTGGATTCTAGAGGAAACGAGAATGCTGATTTGCCTAATTTAAGCATTCTCAGAATGCCGAAGACTGTCAGAGTGCCAATGCCTTGACACACTACGTTTCATGACGTGACATTTCAACTTGTCTTTTTTCTCCTGCCATTCACATAGAATCCAGGAAAAGGTGTCACATCATGGTGGACTGCATATATTCCATCCTATTGAATAGTGTCATATACAAGGTAAAGTAAACCAAAAGGTTCACATTTATTCATATAAAGAACAACACAGTTTAAATTCTTATTGATTGCATAATGTTCCATCATCTTGCATAACTGTCCAGATTGAATGCATGCTCTTATTAAGAAGGAATTACATACAAATGATGCTGTGATATATGATTCACCATGTCCTGTACCTCAGTGACTCAGTTATAAAATCACAATTATTAATCTCCAGCCGGCACAGCAAAATAATGAGATTGAACATAGAATAGCAACTGTATTGTTCAGCATCTTCCCGCAACACCCCCCTTACTGCAGTTCCACCACTGAGCAATGTGTAGAATACCATGAATAAAGTGAGAAAAGACTGTATGACTGGTTGTATTATCAAATATGAATTAACTGAGAAACAGGAATAAACCCTTGGGGAATGGAGGTGAATCATTTTAGCATTCCAAGGATTAGCCTAATCATAAAAAAAGAGGTCCTGAGGCAAAATATTATATTGCAACCACGATAAGAGATGCCTACCCAATCATGACAAGCCACCAGGAAATGATCTGATCCATGGGTCCGATTCCAGAAAGGATATTTGGCAGCGATCGTGTTCACATAATCCCTTAGAAAGACTGACAATGGGTGAATATCATGCGAGTCCGGGACATAAAGAGCTTCTTGCAGCTGGCGTGTGCTGTATGGTAGGTAGAATAAATGGGCCCTTTTTGGATTCCTCGCAACAAATTGTCTATTCTCTTCCATCAGTTTCATGAACCATCCCTCAGATGCATATATACCCTTGCGTGGGGGTTTGTGGAAAATTGGTCTTTCTCCATCCTTGTAAATGTATACCTTAAGAATATTCTCCATCAATTCATAGCTCCTGAAAGTGAAGCATTTCTAAAATCGTTATTCCTTGAAAAGACAATAAGTGGAAACGTACATGAAATTTCGTAACAGTAACATGAGAACGATGCTTGCAGTCTATTCAGACTTGCTCAACTTTATACATGAGGCTTTTTGTTCTTTTCATGTACGGGCATTCTAGGTTGAAAGCTTGCATACTGACTGAAAGTCAGGATCTCAATCAACCATTTGTTAATGGACTTTTGAATTTCAGTATTCCATCATCATGTCTCTTTTTTAATGACTTTTTTACCTTTAGATTCACCTAAGATTTCTTTAGCTACTCTTTTTATATAATTAGCTATTCTATTTCATATTATGTTAATTTTTTCCTCAGAATTCTATATATTTTCTTTTAGTAGGCACCTTTTAAAGGCATCTAGATTCTCTCTTATTAAGTTCCACCATTTAATTTTAGGGCAACTATTCACTACATCTTTTCTTTTCCACTTTTGATTATAAACATCCATCATTGAGATCCTATGTTGAGGGGCTACACTCTTTCTAGGTATGACTTTACAATCTTTACATAATGATCGATCAACTTTTTTAATAAGAAAATAGTCGATTTGACTTTTATGCATTCCACTTTTATAAATTATTAAATGTTCATCTTTCTTTTTGAAATAAGTGTTTGCAACAATCATTAACTAAAAGGACAAAAAGGGAAGTGTTAACTATGGACCATTTACAAAAGGCTACCGCCCATTCCTTGACATGAAGACAAATGACCCTTCCAACTCTTTCCGGAACAAGAGCCTCCTTGAAAATTCTTCTATTCCTCTCCCCCCAAACTCCCTCTGGCTCATTCAATGGATAGAAGATGATATTGGTTGTTTAAGAAAATTGAGTCAAATTTCCTCACAGAATTTCATTATCAGGAATAGTCTGCATCCATAATTAGCTGAAAATGTTACCTCAGGGTTTTTTGCTTCCATAGTATCCATTACCGTTACCAATGATCTCTACCATTTATGTTTTCTTTATACTTTATTTTCACATTGCTCTTATTGTTCACTTTGCCACTTGATGGGTCTTGGGGGTAAAGTATAACATATGCTTAAACAATGTGGTGCACTCCTCGCACAGCTAATTAGTTATGAGTTGGACAGGCTGATGCTTATTGTCATGTTCATGATGTGCATACACTGCATTTGTTTTAGGTAACATATGCCTGATATTTCAACAGAATACCCTTGATCTCTAAATCAGAATTCGCCAAGTTTTACAAAGAATATGTATATGTAGCAATTCCTTCATGCTTTCTTCTAAAACCAAGCGATATCTTACTAAACAAATTGCTCAGCAGCAAACTACATTCATGATCACGAGTCTCCCAAGTCTTAAACCCGCCAAAAATACACACCAAGCAGAGGAAAAAAAGAAAAGAAAATTTAGTCCACAGCCTATGGTATGCTTATAAAAATTGCAAGAATCTATATAGACAAGATGGGTTCATACCTTTTAAAAACCGAAACGTTGAGGAACAAGGGCGCATGCAGATCGGGATCATCGGGGAGGAGAGGAGCTCGCTCTATCTCCGACTTAGCATAAGCCAGTGCCTCATCTGGTGCCAACGACGACAGTGGCCTCTGCACATCCCACAGTCCTCCAATCAAGGAATATTCCCACCGTCCACAATAGCCAACAACAATCTTAAACCATACAAAAGATCAAAGCGCAAGCGAGAGAGAAGCCACTTACTCCCGATCGAGAAGAATGAGTAGTTCTCACACTCGATTTCACCTTGACAACCACTTCCTCGAGAACAGAATTCTCCGCCGGAGTCGAATTTTGCGGTGAAGTGACGGCCGGACCGGGTGATCTCGAAGAGGAAACAGAGACCACAGGCGGAGCCTGCGCCTGCGGCGGGATCGCCAGGGAGGAAGTTGGAGAAAGAAGGGGAAGACGAGGCAGCGGCGGCGCACCGGCAATGGCGTTCCGATCCGTCGCGTAGGATACGGAGGAGGACGGGAAGGGCATGGCGGCGTGATGCGGAAGGGATCCAGAGAGGAGCACGGCTAGGGCCGTCGTCGCCATGGCCACGACCAGGATCAGCTTCCTCCAGTCGATGGCGGCGGCGGGGGAGGAGGCCCTCCTCCACCGGCGCCGCGCCAGCTCCGCCTTCAGATGGGAGGCCGCCGCCCGAAGGGACGTGGCCGGCATGGCCGCCGGATTCGGAGCTCGTCCGGGGAGTGGGGTGAGGAACCAACAACCCCTCCAGTCCTGTTCTGTGTGAAGAGGAAGACACTACAGGGACGGGAAAGAAAAAGGGAGAACAGAAACTGGAATCCGAGAGAGGAGGAGTCGAATAAAAAATTGAGAATTCAAGGGGGTAAAATGGAAAAAGGAACAAATTCTCTCGGAAGGGGGAAGGAGAAAGCAACGCCAACGGTTGAAATATGGAGGGATTGCAGCAATGCCCTCGCACTTTGCCTGAATGACAGATTCACCCGGTCGGATTCCGGAAGTTTCAGCCGTCGGAACCGGTCCCGATCCTTCGGATTGACGTCGGCTTGGCGTATTGTGGAAGACACGCAAGAGGAGGGCAACAGCCGAGAAGCTGAGTCCGGTAGAGCGCGCCGCTTCGTCGGAGGTGCGCATCCAGCTCGCCACGTGGCCAGCAAAGCGATTCCTCGAAGAGAATCACAGCCGCCAAAGAACTCGTCCGTCTGATCAGTGGGCTCTCGACAGTGGTGGTTAGGGGAGTACGATGGCCGGTTTTGAAGAAGGAAATGTTGGAGTCGCAGGTCTGAGCTGGAGAACTCATTTCTTTCCGCACAGCACAAGTTGAGTTTGATACAAGCCAAATTTTAGTCCAAATTTGATGCTCAGCGATGGGTCCACTTTATAAGCACTGTTTTATTTTAGCTCTATGGTCTGTGCATGAACATTTCCTTGTATTTTAATTGATCAAGGATATCATTAACATGTGAGGCTTGCATCACAGTAAGAGTCTATCATACGTGATTGTACTATAAGAAAATTTGTTAACCATCTTTAGGGTGACCTCACTTTATGCTTTCTATTCAATTTAAATTTGTGGGCTTTATCTTAATTACAATGAATTTATTCTTGTTGCGAAATCGAATGTCTAAAATCCAATATTCACGTCTAATTTATAAACATATTAAAAGAGATTACCAAGAATGATTAATAAGTATAATTAATTGTTCATTTGACAACAATTATTTTTTGGTAGCAAAGCATGTGTATCCATAGTTTGGGGAAGTTTCCTCGTATTTGTAGTGGTGCGTAAGTTTAGTTATGGAAGGTCCTTGCATCGCGCTCCATGAAATCCTAGAGGAATCGTGGTTTCCATTGGACCAATGCTAAACTGACGGAAAACCTTCCCCGTTCATCTTACCCATCCAAAGCGAAAGCAGAGTTTTAGGTCTATTTTACAATTTTATTAAAGGTAATTAATGAGGTTTTCAGAGGAGAACGTACCAAACACAGCCATGTCAGCAGGATTAAGAAAATGGATCTAAATAGCATTTTCCTTTCCATTCTGGGTAGAAGGATAATTGCTGCCCCTATCCTTGGTGATTAGGGGTCGCATTAACCATTCCCTCCCTTAACCGAGAAGGAGGTTGTCAACTCTAGGCTTTCCCTCTTTAGGCTATCCGTTGTTCGAATCAATTCTATCATGGGCTGGAGGGTTCTTCGAGGTCCTGGGATCTCGAGGAGTCCTCTCGGGTTCTCAAGAGGTACTTAGAGGTTTGCCCGCGGGATCCGCCCCGTTCCAAGGGATCTTGAATTCCCTTCACGAAATCTTGTTAGCAACTCTTCTCGGGAGATCCCTCCAACTCTGTGGGCCCACGAGGTTATTGGGCTGGATCTGGGCTGTCCCCAGATCCATTCTCTTCAATTTCCATTCTTAACATAAAAATGTGGAATAATTGTAGTTACAATCAATTTTAATTTTGCATAGTTATATCAGTCAAATTTCATTTAACCATCTCATTTTAGAAAATTTTAACTTGTAACTTTTAGTTAGGAGTTAAAAAATAATAAGCAAAATGTTCATAAATAGCTTCGAAGGTCAACAGTATCCTTTTCTCAACATATAATGGGCCTGAAACCTATGAAACTCCAAAGCTTTTTAAATGGAAACCACGCCAAACACGGCCTAAATCTCTACCTGATCCCATTCATCCATCATTGGATCTTTGTTTAAGTGGTGCAGCAGAACAAGTAACTAGTCTTCCTTACAGAATAGACAGGAACAAAACATTGTGGAAAAGGCCTTGGGTACACTGTACAGGAACGCCGCATTCAGCTGTTCTTCCTCTCAAAATATACTTCACACGTTCTACCTGGAGGCACATTATATGTTCCTACACGTCACTACTGGTGACTGGAAAGGCATATGTGAAAGTGAAGCATGATCGTACCAAATCCCAATATATATATGTACATATAACGACAGATGTGGGTATGACCTAAGAATTTGAGTATTTCCACAGCTGATGAAGATGAGTTAGGTTCAAGAAAATAGGAAAGAAAACGTCCCCTGATAAGTCGTTCTCTTAGGATTTTAGATTTATAAAAATAAATGGTGGCAATTTTTTTCTGCTCTTTCAATCGAAGAATTACTCCAAAATTTTCTACCTCTAGATTTAGGAAACTTTGGTTTTTGAAGAAAAAAACTTACGGCTCATTTTCCATCTCTCTCTCTCTCTCTCTCTCTCTCTCTCTCTCTCTTTCTCTCTCTCTTATAGCAATGGTTGAGATTTAACATTAGCCCATACAGAATTTTACTTTTTCTAACAATATCTAACCATACTTTTTTTTTTGGGGGGAATGACTTTCAGTCTTAGAAGAAAAAGTTACTTTTCTGACAAATAAATTTTCTTGCATAAACCCTTAACACATCTGGAATGTTGAAGGAAAAAAACCAAGTTTGCTGTACCAACCTCTTCTCTGGATGACCTTATCAAAGACTGTAGAGAGATGCTGTGTCTACAAGTGACATTCAAATTCAGTTTATTGCAGAGCTTTGTGGAAACGAGTCACGACGACAACGATGCAGACCATGATTGAGAGCATGAAGGAGGATCGTAATGCATCCTCAAAAAGATCCATCTGACCCATCTTATCCTTCTCATGGTGCAAGAGTAGTTCATTCACAATCTTTGCAATCTTGTTGACTAATTCCATTACTTTTGCCTTGGCACGTTCGATGACCCACTTCAAGAGTCTTTCAAGAACATCATATCCATCATCGGAGCTTGGACTGCTGCCATTTTCAGCTGCGACAAACAGAAAACAATTCATGATACAAGGTTTAACAAGTTGGCATGCAAGACTGAGATTTGTGTAAGTGAACGAAAGGTACATCACACCCATGCCATAATCATAAACCATGCACTTCACACTGGCCCTCGGAAAAGTTGGAAATAACCACTTATAAGGTGACTTCACTTATTAAAGTCTGTCATTCTTGCATTCTGGGAATGTTTCTAAAGTGCTATATCTTTTCAAGTTTGCTATGTACGACTAATATAATTTTCTGAGTTTCGTTCAGTTATTATAAGGAAAGCCCATAAGACTATGCTTTTTGGGCAGATCAAAGGACCCACTGTCAATAATTATTTCATAATTACAATCAATCATCTCAAAAGCAACACCTCCAATCCCCATCCCCAAGAACACGACAAAATTCCATGATACTCCCTGGCCTGATAGTTTACAGGTTAGGGATTTTTACTTTTCAGTCTCTATAATCTATCAACATTCTTTATAAGTCCCTACAAATCTTTATATTCCTTATTAGTCCCTATAGTCATTCAAAATGTCCTTAAAAGACCCTTCATCCCTCCCCAAAAACTCCTCTGGAGGGACATTTTAAAGGATGATTCAAATATATTAGGGAGTTTGAAGGAAATATGAAAATTGCAAGGATTTATAAACAATATTTGAAGATTATAGGGACTGAAAAGTAAAAACTCAAAAAAGGAAGATAAAAGGTGTAGTTTACAGAGTATTCAACAAAAAAGATAAAAGGGTTCCATTCATAATGAATTCAATAAGATCAGCGTTGTCTCCAAAAAATGCAAATCAAAGGCACTTTTGGTGATTGATGCTAATTACATCACAGAATGACACCAAGATCTGAAAATAAAGATTGGTAACATGTTAGTTGTGTTTGGCATAGAGACTTATTTGAAAATTTCTTTTCATTCATAAGAATGGAAACTGCAAAGTGATAATTGTCCTACTGACTAATGACAAATGATAAACCCAGGGAAAAGGACAGAAAAACCCCGATTAATAAAAAGACAAAAAAGGAATAAAAAGTTAAAAACAAGGCCCCTAGTTTTTCTAGCCCTTGGTAGATGATCCTGTGACTAAGTCCTTCAGAAATTTGCTGCACACATTAGCCTCTACGGAAACCAGGTCTACAGCTGACAGTTGGATATCATACATGTCAGGTGATGTAATTCCTGGACACAATCCTAAGAGGCTATGAAACCTCAAGCTGTGAATTGCATATATAGGAAAAATAAGGCCATAATGAGAAACATGGGGAATTCAATGAGATAACTGAACAGTTCAGAGACCAAACTGAAATATCAAATTCTATGCATCAAGAAGTTAAACTGGCAAATGCTTTTACTTTTCTAAAAGTGAGTTTAACTAGCAACCTTTACAAGCTAAGGCTTCCGAATCATAAATCCTGGACTTATATTTAAAATGTTTAAACTTGGGCCATCAGCAACTAGAAGAAAAAGGCTTGTGGAGAAAGGATTGATAACACAAGTTACAAGTTAACATTGTCAGTTCCTTCGGAGTATCGTGTCCTAAGAGAAGCACATCATTTTTTTCCCTTTTTCCTTTAAGGTTGTTAGCAGCTGCAGAAAATGCACCAGGGAAACAAACAGAGGACGTTATTAAAAAATAACACTGACAACATACACAATATAGTGACTCAATGTGGAGCTAACAAAGATCATGGCTAACTCAGATTCATAGGATAAGGCTTGTGATGGACTGGTGTACTCATAGAATGATCATCCATGTTCTATCCTTGACATTTATTTTTCTGTCACAGAAATATAACAGAACATGTGATAAACTTCAAGCATCATTTAGATTTAAGAACAACAGAATATGGAATAACCTGCGCAGATGGACTTCCTGAGTTCTTTTACTGCCTCATTGTTCATAACTGCATCCCATACAGCTTCATCTGATGACAGTGAAAAAACCATCCTCTGCATTCATTTTAAGTGATAGAAATGAATATAAAATGAACAAACAAGCTAATGCATAATCACATCATTAGGCAATATGATTAAATGAAAAAAACTGTGATATGTTTCCACATTAGTAAGTTTGATTTAAAGAAGTAGCTTTCAACTGCTTTTTGCAGGACAAAGAACCAACCTGTGTCTACGAACAATTCAAATTTGCAATATGCCGCAGGGATATTATTTATCACCTATGGGCAATACCACTATGTTGAACCAAAAGGAAAGCCATGAATCATGATCTCTTTGAGTATTCAGTCATAATTTTGTTACTGACAGCATCTACATTATCAGGTCCAGGGAACTTATTGATTAACTGACCAAATATAACAATTTTTTTCTCAATTCAGGCACAATATTTATCTCTAAACTCACCAACAATCATGTGAATAAATGAAAACCTTTGGCTTCAAGTCCAAATAGATGGCTACAGATCTCAAGGTTTTGCTCCACACTACCCAGCATTGATTTTATCACAGGTGTCAAGATCTAGTAAACACAAGCAAAAGACCCCGGGCAATGCCCGGGCGTCAATTGATGCTTACAATTTTGCTAATTTAGGGAGTTACAAAAATAAAATTATATTGAAAGATCTTGGTGTAAATATGACAGTCAATACCTAAAGCTTCTGGTTATCCCATGATAACCAGAAGATGGGAAATGCACAGTTCAAAATGATTAAGAACAAAACTTGAACCCAAATAGTTGGAAAAGAACATCTAATTTTAGAATATTGCAGCACTTGTTAATTTATTGACACCGGTCCATGCCACTGCAAGACTGTTAGCATGGTATGACTATTTTTGAGGGAACAATAATTTATCTCTTGAGATAGAAATCTAAAATAGCTCGACATTTGCGATGTTAAAAAGAAATAACCCTAAAGCATCACAAACTTGAAACCTACATTTTTCCATCATTAGCCGTATGGATCATCTCCATAGCCTTCCCATTCTCAACTGAATACTTTCCTCATTGGTACCCTCAACACCCTGCCCCCACACACAAATAAATTAAAATAAAATAAATAATGAAAATATAAATGAATAAGAAAGGGTGATTTTGAGGGAAAACTTTTAGAATAAATGATGTTGGCCTCTACATAGAAGCTGTACGCACTGCTTGCCGCTATTATCTATATTCCTGTCTAGATATCGTCGGTCACTTGATCCTAAAATAATGATAATAAATATGTAAATTATTATTATTGCCCTCCCTAATGGATGAGTCGCATGGTATTGAGGTCAAGAAACAGTCTTGAGTGTTGAACGAAACCATGCTGTAGCTCAAAGATTGTTGTGCTTGCCCTCCATAATGGAACACTTCGTACAAAGACACCACCAGGTCATCATATCAGCAAGACAGAGCATATATGTGGATGAATGAAGTGATAAAAGAAGTAACACAAAAGACGGAGTATAAAATATACTAAAAAGATGAACACAAAATTTAATGATGTTGAAAAAAAAAATCTATGCAAATGGTCATAATATAAATCCACCAGCTAGGATCCATCTTAGCATATAGTCAGTCTACTATTAAATCTGATTCACTAACAGTACATCATTATATGGACCACTCTCATGCATTCTCAGTAATGCATATAGACCATGGTGGACATAGTATAAGTAAATAATGATATCGGTATTTACATTGCACCTACATTTATTCTCAAAAGAAAATGTTTAGTGAGAAGCAAGACAAGAATAAAAATGTAGGAAAAGATCTCTAAGCCTCTGCTGACAGAAGAGAGAGAATACACTCCGCAAGTGACCAACACACAAACTATGGGAATCGTCAATAAAAAAGTTTAATCGAAAGATAGAAATGAAAAAAAATATATAAAATATCTTTAAGTTTCCCTTTAAAGAGGAGAGAACGGGCACAGCAAGTGACCAATAAAAAAAAACCTGTGGGAAAACTGTAGACAAGGACGTCAAACTGCTTTTGGGCATTATTTTGGGGGATAATGAAATTAGAAGGAAGAAGAACAACTGCAGCCATCTTGATATAATATTTTAAAAAAAATGATCAAATAATGCTGGAAAAGATGGCTCTTGTATTGCGGTGATGAAAAATCAAGAATAGGAAAGCAAAAGGCATATATCGTCCTCAACATATTATTTTTAGTAACCTCTAACGTCTGCACAAAGATCTTATTGGTCATGGTGAATCCTGTTTCTAAGTGTAGTTGGAGAAATAAACAAAGAGAAATGAAATTTTCTTCCCCCACTGTTATCCAAACCTATCACAGAATGTCGCCTTCTCACTGCCTTTTGCAAAGACCCTAAAAATGCTCACGCCTGATAATAAATTTTTATAGAAAATCGTATGTAAGGGAGACTAGATGGGTATGTTGGACCGAAGTCCAAAAGTGCAGAAGAGGGGGGCCTAGATATTTGCAAGAGTCTTAGGCTAGGGGAGAGTTTTTTTTTTTTTTTTTGTAAATACCTGCCCTCGTTCCGCTTTCTGCATTGTTGAACTTCGGTCCAACAGTACACTATGAGGATTTCAACTCAATAATTATTAGAGAATAACTCATTGAACAGTAATGTTATAGTACCTGACCCAAGAGTAGAATCCATTATGTGGGCAAGAGGTAGAAAAGGATGGACTTGGAGTCAGAGAAATAAAGAACCTGAGGGCAGATGCCGATAATGATCATGATAATGTCCTCCTTGATCAAGACTTCATGATAATTGCTTTGTCATAATGTTTCAACGTAGAAAAAGCCCCAAGACTCAACCTCCCAACGTTGGGGGAACTCTTACCAAGTGAGAAGTAAGGCCTTCATGTAATGACATATTGCATAGATGATGTAAGAGGTAGGCAGGCACTAGCAAAGAAATTTCCGGTCCTACATGTTCAAAAGCTCTGTTTCCCCCTTCTATCTATTCAAATTCATGGAATGTTGATATTTGAAGTTTGAACTGACATCCACGTCTGTGTTGCAGGTTTGAGACAGCCAGCACACAAGCTTAACATCGCCACATGTTGGGATGTTTTCCATCTAGGGATCTTTCTACGGCAATGTATGAGCACCATCCTTACTTGCACCATCCATGTCACGCCCCATATTTCATATATATATATATATGTGCGTGTGTGTGTGTATATTCACAATCATCCATAACGTGATCACATTTAAGGGTAATACTCAATCAACTGACAGAGAAGGATAAACAAGCTGCATTAATAGTCTCACAAACTATCCTTAAGCTACATATCAACTCAAGGATTTCCCATTAAAATAAAAGTCTTAACCAACTTTACATAATGAGTAGTATCTTAAATTTACAAAAGTTGAACTACTTATAAACTGTCCGGAAGGAGCTAAGTGGCTCTCCTCTCAATCCCTACCCTGATCAATATGAGATTCTTCAATGGTGTCTGAAAATGCCAGTTTGAAATTTTGTAAGCATAATGCGCTTAGTAGGATTCACATATTAAATTACTCCAATATTATTGTAATTGCATTAGTTAATTATGAAAGCTTGCAAGGAAAAGATTATCAAGTATGACATGAGTAAATAGACAAGTAAAACAAGTAAACAAGTAGACAAGTCAAAGCATGATATTCAGTAGACTGGACATTATCAATTATCAATAAACAAGTTAGGAACAAAAAAGCAATTAAATTCATGTGTCATATATCATGTATCAAGTATCAGGAATCAAATATCAGGACTGGTCTAGCAACTCAATCAGAAGACAGAGGTGCATGGCACACTTTGCAGAACTACCCTAAATAGAACCTCTTGATCAAGAACTCCCAGGGAATAATCCTTGACGACATCCCAAGATCAAGAAACTCTTAGGGGAAAATTCCTAGCGAGAAGCTCTATGTAGGGCCTCTAAGGGGAAAATTTCAAGCGAGACATTCTACTAATTGGTCATTAAACCCCTGCAGGTACAAGTACTTTTTGAGGTGCTCCTCCCCAGGACTAGATCGAGCCCTATCGCCTCTGGCATTGAAAAGTTAATGACCCCATAGGCCACAAGCACTCAGTTAACTAGATCCGTACAAGATAAATGTCCAGTATATATCATACATCAAATGGATATGCAATGCATCAAGAAAAGTAAGCCAAGCAAGGTTCAATATTGCAATAAGGACAAACATGAATATTAAGTTAATAACAAAGGTGACATATGTTTTATTAATCATTGAGGAAGTTCAAGAACACCTACCTAACTTTTAAAGTATGTGCACGCACGTGGATGACAACTAGATTGTTGCCCTGCGTTGTCTCTAGCCTAAGCAGGAATGAACTATCTTCGCTTCAGGATTTCCTCCTCCTTTTGTTTTATAGGTAATATGAATTATAATATATTCATATTATTCGGACATGCGTCCATTTCATAGCAATGTTTCCAGAAGTATACGATTTGTCCCCAACATGATTGTCAATATAATTGTATATATATAAGGATTACTAAACGAAAATAGAAATTGATTGCAAGATAATATTTTTAGCTTACTGAAATAAGCGAAATCGAGATATCGTTATATTACAATTTAAAATAATACGTTGCTTAGATATAATAAATACTTACGAAATTTGGCAAAAAAAGAAAAAAAAAAGATTTTTACTGCAAAATAAAAAATATACGGATATCTATGATTGTTTTAGTAGTCGGTATTAATTAAACTACAACAATGTTCCCTGCTACTATACTCCTTTATTTTCGTAAAAATATCAAATTTTTGAAATTATTGAGGAAGGCAAAAAAAAAGAGAACAAGGGTAGGTTCATCATCTGCCTACCTTGTTGACAAGAGACGCTCATAATATACAGGCTGCATGCGTGAAATAACACCCCACAGAATCAACCACAGCAGAGTTTCAATTATGCCCTGCATCGCGAACCAAACGGAATAGAAAGTAAAACAGACGAGATAAACAAAACTAAGATTCTACACATATCTTCAATTAACATAAAAAAATAAGAAAGAAGGGGGAGGAAGGACCTGTTCGTTCCACTACGTTCCCAAAAGAGAGTAGGAAGAGAAGGGATGAGAGAGAGAGATTTTAAGAAAAGAGAGTATACATATATATATACATATATATATATATATATATATATGCAGGCAGTGAAAGAGATAAAGATGAGGAGGGAATTGGGATGAGGAAGAGATAAAGATGAGGAGGGGATGGGCACGTACGTGTACGTGTCCTCCCGCCATCCTTATCCACTCACCACCCTTTTTCCCCTAATCTTTATGTCAGCCACTATTGCACATAAACCCCTCTTGTATTATAACTATGGTTTTTTTAATTTCTCTCATATCTAGTGTTGCACAATATTTGTATAAATGTTTTTTTTCTTTCCTCACACTCTCCCCCACTAAAAGAATTTGGTTCTCCAAATTCATACTACCAGGTTCATAAAGATAAGGTAACTATGTAAAGCGCAATAATACTAACCTGTGAATAATTCTGGATATTTTTCACGAATCGTTTCTTCTGATTTCCAAATAGCTTCTTCTCGACCATGCTGACTCTATTGCACCTTAACAAGTAAGATGATGCGCCATCTCAATTGATGATATTTCTTGTCAATAATTTGGATTGGCTTCTCTTCATAAGTCAAGTCTTTTTGTACCTCTAAAGGTCCAAACTCAATTACATGTGATGCATCATACACATTGTCGCAACATGGACACATGGAATACATTGTGAATACTAGACAGCTGTGAAGGCAAAGCTAATTTGTATGTCACCTTGCCAATCCTCTCAAGTATCTCAAAAGGACCAATGTATCTAGGACTAAGCTTGCCTTTTAGTCCAAACCTCATAACACCTTTAGGTGGAGACACCTTAAGAAACACATGATCACCTACTTGAAATTATAAATCCCGTCTTCGATTATCAGCATAACTCTAAACTACTTCTGGACCTAACATTTGCTTCTCACCAACTTCTTCCCAGCATATAGGAGACCTGAAACTCCTTCTATACAATGTTTTATAAGGAGCCATTCGGATGCTTGCCTGATAATTATTATTGTATGCAAATTCTATCAAGGGTATGTACTCATGCCAACTCCCACCAAACTTCAATACACAAGCCCGCAACATATCTTCTATTATTTGATTAGTCCTCTATGTCTGTCCATCAGTTTGTGGATGAAAAGTAGTACTAAAATTCAAACAAGTTCCCAAAGCCTCTTGAAGTCCTTGTCAGAAATGTGAGGTGAAACGAGGGTCACTGTCTGAGATAATGGAGGATGGAATCCCATGCAATCTCACCACTTCTTTAACATAAAGTGCTGGTAGAATATCCATTGACCACTTCTCTTTCATGACTAGAAATTGAACAGATTTAGTCAATCTATCAACTATTACCCAGATGCCATCAAATCGACTTCTTGTCTTAGGCAAGCCGAAAATAAAATCCATACTGATATGATTCCATTTCAACTCTGGTATTTTTTAGAGGTCTTAATTTTCCTACTGGTCTTTGATGCTCTGCTTTTATTTGATGACAAATTAGACATTGAGCTACATATAATGTCACATCCTTTTTCATGCCAACCCACTAGAAAATCTATTTAAGGTTCTGATGTATCTTAGTAGTACCTAGATGGATGGTGTACTTTGTCTTGTGTGCTTCATCTAATATTCTCTTCTTTAATTCTGGAAGGTCAGGCACACAAAATCTATCCTGAAAAATAAGATTCTCATCAACATTTAAAGCAAAACCTCGCCTTTATTCTAAATTCTCCTTAATCTCTATAAATAAAGGATCATCAAATTGGTGACTCTTGATCTCTTCAATTAATGTAGGTTGCACCTAAAACTATGTAAGCAAAGTTTTCTCATCCTTTTGTTCTATAGCTAAGCTCAGATTAGCAAATTCTTCTAGCAAGTGCCACTCTTTAACTTGTAGACTAGCCGCCATTGCAATAGGCTTTCGACTAAGTGCATCAGCCACTGCATTACCTTTGCCAGGATGATATTGTACAGAAAAATCAAAATCCTTCAGGTACTCTAACCATCAACACTGCCTTATATTCAGCTCCTTCTGTGAGAATAGATATTTTAAATTCTTATGGTCAGTATACACTACCAATGGTTCCCCAAAAAGATAGTGCCTCCATATTTTTAGAGTAAAAATTACTGCTGCGAGCTCTAAATCATGAATAGGATAAGTTTCCTCATACTTCTTCAATTGACGTGAAGCATAAGTAATCACTTCTTTTGTTGCATCAAAACACAACTAAGCCCGATCCCTGAGGCATCAGTATACACTTCAAAACATCCACACTTTCAGTAGGTACAGTAAGCACATGGGCAGTAGTCAAACGATTCTTCAATTCCTGAAAACTTCTTTTACATGCATCAATTCAAATTGAACATCTTTTTTGGTCAATCGTGTCAAAGGTGCAGCAATCTGAGAGAAGTTCTCAATAAATTTCCAATAATAACCTGTTAAGCCTAAGAAACTACAAATCTCAATGACAGTGGTAGGTCTCTGCCATAATAGTACAACCTCAACTTTTGATGGATCTACAGAGATTCCATCACTAGAGATTACATGACCAAGAAAATTAACCTTGTCTAGCTAAAATTCACACTTACTCAATTTGATATAGAGTTGGTTTTCTCGTAACAACTGCAATGCTTGCCTAAGATGCACCTCATGCCCATCTTTACTCTTAGAATAAATCAATGTCATCAATAAATACTACTACAAATTGATCTAGGCATGGTCTAAAAATATTATTCATCAATTGCATGAATGGCAGCAGGTGCATTAGTTAGCCCAAAAGGCATCACAACAAATTCTAATTGACATACCTTGTTCGATAGGCAGTCTTATGAATATCTTCCTCCTTAATTCTAAGTTGATGGTAGTCTGATCTCAAGTCAATCTTTGAGAAATACTTTGCCCCAGATAACTGATAAAAAAGTTCATCAATTCTTGACAGTGGATATTTATTTTTAATGGTCACCTGATTTAACTGTCTGTAGTCAATAACGAAGACTCAGTGATCCGTCCTTTTTCCTGACAAAAAGCACTGGAGCATCCCAAGGAGAAGTGTTGGAACGAATAAAGCCCCTTTTAAGAAGATCTGCAAATTGCTCCTTCAATTCTTTCATTTCAGTAGGCGGCATCCGATAGGGTGCTCGAGAGATCGGTGTTGAACTAGGTAACAACTCGATAGTGAAGTTCACCCTCAGGGATAAACCAGATAACTCCTTAGGAAAAATATCAGGAAATTCATTTACCATAGATATTTCTTCTATATTCAACTTGCCCTTATCTAAGGTTATAATAGAAGCAAGATAAGTAATACACCATTTCCTCAACATCTTTTGTGCACGAAGGGTAGAAATAAACAATGGCTTCTTGGCAGCTTATTCCCATGGAAGATAAATTATGGTTGATCTGGAGGCCTAAAAATCACAACACATCTCCAACATCTACAACACCAAAATATTCTGACAACCAATCCGTGCCCAATATAACATCATAGTCAACCATATCCAAGCATACTAGATTTGTAGGTAAAACATGTTCCCCAACTAACACCTCACATAAAGGATGCATAAGGTTAAGGTTAATTGTTGCTCCCACTGGTGTAGAAACATAAAGTTCAGGTTTTAAAGTAATAGGTTCAACAAGTAGTGTTGCAGCAACGGAAGGTGACACAAAAGAGTGCTTAGCTCCAGTATCAAACAAGACATAAGCAGGTCTAGAATGTATCATAAGTGTACCTTCCACAATATTGCCAGATGCATGGGCCTCAGACTGAGTAATGGCATGTAAACAACCTTGATGTTGCTGCTTCTGACCACCTTGGCGTTCAGGAAGTGGTTGTTAATGGTACTGTTGTGGTGTCTTGCCGTGAGGATGATGATCATTCAATTGGACAAGCTTGAATTTGATGCTACATACTTCCACAATGCAAACAAGCTCCCTTCTTCCTCTAACACTCATCAGTAGAATGACCCTTCTTGAAACAATGTTGACATAAAATTCGAGCTTGGGCCTTTTGCTAGACCTCCTCATCAAGAGGCCTTTTACCACCAGGCTAGCCATTATGCTCAGGATATCTCTTTTTCCCATCAGGTCCTCTATAATTTCCAAATTTAACACCATACTCCTTAGAATGATTGCCCTTGTTTTGGAATTGGGCTTTAGGACCACTTTTTTCCTTGATCTTGTTAGCCATTTCTGATGCATCTTCCAATAATTGAGCATGCTTCACCATGTCAGCATAATTTTAGATATTGAGAATTGCAAGTTGAGTAATACAGTAGGGACGAAGTCCATTAAGAAATCTCCTTGCCTTCATCTTTTTAGTGGATACTAAATGTAGAGCATAGTGTACAAGTCGAGAAAATTGAGCCTCATACTCTGCAATAGAAATATTCCTCTGCTTCAAGGCAGCAAACTCAGCAGCTTTCTTCTCTTGCACACACTCAGAAAAATACTTCTTATTGAATTTTGTTACAAACTCGTCCCAAGATATTCGGTTATCAAATAAAGTAGGTTTTGTAGCCTCCCATCACTGCCTAGCATATTTTTCCAATTGGAAAGTAGCCAAGAGAACACACTCTTGGTCTGAGCATTGCATCACCTTGAATATTTGATGCAGGATACGAAGCAAATGGCCCTCTCCCATTCCCTTTTTGCTTTTATTAGGCCAATTTATGGCCCATTATGTTTTTTTATATATTTTCTAGGAGTTATAAAAATGTGAATAAAGGAGGGGAAGCCCTAGAGTCAGGAGTTACACATCTAAACTCCTTAAATATGTATGTTTGTCTTTCAGAGATAAGGAGGATTTGGTTGAAGAAAGATGAAATGATTCATGTGTTTTACCTCTGCGACGGAGGTACCTAACTGGTGCGACGCCAGTCCTGTTCCCCCTCCCCGGTGCGACGCCGGAGAAGCTCTCCCTGTCGGTACGACGCCGACCGGTTCCCCCTCCTCTAAACCCCACTTCTTATTCCCCCCTCTGTCTCGCATCAAATTTTGGTATCAGAGCCATACCTCGAACCCTCACTGCGCCGCCGGCCCTGCTGTCGCCGTCACCATCGCCGCTTGCTCCCACCACTATCGCCGCCTGCCGCAGGCCACCCTGCCGTCGCCGCCGCCGCGAGCCGCGCCGCCATCTCCGACAACCGGTGCCATCGTAGGCCGCCTCTGCCGCACACCCCCGCTGCCTCTCCCCCCTCGTCCGTCGCCAATGCCGCCTTCACCGGCCACCGTAGCCACCGTCGAGTCCCGCCACCACCGGCAACAGCGCCGGCTTCCACCACCTCCGCCACCGCCGCTACTGCGGCCGCTGCTGGCCCTCCACCGGCGCGACTGCTGGGTCAAAAAAAAAAAAAAACCTCTGCCCTAATCGCAGACTTCGCCGAGGGCGCCATCCCTGTCGCCACCCGTGCCGCCGCCACGTCCCGCCGCTGGCTCCACCGGTGCTGTTGCACCTTGCCCGTTACCACCCGCCATCACCGCTCCCTCTTCCCCTTTCTCTGCTGGTGAGGGTTAGAAGGAAGGGAGGGAGAGGAAGAGAAAAGAGGGCACGTGCCCTTTAAGAAGCCAACTTGGTCTAGCCAAGTTGACCTGAATTAGGGTCCGAGCCCAATCCCCACTTGGTTCGAACCACCTCCTTTAAAAGACATTCAAGCTTTAAATTGTTACTTGGTATGACCAGATCTTAAGAAAACCAGGTGGTCCGAACCACCTGATTCAGTCCTGATCCGAGCCAGGGTTCGATCAGCTCCAAGCCAGGCTGATTTGGTGCATGGTGGTGCGACAGGTGGTGCAATAAGGTTCGATAGCGCACCGCCCTCGTGCAGAGTTCGTCTGGACTCCGATTCGCGTGCCGTTTAAGCCGATGGATTCGTCTTGATGAGGCCATCCTAGATCCGGAGTGCTGCATCCCAGATTTGCTTCGTTTTACATGCCACTTCTGCATGCATACCGAGGACCCCGATCGCGCATTTCGAGGCCCGCGTCAGCCGCCTCGATTTGCGTGCCGGTCTCTCGGTACACTAATTTCACAGTAGTCAGCGCCCCAACTTGTCTCGTTTTGCGTGCCACCCTTGCACACTTTACGAGGACACTTGGGCTCGTTGTTTGAGGTCGTTTTCGGACTCCGATTCGTGCATCGTTCACGCCGACGGCTTCGTCTCGACAAAACTAACTAGATCCGGCACGTTGAGTTTCCGACTTGTCTCGTTTTACGTACCTCTACTGTGCGCATATCAAGGTCATCCTTTGGGCTCCGTTTCTTGCACTGATCGCATCGTTGGCTTCGTCTCAGCAAGACGGACTCAGTTCTAGAGTGGTGCTGCCTCTACGACACCTCGTTCTACATGCCGCTAGTTGATTCTATCAGAATTGGAGCCTTGGGGTAATCTCTTGCAACATGTCTTCCATTTATTTCCATTTCACTGTGTTCTTGCCGAATCGAGAATGGACGACATTGAGGTTAGATGAGCGAGCGAGTGATAATGTGATTCCCCAACATATTGTTGATTCACTGTTGAAGACAAACGAGATTCTTATAAACGGTGATAAAGTTTTTGTGGAGTTTTATCGGCGAGTTAAGGATGTCACCACAGGACACCACTACTTATGCGGATGGAGCTTGGTGTACTATAAACCCATGGAGCTCTTCTATTTGCTTAGGTCGAGAGTGGCTATCAGAGCGCCAAGCAACAATGGATTATGATAAACGTCGATGCTCCCTCATACACCCTCATCTTGATGGACGTGAGTTCACATTTCCGGAATCGTCACTTTATTCTCCTAAGGTAATGGAAAGACCGTCCAAGTTGCTTGATACAGTCTCACCATCTATAAAAGATGATCAATCAGAGGATGTACGTAAAAGTTGCCCATTGTTGACAGCTGCTAGTGAGTTATTGTTTGTGGATTCATGGGATCACAGTTTATTTGTGGATTCTGGGCTACACATGTTCGATGTTGTTGTTTCCGATGATGACTTATTATGCAGTGGTGGGAATGACCTCATTTCTCCTGAGAGTTCAGATTCTCTGTTAGTTGTGGAATCAGGATCGGATCTTACTGATATGATATGGTAGACCTTCTGTGATTCACATACAACAGACCGGGTGGTAATTCTTGGTATGATTCCCTGCTTGAAGATTTCCACACAAAGCAAATGGCCCTCTCCCATTCCCTTTTTGCTTTTATTAGGCCAATTTATGGCCCATTATATTTTTTTTATATTTTCTAGGAGTTATAAAAACGTGAATAAAGGAGGGGAAGCCCTAGAGTCAGGGAGGGAGTCCAAGAGTCAGGAGTTACACATCTAAACTCCTTAAATATGTATGTTTGTCTTTCAGAGATAAGGAGTATTTGGTTGAAGAAAGATGAAATGATTCATGTGTTTTACCTCTGCGACGGAGGTATCTAACTGGTGCGACGCCAGTCCCGTTCCCCCTCCCCGATGCGACACCAGGAAAGCTCTCCCTATCGATGCGACGTCGACCGGTTCCCCTTCCTCTAAACCCCACTTCTTATTCCCCCCTCTGTCCCGCATCAATATTCTTTCAATCTCCTTGATCCAATGTTCAGCCTCATCAGGATCAGGACTTCCACTAAACTTGGGAGGATTCATTCCACAAAATCTCTTGTGGAGGTCCCCATTATTGTGATTTCCCCCTTGAACAACTTGTTGTATCACTTGAGTGAGACCCTGGAAAGTCTTTTGCATCTCCCTCCATTGTGATCTGTCCATCATCTCTTGCAAGGTTGGATCAGACATCCTTCACAAAATAATGGCAAGTCACTATTTATTATATTGGAAAAGGCCTATCAGTTCACCAAACAATTTCCCTTTATGGCTCTACCCACCTCACAGGTCCGAAAGCTTTTAGGATTCCCACCCTAAGTCCTTGGGATTCTTAACCTAGTGCTCTGATACCAAAATTTGTCGCACTCCATATTTCAAGATATATATATATATATATATATATATATATATATATATATATATAATATTCACAATCATCCATAATAAGATCACATGTAAGGATAATACTCAATCAACTAATAGAGAAGGATAAACAAGCTACATTAAGGGTCTTACAAACTATCCTTAAACTGCATATCAACTCAAGGATTTTCCGTTAAAACAAAAGTCTTAACCAACTTTACATAACGAGTAGTCTCTTAAATTTACAAAAGCTGAACTACTTATAAACTATCCAGAAGGAGCTACGTGGCTCTCCTCTCAATCGCTACCTGATCAATATAAGATTCTTCAATGGTGCCTGAAAATGTCACTTTGAAGTTTTGTAAGCATAATGCGCTTAGTAGGATTCACATATTAAATTACTCTAATATTATTATAATTGCATTAGTTAATTATGAAAGCTCGCAAGGAAAAGATAATCAAGTATGACATGAGTAAATAGACAAGTAAAACAAGTAAACAAGTAGATAAGTCAAAGTATGATATTCAGTAGATTGGACATTATCAATTATCAGTAAACAAGTCAGGAACAAAAAAGCAATCAAATTCATGTGTCAGGTATCATGTATCAAGTATCAAGAATCAAATATCAAGAGTGGTCTAGCAACCTAATCAGGAACACGAAGGTGCAATGTCACACCTTGTAGAACTATCCCAAATAGAACCTCTTGATCAAGAACTCCTAAGGAATAATCCATGGTGACACCCTAAGATCAATAAACTCCTAAGAGAAAATCCCTAGTAAGAAGCTCTATGTAGGACCTCAAAGGGAGAAATCTCAAGCGAGACGTTCTTCCAAGTAAACCCCTATAGGTAAAAGTACTTTTTGGGGTGCTTCTCTCCGGGACTAGATCGAGTCCCATTGCCTCTGGCATTAAAAATTTAATGACCTCATAGACCACAAGCACTCAATTAACTAGACCCAATACAAGAGAAATGTTTAATATATATCATACATCAAATGGATATGCAAGGCGTCAAGGCTATGTAGTCAAAGACGAGAGGCAACCGACGCGACCAGGGATTCGCCTCAACCTCAAATGCCTAGGCGATTGCCTACGCGTTTGAGGCGATGTGTTCTCCCATACATCACTCTGAAGGAAAAAAATGATAATACACAAAAAAACAACATCATCCAATGTAATCATATGTAAGACTCTAAGCTACACTAATCATGTCCAACATGTAATGTCCTAAGACCATGCACTACTCATATAAGTAGTGTATGATCTTAGGAATCGTCCAAACTAAGAAACAATGTAACATGTAAGCCAAAAAAAGGTACTAGGTATTATTAAAAGAGAAATTAGTCACTTTGAAATAATTAAGAATAAGAAAAAGTTATACCACATAATTAAAAAAGAAACAAGCTTATAACATAGACAACATAGGCAGGTGCCAAAGTGAGTGAGGCGAACATGAGGCGAGATGAGGCGTTTTGGCTCGCTTCAGCCTACTTTATTGCCTAGGCGAGCGAGGTGATCGTCTTTGATAACATAGCGTCAAGGAAAGTAAGTCAAGCAAGGTTTAGTATTACAATGAGGACAAATATGAATATTAAGTGAATAACAAAGGTGACAAACGTTTTATTAATCCTTGAGGGAGTTTGAGAACACCTACCTAACTTTTGAAGTATGTGTACGCACGTGGATGACAACTAGATTGTTGCCCTGCATTGTAAGTAGGAATGAACTGTCTTCACTTTTGGATTTCCTCCTTGTTTTTTTCCTAAGTAACATGAATTATAGTATATTCATATTATTCAGACATGCGTCCATCTCATAGCAATGCTTCCAGAAGTATACGGTCCCCAACATGATTGTCAACGAATATAATATATATATATATATATATATATAAGGATTACGAAAATATATAAGGATTACTAAATGAAAATGGAATCAATTGCAAGATAATATTTTTGGCTTACGAAAATATACAAAATCAAGATATCGTTAAATCAAAATTTAAAATAATACGTTGCGTAGATAAAATAAATACTTACAGAATTTTGGGAGAATAAAAATAGATTTTTGTCGCAAAATAAAAAATATACGGATATCTACGATTGTTTTAGTAGTCGGTATTAGTTAAACCACAACAACGCTCCCTAAATCATTGTGCTCCTCTATTTTCGTGTATCAAATTTTCAAAATTATTGAGGAAGGCAAAACAAAAAGAACAAGGGTAAGTTCATCATCGGAGATGCTCAAAATACACAGGCTGCATGCGTCAAATACCACCCCACAAAATCAACCACAACAGAGCTGCAATTACGCCCCGCATCGCGAACCAAACGGAATAGAAAGCAAAAGAGACGAGATAAACAAAAATAAGATTCTACACATATCTTCAATTAACATAAAAAATAAGAAAAGAAGGGGTCGGAAGGACCTATTCGTTCCACTCCGTCCGAACAGAGAGTAGGAAGAGAAGGGATGAGAGAGAGAGAGATTTTAAGAATATATATATATATATATATATATATATATATATATATATATATATATAAAGAGAGAGAGAGAGAGAGAGGAGAGGAGGGGATAGGGATGAGGAAGAGATAAAGATGAGGAGGGGATGGGCACATACGTGTACGTGTCCCTCCTCCATCCTTATCCATTCACCACCCTTTTTCCCATAATCCTTATGTCATCCACTATTGCACATATACCCCTCTTGTATTATAATTAAAATTTTATTAATTTATCTCATATCCAATGTTGCACAATATTTGTATAAATGCTTTTTTCTCTTTCCTCACAATCCATGAACTTTTACGGCCCCATTTATCTTCAGCCTTGTTTGTAAAGAAGGTTGTTTACGCATGCATCATTCTTGGCACTCCATTTGTCCGACAGTTTACCATGTTTTGAATCTTTACTATAGAGATAGCTTATCACATTTTGAAAACTGCTAAACACAGCAGATGAACAGGAGAGAGGGAAATGGTAACTTCCAAAGTAGGAGGGATTTTCTGGTTCTTTGTGGTGTGTCCCGCTTTTTGTGCCACGTCTTAGCACATTATAAGAGGGGAGAGAGGCATGTAGAGAGAATTGCGGAGAAAGAGGAGAAGTAGGATCCCTATATGCATGCCAAGGAGTGCGAGTTTTCTCTCACTTCTCCACTTAATAATAGTTAATAGATATGATTATTGATTTCTTACCAAAATTTTGCAAACTAATTAGTAGTTCCCGAATGCCACAGATGAAACTGATAGTCCCACTTGTTTTGCATCACAGGCAATAAACAAGACATGTGAGATTTTCTATGATACAGTGAGAGTCTGAGAGACTATGATCACAGTACTAACACGGATATGACAAACTTCAGTAATATGATGCGCTACTTAGCATTCTGATTTGAATACCCTTCTGAACAGAAAAGAAGGTAATCGTTTGGCATTTATTTTAGCATTTGGAAGTCCATTAGTCTTCTTTCAAAACTTTCTTCCCAAGTTGACTGAGCCTCAGATATCTCCATGCCGGGCCACCAATTTATCAAGTGAGAGACGACTAAAATTTACAATGATCTATACACAACCTTAGAAATTTTATCTGCCAGAAGAAAATTTGAATCATGTTACTACAATACAGACACTAGCAGTTAAATCACTGTAAAAAGATAAAAGCACGAGCTTAAATAATGAGAAAAGTTATATTGCAGACTGGGCAAAAGGTATGCAGCATCAGTTAAGAAAAAAATAGTGATTACCAGAAATCAACAAAATAATGTTTGAGAGTCACCTGAATGGACGGATTTATTTGTAATAAACGAAAAGCATCAATAACTCTATCGTGTGTTCCATATTGGATTATGTTGCCACCATAAAGCTGGCTAGCAGGCTCAACCCAATCTGATCTTGATTCAGTAGAAGGAACTCTGTGCATGGCATCAGTTATGGTTGCTTCATCTTCTGTGTCCTTTTCCATAGTAGAAGAAAACTGATCTTGAAGGAAAGTGAATGGGACGAACATCCTGCAAGCTCACAAATCACAAAATGCTTGTTGGTAACTGATCAAGTAGACCAACAAAACCAAGAGCAAGAAAAGCTAACGAAGGAAAGAGCTTCACATGCGTGCAGTACAACAAGCAGCTAAGGGGACGTTTGGTTTGCCGTAAAACATCGTAAAATATTGATTTCGAAATCATCAATCTTAAAATGGACAAAACTAAATCTCCTGACTTTAAAATCACCGGTTTCTTTTAAACTATCACGCGAGTCAACGTTATATGACTTTAAACTATAAGCAGAGCAACATAGAACAATTTGTATGGGTTCCAACATCCAAACTAAGGAAATTTATGGCATTTTACTGCTGGAACTTACTGCTGCATGGTGGAGACGGCCTCGACCACTTCTTCCCGGGATGGAACCGGCCCGAACATGGCGCGCTCTGCGAACCCGCGCCCAGCGGCCCGCTCCGCCGCCCCCTCCTCTTTCATGGCACAATAACCTTCCTCGTCGCAGAAGCAAGGATGCGGTGGACGCTGCCGTCCACCATCCCTCTCCGCCAGCGACGCAGCCCAAGAGGGAGAGAAGCCCGATGTCGACGCGGAGGCTGCGACGAAGCGTGGGGTCCTTCCACGCCTCGCGGCTCCTCCCGCGAGGCCGGCGGCGGCCGGAAAGGCTCCATGGGCGCCGCCCGCGCCAGAGCCGAGAGCCCCCGCCGCCTGCCCCGCGGCACCGATCGTGCTCCCTCCGCCCATCCCCGCCGGCGGCGACCCCCGTCAAGTGGACATTCCTCCCGTGCTGCTGAGCCGCGCGACCGCCAGCACGGGCTCTGCTGCCGAAATCGTTATCCACTTTGTCGTCGTCTTCGAGTGGACCTTTTGCGGCGGTTGATGATCCCGCCTCTCTCTCTCTCTCCAATTCCATGTCGCATCCATGTCACTCTCTCTCCATCCACTGCGAACGTTTCAAAAATATCCACCTCTCAAATGATGAAATATCTCCCAACTCGCGGGAAAAAGTCTGGGATAGTTTCATATTTGTTAAAACTATTTTAAACAAAGTTTTATATAACAAATACAATATTTAATATTTTTTACTTTTTTAATATTTTTGAGTAGAAAGAAAAAAAAAACATGTAAGTTTTCTAACATCATTTATTGATGTCCTTTTTCTCCTTAACTCTATATGGAAAGGAATATATTTTCATTTCAAAAATATCATTCCCCCTTTAACCCCGTCACCTATCATTTTATCACTTTTTACACAATTTTATCATTTCTTACATAGTTCAATTTTATGATATTTTTTTTAATTTTATCTTTTCCTAAATAATTTATATCACTTTCTAATGTAATTTTATCACTCCCTATACAGTTTAATTCTATCACTTCTCCGTAGTTTTATCACTTCATGCACAATTCTATCAGTTCTTGTTTGTTTTTATCACTTCTATTCATTTTTATCACTTCCTACTAAGAAGTGATAAAATTGCTCACATTCTCCCTTCGCTTCTGCATCTTCAAGTCCTTGAGGGTCCTCTCGACTCCTATGTTCAAAGGGCACATGTGAGGGACATTTGTAGACACCCAAATTTGAAATTCTTTAAATTAAAGCTTCAGAGAAAAGATTTTTGATGGAAAATAGACCTGCCAATTAAACTGTCTACCGACGCATCAAATTTCAACAAAAATTGGTAAACATATGTATCTTGGCACCCTCAAGGTGAAAAAAATACCAAATTACTTACTCAAGGTTTAGAAGTTCAAATTGCACAGTGGATAGTCAATGATTTAAGTCACTTGAAACTAATGTGGAAAAAGGGGCCTATTGAGGTCACCTGAAACTTGGGGGAAACACCTTCATTTGATACACCTAAGATTCTTGCAAATTTTCAAAATTTTTGAAATCTGGGAAGTCCTACTTTGATAGGAGTCGGCCCTATGAAACTCCATTGAAGCCCAGATGACTTAAAGCAACCTTAGGGTCAAAAAGGGGTCAAACGAAGTCTAAATTTATCTCAAATTTGGAGGGTCACTCAATTTATGAAGTTTTTCCTAATGCCACAAGAATCATGTCAATATGAGGCCCACAGAGTCCAAACTATAGAGGTCGAACCCTAGGAATTTAAAGTCAATTGTTGGCATCCAAATCTAGTGAAACTTGGGCAAACATCTCTATTTGAATTATAAAGAGTAAAAAAATTGATTCCACTTCTACAGGAGCTCTAGGGAATCCAAACAACACGGGTCAACCATTAAATGGCCCCTGACTTGAAGAAAATGGTCCTGAAAATGAAAAAGTGGCCAAATGATATTAGGATAAGCTGAAATTTGTGGAAACATCTTAAAATTAGTTAACCAAGCAATAACAATTGAAATTTGATGATTTGAAGGTCCACATAAGCTAAATCCTAGGGGTCTACGATCGTAGTGACTTAAGCTAGTTGAAGGTCAGCCCAAACTCAACTGTCTGCTCAAATGAGGTCCAAATGAGATGAAATTTGTGGGAACATCTTGGATTCCCTCATGAAAGCCAGTACAAAGTGAAAGAAGTTGATGTGGAGGTCTACAAAAGCGAACCCTAGGAGTTGGCCACCCCTTGTTACTTAAGTGAGTTGAAAGTCAACTCAAAGTCAATATTTGGGTCAAATAAAGTCAAAAAAACTTGGCCAAACATCTTCTTTTAAATTATAAAGGCCAAATCAACTGAACCCATGCCACTTGGGTCCCTATGGACTCCAAACTATAGGGGTCTGCCACTAATTGGGGCCTTCAAAGGATAAAATGAGTCAAAAATGAAAAAAATGGTCAAACAAGCTTTAATCCTTGGTTTGAGAAGACATTTGAAGGGTAATTAAGTTTACCTGAAGCTGAGCCTGTAGATATTGCTTGAGGCTGGACACTTGCGCATCTAATGGCATTGCTCCATTGGAACCACTATGTTGCAGATTTGACTCCACTCAAGGTGATGTACGATTACTGTTTATCGTAGTTCTTCTCAAAATGGATTGTAAACGGGCGGGTTTAAATTTTGTTTTGTGTTTCCATTGTGTTTTTCGCCGTCCTGCCCAGATCCTTACAATCTGAACATACTTGAACTCAAGACTTAGGAAATCATCCAAACCCATGCTCTTTGTATCCCACCTACCCTCATGCAATTCCTGTAGATATTTTTTTTCTCCTTATACTTTTGTCCCCTTTTTGAGTGATTGAAAAAAAGGGGGAGAAACTTATATTGAACATTTCAGTTATTTACGTACATCGTCATTTGCATAATCTGTTTACTTATCTTTTGCTCTGATACATATTCTTTAGCTTTGATATATGATAAATTCTACACTTGTTCTGTTCATACATATAGTATTTGTTTTAATGCTCTGATACTCTTCTATTTCTATTCTCTTTTTTCATAAAACTTATTGTTCTTACATTTTCAAAAGTTTTGTCATCACCAAAAAGGAGGAGATTGTTAAGCTATTTTACTATCTCTATTTGATCATCATGTTTTAATGATAACACATAATGAAAATGTTAGAAATCAGTATTATTTTAGCCTAAGTTAAATGACTGAATTAATCGATTATTCACTAATAGATTCATTGCCTGAATGACTTTTGTTTTGGGACTTCATCGATTTCAATAGTCCTTTGGTCCTTTTGATTAAAGGCTTACTAGAATTTTGATTATGTCTCTATCGCTAATCAATTAGCAGTGAATAAAGTTAGGAGTATATTCATACTTCAAGTCGATTAGAGTATCTTCATATTTCTTCTTGTAATTGCTATCGCTAACCAATTAAGTTTATCGTTAAGGCTGAATCGCTAATTGATTAAAGTCTCCCCAAGAATTGATTGAGTCTATCAATTTATTTGAGAGCTATCTATTACCAGTTCTATTCTATATCGATTACCAGTTGTTCTCTATATCAATTACCACTTCTGTTCTATATCGATTATCAGTTGTTCTTTGTATCGCCTACTAGTTCTATTCTATAATGATTACCAGTTATTTTCTATATCGATTACCAATTCCTTTATGTATCGATTACTAATTCCTTTCCATATCGATTACCAGCTATGTTCCATACCAATTACCAGTTGTTTTCTGGATCGATTACCAGTTGTTTTTCATATAGATTACCAGCTATTTTTTGGATCGATTAATAGTCTATTCTGAATTCAATTATCTTCATATGTTTAATTGATTTCTTGATCGATTCTAAGATCGATTATTTGTTTATTCTATCATCAATTAAATGCATTGTTTTAAATGATTATTTGTGTTACTTTGGATTGATCTATTTAATCGATCATCTGTGACATTCTAAAATGACTTTCTGTGTGATTTAAACTCGATATTCTTATTAGTTAAATCAATAATATGAAGTGATTTATCTACGCTTTTCTAGATTATTTTAGCCATTACTTGAACTAATTTAACTTGCCAAATATTTTATTCCTTGAAGATTTACTTTTAGTAGTCTTCAAGATGTTGTGTACGACATTTTATTTTGTCATTATGAGTTCCCATGCTTCTATCACTTGTACTTTCATAGACTTCGGCTATATTGACACACTGGGCAAAAAGTCCAATAGCTTTTTGTGTTTTCTATTGATGCGGACATCTGTAAGACATCTTTTCACCTACCAAGTTGGGCTGCAATAGAACACAAGCTTGGAACCTACATTTACATCCATTTGAAGGCAGTAGAAGGGATAGATAGGGAGTAGAAGGCTGATTTGGACCAGTCAGCACCTCTGTCAAGACTCAAACAAATGGAGATCATATATCTAATGATTCTTTCAAAGTGTCTAATGGGAAAGAAGTTGAGTCTCAATGAGAGAATTCAAAATTCTCCTATAAATTGAAGACTTTGGCCAAAAGATCGAAGAAGACTAAGCATTCGAATTCCATACCTTTGCGCCCAAATTTCCCTTCCTTCCTGAGTTAAAGAGAGATTGTGAATAGAGTTTGAGAGTGTTTGTTTCATCTGCTATACTTCCTTAAAGCTCCCAAGCCATCTTCAGCGACTGATCAAGACCTAATTCATTCCTCTTCTTCTTCTCTTTGTCTTCATCTTGTTCATTTGTGTTTTATTGTACACATCTGCCTACTGAGAGGCATCTAGTGTATTTTCTCTTATATATAGATACTTGTTTCCTCTTCCTAGTGTGGAAGAGAGGGTTTGCCGGTAGTAGAAAGTTTGTGCCATTTCTTTGTGTGGAAGAGAGGACCAGCTGTAGCTAGATGTGTTTATTTATAACCTGTAAGCGGTTTGTACCTTACTTAGGGGCTCTTTCTTTGTCATGGGATGGCCCTTGGACCTCCAAGAGGGTGCATGGGCCAACCCCTTCATGGGGGATGAAAGCCCTTAATCCTTTTGATTTAAACCCCTGAATCTATGAAAAGAAAAGGCTTTGTAATTCTTCTTTCATCTTTCCTAAAGAATCAAGTCTATGTCACGTTGACCTCTCTTGGTCCGGTTAAGAATCTATGAGGGAAAGGGCTCTCTTGTAGAGGTGAATGACCCCCTCCAAAAGAATAACCTGATATATTCATGATTTATGCAAGCTTCTCTTTATCTTCATAGATATTAACTTGCTCTTTTGAAAAGGATCATTAATGTATTAATATATGTCTTTGATTTGTAAATGACCTTTGGAGGGGAGGGCCTCTTCAAAGGGGATGGATGAACTCATTCAAAGACTATACCAAATACATCAAGGATATATGATCTTGAGTTTTCATTGAAGTTTCAACTTCATTTAAGCCTTTTATATGTTAATGTTAAGTTTTTTCTAGGTTTTCCTTGCCAAGTCTAAATTGGGAGTATGCACCTCCATATGCACCATGCATACCTAGGTGACTTGCAAAATCAAGAGCCTTATGCTAGCCCATATCTCATTTTTAGAGGTTTAAGCTGCCTCTCCCTTAAATGGGTAATGCACCTAAAGCCTCGAAGGCACCCCAGGGCATCCTTTGGGATCAGTACCATAAGGATGGTCCCCTTTGTTGGGTGCTCGTGTTTCTCGGGATCGCAAACGCAACGAAAATTAAAATTTAATTACAACGATCCGTTTCCATTTCGATAAACTAAAAATTGATTAGAATAGGTAATCAGAAATTACGGTGCATGGATTCGAATCCGCTTCCGAATAGTTCCGTCGGTGTGACACGGCCAGCCGCGCAAATGCCTGCCTCTAACGAAGTCCAAGCGATCCTCATCGCGGTGAATTTGCTCAGGATCCTCGTTCTTTGCAGCCCATGAACCTTCGCCGTTCGCCGCAATGATCGCCGTAATACGCGGACGATTCTCCATCGTACGGGAGTCGGAGAAGACGGCGGAGCTATCTCCAGAGAGGGGAGTGAGTTGGGGCACCAGAGAGAGAGAGGGAGAGAGGAGGGGGCGGCTAGGGTTGAGCAACAGCTTGGCCTGCTCAGCCCGTTCGCTACATTTTATATTAATCGCGTGGTTTTTCATAAAAATCCGGTTAAATATAAAACCCACTTTTTAATCCATCGCCTTGAGAATCATTTGCGTGTGACCCTCTAGGCCTAATTACCAGTCTAGTTAATAGCCCAATAAGCCCAATGATTCTTCACTGACTCAATTAATCAATTAATAACTTATATTAATTAATTAATCAACCGAATCAATGTCGCACATTAAATTTGGTCTGATTTGTGATCACGTTGGGTGCCAAGTAACACCGCGTAAATCCGAAAGGTACTGGGGTTAAGCAACCCACTCTTGGAACTTTTCTACCGACAGTTATCACGTGGATATAATCCTTTATTCGTATGGTGTACTGTCAAACTTTAACTGGTCGACTCACTTGGATTGGATGCTGCCATATAATATCGAAAAACTCCTTTCCCGATATTATCGTCTGCCCTGGCCAGAGACTTCCGCGCATCCTTTCTAGAGCATTCTCTCTCTAAGTACCGAGAGCAAATGATTCCTTATTGACACTCAATTCCCTTCGACGGTATTCCGTTGTACCAAATCCTTAGCTGTTTAGAATCCCTTGAATAGAGATCTGTAAATCAAGGTCAAAGTACAGAAGTCCACCGACGAGGTGTCCTTAGTGTCTTAGGTCCGAGGACCATCCACGCAACTGTGACAATAGAATCAAGCTGGTTGATAATGAGGTACTATACTATCCAGCGATTTAGTTGGATCAGTTCAGTGAACTCATTCTCTAATGAGCACTTACAGATTCGCCTTAGTGTCCCCACACAAGTGACTATGAGATCAGTCACCCTCATCATATGAGCATAAGTTATTTGTACTAGTCTAACCGGATATCTGATGTCCTTCTTGGATATCCTCCGACTAGGAACTATTAAGAATATGTGTGTTTAAGTGATCAGTCTCATTAGTATAATCTCATCATAATCTGATCACTATCGCACATATTCATAGACTTTATTTTGAGACGATAACAATACGAATTTACACATAATGAAATAATGTCATTTTTATTAATAAATGAACGAGATTTACATAGTTAGATTGGCTTGTAGGCCACCTAAGACTAACACCTTTGTTTAAGCTAGAATTATTTGGAACTATGGTTGTCATTTGCCTCTAAAGGATCTATGCTTACATGGACCCTTTGCTGGACTGGAGAACCAAAAGGGTTTCCACTCTTGGAAAGCCATCAACCCATCCCTTTCACTCTGGTTAATGGATGGTTTGACACTTTCATTATTTATAATCATTTCATAAATCAAGTCTATTTGACTTATGAAATCATTATAAACTTGATAGGATCTCTTTAAGTCCCCAGATTACAGATCCATCTATGTCAAAGATAAACTTTAGAAAGGTTAATGCTCACTTGGATTCATTCAAGTGGCTTGAGATCCACTTTGATTCCGTAATAACTATGCTTTCACATAATTGATGCTTAAACAAAAATTCTGAACTAGCAAGTCTCTATAGGCATATTCCCTCGAACTTTCCTTTAAGAGTTTCTCAAATTCTACATACTTGCATGAACTAACTTACTAACTTTACTAACCTCTAACATAATTCCAACATAAATAAATAAATTTAAAGCAAGTTGTTAGGTCTTGAACAATGCTGCCAGTGAATAACTGTCATATCACCTTTGTGAGAGGATAATTGGGATTTAGGAATTAATGTTATATCTTCTTATATGAATATCAACTTTGAATCCTGATAATTAATCAAGGGTGTTCTCCTGTAGGAGATGTAAATGACATTGTCACCTTATAGGACAATGAGTTTGAGTCGAATCTTAAATTTCAATCGTTCTAACAAAGTCAAAACGAGTGCACTAAATTGAAAATTCCCAAAAGAAATAAAAACCCCTGAAACAAATAATCAAGCATCTACCCACCATACGTTCAAGGAACTTTATCTCCACAAGACTATGAGCAAATATGAGAGTTGGGCTTATGTCTGACAAGCTAGATTCAACATATATTACCAGATGGAGATAGAATTTCACTAGGCAAACCAACTCAATCCATTAAAGCCTATGCAATTTCTTCAATTTAAGAGGAGACCTCTCAAGGAACTGTGACGTGCTCAAATCAGGTGTGTGATGTTCATGAATTTATGTTGTTTATATGAATAGATAAAACTATTAAAATTAAAGAAAACTTGATCGCCAAAAACTTTAAAAGTTTCAAAGAAAGATTGATCGCCTTATCATTCTAACTTGGGAGATCGAGTTCTTGATTCCCTCTCTTTGGCCGGCCAAAGAAAATAAGCCCTTTTGTTGATACTTGCTTTTGATTTCTTAGTTTGTTGTTCATTTGAATCCCCTTTTCTCCTTCTTTGAAGCTCCTTGAATCTCCTTGATTGTACCTTGCAAAAAATATTAAACAAAAAATAAATAAATTCTAATTAGAACTAAGATATAGGGTAGTATCTATTCTAATAAGAAATTTATTCATGCAACTAAACAAGGCTACTCACTTGATTGGTCTTCTTTAAACCCCTATAAGTATGTGGGTATGGAAAAATATGAGTGTGTATGTGAATATTGAGTGATGATGATGATAATGAACTAATGAAACTATAAAAAAACAGTGAATAACTATTAAAGAACTATGAAGAAACCAAGAGAAGATGAAGAAGGATGGTTGAGATGGCCCCTTGAAGCCTTGGTCTTCTTGGATCTTCAAAGGATGAAGAAGAACTCTTGAGAGCTTGCTATCCACGTTCTTTTTCTTGAGTGCTCCAGAAAAGCTTGATCGAAAGCTCCAAATCTTCAATTCTTCCACTTCAACTCCCAACCCTTGACCAATGATCATATAATGAGTTTATATAATTCTAGGGTTTAGGACTTGTTTAGGACTCTCACGCACCTCTGCGGCCGCCTTGGATAACCATGAAGAGTTTGAGACCTTTCCAACTATGGAAATAGGATAATCTCGGCTAAATCATCATTATCTTAAATTAGCTAAATCGCGTCGCCCAAGGGAGACGTCTTTTAGCTAAATAAGGCAACAATAATTTGGAAAAGGAAGCCAAAACACATAAGGAAACCTAAATAACGTCTATCTTATAAGACGTCTTTCAGTTAATTAGAAAATTAACTAACAATCAAATTGGAAATCGAAATGGATTAAGGAACCTAAATGGCGTCTCTCAATGGCGACGTCATTTAAAAATTTCCTATTTTTGATTAAGAATTTGAGTTAAAATCAATTTCATCTAATAAACTAAATGGCGTCTACCTAGGGCGACGTCATTCAGATAATTATTCGAAAAAATCAATAAAAATTAATTAATATTTGAGAATCAGACCATTATGGAGCATTATAATTGTGACATGAAATTTACTCAATATGAGGTCAAAATTAACGTGTCTACAGCTGTCCCACCTTGGCATTGACTTTGTAAAGGAGTGAAATGGAATTGAATGGAATGTATTGAAAAGGTAATGCCAAGGTGTGATGAGACACGCTCTCAACATCACATGATGAGAATTTTCTCAAAATGATCAATAAAGATAACTCAAAGGGATCAATGGAATTAATCATGTCTGGATGAAAGAGACAAGGAAATAAAATAAGGTCGATCAACTTCTACGATTGGGAAGTACCCTAGGTCACAAATCTTGTAGGTTTCATCATAGAGAGCGGTTACTAGCCAATGTGAACATGCTACAACTATGATAGATCTTAAAGGAAACAAGAAAATTTGGGATAAAGAATCTAAGCAAGGATAGAATTCTAAAGATATCTTCAAGAAAACCTCAAAGATAATTGAGAGATCATTTCAGAATGGAATATTTCATATCACGTTGGGATTTATTAGAACAATAGTCTGAAATTTAAACAAGAATTAATTTTTATCACAATAATTTCAAAATCCTACATGATGCATGCTGGGCTAAAAGAAAAAATAAAATAAAATAAAATATAAATTAATCAAGGATAATATTGTTAAACTGTCATTGACGAGTAATTCAGTGTAAAGTCGAAGCTCGTTTGTCCACGCACCATTTCACAAAAGCGGAACCATCGTCCCCATCAATTAACAATCCAACGGCCTATTCGTACGATTAAGAATTCTCTGAAATTATTACTATTTTTGTTGAAGGGACACTCAAATTCCAGTTTCATCAAAACCACAAGGTCCTTAATATATTCTAATAAATATTTATCACATAGTAACGATAATGCAAATCAATTATATAAAGGAATACAAAATACAGGGGTAGAGATAACTGTCTTTTTAGTCACGACGAGGACTCATGAACTCCCACAGTGGGACTTTATTTGAAATTTCAGCTTTCTTTTTCTTTTCTTTGAATTTTCTACACTCAGAGTTTGTCAGTAACTTCAAGTAAACGGATAATCAACATTAAATATTAGCAATTATGGATTTTTGGATAAATAACATAAATTCAAAAAATGCATCAAATGACGTCGCTGTTCACAGACGTCATTTAAATGACGTCGCCCCGTCCAGACGCCATGTAATTTACAGAAACTGTTCTTTGCTCTGACTCCAATCCGAACTCCACTTTCCTCCATACACATCCCTCTTTCAATTCGGAAAGGGCTCCTCAATCTCACAAATCTCTCTATAAAACCTCTCTCTCTTTATATCAAAACATTACAATAAGCAATCAAGAGGAAAAGCTAGAGGATTCTCTCCAAAACTCAAGAACAATCAAGAAATTAACAGGGAAAAGCTCAATTCAAACAAGAAGGAAGGATGGATTCTACTCAAGATTCTTCAAACAAGAGGATGAGGAAGATAATTGAGAAGATTTCTGAGGTGAATGATCATCTAAGCGGGCGAGATCCTAACCTATAAGTAAGTTATTCTCTCTAATCAAATTCTTCTTCTATGTTCTTCAATTCTTTCTACATGTTTTTCATATTCTTAATTCTTCAATAAGAAAAATAAAACTATTCCAAATTTTCTTCTTTTATCATCTAGGGATATCCTTTCTTCCCTAGTCCAAGAAGATTCTCTTCACTTCCTTAGATCTAAAAGTTATTTAGCAAGATCAATCTCTCTATGCAATCTTATATCTTTAAGTGGCATATCCAAGGGGGTTGATTGTTCATGCCAAACATTACAAAAGCACAAGCATGGATTGGGCTGCGATGGGTGCCTTAATCGAATTGTGGTATCCACAAACTCATACTTTTCTATTTGCCACGTTCGAAGCCACTATCCTTCTTTAAGAAGCCAAACTCCTATGGGCCTTCCTAAGGTCAAGACTAACAACGATGAACTAGATTTGAGTGATATGATGCTCATGAAGGAAAAGATCACATGTCAACAATTGCTAAAAAAGATCATAAAGAATCAAAAGGAAATTCAAAGCTGTCTTATTAAGAAATGAATCAATCTTGCGAAATCAGCTGAATGGATTTTGAAGAAGATTGAAGATCTCAATGATGAAGAAACATAGAACGTGATGAAAGCGTTCACCACATGCTTAGCTGGAGCTCTACTACTCCCTACCTAGGATAACATTCTAGAAAATGATCAAATAAGTGCAATCAATGGAATCTTCGAAGGGAAGCAGGTTAGCACAACGGTTCTAGCCTATCTATAAAATGGGTTCTCTGTAGCTTCTACGGATCAGTCTCCTTATGGCAGCATGCTTCTCTTAGCTCTGTATGTGAAATTCCACTACAAGTTCAATCACAATGAAGAAGGCGTTCCAAGGATATCCTAAATGTATCAGTGCAGTCCTATCTTCCATATCGCTAACATCGTGAAGTTCAGTGACAACATGACCAATTGAGTGCCCAACCTCAAGACTCGAGCTGACTGGTGCGCTTACTTGAAGACTATGCCAAGAACTGGATTCGAATCCATGCCACTTGCTCTCATGGAGAAGGTAGTTCGCGTGCGCCGTGGTGCTGGAACAGAACTCTGACTGATCGGCGTGACCGAGTTCGGTCTCTATAATCCACATCGCTGTCATTCTTAACTCGGTATGCCGTGCTACGAATTTTCTAAGATTTCCAACCTCTCTTTAATTAAGAAGCGGGGCTTGGGAACTGATGAAGACTTTGAGGCGACTGAGTTTATTGCTACTTTGTGGAACATCGGGTTCACCCGTTATGTTAAGCTTCCTTATGAAGCCAATTAAGAACTATGGAAATCATATGTAAGAGAGCTTATGAAGATTCTTCCTTGAAAGCTCTCTCTCTTATCTTCCACATTGATGTACTTTAATTTTATTTTCAATGAAGAATCGTTCCTTAATGTAATATAAATCATCTCTTAATGTATTGCAATTTTTTTGTAATTTTTTCTTGAATAAGACTATGATTTTTCCTTAAAATATCAAGGTTCAGGCTTATTTAATTCCAATCTCGTTGACTCAGAAAGATGCCTTTCAACATAATTCAATTTCCAAAATTAAGAATTTATCCTTAAAAGAACCAAAAATGTGTCTGGTATCGGGGATGCCTTTCAATTCTCTCTGCTATTTTTCAAAGATTTATGGCATTAAATTTCCTGAAACGCGTCCTCCTAGGGGGACACGTATCTCTTATTACTCCGTATTTCCGTGGTACGGCCCTGAGTAAAAGAGGCGGTAAAGTATGAAAGGCATCGCCCATAGGGGACGCGTTTAATCAATTTCAAAAATTTCCTGTTGCCGCCTCAGTTTGTGTGCTACTGAATGGCGTCGCTGTTCCCAGACGCGATTTAAAGTTTTCAAATAGGGGCTGCGAGTCCGAGCTCTTTTCCTTCCTCATTCACTCATCCTCTTTCTCTCTCCTCTGCATGCATCCTCTCTGGCGACCCCAAGATCTTCCGGCCATCCCTTCCAACCCTGACAATCAACGGCTCTCTCCGACGACCGGCGGCGATCTCTGATGGCAGGCCACCATTCTCTCTTACTCTCTAACTTCCTCTCTCTCACTCAATCGAGCTCTCTCACCAACTCCCACCATTACCCTCTAAAATCCGAGCTCCACTCTTCTCAACCCATCCTCTCATGGGGCAAGGTGGTCCCAGTCGGCTAGGTGGCAAACGGCGATGTGTGGCGGCCATCGAAGTGGTCGAATTGCCCTATGGAGAAGAAACCCCCGAGGCGGCGGCAACGGGTGAGGAAGAAGCGGAAACGGTGTTAGCCGAAGCGGTGTCTCTAATTGTAACGACCCGCCACCCTATAATCGGAGATCCGATTACTAAATGGGTACCGAATCATTAATTTGGAGCCAAACCAGGATCTTGATAAGTCTGGAAAATAAATGATAAACTAAGCTAAACATTCACATCACATCGAATTGTAAAGGAGGTGCAGAAATTAAAAATTATTACAATTCGATTTGACTCAGCAGTTAATTACATATTCCAACAGAAAAGAAATAATTAAGCGTACAGGCCAGAAAAGAAAATAACAACTACATCGGGGTATACTCCGGAACAACGGCTGCTGGCGCGCAACCCAAGGCAACACTCTCCTCGCTACGCCTGCTTGGAACCTTCATTTGAAAACCGTAGGGGGTGAGTCTCATCGAAAAAGACTCAGTAGGGATCCTTCGATCCCCACCACCCACTCACACACCCACAAGTGCAATACACAAATATAGGCAATTTAAATAAGTAAAGCAATAAACACAATTCCCAAATTTCGATATAAAACGCATGCATTCAAAATGTAACATGCATAACTCTGAAACCATTCCGTCATGGAGCCCACAACCAGCATCTCAGCTAAACACACAAACCACACGGCCGAACGCAGAAAACATCGACCCGCTGAGACCAAACAGTAACCCCTCGGATAGCGCGTTGGCTACTCCGGCTTGACAGGCTACAGGTGGTTCTACTTCCCCCAACACGCGTGACACTCCAAATGTACCACTCCCACACCGGTACTAGCTATACCCCGGGGTACACCAGGTGACCCTCTCTTTAGGCGTCACCCCGCCACTCCTACACCGGCGCCGTGTCACTCCTACACCGACACAGGGTGCCTAAGCACTAACAACTGTCACTCTAGGCCCACGATCGCACAAAATGCAACACGGTGCGATCCGATCACATAGAATTCATCGTCCTCAAGTATGATTTCAAGCATGCAATTAACCAACTATCTATCAATGTAAACCCATATTAATTGTAGGAATTAATGAGATTCTGTCTTGAATCGCGTCGCCCAAGGCCGACGTCATTCAAGTCTCATAAACTGGTGCATATGAAAACTGGCCTCGGAAGATGGCCTAAAATACGTCGTTCAAGTTGGTCGCCATTTAAATGGCATCGTTATCCCTGGACGCCATTCAGTTTAGAGACAGAGTATGTTATCTTGGATTAAATCGCGTCGTGGGTGGAAGCCGTCTTTTAAATGGCGTCGCTTTCCCCAGACGCCATTTAACCCTGACAGACAGGTTCTCGCTCTGCCTTCCCCCAAGTCACAAGGCAGGATTTCTCCCCCAAATCGCACAAAAAACACCACAAAATAGAGGAGGAGGAGAGAACCTAAATACCCATTAAAAACCCACAATTCCTTATTACATGCAATTAGTATTTTCATTCAAAAAGTCCCATAAACATGCTCAAAAGCAGGAAAATATGATTTTAATCAAAACGTCGCGAGGATCGTCACCCTACCGGTTACTCGAACTCTTCCGAGCTCCAAGCCGTCGAACTGCCACTCCACACGCCGCCGTCGGTACCGCCGTGGGCGCCGTTACTCCACCGGGACGTCGACCGCCGTCTGGAGAGAAATGCGCCGCGGAGGAAGTGGTGGTGGTAGTGGAGGAAGTTAGGAGGTTGATGGAGTAGAGGGAGAGGAGGAATGGAGAGAGGAAGGGAAGGAGAAAGGGGAGGGGGAAACGCTGGAGATCGAAGAGAAGGAGGAGGAGAGAGAGAGAGGTGGAGAGAATGAGGGAAAGGAAGGACAGTTCGCGGGGTCAAACTGAAACAGGTTAAACGCGTCGTCCAAGACCGACACCATTCAGACGACAAGATCGGTCGTACACTGACATGCCAGGGCCGTACTCTGAATGGCGTCGACCATGCAAGACGCCATTCATACGATATGACTGGGGCCGTACTCTCGCGGCCCAAAATCAACCTACGTGGCGCCTATGTGGCACAACCTAAAACACGTCCACCTTGCTAGACGCCGTTTGAACTACGTTGAGCAAGCTCGACGTGAAAAGGAACCATAAGCCCTAGCCTCACAAGGGCCCAAACCAGGGGATCCGACCCTGAAACTGACCCGATAACTAGATCCGAAATGTAACGACCCGCCATCCTATGACCGGAGACCCGGTCACTAAATGGATGTCGGCCCATTAACTGTAGGTTCATACCAGGATCTTATTCGCACATCTGGAGGAGTAAGCGTTAAACAAGATTAAATATAACATCCATACGGACTACAAGGGGTACAGTGCGCAGGAAGTAAAGTAACAATGTCCGTACACAGTCCAACAATAATTACATGTCCAACAATTTAATTAAGTACAGGCAGAAATAAAGTACAACAACATCGGGGCATACCCCGGGAACTGAGATAGCTGCTGGTCCGCACACCAATGGAGAACGCCACGCGCCGCCACACGCCACAAGGTCTACACCTGAAAACGCAGGGAGTGAGCCACACCAAAATTGGGCTCAGTAGGGATCATCCGATCCCCTGCCTCCCACACACACACCCACAAGTGCAGTAACAAAGATACAGGTAATAGGGCAAGTAAGGCTGTCACACACTACTCCTAAAACCTCGATATGAACCAAGTGCCTTCGGAATGTAACATGCATAATTCTAAAGTCATACTATCAGGGAGCCTACAACTCCCGTCTCGGCAAAACACGTCAACCACTCCTCCACAAGTGGGAAACACCAACCACACAGCCGTAAGTGGGAAAACACCGTCCACACAAACACAAGTAGGAAACACCGACCCGCTGAGACCAAACAGTAACCCCTCGGATAGCACGCTAGCTACTCCGACCAAACAGGCTCAGGTGGTTACTCCTTCCCTCAGCACGAGTGACTCTCCGAATGTACCACTCCGACACCGGTACTAGCTGACCCCGGGGTTCACCAGGTGACCCTCTCTCACTAGGCGTCACCCCGCCCACGCCCCCACCGGCGTTGTGCTCACGCCCCCACCAGCACAGGGTGATAAAGTGCTACAATGTCACTCCAGGTCCACAGTAACTCAAAACACCAAAACCCAGCACGGTACGATCCGGTCACGTGAAAAGCCCGCGATCGCACTACACACAATGCAGTGCCATCTAGTCACGAAGAATCCATGTATACTAAAGCATGCACTAACCAACTATCTAGCAGTATGAATACATTTTACTGGCATGAATTAGTGTTGTTCTGTCTTGAATCGCGTCGCCCAAGGCCGACGCCATTCAAGCTCCCTAAACTGGTTCATAAAACAGAGGCCACGGAAATCTGGCCTAAAAGGCGTCGACACCAGCGGTCGCCTTTTAAAAACGCGTCGACATCCTTCGACGCCAATCATCAGATAAATCCAGAATTTCGGGAAAACAGTACCCAGGGGATTTCTGCCTTAAAAGGCGTCATGGTCGCTCGACGCCATTCGAATCGCGTCGCCCGACCATGACGTCTTTTAGTCCCAGAATCCCGAGCTGACGGACCCTCAGTCGGGGTAATTTCCTGCCTAAATGGCGTCATGGTGGCTCGACGTCCTTCTAAAAGGCGTCGACCACCCATGACGTCATTTAGCGCCAGAACTCCTAGCCTGACAAACCTCGAACAGGGGAGGTTTCTGCGCTAAAACGCGTCGTACTGTCCCGACGTCTTTCTAAAAGGCGTCGACCAGGCACGACGCCGTTTAGCGCCAGAAACCTGGTTCTCTGGTTCGAACCGAGGGTTTCTCCCTTAACCCAAAATACCCCGAAAAAGCCCCAAAACGGAAAGGGGGAGGAAGAGAAGTAGATCCACCACAACATGCTACAAAACCACATTCACAAACGCGACCAAGCCCACAAGAATACCCCCTAAACATGCTCAATCTAGCCCAAAACACATCAAACCACGCCTAGGAAAGCACGAGCAACATATACAAGGTTCGTCCCCCTACCGGATACTTGAACTCCTCCAGGCTCCGTGTCGCCCAACCGCCGCGCCGCAGACCGCCGCCGGTACCCCCGAGAACGTCGCCACTCCGCCGGAACGTCGGCCGCCGTCTGGAGAATGGAACGCCGCGAAGGAAGTGGTGGTGGCAGAGGTGAGAGGTAGGGAGGCGTTGGAGTGGTGGAAGAGGAAGAAGAGGAAGGGAAAGGGGAAGAGAGGGGGTCGGAGGAGGCGGAGAGGGAGGGGAGAGAGAGTGAGAGGTGAGAAATGAGGGAAAGAAAGGAGGGCTCGCGGGGGTCATCAGAAACTACCTAAAATGCGTCGAGCAAGACGGACGCCTATCAGATGACAGGACGTGCCGTACTGACAGCTGTCTGAAACGCGTCGACCACCATGGACGCCGTTCAGCTGACATGTCAGGCACCGTACACTGACATCGCAGGGTGGCAGTCTGAATCGCGTCGTCCATCATGGACGCCGTTCAGATGACAAGACAGGGGCCGTACTCTCGCGGCCCGAAACCCCCCCCCCCCCCCCCACGTGGCACCCACGTGGCACAACAGAAATTCGCCTAAATGGCGTCCACCTATCCAGACGCCGTTTGAAAGGCGTCGAGATCCTCCGACGCCATTCAGAGGAAATTCTCCAGACCCCACAAGGTCCGACCCAGGGGATCCGGCCCGAAATCGAACCGAAAACCGAACCCGAAACCTCAGTCCTTACACGAAACCTCAATCCTTACACTAATGGAGGCTGAGGAGGAAGCTCCTGAGGCTCCGTCGGGCGATGTGGAGGCAGCACCGGACGGCCCTCATTTGGTAAGTCTCCCGAAAACTCTCTTCCGTACTTGAAAATTTTGATTTTTAGGGGGGAAGGAACTGACCACATGTCCTGTGAATCTATGGTAAAAGGCGTCTGGGGACAGGGATGCCTTTTGAAACGCATCCCTGGACCTTGAAGTGATTCAAAATTGTTGAAAATTATTTTAGAAATTGATTATTAATGCCTTGGCGATGAATTTGATGAGTTATTTGAAAATTGCAGGGGACAATGAGGACCAGGATATCATGGGACCTGGTGGTAGCAACATACCGTAGTCTTCCGGATTTCTAGAAGGTGTGGTTGGCGGAGATGGGGTTCTAAGAGTTATTAGAGATCGAGCTGTTCTGGGTTGACCTCGTCCTTCTATAGGTTCTTAGAGAGCGATGGCATGCTGAGAACAGGGCATTTCTAATGCCTTGGGGCATATGATCCCCAGCCTTAAGGATATGTGTAGGATTACCGGCCTCCCGGTAGATGGCCGAGCAGTGAGCGGGATTACCTATCCCGACTACCATGGATTAGCTCAGGAGTTGTTAGGACTAGATGTGACTGGGCTAGAGGGTTGAGAGAGTTGGACTCTCTAGAGGACGGCGGTAGAGAGATCATTAGGATTAGAGGAACCTAGGTAGCGGACTGATAAGTCCCGGGCTGAGTTGAGATCGAGACTAGCCAAGGCGGCTAGTGAGGTGTATTACCAGGATCCCTCTGATAGGGGTAGAGTAGATAGGGACCTTAGGAGGCTCTTAGTCTTCTTCTTTGGTAGACTCTATTCAGGACTAAGGGGGATTTCATTTACTGTCGCTTCTTGACCCTCCTGACCGATCTTGACCACTTAGGGGACTATGCCTGGGGTTCGGCCCTTCTGACCCACCTCTTCACCGACCTCTCCGCCGTCGTGTCAGATCGGGAGACCACCATCAGTGGCTTCGCGCCGTTCCTCTAGGTATTTACTTGTTTTAAGTTTGCTCATTTGATTAAATGCTTATGATGCAATGCATGTAATGATTCTAACTTATATGTTCTTTTATGCAAATCTGGTCTTATTATTATTTTCCCCTGAGCCGGGAGAGGCCATCTATACAGCCAGCGGTAGTTCTACTTGTCCGGCGTTGGCGTCCAATTATAGATACGGCGCCGTAACACCATCAGCTGACGATCCTCCGCCGTCAATTTCTTGACTACACAGAGCTTCTGGTAAATTTTAATTCTTCTTTTCTTACATTTTATTGAACATTGTAGAGTTAAATGCTTATTTTAACATGCTTTAATGTTTCATTAACATCTTTGATTAACATGCTTAGTGTGCTTAATTAGGTCAATTAGGATTAATTATTCTACTAACATGTTCACTTAATGTTGTTTTAATTGAATGTTTATTGACAATTTAATGTTTTAGTTGAATAATTATCTGAAGAATATTTGAATTTTGCATTCTATTAGATGTTTGTTGATTATCTTTATATGAAATGACATGCGACTAACCTATGTGAATGCAGGTTGTCTGGTGTCCATATCTGGGTGTGGATGATGCTAGACAGCCATGGGTAGAGTGCGGGCAGGGCTGATTCGGACGCTAGGTATGGCTGCATTGCCTGAACGACATCGCCCTCTTGCACTTAAAGTTGGTGATGCGCACCCTCGGACTACATCAAGAGTGGGTCGAGGAGTAGATCTCGGAGGGGATTGGGAGAATGATGCGGGGGACATAGGCCCGCACTGATTAGAGGGCGAAATTCCCTGACCAGTACGAAGACTGGTTTCAGTATGGGGTCCCGGTGGTATCACATGCCGCGAGCAATGACGCTATCTCCAGCACTATCGGGTCCACTACGCGCCCCACCTCCAACTTCTGTGACCGCTCGATGTAAGTATGATGGATATGACATGTTATGAATGCTTCTTTCAATTTATTATCTTGTTTATATTGATGAATAACCTGAATGATATGACATGCTATGAAAATGCAGGATGCATGGGACGCCACCATTATCACACTTCGGGGCCATCTCTAGGATACCGAAGCTCAACTAGAACAAGTTCAGAAAGAGTTGAATGAACTGGTAAGTGCAACATGCATGAATGTTTTTAATATTATTAAATTGTTTTGACACTGACACACTGACGGTGATCTCCCTTCTGTTACAGCGTGCGGCTTACACTTATATGACTCCCCCTTCTGCTTCTACTACTGGTCCGTCTTCCTCTGCTGCTCATGAGGCCGCCCTCACTGACCTTCATGGTCAGCTGGCTTCCGCCATCCGCCAAGCCACTTAGGCTGAGGAGGATGCTGCTACTCAGGTAAGTCTTCGACTTGCTTTTTCTTTATTTTTGCGTGACATGTTGGATTGCTTGGTTGGCTTGATTGACAGTGACTCTTGCTGCAAGTTTAGGAGCTTTAGCGTGAGCAGCCCGTGTTGTTGAGCTAGAGGATCAGTTGGCTAGACTTTCTGCTGGTGATCTTCCTCGTGAGCTTGTATGACTCCAGGTTCGGTTGGAGGTTTTGACTGAGGAGAGAGATCGTGACTGAGTCCGATTGGAGAGTCTTCAGGGCCAATTATCAGTTGCAAAGCACGAGCGCCAGAGCATCGAGGCTTGATACCAGCGTGCGCGACAGCAGGCGTTGGATGGAGGACAGGTAAGTGCATTTACCACCAGCATTGCAGTGTCTTTTGGCTAGGCAGGGCCGAGCGCTATGGCACCACCATCGCCGCCAGCACGAGGACCTGACATCAAGGACGAGGCGCAGAGCCAGTTGGACGAGCGTGCCAGTGAGAGTCAGCTGTGAGGGTTGATGTCATGATGTATCTTTCTTCTTTTTGAGAGTCCTGTTGTTGATGGATTCAGATATCTGTACACAACACTTTTGGAATGTAAATGAAGTCTTGACTCTTGAGTTCGTGTTTGTGCTTTCCCTTAGATCACATCCCGTTGATGACTTGACAGACAGGTTAAGTATCTATTTAGGCTTAGCCCCTTGCCCAGTTTAGTAACTGACTACTCAACCCTATCCTTGATAGAAGGGTTAAGAGGCGAAGCCTTTACTAATGAAGGCAAAAATAACTGAATTTGAAAACGGAAATAGAATAATAGAATGCAACATACAAGCATGCAGATGCTCGTTGAAAATAAAAGGATGCAACACACAAGATGCAACAAACAGATGCTAATTAAAATATTTTTGATTTGCAATTGCAAATTTTCAAAGTATCTAATTTTTTTGTGACATTCAAATATTCAAATTTTGTATTTGGTTTTGAAATATTCATTTTTTTTTTTTGACATGTTCAATTTTTTTTTTTGATTTTTGATTTTGAAATATCTAATTATTTTTTATTTTGAAATATCTAATTTTTTTGGTTGGATTTCGAAATATCTAATTTTTTTTTGTTTGGATTTTGAAATATCTATTTTTTTTTGTTTTTGAAATAAGACATCAACTAGATAAACTAACGACCAGCATGGTACTTGGATCAAAAGAGTATATTCATTCATTAACTTAATTCCCAAATCATTCTTCAATGACCTAATCCAGACTCATCGTGCTTGAGTTATGCTTATGATCGTGATCCCATTCGATGGTCTAACCCTTAGTCAACCTAGGCCGTTCCTCAAGTTTGGAGTATGCCTCTTTAGAAGGGAAGGAAGAATTGGTCTAGAAAGCACGAGATGGTTTCGAAGACCCAGAATGATGTCCCTCCTTTACCCTATTATCTGTTGGAGTTCGGTCATTTTCACTTTTACGGAGTATTTATCGACCTTGCGCTCCCTTTTTATTTGATTTTGTGGCCTTTTGATGTAGCGTTTGTAATGTTGAGTGGCCTTTTGATGTAACATTTGTAATGTTGAGTGGCCTTCTGATGTAATGTTTGTAATGTTCAGTGGCCTTTTGATTTTGTTGGCTTTTTGACTTTTTTTTTTTTTTGTGGGGCAGATCTCCTCCCTTTTTTTTATGACAGCCTCCTACTAAGATGGCAGGTATTTTTAGTAGTCTATTCTAAGCCTCGTTCCATCATTGTGGGCCGAGAGTAAAAACAAAAGTTTTCTTTAAAAAAAAAAGAATGAGTTGTACTTTTACACCTTTAGTCAAGCTTTCGGCATTCTTTGGGCTTCACATCTCTTGTTACTCACGAACCAAACGTGTTTGTGTGTGGAATAATGCGTTTGAATTAGATTACCAAAGACTAATGAGGGAATTTGAGTTTTCAAATTTTCAAACCCTACTGGTCCTTGCACCATACTGATCGACTCATTAACCTAAGGATAGTACTTCTTAAGATAGAGGCCATTCAAGGGATGAGTTAACTCTTGGCCTTCTGCACTAACTAGGCAATAGGCGTTACCAGGAAAGCATGCCAGATAACGTATGGTCCTTCCCAGTTGAGTTGGAGCTTACATTGCTGACCATCAGGTTTTATAAAGATTCTTTTTACAACCATCTTACTGATTTTGAATTTTCGTTCAATGACTTTCTTTTGATAAAAACGTGTTAATCTATTTTGATATGCTCGTGCATGATTAGCAGCTGACCATCTTTTCTCGTGTAAAAGTTCCAACTGAGCGAGGAGTGCTGAGCGATGCTTATCAAGAGAAAACTCCTTGTTCAATTGTACTCTTAATGATGGGATGAGGACTTCGTATGGAACTACCACCTCCATTCCGAATGTTAAGGAATATGGAGTCTGCCCAGTGGGCGTGCGGATTGAAGTTCGGTATGCCCATAAAGCCTCAATCAGCTTTTCTGACTAGTCAGAGAACTTATTAGATTCACACCTTTTCTTGATAATTTTTATCAAAGTCTTATTAGTTGTCTCTGCTTGGCCATTGCCTTGTGGATAATATGGAGACGAATGATGCAATGCAATTTTGTATCTGTTGCAAAGGTCCTTCAATTCTTGTGATATGAACTGTGGTCCATTATCGGTAACGATGGTGCTTGGAATTTCGAATCTCATGATGATATTCTTCATGATAAACTTGCAAATTGTTGACGCTTTGACTTCTGCATAAGCTTCGGCTTCTACCCACTTGGTGAAGTATTCCGTTGCCATGAGAATGCCGGAATTGAGATTACCGAGGGGACCAATGATGTCAAAAGCCCACATAGCAAAAGGCCATGGGGAGGAAACATGATGGAGTGAAGATGTGGGGGGAATGAATCTTGTCGGCATGAAGTTGACACTTAGCACACCTACGAACATACCCTACATAGTCTTCTTCTATGGTTGGCCAGTAGAATCCGTGTCTAAGGATCTTTTTTGATAACATCTGTCCATTAACATAGCCACCACAAATTCTAGCATGAGCTCCTTCCATAATCTTCCAAAGCTCATCTTCGTCCAAACATCTCAGAACAACACCGTCAAAACCTCGTTTATATAGTGCTCCTCCAACTAGGGTGTATCTCTGAGCAACTCTCCTGACATCCCTTTTCTCCTCAGCTGTGGTTTCTTGAGGATAAGATTGATCTCCACAGTATTTGGCAATCTCAAAATACCATGGTTTCTCTTTATCATCCATCCCTTCTTGCAATTCTAATATCATGATCTCTCGCTTCTCCACAATATCTCCATCTCTGACCTTTTTCAGCAATTTCTCCTTAATCCTAAGGAATGAAGGGTCTTTCATGGCGGGTAAGAGATGCCAATGAACGATGATAGATTCAGAGTTTCTACTGATTGGGAAATTCAGGGATGATGTGAGAGAAGCTAGAGCGTCGGCTAGGATGTTCTGATTTCGAGGAACATGGACAAAGATCAATCTAGTGAAAAGTTTGGCATAGGCAGAAGTGAGTTCTTGATAAGGCTTGAGTTTATGATCAAGAGTTCGGTACTTGGTAAGTACTTGGCGAAGGATTAGCTGACTATCACCCACAATCTTGAGCGTGGTGGCACCATGGAAGTGAGCAGCCTCAAGACTGGCTAGAAGAGCCTCATATTCAGCAATATTGTTGGTGACAGTAAAGTCAAGCTGAAAGGCTTGTGGAATGGTGACACCTTCAGGTGATAGCAGAACAATAATACCCTTACCATGAGAGTTCAGAGCTCCATTAAAATGCAGAGTCCACATATCGTCTTTGATTCCGTCTATGGACATCAGTTCCTCATCCAGAAACTCTGATCGGACTAGATCAAAATGAGGAAGAGGGTGATGAGCAAGATGTTCTGCGATGGCATAGCCTTTGATTGCTTTCTGCTGAATATAGATGATATCGAATTAAGAGAGAAAGCTTTGCCATTGTGCTAACCGATCGGTGAGAACATATTTATGGAGGAGGAATTTGATGGGATTCATCCTAGCGATAAGATGGACTTCATGAGCTAGAAAATAGTGCTTCAGCTTCTGAACCACTCGTACTAATGCAGCACAGGTCTTCTCCATCGTTGTGTATCTCTGTTCTGCGGGGTTGAGAAGTTTATAAAGATAGTAGGCTGCCCTCTCTTTCCCTTCTTCATCTTCTTATGCTAGGACAGCCCCCATCGCGTCATCTAGGACATAGATGTATATAATCAAAGGTTTGTCTGGAGATGGTAGTCTCAAGACAGGAGGACTTGCTAGATATGTCTTCAATCCATCGAACGCCTCCTGACACTTATCATCCCAATCAAATTTGACTCCCGGCTTAGTAAGCTCGTAAAACGGCTTACACCTTTGTGAGTACTAGGAGAAATAGCGGCGAATAAATTGCAACCTCCCGATCAATCCTCTTAATTCTTTCAAATTTCAGAGAAGTGGTATCTCTTTGATAGCCTTAGCCTTGTTGGGATCGATCTCAATGCCCCGTTTACTTACGATGAATCCTAACAACTTTCCTGATGAGACACCAAATACACATTTCTTGGGATTCATGTTCAACTGATATTCTATTGACCTTTTCAAAACTCTCGCCAAAACTTTGACATGCTCAGCCTTAGTCTTGGATTTCACTAACAGATCATCCACATAAACTTCTAAATCAATGTGCATCATGTCATGGAATATAGCCATCATAGCCCTCTGATAAGTGGCTCTAGCATTCTTCAGTCCAAATGGCATAATGACATAACAATAAGTGCCCCAAGGTGTAGTGAACGACGTCTTCTCTTGGTCCTCTTTTGCCAAGCGAATCTGATTATACCTTGAGAATTCATCCATGAATGATAGTGTTTCATAACCAGATGTGTTGTCAATGAGTACGTCTATGTGTAGAAGTGGGAAATCATCTTTAGGACACGTCCGGTTCAAATCTCGGAAGTCAATATAAATCCTGACCTTCCCAACCTTTTTTATAACCGGGACTATATTTGCCACCTATTGCGGATAGAGGACAACTCTAATAAATTTGACTTTATACAGCTTATTGACCTCTTCCTTCATTTTCAAAGCCATCTGAGGGTGGAATCGCCTTAACTTCTGTTTGACCGAGTTGGCTCTTGATTTCAACGTTAATCGGTGCTCCACTAGGGATGAATCTAACCCCAGCATATTTTCATAGCTCCAAGCGAAAGTGTCTTTGTAATCTTTGAGAACTTGAACCACTGCCTCCTCCTTTGACTTAGATAGATTCTGACTGACGAGGACAACTTAGGTTCTTCTTTAGTTCCTAGATCGATTTATTTAGTAGGTTCTTCTACGGCGGCCGAGGGTTCATCAAATCTCTTCACTCCACTAGCATACGCCTCAGTCGCGTCCTCGTCATCTTCCTCATCTTCCATGATGGGGTCTTTCTCGTGTAGAACTTCATACACCCCATATCCATCGTCGACTAACTCATCGACTTCACATCCTTCTGGCAACTGAATGAGATTCTCTAAAAGTTGGGGGATCTGAGAGCAAGAAAGGCATCTTAAGGTTAAATCCTGGAGGTATATATTCGAAGTTCGTCTACCCTTAGACTTCCTAGACTTCCTAACCTGGCTGACCTCACTAACCTGCCTAGAACTAGACTCCCTATGATTAGAGTCGATATCTTGACCTAGTGAGGACGAAGAAGGATAAAAATCAGGGGGTACATGATGTGATACAGGTGAATCCTCCCGAGGGAAGGACCAGAGTAGGTCTAGAAGGGAATCTTGTCCGAATGACCCTTGCGATGGGGTACAATTGGACAAGTAGTATGAAGTTTCCTCAACGAGAATTTAGGAGGAGGAAGTTGCCAAATTGGCATTTTTTTTTTTTTGAGATTTTGAGTGTTGATCATGAAACATGAATGAATATGTAAAGGAGGAGGATGAGAAGATGAAGGTAACGACACCACGGCCAAAGGATTAGGGGGATCATATAACAATATGTCCTAGATTGAATCATAGATCCTCTCAAGATCGAGAGGAATTAGGTCCCGAGGGGACAAAGTAACAATGATGGGCGGAGCCCGAGGTATATCTTCAGTAATGACTCTCGACCAAGTCAGGGTCAGGAGCAGAGTGCGGAATAGGGTATGGAGGGTGAAAACATGATGGGGATAGGTTCCCCTCCAAGGAAGGTCCGTGGTGAATCTAGGCTGGTAGGGGTCATCTGGCTCCCCTTCGTCTGTCTCCTCGCTCAGCAGGATTCTCTTATCAAAAATGGCCCCAGGCCCTTCAATCAACTCATCTATCAGTGGCGACCACTTTGGTTATGAGGGATTAAGGAATAGCCTTTTTAGTGCAATGTATAGGTTCCATGTGTCGAACCAGCGGTACCACTTGCATTCTGGATCTTGAATCTTCCTCCTCTTCATCGGCTGCAGAGCCTCCAAGGACCGGTACGTCAGCAACTTAGAATAGTGCCTTGCTAGATCTCTCCCGTAAATGTCATGCAGGTCGAAGTGGGAAGTGATCACCACCGTGTTGTCATTATCGTGATTAATTATGGGTCCCTTAATGAAGTGTGTATATAAGGTCCAAGTCAAGGGATCCTGGTTTTCTTTGCACGGGGTGGTCATTGTCTTCCATATTTTCTGACCGTCTTCGTCTTCCTGTTGCTGAACAATATGTCGTCTCACCCTTGCTGGCCTATAGCCCAGACCATTACTAGGTGCTCTTCTGCCGTCTCTGATAGGTGTGGTTCTGCCCTGTAATTGTGTGCCCAGGCCTTTCCTTGGTTGATAGCCACCCTTCATCATGATATCCTAGCCAGGGGTACTCATGCACTTCCCCCTTTTCACAGCATCGACTGGGCAAGGAACATGTATAGTGGCTTTCAAAGGATCAGCCGAAGGAGAATAGACTTGTAATACAGACAAAATGGGTTGTCGGCCAGGTAAAGGAGTCGGCATGATGTTCAGAGAGTGAGCAGCAGCAAGGATCGGCATGCTCGATACTTTAATAATACATCCTTTGTATGGAAACTTGAGGCATTGATGGTTTGTAGATGGAATTGCCTCAAGGGATTTGATGTACGGACTGCCAAGGATTCCTTTCAACGAAGGGTCGATCTCAAGAATATAGAATTCGACCTCGGCGTAACAAACGGGACCTAACTCCACCTTCAAATAAACTATTCCTAGAGGGGAACAGGTAGAGTTGTCGTAGGCGATAATAGAGATGGGGGAAGGCAACCACTTCTTCTTGGGTATACCACAGAATTCTAGGATCTTCGGTGACAACACATTAATGGAAGCCTCTGTATCAACCATACATGCATCCACAACCTTCTTGCAAATGTTGACTGTAATGCTTAGGGCCATGCACCTGGCTACTGGTGGTGCTAGTTCAGATGTGTGAAATGAGATGGGTGTCTGATCCCCTTATGGAATTAGCAGTGTAGTGATCTTTTCTACCGGCACGTCCTCATTGACCATAACTCTTTTGAGATACTCCATTAGAGCTTTTTGGTGGGTCTTGGATCTTTTGATTAGTTCAAGCACTGAGATGCGTGCCGATGTTCTGTCTAGGTGCTTCAACAAGTCATATTGAGTGCCAGATGCATTATCTTCATTCTGTACTTCCTTTGGCAGCTGTGATGGGCGGTCTCTAACTGTGGATTGAGGGAAGACTTTGTTGGAGATCCTCCCGCTCCAGAGCGTGTGCTGCTCAACATTGGAAGGTCCAAGTGATATCTTAAGTACTGCTGGGTTGATGAAGGGTTAAGAGGGGGTAATGGGTTCATATGTTGGTGATGGTGGGTTATTTGGTGGAGGTGATAGAATACGGATGAGTGGTTTGGAGGGTTGTATGGTATTGGGGTGGGTGGTCGGTGTAAGTGATGTGGGAAATGGTATGCGTAGCAATGGTTTAGACGGCATGAGTGGCTCATAACTGGGTGGTGAGGGGTTATTTGGTTTAGATTTAGTGGGGGGTTTAAGAAGGCAGGTGTCGATATGGGGGTGATGGTGATGGATTCTGGTTTAGGTATATGGAGGATGCGGTGAGGCGGTTGTTCGGCGTACTCGGAACATGGCCCGTTGAATAAATAGAGGAAGACTCCTCTACCTTCCACTGTTGTCCCCTATTAGCCTCATATTGGTTATGGGTAAGGATTGGGGCAACCTGCTTTTAGTGCTCCGGCAGTAGGTTCTGCACTATACACATGTTTGTGTTAGTCTTAGATGGTTTCAAAGCCAATCCGATACTATGTATTGATTCAATTTATTAATAAATGACATTAATTCATTGTGTGTAATTAATTCGATCTATGTTTATCATATCACGATGAAGTCCATGAACATGTGCAACAATCTTCGGATTATGATGAGATCATAATTACAGGACTGAAGACTTATAAACACATGTTCTTAATTGTTCATAGTCATAGGATGTTTGAGAAAGACATCGAACATCCGGATAGACTAGTATAAGTTTCTTCAGCTCATATGATGAGGGTGATCGATCTTATAAGTCACTTGTATGGAGACATTATGCTGGACCTGTAGGTGCTCATTGGCGAATGAGTTTACTGAACTGATCCGACTATGAATCGCTGGATGGTAAACACCTCATTGTTAACCAGTTCGATTCTTTTGTCACGGTTGCGTAGATGATCCTTGGACCTGAGACGCCAAAGATATCTTGTTGGTAAGTTTCTGAACTTTGACCTTGACTAACGAATCCCTAACCATGAGTTATCAATAAGTCAAGTGATCGGGTTCAGGGAAATGCCCTCAAAGGTAATTGTATGTTCAATAAGGGATCATCCGCTCTTAGTAGTTTGAGAGAGAATGTTCCAGAATTGATGCTCTTAAGTCCCTGGCCAGGGCGAACTTTGTATCAGATAAAGAGTTATCCGATATAGATTAGCGGCATCTGATTCAAGTGAATCGACTGGCTAGGGTTTAACAGTAAATCATACCCTAGGTCGATTCGGGAACATTGCACGGATGAAGGATTATATCCGCACGCTAACCAATGACGGAAAGGTTTCAATAGAGGGTTGCGATAACCCCAGTGCCATCCAGGATCACGCGATGTTGCTTGGCATCCAACGTGATCGGAAGCCCGTCAGAATTTATTGTGGGACATTAAATTCGGCTGATTAATTGAATATAAAGATATTAATTAATTCAGTGGGTCTGTAAAGAGTTACTGGGCTTAATGGGCTATTAACTGGATTGGTATTTGGGCCTAGAGGGTCACACGCAAAAGGTTTTCAAGTCGATGGATAATCCGACAGGATTTCGGATAAGTCTGAGTTTTTATGAAAAATCGCAAATAGACTTATTATAAAAGAACGAACGCTAGGTCGTGGGCCAGCAACCTTAACCTAGCTGCTGCCTTCTTTCTCTCTCCTCTCTACTGGGCGTATGACACGAGGTGGCCATCTGGAGGCTTCGCTTCGACTCCCAACTGCTCCGACTTCCGTCCGACGGGAGATTTCGAATCCGCATGTCGCGGCGGATTACGCACAGCTGAACGGGATCCACAAACGCCGCATCGAGCGAGGAGGCGAGGACGATCCATCGCGAGGAGAACCGCGTGAATACCGCTAGAGGCCAGGCAACTCCAACGGAACCAAAAAACGGACGCGGATTTGAATCCGCGTAAGGTAAATCCGATTTACTCCGGTCTTGTTTTGATGATCGAAACGAGATGGATCCGATCCCGAGAAATTTTATTCCGCTGCGTTTTGGGTCGAATCTCGACACACGGAACCCAATAGTTTGGTGGTGCTGTTGCCTGTGCTGGTGCTCTCTGTATCTGCTGTTGCTGGTGCTGTGACTGTTGTTGTTGTTGCTGCGGTCTCCTCACCTTCAGGGCTGCTATATACTTTCTCATCTCTTCCCAATCAATACCCCTTGCTCATTCAGGTCATGGATGTAGTCCCTGAATTGGAAACATGCATCCACTATATGCCCAGGTTATCTATGGAAGACACAATACCTGGAGGCATCAACATTCTGGGGCCAGACTGTTTTATCCTTTGGCAAGACCAAAGCATTGGCTGCCATAAGGGCGTTGAATATGTCTGATAGAGACTCCGGGAGCGGAGGATAAGACACCCTCTTTGGGCCTGGAGGTTTTCTCTACTGATTATAATCGCCTGGGGGAGGCACATTATGGTATGTGGCTGCTGACGAGGCTGATTATATGCTGGCTGGTATGGTTGCTGAGGCTGATTATAGGCTAGTTGGTATGGTTGCTGAGGTGGCCTAAAGCCCTGCTGGTTCGGCGGTCTTTGCCCTGTGTACTGCGGCTGTTGCTGCTGGTTCCTTACGAGCTGTGGCTGGTTATTGTTCATGTTGCTGATTTGTTCATGAGAGAGTATGCCTTCAGTGGTCAGACCCATATTAGAGGGATTTGGCATAACAGGCTTCCGAAGTGGAGGCCTGCTAGGTCTATGAGGGTCAAAGACACTGGAGAAAGTAGTATCTTTGAATGCATTTTGCCAATAACATGCCCTCTCATATAATTCTGCCATGTTGGTCAAGTTGTTTAATGTGAGGATCAGTTTGTATTGGGGAGTAGCATTAGAAATCATCATCTTCACTTGTTTAAATTCGGATAGGTGATCCTTGATCTTCTCTGCCATACCCCTCCATCTATCAGCAAAGGTGATGAAGTCCTCATCAGGCTTTATCTTTTCAACCACTAAATCAGTTATGGATAAAAATGGTGCAACTCTGTCCTACTATCGTTGGATGAAATTCCGCGGCACAATGTCATAATCTTCTACGTCAGACGAATCCAAGGAGAAAATCACTCGAGGGCTTGTCCCTCTAATGATCTCCTGAATAAGAACGCTAGTGACCTCTTGTCACTCTGTCAAAAGGACGATTCGTACATAAACTCCTTCAGGTGGGTGAAGGGGTTATCAGAACCGTTGTACTTTCTATACACGGGCATCTTAGAAGCCGACATATGAAATACTGACAGATTGGGGATGGACACTTCAGGGACAGCCTTGACTCCCATCATCTTTTTGAAACTGTTGAATTGCTCATCCATGTGATCCATCTTTGTGAGTATAGCCCGAGTTACTGGATCGATTTGGGGAGGAGGAGGTGGTGGAGCATGATAGGCTTGCCTCTTGGAATAAGTGGGCAAGGGGGGCAGTATGGTTGAGGTCCGGCAACGCTTCCGCTATACCCGAAGGCATTTTGGTAAGTCGGCGTCTGCGGTCTATCCGGATATCTCGTGGAAGACAATTGTGGCCCAGACGGCCAGGGAGTTGAAATACGAAGGCCCTCTATGGCCTGATGAATGGGTGAAGCACGGTGAGGAGGAGAAACTTGATGAATGACAGGGGGAACCGCGGGATTCTGTTCGGCAGAATGCAAGGGTGTCTTCCCCTTAAGGATAGATTGGATTGCCTCAAGTTGGTGAGGATCCACATGGGTAGCCAGAGCTCCCAAGACAGTAACTAAATCAAGAGGATTGGTAGATGAAGGCTCAGCCTGATCTTGAGCCTCCTCAAAGGTAGGATTAAGTTTTTGCAAACAAGTTCAAACACGTTGCACAAAGTTTAACAGACAAGTGGTTGATTACGTTGCTTTAGGATTCCTCGTTAGATTATTTGGATTTTAAACACAAATTCACACGGGGTAGGATCCTAGTTTCAGTTCAAATTTTCCACCGTTATACTCTATAGTTCTCTCACAACGGTATGAATGACTAACTAGGACTTCAATTGGTACAACAAGCCCGATGAACAAGAAGGAGTTCCTTGCTCTTGGGAACTTATGGAGGTCTTAACACCAACCGCTCTAGTCTGATCAAGGGACCAACCCAATCAGAGAGAGGTAAAGATGCTAAGAAAGGTGTTCCTATTAGGGGGGGGGGGGGGGGTGAGCCCCAATGCAGATGACCTATGGCCTAGATGGCCTCTAATGTAGTGTAAGATAGATATAAGTAACAAAGAAATAAATGATCTGAGGGCTGATGAGTAAAAGAAGGAACTGCTTGAATAGCATCGCTGTTCACCGATGCTATTCAAGACAGAAGCTTCTTCTGTTTATAGAACCTCAAGCAGCAGCGCCAACAGGAATATGAGGCTTAATGGCGTCTTGTCTCAGCGACGCGGTTTGAATCACGTCACTCTGTCTAGACACTATATAGAGCCTAAAAACTATAAACAAAGAGCAATTTCGGGGACAATCTCCTCCAAAGTTATCAATGTAAATAGAAATCTAACTGATCATGCAAACTCATGTTAAACAGGTTTATTATCATGCAAACAAGCATAAACTCAATAAACCACACACTTCCTATCACACTTACAACTTATAATCAATCAAGGGAGGGCAAGATCTTGCCACAAAGGGGTGTGCACGTAGTGCACGTTGGGATAAAAGTAACTAAAATCACCAATTGGTGAAAGGAGTGCCCGAGGGACACGAGTGGTGCATCGTGGGTGCCCGATGATAAAAAGCAAGAACAAATACTAAAAGATGATAAGACCAAGTCCCACTGTGATCGCCAAAAAGCTGTGATGTGCTCAAATCAGGTGTGTGATGTTCATGAATTTATGTTGTTTATATGAATAGATAAAACTATTAAAATTAAAGAAAACGTAATCGTCAGAAACTTTAAAAGTTTCAAAGAAAGATTGATCGCCTTACCTTTCTAACTTGAGAAATCAAGTCCTTGATTCCCTCTCTTTGGCCGGCCAAAGAAAATGAGCCCTTTTGTTGATATGTTCTTACTTTTGATTTCTTGATTTGTTGTTCCTTTGAATCCCCTTTTCTCCTTCTTTGAAGCTCCTTGAATCTCCTTGATTGTACCTTGCAAAAAAGATTAAACAAAAAAGAAAAAAAATTCTAATTAGAACTAAGATATAGGGTAGTATCTATTCTAATAAAAAATTTAATCATGCAACTAAACAAGGCTACTCACTTGATTGGTGTTCTTTAAACCCCTATAAGCATATGTGTATGGAAAAATATGAGTGTGTATGTGAATATGGAGTGATGATGATGATAATGAACTGATGAAACTATAAAAAAATAGTGAATAACTATTAAAGAACTATGAAGAAACCAAGAGAAGATGAAGAAGGATAGTTGAGATTGTCCTTTGAAGCCTTGGTCTTCTTAGATCTTCAAAGGATGAAGAAGAACTCTAGAGAGCTTGCTATCCATGATCTTTTTCTTGAGTGCTCCAGAAAAGGTTGATGGAAAGCTCCAAATCTTCATTTCTTCCACTTCAACTCCCAACCTTTGACCAATGGTCATATGATGAGTTTATATAATTCTAGGATTTAGGACTCTCACACGCCTCCGCGGCCGCCTTGGATAACCATTAAGAGTTTGAGATCCTTCCAACCATGGAAACAAGATAATCTCGGCCAAATCATCATTATCTTAAATTAGCTAAATCGCGTCGCCTAAGGGAGACACCTTTTAGCTAAATAAGGCAACAATAATTCGGAAAAGGAAGCCTAAACACATAAGGAAACCTAAATAGCGTCTGTCTTACAAGACGTCTTTCAGTTAATTATGAAATTAACTAAAAATAAAATTGAAAATCGAAACATATTAAGAAACCTAAATGACGTCTCCCATTGGTGACATCATTTAGAAAATTCCTAATTCCGATTAAGAATTTGAGTTAAAATTAATTTCATTTTATAAACTAAATGGCGTCTGCCTAGGACGACGTTATTCAGACAATTATTCGAGAAAATCAATAAAAATTAATTAATGATTAGAAATCAGACCATTCTGGGACATTATAATTGTGACATGAAATTTACTCAATATGAAGTCAAAATTAACATATCTACAGCTGTCCCACCTAACGAAGCTAAAGATGAGCAATGAAGAGTATGAGTAATATTTTATAGATACTAGCCTATCAAAGTTATGCAAGATTGCAAGCTAAGAGTCTAAAGTCACAAGCAGACTTTAGGATGCAGTTTGAAGAAAGGAAGCTATAGTTGTGGCTACTATCCAAGCTTATTCGGCGACACTGTACATGTTTGAAGAAGATGGCAAGCGGAAAGAACTCCCACGTGAGCAAGCCCTTCTTGAGATATATTGATCTTGGAAGACTGGACATGTTTGAAGAAGATGGCAAGTAGAAAGAACTCCCCCTTGAGCAAGCCTCACTTTATTACTCTCTCACTGCCCTGTCTTCCATTCCTTCCTCTTTTGGCTGGCTAACAAAAATGGGGAGAAATATATCTATCTGACATCTATTGTATTGTATTTATCTTTCTCTAAGTTGAGTAATATATTCTATTATTCCATTTGTGCCTTTGTGTATATAGCTGAATGATTAACATTCCTATAATGATTCCTCTTTTTCATAAGTTTTGTCATCACAAAAAATGGGAAGATTGTTAAACCACTGGTTCCCTTCTTGTTTTATCCCCATATTTTGGTAGTAACAAACAATGTGAATAAAGTAATCAGTAGTTGAATAAGCAATTTGATTGAATATCCTAATTGAATAACTTGCCTAGATTCACTATGTTAATCATATCTCGATTTTACATTATTTTGGGACTTAGTGGATCTCAGGAGTTAGCTAAACTTGAACTCAACTTAATCGATTAACTTAGCAAAGTCATTGTTTAACTTTGCATGTGCCTTAGTTGGCCCTTTCATGCCTTTAACTCAATTAACTCTTTGAAACATCAATTAAGTTGCTAGCTTAATCGATTAACATAGCAAATGTGTAGGAACCTCTCAGGCCTAGTTAATTGATTAACTTAGCCATTACCCAAGGCACCCATCCTCATGTTATGTGATTAACTTGTTTAATTATCTCTCCATTTCTCTTTCAATTGTATATAATTCCGTTAATCGATTAGCCTGTCTATTATCTGTTATGCACCTCTAATGACTGAATCAATTAACTGGCAGCTTAGTGATTAACTTGAGTATTCATGTATGCTTAACCTGTTGATTTCCAAGTCTTTTTTGCATGCAATAGTTAATTGATTAAATTTTCGATCAACTTAAATTTATGCAATTTTCTTGTTGCTTCATGCTTTCTCCTATGTGACTTTAATTGATTCATCTTAGACCATTACTGTTCAAAATCTCTAGGCATTTCATAACCTTGTCTGTGTTAGTCTTAGGTGGCCTACAAGCCAATATGACTTTGTAATCTCGTTCATTTATTAATATAATGACATTATTCATTATGTGTAAATTCGTATTATTATCGTCTCATAATGAAGTCCGTGAATATGTGCGATAGTGATCATATTATGATGAGATCATACTAATGAGACTGATCACTTAAACACACATATTCTTAATAGTTCCTAGTTGGAGGATATCCGAGAAGGACATCGGATATCCGGATAGACTAGTACAGATTACTCCTGCTCACAAGATGAGGGTGATTGATCGCATAGTCAATTGTGTGGAGACACTAAGGCGAATATGTAGGTGCTCATTAGAGAATGAGTTCACTGAATTGATCCGACTGAATCGCTGGATGGCATTGTACCTCCCTATCAACCAACTTGATTCTAATGTCGCAGTTGCGTGGATGGTCTTCGGACCTGAGACACCAAAGACACCTTGTCGGTGGACTTATGTACTTGACCTTGGTTTATGAATCTCTAACCACGGGATTCTAAATAGCCAAGGATCGGGTACAACGGAATACCGTTGAAGGGAATTGAGTGTCAATAAAGAATCATTCGCTCTCGGTACTTAGAGAGAGAATGCTCTAGGAAGGATGCCCGGAAGTCCCTGGCAAGGGCGGACGATAATATCGGGAAAAGAGTTTTCCGATATTATTCGGCAACATTCGATCCAAGTGAGTCGACCAGTTAGGGTTTGACAGTACACCATACCCTGAGTTGACTCGAGAGCATTGTACGAATGAAGGATTATATCCATGCCATAACTGTCGGCGGAAAGGTTCCAAGAGTGGGTTACTTAACCCCGATTCCGGGTTCACGCGGTGATGCTTGGCACCCAACGTGATTGGAGGCCTGATCGACTTTGATGTGCGACATTGATTCGATTGATTAATTAATAAATATGAGTTATTAATTGATTAATCAGGCCAGTGAGGAGTTACTGGGCTAATTGGGCTATTAATCGGACTGGTTATTGGGTCTAGAGGGTCACACGCAAATGATTCTCAAGGTGATGGATAAATAAGTGGGTTTTATATAAACCGGGGGGTTTTTATGAAAAATCGCACGGTTAATATAAAATGTAGCGAACGGGCATAGCAGGCCAGGCTGCTGCTAATCCTAGCCACCCCCTCCTCTCTTCCTCTCTCTCTCTGATGCCCTAAACGAATCCGGATCCCCGGATCTACTCTGTTGCTTCTCCAACTCCCGTTCGACGGAAAATCGTCCGCGCGTTGCGACGATTGTTGCGGCGAACGGCGGAGGTTTCTTGGGCTGCGAAGAACGAGGAACGTGAGGATATCCGTCACGAGGAGGATCGCGTGGACTCCGCTAGAGGCTAGGCGCTTGCGCGGCTTGCAGTGTCACACTGACGGAACCGATCGGTTGCGGATTCGAATCCGCACACGATAAGAATTCGATAATCCGATTATCGGTTTTAGTTATTCGAAACGGGAACGGATCGCAAGTTTTAATCTTTATTTTTCGCTGCATTTTGCGATCCGAAGAAAGCTGAGTAAAATCCTACAGTGGTATCAGAGCCAGGTTCCACTGTTTCTCGTCCCGTTTCGATCTCTAGATTATTTTTTTCATAATTTATTCTATGCTTGAAATTCCATTGATTGTTGGATCTGTGTTCATATGATGAACACAATTAATTAGATTAATTTTAATCCTGGAAATCGGAATTTTTGGGGTTTATTCGGTGTTCTTCGTGTGATGAAGAACGGCGTTCATGTCGGCATCGTGTGGAGCTTCTTGGTAGCCTAGAAGGGTGAATGGCCATCTTAGGAGATCCCAGGATCCTAGCCGGTCGCTGCCGATACCAAAGACCGCTGCCGGGGGAGGCCGATGGTGGTGCTATCGGGGTCTTCTTTTTTCATCTTCTAGGGTTGAGACCCGAATATGAAGGGGAGAAAAAGGGGTTTGGGCAGCATGTTTGGGGCTTCTCCGGCTCACTAGCCGACGCCGGAGGGGTCATCAGCAGTACCGGATGGCCCCGGGCAGCCGGCCGCCGGTGGGGGCGCCGCCGTCGGGCCCCTGCAGCTTCCTCCCCCCCGGCCACCATCACACCTCCTACTGCAGAAAATAAGAGGGGCTGCTAGCGAGCCTGCCGGCGCCGGGGCTGTTGCCGACGGGACCGGCAGGCGCCGGCGGCGCCGTGGTGCCGACTGCCGGCCGCCGCTGCAAAACCCCTCCCCCCCCTTCGCCGCCTAACACCCCCTGCAACTGCATCATTGAGGTTTCGGGGGTTAGGGACGAGACAGACGGGCGGTCTGAACCGGGCTGGTGAGGCCCTGGTCCGAGCCTGGCCGAGCTAGGGGCTCGAACCAGGGGCCAAGGTGGCTCATCCAGTTTCCTATTAAACCCCAAATTAAACCTAATGACCCAATTGAAATCCCAAAGTGTTTTTGAGAATTAAAATTTTATCTAATATTATTGAATTGGGTTGTTTTTTATTTTGAATCATCTTTAATTAATATTTAAATGTTAGATAATTAGAGTTTATTTTTAGTTTAATTGTTAAATTAATAATTTACTTTAATTTAACCAATTTAAGAGTTAAATTAGTGTTTAATAATTTTAGTCTAAGAGTTAGATTATTAATTATTAATTTATCTAATTGTTAATTAATGAGTTAGTTATTAATTTAAGTGTTAGATTTAATTGACTAATTTAAGTGTTAAATTAGTAGTTATTTATTCATTAGTGTTAATTATTATTTTAAGTGTTAAATTAATGATTAACATTAATTACCTAATCTAAGAGTTAGATTAACACTTTTGGTTAATTAGAATTAATTGATAATTTAAGTGTTAAGTTAATGATAAATTTTAAATTAATTAATCTAAGGGTTAGATTATAAGTTATTAATTAATTGGTGTTAATTATTAGTTTAAGAGTTAAATTAGTAATTAACATTAGTTAACTAATCTAAGAGTTAGATTAGTAGTTAATAATTAATTAGAGTAAATTAATAATTTAAGTGTTAAATTTGTTAATTAACTTTTATGGACTAATCTAAGAGTTAGGTTAGTAATTAATAATTAATAGTCTAATTGTAAGATTATTAATATTGATTAATCTAAATGTTAGATTGTTTAATTATTAGAAGTGTTCTAATTTACATGGAATAATATGGAATTATTAATTTGGAATGTGTGCATATGTGATGTGTGTTTTAATGCATTTAAATTTGATTTAATTGCATGTTTAAGTTATTAAAAGAGTTTTCAAAATTTAAAAGCCAACTTTGATTGGAACTTAGCTTTCTGAAAGCCAAAATTATTTAATTTTGAAAAACTCTTTTATTTTAGCCATGTGATGCGCTGAATCATGTGTGGAATGAATAAAACACACCGTGGTCATACATATGCATTTTTAATTATTCATGTGATGAATGATGTGTGTGGATGTGGATAAATGATAGATGATTATTAAATTGTTAATAAATAGAGGTCTGCGCACCTCTCTCTCTCTCTCTTTCATACTTCGATGTAATTCTAACTCCCTCTCTTTTGTACTCGCCATAAGACCTTCTTCTATTTACATGTAAATTGTGAATTTGTTGTAATACGATCGAGACAACTGAGGAAGGAGCGAGGACGATCCACAGATGAAACCAGGAAGGCGATGTGATGGAGATCTTTTGCCTATGTGTTTGAAGAGTAGTCTAATATAAATGTTATGTTAGATTGTGTATGCGTTTGACTGTTGGCTCCAGTCAAACCCATTGTGCTATCCATGACCACACTTGACATGTCTGTGATACATTCTTTTAATTTTTGATTATGAATCATAGCAGGTATGGTATTTATTAAATATATATGATATATTTATATACTATCACCTAAGAGAGACCAAGATAAAAGTTATCTAAATACCCTCGTCTAAACTCTAAGCCGTAACGTGAGTAGTTAAGAACTTACCGCGTAGTCCACTATCGTTATAGTCATAGGATTTGAATTACTTCAGTCAGATTTGTTGTGCTACCACAAAGCCTGTTTAATTGTAAGGAGAGATTGTGGTTATGGCATTAGAAGCCTATTTGATCAAGGTAGAGGAACCATGTAGCTTTGTTGTGCTATCCACAAGGGTTGCATGCAAATCTATGCTCATCGCATAACGATGGTTAATTTAGATCAGAATTAGTGGATTTTTGTGCTATGCACAAGGCCATTAAATCTCTGGGGACCGAAGATATAATCGGATGTTGCAAGGAGTTGCAAGTCCCATGAGATGGGTGCTCTTTGATTGTATTACAGTTTGTTGTACTATCTACAAGACTGTATTGCAAGTCATTTGAGATTCTGATCTCCATTAGGAGACTGTCGGCGTCTCCCGTTCTGTATAGCTGAGGGTTATACAATCCGTCAAAAAATAGTGGGAGTTAAAACTTGAATAAAAGACCATATCTTGTTTTATATTTAATAACTGAACATTTGCTAAAGTAAGTTATTCATCTCTTGTAGGAATTATGTCGTCGAATAACCCACTCCGTGTCATACTTGACGTCAAACTTTTGACTAGCCCGAACTACTCGTTTTCGCTCAGAAACCTGAAGAGTGTCTTCAGATTTGAGCACATTGGCTACGTCCTTGGAGCTGATTCTTGTCCTGAACCGGCGTTGGATGCCCTTGAGGCAGAGATGATAGCTAATGATAAAAGATTGAAGGACAAAGGCAAAGGAGTAGTAAAAGGTGACTGCTTCTATTGTAAGTAGAATGGTCACTAGAAGAGGAATTGTAAGGAGTTCGTCAACGATAAAGCTCATGGAATAGTGAAGCTATCAGAACCTTCAGATATCTATATGATAGATATCAACTTGTCAGTTAGAGATTCTACATCTTGGGTATTAGATACCGGATGTGCTTCTCATATTTGCCATGATGCTGACAAGTAAACGCAAGCTGAGAAAAGGCGAGGTGGAATTGAGGCTAGGAAACGGCGCAAAAGTTGCGGCAGTTGTTGTTGGGACAGCAAACCTCAAGCCTCCATCGGGAGACGTCTTGTCATTAGAAGATTGTTATTATGTTCCTAGCATAATAAAGTGTTGGGATTTTCTCAGTTTTCTCCAGATCGTACACACAGCGGAAAATAAAATATTTACAGTGATCCGTTCCCGTTTCGAAAAACTAAAACCTACGATTATCGGATAATCGATTCTCACCGTGTGCGGATTCGAATCCGCAACTGTTCGGTTCCGTCGGTGCGACACCGCAAGCCGCGCAAGCGCCCGGCCTCTAGTGAAGTCCACACAATCCTCCCCGCGACGGATATCCTCGCGTTCCTTGTTCTTCGCAGCCCACGAAACCTCCGCCGGTCGCCGCAACGCGTGGACGATTTCCCGTCGAACGGGATTCGGAGGAGCGGCGGAGCAGATCTGGATATGTCTGGACGCCAGAGAGAGAGAGAAACTGAGGAGGGGCGGCTAGGGTTAGTAGCCTCCTGGCCTGCTCAGTCCGTTCGCTATGTTTTATACTAACCGCGCGATTTTTCATAAAAACCCCCGATTTGTATAAAACCCACTTATTTATCCATCGCCTTGAGAATCATTTGCGTGTGACCCTCTAGGCCCAAGTACCAGTCCAGTTAATGGCCCAACAAGCCCAGTGACTCCTCACTGGCTTTATTAATCAATTAATAACCCTTTATTAATTAATTAATCAATCGAATTGATGTCGCACATCGAATTCGACCGGGCCTCCGATCACGTTGGGTGCCAAGCAACACCGCGTGAACCCGGAAGGTATTGGGGTTAAGTAACCCACTCTTGGAACCTTTCCACCGACAGTTACCGCGTGGATATAATCCTTCATTCGTACAATGCTCTCGAGTCAACTCAGGGCGTGGCGTGCTGTCAAACCCTAACCGATCAACTCACTTGGATTGGATGCCGCTGATGAATATCGGAAAACTCCTTTCCCGATATTATCGTCCGCCCTGGCCAGGGACTTTCGCGCATCCTTCCTAGAGCATTCTCTCTCTAAGTACCGAGCGCGAATGATTCCTTATTGACACACAATTCCCTTCGACGGTATTCCGTTGTACCCAATCCTTGGCGTATTAGAATCCCGTGACTAGAGATTCGTAAACCAAGGTCAAAGCACAGAAGTCCACCGCCAAGGTGTCCTTGGTGTCTCAGGTCCGAGGACCATCCACGCAACTGGGACAATAGAATCAAGCTGGTTGACAGTGACGTACAATACCATCCAGCGATTCAGTCGGATCAGTTCAGTGAACTCATTCTCTAATGAGCACCTACAAATTCGCCTTAGTGTCTCCACACAAGTGACATATGAGATCAGTCACCCTCATCATATGAGCAGGAGTAATGTGTACTAGTCTAACCGGATATCCGATGTCCTTCTCGGATATCCTCTGACTAGGAACAATTAAGAATATGTGTGTTTAAGTGATCAGTTTCATTAGTGTGATCTCATCATAATATGATCACTATAGCACATATTCACGGACTTCATTATGAAACGGTAATTAATGCGATTTACACATAATGAATATTATGCCATTTTATTAATAAATGAACGAGATTTACATAGTCAGATTGGCTTGTAGGCCACTTAAAACTAACAATCTCCCACTTGGACTAAAGCCAATCACCTTTATACAATAAGCCTATAGACTCTAGGTGACGCTCAAACACAATTTGAGCCAACGGCTTTGTCAGTGGATCTGCTACATTGTCGACGGATGGAACTCTTTCCACTACTACATCTCCTCTTGATATGATCTCTCTGATAAGGTGAAAGCGCCTCAGAATATGCTTCGATTTCTGATGAGACCACGGCTCTTTCGCTTGCGCAATTGCTCCATTGTTGTCGCACAACAGTGGAACAGGCTCAGAGATGCTGGGAACTACGCTGAGGTCGGTGATGAATTTCTTCAACCACACTGCTTCCTTGGCGGCTTCAGCTGCAGCGATGTACTCAGCTTCAATCGTCGAATCTACAGTGGTTACTTGCTTGGAACTCTTCCAGCACACTTTGCCTCCGTTCAAAGTAAATACGAATCCAGATGTTGACTTGCTATCATCTGGATCTGACTGGAAACTCGAGTCAGTAAAGCCTCGTAGTTTCAAGTCACCTCCTCCATAGACAAGAAACATATCCTTAGTTCTTCTCAAGTACTTAAGGATACATTTCACTGCCTTCCAGTGCTCTTCCCCTGGATCAGCCTGAAATATGCTCGTAACACTTAGAGCAAATGCAACATCAGGCCGTGTACATAACATGGCATATATAATAGATCCTATGGCAGAGGCATAGAGTATTCTATCCATGAATGCCCTCTCATCAGGAGTCTTAAGAGACTGCTCCTTTGAGAGACTAATTTCATGTCTCATCGGTATGAGACCTCTCTTGGAATTTTCCATGCCAAACCTTTTTACTATGGTGTCTATGTACAAGGATTGGGTCATTCCAAGCATCCTCTTTGATCTATCTCTATAGATCCGTATTCCTAATACGTAGGATGCTTCTCCCAAATCCTACATGGAGAAGTTTTTCGACAGCCAGATCTTTACTGATGACATCATAGCTACATCGTTCCTAATGAGTAGTATGTCATCTACGTAAAGAACTAGAAAAGTGACTGCACTCCTACTGGTCTTCTTGTACACACAAGGCTCATCTTCATTCTTAATGAAGTCATAAGACTTGACAGCCTCGTCAAATCTTATGTTCCAGCTCCGGGAAGCCTGCTTCAGTCTATAAATGGACCTCTGAAGCTTGCACACTTTATCTGGAGATTCTTTGGATGTGAAACCTTCTGGTTGTATCATATACACCTCTTCCTCAAAATTACCATTGAGGAAGGCAGTCTTCACATCCATCTGCCAGATTTCATAATCAAAATGTGCAGCAATGGCGAGTAGAACTCTGATCGACTTTCTCATGGCAACTGGTGAGAAAGTCTCGTCATAGTCAATTTCTTGCCTTTGACGATATCCCTTTGACACCAACCTTGCCTTATAAGTGTCGATCCGTCCATCAGCACCGATCTTTCTCTTAAAGATCCACTTGCAACCGATGGGTACAATACCCTCGGGCAAGTCCTCCAAGTTCCAAACTTGGTTGGTGTACATGGACTGGATTTCTGAGTTCATGGCTTCTCGCCATTTCCCGGCTTCTGGGCCTTCTATGGCCTCCTGGTATATATTCTACCTTAGACTCACATTCAGCGATATGTCCCATATATCGTTCGGGTAGTCTAGGTACTCTACCAGATCTACGAGGCTCATCTGTGTGTACCTGAATAGATTCAGGAACTGATATCTCATCTGATGATAATGTAGCTGTTTAGAGATCTGGAACCTCTTCCAGTACTATTTTACTCCCACTGTCCTCTTGGAGAAGATATTCCTCTTCCAGGAAGACAACTTTCCTGGCGACAAACACCTTTTGTTCACCAGGATGGAAAAAATAGTATCCAAAGCTTTCCTTTGGATATCCCACAAACCTGCATTTATCAGTTCGTGATTCCAGCTTGTCTGGATCATGCCTCTTTACATGAGCAGGACAACCCCAGACTTTAACATGTTTAAATTCTGGTTTCCTGCCTTTCCATATCTCATATGGAGTAGAGACCACAGACTTGCTGGGTACTCTGTTCAGTAGGTATGCTGGTGACTCTAGAGCATACCCCAGAGGGACACTGGTAATCCTGAAAAGCTCATCATGGATCGCACCATGTCCAACAAGGTGTGATTCCTCCTTTCTAATACACCATTCATCTGTGGTGTATATGGAGGGGTTAGCAGAGAAAGGATACCATTATCCTTTAAGAATTGTGTGAAATTAGTACTCAAGTATTCTCCTCCTCGATCTGATCGAAGAGCTTTAATACTCTTTCCTAACTACTTCTCTGCCTCATTCTTGAACTCCTTGAACTTCTCAAAGGCTTCCGACTTGTACTTCATTAAGTATACATAGCCGAATCTTGAGAAATCATCGGTGAACGTGATGAAGTAAGAAAAACCACCTTTGGCTTGGGTGGACATTGGACCACATACATCTGAATGTATTAGTTCCAAAATGTCCTTGGCACGTTCTCCATGTCTAGTAAATGGAGATCTTGCCATCTTTCCCATAAGGCAGGATTCACATGTCGCAAACGATTCATAATCGAATGCTATTAAGTAACCATGCTTGTGCAACTTTTGCAACCTGCTTTCGCCAATGTGCCCAAGTTTACAATGCCACATTAGGCTTGGTTCACACAATTCTTGCTCTTCTTAAGAGCATTATCAATATGAAGATTGTAATAAGAAATATCTAATAGATATAGACCGTTGACTAAAGATGCTGAAGTTATTGATTTATTACCATAATAAATCGAACAACTTCTATTCTTAATAGTCAACCTATATCCTATCTTGTCTAAACAAGATATTGATATGATGTTCTTTATTATGTTAGGAACATAATAACAATCTTCTAATAGTAAGGTGTCTCCCGATGGAAGCTTGAAGTTTGCTGTCCCAACAGCAATCGCCGCAACTTTTACGCCGTTTCCTAGCCTCAATTTCACCTCACCTTGTCTCAGCTTGCGCTTACTTGTCAGCATCTGCACATCATGGCAGATATGAGAAGCACATCCGGTATCTAATACCCATGATGTGGAATCTCTAACTGATAAGTTGATATCTATCATATAGATATCTGAAGCTTCAGACAGCTTCACTCTTCCATGAGCTTTATCGTCAAGGAACTCCTTGCAGTTCCTCTTCCAGTGATCATACTGCTTATAGTAGAAGCAGTCACCCTTCACTACTCTTTTGCCTTTGTCTTTTGATCTTTTATCGTTAGCAATCATCTCTGCTTCAGGGGCATCCAATGCCGATTCAGCAGGAGGATTAGCTCCAGGGACAAAGTTAATGTGCTCAGATCTAAAGACATTTTTCAGGTTTCTGAACCAATCCGAGTAGATCAGGTAAGTCAAAAGGGCATCAAGTATGCCACGGAGTGGGTTATTCGACGACATAATTCCCTACAGGAGATAAGTAAAATCTATTTAGTAGATGTTCAATTATTAAAGTTTAAAACAAGACATGGTCTTTTGTTCAAGTTTAACTCCCACTAATTTTCGACGGACTGTATAACCCTCAGTTGTACAGAACGGGAGACGCCGACAGTCTCCTAGTGGGGATTAGAATCTCAATGACTTGCACTACAGCCTTGTGGATAGCACAACAAACTGTAATACAATCAAAGAGCACCCAACTCATGGGACTTGCAACCCCTTGCAATATCTGATCATGGCTTCGGTCCCCAGAGATTTAATGGCCTTGTGGATAGCACAACAAACCACTAATTCTGGTCTAAGCTAACCATCGTTACGCGACGAGCATAGATTTGCATGTAGCCCTTGTGGATAGCACAACAAAGCTACATGCTTCCTCTACCCCGATCATACAGGCATCTAATGTCATAGCCACAGTTTCTCCTCCCAATTAAGCAGGTCTTGTGGATAGCACAACAAACCTGCCTAAAGTGATTCGAATCCTATGTCTATAACGATGGTGGACCACGCGGTAAGTTCTTAACTACTCGCATTACGGCTTAGAGTTTATCTGAAGGTATTTAGATAACTTTTATTTTGGTCTCTCCTAGGTGATAGTATATAAATATATCGTATATATTTACTAAATACTATACCTGCTTTGATTCATAATCAAAAGAAAAACAATGCATTACATACATGTCTAGTGTGGTCATGGATAGCACAGTGGGTTTGACTGGAGCCAACAGTCAAACGCACACACAATCTAACATAACATTTACATTAGATAAACCTGCAAACACATAGGCAAAGGATCTTCATCTTTTCGCCTTCCTGATTGCAGCAGTGGATCGTCCTCGCTCCTTCCTCGGTTGCCTCGATCAGATTACATTAATTCTAGAATTACATGTAATTAGAAGAGGGCCTTATGGCGAGTACAAGAGAGAGAGGGAGGTAGAAATACATCGGAGTATGAGAGAGAGAGGTGCGCAGACCTCTATTTATTAACAATTAATAAACAATCATATATCCATGACCACGGTATGTTTTAAACATTCCACACATGATTCAGCGCATCATATGGCTAAAATAAAAGAGTTTTCAAAATAAATGAGTTTTGGCTTTCAGAAAGCTGGGATCCAATCAAAATTGGTATTTGAATTTCGAAAACTCATTTTATTAACTTAACATACAATTAAATCAAAATTTAAAAGCATTAAACACACATCACATGTGCACACACTTCAAATTAATAATTCCAAATTATTCCATGCAAATTAGAACATTTCTAATAATCTAACACTTAGATTAAACCCCATTAATAATCTAACAATTAGACTATTTAAAGACTAATCTAACTCTTAGATTAATCCAACTAAGTTAATTAATAATTTAACACTTAAATTAATAATCAACCAAATTAATTATTAACTACTAATCTAACATTTAGATCAGCCAATTAATGTTAATTATTAATTTAACTTTTAAACTAATAATTAACACTAAGTAATTAATAATCAGTTAATCTAACTCTTAGATTAAATAATTAAAGTTATCATTAATTTAACTATTAAATTAATGACTAACAATAATTAATTAAGAATTACTGATTTAACATTTAAATCAGTCATTTAAGTTAATTATTAACTTAAAAATTAAATTAATAACTAACTCAAATATTAATTAACAATTAGTTGAAATAATAATTAGTAATCTAACAATTAGAATAATAACTATTAATTACTAATTTAATAACTAATTTAACATTTAAATTAGTTAAATTGAGGTTAATAATCAATTTAACATTTAAATTAATATTAACCCCAATTAATTAACAATTAATTGCTAGTTAATAAGAAAAAACTTAATTAACCTAATGATTCAAAATCATTAATTAAAGAATTAACTAAATTAGAATTCTAATTTAAAATTTAAAACAATTTCAAATTTTAAATCCAAATCTAATTTAATTAATAACTGGGTAATGGGGTTTTAAATTGGGTAAATTAAAAGGGAAATGGGCCCAGCCCGTTAGGGCCAAATGGCCCGGGCCCTGGCTCGGCCAGGGGCTCCGGCCCGGTCTGGCCAGGGGCCCGGTCCGCCAGGCTCGGCGCAGCCATGGACCGGTCCCCCCCCCACCCGACGCCCCCCCCCCCCCCCCCAATCCTGCAAACCCTAACCCGCAGGTGGGCGGCGGCGGCTGGAGTTGCAGGCGGTGCCCCCGGTGCCGGCAGGGTCGCCGGAGAGGCCCCCGAAGGAGCCGACCAAGCTCCCAAAGTCCCCCAAAAAAACTGGTTTTTCAGAATTTTAAATCCGATTTGGGGCTCGATTTTGTAGCTCTTCAAGGCCACCATGGCGTCGGCTATCATGCCCAGTGTGTAGTGGTGACTATCACCAAGAGATCCAGAGATCTAACCCGCCATCCCAACGCTTGGGAGGCATGTACGAAGCCGCTAAAGTACCCCGGTTCATCATCTCATGAAGAACTCCGAAAACCCCAAATAAAATCCGAAAAATTACAGAAAAATAATCAAATTATTTGTTTTCATCTTATGAACACTATTCCGTCATTTTAATCGGATTAAACGCATGGAATAACTCAAGAAAAATTAATTTCGGAAACCGAAACGGGACGAGAAACAGTGGAACCTGGCTCTGATACCACTGTTGGGTTTGCTCGGTTTCTCCGGATCGCTCACGCAGCGAAAAATAAAAAATTTACAGCGATCCGTTTTCCCGTTTCGAAGAACTAAAAACAACGATAATCGGATAATCGATTCTCACCGTGTGCGGATTCGAATCCGCAACCGTTCGGTTCCGTCGGTGCGACACCGCAAGCCGCGCAAGCGCCCGGCCTCTAGCGAAGTCCACGCGATCCTCCCCGCGATGGATATCCTCGCATTCCTCGTTCTTCGCACCCCACGAAACTTCCACCAGTCGCCGCAATGATCGCCGCAACGCGCGGACGATTTCCTGTCGAACGGGATTCGGAGGAGCGGCGGAGAAGATCTGGATCTGTCTGGACGTCAGAGAGAGAGAGAAACTGAGGAGGGGCGGCTAGGGTTAGCAGCCGCCTGGCCTGCTCAGCCTGTTCGCTATGTTTTATACTAACTGCGCAGTTTTTCATAAAAACCCCCGCTTTGTATAAACCCACTTATTTATCCATCGCCTTGAGAATCATTTGCGTGTGACCCTCTAGGCCCAAGTACCAGTCCAGTTAATGGCCCAACAAGCCCAGTGACTCCTCACTGGCTTTATTAATCAATTAATAACCCTTTATTAATTAATTAATCAATTGAATTGATGTCGCACATCGAATTCGACCGGGCCTCCGATCACGTTGGGTGCCAAGCAACACCGCGTGAACCCGGAAGGTATTTGGGGTCAAGTAACCCACTCTTGGAACCTTTCTGCACACAGTTACTGCCTGGATATAATCCTTCATTCTTACAATGCTCTCGAGTCAATTCAGGGCATGGCGTGCTGTCAAACCCTAACCGGTCGACTCACTTGGATTGGATGCCGCTGATGAATATCGGAAAACTCCTTTCCCGATATTATCATCCGCCCTGGCCAGGGACTTTCGCGCATCCTTCCTTGAGCATTCTCTCTCTAAGTACCGAGAGCGAATGATTCCTTATTGACACACAATTCCCTTCGACGGTATTCCGCTGTACCTAATCCTTGGCGTATTAGAATCCCGTGGCTAGAGATTTGTAAACCAAGGGCAAAGCACAGAAGTCCATCGCCAAGGTGTCCTTGGTGTCTCAGGTCCGAGGACCATCCACGCAACTGTGACAATAGAATCAAGCTGGTTGACAGTGAGGTACAATACCATCCAGCGATTCAGTCGGATCAGTTCAGTGAACTCATTCTCCAATGAGCACCTACAGATTCGCCTTAGTGTCTCCACACAAGTGACTTATGAGATCAATTACCCTCATCATATGAGCAAGAGTAATCTGTACTAGTCTAACCAGATATTCGATGTCCTTCTCAGATATCCTCCGACTAGGAACAATTAAGAATATGTGTGTTTAAGTGATCAGTTTTATTAGTGTGATCTCATCATAATCTGATCACTATAGCACATATTCACGGACTTCATTATGAAACGATAATTAATGCGATTTACACATAATGAATATTATGCAATTTTCTTAATAAATGAACGAGATTTACATAGTCAGATTGGCTTGTAGGCCACCTAAAACTAACATAAAGAACATCATATCAGTATCTTGTTTGGACAATATCGGATATAGGATGTCTATTGAGAATAGAAGTTGTTCGATTTATTATGGTAATAAATCAATAGCTTCGGCATCTTTAGTCAACAGTCTATATCTCTTAGATGTTTCTTATTATAATCTTCATATTGATAATGCTCTTAAGAAGAGAAAGAATTGTGTAAATCAAGCCTACATGTGGCATTGTAGACATGGACACATTGGTGAAAGCAGGTTGCAAAAGTTGCACAAACATGGATATTTGAATGCATTCGATTATGAATCATTTGCGACATGCGAGTCCTGCCTTATGGGAAAGATTGCAAAATCTCTATTTACTGGACATAGAGAACGTGCCAAGGACATTTTGAGATTAATACATTCAGATGTATATGGTCCCATGTCCACCCAAGCCAAAGGTGGCTTCTCGTACTTCATCACGTTCACCGACGACTTCTCAAGATTTGGCCATATGTACTTAATGAAGTATAAGTTGGAAGCATTTGAAAAGTTCAAGGAGTTCAAGAATGAAGTAGAGAAGCTGTTAGGAAAGAGTATTAAAGCTCTTCGATCAGATCGGGGAGGAGAATACTTGAGTACTAATTTCACACAATTCTTAAAGGATAATAGTATTCTTTCTCAACTGACCCCTCCATATACACCACAGATGAATGGTGTATGAAAAAGGAGGAATCGCACCTTGTTGGATATGGTGCGATCCATGATGAGTTTTTCGGGATTATCAGTGTCTCTCTGGGGGTATGCTCAAGAGTCAACAGCATACCTACTGAACAGAGTATCCTGTAAGTCTGTGGCCTCTACTCCATATGAGATATAGAAAGACAGAAAACTAAAATTTAAACATGTTAAAGTCTGGGATTGTCCTGCTCATGTAAAGAGGCATGATCCAAACAAGCTGGAATCACGAACTGATAAATGTAGGTTTGTAGGATATCCAAAGGAAACATTTGGATACTATTTTTACCATTATGGTGAACAAAAGTTGTTTGTCGCCAGGAAAGCTGTCTTCTTGGAAGAGGAATACCATCTCCAGGAGGACAGGGGGAGTAAAATAGCACTGGAAGTGGTTTTAGAATACCAAACAACTACATTATCATCAGATGAGATATCAGTTCCTGAATCTGTTCAGGTACATATAGATGAGCCTCGTAGATTGGGTAGATTACCTAGACTACTCGAACGATAAGTGGGACATATCGCTGAAGGTGAGTCTAAGGTTGAATATAATGAGGATGATGATCCTAAAACCTACCAGGAGGCCATAGAAGGCTCCAAAGCTGGGAAATGGCGAGAAGCCATGAACTCAGAAATCCAGTCTATGTACACCAACCAAGTTTGAAACTTGGAGGACTTGCCCGAGGGTATTGTACCCATCGGATGCAAGTGGATCTTTAAGAGAAAGATCAGTGCTGATGGACGGATCGACACTTATAAGGCAAGATTGGTGGCAAAGGGATATCGTCAAAGGCAAGGAATTGACTATGACGAGACTTTCTCACCAGTTGCCATGATAAAGTCGATCAGAGTTCTACTCGCCATAGCTACACACTACGATTACGAGATCTGGCAGATGGATGTGAAGACTGCTTTCCTAAACGGTAAACTTGAGGAAGAGGTGTACATGATACAACCATAAGGTTTCATATCCAAAGAATCTCCAAATAAGGTGTGCAAGCTTCAAAGGTCCATTTATGGACTGAAGCAAGCTTCCTGGAGGTGGAACATAAAATTTGACGAGGCTGTCAAGTCTTATGACTTCATTAAGAATGAAGATTAGCCTTGTGTGTACAAGAAGACCAGTGGGAGCGCAGTCACCTTCTTAGTTCTTTACGTAGACGACATACTACTCATTGAGAATGATGTAGCTATGATGTCATCGGTAAAGATCTGATTGTCGAAAAACTTCTCCATGAAGGATTTGGGAGAAGCATCCTACGTATTGGGAATACGGATCTATAGAAATAGATAAAAAGGGATACTTGGAATGACCCAATACTTGTACATAGATACCATAGTCAAAAGGTTTGACATGGAAAATTCTAAGAGATGTCTCATACCGATGAGACATGGAATTAATCTCTTAAAAAAGCAATCTCTTAAGACTCCTGATGAGAGGGCATTCATGGATAGACTTCTTTATGCTTTTGTCATAGGATCTATCATGTATGCCATGCTATGTACACGGCCTGATGTTGCATTTGCTATAAGTGTTACGAGCAGATCTCAGGCTGATCCAGGTAAAGAGCACTGGAAGGCAGTGAAATGTATCCTTAAGTACTTGAGAAGAACTAAGGATATGTTTCTTGTCTATGGAGGAGATGACTTGAAACTGCGAGGCTATACTGACTCGAGTTTTCAGTCAGATCAAGATGATAGCAAGTCTACATTTGGATTTGTGTTTACTTTGAACGTAGGCGCAGTGTGCTAGAAGAGTTCCAAGCAAGCAACCACTGCAGATTTGATGACTGAAGTTGAGTACATCGCTGCAGCTGAAGCCGCCAAGGAAGCAGTGTGGTTGAAGAAATTCATCACCCAACTCGGCGTAGTTCTCTGTATCTCTGAACCTATTTCGCTGTTGTGCGACAACAATGGAGCCATTACTCAAGCAAAAGAGCCGCGGTCTCATCAGAAATCGAAACATATTTTGAGGTGCTTTCATCTTATCAGAGAGATCATATCAAGAGGAGATGTAGTGGTGGAAAGAGTTTCATCTGTCGAGAATGTAGTAGATCTACTGATAAAGCCGTTGTCTCAAATTGTGTTTAAGCGTCACCTAGAGTCTATAGGCTTATTGTATAAAGGTGATTTGCTTTAATCCAAGTGAGAGATTGTTAGTCTTAGGTGGCCTACAAGACAATATGACTTTGTAATCTCGTTCATTTATTAATATAATGGCATTATTCATTATGTGTAAATTCGTATTATTATCGTCTCATAATGAAGTCCATGAATATGTGCGATAGTGATCAGATTATGATGAGATCATACTAATGAGACTGATCACTTAAACACACATATTCTTAATAGTTCCTAGTCGGAAGATATCCGAGAGGGACATCAGATATCCGTATAGACTAGTACAGATTACTCCCGCTCATAAGATGAGGGTGACTGATCTCATAGTCACTTGCGTGGAGACACTAAGGCGAATCTGTAGGTGCTCATTAGAGAATGAGTTCATTGAACTGATCCGACTGAATCGCTGGATGGTATTGTACCTCCCTGTCAACCAGCTTGATTCTATTGTCGCAGTTGCGTGGATGGTCTTCGGACTTGAGACACCAAGGACACCTTGTCGGTGGACTTTTGTGTTTTGATCTTGGTTTATGAATCTCTAACCACGAGATTCTAAACAGCCAAGGATTGGATACTATAGAATACCGTCGAAGGGAATTGAGTGTCAATAAGGAATCATTTGCTCTCGGTACTTAGAGAGAGACTGCTCTAGAGAGGATGCGCGGAAGTCCCTGGCCAGGGCGGACGATAATATCGGGAAAAGAGTTTTTCGATATTATTCGGCAGCATCCGATCCAAGTGAGTCGACCGGTTAGGGTTTGACAGTACCCCATATCCTGAGTTGACTCGAGAGCATTGTACGAATGAAGGATTATATCCATGCGATAACTGTCGGCGAAAAGGTTCCAAGAGTGGGTTACTTAACCCCGATACCTTTCGGGTTCACGCGGTGTTGCTTGGCACCCAACGTGATCGGAGGCCCGATCGAATTTGATGTGCGACATTGATTCGATTGATTCGACATTGATTCGAATCTGTTGCGTTTTGCTATCCGGAGAAACCCGAGTAAAATCCTACAGTCTCCACCTAGTTTGCTATCCTTTTGTGAGATCTTCTGCTCCTTACCTATCCTCTGGTCGAAGACCATATGAGTTTTTTTTTTTTCCGCTATACAACATGCAATGCAACAGGCCATGTGCAACTCTTTTGGGAAATGCTTGGAGACCAAGGATGGAAGGTTCTCTGCAGATCAAGATAGAAATCTAGGACCTGTCCACTCTAGCTAGACTCAAGAATATTAATGTTAGATCCATGAAGGATAATGTTACACTCTAAGGTCTCCTCATAGAGTAAATGGAAATCTCTTATGTGTAACAGAGCAAAATTCAAATTGGGTCTATATAATGAAGCCTACGGATAGACAACAACTCTCTCTAGCTAGCACATAAGAACTCTCAAATGCCCAAACTGATAAGAACAAGAGAGAAATGAAAAGAGAGAAAAGCTCTAGAGCCTAACTTCTACTCCCAAGCGCTTAGCGTCTTGCTTATTTCTCCTCTATTGTGCTTTCTCAAGAAGCTCTTGGGCCCTCCATACAATCAAGACTAGATTCTCCATTCTAATCTTCTGTCTTGATTTGATTTCTATTTTTTCATTATGCACATTGTACCCTATTTAGAGGCATTTTTGTGTAAACTTGTTAAACTTTGTTGTTCCTCCTTCTAGTTGTTATGCACATTGTACCCATTTTGGATTAATTTAGATGTGTTGAAACATTTACCCTTTGAATTAGATCCATTAAGCACAATTCAAACTAGGAATTATGATTCTATTCTGCTTGTCGTCTTTTGACCCCGACGTTTTTTATGGTCCATGTCCATACATCTTGACGCCTTCCATAATTTGATTCTAAATTAAATTATAAGTTTAGAAAATCATCTTCAGATATCAATTATATCTTTGTTCTACTATCAATTACATGTTCAAAATATCGATTATATATACAGTTCAGGTATCAATTATATGAGTAATCTATTGAGTAAGTCATCAGTTAACTTATCGATTACATGCCTTGCTATCGATTAGTTGTTATTCTAGTAATCAATAACTTTTAGTATCATAATCGATTATTTTCAATATGCTAATCGATTATCTGTTTATCCTTCTAATTGATTAACCGTTCAATTACCTTCAGGTTTATAATTGATCATCCTTAGTTTTCTAATCGATTATTTTTTCAGTCTGTCAATTAATTAGCTTTGTTCTTGTAATTGATTTTCTCTATAGTTTGTCAATCGATTAGTCTTGTTCTTATTTTCAATTATATTCAGTCTAGTAATCGATTATCCTCTGTCTATTAATTGATTATGTTTCTATTTTGCTAATTGATTTTCTTCAGTCTTGTAATTGATTTAGCTTTGTCTCTTGTAATCGATTATGTTTTTATCTTGTAATCAATTAGGCTTTTGTTTCAGTCTTGGCTTACTTTCAATCTGCTAATCGATTATCCATGTGTCTTGTAATCGCTTAGGCCTTTGTTTCAAACTCCGATTACCTTTGTGTTGGATTATTGATTATGCCTTTATTCTGATAATCGATTATATGTCTATTGGACTTCATCTAAGACTTGTTTTAGCTTTGATAAGGCCTATTTCTAAGTTCGATTATTTGATCAGTGATAATTGATTATATTATGATTAGTTCTGATTTATTGCTTGGTTATTAATCTTTTTCTGCTAAATTCAATTATTTGTTTTATTTCTTTGAAATTTGATTATCTGATCTAATCTTTGGAATTCAATTATTTTTTATTAAATATTATTCACTTAAAATTTTGAAAATTCTTCTAATTATCTGTACTGCTATCTAATTATTTTTTGAAAATACCTTTGATTATTCTAAAATTGTGATCATACTTTGTTAACTATTTCTTTGAATTTAAAAATATACTTCGACTTTCATATTCCCCAAAAATGAATATCATCCGCTGATTTCATTTATTATATGTTTAGGTTGTGATGATTTTGAAGCCTATTGAATATTTGTACTTATTAAACCTCCTAACATTTTTAAATTCTGAGGCCAAGGCGATTTTTGAAATTTGAAGCTGTTAGCTTTTGCTAGGATTTGTTCCGCTGTTGTTCTTAAGGTGTTAGTTCGATTTTTCAGACATTTTAGTTTCAGTTTTAGACAATCTGTAATAATATTCAAAGAGATTGTTGTAATCTTTGGTTTAGTTTGAGTGCAGAGTTTGTATTTTTGAGAAGTTTGGCAATGCAATTGGAAGAATTTTGGTATGGGCAATGTAGGTTTTAGATTCTATTAATGGCATAGTTGTTCCCCGCAATAATTGTTCTGTTCGATGAGTTGTTCCCACTGTCATATATATCCTGACTTCACAATAAGTTTGTGATCCGACCTAATATTCGAAGATTGTGATAATTATGACCATCCAGAGAGTCATAGTTTGATCAGGTTAATAAATTCATTCACTAATGAGCACCTTTAAGTTCACCTAACGTCTCTATACAAGTGACTATGATGCTAGTTACCTTCATGTTATGAGTAAACTTGATCAAATAGGCGCTGGGCACCCTGTGTGCTTGTGCGGAGCACAGGCACGCGAGGCGCCCTACGCGCCTCTGTATGAAATTTGGAACTTTCTTGTTTCACACTGAGGCAGGGGTACACAGACAGTTTCTCTCCATCCCGATCTAATACATATCAAAAATAATATCCAAAAGTATTTAAAAATAGTCAATAAATAAAAAATTCATCAAAAAACCTTTATGGTTGACCCCATCTCTTGGTATTTAGTTTTGATCCACAATGAAGGAAGCACTTGATTGGACAACTACGGTTGAGTTTTTCAATCTGGAGGTAGAAATTAAGTTCTAAGAAGTGAAAATCAACTTAGAATGGGGTATTTGAATATTTTAAAATTTTTGATGATTTTTTATATTTTTTATGATGGAGAAGAGAGAGTTTCGAGTGGACGCTCATCTAAGTTAGATGAGTCATGGGCCTCATTATAGCCGGCCCCAATCTAGAAATAGGGAAATGATTGAACGTGTCCTGAGACGCATCTAACTTAGATGAGTCCCCCCTCAAAAGCCCACCATCATCATGTTTAAAAAAATAAAAAATTTTAAATTTTAAATATTAAAATAGGCCCCTTAAGAATATTGTTCTCATGCTCACAGGACTTCAATTTTTACCGTCCAATCTTGAAGATCAATCCCAGCTGTTCGATAGGTGTACATAAAAAAAACAATGCCTAAAATATTTTAAAAATAGTCAAAAATAAGAAATTCGTTAGATTAATACTTAAGATTGATCATATCCCTAAGATTTTAGTTAGAATCCTAAAAAAATGACGCACTTGATTAGATGATTACAGTTGATTTTGTTGATCGGATGGTGAAAATTAAATTTAAAAAGGTAGGAACAAGCCTAGAGGGGAGGTATTTGAATATCTTAAAATTATATATATATATATATATATATATATATATATATATATATATATATATATATATATATATATAGAGAGAGAGAGAGAGAGAGAGACGGGGTCGTTGATTATTTAAAGTGCTACCATGCACTCAAATTGCACGGCCATCATATCCCTTCTTCAACTGTCGGATCATGAAGATTAACTTAGCCATCTGATTAGGTGCGTAATTTTTTTAAAAAAGATTATTAAAAAATATGAACTTAGTCCAATTACTCTCATATACATATGAAAACGATTAGACCCACCTTAAGTCTTGCCATCCACTTGTTGAAAAAAAATCATCAAAAATTTTATGAGATTTGTGTATATATACTTTTATAAACTATCATATTTGTATGTATACCCCTAACTCACACATATTTTTATAAATACCCTCAAATTTTTTAAAACAATTGTTGTTATTCCCTACTTAAAATGAAATGGAAAGATTTTGTATACTCCTAAATTCACTAATATTTTACATATATACCTCTAAATTCATTAAAAACATATATATATATATATATATATATATATATATATATTTTATCAAGATTTACATAATCCTTTTAACATATTTAGTTGGAGGTCACGATATTTTAATAGAACGGTATAATTGTAACCTTTATAAAAATTCTAAGGATATTTATGATAATATGTAGGAATCAAGGGTATACATATAAACAGGAGAGTGCAGGAGTATACATACAAAAAATGTACTTTAATATAACAATTATCCCTCATTTCCATTCATTGGAGTTTAAATTTCATGTCTGATTGTGAAACTCAATTATATTCACCTAATCATGAGTGCATAAAAAGTATTTGTAAAAACTTAAAAAGTAATAATAAAATAAAGAATTATTCTAATTAATCCCTATAAGATTATTCCTATCCCTTAAAATTTTAATTTTCTTGACTAATTAAAAAATTTGATACAAAAAGCACATATGTATCTTAAATGCGTGGCTGTGCTTACATTTGTATACAATTCACTCGTTTACTTGCATGAAACACAACGAAAATGACGAAATGGAGAAAGACAAGCCAAGTAAGGACCACCTCAATGCAAAGCTGGGATTATTTGGTCGATCCGTACTAGGTAGGTTAGGATGGAAGGATGCCTTTTTTCCTTGCATCCTATGGGCCTCTAGACATTTAGTGGGAGGAGGTGATAGAGTATAATTGAAGTCAAATGACTCATTCATCCTCTTCCATGTGTCTAGCAACGCACAAAAAGATAAGAGGGAAGGTTCAAACGATCTCATTCATTTTGACTAAAGTAAAAAAGAAGAATCAATTTCTTTCCTTTCCTATTGTGCATGTGACCGATCAAGTTGACAATCAATTGTCAAATCTCCAAATTGAATGATTAATTATGGTTTTTTTCTTTGAAAAAAATTGGGATCACTTTAATGGGTGTCTTATCTTATTTTTTATTAGACATTTGTAAATGTTGAAAAATCTCCATGCATCAAAAATATAAACAAAAGTAGAAACATGTATGGAGGCAGATCACAGCGAGGAGTGAGAGGTTACCTTCATGTCGACGTAGAGAGTTGAATGAGGAGGACTTCGAGAAGAGCATTGAAATAATAGCTATGTTGTTACCAATTCCTATCTCACTAGCAAGCCCAACAACATATAGAGTGAGGTACCTCTGTGATAGGTAGTAAGAGGAAAGTCAATTTAACTGCTTTTAAATTGGGACAAAGACCTCCTTTCAAACCTTTAATCGGAGCCTGCGACATATCGCTGGGCAAAGACCTTTCTTTCCTCATTGCTGGATCGAGAGATTGAAGTCTTGTTGTGACCTGTGCTCCTGCAATTCTTTATCAATCAATTCGTGATTGCGGAATGTACGGGCTCAAGACTTTCTTTCCCATCCTTCCCCAGCCCGACGAGGAAAAAAACCACGAGGAGGGCACCTTCCTTTCTTTCACGCTCTAAGATTCAAGCCGACTTGGTGATGACTTCTTGAAGAGCAAACCTTGAGAGAACTTTCATAGCAAGAGGGAGGGTGTCATGTGCGTTGGAGAAGAGAAGGGAAGCCTCTCAAAATTCCACACACTCTTTTTTCACTCTTTCTCTCTCTATTTATCCTTTCTCTTTATCCCGTTCAAAAACTGAGAGGGAATAGGTGAGAAAAAGAGAGAGTTATGGAGAGGATGGGAATATGGCATGCGGTTGAAAACTGTATGCAACATGAGCCCCCATACCAACCACTTCCCATGCGTTTTCTCATGCCCAACATAGGCAGAAAACATGGGCAGGTGTCCATCAGTCAACATCTCCCACTTAACCACGAAGGACTATGATCAATAATCTATCTCTCTTTTAGCTGCTACAATCCAACTGTCTTATAGGAAATGGCGTATGCAACCTCATGAGAATAACATCACTAGGCAGTAGTGATCCATTAAGTCATCACCAAAACTAACGGAACATAATACTCTTAAAAGTCTCATGGTACCCCAGACAATCTTATATTCACTTAATTTAACATTATGGATCTCATAGATAAATAACTGGCAGTGTTAAATTCCAAACATCATGTGATCATAACTTTGTCTGCATATAATTGACTGAGTTTCCCGGGGTATGATCCATACACATTGATGTAATATATAGATGTCTTCCCTAAGCTCTCATATTAATTCAATTAATCTCGGCCGCTTTCCTAGACATGTCTTGCTAGACTGTATCAACCTTAGTCCTAAGAATTATGCTAAAGTAGCGATGCTGAGCCTCTACTTCATGACATAGTTTTTAGGACAAATAGGGTACTAGTAGGATCAACAGTATGATCCAGGAGCTCACACAATGATGAAGTAGAGATCCATTCATTATTCTCATTTATCGGTCGTTTATCACACATGCGGTATGAAACGCATGTTATAGTGTTCTTCCACATATGTGGGCATGTCACTTTTGAAATTTATCATTAAACACCATATAGATCTTAGTCTAATCACTCTCACTGTGATTAACCTGAGCCTCATGACCCAGTTGCTCCCACTCAGCATCTTGTCTTAAGACTCACATCTGGCTTTTGCAGATTATACAAGACGGGCTCATATATTCCTGTATTTGATCTTTGAAGATCTCATCTTGGCTCTTATTCGAGGCGACATTAAAAAAAAATATTTTAAGTGTATCTTACTCACTATGCTAGCGCCATAGATACAAAATGTCTCATGTTACTCGCTATCTTAGCGCCAAGGCGAATTATCCATGTGAGAGGGTCAATTCAAGTCTGGTGACACTCATCGATGTGTAAACAAGCATCCCATCATAATATACCAAGTACAAGAATACATAATCATATTAAAGTTAACAATAACTGTTCTTACATTACAATTTACATAAACCCATAGCTCTACTATGGGTCAAGAAGGCCTCTCTAGTGATCTGTTTAGTTAGCGGGTCTACTACCATACGATCGGTAGAAATATGTCGAAGGACCATTACTTCTTTTGCCAATAGATCTCGAATGAAGTGATATCTGATGTCAATATGTTTGGTCCTTCCATAGTATTTGAGATCCTTGGCATAGGCCAGGGCTGATATATTATCAACATATAGCAGTACACTCTCCTCCGGATGAGGAGTGATAGCTAATCGCTACAAGAAATTCCTTAACCAAACCGCTTCTTGACAAGCTATCGAACATGCCACATATTCCGATTTCATAGTGGATAGAGTGATACATGTCTCTTTCTTGCTTCACAAAGAAATGGCCGTGCCACCAAGTATGAACACATACCCTGACGTAGACTTTCTTTCGTCTTTGTCGCTGGCCCAATTAGCATCGCTATAACCTTTCAATCTTAAATCACCTCCTTCATAACACAGAGCAAGCTTTACTGTTCCACGTAAATATCAGAATATCCTCTTGACTGCCTTCCAGTGAGTAGGACCATAGTTAATTTTATAATGGTTAACAAGACCTACGACATAGCTAATGTCCGGTCGAGTACACAACATAGCATACATCAAACTCCCTATAGCTGCCACATATGGCACTTTACTCATTTGCTTCTTCTCCTCTTCAATCTATGGGCATTGACTTGCACTTAAAAAGACAACTTTTATAAACTAGATAACCAATGGTGTGAGTGCTCAAATTAGGTGTGTGATTATCATGAAAAATTTTGTTATTTATGTGACAAATAAACCTATTAAAAACTAACTGAATGTGATTGCCATAAACTTTTAACTAAAAAGTTTCAAAAGAAAAGATTGATCGCTTACCTGTTTTGGAATTGAGAGATTTTTGAGTCCTTGATTCCCCTCCTTCAGCAGACTGAAGAAAAAGAGCCCTTTTGACTTTATTCTTGCTTTGGATACTTATCGAACTTTGAGAATCATTTAGATTTCTTTTCCTTGTTGTCGATGATTCTCTCCTCTTTATCTCTTTTCGTACCTTGCAACAAACAAAGATAAAAAAAAATAATAAGAACTCAAGCAGAGGTAATATCTATTCTAATGAAGATTCTGATCATGCAACTTAAACAAAGAACTCACTTGTTTGATGGTCTTTGAAACCCCTTAAATAAATAGGCTTGAAATTATGCTAGTGAGTATGTATTGCATGGAGTGATGTGATGAAAATATGATACTAATGTGATGAAAATATGAGAAAGATGCAGAAATGAATTAAGAACTAAGTTGGATGGCCCCTGAAAAGCCTTGGTTCTTGAATGGTCTTGAAAGGACGAAAAAGCGATGGAGAAAGGATGAAGACTCCAGTAGCACCTCGATCCTTCAGCGTCTGGACGTCGTCGCCAAGATTCTTTGCTCAAATTTTACTCAATTATCGCTATCATCACTAACTCCACTAACTTTTTAATGACCAAGGGGTTATGTATTTATAGGCTTTACATCCGCTGTTATTTAAAGATTAACATGAAAGATTTTGAAGTTTATCCAACTAATAAACAGATAAACACAGATTAATTCATCTTTATCTGTAATTATCTAAAACACGTCGCCCATATGAGACGTCTTTTAGAATAATTAAGATAAAGATAAACATCCGGAAAAAGAGACAGAAACAGCTTAGGAGACCTAAATGGCGTCGTGCCCTGAAGATGTCTTTTAGCTAATTAATCGATTAATTAAAATTCAAACTTAAATATCAAAATAGGAATAAACTTTAAATGGCATCTACACATGTCGACGTCTTTTAGACTTTTTCATATTTGATTAAAATTTGAGTTAAAATCAATCTAATTAATTAACTTAAATTATGTCTGTCTGACCCGATGTCATTTAGACAATTAAAAATTAACTAATGATTAAATATCAGATCACTTTGAGGCATTATTATATGATATGAAATTTACTCAAAATGATGTCAAAATTAGCGTGTCTACAGCTACCTCACCTTCGCATCGTCTTTGCAAGGGAGTGAAATGAAATGGAATGTACTGAAAAGGTGATGCCAAGGTGTGATGAGACATGCTCTTAACATCACAGATTGGAACTTTTCTCAAAATCATCAATGAAGATAACTCGAAAATATCAATGGAATCAATCCTGTCTGGATGAGGTAGACAAATAAATAAAATAAGGTCGATCAACCTCCACGGATTAGGAGGTACCCCAGGTCATAGACACTGCAGGTTTCATCATGGGGAGCGATTGCCAGCTAATGTGGACGTGTTGCAGCCATGATGGATCTTAAAAGAAAACAAGAAATGTTGGATAAAGAATCCAATAAAGGATAGAATTCCAAGGATATCTTCAAACGAACTTCAAAGATAATCAAGATACTTAATTCAGAATGGAATATTTCATATCATGTTGAATTTATTTGATCAATGGTCTGAAACTTAATCAATAATTAATTCTTATTACAATTATATCAAAGTCCTATATGATGCATACTGGGTTAAAAGAAAAATATAAAATCAAATAAAATATAAATTAATCAAGGATAATATTGTTAAATTATCATTAATAAGTCAAGATACTAATTCTTGTAATCCAGTGCTAAGCCGAAGCTCGTTTATCCACGCACTGTTTTACAAAAGTGGAACTATCGTTCTCACTAATTAACAATCCAACGGCCTACCCGTGCGATTAAGAATTCTCTGGAATTATCACTGTTTTTGTTGAAGGGGAACTCAAATTCCTGTTTCATCAAAATCACAAGGTCCTTGATATACTCTAATAAATATTTAACGTATAGTAATGATGATTATGCAAATCAATCACATGAAAGAGTACAAATGATAGAGATAACCATCTTTTTAGCCACGGTTGGGACTCATAAACTCCCACAGTGGGATCTTCTTGAATTTTCAGCTTTATTTGGATTTTCCTGAATTTTCTGCACTAAAAAATTCATCAATAACTTCAAGCAAGTGTTTAATTAAGCATCCAAATATGGATAAACATTGAATTTCGGGTAAATAACAGAAAACCTTGAAACGCATCGTGTCGCGCCGACGCCATTAAGACTAACCAAAACGCGTCGCTGTTCAACGACGCCTTTTCAGTCGCAGAAACAGGTTCTGGCTAACTTCTATCCGGATTCCAACTCTTCCCATGCTTATCTCTTCTCCAATCCGGAAAAGCCTTCCTAGAATCGCAATCTTCTCTATATAAACTCCATAAACTTGTATCAAGGCAATCCTAACACAATATAGAGTTCAAAGCTAGAGATTTTCTTCAAAGTTCAAGAATTTTCAAGGTTTTAAGGCTTTAAGAAGGAAAAACTTCGAGTGCAAGATGGATTCTTTAAGCAAAAAGATGAAGAAAACGCTAGAGAGGCTCTCCGACGTAGAAAATCATCTAAGTGGAAGAGATCCTAACATCCAAGTAAGTTAAATCCTCTTTTCTTTCAATCCTTTTTCTTCAATTTCCCTTTTTTCTCCATGTTCTTCAAGTTCTTCATTGTAATTTCCCCTTCTATTTTCTAGGCATATCCTTTGTTTCCCGGCCCAAAGAAATTCACATATCTTTCTTGGATTCGAAAGCTTGCTAAAAGTACTACTATTTTCAGGCAATCCTTTGTATCCAAGTGGAACATCCAAGGTCTAATAGTCCATGCAAAGCATTACAAAAGTCCAAACGTGGACTGGGTGGCTATGGGTGCTTTGATTGAATTATGGCATCCTCAAACCCATACCTTCATTTTTCCTGAATTTGAATATACTATTCTTCTAGAGGAGGTTGAACTCCTATTGGGCCTTCCCAAAATCAAGTTGTACGGTGACAATGAAGTGATCCAGAATAAGATGGCTTTGATGAGGGAGAAGATCACCGGTCAACAATTGTTGATGAAGATCATGAAGGACCCAAAAGAAGTTAAAGGGTGCCTCACCAAGAAAGGAATCAATCTTGCAAAGCTTGCAGAGTGGACTTTGTACGAAATTGAAGATCTTAGAGAGGATGACACTGAGAACGTGATGAAAGCATTCACCATGTGCCTAGCTGGAGCTTTGTTCTTTCCTGTTCAAGACAACATACTTGAAGATGATCAAGTCAGTGCAATCTGCGAGATCTTTGAGGGAAAACAAATTGGTACAACGATTCTAGCCTATCTTTACAGTGAGCTTTCTACAGCGTCTACAGGTCAGCCTCCCTATAGTTGCATGCTACTCTTCGCTCTATAGGTTAAGTTGCACTTCAAATTTGAATATCACACTAGAAATTCACCAAGACCGTCTCAAATATATCAGAATAGCCCTATCTTCCATATTTCCAATATTGTGAAATTCAATGAGAAGATGATCAATCGAGTGCCAAAACTCAAGACTCGAGCTGACTGGAGAGATTATCTGAAAAGAATGCCAACATATAGATTTGACTCTTCGCCACTTGCTCTAGTAGGAAAGCCAATTCAAGTACGCCGCGCAGTGGGTGCAGAGCTTAAACTGATCGGGACTACTGAGTTCGTGCTGTACAATCTTCATCGCTGCTATACTCAACTCAGCCTGCCTCGTCATGAATTCTTCGAGTTTTCCCACACATCTCTAATCAAGAAGCGTGCCTTGGAATCCGATGAAGACTATGAAGCTATTGAACTTATAGTCACATTGTTGAATATTAGCTTCAAACATCGTGTAAAATCCTCTCAGAATGCTCATAGAGGCTTAACCTATCCATATGTAATGGGGCTTCAGGAAATTCGTCCTTTAAAGCTCTTTTTTTTTTTTTTTCCTTTTATGATGTAATAAAGAATTTATTTCAATAAAGAATTGTTCCTTTATGCCTTGATATCCATCCTCAATATTCTGTGACTTGTCCAAGATTTTTCCTTAAGTAAAAACTTGATTTTTCCTAAAAATATGACAATTCGTGTTTACTTTAATGCAAAACGTGTCCACTCAGTAAGACGCCTTTTAACCATAAAAAATCAGACATTAATCCTTAAAATCCCGAATTAATTTTAAAACGCGTCGAGCAATCTAGACGCCTTTCAATTCTCTCTCTTGCTTTTCTCCAAAATTCCGCCATTAATTCTATGATTAATCCACTGAAACGTGTCGTTAAGTGTGGACGCGTTTAATCATCATGCCTTATACTGTTCTGACCAGAATTGACGGTTCAAACTGAAATGCGTCGTGATGTGTAGACGCCTTTTGCTCAATTTCAAACCTTTATCCTTGCCGCCTCAATTTATGCGTCTTTGAATTGCGTCGCTGTACCCTGACGCGTTTCAACGTTCTCTAACAGAATCCGCACAAACCCCCCTTTCTTCCTCATTCTCCCAAATTCTTTCACTTTCTTCTCTAGCGGCTCTCCGATCCCTTCCGGTGATCTTCGTTCTCCAGCGATCTCATCTCCACTCCAACCTTCCTCTTGTGGCCCTCTTCTTTCAAACTCATCTTCTTTTAAACTCTCCCTCCCGAGTTCTCCCTTCTTCTCTCAAACTCTACCTCTCGAGCTTTCTCTTCCCAACTTGAGCTTTTCCCTCAAAACTATGGAATCCGGTGAAGGCTCGAGTGGAAGGGGCAAGCGCCGTCGTGCCATGCGGGTGGTGAGGAGGGAGGAGCATGAGGTGGCTCTTCCTGAGGAAGCCATGGCCTTAGAGGCGGCGGCCGCCATCCTCGAAGAAGAAATCCCTCCACCGACGACAATCGAAGGAGCAGGAGAAGAGGAGGAGGATTTCCACTTGGTAAGGATTTCTCTTGATTGAAAATGGAATGAGGGAAAGGAGAGAAAGGGACTCTTTGAAAGAGCTCGAAAATCTGCTTTGAATGGCGTCCAGACTAGGTGACGCCTTTCAAAGGGCGTCGACCTGGTTCGACGCAAAACGAAATTCCATTTTTTAATAGGGTAGAAATTATGTTTGAATCGCGTCAAGGATGTTGGACGCCTTTCAATGGGCGTCCAGCATAGTAGACGCCTTTTAGACAAAATATTTTATTTATTTAATGACCATGAACTAATGAAATTTTCTTGTTTTTATTTGCAGGGGACGATGAGAGCCCGGATTTCATAGGACCTGGTTATAGGAGCCTACAGAGGGTTACCCGACTTCCATAAGGCGCGGCTGTGCCGGATGGGATTTGGGGAGATCTTAGACATCGAGCCCTTCTGGCTTGACTTAGTTCTGTTGCCAGTGCTCAGGGAGCGTTGGCACGCGGAGAGTCGGGCATTCCTAATGCCCTGGGGCCACATGGTCCCAAGTCTAGAAAATGTGGCTAGGATCACTGGCCTTAGAGTAGAGGGCTTACCGATGAGCGGGGTGACCTACCCCGATTACCGTGGGATGGCGGAGGCCCTATTAGGTATAGAGGTCTCTACTTTAGATAGAGAGTTTAGGACAGTACCTAGGGTGGAGGTAGAGGCCGCTCTAGGACTAGTTGAGCCCCGGCGTCGGTCGGACGAGACCCGAGAGGAGTTTAGAAATAGACTAGCTGAGTCCTCTTCTGCCATCTATTGTGGTGACCCTGATCAAGTAGAAGAGATAGATAGGTAGCTTAGGGTCTTCCTTGTCTTCTTTTTTGGTCGGTTGCTCTTCGGTACGAAGGGCGACCATATCCACTGTAGGTTTCTTTATCTGTTAGATGACCTTGATCGCCTTCATGAGTATACTTGGGGTGCGGCCCTCTTGGCCCATCTCTTTGCCGATCTTTCTGTGGTCACGCCAGACCGCGATACCACCATCAGCGGCTTCTCGCCGTTTCTTCAGGTATTAAGTTACTTTTTAAATTATTTGTTTATGATATGAAATGTAATGAAATGATGCTTTTTTTAACTTATATGTTCATGTATGCAGGTGTGGAGTTATCATTATTTCCCGCTCGGCCGAGCGTGGATCGTAAGGCCGGATGCCGTCTCGTTGGCTTGCCATTGGCAGTCCATCGTGGACACGGCCCCACAGCACTATCAGCTGACGGCTCTCCGCCATTAGTTTCTTGACTACCCGGAGCTCTTGGTGAGTCTTTTAATTTTTTCAATTTTATTAAATGCAGTGTTTCATTTATTAAATGCAATTTTATTCATATGAATGCATCTAATCTGTATGCAGGTGATCTAGCGCCCGTACCTGGGTATGGGCGAGGAGGGCCAGCCGTGGGTGACGGCCGGTCGAAGGAGGTTCGGCAGGCAAATGTGGTTGCATTGCCTGAATGAAGTCAACCCCCTCTGCCTCTGGCTAGTCATGAGGACCTTGGGCCTCCACCAGGAGTGGGTGGATGAGGAGGTCCCGGAGGGCGTAGGATGGAGCATGAGGGGCAAGCAAGCCCTCACTGATTGGCGGACGAAATTCTCGGAGCAATACGAAGATTGGCATCGCCGGGGTGTCCGAATGGAGTCTCAAGCGGAGAGTAGCGCAGCCTACCTCCAACAGTACCGGACACGTTACGCCGACCAGCTGCGACTGCCCCAACCTCTAGATGTAAGTGTGACTTATGCTTCTTTCATTTTATTATTATCTTTAACTTATATTTGTGTATGAATGTATGTATGTATGGTATGCAGGATGCACGGGATGCTGTGATCATCGACCTCCGGGCCCACCTCCAGGATGCCGAGGCCCAGTTGGAACAGGTCCAGAAGGAGCTCTTTGACTTGGTATGTATGCATGCTTATGAGTGTTTTAATTAATTAATTTGTTTTGACAATTAGCCACTGACGGTTGTCCTTTGGTGCAGCGAGCCGTCTACACCCAGGCGGCTCCCCCTACACATGGAGCCTCATCCTCTGCCTTGCCGCTGCATATGAGGCCACCCTTGCTGACCTCCAGAGTCAGCTTGCCTCTGCCATTCACCGAGCCTCTCTCGCGGAGGAGGATCGAGCTGCTCGAGTAAGTTCCATCCTTCTTCTTTCATTGTTGGACTTGATTTGCTTGATTATCTTGAACTAACAGTGTCTCCTCTTATAGGTCGCTAAGCTTCAGGAGGCTCTTCAGCAGAGGGATGCAGAGCTGGCAGAAGCTCGGACTTTAGCCGCTCGCATTGCTGAGCTGGAGGCTCAGGTGGTGCGCCTCTCCACTAGTGATGTTGCACGACTCCAGGTTCGCCTGGAGATTCTGACTGAGGAGAGGGACCGTGACTGTCTTCGACCGGAGAGTCTTCAGGGTTGCCTTTCCGTGGCATAGCATGAGCGCCGAACGGTGGAGGAGAGATATCAGCGAGCCCGCCAGCAGGCTATCAATCGTGGTCAGGTGAGTGCTTTCACCGCCAGCATCGCCATATTGTCTGGCTAGGCAGGACCGAGTGCGATGGGACCACCTCCACCTCCTAGAGTTCCAACGCCAGATGCCTAAGATGAGGCTCAGAGTCAATTTGATGAAGGGACAGGGGAGAGTCAGCCATGAGGGCTACATATGTACTTTTCCCTTTTTGTGTATCATGTACAAACACCCTTTTGATATATGAAATTTTACCTTCAGCTTTGTGTCTCAGCATTTGTGTGACCTGCGTCCTGTACATTACTTGATAAACAGGCTAAGTATCTATTTAGGCTTAGCCCCTTGCTTAGTCAAGTAACTGATGAATCAATCCTTTTCTTGATAGAAGGGTCAAGGGGCATAGCCTTTATTAACAAAGGTAGCATGAATAATCAAACTGTAAGCAAAAATGTAACATACAAGCAGACAGATGCTCACTGAAAATAAAAGGAATGAAACACATATATTTTTTTGTTTTGGTTTTTGAAATATGTAACATGCAATAAGCAGATGCTAATTGAAATATTTTTGTTGTTTTTAAATATTCATTTTTGTTTGGGTTTTGGAACATATATATATATATATATATATATATATATATATATATATATATATATATATATATATATATTTGGATTTTTGAAATATCTATTTTTTTTATTTGAGATATGTGCTTTTTTTTGGATTTTGGAATATATATTTTTTTGTTTTGGTTTTTGAAATATGTATTTTGTTTTGGATTTTGAAATACGTACTTTTTTTGTACTTTTTTTTTGGATTTTGAAATATGTATTTTTTTTTGGATTTTGAAATATTGTGCAAACTAAAAGATCAACATGGTACTTAGATAAAAAAAGAAACATATTCATTTATTAACTTAATTCCCAAATTTTTCTTTAATAATCTAACTTAGATCCATCGTGCTTGAACTTGTGTTTTCATTCGTGATCCCATTTGATGATTTGATCCTTAGTTTATCTAAGCCATTCCTTAAGTTTGGAGTACGCCTCTTCAGAAAGAATGAAAGAATTGGTTTAGAAAGCCCACGAGAAGGTTCCGGAGACCTAAAAAGATATTCCTTTCTTACCCTAATATATGTTGGTATTCGGTCATTTTCTTTCTGGGGTATTTATCGACCTTGCGTTCCCTTTTATTTCATTTCACGGCCTTGATGTGACGTTTGTAGTGTAATGACCTTTTGATTTGACATTTGGCTTTTGCCTTTTAATTTTTTCTTTTCTTTTCGTGGGACGGATCTCCCCCCCCCTTTTTTTTTATGACGGCCTCCTAAAGATGGCGGGTATTCTTGGTAATCTATTATAAGCCTCGTTTCGACATCATGGGCCGAGTGTAAAAACAGAGTTTTTTTTGAAAAGAATGATTTGCACTTTACACTTTTAGTCAAACTTTCGGTATTCCTTAGGACTAGGCATCTCTTGTTACTCACGAATCAAACATGTCAGTGTGTGTAGTAATGTGTTTGAATTAAATTATTCAGACTGATAAGGGAATTTGAGTTTCTAAATTTTCTGATTCCACTGGTCTTTGCACCATGCTGATCGACTCTTTAACCTAAGGGTAGTATTTCTTGAGATACAGACCGTTCCAGGGGTGAGTTAATTCTTGTCCTTCTGCATTAACTAGACGGTAAGCGTTACCAGGAAAAGCATGCGATACAACATATGGTCCTTCCCAATTGGGTTGGAGTTTAGAACGCGGACCACCAGGTTTTACAAAAATTCTTTTGACAACTATTTCACCAACTTTGAACTTACGTTCAATGACTTTCTTCTGATAAAAACGTGCTAATCTATTTTGATAAACTCTTGCATGATTAACAGCTGACCATCTTTTCTCGTCTAAGAGTTCCAATTGAGTAAGGAGTGCTGAACAATATTCATCAATGAAAAATTCCTTATTTAATTGTACTCTTAATGACGGTATAAAGATCTCGTATGGAACTACCGCCTCCATTCCAAATGTTAAAGAATAAGGAGTCTGTCCAGAGGGCGTGCGGATTGAAGTTCGGTAGGCCCATAGAGCCTTAATCAATTTTTCTGGCCAGTCTATAAATTTATTAGACTTACACGTCTTTTGATGATTTTTATCAAAGTCTTGTTAGTTGCCTCTGCTTGGCCATTGCCTTGCGGATAATAAGGAGACGAATGATGCTTTGACTTCTGTGTATGCTTCAGCTTCTGCCCACTTGGTGAAGTATTCTGTTGCCGTGAGGATGAAGGACTTCTGCTTAATGCAGGAATCAGGATTGCCAAGGGGTCCAATGATATCGAAAGCCCACATGGAGAAAGGCCATAGGGAGGAAACAGGGTAGAGTGAAGATGCATGAGAATGAATCTTATCGGCGTAAAGTTAGCACTTAGCACACCTATGGACATATCCTATACAATCTTCTTCCATGGTTGGCCAATAGAATCCTTGTCTAATGATTTTCTTTGCTAGCATCTGTCATTAACATGGCCACCACAAACTCCAGCATGAGCTCTTTCCATAACCTTCAAAAGCTCATCTTCGTCTAAACATCTTAGAAGAACTCCATCAAAATTTCTTTTGTATAATGCTCCCCCAACTATGGTGTATCTTTGAGTAACTCTCCTGATAGCCCTTTTCTCCTCAGCTGTGGCTTCCTCAGGATATGATTGATCTTCACAACATTTAGCAATTTCGTAGTATCATGGTTTCTTTTCTTCATCCATCTCTTCTAACAGCTGTGAGTGCTTAAAATGAACGTGTGATTATCATGAAAAATCTATGTTATTTAGTGTAAAATAAATCTATTAAAAACAGAAACTAAGTGCAGTGATCACCAGAAACTTTTAACTAAAAAGTTCCAAAAGAAGATTTGATCGCCTACCTGTTTGAATGCGGAAGATATTAAGCTCTGATTCCCCTTCCTCAGCTGGCTGAAGAAAGAGAGCCCTTCTTGTCTTTGTTCTTGCTGTTGAATTTTTGAGTTGAGGATCGTCCAGAAATCCTTTGATTTTGCTTGTTGATTTACTCCCCTTTTTTATTCTCCTTTGCAAGAAAATGGAAATAGAAATGAAGAAACAATGATGAGAACTTAAACGAGAGTAGTATCTATTCTAATCATGATTTTAAGCATGCAAGTAAACAACAAACTTACTTGTTTAATGGCTTTGAAATCCCTTAATCAAATAGGTTTTGAAAAGAATGCTAGTATTGTGTGTTGCATGGAGTGATGATGAATGCAGAACTAATGAAAATAAAAATGAAGGACTTATGCCCAATGGTTGAATCCTTGAATTGGATGAAGAATCTTGAATGGACGCCGACTTCTGGAAACAGCGCTTCGGCGTTCGGACGTCGTCGCTTCGATCTTCAATTCTTCAACTTGCACTAACGCTCAACGTTAACTTATCACAATAACGCTCAACATTGTTATCCATTGAAGATGTAAGGTATTTATAGACTTCTTCTGCGTTCGTGATTTACATGGAAAAATCTCGAGATTTATCCATCTTAACCAACAGATAAATACAGATTAATTCATCTTTATCTGTAATTATCTAAAACGCGTCAACCATGAGCGACGCCTTTCAGATTAATTAGGATAATGATAAACATCCGGAAAAACTTATCTTTATCTTTATTAGCTAAAATGCGTCCATATGTGTAGACGTTTTTTACACTAATTTGATAAGGATAAACATCCGGAAGAGAAGTTGAAATAGCTTAGGAAACCTAAAACGCGTCATGCCTTACAGACGCCTTTTAGCTAATTAATCAACTGATTAAAATTCAAATTTAAACGTTAAAATAAGAATAAACTCTAAATGGCATCCACAGGGGTAGACGTCTTTTAGACTTTTTTCATATTTTAACTAAAATTTGAGCTAAAATCAATTTAATTGATTAACTTAAACATGTCTGTTAAACCCGACACTCAAAAAGATCAATAAAAATTAATCAATGATTAAATATCAGACCATTCTGAGGCATTATTATATGATATGAAATTTACTCAAAATGACGTCAAAATTAGCGTGTCTACAACAGCTCCATTAACATAATTTCTCTCTTTTCCACAATATTTTCATCTCTGACCTTCTTCAGCAGCTTCTCCTTAGTTCTAAGGAATGAGGGGTCTTTCACGGCAGGTGAAAGACGCCTATGAACGATGATTGATTCGGATTGTTTGCTGATTGGAAAATTAAGAGAAGATGTAAGTGAAGCTAGAGCGTTAGCTAAGATGTTCTGATTCCTAGGAACATGGACGAAGATCAACTTTGTGAAAAGTATAACATAAGCAGAAGTAAGTTCTTGATAAGACTTGAGCTGAGGATCAAGAGTTCGATATTTGGTTAACACCTGGCGAAGAATCAATTGGCTATCACCGACAATTCTGAGTTTGGTGGCACCATGGAGATGAGCAGCCTCGAGGCCAACAAGGAGTGCCTCGTATTCAGCTATATTGTTAGTGACTGGAAAGTCAAGCTGAAAGGCTTGTAGAATGGTGACACCTTCAGGTGATAACAGGACAATGCCGATCCCCTTTCCATGGGAATTTAGAGCTCCGTCAAAATGTAGAGTCCACATATCATCTTTGATTCGGTTTATGGACATCAATTCCTCTTTCAAAAACTCCGATCGGACTGGATCAAAACGAGGAAGGGGGTGATGAGCGAGATGTTCTGCTATGGCATAGCCTTTGATCGCTTTCTGCTGAATGTAAGTGATATCGAATTGAGATAGAAAGTTTTGCCATTGTGCTAACCTATCAGTAAGGATAGATTTCTCAAGGAGAAACTTGATAAGATTCATTCTAGCGATAAGATAGACTTCATGGACTAGAAAATAATGTTTCTGCTTCTGAACCACCCAGACCAATGCTGCACATGTTTTCTCCATCGCTGTGTATCTCTGTGCAGCGGGGTTGAGAAGTTGAGAGGGATAGTAGGCTGCCCTCTCCTTTCCTTCTTCATCCTCTTGTGCTAGGATAGCCCCCACTGCATCATCCAGGACAGAAATATATAGTATCAATGGTTTGCTTGGAGATGGTGGTCTTAAAACATGAGGACTTGCCAAATAATTATTTAATCCATCAAATGCCTCTTGACACTTATCGTCCCAATCGAATTTGACTCCCGGTTTGGTAAGCTAGTAAAACGGTTTACACCTTTGTGAATGTTGGGAGACAAATCGACAAATAAACTGCAACCTCCCGATTAATCCTCTTAATTTTTTCAAGTTCTTGGGAGGTGGCATTTCTCTGATAGCTTTCGCCTTGTTGGGATCGATCTCAATTTTCCGTTTACTGACAATGAATCCAAGTAATTTCCCTGAAGATACCCCGAATACACATTTCTTGGGGTTCATCTTTAACTGATATTCTCTTGATCTTTCTAATACTCTTGCTAAAACTTTGGCATGCTCAGCCTTAGTTTTAGATTTCACCAACAAGTCATCCACATACACTTCTAGATCGATATGCATCATGTCGTGAAATATTGCCATCATAGCCCTTTGATAAGTGGCTCCAGCATTCTTTAATCCAAAAGGCATGACGACATAGCAATATGTTCTCCAAGGTGTAGTGAATGATGTTTTTTCCTGATCTTCTTCTGCCAATTTAATCTGATTGTATCCTGAAAATCCATCCATAAATGATAAAGTTTCACAGCCAGCAGTGTTATCAATGAGTACATCAATGTGAGGCAATGGAAAATCATCTTTAGGACATGCCCGGTTCAAATCTCGGAAGTCAATACAGATCCTGACCTTCCCATCTTTCTTCATAACCGGGACTATATTGGCCACCCATTATGGATAGAGGACAACTCTAATGAATTGGCTTTATGTAACTTATCCACCTCTTCTTTCATCTTCAAAGCCATTTGTGGGTGGAATCGCCTTAACTTTTGTTTGACCAGGCTAGCTCTATCCTTTAATGTCAACCTGTGTTCCACTAGCGATGAGTCTAACCCCGGCATATCCTCATAACTCCAGACGAAAGTGTCCTTATAATCCTTAAGAACTTGTACCATTGCCTTCTCATCCATTTCAGAAAGATTCTTGCTAACGAGGACAACCTTAGGTTCGTCTTCAGTCCCTAGATTGATTTCTTTGGTGGGCTCTTCTACGGCAGCTGAGGGTTCATCGAATCTTTTTACTCCACTGGCATATGCCTCAGCTGCGTCCTCGTCATCTTCCTCATCCTCAACAATGGGGTCTTTTTTATGTATCAATTCATACACCCCATATCCATCATTAGCCGACTCATCATCTATACAATCTTCTGGCATCTGAATAGGGTTCTCTAATAGCTGAGGGATCATAGAACAAGAAAGGCATTTATCAGCTAAATTCTAGAGGTATCTATCTGGAATTTGTCTACCCTTAGATTTTCTAACCTGACTAACCTGCCTAGACTCCCTAACTTCACTAGACTCTCTATCCTGACCTAATGAGGACGAAGTAGAATGAAAATTATAGGATACAGGCGAAAATACAGGGAAATCCTCCCGAGGGGAGGGGCAGAGTAGATCTAGAAGAGAATCTTGACCGAAAGGCCCACGCGATGGGGTACAATCGGACAAGTAGGAAGTTTCCTCAATGAGGATCTGAGGGAAATTTGTTGCCAAATTGGCATTTTTTTTGGAGAAAAGATGAATTAATCATAAAACAAGAATGAAGGTGAATAGGAGGAGAATGTGATGGAGGAAGCGGCACTAAAGCTAAAGGATTGGGGGGATCATACAATAGTATGTCCCAAATCAAATCATAAATCCTCTCTGGATCGAGAGGAGGTTGAGGAATGAAGTCCCGTGGGGACAGGGTGATCATGATGGGCGGAGCTCGTGGAATATCTTCTGTAATGACCCGCGACCAAGTCGCGGTCAAAAGCAGAGTGCGGAACAAGGTACGAAGTGTGAAAACGTGAGAAGGATAAGTCCCCCTCCAGAGAAGATCCATGGTATAACCAACTTCATAGGGGTCATTTGGCTCCCCTTCATCTACTTCCTCAGACAGCAGTATTCTTTTATAAAAAATGGCACCAGGCCCTTCAATCAGTTTATCTATTTGTGGCGGCCACTTAGGTTCTGAGGGATCAAGAAACAGTCTGTTCAATGCAATATACAGATCCCTTAAGTCAAACCATCTATACCATTCACACTCAGGGTCTCGGAACTTCCTCCTTTTCATTGGCCGCAGAGCCTCCAAGGACTGGTACATGAGCAACTCTGAACAGTGTCTGGCCAGGTCTCTTCCATATATGTCATGAAGGTCAAAACAGGAAGTGATGACCACTGTGTTATCATGATTGATCACAGGCCCCTTGACGAAATGTATGTATAGGGTCCATGTTAGGGGGTCCCGACCTTCTTTGCATGGTGTAGACATTGTCTCCCACATCTTCTGGCCGTCTTCATTTTCTTCGTGCTGAGTAATGTCATGCTTCACTTTTCTTGGCCTATATCCCAGGCCATTTCTAGGTATCCTTCGGTTGTCCTTGATGGGCGTGGTTCTGCCTTGTAATTGTGTGCCCAGGCCCTTTCCAGGCTGATAACCACCCTTCATCATTTATTTTCCATCCAGGGGTACTCATGCACTTCCCCCATTTTATGTCATCTAGTGGATAAGGAGTAAGAGTGGCGGCCTTTAAAGGATCAGCCACCAGACGGTAGACCTGTAATACCGACAGAAAAGGTTGTCGGCCAGGTGAAGAAGTTGTCTTGGTATTCAAGAGTGAGCAGCAACAAGGATCGGCATGCTCGTAACTTTCATGATTCGTCCTTTGTAGGGAAATTTGAGGCACTGATGATTCGTAGAGTGAATCGCCTCGAGGGGTTTTATATGAGGACGACCCAAAATAGCATTCAAGGAAGGATCGATTTCCAAAATGTGAAATTCGACATCGGCATGACATACAGGGCCTAACTCTACCTTTAAATGCTGTTACAGAGATAGGGCTAGGCAGCCATTTTTCCTTCGGTACACCGCACAATTCAAGGGTCTTCGGAGGCAGGACATTAATTGAAACCCCTGTGTTGACCAGACATGCATCTACGGCCTTCTTGCAGATATTGACTGTAATACTTAGAGCCATGCTTCTGGTTGCTGGTGGTGCTAGTTTCGATGCATGAAATAAGATGGAGGGCTAATCCCCTTCAAGAACTAGTAGCACGGTGATCTTCTCTACCGGCATATCTTCGTTGACCATCACTTTTTGTAGATACTCAATCAGAGCCTCATGATGGGTCTTCGATCTCTTTATCAATTCAAGTACAGAGATTCGTTCAGGTGTTCTGTCAAGATGTTTCAACAGGTCACATTGAGTGTGTAAGGATTGAGGCTTTCGGATTCGGTTTTCGGGGTCGGACCCTGTAGTTCAGGCTCCAGCGGGGCAGAGATTCTGTGATGTTTCGCGTCGAGCCCGCGAGACGCGGTTTAAACGGCGTCCACCGTTGCAGACGCGTTTTAGGTTCTGCCACGTGGGTGCCACGTGGGCTGGCTTTGGGCCGCGAGAGTACGGCCCTGTCGTGTCGTCTGAACGGCGTCCGCATGGGACGACGCCTTTCAGACTGCGACTCTGGGATTGTCAAAGTACGGCCCTGACATGTCTCCTGAACGGCGTCTGTATAGAACGACGCGTTTCAGAGTCCTGTCAGAGCAGCCGTCACATCACCTGATAGGCGTCCGTCTATGTCGACGCGTTTTAGCCAGTCTCTGGTTAACCCCGCGAGCCCTCCTTCTTTCCCTCATTTTCTTCCTTCTCTCTTTCTCTCCTCCCTTCCGGCGATCCCGGTGGCAGCCCCTCCTCCTCCCTCTTTTCCTTCCACCATTTCATCTTTCCCTCCACTCCATCCCATACCTAGCTCCCACCACTACCACCTCCACTTCCACTGCGGCGTTTTACTCTCCGGACGGCGGCCGACGTCACGGTGGAGTAAGGACGACCACGGCGGTACCGGCGGCAGCGTGGGGCGAGTCGAGTGGACGGCCTGAAGCTTGGAGGAGTTCAAGTAACCGGTAGGGTGACGATTCCCATTGTGTTCTATGTTCAAATCATGATTCTTCCTCCTAAAGCATGTTTTAGATCTATGATTCCGGGGGGTAGAACAAGCATGTTTATGAGCTCTTTTTGATAAAATGGGGGATTTCTATGAATGTGGTTTCCTGATGGTTGGATTCGCCCTTCTTTCTCCTTTGTTTTGGGTGATTTTGGGGTTTTTGGGGTTGAAAAGGGGAGCCCTCGGGCTCATGACAGACCTGGTTCCTGGGGTTGAAAGACGTTGTGCATGGACGACGCCTTTTTGAAGGGCGTCGGGCCATCATGACGCCTTTTAGGCAGGAATCGTCTTACTAAGGCTCTGTCAGTTCGAGAATTCTGGGACTAAAAGACGTCATGGGTGGACGATGCGATTCGGAATAGCGTCGGGTAACCATGACGCCTTTTAAGGCAGAAATCCCCTGGTTAATGGTTTCTGTAAATTCTGGATTTATGTGTTTAATGGCGTCCGATGATGTTGACGCCTTTTAAAAGGCGACCACTGGTGTCGACGCCTTTTAGGCCAGATTCTGAGGCCAATGTTTTATATAAACCAGTACATGGAGCTTGAATGGCGTCGGCCTTGGGCGACACGATCCAAGACAGAACTACACTAATTCATGCCAGTAAAATGTGTTCATACTGCTAGATAGTTGGTTAGTGCATGCCTTAGTGTACTCGGTAGAGATGGATTCTTCATGACCGGACGGTATTACGTTATGTGTTATGCGATCGCGGACTTTTCACGTGACCGGATCGTACTGTGCTGGGTTTTGTGTTATTGTGGACCTGGGGTGACAGTTGTAGCACTTTATCACCCTGTGCTGGTGTGGGTGGAGCATAGCGCCGGTGGGGGCGTGGGCGGGGTGACGCCTAGTGAGAGAGGGTCACCTGGTGAACCCCGGGGTCAGCTAGTACCGGTGTGGGCGTGGTACATTCGGAGTGTCACTCATGCTGAGGGAAGGAGTAACCACCTGAGCCAGTTGGGCCGGAGTAGCTAGAGTGCTATCCGAGGGGTTACTGCTTGGTCTCAGCGGGTCGAGGTTTTCCCACTGTTGTTTGCGTGGTTGGCGTGTTCTATCGAGACGGCGGTTGTAGGTTCCCTAGTCGTCTGGTTTAGAAATATGCATGTTTAATACATTTCGACTGCATGTGATTCTACGTTGAAAATTAGGAATTGTATTTACCACTGTGCTGGTTACTTTACCGTCGGCTGTATTTTACACTTGTGGGTGTGTGCATGGGCAGTGGGGATCGAAGGATCCCTACTGAGTCTTGTCTTTGAGACTCACCCCTGCGGTTTTCAGGTGAGGACTCCTAACAGACCTAGCGAGGAGAGTGCGGCCGTGTGTTGAGCGCCGTCAGCGGTTATTCCGGGGTATGCCCCGACGTAGTTGTTATTTTATTTCTGGCCTGTATGTTTAATTATTTCCTTTTTGTTGGAGTATGTAATTATTTGCTGTATCGAGTCGCATTGTAATAATTTTTAATTCCTGCACTTTCATTTCAATTCAATGCGATGTGAATGTTTAGCTTAGTTTATTATTTATTTCCCAGACTTACTTAGATCCTGGTTTGGTTCCAAATTAATGATTCGGTACCCATTTAGTAATCAGATCCCCGATTATAGGGTGACGAGTCGTTACAGAGTGCCTGGTGCACTCTCATCATTATGCGTTTCCTTTGTCGGCCGTGATGGGCTGTCTTTGACTGTTGATTGAGGAAAGACCTTATTGAAGATCCTCCCACTCCGTAGTGCATGTTCTTCAGTTGTGGAAGGGCCGGGTGATAACTTGAGCACCGTAGGGTTAATGGATGGTGTGGAAGGTTGGTATGTGGGTGATGGCGTGGGGTTGGTTGGTGGTGGCATGGTATGGATGAGGGGCTTAGATGGTTGGATGGTGGAAGGGTAATTGGTTGGTGCGGATGAAGTGGGGAATGGCATGCGAAGTAGAGGTTTAGATGGCTGTATGGTATCTGGGTAAGTGGTGGCAGTAGTAGGTGATGTAGGGAATGGTACGCGGAGTAGTGGTCTGGATGGCATGAGGGGTGCGTGATTAGCTTGCGGGGGGTTGTTTAGTGGAGGCGTAGTGGCGTGGGGGATAATGGGTTTGAGGAAAGTGGGCGGTGGTGATGGGTTAATGGGTTTAAGGAAAGTGGGCAGTGGTGATGGGTTAATGGGTGTGGGCGAGTGATATGCGGGTGTTGGTATAGGCGTGATGGTAACAGGTTGTGGTCTAGGTATATGGAGGGTGCGGCGTGGTGGTTGTTCTGCGGTGCTCGGAGTGTGGCCTGTTGAATAAATAGAGGAAGAGTCCTCTATCTTCCACTGTTGCCCTCGATTAGCCTCAGACCAGCTATTTGTCAAAATAGGGACAACTTGATTTTGGTTTTGGTGCTCCGGGAGTGGGTTTTGCACTATATCCATGTTTGGCGGCGCCGCTGCCTATGCCGGTGCTCTTGGTTGTTGTTGTTGCTGTTGTTGTTGTTGTTGTGGTCTTTTCGCTTTCAAGGCCGATGTATACTTCTTCATTTCTTCTCAATCAATGCCTCCCTGCTCGTTGAGATCATGAATATAATCTCGGAATTGGAAGCAGGTATCTATGGTGTGTCCAAGTTGTCGGTGGAAATAACAATACCTGGAAGTGTCGGCATTTTGGGGCCAAACTGTTTTTTCTCTTGGCAGAACCAAAGCATCGACTGCCATTAAAGCACTGAAGATATCTGACAAGGATTCAGGAAGAACTGGATATTCTGCCCTTTCGGGCCCGGGGGCTTTCTCTGCTGGTTATAATCAGCAGGAGGAGGTACATTGTCGCATGCTGGCAGTGCGCGCGGCTGGTACTGCTGCTGTTGTGGGGGCTGATACTGCTGCTGTGGGGGCTGATACTATAGTTGCCATTGTGGCTGCTGCTATGGCTGCTGTTGTGGTTGCTGGTTCGGCTGCTGAGGCCACTGGTACTGAGGTTGCTGATACTGTGGGTTCGGCTGCTGCTGTCTGTAACCCTGCTGGTTTGGCTGCTGTAGCCGTTAGTACGGTGGTTGCTGATTCCTCACGAATTGGGGCTGATTGTTGTTCATGCTACTAACCTGCTCATGGGAAAGCGTGCCCTCAGTGGTTGGACTTGTACTAGGAGAATTTGGCACGGCAGGCTTCCGAGGTGGAGGCTTGCTAGGTCGATGAGGATCAAAGACACTAGAGAATGTAGCATCCTTGAAAGCATTTTGGCAATACCGTGCTCTTTTATAGAGCTCTGCCATGCTGGTCAAGTTGTTCAGGGCGAGTACTAAGTTAAACTGAGGTGTAACATTGGAAATTAACATCTTTACTTGCTTTGACTCAGACAGATGATCTTTCACTTTTTCTGCCATGCCCCTCCATCTATCAGCAAAACTGACGAATTCTTTGTCGGGCTTCATTTTTTCTGCTATCAAATCAGTAATGGACAGGGAGGGGGCAACTCTATCCTGAGATCGTTGAATGAATTTTTGTGACACGATACCATAGTCCTTTACTTTAGCAGGTTCTAAAGAAAAGAACCACTTGAGGGTTGGTCCCTCCAATGACTTCCTGAACAAAAAGGCCAACGACCTCTTATTGTTTTGCCAGAAAGATGACTCATACATAAACTCCTTCAAATGGGTGAAGGGGTTACCGGTACCATTGTATTTCCCGTATACTGGCATTTCGGAGGACGGCAAATGGAACACAGGTAGACTTGGCAGGTTAATCTCAGGTGCAGCTTTAACTTCCATCATCTTCTGAAGGTTGTTGAACTGTTCGTCCATACGCTCCATCTTTGCAAGTAGAGCTTGTGTTGTTGGATCAACCTGGGGATGAGGGGGAGGTGGAGGTACATGATAGGCCTGTTGCCTAGAGTATGTAGGGCATGGGGGACAATAAGGCTGAGGTCCGGTAGAGCTTCCGCTATACCCGAGGGCATTTTGGTAAGTAGGCGTCAGTGGCCTGACCGGTTGCCTCGAGGAAGAAAGTTGTGGCCAGCTGGCCGAGAGGTTGAGACTTAATGGCCTTCTATGGCCTGGGGAATGAAGGACGTATGATGAGGAGGTTGAGGAATGACCAGGGGAGCAGCAGGATTTGGCTCGGCAGACTGCATGGGCGTCTTCTCCTTTAAAATAGACTGGATTGCCTCGAACTGTCGAGGATCCAGACGGGAGGCAAGAACTCCCAAAGCGTTCACTAGATCCAAGAGATCGGAGGATGAGGGATCATTCGGGTTCATGCCCCCCCCTCAAAAATAGGATTAGAAACCGCATGCACATGCGGAGGAAGGTCAGAATATTGATCATGAGCACAAGGAAGAGGGGTTTGGTGGTTTCCCTCATATCGAACTGGACAAGAATGGGGATTACGGGGGGCATCAGCATCTCCCTCGCTTTCAAAGTGGTAATCAGACTCATGAGGGGCATTAGCATCTCCCTCGTAGTTGACCAGGGCATCTGGAGCCATGCTCAAATCCCTACCTGATCGAAGTAGCATGATATTAGATTTTTTTCAAAGATTTGCAGACAAGTTGCACAGAGATTAAGCAATCAAGTGGATGTTTAACGTTATTTCAGGATTCCGTGTTGGGTTATTTGGATTCAATTAATCACAAATTCACTTAAGGGGTAGGATCCTAGTTTCAGTTCAATTTTCACCGTTATACTCTATGGCTTTCTCTCACAACGTTATGAAAATCTAACCAGGACTTCGATTGGTACAACCAGCCCGATGAACAAGGAGGAATACCTTAATTTTGGGGACTTACGAAGGTCGTTAACGCCAACCACTCTAGTCTGATCGAGGGACCGACCCAATCAGAGAGAGTTGAAGACGTCAAGAAAAGTGTTCCTAAGAGAAAAGGGGGGTGTTAGCCCCAGTGCGTATGACCTGTGGCCTGGATGGCCTCTAATGCTTATTACGTAATGTGTAGTAGCAAGCAGATCAGAAATCTGAGAATTGAAGAAAAACAAGAAATTGCCTGAATCGCGTCGCTGTTGGTCGACGCTATTCAAACAAAACCTTATTTTTTTACAAAATCTCAGGCAGCAAACAGCAAAGAATTTAGCTTGAAAGGCGTCGTGGGTGGGCGACATAGTATGAAACGCGGCGCTGTTCCTGGACGCTTTTCAGGTCACAAAATGAACAATTCAGGAGGAATTTTTGGATCGATTCCTCCTCAAAGAAACATGATGAAAGTAGTAAATAATTGGCTCATGCGATTCTTTTTTTTCAATTTTTAACAGGATAATTTTATCAGATGAACAACTAAAATATCAATCAATCACATAATCTTCTTGTCACAACCACAACTTTCCAATCAATCAAACGGGGAGGGCAAGATCTTGCCATAAGGGTGTGCACGTGCACGTAGGAATAACAATTAAATTAAAAACTCATCAATCGGTGAGGGCGTGTCGACAGACATAGGTGGTGCACAGAGAGTGCCCGATTGATGAAAGCAAGAACAAAGATTAAAAGATGGCGAGACCAAGTCCCACCGTGATCGCCAAAAAGCTGTGAGTGCTCAAATTAGGTGTGTGATTATCATGAAAAATTTTGTTGTTTATGTGACAAATAAACCTATTAATAACTAACTGAATGTGATCGCCAGAAACTTTTAACTAAAAAGTTTCAAAAGAAAAGATTGATTGCCTACCTGTTTTGGAATTAGGAGATTTTTAAGTCCTTGATTCCCCTCCTTCAGCCGGCTGAAGAAAGAGAGCCCTTTTGACTTTATTCTTGCTTTGGATGCTTATCGGACTTTGAGGATCATCCATATTTCTTTTCCTTGTTGTCGATGATTCTCTCCTCTTTATCTCCTTTTGTACCTTGCAAAAAACAAAGATAAAAGAAAATAATAAGAACTCAAGCAGAGGTAGTATCTATTCTAATGAAGATTCTGATCATGCGACTTAAACAAAGAACTCACTTGTTTGATGGTCTTTGAAACCCCTTAAATAAATAGGCTTGAAATTATGCTAGTGAGTGTGTGTTGCATGGAGTGCTGCGATGAAAATATGATGCTAATGTGATGAAAATATGAGAAAGATGCATAAATTAATTAAGAACTAAGTTGGATGGCCCCTAGAAAGCCTTGGTTCTTGAATGGTTTTGAAAAGACGAAGAAGCGATGGAGAAAGGATGAAGACTCCAGTAGCACCTCGATCCTTCAGCGTCTGGACGTCGTCGCCAAGATTCTTTACTCAAATTTCACTCAATTATCGCTATCATCACTAACTCCACTAACTTTTTAATGACCAAGGGGTTATGTATTTATAGACTTTACATCCATGGTTATTTAAAGATTAACATGAAAGATTTTGAAGTTTATCCAACTAACAAATAGATAAACACAGATTAATTCATCTTTATCTGTAATTATCTAAAATGCGTCGTCCATAGGAGACGTTTTTTAGACTAATTAAGATAAAGATAAACATCTGAAAAAAAGGACAAAAACAACTTAGGAGACCTAAATGGCGTCGTGCCCTGAAGACGTCTTTTAGCTAATTAATCAATTAATTAAAATTCAAACTTAAATATCAAAATAGGAATAAATTCTAAATAGCGTCTACACATGTCGACGTCTTTTTGACTTTTTCATATTTGATTAAAATTTGAGTTAAAATCAATCTAATTAATTAACTTAAATTATGTCTGTCTGACCCGATGTCATTTAGACAATTAAAAATTAACTAATGATTAAATATCAAACCACTTTGAGGCATTATTATATGATATGAAATTTACTCAAAATGATGTCAAAATTAACGTGCCTACAAATGGGTTTGGAGTGATCCATTTAGTGCCGCTCTAAAATCTTATTAATGTAGGTTTCCAGAGACAGACTTAGAAACCTTCTAGAGGGATCTCTTACTATTTTCACTCCGAGTATATAGTTTGCTTCACCCACACTTTAGTCTCAAAGACAAAAGATAGCCACTACCTAGTGGCATTGATAGACTTCATGTTATTCCCAGCTAATAAGATGTCGTCAACATACAACGATAGGATTAGAATCTTCTCTCTCCTTCGTTTGACGTATACATAGTGATCTTCCTCAATCGTCTCAAAATCGAATGAGGTGATTTTCCTATGAAATCTTAGATACTACTGTTTAGATGATTGTTTGAGGCCATAGATAGAATGTTTTAAGAGGCAGACTTTGCGCTTTTATTCCTTTACTTCAAAATCCTCTGGTTGAAACATGTAAATTCCCTAGTCTAGTTCTCCATTGAAAAATGTCATCTTAACATCCATTTGGAAGAGTTCTAAATTTAAATGTGCGATAATGACTAGGATCTGGCGAATAGATGTAAATCTCACCACTGGGGAGAACGTCTCATCAAAGTCTATACCCTCCTTCTGGGTATATCCTTTTGCCACTAGTCATGTTTTGCATTTGTCAATTGATCTATCTGCTTTACATTTAATTTTAGAAACCCATTTGTTTCCTATAGCCTTACACCTAGGCAGAAGTTCAACTAACTCTCAAACCTTATTCTTTTCTATTGAATCCATTTCATCTTGCATGGCAGCTTCCCATTCTTTCTTTGACAATGACAAATATGCCTCGTTGACATTTTTAGGTCTTCATCATCTACAGGTTGACACATTAAAATCTCCTCTTCAATCTCAAAATGTTGACGAGGAGTATGCCCATGTTTACTTTGACGTACTTGGGTGTCGACATCTACCGATTTTGATGGAGTACTCCCATAGGATAAATTAAAGGATACACTCCCACTAGGTTGACTGAATCGAATTTCCCGTCAGATCCAGATGATAGCAATTCTACATTTGGTTTTGTGTTTATTTTAAACGGAGGCGAAATGTGTTGGAAGAGTTCCAAGCAGGAAACCACTGCAGATTCGACGACTGAAGTTGAGTACATCGCTGCAGCTAAAGTTACCAAGGAAGTAGTATGGTTGAAGAAGTTCATCACAGACCTCGGCATAGTTCCCAGCATCTCTAATCCTGTTCCGTTGTTGTGCAACAACAATGGGGTAATTGCGCAAGCGAAAGAGCCTCGGTCTCATCAAAAATCGAAACATATTTTGAGGCGCTTTCATCTTATTATGGAGATTATTATCAGAGGAGATGCAGTGGTGGAAAGACTTCCATCCGCCGATAATGTAGTAGATCCACTGACAAAGCCATTGGCTCAAATTGTGTTTGAACGTCACCTAGAGGCTATAGGTATATTGCATAAAGGTGATTGACTTTAGTCCAAGTGGGAGATTGTTAGTCTTAGGTGGCCTACAAGCCAATCTGACTTTGTATGTAACGACCTGCCACCTTATAATTGGAGATCCGATTACTAAATGGGTACCGAATCATTAAAATTTGGAGCCAAACCAGGATCTCGATAAGTCTGAAAAATAAATGATAAACTAAGCTAAACATTCACCTCACATTGAATTGTAAATGAAGTGCAGGAATTAAAAATTATTACAATTAGACTTGACTCAGCAAATAATTACATATTCCAACTGAAAAGAAGTAATTAAGCGTACAGGCCTAAAAGGAAAATGACAATTACATCTAGGCATACCCCGGAACGATGGCTGCTGGCGCGCAACCCGAGACAAAACCCTCCACGCTATGCTTGCCTGGAACCCTTACCTGAAAAACGCAGGGGTGAGTCTCATTGAAATAGACTCAGTGGGGATCCTTCGATCCCCACCACCTACTCACGCACCCACAAGTGCAACAACACAAATATAGACAATTTAAATAAAGTAGTAAACACAACTCAAAGATTCTCAAATTTCGATATAAACCGCATTCATTCATAAATGTAACATGCATAACTCTAAAACCACTCAACCACGAAGTCTACAACCAGCGTCCCGACTAAACACACAAGCCACGCGGCCGAACGTGGAAAATACCGATCCGCTGAGACCAAACAGCAACCCTTTGGATAACGCGCTGGTTACTCCGGCCTGACCGGCTCTAAGTGGTTCTGCTTCCCCCAGCACGAGTGACACTCCGAATGTACCACTCCCACACCGGTACTAGTTATACCCCGGGGTACACCAGGTGACCCTCTCTAGGCGTCACCCCACCACTCCCACACTGGGCCGTGTCACTCCCACACCGACACAAGGTGCCTAAGCGCTAACAACTGTCACTCTAGGTCTATGGTTGTACGAAACACAACACAGTGCGATCCGATCACGTAAAAATCCTCATCCTCGAGTACGTTTTTAAGCATGCATTTAACCAAACTATCTAACAATGTAAATATATGTTAATTGCATGGATTAATGAGGTTCTATCTTGAATCATGTCACCCATAGCCGACGTCATTCAAGATCCCTAAACTGGTTGATATGAAAACTGGCCTCTGGAATATGGCCTAAAACGCGTCGTTTGCAGAAGCCGTCATTTAAATGGCGTCGCTGTCTATGGATGCCAGTTAAAACAGAGATAGAGTCCCTTATCTAGGCTAAATCGTGTCTCGGGTGGATGCCGCCTTTTAAATGGCGTCGTCGCCCCAGACGCCATTTAGCTCTCGCAGACAGGTTTTCCCTACAGCCTCCCCGAATCACAAAGTAGGATTTCTCCCCCCCCCAAATCACACAAAAAACATACCAAATAGGGAAGGAGGAGAATAATTCAAATATCCGTTAAAAGCCCACCATTTCTCATTTTATAAATTTAGCATTTTCACCCCAAAAATCCCCTAAACATGCTCCAAAGCGGGAAAACATGGTTTTACTCAAAACACAATGGAGATCGTCACCCTACCGGTTACTTGAACTCCTCCGAGCTCTTAGCCGCCGAACCGCCACGCCATGAGTCGCCACCGGTACCGCCGTGGACGCCGTTACTCCGCCGGGATGTCGGCCGCCGTTCGGAGAGCAATATGCCGCAAAGGAAATGGTGGTGGTAGTGGTGGAAGTTAGGGGGGGGGGGGTTGATAGAGTGGAGTGAGAGGAAAGGAAGGAGGGTTCGCGGGGTTAAGCCGAAACTAGCTAAAATGCGTTGCCCAATACCGACGTCATTCAGACGACAAGACCGGGGCCGTACTCTCACGGCTCGAAACTGGCCCACGTGGCACCCACGTGGCACACTTTAAAATGCGTCCCCCTAACAGGACACCGTTTGAACCACGTCGAGCAAGCTCGACAAGATAAAGAACCTATGCCCCAGCCCCACAAGGGCCCAACCCAAGATGTCCTACACCGAAATTGACCCAATAACTGGATCCGAAACCTCAATCCTTACATTGTAAATCTTGTTCATTTATTAATAAAATGACATTATTTCATTATGTGTAATTTGTTCTTTTACCGTCTCATAATGAAGTCTATGAATATGTGCGATAGTGATCAAATTATGATGAGATCATACTAATGAGATTGATCACTTAAACACATATATTCTTAATCGTTCCGAGTCGGAGGATACCCAAGAAGGACATCGGATATTCGGTTAGACTAGTACAGATTACTCCTACTCATATGATGAGGGTGACTGATCTCATAAGTCACTTGTGTGGAGACATTAAGGCGAATCTGTAGGTGCTCATTGGAGAATGAGTTCACTGAACTGATCCGACTGAATCGCTGGATGATATTGTACCTCACTGTCAACCAGCTTGATTCTATTGTCGCAGTTGCGTGGATGGTCTTCGGACCTGAGACACCAAGGACACCTTGTTGGTGGACTTCTATACTTTGACCTTGGTTTACGGATCTCTATTCACGGGATTCTAAACACCCAAGGATCGGGTACAACGGAATACCGTTCAAAGGGAATTGAGTGTCAATAAGTAATCATTCCCTCTTAGGACTTGGAGAGAGTATGCTCTAGGAAGGATGTGCTGGAGTCTCTGGCCAGGGCGGACGATAATATTGGAAAAAGAGTTTTCCAATATTATACAGTATCTTCCGATCCAAGTGAGTCGACCGGTTAGGACTTGATAGTACACCATATCCCGAGTTGAGTCGAGAGCATTGTACGAATGAAGGATTATATCCATGCGGTAACTGTCGGCGGAAAGGTTCTAATGGTCGGTTGCTTAACCCTAATACCTTCCGGGTTCATGCGATGTTGCTTGGCACCCAACGTGATGGGAGGCCCGACCGAATTTAATGTGCGACATTAATTCGGTTGATTAATTAATTAATATGAGTTACTAATTGATTAATTAAGTTAGTGAGGAGTCACTGGGCTTATTGGGCCATTAACCGGACTGGTAATTGGGCCTAGAGGGTCACACGTAAAGATTTTCAAGGCAATAGATTAAAAGTGGGTTTTATATTGAACCGGAGGTTCTTTTGAAAAACCGTGCAGTTAATATAAAATACAGTGAACTGACTGAGCAGGCCAAGCTGCTGCTCAGCCCTAGCCACCCCCTCCTCTCTCCCTCTCTCTCTGACACACTTGCTCTCTCCCCTCTCTAGAGACAGCTCCGCTGTCTTTTTCGACTCTCGTTCGACAGGAAATCGACCGCACATTGCGGCGATCGTTGCGGCAAACGGCGAATCACTCGTGGGCTACGAGGAACGTGAGGAAATCCACCGCGAGGAGGATCACGTGGACTTCACTAGAGGCCGGGCATTTGCACGGCTGGCGGTGTCACACCGATGGAACCATTCGGACGCGGATTCGATTTAGCGCAAAGGTAATTAACGATTATCCGAAATCATTTTTATTTATTCAAAACAAACAGGGATTGTAGCATTAATCAATTTTATTTTTCGCTGCAGTTGCGATCCCGAGAAACACGAGAACCTAACAGGTGGTATCAGGGCCAGGTTCCACTGTTTCTCGTCCGTTTCGATCTCCAGGTTAATATTTCTATGAATTATTCCATGCATTTAATCCGATAACACTGGTAGAACTGTGTTCATGTGATGAACACAGATTATTAGAGTAATTTTATTTATGCAAATTCAAATTTTTTTGGGGTTTATTTGTGTTCTTCGTTGGACGAAGAACCGGCGTTCATGGCAACTTCGTTCAGGCTTCCCAAGCATTAGGGAGGTGGGCCGGCACCCAAGATCCTCCTAAAGGGGTCGCCGGTTGATAATTGTACATTTTTAGATAATAAATAGATAGAATTTGCACACTGCACTTACGATTTTATATACAAAACTGTATGAAATGATAGATAAATCAATGATGCTTTCAAATATATCAATTTTGTAACAATCGGAATTGAAAATATCATCATTTCATGGAATTAATTGAGTGTGACAATTTCGTTCAAAATAAGAGCTTCTCGACAATTATCAAAGATTTAATGTATATCTGAATAATTTATTAATTGTCGCACGGATTTAATTGTTATTTTATGTGGATACAAAATATGAATGAGTAGATGGCATAGTGGTTAGACATTTGAACTCTAGTGAAGTGACCAGGGTTCGGGTTCGAATCCTGGTAGAAACAATATTTTATTTTCAAGTTTTCTCTTCAAATGGGGCCCACATGCCAACTAAGAGAGAGAGAGAGGAAGGAATCCTGAAATTTAAAAAGAGAAATATTTCTTTCAAAATTTAAATTTCAAAGTAGCCTTTATTATCTTTAAAGAGGATCCTCTAATTAAGGGGAAGTTTAATGCGAAAAATTAAAACCTCTTTATTACCTTTTTGAATATCAAAATCCCTGTTTAATATATAAAACCAAGGGGGGGGGGGGGGGGGGGTCTTAAAGTCTCATTCTTATTTCCTCTACCCCCCTAACCGAGCTCTCTATCTCTCCCATTTTTCTCTCTTTTATGCGATTTTCTCCTTGGCTTCCTCTCTCCCTCTCTCTTTTTTTTTCAGAAGCTTTTTATTTTTTTCTTTTGTTCTCTCTCCCTCCTACGCACTCGCTCTCTCTCCCCTGCGCTCTCTTTCTCCCCCCTGCACCAACATCTTTCTCTTCCCCTGCCGTTGTCTCTTTCTCCTTCTCTCCTTGCCTTTTTCTCTCTCTTCCTGTTGCCTTGCGTCTCTCTCCTATTGTCCCTCTCTATCTCTCTCTTCTGTTCTCTCTGCCCACGCCACAGTACCCTGGGCCCGCTCCCGCTACGCGGCAGCGCCGAGCGCTTCGCCACCGCCTCTCCTTGTCACCCGTGCTCACTGGGCGGGAACACAGGAGCCACGCGGTGCACCCCCGCGCGCCCCCACACGCAGCAACCTGCCCACCCGCCTTCGCCGTACCGCCATGCGACATTCACCAGCCACGCCCGATTCAAAGCGCCAACCCTTTCAAAGCCCAATGCTACTGCCAGTGGTTTACTGCACCCAAGCCTCCCAGCGAGCACTGCTTGCGGTCCACTGCGCCCCCCCCAAGCCAGGCCTTTCACTGTGGCCTCCCTATTACTCATGTTTTAATTAGTTTATTTTACTTGTTAAGCAATTAGATAGCATTTCTTTTGTTAAAGAACCATTGTAATTTTTCTTATTTCATTAATAGTGATCAAGTTATTATCGTTTTTAATCTAGTGGATATTTCTATTGCTTTTTCTAGACTTAGATTATTTAGTTAGACTCACATATTTTGTTTTATTTCATCAATAGTGTCTTAGTAGTATTCTCTTAATAAAAATTATGTGTTTTAGATGTGTGATTAAATTCTGGCAATTATTTAATTATTTTTTTTAAACTTGCATCTCAAAGTCACACTTGTCAACAATTTTTGCTAAAAACTCAAGATTTTGAAAGCTAAAAATTTGTTTCCCTGTGGATTTGACCCGATCTCAACTGAATGCTACATCTTTATTTTTATTGAGAATCGAAATTTAAGATTGGTGGTTTTGTACTTTAACGACGGCATTTAAAAGCCACATCAATTTTTGGCGTCGTTGCCGAGGAAATTAAATTCTTAGGTTTGATAATTTTGGGTTCATTTGTGTATATCCATACTCACATTTATTTTCTTCTCTTGTAGGTACTTTTAAAAAAAAAGTGAAAAAGAAAAGGAAAACTTCTAATTAGTGAGTTTCTTCCAACTTATCATTTATTTTCTTTTTATTTTCAAATTTTGTTATAATTGTCATAGAATCCATTAATTAAAAAAAAATCAGAAAAACAAAATTAAAAGAAGAAAAGGAAACTTGCATTTCAAGATTAGAAATCAAACTTTCATGTTTTAGGACATGCATCAATTAGAAGTGCATTGAAATTAGATTTTTATTTTATTTTTTGTCATTTACTTTTTGTTGAAGAGTGCGGGAAGCAAGGTGAGTTTCTCTCCATTTTGCCAATAACATGTTCATGCATTGTCCTCTTATTTTAGCATAAAACAAACTTGTTTGAATTGTGGTGAGCATCTCATTGTTAAAATACTTAAGGGTATCTTCATAATAGGATAAGGTGGGGATTTCATCACCCCTCTTTGGCCCACAAATCATCAACATTTCATCTTGCATTTTTCCAAACCTAATAAAATCAAATAGCAATTGAACCTAAGGTTCACACTGTGATTGGACCAAGCTGTGAATTTGCTTCTACTTTGGGCACCAGTGTCTAGGCTAAAGGTTACAAAGGCAAATGCCTAAGCGGGCAAGTGGTTATTTAATTAGGTCCCTACGAAAGTAAGGGGAGCCTCCCACTATCCCACCTCTTACCTGGCCATTGATCCTTTGTGGGTGTGATTCACAGTGAATTCTAGTTATTTTGTAAGAAAATTCATCTTTAGGTCTAAGTTGCACTCAGGTCATTAGGTTAATTGTTTTCAACTTGTTTGTGTTCGCATATAAAAAATATAAAAATAAAAATAAAAATCAATCTTCTTATCTCATTTTCGTCTAGTGTATGCTAGGTAGGAGATCTCAAAATCCAGATATAATCAATCCCATTCAAGAAATTGAGAGATACCTACATCACCAAAGTCATCTTCAACATCAAATGGCTAAAAATAATCAAGAAATGCCTAAACATATGAAGGAATATTTCACTTCTCAGGACTATAACCCTTCATCTTGTATTCAATTGTCCAATACATGTTAGTTTTAGGTGGCCTACAAGCCAATCTGACTATGTAAATCTCGTTCATTTATTAATATAATGGTATAATATTCATTATGTGTAAATCGCATTAATTATCATTTCATAATGAAGTCCGTGAATATGTGCTATAGTGATCAGATTATGATGAGATCATACTAATGAGATTGATCACTTAAACACATATATTCTTAATCATTCCGAGTCGGAGGATACCCGAGAAGGACATCGGATATTCGGTTAGACTAGTACAGATTACTCCTACTCATATGATGAGGGTGACTGATCTCATAAGTCACTTGTGTGGAGACATTAAGGCGAATCTGTAGGTGCTCATTGGAGAATGAGTTCACTGAACTGATTCGACTGAATCGCTGGATGGTATTATACCTCACTGTCAACCAGCTTGATTCTATTGTCGTAATTGCGTGGATGGTCCTTGGACCTGAGACACCAAGGACACCTTGTCGGTGGACTTCTGTGCTTTGACCTTGGTTTACGAATCTCTATTCACGGGATTCTAAACACCCAAGGATCGGGTACAACGGAATACCGTTTAAAAGGAATTGAGTGTCAATAAGTAATCATTCTCTCTTAGGACTTGGAGAGAGTATGCTCTAGGAAGGATGTGCTGGAGTCCCTGGCCAGGGCGGACGATAATATCGGGAAAGGAGTTTTCCGATATTCATCAGCGGCATCCAATCCAAGTGAGTCGACCGGTTAGGGTTTGACCGCTCGCCATACCCTGAGTTGACTCGAGAGTATTGTACGAATGAAGGATTATATCCACACGGTAACTGTCGGTGGAAAGGTTCCAAGAGTGGGTTACTTAACCCCAATACCTTCCGGGTTCACGCGGTGTTGCTTGGCACCCAACGTGATCGGAGGCCCGGTCGAATTCGATGTGCGACATCAATTCGATTGATTAATTAATTAATAAAGGTTATTAATTGATTAATAAAGCCAGTGAGGAGTCACTGGACTGGTACTTGGGCCTAGAGGGTCACACGCAAATGATTCTCAAGGCGATGGATAAATAAGTGGGTTTTATATAAACGAGGGGTTTTTATGAAAAACCGCACGGTTAGTATAAAACATAGCGAACGGGCTGAGCAGGCCAAACTGCTGCTAACCCTAGCCACCCCTCCTCTGTTTCTCTCTCTCTGGCGTCCAGACAGATCTAGATCTGCTTCACCGTTTCTCCGAATCCCGTTTGATGGGAAAGCGTCTACGCGTTGCGGCGATCGACGGAGGTTTTCATGGGCTGCGAAGAACGAGGAACGTGAGGATATCCGTCGCGAGGAGGATCGCGTGGATTTCGCTAGAGGCCGGACACTTGCGTGGCTTGCGGTGTCGCACCGACGGAACCGAACGGTAGCGGATTCGAATCCGCACACGGTGAGAACTTCGACTATCCGATAATCGATTTTTGATATTCGAAACGGGAACGGATCGCTGTTTTAATATTTTATTTTCCGCTGCGTGAGCGATCCGGAGAAACCCGAGAAAACACAACAGTGGTATCAGAGCCAGGTTCCACTGTTTCTCGTCCCGTTTCGATCTCCGAATTAATTTTTCCATGTGTTATTCCATGCTTTAACTTCGATTAATTGTTGGATCTGTGTTCATGTGATGAACACGATTAATTTTATTAATATTATGCAATTTTCGAAATCCATTTTGGGGTTTTCGGAGTTCTTCATGAGATAATGAACCGGGGCTTTTCAGCGGCTTCGTACATGCCTCCCAAGCATTGAGATGGCGGGCCAGATCTCCGGATCTCTTGGTGATAGTCACCACTACCCACCGGGTATGATAGCCGGCGCCAGGGTGGCCTTGAAGAGCTGCAAAATCGAGCCTAAAGATGGTCTTAAACGCTGTAAAATCAGATTTTGGGGGTCTTGAAAGGGCTCGGCCGGCTATTGTTTTGGCCACCGTCGGTGGCCCTGCCGACGTCGGGCACGTCGCCGGCGCCGGGGGCATCGCCAGCGCCGGGGGCATCGCCAGCGGCGCCGGGGGGCCGGCCGGCGGCGGCCTGTAACAAACCCCACCGCCGGATATGCTTACTACCAGATTAGGGTTGCAGGTGGGGAAGAAAGGTAAGGGGGCCAGCCAATCCCGAGACGGTCCGACCGGGCCGGTCCGGTCGGTCCTCCTTGGCTCGAACCGGCATGATCAATTCTCCTATATATTTCCCATTTAAACCCCCTAAAACCCCAAATGATCCCATTTAAAATTCAAATAAAATTTGAATTAAATTTTAAAATTCAAAATTGTTTTGAAAATTAAATTTATTATTCAATTTTTATTTATTGGGCATATTAATCTTTTTGAATCATTTTAATATTAACAATTAGAATGATTGATTAAGTGTTAAATATTAATTTAACGGTTAAATTAATAATTAACCTTAATTTAACTAATTTAAATGTTAAATTAGTTATTTATAGTTACTAGTCTAATTGTTAGATTATTAACTATTATTTCATCTAATTGTTAATTATATATTTGAATTAGTTATTAATTTAATTGGTAAATTAATAATTAATCTAAATGCCTAATTTAAGTGTTAAATTAGTAGTCTTTAATGATTAATTGTTAGTTATTAATTTAAGGGTTAAATTAATGATTAACATTAATCTTCTAATCTAATTGTTTGATTAGTAATTATTAATTAATTAAGATTAATTATTAATTTAAGTGTTAAATTAATAATTAATTTTAAATTTAACTAATCTAATTGTTAGGTTATAGTTATTAATTAATTAGTGTTAATTAATAATTTAAGTATTAAATTACTAATTAACATTAATTAACTAATCTAAGAGTTAGATTAGTAGTTAATTAATAATTAGACTTAATTAATAATTTAAGTGTTAAATTGTTAATTAACTTTGTTGGACTAGTCTAAGAGTTAGATTAGTCATTAATAGTCTAATTGTTAGATTATTAATGGGGTTTAATCTAAGTATTAGATTATTAAAATTGTTTTAATTTGCATGGAATAATCTGGAATTATTAATTCGGAGTGTGTGCACATGTGATGTGTATTTTGATGCTTTTAAATTTGATTTGATTGCATGATTAAGTTAATTAAAAGTATTTTCGAAATTCAAATACCAATTTTGATTGGATCCCAGCTTTTTGAAAGCCAAAATTATCTATTTTTTGAAAACTCTTTTATTTTAGCTATGTGATGCGCTGAATCATGTGTGGGATGTTAAAATATACCGTGGTCATGGATGAATGATGGATGATGTGTTTGCGTGGATCGTGGATGAATGATGGATGTTTATTAATTGTTAATAAATAGAGATCTGCGAATTTCTCTCTCTCTCATTCTCTGATGTATTTCTACCTCCCTCACTCTTGTACTCGCCATAAGGCCTTCTTCAATTTACCTATAAATTCTAGATTTTATTGTAATATGATCGAGGCAACCGAGGAAGGAGCGAGGACGATCCTCAGCTGCAACTAGGAAGGCGAAAAGATGAAGATCCTTTGCCTATATGTTTACAGGTTTATATAATGTAAATGTTATGTTAGATTGTGTGTGCATTTGACTGTTGGCTCCAGTCAAACCCACTGTGCTATCCATGACCACACTAGACATGTATGTAATGCATTGTTTTTCTTTTGATTATGAATCAAAGCAGGTATAGTATTTAGTAAATATATACGATATATTTATATACTATCACCTAGGAGAAACCAAAATAAAAGTTATCTAAATACCTTCAGATAAACTCTAAGCCGTAATGCGAGTAGTTAAGAACTTACCGTGTGGTTCACCATCGTTATAGTTATAGGATTCGAATCGCTTTAGGCAGGTTTGTTATGCTATCCACAAGGCCTGCTTAATTGGGAGGAGAAACTGTGGCTATGACATTAGATGCCTATATGATCGGGGTAGAGGAACCATGTAGCTTTGTTGTGCAATCCACAAGGGCTGCATGCAAATCTATGGTCGTCGCGTAACGATGGTTAGCTTAGACCAGAATTAGTGGTTTGTTGTGCTATCCACAAGGCCATTAAATTTCTAGGTACCGAAGCCATGATCAGATATTGCAAGGAGTTGCAAGTCCCATGAGTTGGGTGCTCTCTGATTGCATTACAGTTTGTTGTGCTATCCACAAGGCTGTAGTGCAAGTCATTGAGATTCTGATCCCTACTAGGAGACTGTCGGCGTCTCCCGTTCTATATAACTGAGGGTTATACAGTCCGTCGAAAATTAGTAGGAGTTAAACTTGAACAAAAGACCATGTCTTGTTTTAAATTTTAATAATTGAACATCTGCTAAATAGAACTTATCTCCTATAGGGAATAATGTCGTCGAATAACCCACTCCGTAGCATACTTGATGCCAAACTTTTGACTTACCTGATCTACTGGGATTGGTTCAGATACCTGAAGAATGTCTTCAGATCTGAGCACATTGACTTTGTCCATGGAACTGATCCTCCTGCTGAATCGGCATTGGATGCCCCTGAAGCAGAGATGACAGTTAACGATAGAAGATCGAAGGACAAAGGGAAAAGAGTAGTAAAGGGTGACTACTTCTACTATAAGCAGTATGGTCATTGGAAGAGGAACTGCAAGGAGTTCCTTAATGATAAAGCTTATGGAAGAGTGAAGCTGTCTGAAGCTTCAGATATCTATATGATAGATATCAACTTATCAGTTAGAGATTCCACATCTTGGGTATTAGATACCAGATGTGCTTCTCATATCTGCCATGATGTGCATATGCTGAGAAGTAAGCGCAAGCTGAGACAAGGTGAGGTGGAATTGAGGCTAGGAAACGGCGCAAAAGTTGCTGTGACTGCTGTTGGGACAGCAAACTTCAGGCTTCCATCGGGAGATGCCTTACTATTAGAAGATTGTTATTATGTTCCTAGCATAATAAAGAACATCATATCAATATCTTGTTTGGACAAGATAGGATATAGGTTGACTATTGAGAATAGAAGTTGTTCGATTTATTATGGTAATAAATCAATAGCTTCAGCATCTTTAATCAACGGTCTATATCTATTAGATGTTTCTTATTACAATCTTCAAATTGATAAAGCTCTTAAAAAGATCAAGAATTGTGTGAACCAAGTCTACATGTGTCATTGTAGACTTGGGCACATTGGCGAAAGTAGGTTGCAAAAGTTGCACACGCATGATTGTTTAACAACATTCAATTATGAATCGTTTGCAACATGTGAATCCTGCCTTATGGGAAATATGGCAAAATCTTCATTTACTGGATATGGAGAGCGTGCCAAGGACATTCTGGAACTAATACATTCGGATGTATGTGGTCCAATGTCCACCCAAGCCAAAGGTGGCTACTCATACTTCATCACGTTCACCGATGACTTCTCAAGATTCGACTATGTGTACTTAATGAAGTACAAGTAGGAAGCATTTGGGAAGTTCAAGGAGTTCAAGAATGAGGTAGAGAAGCAGTTAGGAAAGAGTATTAAAGTTCTTCGATCAGATCGATGAGGAGAATACTTGAGTACTAATTTCACACAATTCTTAAAGGATAATGGTATCCTTTCTCAGCTAACCCCTCCATATACACCACAGATGAATGGTGTATCAGAAAGGAGGAATCGCACCTTGTTAGACATGGTGCGATTCATGATGAGCTTTTCAGGATTACCAGTGTCCCTCTGGGGGTATGCTCTAGAGTCAGCAGTAAACCTACTGAACAGAGTACCTAGCAAGTCTGTGGCCTCTACTTCATATGAGATATGGAAAGGCAGGAAACCATAATTTAAACATGTTAAAGTCTGGGGTTGTCCTGCTCATATAAAGAGGCATGATCCAGACAAGCTGGAATCACGAACTGATAAATGCAGGTTTGTGGGATATCCAAAGGAAACCGTTGGATACTATTTTTTCCATCCTGGTGAACAAAAGGTGTTTATCGCCAGGAAAGCTGTCTTCCTGGAAGAGGAATACCTTCTCCAGGAGGACAGTGGGAGTAAAATAGTACTGGAAGAGGTTCCAAATCCCCAAACAGCTACATTATCATCAGATGAGATATCAGTTCCTGAATCTGTTCAAGTACACACAGATGAGCCTCGTAGATGTGGTAGAGTACCTAGACTACCCGAACGATATGTGGGACATATCGCTGAAGGTGAGTCTAAGGTAGAATATAATGATGATGATGATCCTAAAACCTACCAGGAGGCCATAGAAGCCCCAGAAGCCAGGAAATGGCGAGAAGCCATGAACTCAGAAATCTAGTCCATGGACACCAACTAAGTTTGGAACTTGGAGGACTTACCTGAGGGTATTGTACCTATTGGTTGCAAGTGGATCTTTAAGAGAAAGATCGGTGCTGATGGACGGATCGACACTTATAAGGCAAGGTTGGTGTCAAAGGGATATCGTCAAAGGCAAGAAATTGACTATGACGAGACTTTCTCACCAGTTGCCATGAGAAAGTCGATCAGAGTTCTACTCGCCATTGCTGCACATTTTGATTATGAAATCTGGCAGATGGATGTGAAGACTGCCTTCCTCAATGGTAATCTTGAGGAAGAGGTGTATATGATACAACCAGAAGGTTTCACATCCAAAGAATCTCCAGATAAAGTGTGCAAGCTTCAGAGGTCCATTTATAGACTGAAGCAGGCTTCCCGGAGCTGGAACATAAGATTTGACGAGGCTGTCAAGTCTTATGACTTCATTAAGAATGAAGATGAGCCTTGTGTGTACAAGAAGACCAATGGGAGTGCAGTCACTTTTCTAGTTCTTTACGTAGATGACATACTACTCATTGGGAATGATGTAGCTATGATGTCATCAGTAAAGATCTGGCTGTCTAAAAACTTCTCCATGAAAGATTTAGGAGAAGCATCCTACGTATTGGGAATACGGATCTATAGAGATAGATCAAAGAGGATGCTTGGAATGACCCAATCCTTGTACATAGATACCATAGTCAAAAGATTTGGCATGAAAAATTCCAAGAGAGGTCTCATACCGATGAGACATGGAATTAATCTCTCAAATGAGCAGTCTCCTAAAACTCATAATGAGAGGGCATTCATGGATAAAATACTCTATGCCTCTGCCATAGGATCTATCATGTATGCCATGCTATGTACACGACCTGATGTTGCATTTGCTCTAAGTGTTACGAGCATATTTCAGGCTGATCCAGGCGAAGAGCACTGGAAGGCAGTGAAATATATCCTTAAGTACTTGAGAAGAACTAAGGATATGTTTCTTGTCTATGGAGGAGGTGACTTGAAACTGCGAGGCTTTACTGACTCGAGTTTTCAGTCGGATCCAGAAGATAGCAAGTCTACATTTGGATTCGTGTTTACTTTGAACGGAGGCGCAGTGTGCTGGAAGAGTTCCAAGCAAGTAACCACTGCAGATTCGACGACTGAAGCTGAGTACATTGCTGTAGCTGAAGCCGCCAAGGAAGCAGTGTGGTTGAAGAAATTCATCACCGACCTCGGCGTAGTTCCCAGCATCTCTGAGCTTGTTCCACTGTTGTGCGACAACAATGGAGCCATTGCGCAAGCGAAAGAGCCGCGGTCTCATCAGAAATCGAAGCATATTCTGAGGCACTTTCACCTTATCAAAGAGATCATATCCAGAGGAGATATAGTAGTGGAAAGAGTTCCATCCGTCGACAATGTAGCAGATACACTGACAAAGCCATTGGCTCAAATTGTGTTTGAGCGTCACCTAGAGTCTATAGGCTTACTGTATAAAGATGATTGGCTTTAGTCCAAGTGGGAGATTGTTAGTTTTAGGTGGCCTACAAGCCAATCTGACTATGTAAATCTCGTTCATTTATTAATATAATGGCATAATATTCATTATGTGTTAATCGCATTAATTATCGTTTCATAATGAAGTTCGTGAATATGCGCTATATTGATCAGATTATGATGAGATCATACTAATGAGACTGGTCACTTAAACACACATATTCTTAATCGTTCCTAGTCGGAGGATATCCGAGAAGGACATCGGATATCCGGTTAGACTAGTACAGATTACTCCTACTCATATGATGAGGGTGACTGATCTCATAAGTCACTTGTGTGGAGACACTAAGGCGAATCTGTAGGTGCTCATTGGAGAATGAGTTCACTGAACTGGTCCGACTGAATCGCTGGATGGTATTGTACCTCACTGTCAACCAGCTTGATTCTATTGTCGCAATTGCGTGGATGGTCCTCGGACCTGATGTGAGTACTTAAAATGGGTGTGTGATTATCATGAAAAATCTATGTTGTTTAAGTGCAAAATAAACCTATCAAAAAGAAACTAAGTGAAGTGACCGCCAGAAACTTTTGACTTAAAAGTTCCAAAAGAAGATTCGATCGCCTACCTGTTTGAACGCGGGAGATGTTAAGCTCTTGATTCCCCTCCTTCAGCCGGCTAAAGAAAGAGAGCCCTTTCTTGTCTTTGTTCTTGCTGTTGAATTGTGAAGTTGAGGATCGTCCATAATTCTTGTGATTTGCTTGTTGATTTCCTCCCTTGATTCTCCTTCGTTCCTTGCAATAAATATAAAGAGGAATAAAGAAATAATGAGAATTCAGGCAAAAGTAGTATCTGTCCTAATCAGAGTTTTAAACATGCAACTAAACAGAAAACTCACTTCTTGGGATGGTCTTTGTAACCCCTTTAAATTGGTTTTGAAAATGATGCTAGTGTGGTGTGTGTTGCATGGAGTGATGTGACGAAGAATGCAAGATTAATGAAGTGAAAATGCAGAAATGAATTGAAAAACTTATGCCGGTTGGATGAAGAATGGACGCCGATTTCTGAAAACAGCAAGACTTCGGCATTTGGACGTCGTTGCTTCGATCTAACTTCAACTCTGATTTCAATTTCCACGCTAATTCAACTTATTCAAGAGGAGGGTATTTATAGACTTCTTCTGCGTCCGTGGATTTACATGAAAAAAATTGGAATTTATCCATCTTAACCAACAGATAAATACAGATTAATTCATCTTTATCTGTAATTATCTAAAACGCGTCTACAACTGAAGACGCCTTTCAGATTGATTAAGATAAATATAAACATCCGGAAAAAACTTATCTTTATCTGTATTAGCTAAAACGCGTCTACATGTGTAGACGTTTTTTTACACTAATTAAGATAAGGATAAACATCTGGAAGAGAAGTAGAAATAACTTAGGAAACCTAAAACGCGTCGTCCTTTACAGACGCCTTTTAGCTAATTAATCAACTGATTAAAATTCAAATTTAAACGTTAAAATAAGAATAAACTCTAAATGGCGTCCACACAGGTCGATGTCTTTTAAACTTCTTCATATTTTAACTGAAATTTGAGTTAAAATCAATTTAATTGATTAACTTAAACATGTCTGTTAGACCCGACACTAAAAAAGATCAATAAAAATTAATCAATGATTAAACGTCAGACCATTCTGAGGCATTATTATATGACATGAAATTTACTCGAAATGACGTCACAATTAGCATGTCTACAGCTGCCTCACCTTGGCATCGTCTTTGCAAGGGAGTGAAATGAAATGGAATGTACTGAAAAGGTGATGCCAAGGTGTGATGAGACACGCTCTTAACATCACATGATTGGAATTTTTCTCAAAATCATCGATGAAGATAGCTCAAGGAAATCAATGGAATCAATCATGTCTGGATGAGGTAGATAAGAAAATAAAATAAGGTCGATCAACCTCCTCGGAGTGGGAAGTACCCTAGGTCGTAGATACTGTAGGTTTCATCATGGGGAGCGTTTGCCAGCCAATGTGGACGTGCTGCAACCATGATGGATCTTAAAAGAAAATAAGAAATATTAGATAAAGAGTCTATGAAAGGATAGAATTCCAAAGATATCTTTAAGCGAACCTCAAAGATAATCAAGATACTTAATTCAGAATGGAATATTTCATATCATGTTTGAATTATTTGATTTAATGGTCTGGAACTTAATCAATAATTAATCCTTATCACAATGATTTCAAAGTCCTACATGATGCATGCTGGGCTAAAAGAAAAATATAAAGTCAAATAAAATATAAATTAATCAAGGATAATATTGTTAAATTGTCATTAATGAGTCAATATACCATCTCTTGTAATTCAGTACTAAGCCGAAGCTCGTTTATCCACGCACTGTTTCACAAAAGTGAAACTATCATCCTCACTAATTAACAATCTAACGGCCTATCCGTGCGATTAAGAATCCTCTGGAATTGTCATTGTTTTTGTTGTAGGGGAACTCAAATTCCAGTTTCATCAAAACCACAAGGTCCTTGATATAGTCTAGTAAATATTTAACATACAGTAATTAGATTATGCACAATAATTACATAAAAGCAGTATAAGGGTAGAAATAACCGTCTTTTTAGCCATGGTCAGGACTCACACAGTAAGATCTTCATGACATTTTCAGCTTCATTTGAATTTTCTGATTTTCCTACAATCAAAATCATTAATAATTCTAAACAAATATTCAATTTAAGCATCAAAAACCACAGAATTTCGGATAAATAACAGAATTACTGAAATGCGTCATGTCGCGTAGACGCCATTTAATCTTAAAACGCGGCAGTGCTCCTAGACGCCTTTTGCTCGCAGAAACAAGTTTCTTCTATTCGAATTCCAACTCTACCAATGCACATCTCTTTTCCAATCCGGAAAAGTCTTCCTAGGATCGCAATTCCTTCTATATAAACACCATTAGGTTGTTCCCAAGCAATCCTACCATAATCCAAAGATCCTAGGTTGAGTTTTCTTCCAAGGTTTCAAGGTTTTTTCAAGGTTTCCAAAGTTTCTAAGGTTCAAGAAGGAAGAACTCCGAAAAAGAGGTTGGGTTCTTCAAACAAGAGGATGAAGATGTCTCTAGAGAAGATCTCCGACATGGTGAATCACCTCATCGGAAGAGATCCCAATCTCCAAGTAAGTTGAATTAACTTCCCTTCAATTCTTCTTCTTGTTCCTTCATGTTCTTCGTATTCTTCAATTGATCTTGTTCTTCAAATCCTTTTTTTCAGACTTACCCCATGTTTCTCGGCCCGAGAAAATTCACCTCTCTCCCTTGGATTCGCAAACTTGCAAAAAGTGTTAAGCTTTCCATGCAAGTTTTCATCTCCAAGTGGAACCTTCAAGGACTAGTGGTGCTTGCCAAACACTACAAGAGCTCGAACGTAGATTGGGCGGCTATGGGTGCCTTGATCGAGTGGTGGCATCCTCAAACTCATACGTTCTTCTTCCAAGACTTCGAGTGTACTATCCTTTTGGAGGAGGCGGAGCTTCTATTAGGTCTCCCAAAGACCAAAGATAAGATGGCTTTAACAAGAGAGAGAATCACCGGTCAATAATTGTTGACATCAATCATGAAGGATCCTTCAGAAGCTAAAGGATGCCTTACCAAAAAGGGAATCAATCTTGCAAAGCTTGCTGAGTGGACTCTATATGAAATCGATGATCTAAGGGAGGACGAAGCGGAGGATGTGACGAAAGCTTTCGTCACATGCCTTGCCGGTTCTCTATTCTTCCCTGCGCAGGACAACATCTTAGAAGATGATCAGGTCAGTGCTATCTGCGCAATCTTTGAAGGTAAATCCATTAGCTCTGCACTCTTGGCATATCTTTACAGCGGGCTTTCTGCGGCATCTGTGGGTTGTCCTCCCTACGGGTGCATGTTACTCTTTGCCCTGTGGGTTGAACTTCACTTCAAATTCGAGTACTGCAAGAAGATACCTTCAAAACCATCTCAAATTTACATGAATAGCCCGATCCACTGTATTGCCAACATTGTAAAGTTCAACGAGCACATGGTCAATAAAGTCCCAAAGCTCAAGACTCGAGCCGACTGGAGGGAGTATTTGAAGCTCATGACATCTGACATATTTGACTCGTCTCCACTCGCTCTTGTTGGAAAGCCTGTTTGGGTGCGCCGTACAGTGGGAGCGGATCTCAAGTTGATTGGAGCCACCGAGTTTGTGTTATACAATCCTCATCGGTGCCTTACTCAGCTTAGCTTGAGCCGTCGTGAATTTCCCGAGTTCTCCTTTACATCCCCGATCAAGAAGCGTGCCTTGGAATCCAACGAAGATTATGAAGCCACATAACTTATCACCACTTTGTGGAACCTTGGCTTCAGTTATCGTGTAAAATCCTCTAAAGATAGAGATAGATGATTGAAATTTCCTTACCTCAAAAGTCTTCATGAAATTCTTCCTTAAATGTCCTCTTTCTCTTTTTTTTTTTTTTCTTTTTGATGTAATAAAGGATTTCATTGAATAAAGAGCTATTTTGCATGCCTTGAAATCCTTCCTTAACTTCCTATGATGTGCCCATGATTTTTCCTTTAGTAAAAACTAGATTTTTCCTGAAAATTTGACAGTTCGGGTTCTGTTAATGCAAAACGCGTCCACTCAGAAAGACGCTTTTCAACTATAATTCATTTTCCAGAAATACAATTTAATCCTCAAAAATCCTAATTTAAGCTTAAATTGCGTCTTCTATACTGGACGCCTTTCAATCCTCTCTCCTACTTTTTCCAGGACTCTGCCATTAATTCCGTGATTAATCCCCTAAAACGCGTCTGGAAGATCAGACGCCTTTCATCATCATGCTGTGTACGGCTCTGACCAGAATTGGCGGTAACCTGAAACGCGTCAGCACCTGTGGACTCCATTCACTCAATTTCAAATAGCTGTCCTTGCCGCCTCAACTTATGCGCCCTAAAACGCGTCTATCTGAGTTGACGCCTTTTAGCTTTCTGTTTACAGACCCCCGAAGGCCCCCTTTCTTCCTCACTTTTCTCAAAACTTTCTCTCTCTTCAACTCTCCGAGCTCCGGCGATCTCGTCTTCCTCTCTCTCAAAACTCCCTCAATGGAACGCGGTGAAGGATCCCACAAAGCTAAGGCGGTGGTAAAGCGGCGACGGACGGCGTCTCGCGAGGAAGAAGCCCCGAAAGAGGTGCCGGCCGCTCTGCCGAGGCGGCGGCATTCTTGGAGGAAGAAATCCCTCCACCGGCGCCCGTGGCCATGGAAGAAGAAGAGGAGGGCGACCTCCACACGGTAAGCTTCTTGTGTGATTGGTTAGATGAGGAAAGGGAAGAGGAACGGGGTTCTTCAAGAACTCGGAATCCGGTCTTGAAAGGCGTCCAGACCAGGTGACGCCATTCAAAAGGCGTCACCTTGGGCCGACGCCTTTCAAGGCTAAATTCCCATTTTTAATCAGGCAGAAAAATATGTCTGAATTGCGTCAAAACATGTTGACGTATTTTAAAAGACGTCCATATGTGTTGACGCCATTCAAAACAGAACTGTTTTAACTCTATTTTTTTTTTTATTATTACTGACCATAGTTCTTTGTTCTTTATCTGCAGGGGGTGATGAGGTCCATGATTTCATGGGACCTAGTTATAGGTGCATACCGGGGACTCCCGGACTTTCAGAAGGCGCGCATGCGCCGGATGGGGTTCGGAGAAGTCCTGGACATTGAGCCGTTTTGGCTCCACCTTGTCCTCCTGCAGGTGCTGCGGGAGAGGTGGCATGCAGAAAGCCGGGCTTTCCTAATGCCGTGGGGACATATGGTCCCCACCCTAAAAGATGTGGCCAGGATTACTTGGGCCTAGAGCGTCACACACAAATGATTCTCAAGGCGATGGATAAATAAGTGGGTTTTATATAAACCGGGGGTTTTTATGAAAAACCGCGCGGTTAGTATAAAACATAGCGAACGGGCTGAGCAAGCCAAGCTGCTGCTAACCCTAGTCGTCCCTCCTCTGTTTCTCTCTCTCTGGCGTCCAGACAGATCTAGATCTGCTCCGCCGTTTCTCCGAATCCCGTTTGACGGGAAATCGTCCGCGCGTTGCGGCGACCGGCGGAGGTTTCGTGGGCTACGAAGAACGAGGAACGTGAGGATATCCATCGCAAGGAGGATCGTGTGGACTTCTCTAGAGGCCGGGCACTTGCGCGGCTTGCGGTGTCGCACCGACGGAACCGAACGGTTGCGGATTCGAATCCGCACACGGTGAGAACTTCGATTATCCGATAATCGATTTTTGATATTCGAAACGGGAACGGATCGCTGTTTTAATATTTTACTTTCCGCTGCGTGAGCGATCCGGAGAAATCCGAGAAAACACAACAATACCCATGCATCCCATTATGAGATTAAGCCCAATACCATCAAAATACTCCCATCTTTCTATGGGAATATTAATGAAGATCTATATAAACATTTGGATGAGTTTTTTGAAATTTTTTCTACCCTGAAAATCCAAGATTTCACGGAAGATGCCCTTCGCCTAACCCTATTTCCTTTCTCTCTTAAAGACAAGGTCAAATACTGGCCTGATACAATAAGGAAGCCCATTAGGACCTGGCCTGAAATGCAACAAGAATTTCTAAAGAAATTATATCCTATAGGGAGAACCAATACCATGAGACGGGCCATAACTGGGTTTTCACAATTACCTGGGGAACAGATTCATGAGTCGTGGGAAAGGTTGTAAGAATTGCTTAAGAAATGTCCACATCATGGGGGCTATCTAGGTGGCAAATTATGCAAGCATTTTATGAGGGATTGAATGCACAATATAGGCATATGGTGGATGCGTCTTGTGGGGGAACATTCATGAGCAAAAGTGAGGAAGAGGCATATGATTTGTTTGAAATGCTAAGTAAGAACTCAATAAATCATGCCTTGCTTTCATCTTATGAAAGATTAGCGGGACCATCCAAGTAGACTGGGGTATATGAAATCAGAAATCGAGGGGAACTTGACTCTAGGATGGACATCAATGCATTAGTCCAAAAATTGGACAAGGTGGACCTTTTGGCCCAACATATGAGTAAAATGGATATAGTGGCCCAAAAGTTAGATCAAGTTCTAGCTTCGAACAATCAAGGATCCAATATCCAACCACTATAAAGACCATACTAAGAACCTTCTCCATCTTTCCAAGAGGCCTATAGTCTTTGTGCTAGCCCAACTCACCATATCAGTAAATGTTCGACTGCAGCCCAATTACCACCATTTCTCTAGAAGCAAGTCCAAGTAGCCCAAGGTTACTCTAAGTCTAATCACGACCCATATTCTAACACATACAACCCAGGCTGGAAAAGTCATCCAAACTTCTCATAGAAACCCTTACAAGCCCAAGCTCCAAATCCACCAACCCAAAACTTTCATAATAGAGCTCAACAACAAAATCATTTCCAAAACCAAGCTTTCAATAAGGGTCAACATGCCCAAACTTAAGTGCCTTATTTTCAGCCCAATAATGCTCAAGCCATGTATTCGCATCTCTCATATCAACTTCCACAACTTCAACCACCAAAAATGATGAAAAATTCAATATGTTGCAACAACTACTCATGAACCAACAACAACAATAGCAACAATTGCAACAACTTGTCATCTCTCAATAACAATCAATTGCAAAACTAGAAGCCCAACTTGGCCAAATGGCTGATACCACAATGAGGAGAGATGTGGGCCCGTTACCCAGTCAACCCATTGCAAACCCACAAAACTATCCTCCAGGTTTCCAACAACAACCACTCCTATCCATTCCTTAAAGGCTTCAACCCGACCCATTCATGCCACAAAATGGCCCACATGTTGAGAATGCTAATGCCATCTCAGTCTTAAGAAATGGTAAAATCTTAGATCCTTCTAAGTCTCAAGCAGTAGATGAGAGATCCCATAAGCAGGACAACATTTTTCAACCCAAAATCCAGAATAAGTTGAGGGGAGAGGCTAAGAGAAGATAGATGAAGACCTTAGCCCATACCAACCCAAGGTCCCCTTCCAAAGTACTTTAGAATCTAAGGCGTCTAGCAAACAGAAGTTGGCCCAGAATGAGTAGAAGTTGGAACTGTTCAAACAAGTCCGAGCTGAGCTCATTTCCCTCCCTTCCAAATTAAAACCCCATAGACCATTGAATAATTAAATTATATTTTAATTTAAATTCAAAAATTCTTTTAAAAATTTAAATTGTTATTCAATTTTATTTAATTAGGCATGAATGATTTTGGAATAATTATTATTAACAAATTGTTGTTAATTAATTGGAGTTAGTTATTAATTTAAGTGTTAAATTAATAATTAATTTTAATTGGCTAATTTATGTGTTACATTAGTAGTTATTAGTTAATTAGAATTTATTATTAATTTAAGTGTTAAATTAATAATTAATTTTAATTAACTAATCTAAGAGTTAGATTAGAAGTTATTAATTAATTAGTGTTAATGATTAGTTTAAGAGTTAAATTAGTAATTAACATTAATTGACTAATTTAAGAGTTAGATTAGTAGTTAATAATTAATTAGAATTGATTATTAATTTAAGTGTTAAATTAGTAATTAACCTTAATTGACTAATCTAAGAGTTAGATTAGTAATTAATTATTAATAGTCTAATTATTAGATTATTAATATTGTTTAATCTAAATGTTAGATTGTTTTTAAATTATTAGAAATGTTCTAATAACACGGAATATTATGAAAATTATTAATTTGGTGTGTGTAGACATATGATGTGTGTTTTGATGCTTTTAAATTTGATTTAATTATATGTTAAGATAATAAAATGAGTTTTCAAAACTCAAATGCCAATTTTGATTGGAACCCAACTTTTTGAAAGCCAAAATTATTAATTTTCAGAACTCTTTTATTTAAGCCATGTGATGTGTTCTATCATGTGTGGAATGATTAAAACACACCGTGGTCATGGATATGCACTTATTTAATACTTCATGTGATGATGTATATGGATCGTGGATGTGTGAATGGATATGTATTAATTGTTAATAAATAGAGGTCTACGTACCTCTCTCTCCCTCATACTCCGGTGTAATTCTACCTCCTACTCTTTTGTACTCGCCATAAGGCCTTCTACAATTTATATGTAAATTTAGAATTCAATTGTAATATGATCGAGGCAACTGAGGAAGGAGCGATGATGATCCACAGCTACAATCAGGAAGGCGATTCAATAAAGATCCTTTGCCGATGTGTTTGTAGGTTTGTCTAACATAATTGTTATGTTAGATTGTGTGTGCGTTTGACTATTGGCTCCAGTCAAACCCACTGTTCTATCCATGACCACACTTGACATGTATGAGATACATTATTTTATTTTTTATTATGAATCAAAACAGGTATAGTATGTAGTATATGTTAGTTTTAGGTGGCCTACAAGCCAATATGACTTTGTAATCTCGTTTATTTATTAATAAAATGACATTATATTCATTATGTATAATTCGTATTATTATCGTCTCATAATGAAGTCTGTGAATATGTGCGATAGTGATTAGATTATGATGAGATCATACTAATGAGACTGATCACTTAAACACATATCTTCTTAATAGTTCTTAGTCGGAGGATATCCGAGAAAGACATTGGATATCCGGATAGACTAGTACAGATTACTCTGCTTATGCAATGAGGGTGACTAATCTCATAGTCACTTGTATGGACACACTAAGGCGAATATGTAGGTGCTCATTAGAGAATGAGTTCACTGAACTGATCCGACTGAATCGCTGGATGGTATTGTACCTCACTGTCAACCAGCTTGATTCTATTGTCGCAGTTGCGTGGATGGTCCTCGGACCTGAGACACCAAGGACCCCTTTTCGGTGAACTCCTGTGCTTTGACTTTGGTTTATGAATCTCTAACCACGAGATTCTAAACAGCCAAAGATCGGATTCAGCGGAATACCGTCGAAGGGAATTGAGTGTCAATAAGGAATCATTCGCTCTCAGTATGATGAGAGAGAATGCTCTAGGAAGGATGCGCGAAAGTCCTTGATCAGGGCGGACGATAATATCGGGAAAGGAGTTTTCCGATATTCATCAGCGGCATCCAATCTAAGTAAGTTGATTGGTTACGGTTTGACAGTATACCATACCCTGAGTCGACTCGAGAGCATTGTACAAATGAAGTATTATATCCACGCGGCAACTGTTGACGGACAGGTTCCAAGAGTGGGTTACTTAACCCCGATACCTTCCGGGTTCACGCGGTGTTGCTTGGCACCCAATGTGATTGGAGGCCCGATCAAATTCGATGTGCGACATTGATTCGATTGATTAATTAATTAATATGAGTTATTAATTGATTAATCAGGTCAGTGAGGAGTTACTAGACTTATTGGGCCATTAACCGGACTGGTTATTGGGCCTAGAGGGTCACACGCAAATGATTATCAAGGCGGTGGATAAATAAGTAGATTTTATATTAACCGGGGGTTTTTATGAAAAACTACGCAGTTAGTATAAAATATAGCGAACAGGCTGAGCAGCGAGGCTGCTGCTAACCCTAGCCGCCTCCTCCTCTCTTTCTCTCTCTCTCTGGTGCCCCAGAAGAATCGGGATCCCCGGATCTGCTATACCGCTTCTCCGACTCCCGTTCGATGGGAAATCGTCCGCGCATTGCGGCGATCGTTGTGGCGAATGGCGGAGACTTCGTGGGCTACAAAGAACGAGGAACGTAAGGATATCCGTCGCGAGGAGGATCGCGTGGACTCTGCTAGCGACTGGACGCTTGCACAGCTTGCGGTGTCACACCGACGGAACCGAATGGTTGCGCGTTCAAATCCGCACACAGTAAGAATCCGATTATCTGATAATCCGATTTTAGTATTTTTCGAAACTGGAACGGATCTCCATTTTAATTTTATTTCCGCTACGTGGGAGATCCGTAGAAATTCGAGAACCCAATACTGTATATATACGATATATTTATATACTATCACCTAGGTGAGACCAAGATAAAAGTTATCTAAAAACCCTCGCTAAATTCTAAGCCGTAGCATGAGTAGTTGAGAACTTATCGCGTGGTCCTCCATCATTATAGTCATAGGATTCGAATTACTTTAGGCAGGTTTGTTGTGCTATGTACAAGGCCTATTTAATTGTAAGGAAAGACTATGGCTATGCAATAAGATGCCTATTGATTGGGGTAGAGGAACCATGTAGCATTGTTGTGCTATCCACAAGGGCTGCATGCAAATCTATGCCCGTTTCGTAATGATGGTAATGCTTAGACTAGAATTAATAGTTTGTTGTGCTATCCACAAGGCTATTATATCTCTGGGGACCAAAGATATGATTGGATATTACAAGGAGTTACTAGTCCTATGAGATGGGTGCTCTTTGATTGTATTACAGCTTGTGCTATCCACAAGGCTGTACTACAAGTCATTGAGAATCTGATCCCCACTAGCAAACTGTCGGCGTCTCCCGTTCTGTATATATGAGGGTTATGCAGTCTGTCGAAAGTTAGTGGGAGTTAAAACTTGATTAAAAGACCACGTCTTGTTTTAAATTTAATAATTGAACATCTGCTAAATAGATTTTATTTATCTCCTATAGGAAAATAATGTCGTCGAATAACCTACTTCGTGGCATACTTGATGCCAATCATTTGATAGTCCCGAACTACTCGGATTGGCTTAGAAATCTGAAGATTGTCTTCAGGTCTGAACATATTGCCTCGCTCCCAGCATCATATGCACCGTTCACTGTTGATTTCAACATGAACAAGATACAGACCTTGTTGGCTGAGCTTCTGGATATGCTTATAGCTGCAGAGGAAAACCTTGTGAAGGAAAAGCCCAATGTCCTCTTAATTGGTAAGACCAATAAAAGGAGGAAGGCAACAGTGGCCATTGAGAAAGGTAAAAGCAATAAGCTGGAAAAGCCAAAGTCTGTACCTAAGAAGGACGATGGCAAAGTATAGTAAAGGGTGATTGCTTCTATTGTAAGAAGAATGGTCACTGGAAGAGGAATTGCAAGGAGTTCTTCAACGATAAAGCTCATGGAAAGGTGAAGCTGTCAGAAGCTTCAGATATCTATATGATATATATCAACTTGTCAATTAGAGATTCCACATTTTGGATATATAGATACTGGATGTGGTTCTCATATCCACCATGATGTGCAGATGCTGACAAATAAGCGCAAGTTGAAAAAAGGCGAGGTGGAACTGAGGTTAGGAAATGGCGCAAAAGTTGCGGCGGTTGCTGTAGGGACAGTAAAGCTCAGGCTTCTATCGGGAGACGTCTTATCATTGGAAGATTGTTATTATGTACCAAATATAATAAAAAACGTCATTTCTGTATCTTGTTTGGACAAGAGAGGATATAGGTTGACTATTGAGAACAAAAGTTGTTCGATTTATTATAGTAATAAATCAATTGTTTCGACACCTTTAGGCAATGGTCTATATCTTTTAGATGTTTCTTACTACAATCTTCACTTTAATAATGCTCTTAAGAAGAGTAAGAATTGTGTGAACCAAGTCTACATATAGCATTGTAGACTTCGACACATTGGTTAAAGTAGGCTGCAAAAGTTGCACAAACATGGATATTTAAATACATTTGATTATGAATCGTTTGCGACATGTGAGTCATGCATTATGGGAAAGATGGCAAAATCTCCATTTACTGGATATGGAGACCGTGCCAAAGGACATTTCAGAACTAATACATTCAGATGTATGTGGTCTCATGTCCATCCAAGTCAAAGGTGGCTTCTTGTACTTCATCACGTTCATCGATGACTTCTCGAGATTCGATGATGTCTACTTAATGAAATACAAGTTGGAAGCATTTGAAAAGTTCAAAGAGTTCAAGAATGAAGTAGAGAAGCAGATAAGAAAGAATATGAAAACTCTTCGATCATACCGGATAGGAGAATACTTAAGTACTAATTTCACACAATTCTTAAAGGATAATAGTATCTTTTCTCAACTGAGCCTTCCATATACACCACAGATGACTGGTGTATCTGAAAGGAGAAATCGCACCTTGTTGAACATGGTGCGATATATGATGAGCTTTTCGTGTTTACCAGTGTCCCTCTAGGGGTATACTCTAGAGTCCGCATCATACCTACTGAACAGAGTACCCAGCAAGTCTTTGACCTCTACTCTATATAAGATATGCAAAAGACAGAAAATCAAAATTTAAACATGTTAAAGTCTGGGGTTGTCTTGCTCATGTAAAGAGGCATGATCCAGACAAGCTGGAATCATGAACTGATAAATGCAGGTTTGTGGGATATCCAAAGGAGACCTATGGATACTATTTTTACCATCTTGGTGAACAAAATGTGTTTGTCGCCAGGAAAGCTGTTTTCTTAGAAGAGGAATACCTTCTCCATGAGGATAGTGAGAGTAAAATAGTATTAGAAGAGGTTCTAGATGTAAGGATTGAGGTTTCGAATCCAGTTATTGGGTCGATTTTTGGTGTCAGATCCCTTGGTTTGGGCCCTTGTGGGCCTATTGTGTGGTCTCCAAGCTCGATGCGATTTTGTATGACGTCGGCCAAAAGGGACGCATTTTAGGATCCTTTTCTAGTGTTCCATGTGGGTGGACGTTGGGGCGTGTGTATACGGCTCCGGTCGTGTCGTCTGAATGGCGTCCTGTATAGACGACGCTATTCAGATATCTGCTAGTATACGACCCTGTCTTGTCGTCTGAATGGCGTCGTCTAGGAACGACGCAATTTAGCAAGGTTCGGTTTGATGCCCCTAGTCCTCTCTCCTTCCTCTCATTCTCTTCTTTTCACTCTCTCTCTTCCCTCTCTCCGATCCCTCTGCCCCCTTCCTTTTGTCTTCCTCTTCTTCCTCTTCCACCACTCCAACACCCTCCTACCTCTCACCACTACCACCACCATCTCCTCTGCGACACTTCACTCTTCGGACAGCAGCCGATATCTTGGTGGGGTGACGGCGTCTATGGCGGTACCGGCGGCGGCTCGTGGTATAGCAGATCGGTGGCAAGGAGCTAGGAGGAGCTTAAGTAAACGGTAGGGTGACGATCCTCACATGTAGTCGACTGTTTTAAAATCATGATTTCCCGCTTTGGAGCATGTTATGGTTATGTGGGAGGATTTTTTAGTATAGAATTAAGCATGTTCTAAGGGGTTGTTTTTTTATGAAAAGGGTATTTTCGATAATGGGATTAACACGTTATTGTGTTCAAGGGTTTCTCCCTTTCTCCATTTTGTATTTTCGTGCATTTTGGGGGAGGAAATCCCATATTGTGGCTTGGGGGAGGTCGGAGGGAATTCTGGTTTCGGGCACTAAATGGCGTCGCGACTAGGTGATGCCATTTAAAATGGTGTCCACCATGGGTGACGCGATTTAAGCCCAGGTGCCAAAGGGCAGTTCGGTTTTCCGGCGTTAAATGGCGTCGAGACCAAGTGACGCCATTTGAACGGTGTCGACCAGGGGAGACGCGATTTAGGCCCAGTTCCCTCCTGTCTCGAGGCCAGTTTCTGCGGGAACCAATTTTGAGGTCTTTGATGACGTCAGCTATGGGCGATACGATTCAAGACAAAACTTCATTAATCCTTGCAATTAACATGTATGTATATTGTTAAACAATCCCGTTAAAAGCATGCTTGAAATCATACATTAGGGGCGGGGATTTCCTTGTGACCGGATCGCATTGTGTTATGTCTTATGCGATCGTGGACCTAGAGTGACAGTTGTTAGCGCTTGACACCTTGTGTCGGTGTGGGAGTGACGCAGTGTCGGTGTGGGAGTGACAAGGTGACGCCTAGTAGGCGATGGTCACCTGGTGTACCCCGTGATAATAGCTAGCACCGGTGTGGGAGTGGTACACTTCGGAGTATCACTCGTAGCTGGGAGGAGGTAGAACCACCTAGAGCTAGACAGGCCGGAATAGCCAGGTAGCTATCCGAGGGGCTGCTGTTCCATCCTAGCGGGTCAGTGTTTTCCGCGTTCGACTGTGTGGTTTGTGTGTTTAGCCGAAACGTTGGTTGTAAACTGTGCCTGTTGCAATTACAAATGTATATATTTCACATCTTGCCTTTGTGCCTATAGCTTCTCTACTTTTCTTATGCTTATTTGTCTATATCCCTGTTGTGTTACGATTGTGGGTGTGTGTATGGGAGGTAGGGATCGAAGGATCCCTACTGAGTCCATTTTGGTGTGACTCACCCTCTTCAGTTTTAGGTGAGGGTTCTCAGCAGGCGTAGAGGTTGTAGTGTTCCATCTCGGGTTGCGCACCAGCAACCACTGTTCCGGGATATATTTCGATGTAGTTGTTCTTTCATTTACAAGCATGTATGCATAATTATTTCATTTCAGTTAGATTATATAATTATTTGCTGAGTCAAGTCGAATTGTGATAATTTTTAATTCCTCCACCTTCTTTACAATTCGATTATGTGTGATTTGTTTAGCTTAGTTTATCATTTATTTCTCAGACTTATTTGAGATCCTAGTTTGGTTCCTAATTTTAATGATTTGGTACCCATTTAGTAATCGGATCCCTGATTATAGGGTGACGGATAGTTACACCAGATCTCCAAGCAGCTGTAATATCATCAGATGAGCTATCAATTCCTGAATCTGTTCAAGTACACATAGATGAGCCTCGTAGATCTGGTAGAGTACCTAGACTACCCGAACGATATGTAGGACATATCGTTGAAGGAGAGCCTAAGGTATAATATAATGAGGATGATGATCCTAAAACCTACCAGGAGGCCATAGAAGGCCCAGAAGCTGGGAAATGACAAGAAGCTATGAACTCTGAAATCCAGTCCATGTACATCAACCAAGTTTGGAAGTTGGAGGACTTGCCCGAGGATATTGTACCTAATGGATGCAAGTGGATCTATAAGAGAAAGATCGGTGCAGATGGACGGATCGACACTTATAAGGCAAGGTTGGTGGCAAAGACTTATAAGGCAAGGTTGGTGGCAAAGAGATATCGTCATAGGCAAGGAATTGACTATGACGAGACTTTCTCACTAGTTGATATGATAAAGTCGATCGGAGTTTTACTCGCTATAGCTGCACACTTCGATTAGGAGATCTGGAAGATATACATGAAGCCTGCCTTCCTTAACTGTAACCTTGAGGAAGAGGTGTATATGACACAACCTGAAGGTTTTACATCCAAAGAGTTTCCAGAAAGAGTGTGCAAGCTTCAGAGGTCCATTTATGGATTGAAGTGATGGATATAGGTGTCCTCTAAGCCAATCATAAGGCACCTATTTCAATCTTGTTCACTAATAAATGGCATTAAATTCATTATGTAGATTGGCATGTTTATAATTGCGCATAATGAAGTCCATGAATATGTGCAATAGTCATCAGATTATGATGAGATCATAATAATGAGACTGATGACTTATAAACACATATTCTCAATTGTTCCTAGTCGTAGGATGTTTGAGAAGGACATCAAACATTCGGTTAGACTAGTACAGGTTATTCCAGCTCATGTGATGAGGGTAACTGATCTCGTTAGTTACTAGTGTGGAGACATAATGGTAAACCTGTAGGTGCTCATTGGAGAATGAGTTCACTGAACTGATCCGACATGAATCGCCGAATGGTAATTTACCTGACTGTCAATCGGCTTGATTCATCGTCACAGTAGCGTGGTTGATCCTTGGACTTGAGACACCAAAGACACCTTGTCGGTGGACTTCTGGACTTTGACCTTGACCTACGAATCCCTATCCACGGGATCTCAAATAGTCAAGGATCGGGTGCAGCGGAAGACCTTCGAAGGTGATTGTGTGTTCAATAAAGGATCGTTCGCTCTCAGGTAACTGGAGAGAGAATGCTCTAAAGTAGATCCGCAGGAGTCTCTAGCCAGAGCAGAAACAATATCAGAAAAGTGGTTTTCGGATATTGTACAGCGGAGTCTGATTCAAGTGAGTTAACAATCTAGGGTTTGACAGTTGACCATACCCTAGGTTAACTCGAGAGCATTGTACGAACGAAGGATTATAGCCACGTGGTAACTGTGGACAGACAGGTTCCATGAGTGGGTTGCTGGACCCCATTACCTTCCGGGATCATGCGGTGTTGCTTGGCACCCAACTTGATCAGAAGTCCGACTGAATTTACATGCGATGTCAATTCGGTTAAGTAATTAGTTAATATATAGATATTAATTAATTACAATAAGTCAATAACTAGTTATTGGACTTAATGGGCTGAAAACCGGACTGGTAAATGGGCCTAGAGGGTCACACGCAATAAGATTCTCAGTCGGTGGTACATAAGTAGGATTTATATTAACTCGGGGACTTTTGTGAAAAAGTCGCGCCGACTTAATATATATACACGCTGTTGAGAAACCCTGGGCCAAGCTCCAGGATTTCCCTTACTGGCCGTCACCCCCTTTCTCTCTCCTTCTCTGGGCGTCCCGTTCGAGGCGCCGAGACAGTTTCCGTCTCTGCCGCGTGTGATTCCCGAAAGTCGGGAATTCCCGTCGGCGGGATTTCTGCAATCGTTGCGGCGACAGATCTTCAGCGAGCGAGCTGAAAACGGATGAGGGATCGAGGACGAATCACCGCAGAGGATCGCGTGGATACCGCTGGAGGCCGGACGCTTGTGCGGCTTGCGGCATCACCTCGACGGAACCGAGACGGAAGCGGATTCGAATCCGCGCACGGTAATCGGATTACTTCTCGTAGTTTTTGGTTTGAGTTTTTCGTTCCGAATCGGATCAGCGGGCATCGGGCGGGTTTAATTTTTGTTCTTCGTTTCCGCTACGTTCTTCGCGTCCCGCCGGGATCCCAACATGAAGCAGGCTTCCTGGAGTTGGAACATAAGATTTGAAGAGGGTGTTAAGTCTTATGACTTCATTAAGAATGAAGATGAGCCTTGTGTATACAAGAAGATCAGTGGGAGTGCAATCACCTTCTTAGTGCTTTACGTAGATGACATATTACTCATTGGGAATGATGTAGCTATCATGTCATCGGTAAAGGTTTGGCTGTCGAAAAACTTCTCAATGAAGGATTTGGGAGAAGCATCATACGTATTGGAAATACGGATCTATAGAGATAGATCTAAGAGGATGCTTGGAATGACCCAATCTATGTATATACATACCATCGTCAAAAGGTTTGGCATAGAAAATTCTAAAAGAAGTCTCATACCGATGAGACATGGAATTTATCTCTCAAAGGAACAGTCTCCTAAGACTCCTAATGACAGGGCATTCATAGATAGAGTACCCTATGCCTCTGCCATAGGGTCTATCATGTATGCCATATTATGTACAAAGCCTGATGTGGCATATGCTCTAAGTGTTACGAGTAGATTTCAGGCGGATTCAGGCGAAGAGTACTGGAAGACAGTGAAATGTATCCTTAAGTACTTGAGAAGAATTAAGGATATGTTTCTTGTCTATGGAAGAGGTGACTTGAAACTGGGAGGCTTCACTGACTCGAGTTTCCAGTTAAATCTAGATGATAGCAAGTCTACATCTGATTTTGTGTTTATTCTAAACGGAGGCGCAGTGTGCTGGAAGAGTTCCAACTAGGAAACCAGTGCAGATTCAATGACTGAAGCTGAGTACATCCATGCAGCTGAAGCCGCCAAGGAAGCAGTATGGTTGAAGAAGTTTATCACCGACCTCGGCATAGTTCCCAGCATCTTTGATCATGTTCCGTTGTTGAGCGACAACAATGGGGCAATTGTGCAAGCGAAAGAGGTACGGTCTCATCAGAAATCGAAGCATATTCTGAGACGTTTTTATCTTATCAGAGAGATTATTAACAGAGGAGATGTAGTGGTGGAAAGAGTTCCATCCGCCGATAATGTAGTGGATCTACTAACAAAGCCATTGGCTCAAATTGTGTTTGAGCGTAAAAGTATATTGCATAAAGGTGATTGACTTTAGTTTAAGTGGGAGATTGTTAGTCTTAGGTGGCCTACAAGCCAATCCGACTTTATAAATCTCGTTCATTTATTAATAAAATGGCATTACTTCATTGTGTGTAATTCGTTCTTTTACCGTCTCATAATGAAGTCCGTGAATATGTGCGATAGTGCTCAGATTATGATGAGATTATACTAATGAGACTGATCACTTAAACACACATATTCTTAATAGCTCATAGTCGAAGGATATCCGAGAAGGACATCGGATATCTGGTTAGACTAGTACAGATTACTCCTGCTCATATGATGAGGGTGATTGATCTCATAGTCACTTGTGTGGAGACACTAAGGCGAATCTGTAGGTGCTCATTAGAAAATGAGTTCACCGAACTGATCTGACTGAATCGCTAGATAGTATAGTACCTCACTGTCAACCAGTTTGATTTAATTGTAGTAGTTGCATGGATGGTCCTTGGACCTGAGACACTAAGGACACCATGTTGGTGGACTTTTGTGCTTTGACCTTGGTTTACGGATCTCTATTCATGGGATTCTAAACAGCTAAGGATCGGGTACATCGGAACACCGTTGAAAGGAATTGAGTGTCAATAAGAAATCATTCGCTCTCAGTACTTAGAGAGGGAATGCTCTAGGAAGGATAAACAGGAGTCTCTGGCTAGGGCGGACGATAATATTGGGAAATGAGTTTTCCGATATTATACAGTAACATCCGATCCAAGTGAGTCGACCGGTTAGGGTTTGACAGTACACTATACCCTGAGTTGACTCGAGAGCATTGTACGAATGAAAGATTATATCCACGCGGTAACTGTCGGCGGAAAGGTTCCAATAGTGGGTTGTTGAACCCCAATACCTTCCGACTTCACGTGGTATTGTTTAGCACCCAACGTGATCGGAGGCCCGACCGAATTTAATGTGCAATATTAATTCGGTTGATTAATTAATTAATATGAGTTATTAATTGATTAATTGAGTCAGTGAGGCGTCACAGGGCTTATTAGGCCATTAACGGGACTAGTAATTGGGCCTAGACGGTCACAGCAAAAGATTCTCAAGGCGATGGATTAAAAGTGAATTTTATATTGTATCGAAGGTTTTTATGAAAAATTGTGCGGTTAATATAAAATATAGCAAACAGATTGAGTAGGCCAGACTGCTGCTCAATCCTAGCCGCCCCCTCCTCTCTCTCTCTGACGCCCTTACTCTCTCCTCTCTCTAGAGACAGCTCTGATGTCTTCTCCGACTCCCGTTCGACGAGAAATCGACTGTGCATTACGGCGAACGGCGAATCGTTTGTGGCTACGAGGAACGTGAGGAAATCCACCGCGAAGAGGATCGTGTAGACTTCGCTAGAGGCCGGACATTTGCGCAAAGGTAATAAACGATTACCCGAAATCGTTTTTATTTATTCGAAATGGATAGGGACGCAACATTAATTAATTTTATTTTTCACTGTAGTTGTGATCCTGAGAAACACGAGAACCTAACAGCCCCGTGACGGGCCTTCACACTCATAGTCCACAAATATAAAAATGAATAAGCTGCAATAATTCAGTGACCCTATTGGCCTTTCCGAAAAGCTTTCGGCACGCTTTTCCAGCCAAGCATGATTCACATACAGATTAACCTTAGCAAGTGAACCTAAAAGGCCTTCTCGAGCTAACTTGGTCATTCTATCATGTCCTATGTGACCTAAGCGAGCATGTCATCTTTCAGAACTAAGGTCTTTATCGTTTGCCACATACGTTATAGAAGAAGTAGAATCATTGATATCAACATCTAATTTAAACAAATCACCACTTAATAAAGTATGTCCATACAACACATCATTCAAAAAAATGTTAATGCCACTTCCTACAAGAATAAGAGAAAATCCTAGGGATAATAAAGATGAAGCTGACAAAAGATTATGCTGAACTCCTGGCACATAAAGAACATCACGTAATGTCACGACCAGTTCTTAGTCTGAGTTGGTACACACCAACTCCTAAAACTTTCTCACTGGTCCCGTTACCCATGTATACTATCTGTGTCCCTCTCGAAATTCGATGATAATCTTGATACCCGTCTCTTTCTCTAGTCACGTGCTTGGTCGCTCCTAAATCCACAATCCACTCAGGATAAGTTTAAGAGACTAAGACTTGGGAACAAACATACATAGGGAGAGAACTTGGATTTAAGAATACCTTTTTCGGCTCAGTACATTCGTGAGTGAAATGTCCCATCTTCTCATAGTTGTAACACTCCACCTTCGACTTGTCCATTTTTCCACCGCACTTGCCTCTATAGTAGTGCTTCGGTGTCCACTCTGCCTTGGACTTAGAGCTAAATGTAGTGTCACAATCTCTACATTTGAAGAACTTCTTTAGGCCCTTCCTACTTTGGTGTTTGCCTCCCTTAGCGACTAGGGCAGTGGCGCGCATGGCTTCTTCGCGCTTGGCCTCTAACTCCACATGACGAGAAATATTAGAAAAGTTCTTGGTATTCTCATTGTGAGTGAGAATCTACTTCATATGAACTCAAGAGGCTGGTAAAGATCAGATTACTGCAAGGACCTATTGCTCGTCCGTGAGATTATGACCTGCTGCCTTCAAGTTTCTGATAATTTCCAACATCATCCTAAGGTGTTCAGTCATGGTCTGGCACTGGTCTTTGCTGTAGGTCTCAAAATTGCGAACAACAATACGCAACCGCGTAGTCAAAGTTCCACCAAATTAGAACTTCAACTGATCCTACATGTCTTTGGCAGTCTGAAATTTTTCAAATTCACTAATAAGATCATCTTGTATGCTGCTTAGCATAGTAAAATGTGCACTACGATCCTTATTATACCATTGTCAGTACGCCTCTTAGTCCTGACGATATTGTGCAGTATTGCTTCCTCAGGCGATGATATGACGGTGGTAAGATGTTTCAGTAATTCCTACTCATTTAGCAGGTATTGAATCTTACGGTGCCATATATTATAATTCATGTCAGTCAACTTGTCACCCTTGGTTAGATCAACAAATTACATTTTTCGTGGCTACTACAAATTACTACATAAATACAATTTAGAGAATTGAGTTGACATAGTTTACACATCACAATTTACTTTCAAAAATCCAGACAATAAATATTAAGTTAACTTAACAATTGGGATCAAAATATATATCTAGGATACTATAATCATTTTATGATAAATTCAAGGTAACTTAATTTTAATAGAACAATTTTCAATAAATCTTACAATGAGAGGAACAATCTATGTCTCTCGTAATAGCTAATTATTAAACATTCATGTACCCATATAAATTTCACGGAAATAGCATACTTCCAAAAAAAAAAAAAAAATCAACAGAGGGATTAATTGAATCAAATTCAATTAGCTAAACCCATGACCTTTCAATAAAATTAATTTAATCAAATTCCAACTATCATTAACAGTATACGCACATAAATGTGATCATGTAAATATTTGATTTTAATTTCGACATGATCATTTTAAATAGTATGATAACTCACTGGGAATATGTAAATAGATCAACTCATGATTCGCATATTTACGAATTATCATTTAAATAACAAATTAATTGGTGCTACACTAACACACGCAATAATTAAATCATTTCATAAATATGCACGTTACTCAATCAATTAATTGGTTACAATATTTGTCGATACAAATTGATCATTATGTGTGTTCAAAAATTAATCATATAAATTGGCAAATTTAAAATTATGCATATTATAAGTCAATGGTCGCTAATTAAATCAATTGCCGCTAATCTGATATACGCAATAATTCAATGACCTTATAAATATGTATTGTCTTAATTAAATAATTTGATTATATTATGAACAATCATAAATAACCATTTTACGAAATTTTCAATAATTTTTATTTGCGCAAATAGTTTTATGATAATCATTACAAATGAATAAATAATACTAATGAAGATAATTCATTCATTAATCAAATTTTGTCCATGCTAATTAGATTACATTGAATTAAACAAATAAATCGACATTTTAAACTAAATACTAATTATCTTGACAAATGCATCATTAGAATAGAAATTTACTATTCTGAAAATTTTTAATTTCTATTTCAATTTCTCCATTCATTATCATTCGGAGAATCTGAAATGGATACATACGAAAAATCAACCAGCTAGATCTGGGTCCAGCTTAATGTGATATATGTCCAAGGCGACCCATAAAAGATGTTCTTGGACTTCCGTGAACTTGGTCTAACTTCGCCCACAGATAAGGACGGCCACGGTATGATTGTGTGGCTCCAAATGGTCCGCCGTCGTGATGCGCATGGGCGGGGATTGCCTCCTGGACGCTGGACGTGAACAGGGGGAAAACACATGCAGCGCCCCCCCCCCCCCCCCCCCCCTGCACACGGGGCGCCGGCGCTACGCCCGGCCGTGTAGGCCCCCATTCTCGGACGGGACGTGGTCACGGTTCGGAATCGCGCTACGCCCGACCAATGTAGGCCTCATTCTCGGGTGTCATGTGTGTTGGAGAAGAGAAAGGAAGTCTCTCAAAATTGCACACACTCTTTTTTCTCTCTCTCTCTCTCTCTATTTATCCTTTTTCTTTATCCCGTTCAAAAATTGGGAGGGAACATATGAGAAAAAGAGAGAATTATGGAGAGGATATGAATATGGCGTGCGGTTGAAAACGGCATCCAACGTGGGCCCCCATATTCACCACTTCCCAATTCCCATGCGTTTTCTCATGTCCAACGTGGGGAGGTGCCCAATGGTCAACAGTAAACAAGAAAAAAAAACATTAGAATGAGGACGAGAATCCACTATAGATCGATGTCTCTTGTCCTGAATCTAAGAGCACATATAGACACCTGAACATTAGGAAATAAAAGAGTCTCTTTCAACCCTAGAATAAGGTGAGCCGCACTGAAGATAAGCCTGTGTTTGACAATAAATAGCTTTGCACCAGTTTAGCGATGATGCACAAAGGTTATAAGATAAGGCCTCCGCAGTCATAAGAAAACAAAAGGCATCAACGCAACAAGAGCTCCCTTCCGCGGGGCCAGCTTCATGGCCTGAAGGCCCGCAACCATCCCATGTCCATTTGCTGGGCGTCATAGCGGGGCGGCGGCGGCGCGGGCGGCTGGGCCATCTCCTCCGGCGCCTTCACGAAGCGCCCTCTTATCCTCGGCCTGGCCTCCGCGTACGCCTTCCTGGACGCGTACCGTATCTGCTTCCCGAACTTTCGCCGCTTCTTCTTCTCCCTGTAACGCAGAACCCTGGCCTCCCTGTCCATGATGCTGCTGCTCTCGTCCTTTCCCGGGTTCGAAGCGTCGAACAAGGACACCTGCAGAGGATGTTACCACTTTGTTACAATGGAACCGGGAAATTAAACAAGTGAGTGAGGAGGGGTAGCACCGAGTCTTCCAGCACAAGCCCACATGCATGGCCGTACGTAGTGACCCAGGCAATTGGATCCAGAGGAATGTTGCATCTTTTGAAACTTGAGGCCATTTTTTAGTGATTTTTTTATTTACTTGATTAATCAATCGGCACTGTGTCACGGATGGTGTATTGAGCTAATTAAGGTAGGGTTCGTTGAGAAAAATCATCAAAGTCGTATATCTTTACATTCTCTTTCCTTAATATTTCTTTTAAGATGATAGAAAATTTTAGGTGAGAATTTCGAAGTTACTCAAGAAAGCAACATCCTAGTCACCTTTTTCTCATACATGTCACAATGAAACTCAAAATATATGAGACGATAATGCTTCCACTTGACAAAGATTTTAGTCTTATAAAGATTCTCCAAAAATTTATCATACATGACTTACTTTATAATTCAACTTTGAAAATTTTTTCAAATGGAAATTTTAAGAAATTCCATTTCCTCAAAAAAAAAAAAAGGTACAATGATGATTTTAAAATCTTATTTATTTATATTACTCTAAACTTTTCACATCTTATTCTAATTTTATTGTAAAAATTTTAAGACCAAAGTAGTAAAATAAGATTTGATCTTTGACCTCTCATTTTAAAAAGCGGTATAGTCTCTAGTGTCACACTCGTAGGATGTAATCATTCCGCAAGGGATGATTACTTCTTAAAATAATAATAAAAAAGCGTCTTCTCAACTTACAAAGGGGCGCACTGATGTGTGTATTTTAACGGAATCATTGCATCAGATACCTGGTTCCCTAAACTGTTTCCAGCTAATTATTGATGTGCTAAGGATCCACCTTCCAGCTATCGCCTGATGAGCCGGATCTGGTGATGTAGGAGCCACATGCGATGGACGGTGGAGATCCCCCAAGAGAGGACCCAAGAGCCACTTTTATCTGTAGAATTTGGCTCAATAAGTACTACTTATTTCTGAAATACGTCAAATATCGATTTGATAAGACGGATTTCCCATCAAGTATGATTTTTTCTCGAAATTAGGTGAGCTAAAAACTAAGTATTACGTCTAAGATTTTATTCTATCGTCAAAATAAAACACCTTGTATTTTAGAATAACCAATGTGAGACTAAGGTTGTCAATCGCTCGGTTAACTCTTAACAGTGTGATGGCCCTGAAGTCATATGTTACTCATTGAACGAAGAAAAGTTGTTGTTGCCTGTTTTTTAGTGCAATCACCTGTAGCATCAAACAAAAACGCCCACCAAACACCCACTATACTAGGTGCATATTAAGCCAAGGGTGGTGGGGGAGTTTAGGGCAACATGCTATATATTAAGCCTACACCTACTTCGCTTTACTTCACTAGATTAATACAAGCATTAACATTTTTAGGGAGTAGGCCACCTCATTGAAACGGAGAAGGGATTCTCTATTTCGGAACATGAATGCGTTTGTGCAGGGGTCATCGTGAGTTCGACTCGCGCTTTCCCCTTTCTATGTGGGTATTCCACCCATTTTCGAACGTGTAATATGGGAGGGGGGCTGAGGTTGAGAGGGAGTACTCATGTTTCGGTCTAAAGTCTTATGGGTAGGTAGTTAGGTCCTTAACCACTTGAACCACATTTCAAAAATAAAATAAAAAACATGAATTCCCTCCATGAATTAGCAGATGATAGTCATCCCATCTCATAACAAGATGGGCCATCCACTCGCCCACACGGTGGTGATGTGAGGAACACTTCAGCTTGTGAGCAGGAATCAATATTGTTATCCTCTGATAGATGATTGAAGTATCATACCTTATGAGAGTAAGAACAAGAAATCATCTGTTTAAATTGTAGTGAATGTGGTCAAATAATATAGTAAAAATATGATATAATGACAGGGCGGTAAGCAGGCAAATTTGTTCCAGTTAGAGCAATGAGGAATATTATGGCTCTGGACCACCGTATTTAATTTGTGTTTTCTTTTGACAAAGCATTTTAATTTGTCATATTTGTTAAAAATTATTTGATTAGATGGATTTTATATATAATTAATTTGTTAGTTGTGAAAAAAAAACTGTTAAACTTGCCAAAATGACTGGACATTCCCAATGACGTACTGTGAGAAAAGGAAAAAAAACCCCACAAATTAATGGTTAAAAGAAAAAAATCCAAGGACAAAATCTGAACGCTCCAAACCACTGATCAGGACCAACTTATGTGGAAGGAAGCAGATATCTTTATAAAGAAACGCAACGCAAGCAAGAACACCATCTATCCCACGTACATACATAATAAACAACACAAAGTATATATGTAGAAACCAATTAAAGGACAGAGACACTCACAGCGGCGCCGGCAGATGCAGCAGCTCCATCCACGGCCGCCTCAGCCAGAGGGGTCTTTGAGCTCCCAGAGATCGAGCAACTGTCGAGGATCGGCCACCGGGGGCTACAAGGACCGTAACGGCAGTCTGCGTCCCACACGGCCGTCGGCACGATCGGCGGCGGCCTCCTGATATCTTCGGAGACTACCTCCCCGTCCCTGCAGGCGTCGCCCAACAGCCAACCGACCCCGCCTCCCCGGCGCTCCAAGAACTGGAACTCCGGCACCAAGCCCGGGCCAGGGCCGCCTCCCTCGTGCGGGCACGCCGCGCCTGCCGCCTCCTGGTTAAGGTCGGGGGGGTGGCTGTTGTGGCGGCAGCAGAAGAAGCCGCCGCCGCCACACACGTCGCATTGCTCCAGCCACGCCATGGCCAGCTCTGCCGCCCCTCGATGTGGTCTCCACAACTACTTGGAACGGCGAACAAGACGGCCGGACCAGCTAGTGGAGGTAGAGAACCAATTAGAAAGGATCAACGGTGGTGGGGTTGGAGAGTTGGATGCTGGCTTCCCCCTCTGTGAGAGGGGAAGAAGGGCCAATGGGAATGGAGCAACAGATATGAGCGATCAACCTTCTCCAACGTGGAGGGTTCTACGCCACCACTTAGCAATTCGTCTCCTTCCCAAGGCTACAATGACATCTCTCGTTAAAGTCCGGGTCCATGTAGGAATCCTTGTTCTTGGGGTGGACAGCGACGTGGGGAATGGACACTGGCGTAGCTGGAAGCTTAACAATATTTTTTCCATTGACAGAATCATGAGGTTGATATTTGTTGCACTAGTCGCATTGTAATTGATGTGAACTTAATTAGTCATGCCTTCCATGGCCAAGAGGGAGGGCAAATAAAGACCACAACCCCTCCAAAGCCTACAAAGTTTTGAAATTGTTTCCGGGTTGCTGCATTAGATAAGTCTATCAATAATAACTTAGATATTATTATTTAAAGTTGTTGGGTCGGAGATTCGTTCCGATCAGAATCAGACGGCAGAGACTCCTCCAAATCTCAGAGGGCTTCCCACGTCCCTAGAAAACAATCAGCAGGTCTGAGGAGACCCAAGGAACCCCCTCCGATGACTAAGTCAGAATATGCAAGAGTAGAGAGACATTGAACAAAAGTACGTGTTGCCGAACATACCTCTTGAGGTTACCAGGGGGTTCCTTTTATAAGGATAGACCTGAGGCGATAGTTGAGTCCGATTGGAGAATGTACAGAGGAAGCCCAATTCGATCCCCAGGCGGGATGGGATTATGGCTTCCCTTATCTGGCGCTGGTTTCCATTATCCGCAGATCGAAGGTAGATTCAGAAGGGGACTTCTTTAGGCAGGTATGGACGCTAGGATCCGTTTCGGATTCAAAAGTCTCCCGCGGGAGCTGAGTTATAAGGGCCCGTTGGCTGAAAGGCCCAGGGGGGGCCCCGGCAAGAGGCCAGGGAGCCTCCTAACAGGCCGGCCCACGCAGCAAATGGGCTAGGCTAAACTGGGCCCTCTCACTAGTCCCCATGCTCCGAAGGGTAGGGCGCAACCTTCGGAGTAGCTGAACGGAAGTGGGCCGGCATTATTAAATGCAAGCAGAAAACGTCCCGCCTCTTCGCTTTAGGGCAGAAGGCCATGATTTAAACGGTACACGTGTCGCACCTGTTCGAGGGCGTTGGCTCGGCAGTCGCGCCTACCCGAGGTGGATGTCTTTTTGCCTACCAAGAGAGGCGAAGCGTCCCGCCAAACGGACGCTTCCAACAGGAATCGTAGGGAGATAAAAACCCCCCAAATCGAGGGCAGAAGGCCATCTCGAACAGAGCCTTCTACCTGAATCTCTTGCTTCCATCTTCTTCTTCCTCCAGCCCCACCAAGCCATCTATTCTTCCGTTCCTTGTACACGTTTTCCAGGTCTGCTCCGTCGCTTCTCCAATTCCCGTTCGACAGGAAATCGTCTGCACGTTGTAGCGTTCATTGCGGCGAACGACAGAGGCTTCGTAGGCTGTGACGAACGAGGAACATGAGGATATCCACAACGAGGAGGATCGCGAGGACTCCGCTAGAGGTCGGGCGTTTGCACAGCTTGCGGTGTCACACCGACGGAACCGAACGGTCGTGGATTCGAATCTGCGCACGGTAAGAATCGATTATTTGATAATCCGGTTTTAGTATTTTTGAAATTGGAAACAGATCGTTGATTTATTTTATATTCCTCTGCGTGAGCGATCCAGAGAAACACGAGAATCCAACAGTGGTATCAAAGCCAAGTTCCACTGTTTCTCATCCCATTTCAGTCTCCGAATTAATTTTCTATGAATTATTCCATGCATCGTTTTAATTTTTATGCATGGCTAATGATCATGAGATGATTGCTGCGATTCGATCGCTTATTTTTGTACAAAAATTAAATTTATTTTGGGATTTTTCAGAGTTCTTCATGTGATGAAGAACAGGGTTAATGGCGGACTCATTCGGGCTTCCCAAGCGTTGGGATGGAGGACCGGGACCCCGGATCCTTTGGGGATAGTCACCCTCTGTTCACTGGGCTTCTAGCCGGCGCAGGATGGAACATTGGAGATGACCGGAGGGAGCCCCTTCTTCTTTATCCCACGATTTTGAAAAGAAAAACCAGAAAAATATCAGATTTTTTAGGGGAGAAAAAGGGGCTGGGTTGGTGTTTAAAAGGGCACACCGGTGGCCCTGTTGGTGCCAGTGGGGTCGCCAGCGCTAGGGCGATGCCGGCGGGGCCAGTGGGGCAGGGTGCCAGCTGTCGGGTGGCCATGTAAAACCCCAAAATCCACCGCCGGCCACGAACTTGCAACGTGCAGAATTAGGGTTTCTAAGGGGGCGTTGGGCTGGGGAAGGGGCCGGGCGAGCCAGCGCCCACGGCCGGTCCCGTTGGACCGGGCCGACCCAGGCTGGACCGGACCTGGACCAGGGTCAACAAGGGCCGGGCTACACCCTGGCTCAGCAGGGGCTGAGCCATGGCTCGACCATGGGCTCAACCCTTTAAACCCCTTAATTCAAATTAAACCCCATCCCCATTATATTTACTTGAATTGGATTTTAATTTGAAAATTAAAAATATTTTGGAAATTAAAATCATTGTTTAATTTTATTTAATTGGGCTATTAATGATTATGGAATCATTTAAATTAGCAAATTGTTGTTGATTGATTAAAGTTAGTTATTAATTTAAATGTTAAATTAATAATTAATTTTAATAGACTAATTTAAGTGTTAAATTAGTAGCTATTAGTTAGTTTGAGTTAATTGTCAATTTAAGTGTTAAATTGATAATTAATTTTAAATAACTAATCTAATTGTTTAATTAGTAGTATTAATTAATGTTAATTATTACTTTAAGAGTTAAATTAATGATTAACATTAATTAACTAATCTAAAAGTTATATTGGTAGTTAACATTTAATTGATGTTAATTATTAATTTAAGAGTTAAATTAATGATTAAGATTAATTAACTAGTCTAAGAATTAGATTAGTAATTAATAACTAATTAGAGTTTATTATTAATTTAAGTGTTAAATTAATGATTAATTTTAATTTACTGATCTTAGAGTTAGATTAGTAATTAATTATTAATAGTATAATTATTATATTATTAATATTGTTTAATCTAAATGTTAGATTGTTTTAATTTTAGAAATGTTCTAAATTGCATTGAATAATATGGAATTATTAATTTGGAGTGTGTGCACATGTGATGTGTATTTTATATTCTTTTAAATATGATTTAATTGTATGTTAAGTTAATTAAAAGAGTTTTCGAAATTCAAAAGCTAATTTTGATTGGAACCTAGTTTTTGAAAGTTAAAAATTATTTAATTTTTGAAACTCTTTTGTTTTAACCATGTGATGAGCGTATCATGTGTGGGATGTTTAAAACACATCGTGGTCATGGATATACATTTTTAAATTATTCATGTGATGAATGTCTTGTGTGGATCGTAGATGAATGATGGATATTTATTAATTGTTAATAAATAGAGGTTTGCATACCTCTTCCTCTCACATACTCTTCTGTAATTCTACCTCCCTCTCTCTTGTACTCGCCATAAGGCCTTATTATATTTTACATGTAAATTTGGAATTTAATTATAATATGATTGAGGCAACGGAGGAAAGAGTGAGGACAATCCAAAGGTGCAACCAGGAGGCGAAAAGATGCAGATCCTTTGCCTATGTGTTTGCAGAATGATCTAATGTAATAGTTATGTTAGATTTTGTGTGTGTTTGACTGTTGGCTCCAGTCAAACCCACTGTGCTATTCATGACCACACTTGACGTGTATAAGATGCATTATTTTAATTTTGATTATGAATCAAAGCAAGTATAGTATTAATTAAATATATACGATATATTTATATACTATCACCTAGGAGAGACCAAGATAAAAGTTATCTAAATACCCTCGTCTAAATTATAAGCTATAACGTGAGTAGTTAAGAACTTACTGCGTGGTCCACCATTGTTATCGTCATAGGATTCGAATCACTTTAGGCAGGTTTGTTGTGCTACCACAAGACATGTTTAATTATGAGGAGAGACTGTAGCTATGGCATTAGATGCCTATATGATCGGAGTAGAGGAACCATGTAGCTTTATTATGCTATCCACAAGGGCTGCATGCAAATCTATGCTCGTCACGTAACGATGGTTAGCTTAGATCAGAATTAGTGGCTTGTTGTGCTATCCACAAGGCCATTAAATCTCTGGGGATCAAGGCTATGATCGGATATTACAAGGAGTTGCAAGTCTCATAAGATGGGTGCTCTTTGATTGTTTTATAGCTTTCTTGTGCTATCCACAGATTGTACTGCAAGTCATTGAGATTCTGATCCCCACTAGGAGACTGTCGACGTCTCCTGTTCTATATAGCTGAGGGTTATACAGTCCGTCGAAAATTAGTGAGAGTTAAAACTTGAATAAAAGATCATATCTTGTTTTATATTTAATAACTGAACATCTGCTAAAATAGATTTTATCTCCTATAGGGAAATATGTCGTCGAATAACCCACTCCGTGGCATACTTGATGCCAATCTTTTGACTAGTCTGAACAACTCTGACTCGCTCAGAAACCTGAAGAATGTCTTTAGATCTGAGTACATTGCCTACTTCCTTGGAACTGATCCTCCTGCTGAACCAGCATTGGATACCCTTAAGGCAGAGATGATAGCTAATGATAAAAGGAATAAGGACAATATTAAATGAGTAGTGAAAGGTGGCTGCTTTTATTGTAAAGCAAAATGGTCACTGGAAGAGGAACTGCAAGGAGTTCCTCAACGATAAAGCTTATAGAAACCTGAAGCTAGCAAAAGCTTCATATATCTATATGATAGATATCAACTTGTCAGTTAGAGATTCCACATCTTGGGTATTGGATACTGGATGTACTTCTCATATCTACTATGATATGCAGATGTTGACAAGTAAGAGTAAGCTGAGAAAAGGCAAGGTGGAACTGAGGCTAAGAAACAACACAAAGTTGCGGCGATTGCTGTAGGGACAACAAACCTCAGGCTTCTATCGGAGACGTCTTATCATAGAAGATTGTTATTATGTTCCTAGTATAATAAAGAATATCATATCAGTATCTTATTTGAACAAGATAGAACATAAGTTGTCTTTTGAGAATAGAAGCTGTTTGATTTATTATGGTAATAAATCAATAGCTTCGACATATTTAGTCAATGGTCTATATCTATTAGATGTTTTTTATTACAATCTTCATACTGATAATGTTCTGAAGAAGAGCAAGAATTGTGTGAACCAAGCGTACATGTGAAATTGTAGACTTAGACATATTGGTGAAAGCAGGTTGCAAAAGTTGTACAAACATGGATATTTGAATGCATTCGATTATGAATCGTTTGTGACATGTGAGTGCTGCCTTATGGGAAAGATGGCAAAATCTCCATTTACTGGACATGGAGAACGTGCCAAGGACATTCTGGGATTAATACATTAAGATGTATGTGGTCTCATGTCCACCCAAGCCAAAGGTGGCTTCTCGTACTTCATCACGTTCACCGACGACTTCTCAAGATTCGTCTATGTGTACTTAATGAAGTACAAGTCGGAAGCATTTGAGAAGTTCAAGGAGTTCAAGAATGAGGTAGAGAAACAATTAGAAAAGAGTATTAAAGCTCTTCGATCAGATTGGAGAGGAGAATACTTGAGTATTAATTTCACACAATTCTTAAAGGATAATGGTATCATTTCTCAGCTGATCCCTCCATATACACTACAGATGAATGGCGTATCAAAAAGGAGGAATCGCACCTTGTTGGACATAGTGCGATCCATGATGAACTTTTCGGAATTACCAGTGTCCCTCTGGGGATATGCTCTAGAGTCAACATCATACCTTCTGAACAGAGTACCCAGCAAGTCTGTGACCTCTACTCCATATGAGATATGGAAAGACAGGAAACCAGAATTTAAACATGTTAAAGTCTGGGGTTGTCTTGCTCATGTAAAGAGGCATGATCCAGACAAGCTGGAATCATGAACTGATAAATGTAGGTTTGTGGGATATCCAAAGGAAACCTTTGGATACTACTTTTACTATCTTGGTGAACAAAATGTGTTTGTCGCCAGGAAAGCTGTCTTCTTAGAAGAGCAATACCTTCTCCAGGAGGACAGTGGGAGTAAAATAGTATTTGAAGAGGTTCCAGATCCCCAAACAGTTTCAATATCATCGGATGAGATATCAGTTATTGAATCTGTTTAGGTACACATAGATGAGCCTCATAGATCTGGTAGAGTACCTAGACTACCTGAACGATATATAGGACATATCACTGAAGGAGAGTCTAAGGTAGAATATAATGAAGATGATGATCTTAAAACCTACCTGGAGGCCATAGAAGGCCCAAAAGCCAGAAAATCGCGAGAAGCCATGAACTCAGAAATCCAGTCCATGTATACCAACCAAGTGTGGAACTTGGAGGACTTGCCCGAGGGTATTTTAGCCATTGGTTGCAAGTGGATTTTTAAGAGAAAGATCGGTGCTAATGGGTGGATCGACACTTATAAGGCAATGTTTGTGGCAAAGGGATATCGTCAAAGGCAAGGAATTGACTATGACGAGACTTTCTAACCAGTTTTTATGATAAAGTTGATCAGAGTTCTACTTGCCATAGCTGCACACTTTGATTACGAGATCTGGCAGATGAATGTGAAGACTGCCTTCCTCAACGGTAACCTTGAGGAAGAGGTGTATATGATACAACCTGAAAAATTCAGATCCAAACAGTTTTCAAATAGAGTGTGCAAGCTTCTGATATCCATTTATGGACTGAAGCAGGCTTTTCGGAACTGGAACATAAGATTTAACGAAGCTGTCAAGTCTTATGACTTCATTAAGAATGAAGATGAGCCTTATGTGTACAAGAAGACCAGTGGGAGTGCAGTCACTTTCTTAATTCTTTACGTAGACGACATATTAACTATGGGTTTTTTATAAAAAAATGTGCGATTAATATAAAATATAGCGAACGGGTTGAGCAGGCCAGGCTGCTGCTCAACCCTAGCCGCCCCCTCCTCTCTCCCTCTCTCTCTCTCTAGCGCCCCTGCTCTCTCTCCTCTCTAGAGACTGCTTCATCGTCTTCTCCGACTCCCATCCGACGGGAATTCGACCGCACGTTGCGGCGGTCATTGAGGTGAACGGTGAATCGCTCGTGGGCTGTGAGGAACGAGGAACGAGAAAAAATCCACCACGAGGAGGATCGCGTGGACTTCGCTAGAGGCCAGGCGTTTGCGCGGCTGGCGGTGTCACACCGATGGAACCGTTCGGACGTGGATTCAAATCAGCGCGAGGTAATAAACAATAATACGATTATCCGATTTTAGTTTAATCGAAACAGACTGAGATCTCAGCAATTAATTTTTCCACTGCGTTTGCGATCCCGAGAAACTAGAGAAGCTAACAGTGGTATCGGAGTCAGGTTCTACTGTTTCTTATATGTTTCGCACTCCGAATTAATTTTTCCTTGAAATATTCCATACATTTAATCTGACTACACTGGTAGAACTGTGTTTTTGTGATAAACATATAAAATTATAGTAATTTTAATTATGCAAAATCTTCTTTTTTTCTGAGGTTTTTTTTGTATTCTTCGTGGGACGAAGAACGATGGGCGTTTTGATTTTGTTCGGGATTCCCCAAGCGTTGGGAAGGGTTGGCCGGCACCCTAGATTTTCAAGGAAGGATCGCCGGTCCTTCCTGGACTCATGGCTGGGGCCAGAGAGATCATTGTAGGGGGCTCTCTTCATCTTCTCTTTGGTTTTGGGAAAACCAAAAAATAGGGCTTGGAAGAGGAAAGAAAAAGGGAAACAAAGTGGTCGGCCGATTGGGAGTTGGGCACCGCCGGCGAGCCCACCGGTGCTGGGGCCATCACCGGTGGAGTCGGGCGGCGCCGGCGTGGCCGGTTCGGCCGCTGCCTACAACCCTAAACCCCGCCGCCATGTCCACTTGCAGAAGCTAGGGCTCGATTGGGAGAGGGGGGACTTGTCGGGCCTTCGTGCCCTTTTACTGGACTCGATAGGCCTGACCCGCTAGATCTTGGCCCGGACCAGCAGGTCCGAGCCAGGTCCAACAGGGTTCGGACCAGGCCTCCCTTCAATAGGGGCCTGGGTCCGAACCAGGGTCCAGATTGGATTGGACGATTGCTACCTTTCCCCCCAAAAATTAAACCCATTACCCAATTAAAATATAATTAGATTTTAAATTTAAAATTCCAAAGTTTTTTGAAAATTAATTTTTTATCTAATATTATTGAATTGGGTTGATTAATGATTTTGAATCATTTTAATTAATAATTAGTTGTTTCTGAATTATAGTTAATTATTAGTTTAAGTGTTAAATTAATAATTAACCTAAATTTAACTAATTTAAAAGTTAAATTAGTGGTTAATAATTATTAGTCTAAATGTTAGATTATTGATTATTAATTCATCTAATTGTTAATTTATTAGAGGTATTTTTTCACTTAAATTAATAACTAATTAATTTTAATTGACTAATTTAAGTGTTAAATTAGTAGTTATTATTTAATTAGAGGTCATTGTTAATTTAAGTGTTAAATTAATAATTAATTTTAATTCACTAATCTAAAAGTTAGAATTAGAAGTTATTAATTAATTAGTGTTAATTATTGGTTTAAGAGTTAAATTAATAATTAACATTAATTGACTAATCTAAGTATTAGGTTAGTAGTTAATAATTAATTAGAGTGATTATTAATTTAAGAGTTAAATTAGTAATTAACTTTAATGGACTAATCTAAAGAGTTAGATCAGTAATTAATTATTAATAGTCCAATTGTTAGATTATTAATATTGGTTAATCTAAATGTTAGATTATTTTTATTTATTAGAAATGTGCTAATGGTATGGAATAATCTGGAAATTATTAATTTGGAGTGTGTGCACATGTAAAGTGTGTTTTATATGTTTTTAAATTTGATTTAATTACATGTTAAGATAATAAAGTGAGTTTTCAAAATTCAAATGTCAATTTTGATTGGAACCCAGCTTTTTAAAAGTCAAAATTATTTATTTTGAAAACTACTTTATTTTAGCCATGTGATACGCTTATCATGTGTGGATTGATATAAAACACACCGTGGTCATGGATATGCACATTTTTAAATTATTCATGTGATGAATGATCTATGTGGATTATGGATGTATATTTGTAAGTTTATTAAATATTAATAAATAGATGCTTGTATACCTCTTCTTCTCTTATACTCTGATGTAATTCTATCTCCCTCTTTCTTGTACTCGCCATAAAGCCTTCTTCAAATTTACATGTAGATTTAGAATTAATTGTAATATGATCAAGGCAACTGAGGAAGGAGCAAGGACGATCCACAGTTACAACTAAGAAGGCGATTCGATAGAGATCATTTTTCTATGAGTTTGTAGAATTATCTAATATAATTGTTATGTTAGATTGTGTGTGCGTTTGACTGTTGGCTCCAGTCAAACCCACTGTGCTAATCCATGAGCACACTTGACATGCATGTGATACAATGGTTTTATTTTTTATTATGAATCAAAGCAGGTATAGTAAGTAGTAAATATATACGATATATTTATATACTATCACCTAGGTGAGACCAAGCTAAAAGTTATCTAAAAACTCTCGCTAAATTCTAAGCCGTTACGTAGGTAGTTAAGAACTTACCACGTGGTCCTCCATCGTTATAGTCATAGGATTTGAATTACTTTAGGTAGGTTTGTTGTGCTATCCATAAGGCCTGTTTAATTGTAAGGAGAGACTATGGCTCTGGCATAAGATACTTATAGATCGGCGTAGAGGAACCATGTAGCCTTGTTGTGCTATTCACAAGGGTTGCATCGTCACGTAACGATGGTAAAACTTAGATCAGAATTAATGGTTTGTTGTGCTATCCACAAAGCCACTAAATCTCTGGAGACCGAAGATATGATCGGATATTGCAAGGAATTGCAAGTCCCATGAGATGGGTGCTCTTTGATTGCATTACAGTTTGTTGTGCTATCCACAAGACTGTACTGCAAGTCATTGAGATTCTAATCCCTACTAGGAGACTGTTGGCGTCTCCCATTCTATTTAAATGAAGGTTATACAGTCCGTCGAAAATTAGTGAGAGTTAAAACTTGATTAAAAGACCATGTCTTGTTTAAATTTTAATAATTGAACATCTGTTAAATCGATTTTAATTTATCTCATGTAGGGAATTATGTCGTCGAATAACCCACTCCGTAGCATATTTGATACCAATCATTTGACTGGCCTGAACTACTTGGATTGGCTTAGAAACCTGAAGAATGTCTTTAGATCTGAGCACATTGCCTACATCCTTAGAGATGATCATCCTGTTGAACCGGCATTAGATGCCCCTGAGGCAGAAATGATCGTATATGATAAATGGAAGAAGGATAATAGCAAAGGAGTAGTAAAGGGTGACTGCTTCTACTATAAGCAGAATGGTCACTGGAAGAGGAAATGCAAGGAGTTCATCAATGATAAAGCTCATGGAAAAGCAAAGCTATCAGAAGCTTCAGATATCTATATGATAGATATCAACTTGTTAGTTAGAGATTCCACATCTGGGGTATTGGATACTAGATATGCTTCTTATATCTGCCATGATGTGTAAATGCTAACAAGCAAGCGCAAGCTGAGAAAAGGCGAGGTAGAACTGAGGCTAAGAAACGGTGCAAAAGTTACAGCAGTTGCTGTAGGGACAGCAAATCTCAGACTTCCATCGGGAGACGTCTTATCATTAGAAGATTGTTATTATGTTCCTCGCATAATAAAGAACATCATTTCTATATCTTGTTTGGACAAGATAGGATATAGATTTACTATTGAGAATAGAAGTTGTTCGATTTATTATGATAACAAATCAATAGTCTCGACATCTTTAGTCAACGGTCTATATCTTTTAGATGTTTCTTATTACAATCTTCACATTGATAATGCTCTTAAGAAGAGCAAGAATTATGTGAACTAAGCCTACATGTGACATTGTAGACTTGGACACATTGGTGAAAGCAGGCTGCAAAAGTTGCACAAACATGAATATTTAAATGCATTCGATTATGAATCGTTTGCGACATGTGAGTCCTGCCTTATGGAAAAAATGGCAAAATTTCCATTCACTGGACATAGAGAACGTGCCAAGGACGTTTTGGAACTAATACATTCAGATGTATATGGTCCAATGTCCACCCAAGCCAAAGGAGGCTTTTTGTACTTCATTACGTTCACCGACGACTTCTCAAGATTCGGCTATGTCTACTTAATGAAGTACAAGTCGGAAACTTTCGAGAAGTTCAAGGAGTTCAAGGATGAGATAGAGAAGTAGACAGGAAAGGGTATTAAAGCTCTTCGATCTGATCGGGGAGGAGAATACTTGAGTACTAATTTCACACAGTTCTTAAAGGATAATGGTATCCTTTCTCAACTGACCCCTCCATATACACCACAGATGGATGGTGTATCTGAAAAGAGGAATTGTACCTTGTTGGACATAGTTGAGTACTTGAGTACTTGAGTACTTGGTATTTAAGCTCTTCGATCTGATCGGGGAGGAGAATACTTGAGTACTAATTTCACACAGTTCTTAAAGGATAATGGTATCCTTTCTCAACTGACCCCTCCATATACACCACAGATGGATGGTGTATCTGAAAAGAGGAATCATACCTTGTTGGATATAGTGCGATCCATGATGAGCTTTTCGAGTTTACTAGTGTCCCTCTGAGGTATACTCTAGAGTCAGCAACATACCTACTGAACAACGTACCCAGCAAGTCTGTAACCTCTACTCCATATGAGATATGGAAAGGCAAAAAATCAGAATTTAAACATGTTAAAATATGGGGTTGTCCTGCGCATGTAAAGAGGCATGATCCAGACAAGCTGGAGTCACGAACTGATAAATGCAGCTTTGTAGGATATCCAAATGAAACCTTTGGATACTATTTTTACCATCCTGGTGAACAAAAGGTGTTTGTCTGCAGGAAACATGTCTTCCTGGAAGAGGAATACCTACTCCAGGAGGACAGCGGGAGTGAAATAGTACTAGAAGAAGTTTCATATCCCCAAACAACTGCAATATCATCGGATGAGATATCAGTTCATGAATCTGTTCAGGTACACACAAATGAGCCTCGTAGATCTGGTAGAGTACCTAAACTACCCAAACGATATGTGGGACATATCGCTGAAGGAGAGTCTAAGATAGAATATAATGAGGATGATGATCCTAAAACCTACCTGGAGGCTATAGAAGGCCCAAAAGCCATAAAATGGCGAGAAGCCATGAACTCATAAATCCAGTCCATGTACACTAACCAAGTGTGGAACTTGGAGGACTTGCCCGAGGGTATTGTACCTATTGGTTGCAAGTGGATCTTTAAGAGAAAGATCGGTGCTAATGGGTGGGTCGACACTTATAAGGCAAGGTTGGTGGCAAAGAGATATCGTCAAAGGCAAGGAATTGACTATGACGAGACTTTCTAACCAGTTTCTATGATAAAGTTGATCAGAGTTCTACTCGCCATAGCTGCACACTTTAATTACGAGATCTGGCAGATGGATGTAAAGACTGCCTTCCTCAACAGTAACCTTGAGGAAGAGGTGTATATGATACAACCTGAAAAATTTACATCCAAACAGTTTTCAAATAGAGTGTGCAGGCTTCTGATATCCATTTATGGACTGAAGCAGGCTTTTCGGAGCTGGAACCTAAGATTTGACGCGGCTGTCAAGTCTTATGACTTCATTAAAAATGAAGATAAGCCTTGTGTGTACAAGAAGACCAGTGAGAATGCAGTCACCTTCTTAGTTCTTTACGTAGATGACATACTACTCATTGGGAATGATGTAGCTATGATGTCATCGGTAAAGATCTGGCTTTCGAAAAACTTCTCCATGAAGGATTTGGGAGAAGCATCCGACGTATTGAGAATACAAATATATAGAGATAGATCAAAGAGAATGCTCGAAATGACCCAATCCATGTACATAGACACCATTGTCAAAAAGTTTGGCATAGAAAATTTTAAGAGAGGTCTCATACCGATGAGATATGAAATTTATCTCTCAAAGGAGCAGTCTCCTAAGACTCCTAATGAGAGGGCATTCATGGATAGAGTACCTTATGCTTCTGCCGTACGATCTATCATGTATGCCATGCTATGTACACAGTCTGATGTGGCATATGCTCTAAGTGTTACGAGTAGATTTCAGGCTGATCCAGGCGAAGAACACTAGAAGGCAGTGAAATGTATCCTTAAGTACTTGATAAGAACTAAGGATGTGTTTCTTGTCAATGGAGGAGGCAACTTGAAACTGTAAGGCTTTACTGACTCGAGTTTCCAAGTAGATCCAGATGATAGAAAGTCTACATCTGGATTTGTGCTTACTTTAAACGGAGGTGCGGTGTGCTTGAAGAGTTTCAAGCAGGAAACTACTGCAGATTCGACGACGGAAGCTGAGTACATTGTTGTAGCTGAAGCAGCCAAGGAAGCAGTGTGGTTGAAGAAGTTCATCACCGACCTCGGCGTAGTTCCTAGTATCTCTGAACCTGTTCCGCTATTGTATGACAACAATGGAGCTATTGCACAAGCAAAAGAGCCGCAGTCTCATCAAAAATCAAAGCATATTCTGAAGCGCTTTCATCTTATCAGAGAGATAATTTCTAGAGGAGATGTAGTGGTGGAAAGAATTCCATCAGCCGATAATGTAGCAGATCCACTGACAAAGCCTTTGTCTCAAATTGTATTTGAGCGTCACCTAGAGTTTATAGGTTTATTGCATAAAGGTGATTGGCTTTAGTACAAGTGGGAGATTGTTAGTCTTTGGTGGCCTACAAGCCAATCTGACTATGTAAATCTCGTTCGTTTATTAAATAAAGTGGCATTATTTCATTATGTATAATTCGTTTTAATTATCGTCTCATAATGAAGTCCGTGATATGTGCGATGGTGATCAGATTATGATAAAATCATACTAATGAGACTGATCACTTAAATACACATTCTTAATAGTTCCTAGTCGGAGGATATCCGAGAAGAACATCGGATATACAGTTAGACTAGTACAGATTACTCCTGCTTATACGATTAGGGTGACTGATCTCATAGTCATTATGTGGAGACACTAAGGCGAATCTGTAGGTGCTCATTAGAAAATGAGTTCACTGAACTGATCCGACTGAATCGCTGGATGGTATAGTACCTTACTGTCAACTAGCTTGACTCTATTGTTGTAGTTGTGTGGATGGTCCTCAGACTTGAGACACCAAGGACACCTTGTCGGTGGACTTCTGTACTTTGACATTGGTTTACGGATCTGTATTTACGGGATTCTAAACAGCCAAGGATCGAGTGCAACAGAATACCATCGAAAGAAATTGAGTGTCAATAAAGAATCATTCGCTCTCTGTACTTAGAGAGAGAATGCTCTAGGAAGGATGTGCGGGAGTCCCTGGCCAGGGCGGATGATGATATCGGGAAAGGAGTTTTTCGATATTATACGGCATCATCCGATCCAAGTGAGTCAACGATTAGGATTTGACGGCACACCATACTCTGAGTTGACTCGAGAGCATTGTACGAATGAAGAATTACATCTACGTGGTAATTGTCGACGAAAAGGTTCCAAAAGTGGGTTGCTTAACTCCCAATACATTTTGGGTTCACACGGTGTTGCTTGGCACCCAATGTGATTGGAGGCCTGATCAAATTTTATGTGCGACATTAATTCGGTCAATTAATTAATTAATAATTAATTCAGTCAGTGAGGAGTCACTAGGCTTATTGGGCCATTAACCAGACTGGTAATTGGGCCTAGAGGGTCATACGCAAATGATTCTCAAGACGATGGATTAAAAAGTGAATTTTATATTTAAATGGGGGTTTTTATGAAAAATCGTACAGTTAATATAAAATGTAGCGTACGGGCTAAGTAGGTCAGACTGCTTCTCAATCGTAGCTGCCCCCTCCTCTGTCCCTCTCTCTCTCTAGCGCCCCTGCTCTCTCTCCTCTCTAGAGACTGCATTGCTGTCTTCTTTGACTCCCATCCGACGAGAATTCGATCGCACATTGTGGCAATCGTTGTGGCGAACGGCAAATCGCACGTGGATTGCGAGGAATGAGGAACGAGAGAAAATCCACCGCGAGGAGGATCGCGTGGACTTCGCTAGAGGCCAGGCGTTGGTGCAGCTGGCGGTGTCACACCGACAGAACTGTTCGGATGCATATTCGAATCCGCGCGTGGTAATAAACGATAATCCGATTGTCCTGTTTTTGTTTAATCAAAACGGACTAGGATCGCAGTGATTAAGTTTTTATTTTTCCACTGCATTTACGATCCCGAGAAACCCGAGAACCTAACATTAAGTACCTTACCATCGGGCCCTCTGTGGACCCACCTTTGGTGCTGGTGCTTCCAAAAGATGTTGATGTGGTGGTGACCCTTCAGCAAGGGCCTTCCCTTGAGATTGATGATGTGGTGACGGGGTAGGATTGACGGCAGCAAACTTGAATGGCCTGGCGGTCCCCAGTAAGTATTTTCCGATGGTGATTTCTAGCTTTTCCACCTGTCTTTCTCTTTTTTTTTTTTTTTTTTTTTTTTTTTTTTTTTTTTTTTTTTTTTTTTTTTTTTTTTTTTTGTGCGGCTGACAGCAACCTTATCTGTGCTTCAGGGGTCGGTGCTCGCCCTCCTCAATCTGTGAGGTGGGACATTCCAGCTACAATTCCCCTTTAAGATTCCACGGGGGGTGCGGAAGTGATCGTGGCTAAACCCGGGAGGGTTCGGGAGTTCATCCACCCCGATGTGGAGAGGCGGACTGTGCAAAGTCCGACCCTTGTGTGTGCCCTCCATGCCCGGGGCCAGGTTACGAGCAAGTGTTGATACCGAGAGCCAACCCGGAAGAGCCCCGCTGGCAGTGGCGGGAGAGAAGGCAGGATGCAGCGGCCATCCTGGGAGCATCCCGAGTGATCCCCCAGGAGGAAGAGGGGTCGCTCGAGTCCTGCACCTGTGGAGCCGGAGGCGGATAGCTCAGAGGAGGCGGGTTCGCCCACCTCGTAGGATCTAGTGTCAACTTCTTCGACGGTGTCCAGCGGGGAGGAGGAGAGTGAAGAGGTAGGAGGCGAGGAGACAAAAGGTGAGGAAGGCACCGTGGTCGGTGAAGGCGCTGAAACGGAGGAGGAGGAGTAGGCCTCCCGTCGGGAGCAGCCGTACGTTCCCTTTTGTCGGAGGAGGAAACATCTTCATCGAGCCCCCTACTACTGAAGAGGATTCGCTGGGGCAGCTGGTTAATAGTGCATAAATTATATCACATCTCTGGTCTGTTTGGCCGTCGGGCAATTTTATTATGTAACCTTAGAGTGGGTCCTCGATTTATAGGGGTGACGGCCAACGAGAAGCCAGGGGCCAGAGCGATTGACTCCCCAGTCATGGGACCCAAAGGGATGGAAGCATCCAGCAAAGGACCGGGCACAATGGCGGCCAAGCCCCCAATCGTGGAGCTGGCAGCGGTCGAGGGGGGAATGAGCACTCCGGCGAGCCCCTGGGCGGCGAGGGAACCGCAGCTCGAGGAAGGGGTTGGTGGAGACACCCACCCTTCGGTTCCTCCTCCTATAATAGAGGGAAGAGGCATTCTTGCTGCCATGGTGGTTGAGGCCGAGGCTCGGGCCCTCCAATTCCATTTGGAGCGACTTCGATGCCTACGGGTTCCTACACGTGTCCTGCGGCCGGGTCCTCCTTCCAGCAAGAGGCCGAGGGTCTCCTCTGATCATCCTGCCACTCAGGGTGAAGCACCTGCGGGAGAGGTCCCGCCCCCATCTATTAAGGAAGGACCAGCTATGGAAGTGGAGCCAGAGGTCTGCCCAGAGCCCTCCCCTACTGCTCCACTAGCTGAGTATCCGTCTGGTGATGTACTGGCCGCCATGCTTTCCTCCCTCGCGACTTAGGTTAATCTCCATTTGGCGGCCCTGTGCTAGGCGACCGAGCCCAGGGATAGTACTGAGGGGTGCAATGCTACCCAGCCTTAATTGTAGCGCCCCCCTTTTTTTTCTGTCTTTTTTGGCTCGTTGGAGACTTTCTTTGTAACTTCTTCGTGTACTTGACTGGTCATCTGGTTCAATTAAGGAATATAAGGTCCTTTCTTGTACTTCCTCTGTTTTTTCAGTTAGCAGCTTTATTTTTTTCCTTTTTGACCGGTCAACAATGGTTAGGTGCTCGTACTTATTGCCGATCGATTACGAGCACGGAGTGTCTGGGCTTGAGTCTATAAAGAAGGGGGCATAGGAAAGGGCTGATCCGCAATTGTTCACGCACCCTTCCTTTTGTTGATTTTCTTACTTAGTTTGATCATAATGGCCTCCAATTATGCAAGTGGAGTGATCGCCGATCAGGCTGCCCTTAGGGCATCCATGATTACTGCTAGTGCTCTGGACAGGATCAAGGACCAATTCCAGAACCTGGCCAAGTTTGGTCTACGTCTGCCCTCGGCAAGAAACCGCATTTACTCGGGCAACCTTGGCTCCTTCATGGCCACTTAAGCCATGTTCGAGGTAGGGTTCCGACTGCTGACCTCCGCCTTCGTCATAGAACTGTTGCACTTTTTTTGTTGTAGTTCCTGCCCATATCTTACTGAACTCGTGGCGTTTGACCGTGGCCTTCAACGTCCTGGCACGGCTTCATGGTTATGTTGATGCCTTGGTTGATGTTTTCTAGTCATGTTGTCAATGTCCGTCGTTGCGCGATCCCTGGTGCGCGCGACTTTCTTTAGTTCCTCGGTCGCAGTGACCAAGGGCCCTTTGTTGTTTCCTCTGACTTTCCTCCATAGGGGTTGAGGGAAGCTTTCTTCTGGGTCGACTATCCGACTATCGGGGAACAGCCCTTTCCCATGGTCTGGCGGGATTTTACTATCGACCATGTTCCTAAAGGGTTCCGCCAAGGGTTTTTTGAAGATAACGCTCGGCTGGTGACAGATCTCTGGCAAGACGATCCTATCGAGATCAGCCTTCTTCTAATCGACGCCATTCTGTAGACGATAGGCCTTGCTCCAACATCGGGCCTTCATGTCAAGGTGCAACTTCCCATTAGAGGAAGGGGGCATCGCAATTGGCGAGGTGGTCGGCGTGGCCATTGAGTAGTTTGTTTTGAGAAAAAGCATTTGTAACCTTGTCTTGAATGAATGAATTTAGATTTCTCTTTTTGCATTGTTCCTACTATCTCCCCTTCTTCCCCCGACCACAGAGGCTAAACCAACGCTGGTTGCTTTAGGCTTGATCGTGGATTTGCTGGTGTTTGCATCTTGCGACCAAGTTTTATCCCATCATTGGGTGGGGAGCCCCTTACCTGGGGTGCGGACTGCCAGGGGGATCAGACGAGTTTAATCCCATCTTTGGATGAGGAGGTCCTTCCCAAGAGTGCGGACCCAAGGGGCATCGGACGAGTTTTATCCCATCTTTAGGTGGGGAGCCCCTTTCCTGGAGTGCAGACCACCAGGAGAATCGAACGAGTTTTATCCCATCTTTGGGCGGGTAGTCCCTTACCTGGGGTGCGGACCGCCAGGGGAATCGGACGAGTTTTATCCCATCTTTGGGTGAGGAGCTCCTTCCCTGAGGTACGGACCGCTAAGGCATTAGACGAGTTTTATCCCATCTTTGGGTGGGGAGCCCTTCCTTAGGGTGCGGATTACCAGGGGGATCGGACGATCTTTGCGAGCCCCTTTGCACGATTGACTAGTACCAGACAATTGAAAAAAAAAGACATGATTGCTTTAATTGATAATCAATATCGTCATTAACAAGACATATTTAATTGAAAAGAGGACACAAATGCTCTGCGTTCCATTTATTTTCGATCAACCGGTCGTCAAGGCAAGCAAGCCTATACACTCCATTCTTATAGCTTTTAGCAATTTTGTATAACCCCTCCTAGTTGGGCGCAAGCTTTCTTCCTGCTTCGAGCGGCCGGGATGCTTGCATACTCCGTAGGACCAAGTCTCTAGGATGGAAGATTCTCGGTCAAACTTTGGAGTTGTACCAGCATGCGACTGCTCACTGGTAGTTGATCGCATGTATCTGAGCCGCTTCCCTGGCCTCTTCAATCAGATCCAGGTTCTCCCTCAGCTTTTGATTGTTGCTCGCTTCCTCAAATCCTCCTGTCCTGACAGCTAGCAGGCCGATCTCCAAGGGGATGACAGCATTCGACCCATAGCCCAGATGGTATGGGTTCTCCCCTGTAGCTGGTCTAGTCATGGTTCGAAAAGACAACATAATTTTCAGGAGGGCCTCCAGCCAGTTTCTTCATTTTTGCAAATGGGTTGTAATGCCTTTCATGATGCTCCTATTTGCGTTTTCCACCAACCCATTGGCTTGTGGGTGCGCCACCGAGGAAAAACAGTGTTGTATGTTGAAGTCCTTGCAGTGGTCGGCGAACTAGAAGCTAGTGAACTACCGGCCGTTGTCAGTGATGAGCACCTTGGGGATGCCGAACCTAAAAACAACGTTATGCAAGAAAAACTTCCACATAGTGTCATTTCTAATGTTGGCCAAGGCCTCAGCCTCAGGCCATTTGGTGAAGTAGTTGATGGCGACCACCACAAATTGTTGTTATCCAGTAATATAGGGAAAAGGCCCCAAGATGTCAACCCCCCACATGGCGAATGGACAAGGCTCAACAATGTTTTGTAGCTCATTCTCTTGCAGTCTGGGGATCGAAGCACTGATTTGATAGCCCAGGCATCTCCTGGTGTAGTCCACGCAGTCGTGGGCAAGGGTCAGCCACCAATAGCCATGGCGAAGGAGCGTCCGAGCCAGGGCGCAGGGTTCAACATGACTGCCGCACATTCCCTCATGGATTTCCATGATGGCTTGGGATCCCTCCTCGGGTGCTAAGCATTAGAGGAGGGGACTAGTCAGTGACCTCTGATAGAGATCCCCGCCGATCAGTGTGAACTTGGGCTCCTGGTATCGAATCCTTCTTGCATCTGTTCGATTGGCAGGTAGCCGACCACTTTGTAGATAGTCAATGATAGGAGTCATCCATGCTTCCTTATGACCGATCTGGGAGACTTCCATTGGGTCGGCTGGACTGATGGCAGGCTTCAAAACATCCTCAACAAAGACCGACCGACCAATTGGTTGGGCCGAGGAGGCGAGCTTAGCTAACTCATTTGCCTTTCAATTCTGCTCCCTCGGGATGTGAAGGATCTCAAACCCTTCTAAAGAGGATATTAGTTGGAGGACCACATCCTTGTATTTTTTTCATAGAGGGTTCCTTTGCCTCATATTCCCTTTTGACTTGTTTCACCAAGAGCTGGGAGTTCCAACGTGCCTGAATTTGGGTTGCCCCCAACCGCTTGGCCACTCGAATCCAAAGATGAGGGCCTCATACTCTACCTTATTGTTGGTGGTTGGGAATTGGAATCTCAACGAGAATTGGAGGCTCTCCTCCTCCTAAGAACCGAGAGGTATTATAATGAGGCCAGCCCTGCAGCCTATAGCTCGGGCCGATCCATCTGTAAAGATCTGCCTGGTAGGTCCTTTACCCAGTCTGATCACCTGCTCTTCTATCGGGAGTGTACACTCGGCCACAAAGTTGACAAGGGCCTATGCCTTGATAGCCGTTCTCAATCGGTAGGTGACCTCGAACTTCGACAGCTCAATCGCCCACTTGATTATGCGGTCGGAAGCATTCGGTCACTGCAGCAGTTGTCGAAGGGGTCGATCGGTGACCACCTCAATCGGGTGAGCCTGGAAGTAAGGCCGTAGCTTCCTCGCCGCCATCACCAAGGTGGGGACAATTTTCTCCACCACCTAATATCGCGCCTCCGATCTTTGAGGAACCTTGCTAACATAGTAGATCGGCTTTTGCGTCCCTCCGTCGTCCCTCACAAGAATGGAGCTAATGGTGGAAGGGTTACTGATAAGTAAACCAGAAGTTGTTCACCTATGGCTGGCTTGGATAGCATCGGAGGTCTCCTGAGGTATTCTTTGAGTTCCTCAAATGCTTTCTGGCACTCCGGCGACCATGTAATATGGCCTTGCTTGTTTGGAGGGTTCTCTCGTACCCTCAACATCTTGAAGAAGGGGAAGCAGCACTCAACTGCTCTGGAGAGGAATCTGCTCAGCGCCTCCAGCCTTCCTGTGAGTCTCTGGACGTCGTTGAGGTGGGTCAGTGGGTCGTTGAGGTTAGCCTTAATTCCTCGTTGGGTTACCATAAACCCCATTTTCCCTGTCGTCACCCCGAAAGCGCACTTAGTGGGGTTCAGCTTCATGCTATACCTTCTCAACGTGTCGAAGGTCTCCATGAGGTCTTCTAGGTGGGCGGCGGCCTTAGTAGACTTTGTTAGCATGTCATCCACATATACCTCCATGTCGCATTCGATTAGCCGATTGAACATTTAATTCATTAGTCTCTCATATGTTGCACTTTGCATTCTTTAACCCGAAGGGCATCCGGGTATAACAGTATATTCCTACCTTCGCAACAAAGGCGGTGTGTTCTTTGTCAACCATATTCATTTGGATCTAGTGACAGCCACAGAAAGCGTCAAGGAAGCTCAGGCGCTCGTGACCGGCGGTGGCATCAATCAATTGGTCCACACTCGGCAGGGGGAAGCAGTCCTTTGGAGTAACTTTATTGAGGTCGGTGAAGTCCACACACATGCGCCACTTTCAGCTGGCCTTTTTTACGAGCACTACATTGGCGACCCACAAAGGGTATTGGGCGTGTCGGATCACACCTGTCTTCAGGAGCTGATTGACCTGCTCCTTAACTACTTCATGCCGATCAGGGGCTAGACGCCTCTTCCTCTGCTATACTAGAGGGTGGCTAGGGTCCAGATTGAAGGAGTGCACAGTGATCATCGAAGGAACCCCTGGCAGAGGGGTCCCCTCCCAGGAGAATACATCCAAGTTCCGAGACAAGAACTCTTGATATTCAAGCTTCTGATGCTCAGGCAATGAAGCCCCTACCTTCAGCTCTTGGTCGGCTGCCGGTCCCACCCTGACGGTAGACAACTCTACAGAGGGTTGTGCATTCCTTTCTAGGTCTTCTGCGACCTCTTTGATGATCATCACTGACTTCTTTAGCTGGGCATTGGTAGAAGCTAGGTACGTCTGCCTGGAAATGTTCTAGTTTCCTCGCTCCTCTCCGACCCCGTCAGGAGTCGAAAACTTGAGCTTCTGATGCAGGGATGATTGTACAACGAAGATCTTGCCCAGGGACTCCCTCCCTAGGATGCCGTTGTAAGCCGACAGTACATTGAACACCGTGAACTCAATCTCCCGGGTGAGGGACTTCGGCAATGTCCCCAAAGTCAAAGGAAGGGAAATGACGCCTTCGGCCATAACAAGTTGGCCATTGAAGCCATATATGGGCATTCGAACCCTCCTCAACCTTTTCATCTCCGGGTCAATTTGTTTAAAGCAATCAAGGAAGATTATGTCAAGAGAGCTTCCATTGTCAACGAATACTCCCTTTACCTTGAAGTTCGTGATCTTGGGCTCTATCACTAGTGCGTCATTAGGAGGTAACACTAGCTCTTTCAGGCGAGTCTTTGTGAATGTGATCGGCTCTTTGGTCAAGGGCCGATGGGATGTTGAGGCGACCTCCCTGGCAGCTCTTTGAGTCTCGGAGGTATAGCTTCGCCTCCTTTTGTTGTTATCTCCTCTGCTGGCCAATCCTGACGTGAATCACGCGCTTGGCCTGGGCTAGCAAAGCGCGTTCGGCAATGGGGGGAGATCGGTCACGTCGTCGCTGGTCGGGCTCTAGATTGGCGATGTACCTCTTCAGGTCTCCCCTCTTGATAAGGTTCTCGATCATCCTGTTGAGATTGTGGCGTTCTGAGGTGTAGTGCCCGTATTCATGGTGATAGGCACAGAACTTCCCAGACTTTTCTACTCCGAGTAGACACGCTAATTTTTGACCTTACACTGAGTAGATTTCATGTCATAATTATAATGTCTCGAAATGGTCTGATTTTTAATCATTAATTATTTTTTATTGATTTTTCTCAAATTTGTTGATTGACGTCGATCATGGCCAACGCTATTTAGATTTCTAGTCGAAATCAATTCAGACTTAAATTCCTTAATCGAGATAAATTTAACTAAATGACGTCGCCCATGGACGACGCCATTTAGGTTTCTTAATCCGTCTCAATTTTTTATTTAAATTCGAGTTAATTTCCTAATTATCTAAATGACGTCTTTCATGGATGATGCTATTTAAGTTTTCTAATTTTTTATGGTTTCCTTCCATATTTCCTTCTATTTCGCCCCCTCTAATTAGTCAAATGATGTCAGTGGTTAGCGACGCGATTTAGAGGATTTATGGTAAGTATGCTTTGGCCGAGATTATGCGGTTTCTATAGTTAGAAAGGCTTCTAACTCTTGGAGGCTTATCATGGTAATCCAGAAGCTGTGGGAGAGCCCTTTGAAGGCCAAACTACTATAAACAAGACTCTTATATATACATACCCAAGAGGTTGACAATTAAGAGAATTGGAGCTCCCATCAAGGTGAAAGAAGGCCTCTCTTGTGAAGAACATAGACAACACTTGAAGCTCTTCTTTCCTCTTCTTCCTTTGTCCTTTGGAGCTTTGAAGAACCAAGGCTATGGAGGGACCAACCAATCTCTTTCCCATCCCCCTTTCTTTCTAGTTTTCTAGTTTCCATGTAGTTTTCATCATAATTTTTTTTACTGTTGTGATTAGTTCTTTTTCATCTCATCACTCCATAATTCTCACACAAACAACTTGCATGTTAACATCCTATGAGTTAGGGGTTTAAAGACTAACTAAACAAGTGAGTTCATTGGTTTATTTGCATGCTTAATTTCCTTTTTAGAATAGATACTACACCATCACCATAGCTCTAATTCATCTTTTCCTTTTGCTTGTTTGATTGTTTTGAAGGTTTTGAAGATTTGAAGAAAAGAAGAAAACCAATACAAAAAGAGAGTAAAAAGAAAAAGAAACTCTTCTTCTTCGGCCGACCGAGGAGGAGGAAACAAAAGGATCCACAAAATCTCCCAGATTGACAAGGTAAGTAGCGATCAAACTCTTCTTTCGAGATTCTCAATCTCTGACGATCACACATCTTAATTGTTTATCATGTTAACATTAGAAATATAATGAAAGCATGACACTTTGAGCACTCACACCCCAGGGTCGGCTTAATCTTCCTAGGCCACCTAGAGGTAGCCTTCATCTTTGATCTCCCGGAGGATCCGATCGATTGACATGTTGAGGGGTGTGTAGTTTTCTTCTCTTTTGAAACAAGATTGCTCTCGTCGACCCTCTCGATGATTCGGACGCGGCCTGTTCAGGGGCTGGTCATCGGGGTTGCGGTCGAAGTGTTTGATTATTGGACATGTTTGATGGTTTGATTATTGGTTTTCTCCCCACGTGCACCTCGTGCACATCCCTAGTGGCAAAATTTTTCCCTCCCTTGATTGCTTGGAAAGTTGTGATTGTGATGAGCATGATTGCTTGATTTATTTAATTAATGTTTTGCATGATAACCTGCCAGTTTGTGTGAATATTCGCATGATATTTGATCTCTTTTATACCCTGTCTGCTTAAGAGAGGAGTTCCCCTACTGTTCTTCTATTTCACTGTATACGGTTCTTAAATCTCGTCGAGCCCAGACGACGCATTTTAAATGACATCGTCCATGCACGATGCCTTTTAGTCTGTCTGCCCTGCTGCCCGAGGCACTGTTGACAGGAGGCTTACTGTCTTGAATAGTGTCAACACCAGACGACGTGATTCAAGCAGGATTCCTTCTGGCCATCGGCCCTCGGATTCTTGTCCATATCTTCTACTATATTTGTTATTTACTGCATTAGAGGCCACCCCGGCCACAGGACATCCTCATCGGGAGTTCACTCCCTCTTTTTAGGAAACACTCTTCTCGGTACTCTCACCTCTCTGTGATTGGGGTTGGTCCCTCAGTTAGACTAGAGTGCTTTGTGTCGGGACCTCCATAAGTCCCCAAAAGCGAAGAATTCATCTTTGCTCATCGGGCTAGTTGTACCATTGAAGTACCATATAGTCATTGAGATCGTTGTAAGTGGAGCCATAGAGAATAACAGAGGAAATCAAACTGAAACTAGGATCCTACCATCTGAGAGAATCCGTATCTAAAATCCATTCAAATCCAACAAGAAACTTTCAAACAACGTAAACATCCACTTGTCTGATAATTCTTTCTGCAAAATTGTTTGAATCATTGATTGATTAGGCATCATGATGTTACATTCAAGTAGGATCATTGGCATGGTAGCCTACGAGTACGACAATTTATTTGAGTATGAGGGAGATGCTTATGCCCCTCAAAACTATGATCATTCTCATTCTGAAGACGAGGGAGATGCTCATGCCCCTCGAAATCCTAATCAATTCCAAGTGGGAGATGAGCGAGATGCTTATGCCCCTCAGGATCACGTTCGTTTTCCATATGATCAGTACAATCCCAATGCTGGTAATCATCCTCATGTGCATGTCGTAGGATCCGGTTCTAATCCCACTTTCGGAGAACCTCAAGATCAAGCTGAGCCCTCCCCCGCACCTTCCCCAGATATGGATACCGTTCTGGAAGCCCTTGCTACCTACATGGATCCTTAGTAGCTTGAGGCAATCCAGTCCATATTGAAAGGGAAGACCCCTCTAGGTTCCTCTGATCCGACCATCCCGGTTCCCTCGATCTTTCATCAAATCCCCACCCAGGCCATGGAAGGCCTTCGTATCTCTACTCCTCGACAAATGGGCCCTCAACAATGATAGAATTGGGTGGCTTCAAAGCCAATCATTGTACATTCTAGTTCGAAATATTAATAAAGGTAATCATTTCATTATATATAGTTCTCGCAACTTAACTATCATAATGAAGGTCCGTAGACAAATATATGGGATATTAAATTATGATGAGATCATGATAGTGAGATCAATATTATTAATCACTTGTCTTAAATAGTTTTTTATCATAGGATATTTGAATTGGACATTAAACATCTGATAAGATCGACACAGGTTATTTCTGCTGATGCAATGAAGGTGAATGATCTCACATTCACTCGTGTGGTGACACTAAGACAAACTTGTGGGTGCTCATTAGAGAATGAGTTCACTAAACAGATCCGAATAAGAATTCCTAGATGGTCATTATACCTAATAGTCAACCAGGGAATTCAATCGTTGCAGTAACGTAGTTGGTCCTTTGACTTGAGTCACTAATGATGCCTTGCTTATAGACCATTGTGACTTGATTCTCTGGCTCGTGGACTTTAACCATTGAGTCCACGATAGTCAGTCTCTCAAACACAGCAGAAAGCTTGTGAAGATAATTGAGTGAACAACAGGGGATCACTCACTCTTGGTATACCACTGGAGAGAGAATGTCCTATGGATGTGTACACAGAAATCCCTGGCCAGGGTCAACTGAAAGAGAAGTCTTTCTAGAAGTTAACTGAGTACTGGAATCCATCTAAATAATGCAATAAAGGGTTTGACTATGAAACCATACCTTTGCGTTATTGGGACATTAAATGAGTGAAGAATTTTATTTGTGCGGTATCAACAGACAGAAATGTTCAAATAAAGGGAACAATATCCCTTATATCTTTTAGGATCATGAGGTAGTGTTTGGTGCCGTTCATGGTCAGAAGGTCAAGTGGATTAATCATCGGATGATAAACCACTTATTTATTGAATTAATTATTTAACATATGATGTTTAAATAATAATTAGTAAATACTAAATTTTAGAATTAATTCTAAGTGTAGTGGGCCTAAAACCAAACTGATATATGGGCCTAGAGGGTTACACACATAAGAGTTCTCGTAAGATGGTGAAAAGCCACAGGATAAACATGAATATTTAAATGGAGAATTATCCAAGACCAAGCTCTTGGATAATCATGAGGATTAATCCTTGGCCTTATCTATAATTGTTATAAAAGGAGACTAAGGGGAGGGTGGTGGTGGTACATGTACACAACACCACTAGTTCTTGGAGTTTCTCTCTCCTCTCTTGAAGAAGATCCCTCTCTCTTCTCAACTGCATGGTGGATTTGAGATCAGGTTGAAGTACTCAAGCCGGGGAGGAAATCACGTCTGCGTTGTGAGCTCGTGTGGATACCTCTGGAGATCGTGCGCGTACGCACTTACCAAAACGGTTCAATCAATGGGAGATTCGAAACCTCGCAAAGGTGAAGAATGGCTCTTCCCGTTAATTTTAATTTGTTTGTTTTTCGATCCTAGCAACCCGATACTTGGAATCGTTTTATTTTTTTGCTGCATTTGATGTGTTGTATTGAATGGTGGGATGATCATGGACTCAGGTTAATCATGTGATGGTTATTGTGGTTGAATGTGATGCATATTTTATTTAGTCTTTTTCAATAGGACTTGCGTGTCCTCCTCTCTCTTAAACCAAATGTACATTCTGTCTCCCTTAAAGTTTGTACTCCCCTTGATAAGATCAAGGTTTCAAAAAGTTTATACTCCCCTTGATAAGATCAAGGTTTCAAAAAGTTTATACTCCCCTTGATAAGATCAAGGTTTCAAAATATTATTTAAATATACATTAATGGACATGCGAGTCCTATGTTCATATTTACATGTAATTTTTGAGGATTAAGTTATTGAAGATGTGATCTTTTGAAGACACCTCTAGAGGACGGACTTGCATCATATGGAACCTATATTGCTGGATTCACCATTGGATGTCATTATGGATCATAGTTTGGGTCTGATGATTCCATAATAGAATTAGTAGTTCATGATCATCCTAATTTATTTTTTGCATATATGTGATATTTGGGGAGTGTGCTATTAGATAGATATTTCATTAAAGTATATATGATACTTCAAATCGAAATATTATTAATAGCACTTATTTTATAAAAATAACTAAAATACCCTCCTTTTAAATTTAAATTGTAACGTGAGATATTTAGAATAATCCACGTAACCCACCATCATTATAGATCTTAGGTTAATTTTTATTTCAAATAGATTTGTTGTGCTACCATAAGGTCTATTTGATTTAGTAATTAATCATGATCTATAACATATGATGTTCTTCTAAATAGGTGGACAAATGGTGTAGTTTTGTTATACTACCACAATGATTGTGTCACGAATTCATGCTATCTTCGTAATAATCGATTAACTTAACTAAATTATTTGATTTGTTGTGCTACCATAAGATCAAACTGATTTAGGGGATATTGCAAATGTTGCGATTGCCAAGAGTTGGCTGCCTAAGGAACATGATGTGATTTGTTGTGCTACCACAAGATTACATGCATGATATCCAAAGGATTCTGATCCTCACTATGAGAGCACCGAAATCTCTCGTTCTCTACAATAGAGGGTCGTACATATCACCAAAAAATAGTGGGAGCAAAATCTAGATTAAAAGTCCAAAATCTAATTTAATTGCACTATCTGCTCATTATCGTAAACCTATGTCGTCACCTAATCTTCTTCATAGCATATTCGATGCTAACAAACTCACGGGACCGAATTGATATGAACGCGATACGCGTCGTTAAACGCTCACGATAATCAACTTCAAATATTACCGGACTCACAATTGATTTGCAAATACTAAATGATGAGAACCGAGTCGATCCACAGGGAGATAAAATTTTAACTTTGAAAATCTTGAATTTGTATTGAAAATTAGAAGATATGAAGTATTTGATTTCAAATAAAACTAGGAAATTTAGAATTAGGTGGCTAACAAAATATGTGAAATAAATTAGTTAAAAAGATCTAAATATCATTCATTAATTAAATGCCTAATCTAAGGAAAATCTAAGCTAAAACACCAATAATTCATAATCGAAAATTCAAGATAATCATTGTTAAACACCTAAAAGTACGATATGGAATTACAAACTTTTGAGTTTTAATATCTATAAGAAATAAATAAACCTAAACACTTATTGTCTAATAACTAAAACAAATTAATACTGCAGCTGAAGGGCCTTGGTGGCAGTAGGTTGAAGCGTGGAGGTATGCATGCATGTGGACGCTGGTGAATGGCTTCAGGCGCAGCGCATGGGAGCTTTTGCTGGTGGCTGAGGGATGCTAGAGCTGCTGGCTGGTGGAGGTGCAGCGCGTGGACAGTGCTGGCTGGTGCGTGGAGCTGCTGGCTGGGCTCCACTGCAGCGCGTGGACGTAAAGGCTTGCTGGTGTGCACTGGTGCTGCAGCTGGGGAGAGGGGCTACGCAGGGTGCGTGCTTCAGCTACAGGCACATCGGAGGACCAGCATGCATGCACGTTGGAGGCACATCGAGCTGTTGCTGGCAGCTGATAGATGCCCGTGGAATGCTTGCAGGCTTGCAGAGAGAAACCGAGGGAGGCGTAGAAGAGAGAAAAAGAAAGACAGAGCGAGAGAGAAGGAGAGGAAGAGAGATACGGAGGAGGAGAGAAGGAGAGAGTGCTGGGAGAGACCGAGAGAGAGAGGCGTGGGAGAGATAAGGGGATGTCAAGGAGAGGCTGAGAGGAGGAGGAGAAAACGGAGAGAGAGAAAAGGAGCTGTGGAAAAACGAGAGAGGGAGAAGGAGAGTGCGTAGGAGTGTTTGGGAAACTGGAGAAGGAGCCGACTGCGGGGGGGGGGGGGGGGGGGGGGGAACCGAGAGAGAGGAGGAGGAAATATATAGAGAGGAAGAGAGACGTGGGAAAGAGGGAGGAAGGTGTGCGGAGGGAAAGAGGGAGAGACAGAGAAAAGGAAACAGAGAGGAGAGAAGGAAACAGAGAGAATTGGGTTCGGGAAGGAAGGTTTTTTTTTAAAAAAAAGAAAGTGGGGGAAGGGAAGTTGGCTGGTCTTTCTTGGGTTCTTTGAATAAGAATTTGGGCAATATTAGGACATCAAATGACATTTTTACCTTTGCTTTAGTCGAATTTATTGAGATTCGAACCCTAGACCTCCCCCAAATTTTCGGAAACTCCACCAACTGCACTGCGTCATCTGCATGTCCTGTTCACATAGAATAAATATAAATTAGCATATTATCATTAAAAAATCATTATATTTATTTATTTCGTCTCGATTTTGTCGAAAAACCGCAAATGCGCTATACTCCATTAATCACATGAAATGACGATGTTTTTAAGTCAGAATTTGACGAAATTGGTACCGTTGGACTTGGTACGCAATTATCTATCATTTCATGCTATTTTACAGATAAAAACGTGAGTATGATGCATATGATTTCCCTTAAATGATCAATTTAACACTTTATCACACTCCCCAACTTACTCATTGCTAGTCCCGTAGCAATGCAAATAAGGAAAAGTTAGGATAGACAATGAATTAACTTGCTTCATTTGTAGTAGTTATCACAAACAATTGAAGTGGTAGCCGATTGGTTAAGCTAAAGTTTTCATATCCCACAATATTTTGATTCACGACAAGTGATTGTGCATGAAAATTGACACGCTTAGAACTCGTTTCCGACCTTTCTGGTATATTCTTGCCTTTACTACCATTTAGATAAGACTACTTGGGGGGGAGAAGAGAATAAAAGATTTCCCGATCAGTCAGCGAGGACCGTTTTTCAGTTCCCGTCCCAACTCAGCACTTTTCACGACTTGGTCATGTTTCTGGTACAATAGACTTTTTAGCGTGGCTTTTTCATTTCATTGTACTTTTGCTTTTGAGAGTGCGTACTTTTTGCCACTCTCTTTGAATTGCCTGAGGGGAGGTGCGTACTTTTTGCCACCTACCTTCCTTTAGCTCTTTTAACGCCTTCTATTGCCTTTAGTGTTTACAGCTGTCCATTTTAAATGACCGCCTCTTTTTAGAATGCTGAGTGGGACAGTCCCCTATTACGAATCCTACACATTCCTTTCGTTCAACCTAAAAAGAAAAATTAGAATAAGTAGTCTTATCTTTAAGGTTAATTCCGGTAATTCTATACTTTTAAGATCTTTCATTTATTCTAAGTTGCCGTGTGTGTGTGAAAATTAACCTGCCGTGGATTTGTGTGAAGTGGGATACTTAAACTTTGAAGGTTCTTTAACTAATGTGACTAACAAAAAACTGATTTGTTTAAGATTTACTTAATGAAACATGATTTTTATACAATTTTCATAGGATATGAAAAGAAGTTTTTTGAAAGAAATTGTAAAATTTTGACCATTTTTCAGTGAAAGATATCAGTTTTCTTCAAAAGATTTTTCAATAAATGCATATCAAATTGATTGTCCCACCCCCCAACTTGATTGACATTGTCCTCAATGGCATAAAAGATATGAAAAACATGTCAGTCAGAAGAAAATGGGAAGGAGAGAAACAACCTGTGATGAAGAGGATGCGACATACCCAGGGCGACTGCTGCTCAGGGACCTAAAAGGAAAAGAAATACAAAAACTGAAGTAAAATATTGGGTTGCCTCCCAACAAGCGCTAAGTTTATCGTCTTCAGCCAGACGGAAGTTCAGTTATTGTGGATCACTCAGTTCTATGGATTCAGGTGATGCATTTTGAAGATTTTAAATGAATGGTTTCAACCGTTGACCATTAACGGTGAAAGTGTTCCCACTCTTGGGATTCATAATTTTAATGGCTCCATGATCGAAGGCTTTAACGACCACGAAGGATCCATCTCATCTGGATTTCAGTTTTCCTGGAAATAAGCGGAGCCTAGAGTTAAATAACCAAACTTTCTGATTTGGAAGAAAGGATTTTCTCACAATATGTTTATCATGAAAAGTTTTAGTTTTGGCTTTATAAATCTTTGAATTTTCATAGGCCTTGTTGTGCAACTCTTCTAGCTCACTCAGTTGTAAGGTTCGGTGGGAACCAGCTTGGGCTAGGTCCATATTGACTTGTTTAATGGCCCAATAAGCCCTATGTTCCAATTCCACCGGAAGGTGGCACGCTTTTCCAAAAACCAAGCGATAAGGAGACATGCCAATAGGAGTTTTGTAAGCGGTCCGGTAGGCCCATAAGGCATCGTCCAATCTTTCAGACCAATCTTTTCTATTGGGCCTAACAGACTTTTGCAGAATATTCTTAATCTCTCTATTGGAAACTTCCACTTGACCATTGGTTTGGGGATGATAAGGGGTAGCTACTTTGTGATTAATCCCATATTTCTTAAGCAAAACTCGAAACTGGTAATTCGTGAAATGCGTTCCCCCATCACTTATGATAGCTTTAGGCCACCCGAACCGAGAAAAGATATTCTTCTGAACGAATTTAATGACCACTTTATGATCATTGGTTCGGGTGGCTACTGCTTCAATCCACTTAGAGACATAATCCACCGCTACCAGTATATATGTATATCCAAAAGAAGGTGGAAAAGGTCCTATAAAGTCAATTCCCCAAACATCAAAGAGTTCAACCACTAAGATTGGGTTGAGTGGCATCATATCCCTTTTTGCCATATTTCCTACAGCCTGACATTGGAGGCAGGTTTTGCTAAATTCATGAGCATCTTTGAAAAGTGTGGGCCAATAAAAACCACTTTGCAGAACCTTGGCTGCAGTTTTCTTTCCTGAGAAATGGCCCCCACAAGCCAGATTATGGCAGAAGTTGAGAACACTCTGTTGTTCTTCTTCAGGAACACATCGCCTAATGATTTGATCAGGACATAATTTGAATAATTCAGGATCCTCCCAGAAATAATACTTTTCCTAGGAAAAGAATTTGTCCTTCTCACTTTTAATCCATCCTTCCAGAAGCTGATTAGTCACCTTGTAATTGACAATATGAGCATACCAAGGTGCAACAGTGTGAGAAATGGTAGAAGATGCTCATCAGGAAAGGAATCAGTGATTGGTGTACTTTCGGAGATCAGAATTCGGGATAGGTGGTCAGCTACCACATTCTCAGAACCCTTCTTATCCTGAATTTCCAAATCAAATTCCTGAAGGAGTAAGATCCATCTAATAAGTCTAGGCTTTGCATCCTTCTTGGTCAACAGGTATTTCAGAGCTGAGTGATCAGAATAGATTATGACTTTTGCCCCTAAAAGATAAGATCTGAATTTTTCTACGGCAAAAACGACAGATTCCTTTTCTGTGGTGGTATAATTCATTTAAGCATCTGCAAGGGTGCGACTTGCATAATATATCACCACGGGACAATTGTTGATTCTTTGTCCCAATACTGCACCGATAGCATAATCAGAGGCATCGCACATGATTTCGAAGGGCAAAGACCAATCTGGAGATTGAAGAATCGGAGCTTTGGTCAAAGATTCCTTCAGAGAATTAAATGCCTTAATGCAAGATTCATCCATTTGGAATAGGACATCCTTAGCTAAGAGAAGAGTTAGAGGTCGGGCAATTTGAGAGAAATTGTGGATAAACCGGCGATAGAAACCGGCATGACCAAGGAATGAACGGATCTGTCTGACCGAGGTAGGAGGAGGAAGATTGGATATGAGATCGATCTTAGCTTTATCTACCTCTATCCCCCTTTCAGACACAATGTGGCCTAGAACAATGCCCTCTCGAACCATAAAGTGGCTCTTTTCCCAGCTAAGTATCAGATTGGTGTCAATGCATCTGGCTAGCACTTGTTTAAGATTTTCCAAGTAATTTTCAAAAGAATCCCCGAAGATTGAGAAATCATCCATGAAAATTTCGAGGAATTCTCCCACCATATCGGAGAATATAGCCATCATGCACCGTTGAAATGTGGCTGGTGCGTTGCATAATCCAAATGGCATTCTCCTAAAAGCAAACGTGCTATAAGGGCACGTGAAGGTGGTCTTTTCTTGATCTTCCGGGTAAATAGCCACTTGATTGTACCCAGAGTACCCATCTAAGAAGCAAAAGTACTTCTGGCCCGATAACTTTTCTAGAATCTGATCCATGAATGGGAGTGGAAAGTGATCCTTCTTAGTCACGAGATTCAGCTTTCGGTAATCAATGCACACTCTCCATCCTGTGGTGAGCCTAGTGGGTACCTCTTCTCCATGATCATTCTTAATAACCGTTAATTCAGATTTCTTGGGTACCACTTGAGTTGAGCTGACCCATTTACTGTCTGATATAGGGTAAATAATACCCGCATCCAACCATTTCACAACTTCCTTCTTCACCACTTCTTACATATTGGGATTAAGCCGCCTTTGCATTTCCTGACTGGGCTTAGAATTCTCTTCCATATAGATGTGATGCATGCAAATGGACGGGCTAATTCCCTTTAAATCGGCCACCGACCATCCAATGGCATCCTTGTGGTCTTTGAGGACCTCGGTTAATTGGGCCTCCTGCGGTGATGTGAGATTTGCCGCAATGATGACCGGGAGAGTTTGGTCCGGACCCAAAAAGATATACTTGAGAGACTCAGGTAATGGTTTGAGTTCAAGTTCAGGAGGGTCCTCTAAGGATGGAAAAGCGGGCTCAGATTGTAAGGCTGGTAAAGGTTCAACCTTGGGCCAAGATGTTAATGGGCCGGGAGAATCTTTTAAGGTAATGACTTCCTCCAAAAGGTCATGTGTGAACATCTCATTTTCTTCAACCAGATTATCCAACATATCAATAGTATGGCATTCTTTTTCATGATCTGGGTATTGAGAAGCTTTGAAGACATTAATCTTGACCTTTTGACCCCCGAATGAAATGTCCATTATGCCAGTTTCACAATTTATATTAGCTTTGGCAGTGGCTAAGAATGGACGACCTAAGATGATCGGGGTGTGAATGAGTTCCTCAAGTAATGCCATATCCAGAATAAGAAAATCCACGGGAAAATAGCAATCATGAACCTTCACAATAACATCCTTAATTAATCTCCGTAGAGTTTTCACAGACCTATCAGCCAACTGCAAGATGATGGGTGTGGGCTTTAATTTCCCAATATCAAATTTCTCATAAATGGCTGTTGGCAAGAAATTCACACTAGCACCTAAATCCAATAAAGCTCTATCAAATGTAACTCTAGCTAAGTCACATGAGATTAGAGGTGCTCCAGGATCCTTTAACTTCTTTGGTAAATCATTCATCACAATCGCACTAACATCTTCTGAAAGACGAACCTTTTCGGGTGCCATTCTAGATTCTCTTCGTAGAGTACATAATTCCTTGAGAAACTTAGCATAAGCTGGCACATGCTTGATGGCATCGAGGAGTGGAATATTAATTTGGACTTGTTTGAATAAATCTAACAACTCCTCATTATGGGCCAGTTTCTTCCTGGCATTGGGCTTAGCTAACAAGGCATTAGGAAATGGCACCCTAGGTTAATAAGAACTTGGGCCTTCATCTATCTTCCCTTTTCCTTTCAGTTCCTCCTCCAACTTCTCCATGATGGGTTCAGCCTCACTCTCACTTTCAATTTCATGAGGCCCATCAGTGGAACCCTTGGCTAACTCTCGATTTGTATGTGGGTTTTCTAAACTTTTTCCACTCCTAAGGGATGAAATGGCTTTAGCATTCTCAAATTGCGGTCCTTTAGGTTGTGGTAATGGGCCAGGCTGAGGTAAAAGACCTGATTGCTGTGGAAAATCCAGAGGTTGATTCCTTGGATTGGCAATGGGTTGACTAGGAAGTTGACCCACTTCTCTTCTCATTGTAGCCTCAGCTAGTTGGCCCATTTGACTTTCCAACTTAGCAATGGATTGTTGTTGGGTCAAAATCAGTTGTTGGAGTTGAGTGAATTTGTCATCAAAGTTGGGCTGAAGAGGTTGTTGGTAAGTGGGTGGAGGATGGTATTGGGTTGGTTGTCCAGATTGGAATGAGTGGTAGTGGGCCGGTTGACCTGATTGGAATGATTGATAATGGGCCGGTTGAGAAAATTGGACTTGAGATCCCCTAGCCTGAACATTTCCATAAACATTAGATTGTTGTTGAAATAGATTATGTGACTTTTGGGCTTGATGCAAGGGAGGATTGGACATTGGTAATGGGGCCTGCTGATTCTTCCAAGAGAAATTAGGGTGGTTTCTCCAGCCAGGATTGTAAGTATTTGAGAATGGATCATTTTTGGGCCTGGAGAATCCCTGGGCAGCTTGAACTTGTTCTTGAATGAATGGTGGAAGTTGGGCTACAGTTGGGCATTCATTCACTTGATGGGTTGGACTTGCGCATAAGGCACAAATATCATGATTAGTGGAAGATGGGCCTTCATATGGACTAGATTGTGTTGGATAAGTAGGCTCTTGTTTGTTTAAGGCCAAGAGTTGGTCTAGTTTCTGGGCCAAGATGTCTACCTTATCTAATTTATGATTAATCAAATTTATGTCCATTCTAGATTTGGGCTCTCCACGGACCTTAAGTTCATACATTCCAATCCGTTTAGATGGCCCAACAGACCTCTCATAAGATGATAATGAGGTATGATTGATGGAATTTTCACTTAACATCTCAAACAGATCATAAGCCTCATCTTCATTTTTCATCATAAATGCCCCTCCACATGAGGCATCCACCATCTGTCTAAACTGTTCAGACAATCCTTCATAGAATGCTTGGACAATTTGCCATTTTGAAAGCCCATTATGAGGGCATTTCCTAAGAAATTCTTTCAGTCTTTCCCAAGATTCATGGATCAATTCCCCGGGAGTTTGGGTAAAACTCGTGATGGCCCTTCTCATGGTATTGGTCCGTCCTATAGGATAAAACTTCTTGAGAAATTCTTTCTGCATTTCTTCCCATATCCTAATGGGCCTTCCTATAGTCTCCAACCAATATTTAGCCTTATCTTTTAATGAAAAGGGAAATAAGGTCAACTTAAGGCCATCATCAGTGAAATTCTGGATCTTCACCGTGGAACAGATTTCTAGAAATTCATCCAGACGCTTATAAGGATCTTCATTAGTATTCCCATAAAAGGATGGGAGCATCTGAATGGTGCTAGATTTAATTTCATATTGATTAGCTGAATTCTGAGGAAGATGAATACAGGATGAAGGTTGATATCGGTTTGGAATGAAATAGTCCTTCATTTGCTTTGGTGGGTCCTGAATATCAGCCATTTGATCTTGTGATGGATTTCTTTAATGTAGGATTCTTTCTATTTCAGCAAATGGTCCTAGAAGGTTAGGTTTTTGAGATCTCCTACCTTGCATACACTAGGACTGAGAGAGAGAGGATGGATTTGAATTTTGTTTTCTATTTCTTGTTTTTTTTTTAAATGCAAACAATTTTTTTGACAAACAAATTATCCTAATGATCTAATGTTAACCTAGACTCTCTATGTGAATTTTCTTACAAGGTGAATGGAGTCCACCTCAAGTCACAACCACAATCAATCAACGGCCAGGTAAGAGGTGGGGTAGTGGGAGGCTCCCCCTACTTTCGTAGGGACCTAATTAGAGAACCACTTTTCCGCTTAGGCGTTTGCCTTTTTAACCTCTAGCCTAGACACCGTTGCCAAAAATGGAGGCAACCTGAAATTTAAACCACTCACGGTGTAAACCCTAGATTCTCTTTCGACTTGTTTTTAATTGGATTAGGAAATGCCAATGTAAGGAAGGTGATTTGTGGGCTAAGGAAGGGTGATCAAATCCCTACCTTATGTGGTTAAAGTTGTTTCCCTTAAAGTCTTTTTGAATGCAATACAAGGCAATAAGCAAGTCAATGCAGGGTGTGTTGATGCAATCATGAATGACTTGCTAAACTTGAAACACGTACCTTTCCCCCGCAATCTTCAACAATTTATGGAAATAACTGTGCAAGGAAACTAGCTCATGCTTTCCTAGAATGATGAATGCCTAGCATGGAAGGTTTCTAATATGGAAATGAAGGTTTTTAAATTTGGATATTCTTCTTTTGATTTTTTTTTTTTTTAGTTAATGGAAACCTATCTAAATTAGAAACTACAAAAATTGAAACTAACTAAAGTAAGGAAATTGAAAGATAGAAAGTTGGAACACACTTACCATGATTTCGCTTTCCTTTTTTTTTTTTTCAATATACCTGCAAAAATAAGAAAAATAAGGTTAGCTAAAGATTTATTATACTAAATTCAAGATAATCAAAATTAAAAATCTAACTCCCCGGCAACGGTGCCAAAAATTGATATGACGCGATACGCGTCATTAAACGCTCACGATAATCAACTTCAAATATTACCGGACTCACAATTGATTTGCAAATACTAAATGGTGAGAACCGAATCGATCCACAGGGAGATAAAATTTTAACTTTGAAAATCTTGAATTTGTATTGAAAATTAGAAGATATGAAGTATTTGATTTCAAATAAAACTAGGAAATTTAGAATTAGGTGGCTAACAAAATATATGAAATAAATTAGTTAAAAAGATCTAAATATCATTCATTAATTAAATCCCTAATCTAAGGAAAATCTAAGCTAAAACACCAATAATTCATAATCGAAAATTCAAGATAATCATTGTTAAACACCTAAAAGTACGATATGGAATTACAAACTTTTGAGTTTTAATATCTATAAGAAATAAATAAACCTAAACACTTATTGTCTAATAACTAAAACAAATTAATACTGCAGCTGAAGGGCCTTGGTGGCAGTAGGTTGAAGCGTGGAGGTATGCATGCATGTGGACGCTGGTGACTGGCTTCAGGCGCAGCGCATGGGAGCTTTTGCTAGCGGCTAAAGGATGCTGGAGCTGCTGGCTGGTGGAGGTGCAGCGCGTGGACAGTGTTGGTTGGTGCATAGAGCTGCTGGCTGGGCTCCACCGCAGCGCGTGGACGTGAAGGCTTGCTGGTGTGCACTGGTGCTGCGGCTGGGGATAGGGGCTACGCAGGGTGCGTGCTTTAGCTACAGGCGCAGCGGAGGACCAGCATGCATGCACGTTGGAGGCACGTGGAACTGTTGCTGGCAGCTGGTAGATGCCCGTGGGATGCTTGCAGGCTTGCAGAGAGAAACCGAGGGAGGCGTGGAAGAGAGAAAAAGAAAGACATAGCGAGAGAGAAGGAGAGGAAGAGAGATACAGAGGAGGAGAGAAGGAGAGAGTGCTGGAAGAGACCGAGAGAGAGAGGCGTGGGAGAGAGAAGGGGATGGCAAGGAGAGGCTGAGAGGAGGAGGAGAAAACGGAGAGAGAGAAAAGGAGCTGTGGAAAAACGAGAGAGGGAGAAGGAGAGTGCGTGGGAGCGTTTGGGAAACTGGAGAAGGAGCCGGCTGCAGGGGGGGGGGGGGAAACCGAGAGAAAGAGAGAGAGACATAGAAAAGAAAACAGAGAGGAGAGAAGGAAACAGAGAGAATTGGGTTCGGGAAGGAAGGTTTTTTAAAAAAAAAAAGAAAGTGGGGGAAGGGAAGGTGGCTGGTCTTTCTTGGGTTCTTTGGGCAAGAATTTGGGCAATATTAGGACATAAAATGACATTTTTACCCCTGCTTTAGTCAAATTTATTGAGATTCGAACCCTAAACCTCCCCAAAATTTCCAGAAACTCCACCAACTGCACTGCGTCATCGGCATGTCCTATTCACATAGAATAAATATAAATTAGCATATTATCATTAAAAAATCATTATATTTATTTATTTCGTCTCGGTTTTGTCGAAAAACCGCAAATGCGCTATACTCCATTAATCACATGAAATGACGATGTTTTTAAGTCAGAATTTGGCGAAATTGGTACCGTTGGACTTGGTACACAATTATCTATCATTTCATGCTATTTTATAGATAAAAACGTGAGTATGATGCATATGATTGCCCTTAAATGATCAATTTAACACTTTATCACAAATTATATTGATTGGCTCCGCAACTTGAAGATTGTCCTCAGGTGTGAGAAAGTTGCTTATGTCCTAGATCAGCCTGATCCAGAACAGCCTGGTGAAAATGCCAATGAAGCTGAACTGATGATTTACGAAAACTGGAAGGAGGATTCTATTAAAGTCTAATGTTATATACTGGGTTCTATGTCTAATGAACTACAAAGACAGCATGATAATATGAAAGCTAAGGCCATTCTAAATCACCTACAAGAGTTGTTTGGGGAACAGTCCAAAACAAAAAGATATGAGATATCAAAAAAACTGTTTAGGACTAGAATGACCGATGACACATCTGTACAAACACATGTGCTTAAAATTACAGAGTGGATAGAAAGGCTCGCGGTGCTTGGCTTTGTTATGAACAATGACTTAAGTATTGATTTAATCCTTCAATCCTTACCTCATTCTTTTTCACAGTTTATCATTAACTTCAATATGAATAAAATTGAGGTTACACTAGGTGAGCTGCTCAACATGTTGAAGACAACTGAGGGGACTATCCAGAAGGATAAGCCACGTGTTATGCTTGTTGGTAAGACCAATAAGAAAAGGAAAGCTGGACAAACTTTTAAGAAAGGAAAGTCCAAAAAGTCAGTGAAAAGCAAGCCAGCTGTTCAAAAGGACAAAGCAAAAGTCAATGATAAAGGTCAATGTTTCCACTGTCATAAAGAAGGACACTGTAAAAGAAACTGCAAGATTTATCTAGTAGAAAAAGCAAAGGAGAAGCTTGGTAAAGCTTCAGGTATACTCATGATTGATCTTAACTTGTCTTATAGAGAATCTATATCCTAGGTATTAGATACTGGATGTGTTTCTCATATCTGCAATAACTTGCAAGTGCTAATAAGTAAAAGAAGATTGAATCGAGGAGATGTGGATCTGAGACTTAGAAATGGAGCAAAGGTTGCTACAATAGTTGTAGGGCCAACAAGATTCAAGATGCCATCAGGAGACATATTGGAACTTAAAGATTGTTATTATGTTCCAACTATTATTAGAAATATCATTTATATTTCTTGTTTAGATAGAAATGGATATTCAATAAAACTAGAGAATAATGGTTGTTCTATTTATCTAAGAGACAAATTGTTTGCTTCTGGATATTTATTAAATGGTTTGTATTTACTTAATATTACATATGATGTATGTCTAGTAAATAAGTCTCTTGAACGAATAGATAAAGATGTTAATAAATCATACCTATGGCATTGTAGGCTTGGTCATATAAATGAGAATAGGATCATTAAGTTGTAAAAGAATGAATATCTTGATTTATTTGATTATGAATCATTTGCAACTTGTGAAGCTTGTCTCATGGGAAAAATGACTAAAGTCCCATTTTCTGGACATGGAGAAAGAGCTAAGGAATTATTAGAACTAATATATAGTGATGTATGTGGTCCAATGTCCACTCATGCTATAGGTAGTTACTCATACTTTGTTTCATTTACATATGATTTCTCAAGATATGACTGCATATATTTAATGAAATATAAGTCAGAAGTCTTTGAGAAATTTAAAGAATTTAAAAATAAAGTTGAGAACCAAACTGGAAAGAGTATCAAGACTCTTCGATCTGATCGAGGAGGTGAATACTTAAGTACATAATTCACGCAATATCTAAAGAATAATGGTATTCTGTCTCAATGGCCTTCTCCCTATACACCACAGTTAAATGGCGTATTGGAAAGGAGAAATCGTACTCTATTAGATATGGTACGATCAATGATAAGTTATGCTAAACTTCAAATTTCTTTATGGGGATATGCACTACTGTCTGCTGCATATCTATTGAACAAAGTTCCTAGTAAGTCAGTATCTTCCACTCCATATGAGAGATGGAAAGAGAAGAAGCCAGATTTTAAACATGTTAGAATCTGGGGTTGTCCTGTCCATGTCAAAAGACATGATCTAGATAAACCGGATTCCAGGACAGAAAAATGCAGGTTTGTAGGATATCCAAAAGAGACTTTTGGATATTATTTCTATCAACCCAGCGAAGGGTGTTTGTCACAAAAAGAGTTGTCTTCTTAGAGAAAGAATATCTTTTAAAAGAAGACAATGGGAGCAAGATAGAACTGGAAGAAATTTCAGACTCACAAATCAATGTTGGCTCATCTGATAGGCCATTGACTTAAGAACATGTTCAAAATAATACACAAGAAATTCGCAAATCTGTTAGAGTGCCTAAGCATCCTGAAAGAAATGTTAGACATATCGATGATGGCAAACTGCTAGTGCATTTAAATGAGGATGATGATCCTCAAACCTACCAAGATGCTATGAATAGTCAAGAATCAGAGAAATGGCAAGAGGCAATGAATTCAGAAATTTAGTCCATGTATGCCAACCAAGTTTGGAACTTGGTTAATCTGCCAAAAGGTATAGTACCTATTGGCAGTAAATTGATCTTTAAAAGAAAGATTGGGGTAGATAGACAGATGGACACTTACAAGGCAAGACTGGTAGCAAAAGGGTATCATCAAAGACAAAGAATTGACTATGATGAAACTTTTTCTCCAGTTGTCATTATTAAGTCAATTAGAATACTTCTTGCCATTGCTGCATTCTATGATTATGAAATATGGCAAATGGATGTGAAAACAATGTTCCTTAACGACAACCTTCAGGAAGAGGTGTATATGATACAACCTGAATGATTCACTTCCAAAGAGCATCCAAGTAAAGTATATAGGCTGCAAAGATCTATTTATGGATTAAAACATGCATCCCGAACTGGGAACTTAAGATTTGATGAAGCAATCAAATATTATGACTTCATTAAGAATGAAGATGAACCTTGTGTATATAAAAAGACCAGAAGGAGTGTGGTTACCTTTTAGTACTTTACGTTGATGACATTCTACTCATTGGGAATGATGTAGGAATGTTGTCATCAGTAAAGATTTGGTTATCCAAAAACTTCTCCATAAAGGATTTGGGAGATGCATCCTATATTCTGAGAATAAGAATCTATAGAGATAGATCCAAGAGGATGCTTGGTTTATCCCAATCTATGTACATAGACACTATCGTCGAAAGGTTTGGCATGGAAAATTCCAAGAGAGGTCTAATTCCGATGAGACATGGAATTTATCTCTCTAAAAGAATGTCTCCCAAGACACCCGAAGAGAAAGCATACATGGATAGAGTTCCTTATACTTCGGCAATAGGATCTATCATGTATCCAATGCTATGTACTAGGCCTGATGTGGCACATCCACTAAGTGTCACTAGTAGATATTAGGATGATTCAGGTGAGGAATACTGGAAGGCGGTGAAATGTATCATTCGATACTTGAGAAGGACTAAGGAACTATTTCTCGTCTATAGAGGAAACGACTTGGAACTTCGAGGATTTACTGACTCGAGCTTCCAGTCGGATATGGATGACAGCAAATCCATGTCTGGATTTGTGTTCATGTTAACTGGAGGTGCAGTGAGTTGGAAAAGTTCCAAACAAGAAACAACTGCATATTTGATGACCGAAGCAGAATACATGCTGCAGTTGAAGCGGCTAAAAAAGCGGTTTGGATGAAGAAGTTCATCTCTTCACTTATAATAGTCCCAAGCATTTCAGATCCTGGTCCATTATTGTGTGACAACAATTGAGCAATAGCTCAAGCAAAGGAGCTTAGATCGCATCAGAAGTCAAAGCACATTCTGAGACGATTTCATCTGATCCATGAGATAATCGCCAGATGAGATATAGTGGTTGAGAAAGTCTCATCCGAAGATAATGTAGCAGATCCCTTGACTAAGCCATTCTCTCAAAACAATTTAGAACGTCACCTTAAGTCTATGGGACTTAAACATATCGGTGATTGGCTGTAGTCCAAGTGGGAGAATGATAGAACTTGGTGGCCTCAAAGCCAATCATTGTACATTCTAGTTCGAAATATTAATAAAGGCAATCAATTTATTATATATAGTTCTCGCAACTTAACTATCGTAATGAAGGTCCGTAGACAAATATATGGGATATTGAATCATTATGAGATCATGATAGTGAGATCAATATTCTTATTCACTTGTCTTAAATAGTTCTCTATCATAGGATATTTGAATTGGATATTAAATATCCGATAAGATCGATGCAGGTTATTTATGCTCGTACGATGAAGGTGAATGATCTCACATTCACTCATGTGGTGACACTAAGACAAACTTGTGGGTGCTCGTTAGAGAATGAGTTCACTGAACAGATCCAAACAAGAATTCCTAGATGGTCATTATACCTAATAATCAACTAGGGAATTCAATCGTTGCAGTAACGCAGTTGGTCCTTTGACCTGAGTCACCAATGATACCTTGCTTGTAGACCATTGTGACTTGATTCTCTGGCTTATGGACTTTAACCATTAAGTCCACGATAGTCAGTCTCTCAGACACAGTAGAAGGCTTACGAAAGTAATTGAGTGAACAACAGGGAATCACTCACTCTTGGTATACCACTGGAGAGAGAATGTCCTATAGATGTGTACACAGAAATCTCTGGCCATAATCAATGGAAAGAGATGTCTTTCTAGAAGTTAACTGAGTACTGGAATCCATTTAAATAATGCGATAAAGGGTTTAACTATAAAACCATACCCTTGCGTTATTGGGATATTGGATGAGTGGAGGATTTTATTTGTGCGGTATCTACAGACGGAAAGGTTCAAATAAAGGGAACAGTATCCCCTATATCTTCTGGGATCATGAGATAGTGTTTGGTGCCGTTCATGGTCAGAAGGTCAAGTGGATTATTCATCGGATAATCAACCACTTATTTATTGAATTAATTATTTAACATATGATGTTTACATAATAATTAGTAAATACTAAACTTTAGAATTAGTTCTAAATTTAGTGGGCCTGAAACTAGACTGATATATGGGCCTAGAGGGTCACACACATAAGAGTTTTCGTAAGACGGTGAGAGATATTAAATATTATATTTATCTAGATTTTTGTAAAAAACCACAAGATAAACATGAATATTTAAATGGAGAATTATCCAAAACCAAGCTCTTGGATAATCATGAGGATTAATCCTTGGCCTTATATATAATTGTTATAAAAGGAGGCCAAGGGGAGGGTGGTGGTGGTACACGTACACAACACCACTAGTTCTTGGAGTTTCTCTCTCCTCCCTCTCTTGAAGAAGATCCCTCTCTTTTCTCAACTGCATGGTGGATTTGAGATCGGGTCGAAGTACTCAAGCTGAGGAGGAAATCGCATCTGCGTCGGGAGCTCGTATGGATACCTCTGGAGATCGTGTGCGTGCACGATTACTGAAATGGTTCAATCTACGAGAGATTCGTAACCTCGCAAAGGTGAAGAACAGTTCTTCCCATTAATTTTAATTTGTCCATTTTTTGATCCCAGCAACCCGGTACTTAGAATCGTTTTATTTTTCCGCTGCGTTCCAGCGATTCCTTACAAACAATCTACCTCAAGATACCCGATCAGACCCAATACTCCTACTCATCAAAATGCCTTCGGGCATGGTGGAAATACTGTCGAGTCACAGCCGTACTGTTCTCCTTGCCCCAACTATTCTAGGAGGCAGACATTCCAAACACCTCAACCACAGTCAACCGATCCAGTCACTCAAGCTTTGTTCACTAAGATCAATGAAATCGATGAGCAGTTTAAAGACTTCAGAGGGATGATTGATACCAAAGCTGCTCCTGAAATCTCTGTCCCGACTTTGTCGGTTTCCCACCTCTTACCATATGAAATGCCAGTCTATAGAAAATACAGCGGCACGGGTAATCCGTTCATCCATTTGAAGGAATTTATGTATGAGTCCTCGTTTTGGCAGAACGACAAAAGATCTTTGGCCTTCCTGTTCAAGAGATCGTTGGAGGGATCAGCCCTCGAATGGTTTTTCTCACTAAATCCTATTGATGTTGAGGACTTTGATATGGTATCAAGGAAGTTCTTACAAAGATATAAGGGCCCAGTTGCCCCATCCTTGTCCATTACAGATTTAGTGGCTGAGAAGATGAAGCCTGATGAAGATTTTGTAGCCTTCGCAGATAGACGGGGGCCATGGCTGAGAAAGTAAAGGACCACCTGTCCGAGTCGGAGCAAGTGAAGATGATGATAGCCAAAGCCACACCCCAATATAAGTTGTTCTTGACTCTGAATAACCTCACCAATATGGCCGACCTGTATGAGAGGGCGTGCTATGCCAAAATGCCTTTAAGGACTCAACACACTCTAGTGTTTGACCCTTATAGACCAAACAAGCCTCCACCAAGGAAGCCCAATGCTCCTAGTTCTTCCACTACAGTGTAGACACCGATTTTGGACCCCCCTTTTGGTCATGAACCCCATCCACCATTAGCCCATCACCACCAAACCCACCACCTTAGCCATCTCATCCTTCAGCCCGCCTTCCACCACCCTTGGAAGGCCAACCACCCCTTGCCTTCCACCATCCTTGGAAGGCCACCCCTTGCCTTCCACCACCCTTGGAAGGCCAACTGGGCCGCCTTCCACCTTTTCGTGGAAGGCCAACTACCTGGCCTTCCATGGAAGTAGGAGGTAGGATTGTTGGCCGTCCACTCCCCTAACTTCCATCTTGACCTCGTCTTCCCACGATCTCCTCCACTCGCCACCCTCACCCCCACTACTCCGATAACTCCCCACTCCGGCGACTACCGCGCGCACAACCTCTGACTCTTGACCACTTCCTATTGGTTCTTTGATGATTTACGGGGATTTAGACCTCTATTTTCCTCCTATTTTCCCTTCACCTATTTAAACCTTCCATGTCCCCTCGAGAAAAGGGGGTTGGGTTGGCAGGGGCTGGAAATGTTTCAGTTTGCGAGGCTGGAGATTGAAGAGCCTCAAGTGGGAGAAGGCTTCGGCAGTCCATAAGTCAGAGGAAGCAGAGGAATCCTCCGCATTCCAAATGGGCCTGTTTTCTTAACTCTCTCCTTACTTTTCTCCTTTCATTTTTCATTGCATTCCCACCATTCATCCACTCCATAGCATCATCTTCTCTTCCTACTCTTTTCTTTTTACCACATTACTTTTACCTTTCACCATTACCATACACGAGCACCCCATCTGCATGCATGCATCTTAGGATGACTTAGCACCCTTTACCCCTAGAGGTTTCAAACAAAAAACGGGAGGTGGGTGGCCATAACATATGATCACCTTCCCTGCCCAAACACCCATCCGGTGCGTTCCCTTTCAATTTTAGTTTATTTACATATTTACATGGATAGACTCTACATATCACAGTTCTAATTGGTTCTCTCTACTTTCTTTTGTCTTTTTTTCTCTTAGGGGCTCTTACCAGATTATGCACGCGGACTACTGAGCTCTCCCCCTTCGGTCAGCCGGAGGCAGAGAAGAGGAACCCACTATCCCTCTTCAACAAGATGCGATCAACCCATCCATCCTACGGAGCACAGGGACCGTAAGGTAATGCTCCTGGCGATCACATACTTCGATTCCTAACCCTTCCAAATCGCCACAGTGCTAAGACGGACAGAGAAGTCCCTCACCTGAAGCCCACAGCAGCGGCGGGGACATTCCGGGCACCTACAGCCCTCTGGCGATCACGGTGGGACCCTCTCTTGCTCGCTGCGCACATAGTAAGATAGTAAAAAAAAAAAGGGGTAAGAGCCGCTCCCATGGACGGCCAAGCACTTGGCCGCCTAGACTCCCGGACGGCCAAGTACCTGGCCGTCCAGACTCCAGGACGGCCAAGTACCTGGCCGTCTAGACTCCAGGACGGCCAACTACCTGGCCGTCCAGGCTCCAGGACGGCCAAGTAGCTGGCTGTCCAGACTCTAGGACGGCCAAGTAGCTGGCCGTCCAGGCTCCAGGACGGCCACAATTTTGGCCGTCCAAGCCCTTAGGCGGCTGGCCTTCTGGCCGTCCAATTTTCACTGGTTGATCAAATGGTTGTGTGTTCCGGTTGTGTTTATTGTTCTCTTGCCTGTTAACTTTGGGTCAAATTCAGGACGTTCTGCGTGGGAGTCTTAAGAAAGAGCCGGCATCACACTTATAGTTACCTCTCCCACAGTGTTTGACTCTCCACCTGAGGATTCCCACTCGGGTGTGACTAGTCTTATTCTGTTGGAACCTCCGTGAGTCTCCGTGAGCCAAGGATTCTCACTTGGCCGCCGAGCGGGTTGTACCTAAACCACCTAATAGTATCCCGGGTTCGTATGAGGAATTAAGCCTTCCCATTCAAAATCATCCACCCGTAGGCATCACTGAGAGAATTGTTTCAAATCAAAGACACCTAACTAAACTTTGGTGGAACAGGTTTTGAATGAAAAGTACAGGGTTGTTAAGGGTTTGAACTTGATTTGTTAGAAACCAACACTCATAATGCACAGTTAACCTTTCAAGTGAAATATAAAATCTCTTAGGATTTGTGTTTCATAATGAATCGAATGTATGGTAACACTGTGTATGATGACATAGATGAGTTTGGTAACAATGTCACACACAACCCTCTGTTCGAGATTGAAGAGGATCCACAACAAACATTTGTGGGCATGTTCCAAACATCTAAAGAGGAACTTAGGAGAAGATGCTCGAATGAATCTTCTTCTTCAAAAAGTGACACTATAATCTCCAACAAAATCTTCCAAAACCCGAGTGAGGATCCGGAACTTATTGCCGTGTTATCATGGTACACCCCTGATCAACTCTTCCAGTTGGCCTCTTGTGGCAAAACTCAAGATGCCACTCCTCGGAGAACTTACTTCCAAGGATCTTCCAACAGAGCTCAGACTCGCATCAACCAGCCAACTTCTACTCCAGTTGCTCTACCCATCATGCCGATTCCAGTTTCTCAAACTACACCTCCTCCCAAGCAGGAAGAATTCATCTACAAAAGTGAGGTTGAAACTTATGTGCATGAGCTCATGGCCGAGAAACTTATCCCGAAACAACCGCACTCTCTCTTGAGCTATTGCAAGCTCCCTCCGGCTTACTTTCCACTAGGATTCAAAACCCTTAAGTACAGGAAATACGATGGCACCTCTGACCCTCATTACCACCTGTCAGGTTTCCTCATGGATTCCCATCAATGGCTTTACGACAGAGTCCTCCTTGTCCATCTGTTCCAGAGATCCTTAGAAGGTGAGGCCTTAAGATGGTTTTCTTCCTTGCCCGCCACAGACCTAATCAATTTTGATATGGTCTCCGAAAAATTCATCACTCAGTTTAGTCATATGACAACCATGCCTCCCACCTTGTTTGATCTTGTGATGGAGAAGATGAAGCCTGAAGAGGAGTCCACGTATTTTGCCAACAGGTGGAGGGCAATGGCCTCTAGGGCGGAAGTGGCAATCCCCGAATCTCAAGCTATCGCCATGTTGGTCAATAACGCTACCCCGCAGCTTTGAGCTATTCTCATGCTAAGCGAATTTCACACATTCACACAACTTTATAATCGAGCTCGGGTAGTTCAATCTCATATTTGGAGTTCCACTTTGCCATCCTTCTTTGAAAATTAGAACAAAAATAAGAAGAGCACACAAACTCCACCAATAGAGGGAGTGACAATCAATGAACAGGTGAGTGCCTTGGGACAGTCCTTTAGGTCATCCAATCCTATGTCCAGATTAGACAACCAATCCAATCAGAAACCATATTCAGCAGTTCCCCCTTCAACTAGCTACAGTCGGCCTATACCCAAACGTACCTCATATCCGCCTTTGCCAGAATCTCTATTAGACATTTTCCATGTCTTATTATCTTGCAATGCTATCCAGCTTCCACCCCAGCATGAGGCCATCCCCTACAATGTTGATATGTCCAGATATTGTCCGTATCATAGAGTGTCGGGGCATACAATTTATAACTGCTTCACTTTCAAGGATTGGGTATATGATTTGAATGAGGAAGGCAAGATCAATTGGGGGCACATGAAAGAGGCTATTGAAACCTTGAAAGTCAAAGGCCCTCCGCCCTCTCATCAGGTAGTTCAAGATCCATCTAGCTCTCTAGAAAGGGTAAGCACCCTTGTCAAAAATTTGGAACCAAATGTCGATCGCAGAGGACAGTACTTGGAGTATGAAGAGGTTGGGATATGGCGTGAGTACCCCACTAGGATGACCAAACCTAGAAGGCCATTGCAAGGAGTCTCCCCTATTATCCAAGACAAACCTTTGGTCCTGATACGACCTAGGGAACAACCAACAGTCATCAACCCAGTTACTCTGGTCCAAGTTCCCTCAATTTCAATCAGAGAACCTCTTCTATCCATCTTGTGTCCAACACCAAGGCCAGGTCCAGTAACCCAATTCTACCTAATAAATTCACCACCAGTTCAACCACTAAAGTTAGATGAAGCAGTAGATCCCAGTCCGATTGGTGTTACACTGAGAAATCGCATCATTCCCCCAACAAGTCAACCTTTGGACTCCCAAGAGAATTCAAATCTGTCTAGAAAGATTACTCAATCCAGGTATGACATCCTACAACATCTAAGGAAAACTCCCGCCAAGATTTCGGTCCTAGAGTTGATTAGGAGATCTCCTACACACAGGGAGACATTGTTCAAATTCCTCCAGCGAATTACAGTCAATGAAGATCTTCCTATCAGGGGGGTCACGAATGCCATTCTCTCAGTCACCCAGACACCTACAATATCCTTTACAGATAAGGATCTAGCTCCCCCTGAATGCCAATCCCTTCCCTAATGCTTAACTGCAATACTCAATGGTCACTCATTGGACTCCATCCTGTTGGATACCGGCGCATCAATTAATGTTTGTCCACTCAAGACCCTCAAGAAAGTAGGGATTGATCCATAAAAGATTGAGTCTACTTCCATGATGGTCTCAACCTATGATAATTCTCAAAGACCAGCTAATGGGAAATTGGAAATTGGCCCAGTGGCCATGATCTTTGAATTCTACATCCTTAATGTCAAGCCCATATACTGTTAGTTTAAGGTGGCCTACAAGCCAATCTAATAATGTAAATCTCGTTCATTTATTAATATAATGGCATAATATTCATTATGTGTAAATCGCTTTAATTATCGTTTCATAATGAAGTCCGTGAATATGTGCTATAGTGATCAGATTATGATGAGATCATACTAATGAGACTGATCACTTAAACACACATATTCTTAATTGTTCCTAGTCGGAGGATATCCGAGAAGGACATCGGATATCCGGTTAGACTAGTACAGATTACTCCTGCTCATATGATGAGGGTGACTGATCTCATAAGTCACTTGCGTGGAGACACTAAGGCGAATCTGTAGGTGCTCATTGGAGAATGAGTTCACTGAACTGATCTGACTGAATCGCTGGATGGTATTGTACCTCACTGTCAACCAGCTTGATTCTATTGTCGCAGTTGCGTGGATGGTCCTCGGACCTGAGACACCAAGGACACCTTGGCGGTGGACTTCTGTGCTTTGACCTTGGTTTACGAATCTCTAGCCATGGGATTCTAATACGCCAAGGATTGGGTACAGCGGAATACCGTCGAAGGGAATTGTGTGTCAATAAGGAATCATTCGCTCTCGGTACTTAGAGAGAGAATGTTCTAGGAAGGATGCGCAAAAGTCCCTGGCCAGGGCAGACGATAATATCGGGAAACGAGTTTTCCGATATTCATCAGCGGCATCCAATCCAAGTGAGTCGACCGGCTAGGGTTTGACAGCTCGCCATACCCTGAGTTGACTCGAAAGCATTGTACGAATGAAGGATTATATCCACGCGGTAACTGTCGGTGGAAAGGTTCCAAGAGTGGGTTACTTAACCCCAAATACCTTCCGGGTTCACGCAGTGTTGCTTGGCACCCAACGTGATCGGAGGCCCAGTCGAATTCGATGTGCGACATCAATTCGATTGATTAATTGATTAATAAAGGGTTATTAATTAATTAATAAAGCCAGTGAGGAGTCACTGGGCTTGTTGGGCTATTAACTGGACTGGTACTTGGGCCTAGAGGGTCACACGCAAATGATTCTCAAGGCGATGGATAAATAAGTGGGTTTTATACAAACCGGGGGTTTTTATTAAAAATCGCGTGGTTAGTATAAAACATAGCGAACGGGCTGAGCAGGCCAAGCTGCTGCTAACCCTAGCCGCCCCTCCTCAGTTTCTGTCCTTCTCTGACGTCCAGGCAGATCCAGATCTGCTCCGCCGCTTCTCCGAATCCCGTTCGACGGAAAATCGTCCGCATGTTGCGGCGATCATTGCAGCGACCAGCGGAGGCTTCGTGGCTGCGAAGAACGAGGAACTCGAGGATATCCGTCGCGAGGAGGATCGCGTGGACTTCGCTAGAGGCCGGGCGTTTGCGCGGCTTGCAGTGTCACACCGACGGAACCGAACGGCTGCAAATTCGATTCCGCACACGGTGAGAAAAGATAATCCGATTATCTTGTATTTTAGATTTAGAAACGGGAACGGATCGCTGTAAATATTTTTTTTGTTTTCCGCTGCATGAGTGATCCAAAGAAACCGAGAAAATCCAACATATACAACGCCATTCTGGGAAGGCCTTGGATGGACCAGACCCTGGGAGTGCCTTCCACTAACCATCAGTGCTATAAATTCCCATACAATGGGAAGATTGTCAAAATGAAGAGTACCCCCTATGTTGAGTCCTTGGACTCACTCTCGACTGAACAAATTCCATCCATGATTACTTCTAGAAAAGGGAAAGAGCCCATCCTTTCATCTATTGACTCTCAGGCCAAGCCCCGGCCTAGTATAGGTTGGCAGCTTATGGACAAAATGGGATATAGTTCGGGATCTGAGTTAGGCAAGGAAGAGCAAGGAATTCAAGAGCCTATCTTTGAAAATCCGACCATTAGGGGATTCATATTGGGTTACCTACTAACCAAACCAACTGAGGAATCAAGAAAATGGACTCTCTTGGATCACTTTGTGAAGGAAAATCAAGAGGTACTCAAGATACACTATCTTGAGGATGAGTTGAAAGAAACAATCAATGAAGTTCAAAGAGAAGATGAAGAAGATTTCGGTACACAGCTGCTGTTCTATGAACCAACCACGCTACGAGAAGGAGCCTCCTTTGTAAGGGATGAACCGGTACCCACCGCTCTCATTCCCTTCCTATTCCACATACTTTCCGTTCTCAGGCTTCTATCACCGGTCGTAGCACATTCCCCTGAGTGTTTTACGCTTGGAGACTACGACCCCCAAAAAGAGAAAAAGTCTCACTCCCATATCGGAGGGTATAAAACCACCAATGAGGAGCCAACATACTAGGGCAATTCTGCCATCATTGGGTCTCTGTCTCAAGGACCCACCTTTGCAACATGTCTGACTCACTCTCATAGTCTTGTGCATAATCGCTTAGGGATTGGATAGCTTCCTCTTTATCTAAGAGTTGTAAAGGTAAGTAAGTTCTTTCGTTTCTAGTTCTTTGAAAAATATTTTTCTTTGGATAGGAGTCTATCTAAAAAATTCTACCCTTTAAATGCAAAAAAAATATAAAAAATTTTCAAAATCTCAAAAAAAATCGAATATCCAAAAAGCATCAAAAATATTTGTAAATATGTACATACGTTAATGAAAATCACAAAAATTAGAAAAAACACAAAATCCAACTATCTGGTGATTGCCACGTAACCCCCTGTCTAGGTCTAGTTGCATGAAAGATTGGGTTGACATTAAGGTTTGGCTAAGATTTTGGTCCACCAGAACCTTGGATGTGTCTACTTTACTTTCATACGGATCCCTATGACCATCATGAGATGCACACACCTACACGTTTTTTTAAAGAGAACCTTCTTAAAATGAGTTCGAAGTCTTTAGTACAATGTCGACTGCAACCTTTGCTCTTCGTTTCTCGACTGATCAGGACAGTTCACGCCCTTAAACGGTCGAGCTTAGCAAACTGCGGTTCCTCAACAACCCGATAGATGTAACCCCTCAAATAGGCCCAAATATGAAATGTACAGGACCAGAGCACATGAAAAGGGCAGTGTCCCCGCAGGCGGAATATCAAATAACCCCGAAAATATCAAGAAAGGAAAAGAAAATACAAAAAAATAAAGGGGGTTCAAGCAATCATACAAAAAAGCCTGGTCGTGACCGTGCCTGGCCATGAAATCTACCAAAGGCCTGAAAAGTCAACAATAGGGGCATCTAGGAGGTCAAAAAAGGGTCCGTTTTGTCATAGCTCTACCTTTTAACGGTTTTGTCGATCCTCTTGTGAGGTTTGCCTTCAAAAATTTCTTCATTTTTTCTCCCCCAAGGTTTAACATGAGATGGCTATCTAAAGACTGAATATCATTTTAAAATGGTTCGTTTTTCAAAAATCGTCACATGCTCACATGATCACAGGAGTTCAAAATGGGTAAAGAGTAATGTCAGTGTTTCTAGTGAATCAATTCCTTAACTATAATCTCAATGAGCACTCTTAAAACTTCGGGCTTAGGTCAATGCATGCGCGTCACTTATAGGTGCGACGACGTCTGATTCCGAGTCAGCGTCACGTGGTTGACCGTTGGGGTTCCAAGGTGTTCCATCTTATACCTTCTAGGTTGTGAGGAAAGAGACCCAGGTCGGGCAAATCATTTACCTCGAAAACATTTTGGGCGAACTTGGTGGTCAGAAGCAGCTGGGAGCCTAAGCGTGGCATGACGGTATTGTCATTAGTATGAGTCTTAACTAGTCGAGGTCAGTTTGAGGAGTCTAGAGGCCCAAATCAACCTAGATGTATGCTTAGGATACCTGGGAAGTTGAGTGTGCATTTCCCTTTCATCATTCAACCAGGCTAAGTTTGGTCAGTCACCAGGTGGTCGGAATCAAAAACATGTTTTCATTTACCACGCACCCCACTTGTTAATATCCGCTAGCATTTGCATATTCTTCTTGCCGTGTCAGCTTCAATACTCTTCTTTTTGTCTGGTTAGTAGGACACAGTTCCTTGACCCTATGCGAAGGCTAGGGAAAAGGTAGTTACTCTTTTTTGGGGGCAAGGGACCAAAAACAGATACTACTAACTATTTTCCCCTCATTATTGTGTATACAGGAAAAGGATTCTATGTCCAAAAGGTGGACACTTTTGCTGTCGAGTAGAAGCCAAAAGCAGCCGGATTGGCATTCTACTTTGAGAATGGCCATATCTTCCGTGCTGGCTTCGACTCGACATGGACCTTTGTCCCTCGTTTCCTTGCAGCTTGTCATTAAGATATTGTGGATCATTGATTATTTACATTTGCTGATGTGCGTTCTTCTAGCTGCAGGGAATCTAAAGCAAGTAGGATTGAAGATACAGGAGGCTAATAACTTTGGGCGTATAGACTCTGAGTTCCTCTTTAAACAAAAGAATGAGGAGTCTATAGTCCCCAAGTTATTCGATTGGCCAACAAATCCCTCATGTTTGCATTAGGAATTTGTTTTCCAATTTTTAAACCAGCATGCATTGCATAAGCATCATCCACTATTCCCACCCTAGGGGCAATGACCATAATTTATCACTCTGCTTAACTCATTGTTGATTTGTGAGTCTGGCAATTGTTTGTCTGTTAGCCCTTTGAATTGCAAGACCTTATCATTTTCCAATTCATGTGCTTGAGATCCTCTCACTTGGCGATCATGTGATGCGCCAGGCCACCGTGCGCCCGTTGTGTCGAGATCATTTCAAGTCACACTCCTCCATCTTTCATGCTTGAGATCCCCTTGGGCCAGATCGTTGCATCCTAGTGCGCCAAGGCCTCGCGGTTCCAGCACCCGAGGGTCCCACGGATTGTGATTCTCTAGTTTGAACATTGTTCCCCTTCTTAATCACCCTTGCGATTCGAATAGCCAACTCTCATGCATTTACCACACTCTCATACCATCTTTGGATATAGCTCATCCCTTCTTTTGGCTGTCCAAAATCAGGTTCGATTTCCGGAACACCTATTTATCATTCCGCTCCACTCCACTGCAAAACAGGTGTCCCGGAGGGGCATTTGTAGACACCGATTTTGGACCCCCCTTTTGGTCATGAACCCCATCCACCATTAGCCCATCACCACCAAACCCACCACCTTAGCCATCTCATCCTTCAGCCCGCCTTCCACCATCCTTGGAAGGCCAACCAGCCTGCCTTCCACCACCCTTGGAAGGCCAACCAGCCCGCCTTCCACCACCCTTGGAAGGCCAACCACCCCTTGCCTTCCACCACCTTTGGAAGGCCAACTGGGCCGCCTTCCACCGTTTTGTGGAAGCTCAGTTTAGGAGAAATCAATCACCCCAGTATAATGGACAACGACCACAGAACTAGCAGAGCTTCAGGCCACCACAGCAATCTCATCAGCCAACTTATAATCAAGCCCGACAGCAGCCGGGTTACAATCAAGTTCCGCCACCCGTTGACTATTCTCAGCAAAGGAAACCTCTAGGTCCTAAGAGAGCGTCAGATCCACCACTGCTAGAGTCTCTCTCTAACATTTCAATGCTCTTATGGCAGCCAATGCTCTATCACTGCCAAAAGAAAGGACCATCTGGCCTTAGAACGCCGACACATCCTATTATTGTGTGTTCCACCGTCAGCCTGAGACACTGTGCACGTTTGCTTCCAATTCAAGGATTACATTCATGATCTCAATGATCAAGGAGGGATTGACTGGGAGGAAATGCAGAAATATATCACCGCATTTAAAGCAAAGAGACCTCCCCAACAACAACAACAACAGTAGCAATAGATCCAAAGGGCACTTGTTCAATAGGCAGCACCACCACCAAACATGGGTATAATGCAAAACCTGCTTCCGGAGCATCCAAACCAAATAGCCCTGATCCTCACCAATAGCCAACTTGAGGCAAATGGGGGTTAACAATCTAGAGTAGAAGAATCTTCTTCCATATACTCCACAGTCCACACTCATGATAATGTCGTTCAACCACCACGCCACATCATTCGCATCCCTAGGCGTTCGCCAAACCCGCTGACACCCATTCCACCACCACAACTCCTAAAACCCAACCTTACCATACCCATCACTCCTATTCCACCATCCACCATCATCAAACCCATATCCACCACCCCGAGGCCTTCGCCATTACCAAACAACCCACCACCCATCCGTGACCAGATCATGCCGTCAAAGCCATTGCTACGCATCCCCTTCTTTGTATCACCTAACCACCATAATCCCCAACCTACCAAACCGCTCATCCGCATCCCACCATCTACCACTCCAAACCCACCACTCATGCCATCCAAACCACTCATTAACCCGACAATTATCAAGACACCACCATTCTCCCCTACTGTTGAGCCGCAACCTCTAATGCTTTGGAGCGGCAAAATTTTTAACAAGGTATTCCCCAAGTCTGCTGTTCAAGAAGGTCCATCACAGCCAGCTGAAGATATACAGAATGAAGAGAGTGCACCAGGCACTCAATATGACCTGTTGAAGTATCTAGATAAGACCCCGACATGCATCTCCATGTTGGAATTGATAAAGAGATCTAAGACTCACCGGGAGGCTTTAATGGAGTACTTGTAGAGGGTCATGGTGAATGAGGATGTACCCGTGGAAAAGATCACTACACTGTTGGTATCACAAGGAGAACAACCATCCATATCTTTTCATTCTTCTGAACCAGCACCCCTGGCAACACGGGGTATGACTCTGAGCATTACTATGAGCATCTGTAAGAAAGCTGTGGATATATGTCTGGTAGATACCGGAGCTTCGATAAATGTGTTGCCACCAAGAACTCTAGAACTATGTGGCATGTCAAAGGAGAAGTGGCTACCATCACCCATATCTGTCACTGCCTACAACAACAACAACTCTACCCGATCCCCACTGGGCATGGTCTACCTTAGAATAGAACTAGGCCCTGTATGTCACCTAGAGGTCGAATTCCACATTCTGAAAATAGACCCTTCACTCAAAGGCATTCTTGGACGCCTTTACATCAAACTTCTTGAGGCTATTCCATCCACTTACCGTCAATGCCTCAAATTTCCATATAAGGGGCGCATTGTCAAAGTGACCAGCATGCCAATCCTCGCTACTACCCACTCACTGAATGTCAATCCAATTCCCAATCCCTCATCTATTCAAAAACCAATTCTCTCTCTTCTACAGACTTATCTCCCTTCAGCAGACCCGCTGAAATCTACCCTACCCTTACCATATCCAGTCAGTGCGATGAAGCGGGGGAAGTACATGAGTACCCCAGGATGGAATATTATGATGAAGATTGGATACGAACCAGGAAAGGGTCTGAGCACACAGCTACAAGGGAGACTTAAGCTGGTTATTGATGACAGAATGGTACCTGGGAGTGGTCTGGGATACAGACCGGAAAAGGTGAGACACAAAATAATGCAACGAGAAGAAAATGAAGAAGGTCACAAGGTATGGAAGACCATGGTGACACCTTGCAAAGAAAATCGGGACTCGTTAACATGGACGTTGTCCACTCATTTTGTCAAAGGGCCCATGATTCAGCATGGGAATGACAATACAGTGGTAATCACCTCTCAGTTTGAGTTGCATGACATCTATGGGAGAGATCTGGCTAGGCATTTTACACCACTTCTTACTTATCAGTCCTTAGAGGCTCTACGGCCTATGAAAAGGAGAAAATTCCATAATTCGGAGTGTGAATGGTATAGGTAGTTCGACATGTGGGACCTGTATATCGCTTTGAACAGGTTATTCTTGAATCCATCTGAGCCCAAATGGCTGTCTTTGATAGAAGACTTGATTGAAGGACCTGGGGCCATATTTGACAAAAGAATACTACTGAATGAAGTGACTGATAAAGGGGAGCTTGGTGACCCCTATAAAGCGGGCCTGACTACTGACCACCTTTGGGAGTTGCTTATCCTTCCCATATCTTCGCTCTCCACACATTATTTAGAACCATGTTGCTGACCTAAACTTGGTCCAGGGTAATCACTGAAGACATACCTCAGGCGCCGCCTATTCTTATCACTTTGTCCCCTTGGGACTTCTTATTCCGGGCTCCTTTAACTTTTGAGGAGATCTATAACCTGATTCGGGATGTCCTTCTGTATGATCCCCTAAATCCTCTAGCCATGGTGCCATCATCATCTGTCCCTATTCCATCTTCTTTTCAAATTCATTCATGTTTTATGATAAATGAAAACATTTCGCAAAAAAGAACATCTATTCCTCATTGAAGAAACTTCTTATTACTTGTCTGAGTGTACCCCGTTGTGCAGGTCACTCGGGCAATATTCTCTCTTAGATCTACTCTGCCCCTCCTCTCAAGAGGTTTCACCTGTATCTCATCATGTATCCTATGATTTTTATCCTTCTTCGTCCTCTTTAGGTTAGGATAGGAAGTCTAGTTATAGGTAGTCTAGTGAAGTTAGGCAGGTTAGGAAGTCTTGGAAATCTAAGGGTAGACGCATTTCAAATAGATACCTCCAACAATTAGCCTTCAAGTACCTTTCTTGCTCACAAATCCCTCAACTTTTAGAGGATCCTATCTAGTTGCCAGAAGAGTGTGAGGTAGATGAATTGGTTGATGATGGTTATGGGGTATATGAACTGCTGACCCCATGATCGAAGAAGAAGAAGAAGAAGATGAGGACGCAGCTGAGGTGTATGCAAATGGAGTGACGAGATTCAATGAACCCTCAGTTGCTGTAGAAGAACCCACTAAGGAGATCAATCTAGGAACCGAAGATGAACCCAAGGTTGTCCTCATCAGTTAAAATCTTTCTAAATCAGACGAAGAGGCTTTGGTTTAGGTTCTTAGAGATTACAAGGACACTTTTGCCTAGAGTTATGAAGATATGTCAGGGTTAGACTCATCTTTTGTGGAACACCTATTGACCTTGAAATTTAGAGCTAATCTAGTTAAGCAGAAATTAAGGCGATTCCACCCATAAATGGCTTTAAAGATGAAAGAAGAGGTCGACAAGCTGCACAAAGCCAAGTTTATTTGAGTTGTACTCTATCCTCAAAGGGTGGCAAATATAGTCTCGGTCATGAAAAAAGACGGGAAGGTCAGAATTTGCACTGACTTTTGAGATTTGAATCGGGCATGTCCTAAAGATGATTTCCTATTGCCTCCCATCGATGTGATTATTGACAATACAACTTGATATGAGACCTTGTCATTCATAGATGGGTTTTCAGGATGTAATCAGATTCGCTTGGCAGAGAAAGATCAGGAAAAGACATCATTCACTACACCTTGGAGAACTTATTGTTATGTAGTTATGCCGTTTAGACTGAAGAATGCTGGAGCCACTTATCAAAGGGCAATGATGGCCATATTTCTGTTAGGTTCTTCATGTTTCTCGAGATCGCAAACGTAGCGGATAAAATAAATAAAATTTCTGCAATGCATGTATGTTTCAATAAACTAAAAATGATTAGAACAGGTAATCAGATATTACCGCGCGCGGATTCGAATCTGCATCCGAATGGTTCCGTCGGTGTGACACCGCCAACCGCGCAAATGCCCGGCCTCTAGCGAAGTCCACGCAATCCTCCTTGCGGTGGACTTTCTCTCGTTCCTCATTCCTCACAGCTCACGGACAATTAGCCGATCGCCGCAACAACTGCCGCAACACGTGGTCGGATTCCTGTCAGACGGGAGTCGGAAAAGGCGGTGGAGCAGACCCAGAGAAGGGGGTCGGCTCGGGGGCGCGCGAGAGAGAGAAAGGGAGCTAGGAGGGGGCGGCCAAGGCTGAGCTGCAGCTTGGCCTGCTCAGCCCGATCGCTACATTTTATATTAACAGCACGGTTTTTCATAAAAACCCCTGGTTTAATATGAAACTCACTTTTAATCCATCGCCTTGAGAATCATTTGCGTGTGACCCTCTAGGCCCAATACCAGTCCGGTTAATGGCCCAATAAGCCCAGTGACTCCTCACCGACTCAATTTATCAATTAATAACTTATATTAATTAATTAATCAATCGAATCAATGTCTCACATTAAATTCGGTAGAGCCTCCGATCACATTGGGTGCCAAGCAACACCATGTGAACCCGGAAGGTATTGGGGTTAAGCAACCTACTAATGGAACCTTCCCGCCAACAGTTACCGCGTGGACATAATCCTTTATACGTACAATTGTAACGACCCGTCACCCTATAATCGGGGATCCGATTACTAAATGGGTACCGAATCATTAATTTGGAACCAAACCAGGATCTAAGTAAGTCTGGGAAATAAATAATAAACTAAGCTAAACATTCACATCGCATTGAATTGAAATGAAAGTGCAGGAATTAAAAATTATTACAATGCGACTCGACACAGCAAATAATTACATACTCCAACAGAAAGGAAATAATTAAACATACAGGCCAGAAATAAAATAACAACTACGTCTGGGCATACCCCGGAATAACCGCTGACGGCGCTCAACACACGGCCGCACTCTCCTCGCTAGGTCTGCTGGGAGTCCTCACCTGAAAACCGCAGGGGTGAGTCTCAAAGACAAGACTCAGTAGGGATCCTTCGATCCCCACTGCCCACGCACACACCCACAAGTGTAAAACATAGCTACCGGTAAAGTAACAAGCACAGTGGTAATTACTATTCCTAAATCTCAACGTGAATCACATGCAGTCGAAATGTATTAAACATGCATATTTCTAAACCAGATGACTAGGGAACCTGCAACCGCCGTCTCGATAGAACACGCCAACCACACAAACAACAGTGGGGAAAACATCGACCCGCTGAGACCAAGCAGTAACCCCTCGGATAGCACTCTAGCTACTCCGGCCCAACTGGCTCAGGTGGTTACTCCTTCCCTCAGCATGAGTGACACTCCGAATGTACCACGCCCACACCGGTACTAGCTGACCCCGGGGTTCACCAGGTGACCCTCTCTCACTAGGCGTCACCCCGCCCACGCCCCCACCGGCGCTGTGCTCCACCCACACCAGCACAGGGTGATAAAGTGCTACAACTGTCACTCCAGGTCCACAGTAACACAAAACCCAGCACAGTACAATCCGGTCACGTGAAAAGTCCACGATCGCATAACACATAACGTAATACCGTCCGGTCATGGAGAATCCATCTCTACCGAGTACACTAAGGCATGCACTAACCAACTATCTAGCAGTATGAACACATTTTACTGGCATGAATTAGTGTAGTTCTGTCTTGAATCGCGTCGCCCAAGGCCGACGCCATTCAAGCTCCATGTACTGGTTTATATAAAACACTGGACTCAGAATCTGACCTAAAAGGCGTCGACACCAGTGGTTGCCTTTTAAAAGGCGTCAACATCCTCGGACGCCATTAAACACAGAAATCCAGAATTTACAGAAACCATTAACCAGGAGATTTCTGCCTTAAAAGGCGTCATGGTTACCCGACGCTATTCCGAATCGCGTCGTCCACCCATGACGTCTTTTAGTCCCAGAATTCTCGAACTGACAGAGCCTTAGTAAGACGATTCCTGCCTAAAAGGCGTCATGATGGCCCGACGCCCTTCAAAAATGCGTCGTCCATGCACGACGTCTTTCAACCCCAGGAACCAGGTCTGTCATGAGCCCGAGGGCTCCCCTTTTCAACCCCAAAAACTCCAAAATCACCCAAAACAGAGGAGAAAGAGGGGCGAATCCAACCATCAGGAAACCACATTCATAGAAATCCCCCATTTATCAAGAAGAGCTCCTAAACATGCTTGTTCTACCCCCCGGAATCATAGATCTAAAACATGCTTTAGGAGGAAGAATCATGATTTGAACATAAAACACAATGGGAATCGTCACCCTACCAGTTACTTGAACTCCTCCAAGCTTCAAGCCGTCCACCCGACTCGCCCCACGCCGTCGCCGGTACTGCCGTAGTCGTCCTTACTCCACCGTGACGTCGGCCGCCGTCCGGAGAGTAAAACGCCGCAGTGGAAGTGGAGGTGGTAGTGGTGGGAGCTAGGTAGGTGATGGAGTGGAGGGAAGGATGAAGTGGTGGGAGGAAAAGAGAGAGGAGAAGGGGCTGCCACCGGGATCGCCGGAAGGGAGGAGAGAAAGAGAGGAGGAAGAAAATGAGGGAAAGAAGGAGGGCTCGCGGGGTTAACCAGAGACTGGCTAAAACGCGTCGACATAGACGGACGCCTATCAGGTGATGTGACGGCTGCTCTGACAGGACTCTGAAACGCGTCGTTCTATACAGACGCCGTTCAGGAGACATGTCAGGGCCGTACTCTGACAATCCCAGAGTCGCAGTCTGAAAGGCGTTGTCCCATGCGGACGCCGTTCAGACGACACGACAGGGCCGTACTCTCGCGGCCCAAAGCCAACCCACGTGGCAGAACCTAAAACGCATCTGCAACGGTGGACGCCATTTAAACCGCGTCGAGCGGGCTCGACGCGAAACATCACAAAGTCTCTGCCCCACTGGAGATTGAACTACAGGGTCCGACCCCGAAAACCGAATCCGAAAGCCTCAGTCCTTACAACAATGCTCTCGAGTCAACTCAGGACATGGTGTACCGTTAAACCCTAACCGGTCGACTCACTTGGATCGGACACTGTCGTATAATATCGAAAAAATCCTTTCCTGATATTATCGTCCGCCCTAGCTCAGGACTCCCGCGCTGTAACGACCAGCCACCCTATAATTGGGGATCTGATTACTAAATGGGTACTGAATCATTAAAATTTGGAGCCAAACTAGGATCTTGATAAGTCTGGGAAATAAATGATAAACTAAGCTAAACATTCTGCATCACATCGAATTATAAAGGAAGTGCTGGAATTAAAAATTATTACAATTCGACTCGACTCAGCAAATAATTACGTGATCCAACTGAAAAGAAATAGTTAAACGTACAGGCTTGAAAAGGAAATAACTACATAGGGGCATACCCCGGAACAATGGCTGCTGGCGCGCAACTTGAGACGAAACCCTCCACGCCACACCTGCCTAGAACCCTCACCTAAAAACTGCAGGGGTGAGTCTCATCAAAATGGACTCAGTAGGGATCCTCTGATCCCTACCACCCACTCACGCACCCACAAGTGCAACAACACAAATATAGGCAATTAAATAAGTAAAGCAGTAAACACAATTCCCAAATTCTGATATGAAACACATGCATTCGAAGATGCAACAGGCATAACTCTAAAACCACTCGACTCAACATCGGAGTCCACAACCAGTGTTCCTGCGAAACACACAAACTACGCAGCCGAACGCGGAAAAACAAAGACTCGCTGGGACAGAGTAGCAACCCCTCGGATAGCACACTGGATACTCCGGCCTATCTAGCTCTAGGTGGTTTTGTCTCCTCCAGCCACGAGTGACACTCCGTAGTGTACCACTCCCACACTGGTACTAGCTATATCCTGGGATACACTAGGTGACCCTCTCTCACTAGGCATCACCCCACCACTCCTACACCGGCACTGTGTCACTCCCACACCGACACAGGGTGTCAAGCACTAACAACTGTCACTCTAGGTCTATGATCGCACAAAACACAACACAGTGCGATCCGGTCACGTGGAAACCCTCGTCCTTGAAGTACAGTTTTGAACATGCATTTAACCGAGCTATCTAATAATGTATACACATGTTAATTGCATGAATTAATGGGATTCTGTCTTGAATCGCATCGCCCGTGGCCGACGTCATTCCGGACTCCTAAACTGGTTCAGTTTTCGCAAAGCCACTGGACTAGGGATACTGGCCTAAATCACGTCGCCCATAGCCGACGTCGTTCAGCCCTCTATCCCATGTTGACCTTGGGAACTGGGAAAATGGGCTGTTGAATCACGTCGGCCATAGTCGATGTACCATTCTAAATGGTGTTACCTAGTTTCGACGCCATTCAACGTTCGAAACTGTGTTCCACTGAGCCAAGCCGAGGGTCCCTCTTCTCTCCCAAAACACTCAAAAATGCAAAGGAGACAAAGGGGAGAAGTCCAATAACCAAATTATCACCCAAAACCCCATTTCATAAAAATGCCTATTTTCACTAAAAACCCCTTAAAACATGCTTTCCACCCAAAAATATCCACACACATCACATGCTTCAAAGCGGGAAAATCATGGTTTTAAACATAACACAATCAGGATCATCACCCTACCCGTTACTTGAACTCTTCCTAGCTCCAAGCCGCCACCACTACACCGCAAGCCGCCGTCGGTACCACCGTGGACGCCGTCACTCCACCGAGAAGTTGGCCGCCGCCGGTACCACCGTGGATGCAGTCACTCCATCGGAAAGTCAGTCGCCGTCCGGAGAGTGAAGTGCCGCGGAGGAGATGGTGGTGGTAGTGGTGAGAGGTGGGAGGGGTTTGGAGTGGTGGAAGAGGAAGAAGAGGGGAAGGGGATGGATGGATCGGAGAGAGGGAAGAGAGAGAGTGAGAAGGAGAGAAATGAGAGAAAGGAGGGAAGGCTCGGGCGTCAAACCGAAACAGGCTAAATCATGTCGTTCCCAGATGATGCTATTCAGATGACAGCAAGAGGTCGTACACTGGCAGATCTCTGAATGGCGTCGGTCATGCAAGATGCCTTTCAGACGATCAGACCAGGGCCGTACACTCGCGCCCCAACGCTCGCCCACGTGGCACCCACGCATAGCTTCTAAATGGCGTCCCCCTAGGCCGACGTCGTTCCGCAAGGGCCCAAACCAAAGGGTTTGATATTGAACCCGACCCGATAACTGGATCCGAAACCTCAATCCTTACACGTGCATCCTTCCTAGAACATTCTTTCTCTAAGTACCGAAAGCGAATGATTCCTTATTGACACTCAATTCCCTTCGACAGTATTCTGCTGCACCCAATCCTTGGCTGTTTAGAATCCCGTGAATAGAGATCCATAAACCAAGGTTAAAGCATAGAAGTCCACCGTTAAGGTGTCCTCGGTATCTCAGGTCCGAGGACTATCCACGCAACTGCAACAATAGAATCAAGCTGGTTGACAGTGAGGTACTATACCATCCAACGATTCAGTCGAATCAGTTCAGTGAATTCATTCTCTAATGAGCACCAACAGATTCGCTTTAGTGTCTCCACACAAGTGACTATAAGATCAGTCACCCTCATCGTATGAGCAGGAGTAATCTGTACTAGTCTAACCGGATATCCGATGTCTTTCTCGGATATCCTCTGGCTAAGAACTATTAAGAATATATGTGTTTAAGTAATCAGTCTCACTAGTATGATCTCATCATAATCTGATCACTATCGTACATATTCACGGACTTCATTATGAGACGATAATAATACGAATTTACACATAATGAAATAATGTCATTATATTAATAAATGAACGAGATTACAAAGTTATACTGGCCTGTAGGCCACCTACGACTAACAATCTCCTACTTGGACTAAAGCCAATCACATTTATGCAATAAACCTATAGACTCTAGGTGACGCTCAAACACAATTTGAGACAGTGGCTTTGTCAGTGGATCTACTACATTGTCGACGGATGGAACTCCTTCCACCACTACATCTCCTCTAAAAATAATTTCTCTGATAAGATGTAAGCGCTTCAGAATATGCTTCGATTTCTTATTAGACCACGGCTCTTTTGCTTGTGCAATGGCTCCATTGTTGTCGCACAACAGTAGAACATGATCAGAGATGATGGGAACCACGCCGAGGTCAGTGATGAATTTCATCAAGCATACTGCTTCCTTGGGGGCTTCAGCTGCAGCGATGTACTCAGCTTCCGTCGTCGAATCTGCAGTGGTTTCCTACTTGGAACTCTTCTAGCACACTGCGCCTCTGTTCAAAGTAAATACAAATCTAGATGTAGACTTGCTATCATCTGGATCTGACTAGAAACTCGAGTCAGTAAAGTCTCACAGTTTCAAGTCACCTTCTCCATAGACAAGAAACATATCCTTAGTTCTTCTCAAGTACTTAAGGATATATTTTACTACCTTCCAGTGCTCTTCACCTAGATCAGCCTGAAATTTTCTCGTACCACTTAGAACATATGTCACATCAGGCCGTGTACATAGTATGGCATACATGATAGATCCTATGGCAGAGGCATAGGGTATTCTATCCATGAATGCCCTCTCATTAGGAGTCTTAGGACACTGCTCCCTTGAGAGATTAATTCCATGTCTCATCGATATGAAACCTCTCTTGGAATTTTTCATGCCAAACCTTTTGACAATAGTATCTATGTACACAGATTGGGTCACTCCGAGCATCCTCTTTGATCTATCTCTATAGATCCGTATTCCCAATACGTAGGATGCTTCTCCCAAATCCTTCATGGAGAAATTTTTCAAAATAGCCAAATCTTTACTGATGGCATCATAGCTACATCATTCCCAATGAGTGGTATGTCATCTACGTAAAGAACTAAGAAAGTGATTGCGCTCTCACTGGTCTTCTTGTACACACAAGGCTCATCTTCATTCTTAATGAAGTCGTAAGACTTGACCACCTTGTCAAATCTTATGTTCCAGCTCCGGGAAGCCTGCTTCAGTCCATAAATAGATCTCTGAAGCTTGCACACTCTATCTGGATACTTTTTGGATGTGAATCCTTCAGGTTGTATCATATACACCTCTTCCTCAAGATTACCATTGAGGAAGGCAATCTTCGCATCCGTCCTGCAGATTTTTTCATAATCAAAGTATGCAGCTATGGCGTGTAGAACTCTGATCGACTTTATCATGGCAACTGATGAGAAAGTCTTGTCACAGTCAATTCTTGGCCTTTGACGATATCCCTTTGCCACCAATCTTGTCTTATAAGTGTCGATCTGTCCATCAGCACCGATCTTTCTCTTAAAGATCCACTTGCATCCAATGGGTACAATACCCTCGGGCAAGTCCTCTAAGTTCCAAACTTGGTTGGTGTACATGGACTGGATTTCAGAGTTCATGGCTTCTCGCCATTTCCCGGCTTTTGGGCCTTCTATGGCCTACTAGTAGGTTTTAGGATCATCATCCTCATTATATTCAACCTTAGACTCACCTTCAACAATATGTCCCACATATCGTTCGGGTAGTCTAGGTACTTTACCAGATCTGCGAGGCTCATCTGTATGTACCTGAACAGATTCAGGAACTAATATCTCATCTGATGATATCGCACCTGTTTAGGGATCTGGAACCTCTTCCAATACTATTTCACTCCCACTGTCCTCTTGGAGAAGGTATTACTCTTCCAGGAAGACAACTTTCCTAGCGACAAACAACTTTTGTTCACCAGGATGGTAAAAATAGTATCCAAAGGTCTCCTTTGGATATCCCACAAACCTGCATTTATCAGTTCGTGACTCCAACTTATCTGGATCATGTCTCTTTACATGAGCAGGACAACCCCAGACTTTAACATGTTTAAATTTTGGTTTTCTGCCTTTCCATATCTCATATGGAGTAAAGGTCACATACTTGTTAGATACTCTATTCAGTAGGTATGCTGCTGACTCTAGAGCATATCCTAGAGGGACACTTGGTAAACTCCAAAAGCTCATCATAGATCGCACCATGTCTAACAAGGTGTTATTCCTCCTTTCATATACACCATTCATCTGTGGTGTATATGAAGGAGTTAGTTGATAAATAATACCATTATCCTTTAAGAATTGTGTGAAATTAGTACTCAAGTATTCTCCTCCCCGATCTGATCGAAGAGTTTTAATATTCTTTCATGTATGTTTCTCTACCTCATTCTTGAACTCCTTGAACTTCTCAAATACTTCTAACTTGTACTCCATTAAGTACATATAGCCGAATCTCGAGAAATCGTCGCTGAACGTGATGAAGTACAAGAAGCCACCTTTGACTTGGGTGGACATAGGACCACATACATCTGAATGTATTAGTTTCAAAATGTCCTTGGCACGTTCTCCATATCTAGTAAATGGAGATTTCGCCATCTTTCCCATAAGGCAAGATTCACATGTCTCAAATAATTCATAATCGAATGCATTCAAATATCTATATTTGTGCAACATTTGCAGCCTGCTTTCACTAATGTGTCCAAGTCTACAATGCCACAAGTAGGCTTGGTTTACACAACTCTTGCTCTTTTTAAGAGCATTATCAATGTGAAGATGGTAATAAGAAACATCTAAAAGATATAGTCCGTTGACTAGAGGTGTCGTAGCTATTGATTTATTACCATAATAAATCGAACAACTTTTGTTCTCAATAGTCAACCTATATCCTATCTTGTCCAAAAAAGATACTGATATGATGTTCTTTATTATGTTAGGAATATAATAATAATATTTCAATGATAAGACATCTCCCGATGGAAGCATGAGATTTGTTGTCCCTACAGCAACCGCCACACCTTTTGCGCCGTTTTCTAGCCTTAGTTCCACCTCGCCTTTTCTCAACTTGCATTTACTTATCATCATCTGCATATCATGGCAGATATGAGAAGCACATCTAGTATCTAATACCCAAGATTTGGAATCTCTAACTGACAAGTTGATATCTATCATATAGATATCTAAAGCTTCTGGCAGCTTCACCTTTCCATGAGCTTTATCGTCGAGGAACTCCTTTCAATTCATCTTCCAGTGACCATTCTACTTACAGTAGAAGTAGTCACCCTTTACTACTGCTTTGCCATTGTCCTTCTTAGACACAGACTTTGGCTTATTCAGCTTCTTGCTTTACCTTTCTCAAAGACAACTACAACTTTCCTCCTTTTATTGGTCTCACCAATTAAGAGGATATTTGGCTTTTCCTTCACAAGATTGCCATCTGCAGTTGTGAGCATATTATGAAGCTCAACCAACATGGTTTGTACCTTGTTCATGTTGAAATCAACAGTGAACGGTGCATATGATGTTGGGAGTGAGGCAAGTGAGAGGTCAGTTTGCATCTTATTGGGCAAAGGAATACCAATAGCCTCTAATCTCTTCCTCTTCCATTGATCATATGCAATCATATCTGCCTCATGGGCACCTAATGCCGGTTCAGTAGGAGGATCAAATCCAAGGACATAGGCAATGAACTCATATATGAAGACATTCTTCAGGTTTCTGAACCAATCTGAGTAGATCGGGCCTGTCAAATGATTGGCATTAAGTATGCCACGGAGTGGGTTATTCGACAACAATATTATCCTACAAGAGATGGATGAAATTCATTTAGCAGATGTTTAATTATTAAATTTAAAACAAGACATGGTCTTTTAATCAAGTTTTAACTCCCACTAATTTTTGACGAACTGTATAATCCTCATTTATATAGAACGGGAGATGCCGACAGTCTCCTAATGGGTATCAGAATCTCAATGACTTGCAGTACAGCCTTGTGGATAGCACAACAAGTTGTAATGCAATCAAAGAGCACCCATCTCATGGGACTTGCAACTCCTTGCAATATCCGATGATAACTTCGGTCCCCAGAGATTTAACGGCCTTGTGGATAGCACAACAAACCATTAATTCTGGTCTAAGCTTTACCATCATTATGAGATGAGCATAGATTTGCATTTATCCCGTGTGGATAGCACAACAAGGCTATATGGTTCCTCTACCCCAATCAATAGGCATCTTATGCCATAGCCATAGTCTCTTCTTACAATTAAATAGGCCTTGTGGACAACAAACCTGGCTAAAGTAATTCGAATCATATGACTATAACGATGGAGGACCACGCCGTAAGTTCTTAACTACTCACATTACGGCTTAGAATTTAGCGAAGGCTTTTAGATAACTTTTATCTTAGTCTCTTCTAGGTGATAGTACATAAATATATCGTATATATTTAATAAATACTATATCTGTTTTGATTCATAATAAAAAATTAAAACAATGTATCACATACATGTCAAGTGTGGTCATTGATAGTATAGTGGGTTTGACTGGAGCCAACAATCAAACGCACACACAATCTAACATAACAAATATTATTAGATAATCCTGCATAGGCAAAAGATCTTCATCGAATCGCCTTCTTGGTTGTAGCTGTAGATCGTCCTCGCTCCTTCCTTAGTTGCCTTGATCAGATTACAATACATTAAAAATTTACATATAAATAGAAGAAGGCCTTATGGCAAGTACAAGAGAGAGGGAGGTAGAATTACATTAGAGTATGAGAGAGAGAGAGGTACGCAGACCTCCATTTATTAACAATTAAAAAATATTCCATCATTCATCTACGATCCACACACATCATTCATCATATGAATAATTTAAAAGGTGCATATCCATGACCACGGTGTGTTTTAAACAATCCACACATGAGAAACACATCATATGGCTAAAATAAAAAAGTTTCAAAATTAAATAATTATGGCTTCCAAAAGTTAGGTTCCAATTAAAATTGGCATTTAAATTTTGAAAAGTTATTTTACTATCTTAACATGAAATTAAATCATATTTAAAAGCATAAAAACACACATCACATGTGCACACACTCCAAACTAATAATTTGTATATTATTCCATGCAAATTAAAACATTTCTAAAAATAAAACAATCTAACATTTAGATTAAACAATATTAATAATCTAACAATTAGATTAATAATTAATTACTAATTTAATTCTTAGATTAGTCAATTAAAATTAATCATTAATTTAACACTTAAATTAATAATCAACTCTAATTATTCATTAACTACTAATCTAACTCTTAGATTAGTCAATTAATGTTAATTACTAATTTAACACTTAAATTAATAATTAATACTAATTAATTAATAATTAGATAATGTTAATAATTAATAATCTAACATTTATATTAATAATTATTAACTACTAACCTAACTCTTAAATTAGTCAAAATAAGGTTAATTATTAATTTAACAGTTAAACTAATAATTAACTCTAATTAATTAACAACAATTTTCTAATAATAATGATTCCAAAATCATTAAAAATTCAATTAAATAAAATTAAACAATAATTTTAATTTTCAAAATATTTTTGAATTTTAAAATTAAAATCTAATTCACATTATATTTTAATGGGCTTGGGGTTTAATAGGAAATGGGGTTTTAATGGGTTAAGGGGCTGAGCCATTGGCTCGAGCCCTTGGCTGGGCCAGGCTCGGACTTGGGCCACCCCTGGCTTGTTGCAGACCGCTTGCTCTCGGCCCGGTCCAACCGGGTCGAGGCCGAGAGGCCTGCTTGGTTCCCAAACCTGACGCCCCCTGCTTCACACCCGAAACCCTAGCCGCAGGAAGTGCTTGCAATGGGGGGGGGGGGGGGGGCTGCTGGGTCCAGGTGCCCCTCCGGCGGCCGGCCTGCCTAGTGCCGTCCAGTCCCACCGACGACCCCTCCAGTGCCAATGGGGTCGCCAGAGAATCCCCAAGGCTACGGGTCGAGCCCTCTCTTCCTCTTTAAATTTCTGGTTTTTCTGGTTCAAAACCGAAGAGGAAGAAGAATACCGGCCATCCAGCTTGAAGCCCTCCTTCTCCGACCCCGGCCATTGAGTCCGATGGAGATCGACGACCTTCAATGGAAGTTTTAGGGCACCGTCTCACCTCCCCAACACTTGGGAAGCCTGAACGAAGCCGCCAAACATCGATGTTCTTTGTATCACAAAGAACACAAAGAACCCCAAAAAATAATTTCGATTTTGCAAAACATTAATCCAATTAAATAGTGTTCATCATATGATCACATATCCAACAAATAATCGATCTAATGGAAGGAATAAATCATGAAAAATATTAATCTGGAGATCAAAACGGGATGAGAAACAGTGGAATCTAGCTCTGATACCACTGTTAGGTTCTTCATGTTTCTCGGGATCGCAAACGCAGTGGATAAAATAAATAAAATTTTTGCGATCCATGTCCATTTCGATAAACTAAAAACAATTAGAATGGGTAATTGGATATTACTGCGCGCGGATTCGAATCCTCGTTCGAATGGTTCTGTCGGTGTGACATTGCCAGCCGCACAAATTCCCGGCCTCTAGCGAAGTATACGCAATCCTCCTCGCGGTGGATTTCCTCTCATTCCTCGTTCCTTGCAGCCCATGAACAGTTTGCCGATCGGCCACAATGACCACCGCACTACGCGGTCAAATTCCCATCGGACGAGAGTCGGAGAAGACGGCGAAGCAGACCCAGAGAAGGGGGTCGGCTAGGGGGCGCTAGAGAAAGAGAGGGAGAGAGGAGGGGGCGGCCAGGGCTAAGCAGCATCTTGGCCTGCTCAACCCGTTCGCTACATTTTATATTAACCGCACAATTTTTCATAAAAACCTCCGGTTTAATATAAAATCCACTTTTAACCCATTGCCTTGAGAATCATTTGCGTGAGACCTTCTAGGCCCAATTACCAGTCCGGTTAATGGCCTAATAAGTCACTGACTCAATTAATCAATTAATAACTTATATTAATTAATTAATCAATCGAATCAATGTCTCACATTAAATTCAGTCGCCTCCAATCAAGTTGGGTGCCAAGCAACACCGCGTGAACCTGAAAGGTATAGGGGTTAAGCAACCTACTATTGGAACCTTCCCGTCGACAGTTACCGCGTAAATATAATCCTTCATTCGTACAATGCTCTCGAGTCAACTCAGGCTATGGTGTACCATCAAAACCTAACCGGTCGACTCACTTGGATCAGATGCTACTATATAATATCGAAAAACTCTTTTCCCGATATTATCGTCCGCCTTGGCCAGGGATTCTCGCGCATCCTTCCTAGAGTATTCTCTCTCTAAGTACCGAGAGCGAATGATTCCTTATTGACACTCAATTCTCTTCGACGGTATTCCGTTGCCCCCGATCCTTGGCTGTTTAGAATCCTGTGAATAGAGATCCATAAACCAAGGTTAAAGTATAGAAGTCCACCATCAAGGTGTCCTTGGTGTCTTAGGTCCGAGGACCATCCACACAACTGCGACAATAGAATCAAGCTGGTTGACAATGAGGTACTATACCATTTTACAATGACTCAGTCGGATCAGTTCAGTAAACTCATTCTCTAATGAGCACCTACATATTCGCCTTAATGTCTCCACACAAGTGACTATGAGATTAGTCACATTCATCGTATGAGCATGAGTAATCTGTACTAGTCTAACCGGATATCCGATGTCCTTCTCGAATATCCTCCGACTATGAACAATTAAAAATATGTGTGTATAAGTGATCAGTCTCATCAGTATGATCTCATCATAATTTTATCACTGTTGTACATATTCACGGACTTCATTATGAGATAACAATTAAAACGAATTTACACATAATGAAATATTGTCATTTTATTAATAAATGAACGAGATTTACATAATCATATTGGCTTGTAAGCTACTTAAGACGAACAATTTCATGACATGATGCATATATATTTGGAAGTGTACGTAGATGATCTTCTGGTGAAATCTAGAACTAAGGCTGATCATACTGAAGTCTTGGCTAAAGTGTTGGAATGGTCAAGGGAGTATCAACTGAAGATGAATCCCCAAAAAGGGTGTATTTGGTGTCTCATCAGGAAAGCTACTCAGGTTCATTGTGAGTAAACGGGTTATTGAGATTGATCTCAACAAAGCTAAAGCTATCATAGAAATGCCACCTCCAAAGAATTTGAAGGAATTGAGAGGATTAATCAGGAAGTTGCAATTTATCCACCACTTTGTCTTCCAACATTCACAAAGGTGTAGGCCATTTTACGTGCTTATCAAACCAGGAGTCAAATTTGATTGGGATGATAAGTGTCAGGAGACATTCAATGGATTGAAGACGTATCTGGCAAGTCCTCCTGTCTTGAGACCACCATCTCTAGACAAACATTTAATCCTATACATTTATGTCCTTGATGATTTAATGGGGGTTGTTCTAGCACAAGAAGATGAGAAGGAAAGGAGAGGGCAGCTTATTATCCCTCTAAACTTCTCAACCTCGCACAACAAAGATACACGGCGATGGAGAACACTTGTGCCGCACTGGTATAGGTAGTTCAGGAGCTGAAACACTACTTTCCAGCTCATGAAGTCCATCTCATTGATAGGATGAACCCTATCAAGTTCCTTCTCGAGAAATCCATCCTCATTGATATATTCGCACAATGGCAAAGCTTTCTTTCTCAATTCGATATCACCTATGTTCAGTAGAAAGCAATCAAAGGCTATGTCATAGCAAAACATCGTGCTCATCACCCTCTTCCTTGAGTTTTTGGATGAGAAACTGATGTCCATAAGTAAATCGACTCGTGATATGTGGACTCTGCATTTTGATTGAGCTCTGAACTCTCAGGTATCGGCATTGTTCTCCTATCACCTGAAGGTACCACCATTCCTCAACCCTTTCAACTCACTTTTCCTGTTAAAAATAACATAGCTGAGTATGAGGCTCTTCTTGCTGGTCTCGAGGCTGCTCATCTTCATGGTGCTAGTAAACTACGAATTGTAGGTGATGGTCAGTTAATTCTTCACCAAGTGCTCACCAAATACCGTACTCTTGATCCTAAGCTCAAGTCATATCGAGAACTTACTTCAGCTTATGCCAAGCTTTTCACTAAATTGATCTTCGTCAGTGTTCCTTGGAATCAAAATATTCTAGCTGATGCTCTAGTTTCTCTTGCATCTTCTCTGGATTTTTCAATCAGCAGACATTTCAAATCGATCATTGTCCATAGGCATCTCTCTCCTACTGTAGAGGACCCATCTTTTCTTAATATTAAGGAGAAATTGCTGAAGAAGGTTAAGGATGGAAATATTGTAGAGAAAAGAGAGATTATGCTACTAAAATTGCAAGAAGAAATGGAAGATGAAGAGAAACTATGGTATTATGAAATTGTTAAATACTATGAAGATCAATCTTACCTTAAAGAAGCCATCGTTAAGGAGAAAAAGACTATCAGGAGAATTGCTCAAAGAAACACCCTAGTTGGAGGAGAGCTATACAGACGAGGATTTGATGGTGTTCTTCTTAGATGTTTAGATGAAGATGAGCTTTGGAAGATTATGGAAGGAGCTCATGTTGGCGTTTGTGGTGTCCATGTCAATGGACAGATGTTGTCAAAGAAAATCCTTAGATAAGAATATTATTGGCCAACCATAGAAGAAGATTGTATAGGATATGCCGACAAAATCTATTCCCCTGCATCTACACTTCATCCTCTGTCTTCTCCATGGCCTTTTTCTATGTGGGCATTAGACATCATTGGTCCTCTTGGTGATCCCAACTCCTCGATCAAACAAAAGTCATTTATTCTCACGGCAACGGAGTACTTCACCAAATGGGCGGAAGTCGAAGCTTACGCAGAAATCAAAGCGTCAACAATATACAAATTCATCATGAAGAATATCATCACCAGATTCAAGATTCCAAGTACCATCGTCATCGACAATGGACTTCAATTCATTTTACAAGAACTGAAGGACCTCTGCAATAGGTATAAAATTGCATTGCATCATTTATCTCTATATTATCTGCAAAGCAATGGCCAAGCAGAGGCCACTAATAAAACCTTAATCAAAATCATCAAGAAAACATGTAAGTCTAACAAATATGCAGACTGGCCAGAAAAGCTCCTTGAGGCTCTATGGGCTTACCGAACTTCAATCCGCACTCCCATTAGGCAAACCCCATATTCCTTGACATTTGGAATGGAGGCAGTAGTTCCATATGAAGTCCTCATTCTGTCATTGAGAGTACAATTGAACAAGGAGTTCTCGCTTGATAAACATCGTTCTACACTCCTCGTTCAATTGGAATTCTTAGACGAGAAGAGATAGTCGGCCGCTAATCACGCTCGAGTGTATCAAAATAAGCTTGCACGTTTTAACCAAAAGCAGGTTATTGAAAGAAAGTTCAAAGTTGGTGAAATGGTGATAAAAAGATTTTTTGTAAAACCTGGTGGTCCACGCTCTAAGCTCCAACCCAATTGGGAGGGTTCGTACGTTATTGTTGATGTTTTCCCTGATAATGCCTATACGCTAGTTAACACAGAAGGTCAAGAATTATCTCATCCTTGCAATTGTTTGTACCTTAAGAAATACTACCCTTAGATTAAGTGTGTCGACCGGTATGGTATAAGGACTAGTGGGGTCAAAAAAGTTGAAATCCAAAATTCTCTCGTTAGTCCTTGATAGTCTAATTTAGGCGCATGATGCACACACATACATGCTTGGTTCTTGAATCACAAACAATGTGAAGTCCAAAGAAGGCTGACAGCCTAACTAAGAGTATAAGGTACAACATATTCATTCTTTCGCGGTTCACGATGTCGGAACGAGGCCCAGGATAGACTATTGAAAATACCTATCGTCTTAGTAGGATGCCGTCATAAAAAAAATAATAAAAAAATCAAAAGATCCGCCTGATAAGTACACATTTTTAGATAAACAATAGATAAAATTTACACACTATACTGTCAATTTTATGTACAAAACCACATGGAATGATAGATAAATCGATTATGCTTTCAAAATATTAATTTTGCAAAATTCGAATGCCAAATATCATCATTTCATGGATTAAGTAAGTGTGTTAATTTCATTTCCAATAAGAGCTTCTCGGAAATTATTTAATATACATTTAAATAATTTATTGATTGCCGCATGAAATTAACTGTTATTTTATGTGGATACAGGACATGAGCAAGCAGATAGAATAGTGGTTAGCCTACCTCAGTTTCAATGAAGCTACTAGGGTTCGAATCTTGGAAGGTACAAGATTGTATTTTTGCTCTTCAAAAGGGGCCCACATGCAGCTGAGAGAGAGAGAGATGGAAATTTCGAAATTCAAATTCAAAAACAATATTTATTATTTTTAAAATTTGGATTTCAAATTTCAAAATTCAAATTTCGAAAATAACATTTATTACTCAAAATCTAAATTTCAAAAATCAAAATCAAATATCTCTCTTTAAATTCAAATTTCAAAATAAACATTCATGGTTTTTAAAGAGGAGTCCCTAATCAAGGGGGAGCTTAGTGGCCTATTTATTATCCTTTTTGAAATTCAAAATTTGGGGCTTCTTCTATAAAACCATGGGAGGGGGAGGAAAAAGGCACTTTTGAAATTTTTAAAACCTCTCTCACCCCCTCCATCTGAATATCTCTCTCTCCCAATTTCTCTCTCCCACTTTCTTCCAATCTTTGATACAGTACCTGCGGGTACTGTAGTATCCCCCCCTCTCTCTCTAGCTTTTGTTATCTCTCTCTCTCTTTCGCTCTCTCTCTCTACATCTCTCTCAAACCAGCGGCTGTCAGAACAAGAGGTGGACTCGAGGCACTGTAACTGACCACTGAAAGGAGTCCAAGACTGTCAAGGATCCGCGGGAAGCGCCACGACGGCTGCAAACATTAGTTTTCTCTCTTCATCGCCTCTCTCTCTAGTTTTTGAGTTCTCCATGTTACACTATATTTCGAATATTTTCTGTAAAAGTTTCTTAAAAAAAATCATATTAGTTTTTGATTTTCAATGTCGCTGTAAAATTTCATGTAGTTCTGCTAATGAATGATAGTAGTTCCTTTGAAAAAAGTTATCTTTTTTCCCTTTTTTTGTTCTACAACCTTTATTTTTTATTCTGTTGACACTACTTAAACTTTATATTATACTTTTAATTAGTTTTTTAGAGGTACTCTTAGTTCAGCATATAGTCTGATTATACTCGTTTAGGGATACTCCTTTTGTGAGTTCATAATAAGTTCGGTTAATTTCATTTCTTATCAATCAAATCATCATGCTCCATCTTCTTTCTTCTCTGATTTTCCTCTAAAAACTCAAGGTTTTCAACTTTAAAAATCTATTTCCCTGTGGATTAAACCCAATCTCACCACCTGCTATTTTTCAAATAATTATATGTGGAAATTGGAATTTTAAGATTGATGTTCGAATATGCTTAACAACACATAATTTTGAACGATCACCGCCCCAAAAGCAAAAGGCAAAAAGTCAAACCAAACAAAAAGCCACAAAGTCAAACCTCAAATCAAAAGGTCAAAAATCCAAATAAAAGGGTGCAAGGTCAAATAAAAAATACCCCACAGAGTGAAAATGATCGAACCTCAACAAATAATAGGGTAAAGGAAGGACATCTTCCTGGGTCTCCGGAACCCTCATGTAAGTTTTTTAGACAATTTCTTCCCTTCTCCCTAAGGGACGTACTCCAAGCTTAAGGAATGGCTTAAGTTGACTAAGGGTCAGACTGTCGATTGAGATCATGAACACAAGTACAACAAAAGCACGATGAATCTAGAATAGGTTATTGAAGAATAATTAGGGAATTAGGATAACAAACAAGTTAGTTCTTTTGATCCAAGTACCAGACTAGTTTTTAAATTAGGTTTATTCAAAACCCCCAAAAATGGATATTTAAAAAAAAAATAGAAATGGATATTTCAAAAATTCAAAAAAAAATGGATATTTTAAAACCACAAAAAATGGATATTTCAAAACCACAAAAAAATGGATATTTCAGAACCAAAAAATATATATATATTTCAAAATTAAAAAAAATGGATATTTTAAAACCCCAAAAAACTGGATACTTTAAAATCCAAAAAAAGATAGATATTTCAAAATTACAAAAAAAATGGACATGTTGAAATTAGCATCCACTTGTTGCATTATGAGTGTTGCATTTTTATTTCCAGTTAGCATTTGCATGCTTGCTTGTTGCATTTACCTTTATTTGGTTTATTTTTGCCTTGATTATATAAAGTCTTTGCCCCTTGACCTTTTTACCAAGGATACGATCAAATAGTCGATTACTTAATCGGGCAAGAGGCTAAACCAGAATAGGCACATAACTTGTTTATTTAAGTTATGAACAGGGCTTAGGCACACAACAAGATTGAAGCTGAAAAGAGACAGTCAAAGCTTACTGAATTTTCATTCGTTGTATATCCACAAAAGTATCATGTGCATATATAAGAGAAACATAAAAGTCCATCATTTCCAAAAATCAGGACCAAAAGGGTACATCAGCAAGAGTCCGACAATATAACAGCAGCTATAAAAAACATCATGATAAGAAAGGTGGATGGTCAGCATCATGAGCAAGTGGTAGCACCCTCATGGCTGGCTCTCCCCATGGCCCTCATCAAGCTGACTCTGGGCCTCATCGTGCACGTTGGGCATCCTGACCGGCGAAGCAGGGGGTCCCATGTGTTGGGATCGCTGTGTCGAGATCCGACCGAAAACGCAGCCGAATAATATGTTCGGGATCTGATCCGTCCTGTTTCGATCGTAAAATAAAACCGGAGAAAATCGAGTTTACCTTGCGCGGATTCGAATCCGCGTTCGTTTTCCGGTTCCGTCGGAGCGATGCCGCAAGTCGCGCAGATGTCCGACCTCTAGCGGTATCCACGCGGTTCTTCTCACGATGGATCATCCTCGTTTCCTCGCTCGCTGCGGCGTTCGTAGATCCCGTCTGGCTGCGCATAATCCGCTGCGACATGCGGATTCTGATTCTCCCGTCGGACGGAAGGCGGAGCAGTCGGGAACTGCACGCCTAGAAGAGAAAGAAAGAGAGAAAGAACGAATGACGGCTAGGTCAGGGTTGCTGGCCCCCGACGTAGAATCCGTTCTTTTATAATAAGTCAGTTTGCAGTTTTTCATAAAAACCCAGACTTATCCGAAATCCTGTCGGATTATCCATTGACATGAAAACCATTTGCGTGTGACCCTCTAGGCCCAAATACCAATCCAGTTAATAGTCCATTAAGTCCAGTAACCCTTTACTGACCCACTGAATTAATTAATATCCTTATATTCAATTAATCAGCCAAATTTAATGTCCCACAATAAATTCGGACGGACTGCCGATCACGTTGGATGCCAAACAACATCGCGTGATCCTGGATGGCACTGGGGTTATTGCAACCCTCTATTGGAACCTTTCTGTCATCGGTTAGCGCACGGATATTGTAACGACCCGCCATCCTATGACCGGGGACCCGGTCACTAAATGGATGTCGGCCCATTAACTACGGGTTCACACCCGGATCTCACACAACACATCTGGAGGAGTAAGTGCTAAACAGGGCTAAATATGACAATCACACGGACTACAAAGGTAAGCAAGTACGCAGGGAAGAAAATAACAATGTCCGTATACAGTCCAACAATAATTACATGTCCAACGATAATTAAATAAGTACAGGCAGAAGGAAAGTACAACAACATCGGGGCATACCCCGGAACTGAGACAGCTGCTGGTCCGTACACCAAGAAGACACCACGCTACCGCTGCGCCTCGAAGTCCACACCTGAAACCGCAGGGAGTGAGCCACACCAGAATTGGGCTCAGTAGGGATCATCCGATCCCCTGCCTCCAACTCACACACACCCACAAGTAAAGCAACAGTAATATATAGAACAGTCAAGTAAAGCAGTAAACACAACAGGCAACCCCGGTACGAAACGTACGACAGACAGTGTAGCAGGAACAACGCTGAGTAACCCGAAGAACCCAACACAGAGTCACGTCTCACGACCGAAGTCCACAAGGCGACTAAACCACACAGTCGACCGAAGTCAAACGTCGCCTCCCAACACTACCACCACTGCTCACGCCTGTCCACCCCTACAGCGTTCCGGGGCACTGTAGGGTGAGGCAGTGAGCCAAACTAGGACTAGCTGGACTCAGTGTACCGCCACTGCCAACTACGTGTGCACACAAGCAGTCTAGACTACTGTCCTACCACCGGATTGCCTCCACGCTAGGCCTCAGCGCTTCCAGGAGGGCCCTGGGGACCGGCGAACCCCCGTCAAGCCGAAGCTACAGGAACTACCCACAAACCCAACTCTCCCGGGCTGCGTCAGGCCAAAGGGCTAAGGGTACCACTCGTAACCTTGATCAAAGGTCACATCAGGCCCAGTGGCTAAAAGGGTAAACCAACTCCCACCAGTACCAGCTCCACAGCAAGAAACGCGCCGGAAGCTGTCACGACAAACAGAGAAACCCCGACCCACTGAGACCAAGCAGCAACCCCTCGGATAGCGCACCAGCTTCTCCGGCCCGTCGGGCTCAAGGTGGTTCTGCTTCCCTCAGCCAAAGGTAAAACACACATGTACCCCTTCTCCCACCGGTACGGCACAAAGCCTCACAGACACCATGACCCTGTCCCCATCGGTCCATGGTGACAACGTAAACCACAGTCACATCGATCCACAGTCGTATAGACACACATACACATTTAACATGCTGAAATTCCACTCACACAGAAGTCCTCAGTCCCAGTGTACAACATAAAACCTGCCTCAGAACCTTCCACAGTGAAACACATATTAAAACCAGCAATATAACACTTCTGTCTTGAATCGCGTCGACCGAAGTCGACGCCATTCAAGTCCCTCAGACAGGTTCAGTTAAACGTCAGATTATCGCTTGAAACGCGTCTTTACAGAAAGACGCCATTTGAAACGCGTCCGCATACACCGACGCCATTCACAATAAAAACCAAGAATTTCAGGCCCTCAAGCGGAGCGATTCCCTGTCTAAATGGCGTCATGGTGGCCCGACGTCCTTCTAAAAGGCGTCGTCCACCCATGACGTCTTTTAGCACCAGGAACTCAATTCAAAGAGGCCTCGAACAGGGGGATTTCTGCCTCTAAAAGGCGTCGTGCTGCCCAGACGCCCTTTGAAAAGCGTCGACCAGGGACGACGCCGTTTAGCGCCAGAAACCAGGTTCCCTGGTTCGAACCGAGGGTTTCTCCCTTGAACCCCAAGCACCCCGAAAACCCCAAAATCAAAGGGGGAGGGAGAGAAGCTCAACCACACAATCATGCTTACGAAAACACGATCACAAACACCGCCATTCCCACAAGAAACCCCCTAAACATGCTCAATCTAACCCCAAATACATCACGTCACGCCGAGAATCACACGAACATCACATGCAAGGTTCGTCCCCCTACCGGTTCTTGAACTCCTCCAAGCTCCTCGCCGCCGACCCGCCGCACCGCAGACCGCCGCCGGTACCCTCGAGGACGCCGCCACTCCGCCGGAACGTCGGCCGCCGTCCGGAGAAGGGAACGCCGCGAAGGAGGTGGTGGAGGTAGAGGTGAGAGGTAGGGAGGCTATGGAGTGATGGAAGAGGAAGAAGAGGAGGGAAGGGAGGAAGATCGCCGGAGAGGCGGAGGGGGTGAGGAGAGAGAGAGTGTGAGGGTGAGAATGAGGGGAAAGAAGGGGAGGCTCGCGGGGTCTATCCGAAACAAGCTAAAACGCGTCGATCGAGGCAGACGCCTATCAGTCCGACAGGACAGCCGTACAGACACCGCTCTGAAACGCGTCGCCCACCGTGGACGCCGTTCAGACGATGTGACAGGCCGTACTGACAACGCTCTGGCGCCATGCCCTGACATCGCAGATGTCGCGGTCTGAAACGCGTCGACCCACCTGGACGCCGTTCAGACAATTCTAACAGGGGCCGTACTCTCGCGGCCCGAAAACTGCCCACGTGGCGCACACGTGGCACAACAACCAGCAACCTAAATGGCGTCCACACACCCTGACGCCTTTTGAAAGGCGTCGACGAGCGCTGACGCCATTCAGCCAGAAATCACAAGACCCCACAGGGTCCAAACCAGGGGATCCGGTCCGATCCTGACCCGAATACCGAACCCGAAACCTCGGTCCTTACATTCTCCCCCCCCTTAAAAGAATTTCGTCCTCGAAATTAGTAACCACTCGACGCTCAACTCGGCTAACCACCACAAGCCGACACACCGATCACAACAAACATCATCACCAATCGCACACACAAGGCTCCACATAATTAGCCAATCACATACATATCAAGCTTGAAAGATCAGCAATAACCACACACTAGCGAGGCACATATTACAAAACCAATTCTCCACCAAACCCAAATACATACAAGTGCCACTAGAGTCCTCAACCACCTCTGAACAAGACAAGATAAAAGTGCCCATCTGGCACGACCTCTTAGATCACCTCGAAGAGACACAGCTCCAATCACATCTTGAACACCTACTGACCACTCGGCTCCTGACCTGTCTGATTCTTCTGGGGACAATTCCTCGCGAGATGCCCCTTCCGACCACAGGCGAAACAGCTACCAGTGATCAATGGACATATCCGGTTGCCATGAAACCTGCTACAACGGGGACAACGATCTGCAGTGTCCTGCCTCGCCTCCTGCTGCCAGCTGACCTCTGTCTGCATCTGCTGAACCGAACCATCCTCATCCTCGTCACAAGGAACCTCCTGGAACTCGACCTCGAACGAACTCGAACCACCTGCCGAAAAAGCCGCTGATCGATCCCTGCTATGCTGCTTCTCCTGTGCTGAATGCTCCGATTCTCTTGCCGAGTGTTGAAACTGCATCTCCACCGCTGCCGCGCACCGAACAGCTGACGCTAGATCCTTACAACAATGAGCTGCCACAAATTCCCTCAGATCATGCCGAAGTCCATCCACAAATTTCTCCGTCCTCAGATCCTCACGCTCAGATATGTGTGGAGCAAACCTTCCCAAAGCCACAAATCTCATCTGATAATCTAGAACTGACGTATCACCCTGCACCAACTCCATAAACTCCCTTTCCTTGGCCCTACGAACATGCCTCGGAAGGTACTGTCCGCTAAACTCTCTCACAAAGCCTTCCCAAGGAATCTCTCTCAAAGACCTATCTGGAAACATCAACCCCTTGATGGTAACCCACCAATCATAAGCATCGCCCTTCAGCAAGTAGGTCGCCAACAAGGTCTTGTCACTCTCAGCACATTCTAGAACATCAAACACCTTCTCCACTTCCTTAATCCACTGAGCTGCCGAATCTGGAACAGGTTGACCCGTGAAAGAAGGGGGCTTCAGCTTCAAGAACCGCTCCACCACCGTGGATTGGCCACCTCGGGAACTGGACCCCTCGCTTCCACCTCCCTACTGATATCTAGACATAGCCCCAATCATAGCTTCCATGAAACGATCCACGTTATGTCCTTCTGCCCCCGGACCACCACCATCTGCTCTCGAACCACGAGCCAACGGAACTCTCCTCTTCGGCGCCATCACTAACCCACAACACGCAAATCGAACCAAAAACACGTCAACACCTATCAATCTACACCAGCAGCCATCGCCTGTACAGACTCGCACTTATTGTTGGACTATAATATCTAACCTAGTTTATCACATACTCGACCAGACTGAGCTCTGATACCATCTGTAACGACCCGCCATCCTATGACCGAGGACCCGGTCACTAAATGGATGTCGGCCCATTAACTACGGGTTCACACCCGGATCTCACACAACACATCTGGAGTAGTAAGTGCTAAACAGGGCTAAATATGACAATCACACGGACTACAAAGGTAAGCAAGTACGCAGGGAAGAAAATAACAATGTCCGTATACAGTCCAACAATAATTACATGTCCAACGATAATTAAATAAGTACAGGCAGAAGGAAAGTACAACAACATCGGGGCATACCCCGGAACTGAGACAGCTGCTGGTCCGTACACCAAGAAGACACCACGCTACCGCTGCGCCTCGAAGTCCACACCTGAAACCGCAGGGAGTGAGCCACACCAGAACTGGGCTCAGTAGGGATCATCCGATCCCCTGCCTCCAACTCACACACACCCACAAGTGAAGCAACAGTAATATATAGAACAGTCAAGTAAAGCAGTAAACACAACAGGCAACCCCGGTACGAAACGTACGACAGACAGTGTAGCAGGAACAACGCTGAGTAACCCGAAGAACCCAACACAGAGTCACGTCTCACGACCGAAGTCCACAAGGCGACTAAACCACACAGTCGACCGAAGTCAAACGTCGCCTCCCAACACTACCACCACTGCTCACGCCTGTCCACCCCTACAGCGTTCCGGGGCACTGTAGGGTGAGGCAGTGAGCCAAACTAGGACTAGCTGGACTCAGTGTACCGCCACTGCCAACTACGTGTGCACACAAGCAGTCTAGACTACTGTCCTACCACCGGATTGCCTCCACGCTAGGCCTCAGCGCTTCCAGGAGGGCCCTGGGGACCGGCGAACCCCCGTCAAGCCGAAGCTACAGGAACTACCCACAAACCCAACTCTCCCGGGCTGCGTCAGGCCAAAGGGCTAAGGGTACCACTCGTAACCTTGATCAAAGGTCACATCAGGCCCAGTGGCTAAAAGGGTAAACCAACTCCCACCAGTACCAGCTCCACAGCAAGAAACGCGCCGGAAGCTGTCACGACAAACAGAGAAACCCCGACCCACTGAGACCAAGCAGCAACCCCTCGGATAGCGCACCAGCTTCTCCGGCCCGTCGGGCTCAAGGTGGTTCTGCTTCCCTCAGCCAAAGGTAAAACACACATGTACCCCTTCTCCCACCGGTACGGCACAAAGCCTCACAGACACCATGACCCTGTCCCCATCGGTCCATGGTGACAACGTAAACCACAGTCACATCGATCCACAGTCGTATAGACACACATACACATTTAACATGCTGAAATTCCACTCACACAGAAGTCCTCAGTCCCAGTGTACAACATAAAACCTGCCTCAGAACCTTCCACAGTGAAACACATATTAAAACCAGCAATATAACACTTCTGTCTTGAATCGCGTCGACCGAAGTCGACGCCATTCAAGTCCCTCAGACAGGTTCAGTTAAACGTCAGATTATCGCTTGAAACGCGTCTTTACAGAAAGACGCCATTTGAAACGCGTCCGCATACACCGACGCCATTCACAATAAAAACCAAGAATTTCAGGCCCTCAAGCGGAGCGATTCCCTGTCTAAATGGCGTCATGGTGGCCCGACGTCCTTCTAAAAGGCGTCGTCCACCCATGACGTCTTTTAGCACCAGGAACTCAATTCAAAGAGGCCTCGAACAGGGGGATTTCTGCCTCTAAAAGGCGTCGTGCTGCCCAGACGCCCTTTGAAAAGCGTCGACCAGGGACGACGCCGTTTAGCGCCAGAAACCAGGTTCCCTGGTTCGAACCGAGGGTTTCTCCCTTGAACCCCAAGCACCCCGAAAACCCCAAAATCAAAGGGGGAGGGAGAGAAGCTCAACCACACAATCATGCTTACGAAAACACGATCACAAACACCGCCATTCCCACAAGAAACCCCCTAAACATGCTCAATCTAACCCCAAATACATCACGTCACGCCGAGAATCACACGAACATCACATGCAAGGTTCGTCCCCCTACCGGTTCTTGAACTCCTCCAAGCTCCTCGCCGCCGACCCGCCGCACCGCAGACCGCCGCCGGTACCCTCGAGGACGCCGCCACTCCGCCGGAACGTCGGCCGCCATCCGGAGAAGGGAACGCCGCGAAGGAGGTGGTGGAGGTAGAGGTGAGAGGTAGGGAGGCTATGGAGTGATGGAAGAGGAAGAAGAGGAGGGAAGGGAGGAAGATCGCCGGAGAGGCGGAGGGGGTGAGGAGAGAGAGAGTGTGAGGGTGAGAATGAGGGGAAAGAAGGGGAGGCTCGCGGGGTCTATCCGAAACAAGCTAAAACGCGTCGATCGAGGCAGACGCCTATCAGTCCGACAGGACAGCCGTACAGACACCGCTCTGAAACGCGTCGCCCACCGTGGACGCCGTTCAGACGATGTGACAGGCCGTACTGACAACGCTCTGGCGCCATGCCCTGACATCGCAGATGTCGCGGTCTGAAACGCGTCGACCCACCTGGACGCCGTTCAGACAATTCTGACAGGGGCCGTACTCTCGCGGCCCGAAAACTGCCCACGTGGCGCACACGTGGCACAACAACCAGCAACCTAAATGGCGTCCACACACCCTGACGCCTTTTGAAAGGCGTCGACGAGCGCTGACGCCATTCAACCAGAAATCACAAGACCCCACAGGGTCCAAACCAGGGGATCCGGTCCGATCCTGACCCGAATACCGAACCCGAAACCTCGGTCCTTACAGATATAATCTTTCATCCGTGCAATGTTCCCGAATCGACCTAGGGTATGGTTTACTGTTAAACCCTATTTGGTCGATTCACTTGAATCAGATGCCACTAATCTAAATACGATAACTCCTTATCGATTATAGAGTCCGCCCTGGCCAGGGACTTTAAGCGCATCATTCCCGGAACATTCTCTCTCAAACTACCGAGAGCGGATGATCCCGTATTTAACACACAATTACCTTCGAGGGCATTTCCCTGAACCCGATCGCTTGACTTATTGATAACCCATGGTTAGGGATTCGTTAGTCAAGGTCAAAGCTCAGAAACCTACCAACAAGATATCTTTGGAGTCTCAGGTCCAAGGATCATCCACGCAACCGTGACAAATGAATCGAGCTGGTTAACAGTGAGGTGATTACCATCCAGCGATTTATAGTCGGATCAGTTCAGTGAACTCATTCGCCAATGAGAACCTATAGGTCCAACATAGTGTCTCCACACAAGTGACTTATAGGATCAGTCACCCTCATCATATGAGCTGAAGTAACCTATACTAGTCTATCCGGATGTTTAATGTCCTATCTCAAACATCCTATGACTAGGAACAATTAAGAACATGTGTTTATAAGTCTTCGGTCCTGTAATTATGATCTCATCATAATCCAAAGACTATTGCACATGTTCATGGACTTCATCGTGATACGATAAACACAGATCGAATTAATTACACATAATGAATTATTGCCATTTATTAATAATCTGAATAAGTACATAGTATCGGATTGGCTTTGAGATCATCTAATACTAACAATCTCCCGCTTGGACTAAAGCCAATCACTTTTATACAGAATACCCATATTCTCTAAGTGACGCTCAAAAACATTTTGAGACAAAGGCTTTGTAAGTGGATCTGCTATGTTGTCGGCTGAGGGAACTCTTTCCACCACGACATCTCCTCGAGCTATAATCTCTCTGATCAGATGAAAGCGCCGCAGAATGTGCTTCGACTTCTGATGAGACCTCGGCTCTTTCGCTTGAGCAATCGCCCCATTGTTGTCACACAGCAGTGGGACAGGACTAGATATGATTTTCACCACACCAAGATCGCCGATGAATTTCTTCATCCATACAGCTTCCTTGGCGGCTTCAGCAGCAACAATATACTCGGCTTCCGTTGTCGAATCAGTAGTGGTTTCCTGCTTGGAACTTTTCCAACTCACTGCTCTCCCGTTGAGTGTGAAAATAAAACTTGATGTTGACTTGCTATCATCAGGATCAGACTGAAAACTCGAGTCAGTGTATCCTTGCAGCTTTAAGCCTCCTCCTCCATAGACTAGAAATAGATCCTTAATCCTTCTCAAGTACTTAAGGATGCATTTCACAGCCTTCCAGTGTTCATCACCTGGATCTGCCTGATGTCTGCTCGTAACACTTAGAGCATATGCTACATCAGGTCTGGTACATAGCATGGCATATATGATGGATCCTATGGTAGAAGCATAGGGGACTTTATCCATCATAGCCCTCTCTTCATGTGTCTTGGGAGACTAACCTTTAGAGAGTGAGATTCCATGTCTCATCGGTATGAGACCTCTCTTGGAATTTTCCATGGCAAACCTTTTGACAATGGTTTCTATGTACATGGATTGGGTTAAAGCTAGCATCTTCTTTGATCTATCTCTATAGATCCCTATTCCTAATACGTAAGATGCTTCTCCCAAATCCTTCATGGAGAAGTTCTTTGACAGCCATATCTTTACTGATGATATCATTCCTACATCATTCCCAATAAGTAGGATGTCGTCAACGTAAAAAACCATAAATGTGATTGCGCTCCCACTGTTTTTCTTGTATACACAGGGCTCATCTTCATTCTTAATGAAGCCATAAGACTTGATCGCCTCATTAAATCCTATGTTCTAACTTCGGCAGGCTTGCTTCAGTCCATAAATGGACCTTTGCAAAACTTGCATACCATGTCTGGAGATTCTTTGGATGTGAATCCTTCTGGTTGTATCATATACACCTCCTCCTCAAGGTTTCCATTAAGGAAGACAGTCTTCACATCCATCTACCAGATTTCATAATCATGGTAGGCAGCAATGGCGAGAAGAATTCTGATAGACTTAATCATAGCAACGGGTGAAAAGGTTTCGTCATAGTCAACACCTTGTCTTTGACGATAGCCTTTCGCCACTAATCTTGCTTTATAAGTCTCAATACGTCCATCTGCACCGATTTTTCTTTTAAAGACCTATTTGCAGCCGATAGGTACTATACCATCGGGTAAATCCACCAAGTTCCAAATTTGGTTGATGTACATGGACTGTATTTCAGAATTCATGGCTTCCCGCCATTTTCCGGCCTCTGGACTTTCAATGGCCTCCTGGTAAGTCTTAGGATCATCATCCTCATTATAGAGTATCCTTGAACCATCCAAATTAATATGTCCCACATATCTTTCTGCTGGTTTAGGTACTCTTTCAGACCTACGAGGTTCCAGTGTATCATTTTAAACAAGTTCAGAAACTGACGGTTCATCTGATGAACCATTGCCAGTTTGTGGGTCTGGAATTTCTTCCAGTGTTACTTTACTCCCACTTTCCTTCTGGAGAATATAATCTTCTTCCAGAAAGACAGCTCTCCTGGCCACAAACACCTTTTGTTCGCCAGGAAGATAAAAGTAATATCCATAAGTTTCTTTTGGATATCCCACAAATATGCATTTGTCAGTTCTGGATTCCAGCTTATCTGCGTCATGTCTTTTAACATGAGCAGGACATCCCCAGACTTTAATAGGTTTAAGGTCTGGTTTCCTTCCATTCCATATCTCATATGGAGTGGTCTCAACAGCTTTGCTGGGTACCTTGTTCAGGATATACATAACCGAGCTAAGTGCATATCCCCATAAGGACACTGGTAATTTGGACATGCTCATCATGGATCGCACCATTTCCATTATTGTGTGATTTTTCCTTTCTGATACAACATTCATCTGAGGTGTATAAGGAAGTGTAAGCTAAGAAAGGATACCATTATCCTTTAAGTATTTAATGAACTCAGTACTCAAGTATTCACCACCCCGATCAGATCGGATGGTTTTTATACTTTTTCCTGTTTGTTTTTCTACTTCATTTTTAAATTCTTTGAATTTCTCAAAGGCTTCAGATTTATACTTCAATAAGTATACATATCCAAACCTTGAGTAATCATCAGCGAATGTAATGAAGTATGAGAAACCACCAATGTTTTGGGTTGACATAGGACCACATACATCTGAATGTATGAGTTCTAATATGTCTTTGGCTCATTCTCCAGTTCCACTAAATGGAGACTTAGCCATTTTACCCATTAAACATGACTCACAGGTTGCATATGATTCATAATCAAATGGATCCAAATATCCATCTTTATGCATCCTTTGGAGTCTGTTTTCACCAATGTGTCCAAGCCTACAATGCCACAAGTAGGCTTTGTTCATTTCATACTTACTTCTTTTAATTGAAGAACCGATGTGAAAATTATCATGAGACACATTTAATAGATACAAACTATTGGATAAAATAGCAGAAGCTATTAATTTATTTCCAAAATAAATTGAACAACTATTATTCCCAAAATATAAATTGTATCCAATTCTATCTAAACATGAAATAGAAATGATGTTCCTTATTATGCTAGGTACATAATAACATTCATCTAATAAAAATGTGTCTCTGGATGGTAGCTTGAGGTTCACTGTTCCACAGCGATCGCCGCAACTCTTGCGCCGTTACCTAGCCTCAGCTCCACCTCGCCGGTCCTTAGCTTACGCCTTCTTATCAGTGCCTGCACAGAATTACAGATATGAGACACACATCCAGTATCTAATACCCATGATGTACAATCTCTTATTGACAAGTTTACGTCTATCATATAGATACCTGAAGCGTCATGCTGCTTCACAGTTCCTTGAGCCTTGTCCTTGAGGTATTCTTTGCAATTCCTCTTCCAATGCCCTTTTTGGTGACAGTAAAAGCAATCACCTTTCTCAGCACTTTTACCTTTGTCTTTCTTGGCAACCTTTACCTTTCTCTGAACCTTGTTCTTATTCTTTCGAAAAGCTTGGACTGCAAGTCTTTTTCTGTTGGTCTTACCAACCATGAGAACTTGGGGTTTATCCTTCACAAGGTTCCCCTCAGCAGTCTTTAACATGTTCAGCAGTTCAGCTAAGGTGGCTTGGATCTTGTTCATGTTAAAATTAACGATGAACTGAGCATATGACGGTGGAAGTGAAGACAACACGAGGTCTGTGTGCATCTCCTTGGGAAGTGTAATCCCAAGAGCATCCAGCCTCTCCACCCACTCAATCATCTTCAGCACGTGATTCATGTTAAAATTAACATATCGTTCGATTCTGCTCTGCTCACCAAATAGCTCCTTCAAATGGAGCATGATGGATCTAACATCCATCTCTTCATGTTGCCTCTGCAACTCATTGCTCATAGAGGCTAACATGTAGCATTGGGCCATGGTGGAATCTTCCTTTCATTTTTCATACGCTATCATTTCCTCCTCTGGAGCATCCAATGCTGGCTCAGCAAGAGGTTCATTATCCAAGACGTAGGCAATCTGCTCATACCTAAGGACTATCTTCAGGTTTCTGAGCCAGTCTGAGTAATTGGTGCCTGTCAAACGGTTGGCATCAAGTATGCCTAGCAACGGGTTATGGTGCGACATTCTCGCCTACAGGAGATAATCAATTGATAATTAGCAGATATTCAGATTAACTAAAACAAGATATGGTCTTTAATTATCTAGTTTTACTCCCACTAATTTTCGACGGACTGTATAACCTTCAGATATACAGAATGGGAGACGCCGATTGTCTCCTAGTGGGGATCAGAATCTCCAAGCATCACAGTATAACCTCGGGTAAACACGTAGTATCACACCTCTATCTCAGAGCAATCATCTCATGATAATTGCAACTCCTTGGAATATCCGATCATATTTCGGCTCCCAAGTTTAATGGTCTCGGGTAAACACAGTAGACCATTATCCCCGGTCTAAGCTTTACCATCAATACGTGACAGAATAAAGTAGAAATATAATTCCCGGGTAAACACGTGGATAACTATATCGTTCCTCTACTCTTATCCAAAGGCATCTAATGCCATGATCAACAATCCTCTCAACAGACAATGGCAGACCTCGGGTAAACACATAGTATCTTCCATGACTGAATTAAGTTCTATTAATCATATTGATGGAGAGTCACGCGGTGCATTCTCAATGACTCGCGCTGCGGCTTAGAGTTTGTTACGAAGGTTTTACTTATTTAGTTTGGTCTCATCCTAAGTGATAGTATTAAATATATCGAATATATTATAAATACTAATAACCTATCAAATATAAAGCACACGCATCACATACATGTCATTAGTGTGGTCATGGATGGCACTGTGGTTTGACTTGAGCCAGACAGTCAAACGCACACACATACACAATATAACAACTTATATCATGAGTCTGCAAACCCATGGATTTAATGAACTCCTTCATTTTCATCTAGTCGGCAGTTGTGGATCATCCTCGCTCCGCGCGCAGCCGCCTCGATCAAATTACATCATAATTCTCAATTACATGATAATTTAAATAAGGAAGCCTTATGGCGATTACATCAAGGAGGAAGGTAGAAGTACAATGGAATATAAGAGGGAGAGGTTTGCAGACCTCTATTTATTAATAAACAATAAACCACACAATCATATTTCATATCCACAAATAATACTCGTCCATGACCACTATGTGTTTTAGTTAAACAAACCACACATGAATTGTACATCAAATGGCTTAATTAAAAATTTTCGAAAATAACTTATAATTTTGGTTTCATAAAACTAGGGACCAAACAAAATTTGGATTTAGAATTTTCTAAAATCAATTTATGCATGCTTAACTTAAATCGAATTTAAACAAGCAATTATAACACATCATACGCATCAAAATTCCAAAATTAAAATATCTAGAATATTCCATGCAAATATGACAAGATTAATCTAACTATTAGAGTAATAAAGTCATTAAACAACTAGATTAATCATTATCTTATTAAAATCTAACATTTAGATTATCTAGTTATAAATAATCATCAATTCAACATTTAAATCAATAATTAATTATAACTATAAACTTCAATTAAGATAATGATGTTAATCAATTGCAATGGGTCTCAAAAAGGTTAAATTGAATAAGAAATTTAATTTCAAAACATTTTTGAAAATATAAAGTTTAAAAACAATTTAATCTTATTAAACAGGTTTTTAAAAATTACCTTGGTGGCTCAGCCCACCCCTAGCTGAACCAGGACTCAGCCTGGCTGACCCATGGGCTCGGACCAAGGGCGCCAGGCCCGTTGAGCAGGGCACCCACGGGCTCGGGCCCGGCCCCAGCCCGGTCCGGCCCGGCACAGACCGGTGCGGCTAGGAAACCCTAGCCGCACGGGCCCGACTCCCCCCCCCCCCCCCCCCTTTCCCTTCCAGCTCCGGCGGCGCAGGGAACAGGGAAGCCGTGGGGGAAAGGGGGAAAGCCCCTGACCGGCGACCCCCCCGGCCCCGAGCGGACACCGGACGGTTGCCGGTCACGCCACCGAGACAGTCAAACGCACACACATACACAATATAATAACTTATATCATGAGTCTGCAAACCCATGGATTCAATGAACTCCTTCATTTTCATCTGGTCAGCAGTTGTGGATCATCCTCGCTCCGCGCGCAGCCGCCTCGATCAAATTACATCATAATTCTCAAGTACATGATAATTTAAATGAGGAAGCCTTATGGCGATTACATCAAGGAGGAAGGTAGAAGTACAATGGAATATGAGAGGGAGAGGTTTGCAGACCTCTATTTATTAATAAACAATAAACCACACAATCATATTCCATATCCACAAATAATGTTTGTCCATGACCACCATGTGTTTTAGTTAAACAAACCACACATGAATTGCACGTCAAATGGCTAAATTAAAAATTTTCAAAAATAACTTATAATTTTGGTTTCATAAAACTAGGGACCAAACAAAATTTGGATTTAGAATTTTCGAAAATCAATTTATGCATGCTTAACTTAAATCGAATTTAAACAAGCAATTATAACACATCATATGTATCAAAATTCCAAAATTTAAATATCTAGAATATTCCATGCAAATATGACAAGATTAATCTAACCATTAGATTAATAAAGTCATTAAACAACTAGATTAATCATTATCTTATTAAAATCTAACATTTAGATTATCTAGTTATAAATAATCATCAATTCAACATTTAAATCAATAATTAATTATAACTATAAACTTCAATTAAGATAATGATGTTAATCAATTGCAATGGGTCTCAAAAAGGTTAAATTGAATAAGAAATTTAATTTCAAAACATTTTTGAAAATATAAAGTTTAAAAACAATTTAATCTTATTAAACAGGTTTTTAAAAATTACCTAGGTGGCTCAGCCCACCCCTGGCCAAACCAGGGCTCAGCCTGGCTGAGCCATGGGCTCGGACCAGGGGCGCCAGGCCCGTTGAGCAGGGCACCCAGGGGCTCGAGCTCGGCCCGAGCCCGGTCCGGCCCGGCTCAGACCAGTGCGGCTAGGAAACCCTAGCCGCACGGGCCCGACTCCCCCCCCCTTTCCCTTCCAGCTCCGGCGGCGCAGGGAACAGGGAAGTCGTGGGGGAAAGGGGGAAAGCCCCCGGTCGGCGACCCCCCCGGCCCCAGGCGGGCACCAGACGGTCGCCGGTCACGCCGCCGGCGTCGGATGGCGTCGTTGACTCTGCCTTGCCCCTTAAAAAAAGGTTCTGAACCCCTCCCAAACCTGCGCATAACCGAGGGAAAGAGAGACTATTTCCGGCCAGTCATCGCTAGCTAGCCCCTGCTATAGCCAAGGGTGATGTTGGCGGTGGCTGGTGGGATCACTTGGTCATACCAAAAAAAAAATTCCCAGCAGATTCGAATCACATGTGATTATCCGAACTTCACCCCACAAGCGATGTTCTTCGTCCCACGAAGAACACGAGAGACCCAATAAAATTATGATTTTGCAGAAATAAAATTAATCTAATTAATTTTATCATCTCATGAATATTATTTCTCCAACAGAATCATAAAATATGCATGGAATATGACTAGATAATTAAATTTCGGAATTCGAAACGGCGAAGAACACAGTGATAACCTGGCTCTGATACCACTGTTGGGATCGATGTGTCGAGATTCGACCGAAAACGCAGCGGAATAATATGTTCGGGATCGGATCCGTCCCGTTTTGATCGTAAAATAAAATCGGAGAAAATCAACTTTACCTTGCGCGGATTCGAATCGGCGTTCGTTTTCCAGTTCCGTCGGAGCGATGCCGCAAGTCGCGCAGATGCCCGACCTCTAGCAGTATCCACGCGGTTCTCCTCGCGATGGATCATCCTCGTTTCCTCGCTCGCTGCGGCGTTCGTAGATCCCATCTGGTTGCGCGTAATCCGTTGCGACATGCGGATTCTGATTCTCCCGTCGGACGGAAGGCGGAGCAGTCGGTGTAACGACCCGCCACCCTATAATCGGGGATCCGATTACTAAATGGGTACCGAATCATTAATTTGGAACCAAACCAGGATCTAGTAAGTCTGGGAAATAAATAATAAACTAAGCTAAAAATTCACATCGCATTGAATTGAAATGAAAGTGCAGGGATTAAAATTATTACAATGCGACTCGATACAGCAAATAATTACATACTCCAACTGAAAAGAATTAATTAAACATACAGGCCAGAAATAAATAACAACTACATCGGGGCATACCCCGGAACAACCGCTGAAGACGCTCAACACACGGCCGCACACGCCGCTCTAGGTCTGCTGGGAGTCCTCACCTGAAAACCGCAGGGGTGAGTCTCAAGACAAGACTCAGTAGGGATCCTTCGATCCCCACTGCCCACGCACACACCCACAAGTGCAAAATATAGCTAACGGTAAAGTAACAAGCACAGTAGTAGGCACAATTCCCTATTCGCAGCGTGAAATCACATGCAGTCGAAGTGTATTAAACATGCATATTTCTAAACCAACCGACAAGGGGACCCATAACTGCCGCCTCGATAGAACACGTCAACCACACAAACAACGGTGGGAAAAACTCGACCCGCTGAGACCAAGCAGTAACCCCTCGGATAGCACTCTAGCTACTCCGGCCCAACTGGCTCAGGTGGTTACTCCTTCCCTCAGCACGAGTGACTCTCCGAATGTACCACTCCGACACCGGTACTAGCTGACCCCGGGGTTCACCAGGTGACCCTCTCTCACTAAGCGTTACCCCGCCCACGCCCCCACCGGCGCTGTGCTCACGCCCCCACCAGCACAGGGTGATAAAGCGCTACAATGTCACTCCAGGTCCACAGTAACACAAAACACCAGAACTCGGCACAGCACGATCCGGTCACGTGAAAAGCCCGCAATCGCACGACACACAACGCAGTGTCATCCGGTCATGAAGAATCCATTTCTACCAAGTACACTAAAGCATGCACTAACCAACTATCTAGCAGTATGAACACATTTTACTGGCATGAATTAGTGAGATTCTGTCTTGAATCGCGTCGCCCAAGGCCGACGCCATTCAAGCTCCATTACAGGTTTATGTAAAATACTGTCTTCAGAATCAGGCCTAAAAGGCGTCGACCCCAGTGGTCGCCTTTTGAAAGGCGTCTACATCCTCAGACGCCATTTAGCACAGAAATCCAGGAATTCCGGAAAACATTACTCAGGGGATTTCTGCCTTAAAAGGCGTCATGGCTACCCGACGCTATTCAAATCGCGTCGCCCACCCATGACGTCTTTTAGTCCCAGAATTCCCGAACTGGCAGACTCTCAGAAAGGCGATTCCTGTCTAAAAGGCGTCGTGATGGCCCGACGCCCTTCAAAAAGGCGTCGTCCATACACGACGTCTTTCAACCACAAGAACCAGTCTGCCATGAGCCCGAGGGCTCCCTTTTTGACCCCAACAATCCCAAAAACGGAGGAGAAAAAGGGCGAATTCAACCAACAGCAAGCCACATTCATAGAAATCCCCCATATCATCAAAAGAACTCCTAAACATGCTAGTTCTACCCCCCGAAACCAAAGGTCCATAACATGCTTAAACGGGGAAAACACGGTTTAAACACAATACTATGGGAACCATCACCCTACCGGATACTTGAACTCCTCCAAGCTTCAAGCCGTCCACCCGTCTCGCCCCACGCCGCCGCCGGTACCGCCGTGGTCGTCCTTACTCCACCGTGACGTCGACCGCCGTCAGGAGAGTGGAACGCCGCAGTGGAAGTGGAGGTGGTAGTGGTAGGAGCTAGGTAGAGGATGGAGTGGAGGGAGAGATGAAATGGTGGGAGGAAAAGAGGGAGGTGGAGGAATCGCCGCCGAGTTCGCCGGAAGGGAAGGAGAGAAAGAGAGAAGGAAGAAATGTGAGGGAAAGAAGGAGGGCTCGCGGGGTTAACCAGAGACTGGCTAAAACGCGTCGACATCCACGGACGTCTATCAGGTAACGTGACGGCCGCTCTGACAAGACTCTGAAACGCGTCGTCCTACGCAGACGCCGTTCATAAAACATGTCAGGGCCGTACTCTGACACACCCCGAGTCGCAGTCTAAAAGGCGTCGTCCCTCGTGGAAGCCGTTCAGACGACACGACAGGGCCGTACTCTCGCGGCCCAAAGTCAGCCCACGTGGCACCCACGTGGCGGAACCTAAAAGGCGTCTGCAACGGTGGCCGCCGTTTAAACCACGTCTCGCGGGCTCGACGCGAAACATCACAGAGTCTCTGCCCCACTGGAGCCTGAACTATAGGGTCCGACCCCGAAAACCGAATCTGAAAGTCTCAGTCCTTACAGTCGGGAACCGCACGCCCATAAGAGAAAGAAAGAGAGAAAGAACGAATGATGGCTAGGTCAGGGTTGCTGGCCCCCGACATAGAATCCGTTCTTTTATAATAAGTCAGTTTGCGGTTTTTCATAAAAACCCAGACTTATCCGAAATCCTGTCAGATTATCCATCGACTTGAAAACCATTTGTGTGTGACCCTCTAGGCCCAAATACCAGTCCAGTTAATAGCCCATTAAGTCCAGTAACCCTTTACTGACCCACTGAATTAATTAATATCCTTATATTCAATTAATCAGCCGAATTTAATGTCCCACAATAAATTCGGACAGACTGCCGATCACGTTGGATGCCAAGCAACATCGCGTGATCCTAGATGGCACTGGGGTTATCGCAACCCTCTATTGGAACCTTTCTGTCATCAGTTAGCGCGCGGATATAATCCATCATCCGTGCAATGTTCCCGAATCGACCTAGGGCATGGTTTACTGTTAAACCCTATTTGGTCGATTCACTTGAATCAGATGCTGCTAATCTGAATCTGATAACTCCTTATCGATTACAAAGTCCGCCCTGGCCAGGGACTTTAAGCGCATCATTCCCGGAACATTCTCTCTCAAACTACCGAGAGCGGATGATCCCGTATTGAACACACAATTACCTTCGAGGGCATTTCCCTGAACCCGATCGCTTGACTTATTGATAACCTATGGTTAGGGATTCGTTAGTCAAGGTCAAACCTCAGAAACCTACCAACAAGATATCTTTGGAGTCTCAGGTCCAAGGATCATCCACGCAACCGTAACAAATGAATCAAGCTGGTTAACAGTGAGGTGATTACCATCCAGCGATTCATAGTCGGATCAGTTCAGTGAACTCATTCGCCAATGAGCACCTATAGGTCCAGCATAGTGTCTCCACACAAGTGACTTATAGGATCAGTCACCCTCATCATATGAGCTGAAGTAACCTATACTAGTCTATCTAGATGTTTGATGTCCTATCTAAAACATCCTATGACTAGGAACAATTAAGAACATGTGTTTATAAGTCTTCGGTCCCGTAATTATGATCTCATCATAATCCGAAGACTATTGCACATGTTCATGGACTTCATCGTGATACGATAAACATAGATCGAATTAATTACACACAATGAATTATTGCCATTTATTAATAATCTGACATAGTATCGGATTGGCTTTGAGACCATCTAATACTAACACCATGGCACTGGACTCTGCTCTAGCAGAAGACACTGCTAGGCTGGTAGTGAAGACACTCCCATGGCCGCCCTCGTGAGCTCGCTGGCGGGCTCACTGGTACCGCTCCTCCACACTCTGTCTCTCGTGCTCTGCTACCGCCAGCTGACCTCGAAGGGTATGAATGTCTGCCATGAACCAGTCCCACTCTCGGCCCCTCTCCTCTGTGGTGAACTCCAAACGCATCTGGAGACGTGTGAGCTTGCCGGAAAGGTCGCCCGTGGAGAGTTTGGCCAATCTCTTCTCCAACTCTAGGACTCGGGCCGCTGCACTCCTGGCCTGTTCGAGCTCCTCCTCGGCTCTATAGAGAGCCTCTTGAAGCTCGGCAACCTGTCAGCCAAAGGAAGATACAGTCAGTTCAAGATCAATTTAGAATCAAGTTGTGGAAAAGAAAGACCGAAGTCAGGAACTTACCTAGGAGGCATGATCCTCCTCTGCTTGAGAGGCCCAGTGGATGGCACGGGCCAGTTGTTCTTGGAGGGAGGCGAGAGCTGCTTCCTGTGAAGTGCTAGAAGATGAGGCACTAGCCGCATCGATCGGAGGCTGGGCAGCCTAGATATAGGTGGCACGTTGCACTAAAAGAACAGTGTCAGTGGTTAAGCACCAAAACAATTTAATTAATAAAACGAAAGCATTCATACATTATCAGATAGTTCATGTGTACATACCAAGGCGTTGAGCTCAACATGGACTTGATCGAGTTGAGCCTCTGCATCCAAGAGGCGGGTCCGGAGGGTGATGATGGTAGCATCGCGCGCATCCTGCACAATCATATGTACATACTAGTCATTCATCCATTCACAAACATATACAAGATAATAATAAAAAAATTCAAGATGCATTTCATCATACTTACATTGAGAGGTCGGAGCTGCTAAAGGTGGGCGGCGTAGTGAACCCGATATTGTTGGAGGTAGGCCTCACTACTCTCCGCATGGGACTCTACAGGCACGTCGCGCTGCTCCCTTCGGTGTGTTGCTTTGCGAACTTCGCCTGCCAACCTATACGAGCTTGTTTTCCTCTCATTGTCCTCTCGATGCCCTCCAGGACCTCCTCCTCAATCCACTCCTGATGGAGTCCCAGCATCCTCATCACCAGTCAAAGGTGTACGAGCTCTATCTCATTCATGCAATGGACCCACATCTAGCGTCCATATCGTGCTCGCCCCTCTTCCACCCAGGGTTGTCCTGCCTCGCCCATGCCAAGGTACAAGCGCCAAATCACCTGCATTCACATAAGTTAGTTGCATTCATAATAAACAATTACATTTAATTAAATAAGAATGAAAATATAATGAAAAATATTAGAAGCTCCGGATAATCAAGAAACTGACATCGAAGGGCCGTCAGTTAATGATGTTGAGGGGTTGTGTTGACAACTAGCCGCCATCTGCGGGCCAGTGGAACATAAACATTCATGATGTGGACGAATCGGCTTCGCACGGCCCAGAGGAAAGTAATAGTAATTCCATATCTGCATACATAAACATTTAGGTTAGAAATCATCATAATCATGCATCAAATCATAATCATGGCATTAAAAAAAATTAAATTAAATTCATTAAATCATACTTGGAGGAACGGCACGAAGCCGTTGACAGTGGTCTCATGGTCAGGCACGACTGCAGACAAATCAGTAAAGAGGTGGGCAAGAAGGGCCACACCCCAGGCATAATCTCCTATCTATCTAAATCTCCTAAGAGACTCAGGAACCGACAATGAATGTGGTCTCCCTTCATCCTAAACAACAATCTACCAAAGAAAAAGGCTAAGAAGATCCTGAGCTGTCTATCTACAATCTCTGTCTGACTCTCATCCCAGCAATATGTACTCGATGCTGATCTAGACAGTCTATCCACGAACATCTCTCTAGACTCTCCCACCTTCTACCTAGGATCTGTTAGTATTTGGGTGTCCTACAGGCCAATTCTGGGCCGTGTAGGCCTAATGTGTTATACAATCTTGTTCAATATAATGAAGTGGTAACTAGAGCATAAACTTGTAATCTATAGATTGCTTTGCGTTGTCCCTAGAATATGTAGTTGTAAAGTCAATTTCGAGATGGAATCTCGAATGTGAGTTTGACTGTACATGGACACATATCTTAAACTGTTCCCGATTGGAGAGTAATCAATATGGGACATTGATTACTCGTAAATCGGCACGCATGATGTGTAGGTGACCAATCTCACGTTAACAGGTGCGAGGCACCAGCATATATGCATGGGTGTTCATCTTGGGAGCATGTTCATTGAACTGATCCGCTGATGGATCTTTAGATGGTTAATAATACTTAATGTCAACTGAAGATCCATCTGTCTCAGTAGTATCGTTGATCTTTTGACCTGAGACACTGATGGGGTCTTGGATAAGGACTGGTGTGATTTAATATTTGGTTAAGTGACTTTAACCATAAGTCATGAAGCACCAAATTATTAGCCACATCGGAATACATGCGAAGACCGTTAATGGTCAAGAGGGGATCGCTTACTATCAGGTATATCACAGACAGTTAATGAGTCATGACATGGACGCTCCACTAAATCCCTGGCCAGGGTGGTATCGGTTCGTTTGGAACGAACGTGAAATAATTAAGGAGGTCATGGTCAGACGACACGATCACTAGTGGTTTGATATAACCATACCACACGATCGGATCGGACTTATAGAATGAGTGAGAGATTATAGTGATACGGTAACTAAAGACTTACAGGTGCCATATAGGGTAAAGATGAACCCAACATCCTCTGGGATCACGCAAATTTGCTTAACCCAACGTGATCAAAATGTCCAGATCAAATTAAACGGTTATTGGAAATAACCAGTTTAATTTACTTCTAATTAGATTAGAAGTTAATGAATCTTTAAACCAGAGTGATAATGGGCCTAGAGGATCACACACAATTAACTCTTGTAGAACGGAATATTATTGTATGAACAAATATACTAAAGCATTAAATTCTTTTGGGAAAAGAATCTGTAAATGACTTAAAAGTATATATGCAATAATATAAAGGGCATATATATAATATATGTATTATTAGGATTATTTGATAAATAAGCAAATGATAATATATTGATATATTATACCCTGGGATTTACTTTAACTGCGGTAGTTAAAGATGTGTTTGGTTAAACGAGGCGGTTCAAGCTGCCTCCTTAACATTTCTATATATAACCCACTTATTCTCCAACCCGTAACAAAAGAAGCCATTCCAAAAAGGTGGCCATCAAGTGAAGTTGGAAGAGTTGGACTCTTGCCAGAGAACTTGAGGCGGTGGGTTCGTGTTACGCGGGTTGAAGGAGAAAGTAAGCTCCGTTGCTACGAGGGTTCGTGTGGATTAGCTCTAGAGGTCGTACGTTTGTGCGGCTCGTAGCTTCGAGGAGTTCGGCATCGATCTTTGTAGAACAACGTGTTCTACGCAAGGTGAAAATCTCGTATGATTTTATTTAGATAGTTTTTATTGCATCAATCGGAGCCCGAACTGGTTTGGGAAATCGATTAATTTTTGTTCTTCCACTGTTACAATTTCCACTGGGGTTACGACCGAACCCAACAGTGGTATCAGAGCTAGGTTTAGGCTCCTGTTGATGCAACTGGGAAGAACGGTCTTTGTTATAACATCATGTTCGAGTTCTTCAATTTTATTTTAATTTTTGGACCATGAAAAATTTATTTTGCGGAGATAGTGGGAGTCTGGACGACTGGTTGGACCGTCATCAGGTTATGGATGGCAGGCTCAGCCTTCGTCCATGGCCACATTAAACGGCACTTAGAGAAGCCGTCCGGAACGTAAACAGCACTTGGAGTGGCCGTCAAATTTTACGGGATTTTTTGAAATTTTTTCGGAAAACTAAACGGCCGTGGTAGTAGCTGTCTACATGTGTTGATGGCCAACCATGTGGCCATCCACACTTGTGGACGGCCAAGGTAGTGGCTGTCCACATGTGTTGACGGCCAACCATGTGGCCATCCGGCCGTCCACCATGGGTTGTCTTTTTAAAATATTTTTTAAATTATTTAAAAATTAATTTGTTGCCCGATTTTTTCCACTATTAGGCGCACTCCTCCAACCCGTACTGTGCACTGCGTTGGCCCATAAAATTAAAATCTTTCCTCAAAAAATTAAGATAATTGCCGGATATGATTAGTTAAATTTGATTTTGATTAATCTGATAATTATCATGTAAATTTTGAGATTAATTGAAGATTACGTATAAATTCAGATTTTTTGAATTTAAAATTATTGGATACTTGTTAAATTCGAATTTTTGAATTTTAAGAGGATTATCGTTAAAATTCAAATTTTGGATTTGTAAAATTATTGGATAATTTTCAATGATTCAAATTATGAATTTCATGAAGGATTAATTTGATGATTAATTTGAATTTAAATTTAATGATTGTCCTAATTGTCCTATTTATTTGAATTTATTTTTAAATTCATATATGTATCCTCTTATACGTATGAAATGATTCAGTGCATGGATGTTACTGTGATGCCATTTTGGTCTCTGTTAGATTATTTTTGAATGTAATGGTGAGTTTTTCAAAACTAATCATGACCAAAATTTCTCGTATGCACACCCATTATTTCAATCCACATATAAGGATTATTTCAAAAATAACCCTTCTGTGATTGATACGATTGTGTTTGGAATGGTGGGTGATCATGGACTTAACTCAGTTCATTTGAGGCCTGCGAGCATCCCTTCTATCTCTATTTAATTTTCAATGTAATTCTATATTCCTCTGATAAATGTACTCGCCGTAAGGGCTGCTGGAAATTATTTAGCATGTAATTCATTTTCCAGCCTGTGAGCCGTGTAATTATTGTAATTAATGTTGCGGATAGAACTTGAAGGCATGGAAGATGAACTACGAGGATGATCCTGCTACTTAAGAAGTAGGCTGGATATCTGCATAGCTTTACTTAGAGTCCATGATCATTCAGGCTTATTTATTTGCATGTAACGCATTTATTTTGAGCAATTACTAGGTACAGTAAATATATAACTTGAATATATTTATTATACCACTTAAGGTGAGACTAAGATAAAAGCACAATTTCCTCTTTATTAAATATTAGATCTGTGAACGTGGCTTAAGAAGCCGTCGTGGCCCTCCACTATTATGGGGTGACTGAATGTCATTATCTCATGGATTTGTTGTGCTTTCCACAAAGTTCATGATTTGGTGGCAGGATCTCAGCCCTAAAGCTTTGCTTTAGTGGGATGAAGAACTGAATTTGTCCTTGTTGTGCTTTCCACAAGGGTCGGGTCACGAACTCATTGTTGTGTAGTAATGGTGGTGCAATCTAACCAGGAATATCCTTTATTGTGCTTTCCATAAGAGGATGACTGCTCGGGGGCCGAAAGTCAGATATTGCATTGGATGCAAGTGCTGTTGACTATCCAAGAGATGGGATATGATTTGTTGTGCTTTCCACAAGATCGCATCTCAGTCTTGTTGGAATTCCGATCCACCAAGATGATCGCCGTGATCTCCCGTTCTATATAATTGAGGGTCATATAGTTCGACGCAAAATAGTGGACCTAACTAAGATACAAAACCACATCTAAGTTAGAATCTTGAACGCATGCTAAAATATTGTCTTTTATTTTTCATCTAGATCATCATGTCGTTGTCTAATCCCCTCCGTAGCATCTTGGATGCGAGCAAATTGAATGGACCTAATTATTAAAATTGGCTGCGTAATCTGCAAATTGTCTTAACAGCCAAAAAGATTGTGTACGTGTTAGACACGATTCAACTTGAGCCTCCCATTAATGTCGAGGAGGGTGATCAATTGAATTACGCAAAATGGTCAGAAGATTCTTCCCTTACGCAGCGTTATACACTAGCCTCTCTGGCTCCCGAACTGCAGAGGCAATTTGAAAAGACAGATTGTAGAGCTATACTACTCCAACTATGCCAGCTCTTTGGGGAGTAGGATAGGATAGGAGGTATAAGGTCTCCAAGAAACTTTTCAGGACTAGGATGTCTAAGGGTGCTCAAGTACATTCTCACATACTGAAAATGATGGAGTAGGTAGAGAGACTCAATGGGCTGGGATTCAAGTTGGACCTTGAACTTAGCATTGATCTCATTCTCCAGTCATTGCCTGAATCATTTTCTCCCTTCATCATGAACTTCAACATGAATAGGATTGAGGTTTCTCTACCAAAACTCCTAAACATGTTAAAGAGTGTTAAAGGGACCATGCAGAAAGAGAAACCATCTTCTATAATGATTGTTGGTCGGACCAACAAGAAAAGGAAGGCCACCCAACACCTAATAACAAGAAGGGAAAGAAACCGACCAAAGGTAATCAGATCACCAAGACAGGCAAGGGCAAGGGCAAGAAGGATGAAAAAGATAGCAAATGCTTTTGGTGTGGACAAATTGGTTACTAGAAAAGGAATTGCAGGTTTGGTCATGTAGGAGAGAAGATGATATCTCATCTATACTCAAATGGATATTTAAATTCATTCAAATTCAAATCATTTGATACCTGTGAGTCGTGTCTTATGGGGAAGATGACCAAAGCTCCTTTTAATGGATATGGTGAGAGCACTGTTAACCTTCTCGAACTCATACACACGGATGTTTGTAGACCCATGTCAATAGAGGCTAAAGGAGGGTATCTCTATTTCATCTCTTTTATTGATGACTTCTCTAGGTATGGTTATATGTATGAGTTATAAATTACAAGCTTTTGATAAGTTTAAGGAATATAAGAATGAAATAGAGAAGCAGACAAGTAAAAGTATCAAAACTCTTCGATCGAATCGAGGAAGCGAATACTTAAGTCTCGAATTCACTTCTTACCTAAAGGACAATGGAATAATTTCTCAGTAGACCCCACCATATATGTTACAGTATAATGGTGTATCTAAAAAGAGAAATAGGACCTTATTAGACATGGTCCGTTCCATGATGTCCTTATCAGAATTACCTTTGTCTCTGTGGGGGTATGCCTTAGAGACAGCAGCCTACTTGTTAAATAGGGTTTCAAGTAAGTAAGTTCCTATGACACCATATGAGATATAGACAAGAAGGAAACTAAACTTTAATCACATTAAAGTTTGGGGGTGTCATGCCCATGTGAAAAGGAATGACGCAAATAAGCTAGAGTCAAGAATCGACAAGTGTAGGTTTGTGGGATATCCAAAAGAGACTTTTGTATATTATTTCTATCACTCTTCCGAGCAAAAGGTCTTAGTGGCCAAGAGAGTTGTATTCCTGGAGAAGGAATATCTCCTCTAGAAAAATAATGGGAGCCAGATAGAACTGGACGAGGTACATGAACCACAAACTGGGGACACAGTCTCATTAGATGAGACATCACCTTTGGAAAATGCTTAAAATGAAACACAGATATTACGAAGATCTGGTAGGGTACCTATAGAACCTGAGAGATATGTTGGACATGTCTCTGATAGTTCGTCTAAGGTACAGATAAATGAGGATGATGATCCTCAATCCTATCAGGAGGCAATTCGTAATTCTGACTCCGAGAAATGGAAGGAGGCTATGGATTCGGAAACCCAGTCTATGTATACCAATTAAGTTTGGAACTTGGTTGACATATCTGAAGGGAAAATCCCTACCGGCTGTAAATAGATCTTCAAGAGGAAGATCGGAGCAAATGGACATATTGACACTTATAAGGCTCGACTGGTGGCAAAGGGATATCGTCAAAGACAAGGAATTAACTATGACGAAACTTTTTCACTACTAGTAATGATAAAGTCAATAAAAATCCTCCTTGCCATTGCAGCATACCTAGATTATGAGATCTGGCAGATAGATTTGAAAACAACCTTCCTTAACAGAAACCTGTCAGAAGAAGTGTACATGGTACAACCTGATAGATTCACATCTAAGCAGTATCCTAATAAGGTATGCAAGCTTCAAAAATCCATTTATGGATTGAAGCAGGCATCTCGAAGTTGAAATTTGAGATTTTATAAGGCTATCAACTCTTTCAACTTCATTCAGAATGAAGACAAACCCTGTGTTTACAAGAAGGTCAGTAGAAGCTCAATGACCTTCTTTGTCCTCTATGTTTATGACATCTTACTTATTGGGAATGATGTAAGGATGTTGATATCAACATAGCCTTGGTTGTCCAAGACATTCTCCATGAAGGATTTGGGAGAAGCATCATATGTGCTGTGCATTAGGATCTATCGTGATAGATCAAAAAGGATGCTGGGATTGTCCCAATCTATGTACATACTCAGGAGGTTTAAGTTGGAAAATTCTAAAAGATGTCTTATTCTTATGAGACATAGAATTTACCTATCTAAGGGCATGGCTCCTAGAACACCTGAGGAAGTAGAGCAGATGAGTCAGGTACCCTATGCCTCAGCAATAGGGTCGATCATGTATGCCATGCTATGTACTCGCCTTGATGTGGCCAATGCTTTGAGCATTACCAGCAAATATCAGAGTGATCCAGGCGAAGAGTACTAGAAAGCAGTGAAATGCATCCTTAAGTACTTGAGAAGAACTAAAGATCTTTTCTTGCTATCTGTAGGAGAAGAGGACTTGCAATTGAGAGTATATACAGACTCTAGTTTCCAGTCAGATTCGGATGATAGCAAATTCATGTCTGGATTTGTATTCATGTTCAACGGAGGGACAGTCAATTGGAAGAGTTCTAAGCAAGAAACGACTGCGGATTCAACGACAGAGGAAGTGTATATAGCTGCGGCTGAAGCTGCCAAGGAAGCGATCTGGATGAAGGAATTCATCTCGGAACTTGACATAGTTCCCAGCATATCGGCTCCCATCCCATTATTATATGATAATAATAGGGCCAACGCCTAGGCGAAGGAACCACGGTCTCACCAAAAGTCAAAGCATATTCTAAGACACTTCCACCTGATTCAAGAGATTGCTTCAAGGGGAGATGTGGTGGTAGAGCATGTACCATTAGAAGACAATATTGCAAATCCACTAACTACGCCTTTGTCACAGATTGTGTTTGAGCATCATCGGAAAAAGATGGGCCTCAAGGTTGTGGGCAATTGGTTGTAGTACAAATGGGAGATTGTTAGTATTTCGGTATCTTACAGGTCAATTCTGAGCCGTGTAGGCCTAATGTGTTGTACAATCTTGTTCAATATAATTAAGTGGTAATTAGAGCGTAAACTTGTAATCTGTAGATTGCTTTGCGTTGTCCCTAGAATATGTGGTTGTAAAGTCAATTTCGAAATAGAATCTCGAATGTGAGTTTGACTGTACATAGATACATACCTTAAACTGTTTTCGATTGGAGAGTAATCACTTTGGGACATTGATTATTCGTAAATCGGCATGCATGATGTGTAGATGACCAATCTTACGGTCACAGGTGCGGGGCACCAGCACATATATGTGGTTGTTCATCTTGGGAGGATGTTCATTGAACTGATCCGTTGATGGATCTTCAGATGGTTAATTATACCTAATGTCAACTGAAGATATATCTGTCTCAGTAGTATCGTTGATCCTTTGACCTGAGACATTGATGGGGTCTTGTGTGAGAACTGGTGTGGTTTAATGTTTAGTTAAGTGACTTTAACTATAAGTCATGAAGCACCGAATTCTTAGCTACATCGGAATACATGCGAAGACCGTTAATGGTCAAGAGGGGATCACTCACTATCAGGTATATTACAGACAATTAATGAATCATGACATGGACACTCCACTAAATCCCTAGCCAGGATGGTATCGGTTCGTTTGAACAAATGTAAAATAATTAAGGAGATCATGGTCAGACGACACGATCACTAGTGGTTTGACATAACCATACCACACGATCGGATCGGACTCATAGAATGAGCGAGGGATTATAGCAATACGGTAACTGAAGACTTACAGGTGCCAGATAACGTAAAGATGAACCCGGCATCCTCTTGGATCACGCGGATTTGCTTTACCGAACATGATCAAAAGGTCCATATCAAATTAAACGGTTATTGGAAATAACCGATTTAATTTACTTCTAATTAGATTAGAAGTTAATAGATCTTTAAACCAGAGTGATAATGGGCCTAGAGGATCACACACAATTAACTCTTACATAACGAAATATTATTGTATGGACAAATATACTAAAGCATTAGATTCTTTTGGGAAAAAAATTTGTAAATGGCTTAAAAGTATATATGCAATAATATAAAGGGCATATATATAACATATATAGTATTAGACTTACTTAATAAATAAGCTAATAATAATATATTGATATATAATATATCTTGGGGTTTACTTTAACTGCGCCAGTTACAGATGGATTTGGTTAAAAGAGGCAGTTCAAGCTGCCGCCTTAACATTCCTACATATAAACCCACTTATTCTCCAACCTGTAACAAAAGAAGCCATTCCAAAAAGGTGGCCGTCAAGTGAAGTTGCAAGAGTTGGACCCTTTCCAGAGAACTTGAGGCGGTGGGTTCGTGTTATGCGGGTTGAAGGAGAAAGTGAGCTCCGTTGCTGTGAGGGTTCCTGTGGATTAGCTCTAGAGGCCGTACGCTTGTGTGGCTCATAGCTTTGAGGAGTTCGGCATCGATCTTTGTAGAACAACGTGTTCTACGCAAGGTGAAAATCTTGTATGATTTTATTTAAATCATTTTGTTGCCTCAATCAGAGCCCGAACTGATTTGGGAAATCAATTAAATTTTGTTCTTCTGTTGTTACGATTTCCCCCGAGGTTACGACAGAACCTAACAGGATCAACCAATCCTAGGGAATCTAACACATCTACCCGGAATAGAGTCCTAGACTCTCTACCCGACACCCCTGATACCTCTAATCCTTGGAGACTCTCTACCATCTCTAGGTAGTCGGGGTAAGTAATCCGACTTAGCGCTCAACCCTCTACCCTGAGGCCAATGATCCTAGCCATGTCCTCCAAGCTGGGGATCATATGGCCCCAGGGCATAAGAAATGTCCGGCTCTTCGGATCCCAACACTCCCTAAGCACCTGAAGAAAAACTAAATCGAGCCAGAAGGGCATTTGAATTTTGAAAATATTTAAAGGCATCGACCATGGATGACGCCATTTAGGAATTACCGCCTTTGATAGGCAAAACCATACCACGAAAAATCTAGAAATAATTGAAAGGCATCGACCATAAACGATGTGATTCAGGAGAATTAATGCATTGAAAATTGGGAAAGTACGGTTGGAATCATGATAGGTGTCGACCATGGGCGACATGATTCGGAGAAATTAAATACCTCAAATTCTAGAAAAATAGGAGAGAGAAAGTGAATGGCGTCGACCATGGCCGATGTGATTTAGGCTCTTTTAAGAAATAAATATTTAATTTTCAAAAATTAAATTAAGTTGAAAGGCGTCATTCTGAGTAGACGCGATTTGAATTAATGAGCCCAAAACTCTGATTTTTGAGGAAAATGAGCTATTTTGATCAAGGAAAATTTTCAGAAAATTACACAATATTAAGGAAAGATCTTCATTGCATTAATGGAATGATTTTTTATTGAAAATACATCAAACTTTGGACAGAAGTTGAGAGCTTTCAGGTTGGATTTTCTTAAGCTCTTTTACATAGTTGTTCCATAACTCCCGATTTGCTTCATGAGAAAGTTTGACACAACGGGTGAAACTGATATTCTACAAAGTTGCAATGAATTCTGTCGCCTCGAAATCTTCATCAGTTCCTAAAGCCTGCTTCTTGATTGGAGAAAGAGTGGATATCTTAGAGAATTCATAGCGAGGCATACCAAGTTGAGGATGACAACGATGTGGATTATACAACACGAACTCGGTCACCCTGATCAGTCTGAGCTCTGTGCCAGCACAACGGCGCACCCGAACCGCCTTTTCCCTGAGAGAAGTGGTGTAGATTCGAAGCCAGTCCTCAACATGGTTTTGAAGTAAGCACGCCAATCAACTCGAGTTTTAAGGTTGGGCACTTGATTGGTCATGTTGTTGTTGAATTTCACTGCACTGGAACTATGAAAGATAGGACTGTGCTGATATATCTAGGACATCTTGGGAACTTCTTCCTCATTATGGTTAAACTTGAAATGAAGGTCAATCTATAAGGCTAAGAGCAGCATGCTGTCATAAGGAGGTTGACTAATAGAAGCTGATGAGAGCCCACTATAGAGATAGACTAGAACTTATGTGCTTATCTGTTTTCCCTTGAATATCCCACAAATCGCACTGAGCAGATCTTTTGCTAATATGCTATCCTGGGTAGGGAATAGTAGAACTCCAGCCAAACATGTAGTGAACGTGATCATCAAGGTCTCTTTATCTTCCTCCTTAATTTCTTCCATTTTCTTCAAAGTCCATTCTACCAACTTCGCCAGATTGATTCCTTTCTGAGTGAGCACGCTCTGGATTTCTTTCGGATTTTTCATAATCTTTTCTAAGAACTAATGACAAGTGATCTTTTCCCCCATAAATAGCATATTCGTCACATCAGGTTCATCACTATTAGCCTTGAGTTTTGTAAGTCCCAATAAGAGTTCAGCTTCTTCTAACATGATGGTAGCTTCGAAGGAAGTGAAGAGGAAAGTATATGTTTCAAGATGCCATAATTCAATCAAAGCGTCTATTGCAACCCAATCCATACCTACACTCTTATAATGTTTCGCATGAATAACCAAGCCTTGGATGTGACAGTTTGAGATATAAGATTGCATGGAAAGATTGATTTTCTCCACTAACTTTGGAATCCATGGAAGAGAAGAAAAGTTTCTTAGACCAGGAAAGAAAAGATATCTCTTAAAAGAAAAGAGATTTGGCATGGTTTTATCATATTTAACAAAAGAATTTGGAGCATGGAGAAAATGTGTAAAAGAAAAGAAGAAAATTTAAAAAAAAAAGAGAAAGAGAGAATAACTTATCTTTAAGTTAGGATCTCGCCCACTAAGATAGCCATCTATGTCAGAAAGTGTAAGGATTGAGGTTTCGGATTTGGTTACCGGATCAGTTTCGAAGTCGGATCCCTTGATTTAGGCCCTTGTGGGGTTGGGGCTTAGGTTCCTTTTCGCGTCGAGCTCGCTCGACGCGGTTCAAACGGCGTCTAGCGATGTGGACGCGTTTTAGGCTGTGCCACGTGGGCTGGCTTTGGGCCGCGAGAGTACGGCCCCAGTCTTATCGTCTGAATGGCGTTTTGCATGGTCGACGCCATTCAGAGTACGGCCCTGGCATATCAGTTTACGGCCCGGACTTGTCGTCTGAATGATGTTGGGCTTGGACGACGCGTTTTACCTAGTTTCAGTTTGACCCCGCGAATCCTCCCTCTTTTCCCTCATTCTCTCCATCTCTCTCTCTCTCCTCCCCTTCCCCTCCGATCCATTCGACCCCCTTCCCCCTTCTCCTTCCTCTCCTCTCCCCATTCCTCCTCTCCCCCCACTTCATCAATCCCCCAACTTCCACCACTACCACCACCATCTCCTCCGCGGCGTATCTCTCTCCGAACGGCGGCCGACGTCCCGGTGGAGTGACGACGTCCACGGCGATACCGGCGGTGGCTTGTGGCATAGCGGTTCGGTGGCTAGGAGTTTGGAGGAGTTCAAGTAACCGGTAGAGTGACGATCTTTGTTGTATTTTGTTTAAAACCATATTTTTTCCCGCTTTTGGAGCATGTTTAAGGGATCTTTGGGGCAAAAATGTTAACCTTATAAATGAGGAATGAAGGGTTTTTAATGGGTATTTCGATTCTCCTCCTACTCCCCGTTTGCGTTATGTTTTTTATGTGATTTGGGGAGAAATCCCATTTTTTTAACTCGGGAAAGGCCAGCAGGGGAACCTATCAGCGAGCACTAAATGGCGTCTTGGGACAGCGACGCCATTTTGAATGGCGGCTGCCCCCAACAACGCTATTTAGTCCGGTTCATCCCGAGCCATGATTCTATTTCTGTCGTTAATAAGTGACTAGGAACAACGACGCCTTTTAAAGGTGACTGCATTACACGACGCGATTTAGGCCATATTCCAAGGTCCGTTTTCACATGAACCAGCTTAGGAGTCTTGAATGACGTCGGCCTTGGGCGACACGATTCAAGACATAATCTCATTAATTCCTATAATTAACATGTGTTTACATTAATAGATAGTTTGGTTAATTGCATACTTGAAATCATACTCGTGGATAATAGATTCTACGTGATCGGATCGCACCGTGTTGCGTTTTGTGCGATCGTAGGCCTAGAGTGACAGTTGTTAGCGCTTAGGCACTCTATGTCGGTGTGGGAGTGACACGGCGCCAGTGTGGGAGTGGCGGGGTGACGCCTAGAGAGAGGGTCACCTAGTGTACCCCGGGGTATAGCTAGTACCGGTGTGAGAGTGGTACATTCGGAGTGTCACTCGTGCTGGGGGAAGCAGAACCACTTGTAGCCTGTCAAGTCGGAGTAGCCAGCGCGCTATCCGAGGGGTTGTTGTTTGGTCTCAACGGGTCGGTGTTTTCTGCGTTCAGCCGTGTGGTTTGCGTATTTAGCCGAGACGCTGGTTGTGGGCTCCTTGACAGAATGGTTTCAAAGTTGTGCATGTTACATTTTGAATGCATGCGTTTTATATCGAAATCTGGGAATTATGCTTACTGCTTTACTTATTTAAATTATCTATATTTGTGTTATTGCACTTGTGGTGCGTGCGTGAGTGGTAGGAATCGAAGGATCCCTACTGAGTCTTTTCGTTGAGACTCACTCCTGCGGTTTTCAGGTAAGGGTTCCAGGTAGGCGTAGCGAGGAGAGTGCTACCTTGGGTTACGCGCCAGCAGCCGCTGTTCCGGGGTATGTCCCGATGTAGTTGTTATTTCCTTTTCTGGCCTGTACGCTTAATTGTTTCTTTTCAGTTGGAGTATGTAATTATTTTCTAAGTCTAGTCAAATTGTAATAATTTTTAATTTCTGTACTTCATTTACAATTCGATGCGATGTGAATGTTTAGCATAGTTTATCATTTATTTCCCAAACTTATCGAAATCCTGTATTAGCTCCAAATTTAATGATTCGGTACCCATTTAGTAATCGGATCCCCGATTATAGGGTGGCGGGTCGTTACAGAAAGCCTTTCAATCATCTTCCTTGCCCTCTTGCTTGATGAAGAATCCTTTGCAAAATTCGCCATCTTCCTTGAATCAATTGCTTGATTTCTTCCTTGAATCAATTCTCAATTATCTTTGAGGTTTCTTAAAAATATCCTTGGAATTCTTTCTTGTGTGGATCTTTATCCCATATTTTTTGTTTCCTTTTAAGATCCATCATGGTTGAAGCACGTCCACATTAGCTGGTAATCGTTCTCCATGGTGAAACCTGCAAGGTTTGTGATCTAGGGTACTTCCCCTCGCAGAGGTTAATCATCTTTATTTTGTTTCCTTTGTCTATCTCATCTGAACAAGATTGATTTCATTAATCTTTTTGAGTTACTTCACTGATCATTTTGAGAAAGATTATCATCATGTGATGTTGAGAGCGTGTCTCATCACACATTGGCATCACCTTTTCAGTTCATTCCGCTTCATTTCATTCATCGTCGTTCATTCCATTTCACTTCACTCCCTTGCAAAGACAATGCCAAAGTGGGGTAGCTATAGACACGCTAATTTTGACCTCACACTGAGTAAATTTCATGTTATAATTATAATGTCCCGAAATGGTCTGATTTTTAATCATTAATTAATTTTTATTGATTTTTCTCATAATTTGTTGATTGACGTCGACCATGGCCGACGCTATTTAGATGTTTAGCTGAAATCAATACGGACTTAGATTCCTTAATCGATATCAATTTAACTAAATGACGTCACCCATAGACAACGCCATTTAGGTTTCTTAATCCGTCTCAATTTTTGATTTAAATTCGAGTTAATTTTCTAATTATCTAAATGATGTCCTTGATGGACGATGCCGTTTAAGTTTCCTAAAAATTTTCGATTTTCTTCCAAATTTTCTTTATATTTTGGCCCCTCTAATTAATCAAATGACGTCGGTGGTGAGCGACGCGATTTAGAGGATTTATGGTAAGTATGCTTTGGCCAAGATTATCTAATTTCCATGGTTGGAAAGGCTTCTAACTCTTAGAGGCTTATCATGGTAATCCGGAGGCCATGGTCCTTTGAAGGCCAAACTACTCTAAACAAGGTTCTTATATATACATACCTCCTTTGGACCTTCAAAGAGGTTGGCAATTGATAGAATTGGAGCTCCCATCAAGGTGAAAGAAGGCCTCTCTTATAAAGAACATGGACAAGACTTGAAGCTCTTCTTCCCTCTTCTTCCTTTATCCTTTGGAGCTTTGAAGAACCAAGACTATGGAGGGGTCAACCAATCTCTTTCCCATTCCCCTTTCTTTCTACTTTTCTAGTTTCCATCTAGTTTTCATCATAGTTCTTTTACTGTTTTGATTAGTTCTTTTTCATCTCATCACTCCATAATTCACACATACAGAACATGCATGCTAACATCCTATGAGTTAGGGGTTTAAAGAACAACAAAACAAGTGAGTTCATTGGTTTAGTTGCATGTTTAATTTCCTTTTTAGAATAGATATTACACCATAGCCATAGCTTTAATCCATCTTTTCCTTTTGCTTGTTTGATTGTTTTGAAGGTTATGAAGATTTGAAAAAAAGAAGAAAACGAATACAAAAAGAGAGTAAAAAGAAAAAGAAGCTCTTCTTCTTCGGCCGTCCAAAAAGAAAAAGAAGCTCTTCTTCTTCGGCCGTCCGAGGAGGAGAAAACAAAAGGAACTACAAAATCTCCCAGATTGACAAGGTAAGTGGCGATCAAACTCTTCTTTCGAGATTCTCAAACTCTGACGATCACACATCTTAATTGTTTATCATGTTAACATTAGAAATATAATGAAAGCATGACACTTTGAGCACTCACACCCCAGGGGGTCGGCTTAATCTTCCTCGGCCACCTAGAGGTAGCCTTCATCTTTGATCTCCCGGAGGATCCGATCAATTGGCATGTTGAGGGGTGTGTAGTTTTCTTCTCTTTTGAAATCAGGTTGCTCCCGCCGACCCTCTCGATGATCCGGACGTGGCCTGTTTGGGGGCTGGTCATCGGGGTAGCGGTCGAAGCGTCTCTTCCCCCTGGTTGGTTCTTGGTTCTTCCCCCGATCTTCTCCAGACTAGATCGGTCACTGGGCGGGATAGGCTTGCATGAGCTCCTCACTATTGATGCATTGGTTTCACCTTCCAGACCAGGTCAGGAAAATCCACCGGGAGTTGCTTGCTCAGTTCAAACCTAACCTATTGATTTTGGATCCCGACAATAAAGTATTGCGCGGCATTCGGCACGTCCAGGTTACGGATCTTGAGGCTGCCTCATGGAAGCGGGTCCAGAACTTGCGCAAGGTTTCATCCTTCCCCTATCTCATGGAGGATAGCGTTGAGATCGTGGATAGGATATGTCGACTAGCCACGAAGTTACTCCTGAAGGCTCTCCTTAACTTGGAGAAGCTGTCGATGGAGCCCAGCTTGAGTTGCACGAACCACCGTCGGGCGAGCCCTTCCAGGGTCGTGCGGAAGTCATGACACCAGATAGCATCATGCATGTCCAGCAAGTCAAAAGTACTCTCAAAGGGCTGTAGGTAGTCGTCCGCGTCTCGGGTGCTGTCATATCTCTTCAACGATAGCATCCGAAAATAACGTGGCAAGGGTGCCTTCTGCACACGCCTGGTAAAGCATGACTCTGAAAAGTAGAGGACCCCAACGAGTGGTCGGATGACCTTCTTTGGAAAGCACCTTTCCCCTGACCGCGATGAGAGTGGCGCCCCGAAGATGCCATCATAGAACCATTGGAGGAAGTCGAGGATCATCGGCACTGGTGCCGACCCTTCCCCGACCGCCCCTAAGATCGTCCTCAGCTTATCTAGTGGGTTGGCTAGCGCTGCTCTGGCTGCTGGTCTTCTTGATGAGGTCCTTTGGGTCCCCGTGAAGCCTGGGAACCTGGGGGAATAGCTGGTTGGAGTTCTTGCTGTGGGTTGCTCGACGTGTGGTCACCTGCTCGGAGACCCTCTACGCGATCGACCTGCTCCTCCAGCTGTCATAGCAGTGCTATCACGATCGAGAGTCCTCCTTGCTGAAGATCCCCTGGTGGCGATAGGTGACCAACCCCGTCAGATGCGGCGGCAGGTGCCAATAGTATGTTGGCCTGAACGGCAGGGGCTTGGACAAGCGGAGGAATAGAAGGATGGGCAGCCGGCAGAGGAACCAACTGGACATCAATCTGTAGGGCAGGGGGATCAGTGAGGAGACCGCACTGCAAGCAGTTATTGTTCCTTCTGGCCATAGCTTCTTGTTCCTTTCCACAGACGACGCCAAAAATGTTGGGTCGGAGATTCGTGCGGAGACTCTTCCAAATCTTCAAAGGAGACCGTGGTTGCTATCCGGGGAACCCCCTCCGATGGTTAAGTTAGAGTATGCAAGGGTAGAGAAAGATTGAGCAAAGGCATGGGTTGCCGAACATACCTCTTGAGGTTACCAGGGGGTTCCTTTTATAAGGATAGACCCAAGGCAATAGTGGAGTCCGATTGGAGAACGTATAGAGGAAGCCCGATTCGATCCCTAGGCGGGACGGGATTTTGGCTACCCTTATCTTGCGCTAGTTTTCATTATCCACAGATCAGAGGTAGATTCGGAAGGGGACTTCCTTAGATTCAAAGGTCCCCCACGAGAACCCAGTTACAAGGGCCCACTGACTGAAAGGCCCATCGGGCCCCGACAAGAGGCCAGGGCGTCTCTTAACGGGCCGGCCCACGCAGCAAATGGGCCAGGCTAAACTGGGCCCTCTCAAAAGTATTTGGTTATGCTCTTCCAATTTTAGTATTGATACATTGAAAAAGTGTATTAGCATAATAAATTTAATATAGGTCTAAAGTTTTATTATAATCCAAGAGTTGAATCTTTAAGAGTCTTAGATTCCCCTCTCTTCACCTTCCCCACCTGTAACTTGCTTATTCCCTTTGATTGTCCTCCTCTGCATTTCATCAATTTTTTAAAATATTAGTGTTGTAAACTTAAAAATTGTTAGTAACAAAGCTAATATTCCAACCAAACAGGGTATTATATATTATGTAAGATTTTCTTTCTTATTATCCCTTCCCCACCAAAAAAAAATAAAAAAAATAAAAATAAAAGATGTGTATTTGTCTACCAACTTCAAAAAATTCCCCAGTGAATATCTTTGTTCATATTTGAAGTCTCTAAAATGATCATCTGTATTTTTTTTTACTAATGTTAAAATTTTACAATAAATCATTTATACGTTAAGTCATTAGAATAATTTTTCTTTTCTTACAAAATGAGCGTTAATTTTGATGGATCCTTCCATGCTTTCTTATAGAAGTTCATAATAGTTTTGTCATTTGATAGTTTTTGTTATACTTCTTTGTATTTTATCTTGAATTAATGATGAAGATGTCCGCCTCTTCGTGGATCCTTCAATGTCCTCTCGTAGGACTTGAAAGTGTTTTTATCATTTATTTGAAATACAAAATAATAACAATAGTAAGAATATGTTAAAACCATTGGAGAGAATGTTTAAGAGCCTACTAAAATTGACGTCCAGGATGTGGCTCACCCATTTCCTACTTTCGCCTAAAACGATCACTGGGGCGGGAAGTGGTCGTTCTGATCCTTAGATGGTGAGCTAAGTCCTCGGTCGGACCAAGGCCTGTCCTTCAACCTCCAATCATAAGCGGACATGTGTTATTTGGTCTGAGATACTAGTATCGGATGGAATTTCCATAGGTGTTTGACTGAAAGAACTTTAGCAGTCTCTTACTGTACGTACGGACGTGCACGGTTCAAGATGCATATGAGGTGGACTCGCATCAAATATATATCCCGCACGCATTCCGTGTGTACGGTGGGAACTATGGAAGTTTCCTCAATCGGACAACTGAGGGAACCCCGACCCTGGATGAGACGACCATCTCCAGATCTTCTCCCATCTTGTTCTTGTGCTCTGTAATGTAATGCGTTTGGTATTCTTTTTTCAAGAACGCGTTACCTTCTAGCATGTTCGTCTCGTCGCGATATGGAGCGGAAGCGTCCCCTCGTCGGTGCAGAGCGGCTACCAGAGTCGCCCGCGATGTCCACGCGCCAGATCCCAGAAGCTCCAGGTGATTCTTCCAAGGGAGAGAGGAATAGAGGAAAGGGAGGAGGAGGAGGAGTTCATGTACGTTCGTCTTCTCTCTATATACACTCATATATATAGAGAGAGACTCCTAGAGAGTCCTTTTCGTTAGGGCTCTCTTCCTCCACGTCCTTATCTAACTAGGGATAACTATCCAATGTGGATGCTTATCATCTTAATCCTCCAATAGGATTAACATATCCCACTCAGACACATTGGACATGTAACGACCCGTCACCCTATAATCGGGGATCCGATTACTAAATGGGTACCGAATCATTAATTTGGGACCAAACCAGGATCTAAGTAAGTCTGGGAAATAAATAATAAACTAAGCTAAACATTCACATCGCATTGAATTGAAATGAAAGTGCAGGAATTAAAATTATTACAATGCGACTCGATACAGCAAATAATTACATACTCCAACAGAAAGGAAATAATTAAACATACAGGCCAGAAATAAAATAACAACTACGTCGGGGCATACCCCGGAATAACCGCTGACGGCGCTCAACACACGGCCGCACTCTCCTCGCTAAGTCTGCTGGGAGTCCTCACCTGAAAACCGCAGGGGTGAGTCTCAAAGACAAGACTCAGTAGGGATCATTCGATCCCCACTGCCCACACACACACCCACAAGTGTAAAATACAGCCGACGGTAAAGTAACAAGCACAGTGGTAAGTACAATTCCTAATTTTCAACGTGGAAACACATGCAGTCGAAATGTATTAAACATGCATATTCCTAAACCAGACGACTAGGGAACCTACAACCGCCGTCTCGATAGAACACGCCAACCACGCAAACAACAGTGGGAAAACCTCGACCCACTGAGACCAAGCAGTAACCCCTCGAATAGCACTCTAGCTACTCCGGCCCAACTGGCTCAGGTGGTTACTCCTTCCCTCAGCATGAGTGACACTCCGAATGTACCACGCCCACACCGGTACTAGCTGACCCCGGGGTTCACCAGGTGACCCTCTCTCACTAGGCGCCACCCCGCCCACGCCCCCACCGGTGCTGTGCTCCACCCACACCAGCACAGGGTGATAAAGTGCTACAACTGTCACTCCAAGTCCACAGTAACACAAAACCCAGCACAGTACGATCCGGTCACGTGAAAAGTCCGCGATCGCATAACATATAACGTAATACCGTCCGGTCATGAAGAATCCATCTCTACCGAGTACACTAAGGCATGCACTAACCAACTATCTAGCAGTATGAACACATTTTACTAGCATGAATTAGGGTAGTTCTGTCTTGAATCGCGTCGCCCAAGGCCGACGCCATTCAAGCTCCATGTACTGGTTTATATAAAACACTGGCCTCAGAATCTGGCCTAAAAGGCGTCGACACCAGTGGTCGCCTTTTAAAAGGCGTCAATATCCTCAGACGCCATTCAACACTGAAATCCAGAATTTACAGAAACCATTAACCATGAGATTTCTGCCTTAAAAGGCGTCATGGTTACCCGACACTATTCAGAATCGCGTCGTCCACCTATGACGTCTTTTAGTCCCAGAATTCCCGAACTGACAGAGCCTTAGTGAGACGATTCCTGCCTAAAAGGCGTCATGATGGCCCGACGCCCTTCAAAAAGGCGTCGTCCATGCACGACATCTTTCAACCCCAAGAACCAGGTCTGTCATGAGCCCGAGGGCTCCCCTTTTCAACCTCAAAAACCCCAAAATCACCCAAAACAGAGGAGAAAGAGGGGCGAATCCAACCATCAGGAAACCACATTCATAGAAATCCCCCATTTTATCAAAAAGAGTTCCTAAACATGCTTGTTCTACCCCCCGGAATCATAGATCTAAAACATGCTTTAGGAGGAAGAATCATGATTTGGACATATAACACAATGGGAATCGTCACCCTACCGGTTACTTGAACTCCTCCAAGCTTCAAGCCGTCCACCCGACTCGCCCCACGCCGCCGCCGGTACCGCCGTGGTCGTCCTTACTCCACCGTGATGTCGGCCGTCGTCCGGAAAGTAAAACGCCGCAGTGGAAGTGGAGTATAGGGAGGAGTCCACTGAGACAAAATACCATTATCCTTAAGATATTCTGTAAATTATGTACTTAAGTATTCACCCCCTCGATCTGATCGAAGAGTTTTAATACTCTTTCCAGTCTGGTTCTCAACTTCGTTTTTAAACTCTTTAAATTTCTCAAAGACTTCTGACTTATATTTCATTAAATATATGTAGCCATATCTTGAGAAATCATCTGTAAATGAAACAAAGTATGAGTAACCACCCATAGCATGAGTGGACATTGGACCACATACATCACTATGTATTAGTTCCAATAAGTCCTTAGCTCTTTCTCCATGTCCTGAGAATGGAGCATTGGTCATCTTTCTCATGAGACAAGCTTCACAAGTTGCAAATGATTCATAATCAAATTGATCAAGATATCCATTCTTTTGCAACCTTATGATCCTGTTCTCATTTATATGACCTAGTCTACAATGCCATAGGCACGATTTATTCACATCCTTATCTAAGCGTTCAAGAGAATTATTTACCAGACAAACATCATATGAGATATCAAGTAAATATAATCCATTCAATAAATATCCGGAAGCAAACAATTTGTCTCCTTTATAAATTGAACAACCTTTATTCTCTAGTTTCATAGAATATCCTTGTCTATCTAAACATGAAATAGATATGATATTCCTAATAATGGTGGGAACATAATAGCAATCTATCAATTTCAATGAGTCTCCTGACGGCATCTGAAGTCTTGCTGTCCCCACAGCTAACGCAGCAACTTTTGCTCCATTCCCGAGCCTCAGATCCATGTCTCCGCGGTTCAATCTTCTTTTACTTGTTAACACCTGCAAGTTATTGCAGATATGAGAAACACATCCAGTATCTAATACCCAGGATGTTGATTCTCTATAAGACAAGTTAAGATCGATCATGAGAATACCTGAACCTTCACCAAGCTTCTCCTTTGCTTTTTCTGCAAGATAAATCTTGCAGTTTCTCTTCCAATGACCTTCTTTATGGCAGTGGAAACACTGACCTTTATCATTGACTTTAGCTTTGTCCTTTTGTGCCACCGGTTTGCTTTTCACTAGCTTCTTAGGCTTACCTTTCTTAAAGGTCTGTCCAGCTTTCCTTTTCTTGTTGGTCTTACCAACAAGCATTACATTTGGCTTATCTTTCTGGATAGTGCCTTCTGCTGTCTTCAACATGTTGAGCAGCTCAGCTAGTGAAACTTCAATTTTGTTCATATTGAAGTTGATAATGAATTGTGAAAATGAATCTAGAAGGGACTGTAGGATTAAGTCGATGCTTAGGTCATTGTTCATAACAAAGCCCAGCACAGCAAGCCTCTCAATCCACTCTATCATCTTGAGCACATGAGTTTGCACAGATGTGCCCTCGCTCATTCTGGTCCTGAACAATTTCTTAGATATCTCATATCTTTCTGTTCTGGATTGTTCACCAAACAACTCTTGTAGGTGATTCAGAATGGTCTTAGGTTCCATGTTATCATGCGGTCGCTGCAGTTCATTGTTCATTGAACCGATCATATAACACTGGACCTTGACAGAGTCCTCCTTCCAATTTTCATACATCATTAATTCATCTTCGTTAGCATTATCACCGAGTTGCACTGGATCTGGTTGATCCAGGACATAGGCTAGCTTTTCACACCTGAGGACAATCTTCAGGTTGCGTAACCAGTCAATGTAATTCGGTCCCGTGAGTTTGTTTGCATCAAGTATGCAACGGAGGGGGTTAGGTGACGACATAGCGACCTACATGGAAATATATAAAATGAGCAGATAGTTCTTAAAATCAGATTTAGGACTTTTAATCTAGATTTATGCTCCCACTATTTTTCGGCGATCTGTATGACCCTCTAAGATACAGAACGGGAGATTCCGGTGATCTCCTAGTGGGGATCAGAATCCTTCGGGCAACATGCATGTGACCTTGTGGTAGCACAACAAATCACATCAAGTCCCTTAGGCAGTCAACTCTTGACAGTTGCAACGTTTGCAATATCCGATCGATTTAACCCCTGAATCAGAATGACCTTGTGGTAGCACAACAAATCAATTTGATTCAGTTAAGTTTATCCATCATTACTTAGATGACATGAATTCATAATACAATCCTTGTGGTAGCACAACAAAACTACACTATTTGTCCATTCATCTTAATGACATCACATGTCTTAGATCTAGTTTAATTTCTAAATCAAATGGACCTTGTGGTAGCACAACAAATCCGTTTGAGATAAGAATTATCCTAAGATTTATAATGATGGTGGGTTACGTGGATTATTCTGAATATCTCACGTTTACAACTTAAGTTTTAAAAGAGGGTTTTGATTTTGATTTGTAAAAATCGTGCTATCAATAGTATTTCAATTTGAAGTATCAATATACTTAATAGAAATATATATATGATAACATAATCCGCAAACATCACATATATGCAGAGAAATTAAATGGGGATGATCATGGACTGCTTAAACTACTATGGAATCATCGGAGCCAAACGATGATCCATAATAGGATCCTAATGTGAAAACAGCAACACTTGTTCCATTTGATGCGAGTCCTTCCTCCAGAGGTGTCTTCAGAAGATCCCGACCTCTTAGCTTAATCCAATACATTAAAATATGAAATTCAGGACTCGCAGGTCCACAAATGTACATTTAAACACTAAGAAACCTTGATCTTATCAAGGGGAGTACAATCTTATAGGAAGGTAGAAAGTACACTTGGATTAAGAGAGAGGAGGACACGCAGGTCCTATTTAAAATACCAAATGAAATAAGCATCGCATCCATTCACATCATTCATCACATGAAAATACTAAGTCCATGATCATCCCACCACAAAACACATCACATGCATCACAATCATCACATAATTGCAGTGTGGTATTAAATTTTATAAATATAAAATTATAATACCAATTAGTTTTCGAAATAACATTTATTTCTGCATAATCAATAATATTCAAAGCATTATTGACAAATAAACTAACTAAACCATTTACTCATTCTAAATAATGATTCAAATAATTTGAACATTAAAAGTAATCAAGTTATGCATGAAATTAGTTTAAAACAATTTTAAACTAATTAATTTAACAGGGAAATTAATTATCTAAAATAATTTTAAATAATTAACTAACACCCTATTAATAACAAAGCCCTTTAATTGAATAACAGTTATAAACACTTTAATAAGCTGTTAATAATCATAAAAATAATTAATAACAATTATTAATTATTCCTATAATTTTTCTACTTTAAAACAATTTTAAAACGAGCTTAAATGGGCTAATAATGGGTTTAAAGGGGTTTTAACATTTATTAAAAACAATTTTTAATAAATTAAAAGTGGGCCCAACCCATTAGGGCCCAAATGGCCCGGACCCGGACCCTGGCTGGACCAGGGTCGAGCCCTGGCTCGGCCAGGGTCGAACCCTGGCTAGGCCAGGGGCTCTGGCTCGGCCAGGGTCGAGCCCTAGCTCAGCCAGGGTCGAACCCTGGTCGAGCCAGGCACCGGACCTAGCCCAGCCAGGTCCTGGCACTAGCCGGGTCCGGTCAAGCCGGTCTGAATCGGCTCGGGACCGGCCGGTTCGCTGGTTCCTGCAACCCTAAACTCCACCCCTTTTTGCAGAACCTGCGGCTAGAAGGAAGGGTGGCAGCGCCGCCGCCGGCCGGCGACCGGCACCGCCGGGCCCCTGCCGGCGTTGCCCCGGCGCCGGCGACGTGCCCGGCGCCGGCAGGACCGCCGGCGGCCTCCGGTGAGGTAAAAAATTAAGCCCAAAACCCCTCCAAAATCTGATTTTGCAGGGTTTTAAATCCGACTTTGGGCTCGATTTTGAGGACCTCCAAGGGCACTCCGGCCCCGATCTTCATGCCCAATCCGTAGAGGTGACTATCACCAAGAGATCTGGACATCCGGGCCGCCATCCCAACACTTGGGAATCGCGTACGAAGCCGCTAAAGTACCCCGTTCGTCGTCCCACGAAGAACTCCGAAAAATCCAAATAAAATCCGAAAAATTACAGAAAAATAATCAAATTGATTGTGATCATCATATGAACACTAATATGTCATTTTTAATCGGATTAGACACAAGAACACATACAATACGGGTTCTTCACGCATAACGAGAAAAACACGCAAAACGGTGCCGTTTTACAACCGAACCAGCCAACCTGGCTCTGATACCACTGTAAGGAATCGCCATGAACGCAGCGGAAATAAAAATGATTCCTTTGTATCGGTTGTTGGGGTCGTAAAACGGACATTAAAATCTAAGCGGGAAGAACAGTTCTTCACCTTTGCGGGGTTTCGAATCTCCCGTGGATGATGCCAACTCGGTAATCGCGCACGCGCACGATCTCTAGAGGTATCCACACGAGTTCCCGCAACAGACGCGATTTCCTCCTCGACTTGAGTGCTCCGACCATATCTCAAATCCACCATGCGCGGAGAGAGACAGATCCACTCCAAGAGAGAGAAGGAAAGAGAGAGAGGAGAGAGAGAATCTGGGGAGTAAAATTCGTCCAACTAACTTTTTACCACTCCCCCTTGGCCCTCCTTATATAGAAATAAGGATAAGCACAAGAGTTAATCCTCATGATTATCCAAGAGTTTGGCCTTGGATAATTCTCCATTAAATCTTCATGTTTATCCTGCAGCTTTTCACAAAAACCCAGATAAGCATGAAATTTAACATCTCTCACCGTCTGACGAGAACTCTTATGTGTGTGACCCTCTAGGCCCATATATCAGTCCGGTTGCAGGCCCATTAAACTTAGAACTGTTTCTTGAGTTTAATATTTATTAATTAACATTTAAACATCACATGTTAAATGATTAATTTAATAAACAAGTGAATTATCATCTGATGATCAAATCACTTGGCCTTCTGATCATGAACAGCACCAAACACTACCTCATGATCCCAGAAGATCTAAGGGATACTGTTCCCTTCAATTGAACCTTTCCGTCTGCAGATGCCGCACAGGTATAATCCTTCACTCATACAATGTCCCGATAACACAAGGGTATGGTGTTTTAGTCAAACCCTCTATCGCATTATCCAGATGGATTCCAGTACACAGTTAATATCTAGAAAGACATCTCTTTCATTTGACCCTGGCCAGGGATTTCTGTGTACACATCTATAGGACATTCTCTCTCTAGTCTTATACCAAGAGTGAGTGATCCCATGTTGTTCACTCAATTACCTTCGCAAGCTTTCCACTGTATCTGAAAGACTGATTATGGTGGACTTAATGGTTAAAGTCCACGAGTCAGAGAATCAAGATACAATGGTCCACAAACAAGGTATCATTGGTGACTCAGGTCAAAGGACCAACTGTGCTATTGCAACGATTGAATTCCCTGGTTGACTAATAGGTATAATTACCATCCAGGAATTCTTATTTGGGTCTGTTCAGTGAACTCATTCTCTAATAAGCACCCACTTGTTTGTCTTAGTGTCACCACACGAGTGAATGTGAGATCATTCACCCTCATCATATGAGCAGACATAACTTGTGTCGATCTTATCGGATATTTAATGTCCATCTCAAATATCCTATGATCGAGAACTGTTTAAGACAATTGACTGAGGATATTGATCTCACTATCATGATCTCATCATGATTCAATATCCCATACATTTGTCTATGGACCTTCATTACGATAGTTACTATGCGAGAACTATAAATGAAGAAATAATTGCCTTTATTAATTATTTGAACTAGAATGTACAATGATTGGCTATGAGGCCACCCAATTCTAACAGTTGGATGCGCGAGCCTCCCTCCTGGTGATAGCTAGAACTCTCCCCTGGGTCCTCGGCTTCTTCTGATCACCTGAACCCTGCCCCTGACCATGCCCCCGCGGGCACTGCCTCGCCAAATTGCCCTGCTGGCCGCAAGTGAAACACCTCCTCGGAAGAGTAGGACACTGAGTCCCGCCATGGGCACCACCACAGTGCTGGCAAACTGCCGGAAGCCTCTGATCTGGCTCCTGCTGCGCACTGGATACTGACTGGCTCTGCTGACCCTGCTTGGGCCTGTTGCTACCGCTGCTGCCACTACTGCTGCCACCGCCTCGGAAGAATCTCCTGAATCGGGAGCCGAGTGACGATGATCCCGATCCGGACGAAGGGGCCGCTGCCACTGCCTTACCCCTGCCACTAACTGGTCCCTGAGCAGTCAGTCCTCTCTCCCGGGCTGACTAGTTCTGCTGAGCCTCCACTGCTGCTGCACACCTAACCGCTGATGCCAAATCTGTACAACAGTGGGACGCCACGAAGTTCCTCAGACTAAGCCTCAGTCCGTCCACAAACCTCTCAGTACGACGCTCATCGTCCCCAGATATGAAAGGCACAAACCTCCCGAGTGAAACAAACTTCGCCTGATACTCGAGTACTGTCATACTCCCTTGCGTCAGATCCATAAACTCCCTCTCCTTGGCCCTCTGGACATGCCTAGGGAAATACTGTGCATTGAATTCCTTAACAAAAGTCTCCCATGAAATTTCCCTAAGACTCCTGTCCTCATATGACAAACTCTTCAAGGTGGTCCACCAATCATAGGCGCTATCCTTCAGCATGAAGGTAGCCAACGGAGTCCTCTCCACTGCTGCACAATCTATGGTATCGAAAGTCTTCTCTATCTCCCTAAGCCAGTGAACGGCCTCATCAGGGTCGGGACGACCGGTGAAGTGAGGTGGCCTCAACTTCAGGAACCTCTCAAGTGTAGCTGTGGACCCTCCCCGAGCACTGGAACTCTCACTAGGGTCTCGAGTCTGGTATCTAGCCATAGTGTCCATCATAGCCTCCATAAACTGCTCTACACTCGGCCTCCCGGCCTCAGATCCACTAGGGACATCTCCCCTCTCTCGGATAACCGGCATCCTCTTCCTAGGAGCCATCTACTCGCCTACAGTCACAAAATCGAAAAGTTCTAATTATAGTCCTAAAACCTATACTACCGTCGTGCCTGTACGGGATAATGTATTTATTTGCCGGACTCACAACATTTAACCTAGTTATTTATTTATTTGCCAGACCGTATGCTCTGATACCAACTGTAACGACCCGTCACCCTATAATCGGGGATCCGATTACTAAATGGGTACCGAATCATTAATTTGGGACCAAACCAGGATCTAAGTAAGTCTGGGAAATAAATAATAAACTAAACTAAACATTCACATCGCATTGAATTGAAATGAAAGTGCAGGAATTAAAATTATTACAATGCAACTCGATACAGCAAATAATTACATACTCCAACAGAAAGGAAATAATTAAACATACAGGCCAGAAATAAAATAACAACTACGTCGGGGCATACCCCGGAATAACTGCTGACGGCGCTCAACACACGGCTGCACTCTCCTCGCTAGGTCTGCTGGGAGTCCTCACCTGAAAACCGCAGGGGTGATTCTCAAAGACAAGACTCAGTAGGGATCCTTCGATCCCCACTGCCCACACACACACCCACAAGTGTAAAATACAGCCGACGGTAAAGTAACAAGCACAGTGGTAAGTACAATTCCTAATTTTCAACGTGGAAACACATGCAGTCGAAATGTATTAAACATGCATATTTCTAAACCAGACGACTAGGGAACCTACAACCGCCGTCTCGATAGAACACGCCAACCACGCAAACAACAGTGGGAAAACCTCGACCCACTGAGACCAAGCAGTAACCCCTCGGATAGCACTCTAGCTACTCCGGCCCAACTGGCTCAGGTGGTTACTCCTTCCCTCAGCATGAGTGACACTCCGAATGTACCACGCCCACACCGGTACTAGCTGACCCCGGGGTTCACCAGGTGACCCTCTCTCACTAGGCGTCACCCCGCCCACGCCCCCACCGGCGCTGTACTCCACCCACACCAGCACAGGGTGATAAAGTGCTACAACTGTCACTCCAGATCCACAGTAACACAAAACCCAGCACAGTACGATCCGGTCACGTGAAAAGTCCGCGATCGCATAACATATAACGTAATACCGTCCGGTCATGAAGAATCCATCTCTACCGAGTACACTAAGGCATGCACTAACCAACTATCTAGCAGTATGAACACATTTTACTGGCATGAATTAGTGTAGTTCTGTCTTGAATCGCGTCGCCCAAGGCCGACGCCATTCAAGCTCCATATACCGGTTTATATAAAACACTGGCCTCAGAATCTGGCCTAAAAGGCGTCGACACCAGTGGTCGCCTTTTAAAAGGCGTCAATATCCTCAGACGCCATTCAACACTGAAATCCAGAATTTACATAAACCATTAACCAGGGGATTTCTGCCTTAAAAGGCGTCATGGTTACCCGACGCTATTCCGAATCGCGTCGTCCACCCATGACGTCTTTTAGTCCCAAAATTCCCGAACTGATAGAGCCTTAGTGAGACGATTCATGCCTAAAAGGCGTCATGATGGCCTGACGCCCTTCAAAAAGGCGTCGTCCATGCACGACATCTTTCAACCCCAGGAACCAGGTCTGTCATGAGCCCGAGGGCTCCCCTTTTCAACCCCAAAATCACCCAAAACAGAGGAGAAAGAGGGGCGAATCCAACCATCAGGAAACCACATTCATAGAAATCCCCCATTTTATCAAGAAGAGTTCCTAAACATGCTTGTTCTACCCCCCGGAATCATAGATCTAAAACATGCTTTAGGAGGAAGAATCATGATTTGGACATAGAACACAATGGGAATCGTCACCCTACCGGTTACTTGAACTCCTCCAAGCTTCAAGCCGTCCACCCGACTCGCCCCACGCCGCCGCCGGTACCGCCGTGGTCGTCCTTACTCCACCGTGACGTCGGCCGCCGTCCGGAGAGTAAAACGTCGCAGTGGAAGTGGAGGTGGTAGTGGTGGGAGCTAGGTATGGGATGGAGTGGAGGGAAAGATGAAATGGTGGAAGGAAGAGAGAGGAGAAGGGGCCGCCGCCGGGATCGCCGGAAGGGAGGAGAGAAAGAGAGGAGGAAGGAAACGAGGGAAAGAAGGAGGGCTCGCGGGGTTAACCAGAGACTGGCTAAAACGCGTCGACATAGACGGACGCCTATCAGGTGATGTGACGGCTGCTCTGACAGGACTCTGAAACGCGTCGTTCTATACAGACGCCGTTCAGGAGACATGTCAGGGCCGTACTCTGACAATCCCAGAGTCGCAGTATGAAAGGCGTTGTCCCATGCGGACGCCGTTCAGACGACACGACAGGGCCGTACTCTCGCGGCCCAAAGCCAGCCCACGTGGCACCCACGTGGCAGAACCTAAAACGCGTCTGCAACGGTGGACGCCGTTCAAACCGCGTCTCGCGGGCTCGACACGAAACATTACAGAGTCTCTGTCCCACTGGAACCTGAACTACAGGGTCTGACCCCGAAAACCGGATCCGAAAATCTCAATCCTTACAGGACATATCACAATGGTATCTCCTCTTGTAACTCTTCCTTTCATACAGGAAAATGGCATGTGCGACCAAACGAGAAGGATATGTAAGTGAGTAGTGTTATATTAAGTTATCACCATACTTACATAACACTGCAACTCCAAGTCTCGTCTCATACCCCAAATCACAAGTTCACACCAAGTTAAGAGGATCTGATCCCTCTTAGATCTCCACCTCAACATCTCAAAAACAACATTTCTGTACTCATAATTATGTTGGAATTTCCATCATAACCGCTGGCCAGCAATGAGTCAGAACGACATCGGTGTAATACAAGTCAATTTTTTCTACGCCACACATGTCAATCTGCTTCGACTTAACTGCTTTCCTAGACATGCTCTGTTGGACTGCATGATTCATGGTCCTTGGAAAAACATGCTAAAGTAGCATCATCAAGTGTCCACTTCGTGACAAGATGCATAGTCTCAAAGGGCATAGAAAAAGGCAGAGGCTTCACACAGTGACGAAGTAGGGATCCATTCAGTCACTCCTCTGAAGGTTGAAAAACGGATAGCACATACAATATGATCAGTATGTTATGGTGGAGCTCATAGCAGGATTGGCCACGCTCATACACCCCACTAAGCACATCCAAGTTGCCCATATGGCCCTCATCAGATTTAGCTATCAACAGGTTACATGGTTAAGCCCATGTCCGACTATTTTCAATCAGTCTCATCTTAACCATCTGCTAAGGCGATTTCGACTCTTATCACGTTCCCACTGAACGCTGAAAATATACACTCTCACTGAGTGCATAGTTTACAGAGTTTATCTCATCATTCTCGCTCTCATAGCGATATGGCGATCGTCCGTGTGAGTGGACCGATCAAAACTTGGTGACCAATATTTACATTCACAAAAATAAGTGCACTAATAATGCAAAGGAAATACTCATATTTTATTGTATAAAATGATGTCCATTTACAAAAAGGATCTAGATCCTTCTCAGTCCTAAACCTCCAACATGTTTGAGAAACGCAATTCTCACAAGAGGTTTGGTCAAAGGATCTGCAAGCATCTCACTAGTGGAGATATATCTAAGGACCACCAACTCATGCATAATGATGTTTCTAATGAAATGATAACGAGTGTCAATATGCTTTGACTTTCCGTGATACTTGGAGTTCCTCGTGTAGGCTATCACGTCCATATTGTCGCAATAAACCATAACAGCATCTCCTGCATGTGCTGTGACATCCAAGCTCACCAAGAATCGCCTCAACCAGATGGCTTCCTAGACTGCAGCAGTGCAAGCAATGTACTCAGACTCCATCGTAGACAAGGAGACACATGCTTGCTTCTTGCTATACCAAGAAATAGCTCATCCTCCAAGTACGAATGCATATCCCGAAGTGGACTTGCGCTCATCTCTGTCAGCTGATCCATTGGCATCTGAGTATCCGGTCAATCTAAGGCTCCCACCATGATAGCACAGAGCGAAGTTCTCAGCACCTCGCAGATATCTGAAAATCCTTTTCACTGCTAGCCAATGCACAATTCCAGGATTACTTTAATATCTACTAATCATGCCAACTGCAAAGCAAATGTCGGGACGAGTGCACATCATGGCATACATGAGGCAACCGACTGCATTGGCATATGGAACATCCTTCATTCGTTCTTTCTCTTCCTCTATATTGGGACATTGATCAATTCTAAGAACTGAGCCCCTCTCCATTAGAGAATCTATAGGTTTGACTTTATACATCCGGAAGCGCTCTAAGATTCCCTTTATGTAAGTCTCTTGAGACAAACTAAGAAGTCTCTTGGATCGATCCCTATGAATCTTTACTCCCAGTATATAATTAGCCTCACCTAAATCCTTCATCTCGAATGTAGAGGATAACCACTCTTGAGTGGTTTTGATTAACTCCAAGTCATTCCCGGCTAGTAATATATTGTCAACATATAAAGAGAAAATGAAAACACTTTTCTTAACTCTCTTCACATAGACACAGTGATCATCTTCGGTCATTCTGAAGCCAATCGAAATGATTGCTTGGTGGAACCGATAATACCACTGTCTAGACGACTGTTTAAGACCATATATAGAACGTTTCAGGTGGCACACTTTGCGCTCTTGTCCTTCAGCTCTAAAGCCCATAGGCTGAGCCATATAGATCTCTCCGTCTAATTCTCTATTGAGAAAAGTTGTCTTTACATCCATCTGGAACAATTCCCAGTCTAGATGAGCGACGATAGTCAGGATGAGGCGAACAGAGGCAAATCTCACCACTGGGGAGAATGTCTCTTCGTAATCTATTCCCTCTAATTGGGTATAGCCTTTCACCACGAGTCGGGCTTTATACTTGTCAATTGACCCATCAGCCTTACGCTTGACTTTGAGAACCCACTTGTTCCCAATAGCCTTGCGTCTAGGTGGTATATCAACTAACTCCCATACTTCGTTCTTAGCCATTGAATTCATTTCCTCCTTCATTGCAGTTACCCACTTTTTTTAGTCAAGTGAGGTCATAGCTTCCTCGTAGGATGCAGACTTATCAGCATCCACAGAAGTACACATGAATGATTCCCCTTCAATCGTGAAACGACGTCGAGGGATATGTCCACGTTGACTTCTACGAGGTAAAGTATTCAGTGGTTCACTCCCACTATCCATTGGAACACTCCCACCGTCTTCGGCAACTTTTGGTTGAGACTAATTCCCCCCGTACTAGAAGACATAGTATTCTCATCAGGATCTTACAACTCATATAGTTGTATGTCCTGTCTGACCTCTCCTAAAGAAGGGTAATCTCCCTCAAGGAAGACCACATTACGAACCTCTTTCTCAGTCATTTCTCCATCTGGATGTTCACCATACATCACATAGCCCTTAGATTGCTCAAGGTACCTTATGAACACTTGTTTGCTAGCTCTAGGACCCAACTTCCCATACTTATGAGAAGTACTGTGAACATATCCAGTTGATCCCCATAGGCGTAAGTCCTCCAAGTAGGGCTTTTTGCCTATCCATAGTTCGTAGGGAGTTGAATGTATTGACTTAGAAGGCACTCGGTTTAGGATATAGGCAGCAGTCAATAGTGCATCCCCCTAAAAATTTATTAGGAGGTTAGCTTGTGCCATCATCGACCGAACCATTTCCATAAGAGTACGATTCCTTCTCTCTGCAACACCATTTTGTTGCGGAGTATAAGGAATAGAAAGCTGTTTGCGAATTCCTTTTTCTTCACATAACTCTCTGAACTGATCTGAGAGATATTCTCTGCCCCTATCAGTACGAAGAACCTTAATGCTCTTCTCTTTATCATTCTCTACCTCAGCCAGAAAACGCTTAAAACAAGTTAAGGCTTCTGAGCGATGGGTGAGAAGATATACTGAACCATAACGAGAATAGTCATCTATAAAAGTGATGAAATAGGATTCGCCGTGACGTGCCCTCACATTTAAGGGTCCACATACGTCTGAGTGGATTAGCTCTAATGGGCAAGAGGCCCTCTTGGCCTTCCCAAATGGCTTTCTGCAGACTTTTCCTGCCAAACATAGCTCACAGACAGGAAGATTCACTTTAGTGAGAGACCCCAATAGGCCCTCTCGAGCCAATCGGCTCATTCTCTCATGTCCTATGTGTCCCAATTTTGTATGCCATGAAACAAAATCAGAAATGATATCAGAAGAAGATGCGATTAAAGAAATAGAATCTTTATTTTCTAAATCCATCACAAACAAATTGTCCCTCAAATGACTAAGACCATAAAGACTCTTATCGTAATAAAAAGATACAGAGGTCTTTAGAAAATTGAAAGAATAACCCAAACGTAAAAGTGTTATAACTGAAAATAGATTACATCGAATACCAGGTGCATAAAGCACATCATGTAAAAGAAGAACGCGTCCAGTTCGCATCTTCAGCTGGTACGAGCCAACTCCAAGGACTTCTTCCTGAGCGCCATTCCCCATGGTGACGTGCTGGCTGCTAGTTGGTATTTGACGATAATCTATGAATCCGACTCGCTCACGAGCTATGTGGCAAGTTGCTCCTGAGTCTACAATCCAATGAGAGACCGTATGAGCAATGAAAACATTAGAGCACACATAAATAGGATTACTAGAGACGGGACAAACCTTCTTTGGCTCAGTGTACTCACTGGCATAGTGTCCCATCTTCTGACAGTTAAAACATTTGACTTTGCTCAGGTTTTTCTTTTCTCGCTTGCCACGTTTATCCTGTTGGTTACTTTGCTGTCCCCATTTCTTTTCAACCTTTTGCTGAAAATTGTTGTTCTTCTTGGTCCAGTTTTCCTGGGCCTCTTTGCCTTAGGCTTGTTGGCATTAGTTACCAATGCACTGTGACAGGTCGCCTCTTTGCGTTCCACCTCTAACTTAAGGTGATGTGAAACGTCACTGTAAGTCTTGATGTTTTCATTGTGTGTAAGCACCAATTTAATGTGTTCCCAAGAAGAATCAAGAAGGGACCTCAACACGGCAAGTATCTGCTGCTCATCTGAGAATTATGTTCCTATTGTCTTCAATTCTCTGATCATTGAAGACATCGCCCTCAGGTGCTCTGCCATAGAATGCTTTGAGTCCATCATGTATTGATTGAACCTCAAAGTTAAGACCCTTAGCCTCGTTGCTGATATGCCTCCATATTGGAGTTTCAATTGCTCCCACATTTATTTAGCAGTTTTGTAACTCTCAAATTCTTTAATAAGGTCATCGTGCATGCAGCTCAGTATAGTGTAGCGCGCACTTCTGTCCTTATTCAACCACTTGTCATAGGCTTGCTTGTCACGATTGACTTGCGCAAGTGGTCCATCATCAGATGGTAGTAGCATCACGTTGGTCAAGATCTCAAATACCTCCTTCTCATTCAGGAGACACTGAATTTTTCTATGCCACATGTCATAATTTTCGTCTTTCAATTTATCTTGACCAGACAAGTCATGATATAAACATTTAGAGGCTATCGTTACCTTCTACATTACGTAAGAAGAAAAAAAAAAAATAGGCACTTATAAATTCTTTTTCTTAAAAATAATTGATCATATAATTTGTCTCACATATATCAGTTCAAAAAATTTGCTAGGCTCGTAATCATCGTTTTTATATGTTACAAATTATATTTTCAATTAAAATAAGAGTGAAAAAATAACTTAACATTAAGGGACTCATTCCTTAATTTTTAAATCCACATGATTTAAAAAGAATATCAGACACTTTTGCTTTAAAATGCATGATAAATATGGCTAACGGATTCCCTAAATACAACATGCATCCACAAGAGAGATATATCGATCACATTATGAAGCAAAAAATAAATTTATTTAATGCTACCACAGACCAATATAACTAACACATATAGGTAATTCATTAATAAAAAAAAGGAACTACCCGCTCCCTTATGTTATAACAAATGTGTCTAATAATTTTAAATAAGGATTGCCGGATAGCTAGTGTCCCGGTTAGTCCATCATTCAAACAAAATGTCAACTACATTAAACCAAGGTTCAAAGTCCATCGTCCAATTAATACATTGCTTAAATTGTACAACTCGGGAACCGATTTAAATTAGCTCCTAATTATTACAATCAGAGTGGACAAAAAAAATTTCTTGATCCTCCATAGTCTTCAATGAGTCTCTGAAAAAGAAATTTAGGGACACTGGCCATCCGTCTCATCAATCACATAACCATGTAATTTTTATTTGTATTAAATTAATTATCCTCCCATCAAGAGAAAATTAATAATTTGGTCATGTAATTACAGAGATTACTTGTAATTATCCCCTTTATAATAATAAAAAAAAATCAGGTTCTTTATATTTAAAAAAAATATTTAACATCTTCCACTCAGACACATTAGACGTGCACGGTTCAAGACACATCTGAGGTGGACTCGCATCAGATATATATCCCGCACGCATTCCGTGTGTACGTTGGAAACTGTGGAAATTTCCTCAATCGGACGACTGAAGGAACCCCGACCCTGGATGAGATGACCAATGTCCAGATCTTCTCCCATCTTGTTCGTGTGCTCTGTAATGTAATGGACCGGCCCCCTCTAAATCCTTACGAGGACAACGCAAGTCGGGTTCAAGTGGGTCAAAAGAGTAGGTACAGCGTAATGCACAAGTTTATCCTTCACTCGTATGCAGCTATGAATCATAGGAGCGCCCACAAAACCAATGGCTCTGCGTTAGGCGCCCACCTTCCCTGGGTCCCAAGTGGTCATCGCAACCTCACTGTATCCTTCCGGCACAATGACGTGGACACACACACTCTTTCTCTCTATGTATATACAGGGGGACAATCTAATGCACCTCAGGATGTATTTAACTAAGATAAGTCTTCTATTTTTCAAATCTCCTTCTCCTTATGTTTAAAACAATAAAAGTCCTCAAAATTTTTAAAATATTCAAATATCCCCTCCCCTCCTCATGTTGGTTTCTAACTCATGGGATTTAATTTTTATCATCCTATCAAAACGTAGCCGTCTAATCTAGCACGTCCTTCATTAGAGGTTAAAACTAAAATCTCAGAGATGGATCAATCATGTAGATTAATCTTGACTGATTTATTATATTTTTTACTATTTTTTAATATTTTAAAATACCTTTTGGGTGCGCACTCGATTTAACAGTTAAGATTGATTTTTACGATCGGACGGTGTGAGAACAATCTACTTAATTGATTTTAATTAAGTATCTATAATGGTTGCTCTGTGCTCCAATTCCCTCTCCCCTTTGTGAAGCTTCTACACATTTGGGTAGACGCGAATCCTAATCTCTTAACCGTGAGCCACTGTGTCCATTTACAAGACCCCCTGACCAAAAAAAGAAACTGTAACATGTACATTGAGCTGTTGTTTGGTCGTGGCTCAGCCCAGGCTATCACCTATTCATCCCTGGTTTGTCCTAAAATGTTATTTGGCAACAGGGTAATCGTAACAGGTTAAAAGGGGTCAAAAATGTGTTAACCCAAGTGTATCTTGGATTTTGGGTCCCAGCCCCAGACAAGATAGGGTAGCCCGCACATGATATAGTGGGCTTTCTATCTACTAATCCAAGTTAACCCCACTTTTTTCTCAAATCAAAACTACTTATTTCTGGTATAAGCTCAACTAATTCTACCAAGATATCAGAGTGTTACCAAACAAAAAGGCTACTTAACCTAGATACCAGGATATGATCCCCATCCCGCAACCAAAGAGGACTCGACACGTATCATCCAAGCCGTCAGAAGGTCTGGGACGTGATCCCCCTTTTAAACCACTATTTGATCGGTGATCAGACAGCAAAGAAGTTAAACTCTGCTTTCCTAGTTCGGCAAAATTCTTTTTAACCAGAAAGGTAAATTTATTTACTATGCTGCCATTTGATCACAGGTGTTGCCATCTTTGGACGCCTCCAGTGCCGCAGCAAGCATTACTCAATGAGGGTAATAGCAAAGGCAAATCCATGAGAGCAGATCACCTACTAGGATTTAATGGGGTTAATAGGAACGGCAAACTGACGGGAGCAGCGGTTAGGCTGCCCCATTGAAGATTAAGTCGTTTCTTCTTCTTTTCTTTTTTGGCTTCAAATATCAAATCTTTCTCAATATGGAGATTGATGATCTAATATGATATCATAATCTGTAGTTATCTTCAGACACCAAGCATCCGCTATTTATTATTTTGTATATGATAGATGCTTGTCCAAATTCTGCATAACATGTTAGAAAATAATCTCATTGACTAGATTAAGGACAAAACATTTGTACATATTATCTTGTTAAATCTTGTACTGTTCATCGTGTAAGATCTACTGAATGATCACTGTCATCATCGCCTTGATACCATATAATGTGGGGCTTTAATAGTAGGCTAGGTAGGTAAACACACACCACTCATCCCAAATGCCATCAAAGAATCCCTATGTACTTTCTGCATGGAGCATCAGGTATAAGGAGAGAAACCATCAGAACAGAATTTAGCAGGCTTGTTCCCCCATTGGATTACATTGCTTGAGTTTTGTCTTCTTACAGGGAAGGAAGAATTTTAACCCCAAAAACTCCCTCTGTTTGGTCCGATATCGGTGACATAACCTTGCAAAAGGAAATTATGGCAAATTAACTTACCAGAGATGAAGTTAACCTAACCTCCCTTCTGTGTAGCTGTCCTTTAGATTTTGCAAAGCTCGTCGAATGTCATCCTCATCTTGATTGGAGTATTTCAAGCAAATAAGCCTTTGGGCAACCCGATACACCATTTGAATAGAATGATATTGCTCACAGTTACTCTCCATCTGCTTCAATTCCTATCAAAAGATGATATGACATTATCTAAAATTCAACTCTGAAAGTTGGTTCTAAGATGGGCATATCAACATAATATGGGAGACCCCTGAAAAAATGAATTGTGAAGCCATTTAAACATGATGGCAACTACTCACAAGGATATTCAATCCTCGGAAAAAGTTGAGAAACTAAGAAAATGTGAGACAATGATAATCAGATATTTGTGAATATGAATATGAATGAAACAATGAGTTGAATTTGACAAACTAAAGGGATCTTATGATAAAACAATAAGAAATAATAGAAAAGACATTGTTTTTTTTAATCCTAAACAGAATCATCTTAAAATACCTGCCAAGCAAGACGGGTATGAAATGAATTTCAAATAGCAGCTGATGTAATTTTTCTGCTTTACCAGAATTAATATCTTTATGCTTTTTGAAGCACTAACATAACAAGTTCATCAAATACAATAGGGATAATTGCATATATAACCCTGTTAAAAATGAAATTGTGCCATCGTTAGAAGCTGGATTCACTCATTGTGCCATCGTTCCTGCTCCCCACTCTTGCTCATACTCCCAAAGGAAATCTGAATGGTAGAGTAAAAGATTCCCCACTCCCATCACACCCCATTACTGTTCCCTGCCTGTTCTGTGCATCTAAGAACCACACGGTTGGGAGACCATAAAAGAAAAGGATCCAAACATAAGAAAAAAATGATGTTGGCAGTCACCATCTCTATACATTAAAATGAAAATCTATGGTCATTCATGAACTCGTAAAAACTCACCTTCCAAGTTCCAAGGGTCTAACAGGAAACAACAGTCTGCCAAAATTGAACCCAACAAATACTTCCACAAACTTTCAGAGCCAAACGAAATGTAAAGAGTTTCCAAGCAAATATTTGGATGGATTGAATCATGTTTAAAGAGTAAGTTCAGATTATGCACTGTTAGAGAAAAACTTCAGATTGCCATAGACCAAAAGGGTTATTACCTTCTTGGTTATCCTCTCTGTTATGTTCTTGGCTGTTTCAATCACTGAACTTGGTAAGCCTGCAACTCCAGCCAATAGAAGACCATAGTGTGGTATCTGTCTTGGCCCATCTTTGAGGCAGAACTGATGAGAAATCAAAGATTTCAGTAACAATCAAAGTCAGACATGATTTACTGTCAACGGCACATAGAGATGTAACCTTGAAATCCAAACGGCTATTCTTTATCTCAACTTCAAAATGAAGTATCTTCACATTTGGGTAGATTGTGGCCAACTCGGATAGACCTTCCATATGTGTAGCAAAGATAGTATACCTAACCAAGAGAGCAACATTGTCAATTTAGATATGGCTCCCACATGTGTAACAAAGATGGTCTACCTAATCAACATCACCATTTTTCTTAATTTAAAAGCAAGCTATGGAGGAAAAGTGAGCTCCAGAAGTGTTCACTGCAAGTATTTTTGTCACATATAGATAGTTATATACCGTTGTTTTAGTCCAGAAGGGCTCAAAATCACTTGCATGGTCACTGAGGAGATATGAATGCAGTTAAAGATTTTGAAAATTCCTTTTCCTTGAGTATAGTTTCACTTTTTTTTTGGTTGAGGTCCCTGCCACAGTGGTAGGGCACAGTTCACATAAACTAAGAAATAATACCCCACCCAGGTTCGAACCTGGGTGCTCCCCTCCTATCCCTTAAAAACTACACGGCACCAACTAAGCTATTGCTCAGCCAGTGATTATAGTTTTACTTTTATTCAACCATACAATCAGCTACGTGAATTACAGCTGGCAATATTTCAGGTTGTGAAGTTTAGTCTGGAATTTACACCACATTTTTTTTGTTGATACTGAAATTCCACAAAACTTGCACAATTTGCATATACATAGGTTTTCTGACAGCCTTAGTGTATTTTACGTATTCAAATCTGTCCAGTGTTTATGTTTTTCCCTCTTGTTTTGTGCATTTCTGAAATTACCTATTTGTGTTTGGTCAAACTTCTCATCCAAAAATGTTAGCAACTAACAGCATAATAAGATCAGGTCCATATTTTGGTAACCAATGTAAGAAGTCTCATTATTTCAGGTCAAACTTAAACTTTTATAATATCTTAGAGTTTAAATTTTAGTATCTAATGGTGGGTCCATATTTCTATAGCCAGTTTATGATACAAATACAATTGGTTAATCATCAACATCATCACCATAATAAGACCAAATCCCCTAAATCTGAGTAATTGGTAATACTCGTGGATACTAAATGTAAACTAGTAATGATGATATTGCGAGGTAAAAGCAATTACGCTTTAAGAGAAAGAAGATGTTCACAACAACTCCAAGCAATTGCAAAACCATCAGAAGACGATGTTGCCCTTCCAAGTTCATCCATAACAATCAGGCTCCTGTATTCAGAGTATGAAACATTTAGTATTAATAGCTAACTGCACACTGATGTAAGAAACCCAACACCCTTGTATAGAAGCGATACTTTGGAGAGACATTTTGCATTAGGAAAGCAGTCTCTTTCATCTCCGTCATAAACTGTAGTGTCAAAAAGTTGATGACTAGTTTAGTACTTTTCCATACAAATGGTGCCTTGTGAAGCAGAATTTACATGACTTAACATTCTTATGAGAAATTGGCATGTACATGATGATAAGGCATCCTGCAATGGTATTAATACATTCACGCTGATAAAATACTTGAAATGTCCACTGATTTATCAGTATGTTTAGAAGTTCACTAGCTTTTGCATCCTAGTGCTGCTAAAGGCAGCCATATATTTGATGTCCATTGTGATGACAATCATCCAAATAAGAATGCATCCACCCGCTCCCCTTTTCTGGAAAACATTGAACTTTATGCTAACAAAGTTCTTTGCAATTGTATCTAAAAATGGCCAAATCAGTTCTGCAACAAGAAGATGAACAAGGGGAAAGCAAATTTATCTAGCCACTTCCAAGTCCAATGATGAAAATGATGTACAACTTGGAACACAGATTAAACGGGTAACCTAGGCCCACATTCAGGTCTTTTAAAGGCACAATAACAGGAAAGATGGGTTACTAAAGGAATTAATCCTCAGGCCCATTCCAATATTAACACTGAAAATGCCAGAGAAAATGTTAAGCAGCTAAAATGAAATACAAGTCCAGTGGATGCTAAACAGCTAAAATGGAATGCCAGTATGAGTATAATCACAGACTCACAAAAGAAGGTACATGCATGTTACATCTCGTGGAAGCATTCCATTTGCCTGATTGTGCTTCAATTTCTCTGTGTTAGATGTCTAAAGACTAGGAACATGTTTGGAGCAGCTTCTGATTGGAAGCTCTATTGAGCTTCCACAGTTTCAGGTCAGTTATTCTGAAGGGCGGATATCAGGTTTTGGAAGCTATTTATTTGGACCTTCATAAATTGGGGAAAAGTGAGGCTTTAGGAAAGGTTTGACTAGTGTAATTATATGAAATCAGTTATAACTACTCCCACTCATTATTTTTCATGTTGAGAACGGAAGCCAAAAGTAGCTTACCATTAAACACATTGCTGAACATGCTCTAAATACCTTAAACTTGTGTGGTTGTTCATGCTTCTTTTGAACCCTTACTGAGCTATGATCATATTAGAATGGCAGCAATCATGAGAACTTGAGAATCCAGTTAGTGTTATCAACTACAGCCAAGGAACGAAAAACTGGATGCTGGAATTGTACTGGCCATGGCCAGTCCAGTTCCGGTCCCATGACTGGCTCCAATGTAGTTTGGCCATTTTTAGTACCATAATTACATCATGCACCAGCTGTCTGAAGGCTAAGCTTTCCTCACCGGCCAACATTGCTTATATGTAGCCTCAGAACTGTTGTCACAAAAAGGAATGGACGGCAGCAGCTGCAGCTGTTTGAAGGCTAAGCTTTCCTCACCGGCCAACATTGCTTATATGTAGCCTTAGAACTGTTGTCACAAAAAGGAATGGACGGCAGAAGCTGCAGCTCCCATTAAAGCAAATGCCATAGACTAAAGCGATCAGTTACACATCAAAAATTCTTGAGAACTACAATTCTATGTATATAGTGTATTAGTGTGGCACTATTATGCACATCTTCAGCATTCAGTAGAAATGAATCAGATCTGGGAATTGAATGACAGCATTTCTTTCCACCAGTATCTGCATTGCTTCTTTAAACAGGCTTTCATGCTACTAAAGTAATAATAGCTAATCACTCTTCACCAACTCATATGAGTTTCAAGAACCTAAGACAAGATACATATTAAAACATCACCATTAATCCTATTAAAACTTTGACCCAACTAAAACAAGTTTCTGCCTTCTTTGTTTGAGAAGTTTCAACATGCCCAACTCAGTAGTACCCTTGATGATTTGCTTTGAGAAGTTCACATTTTGCGCACTTCAAAGTCTGATTTTTGTCTCATTCAGTTCATAAATTAAAGATCTATCAAAGTGTCACTTTATAGTTTATACTCCACTTAAAGAAATTTAGGATGTCTAAGGATCTCATGACTTCTCAAAGGACATACACAAACACCTAAGAAATTGAAAAGTTGTTGAAATTTTGAAATATAATAGGAATAGCACAATTGTTTACTTTATGTGTTCATTGCCAACATATCCATTGTAGCCTCAGAATGATGCTTTTTGGAGTGATATTGCATGAAAATCACAGCAGCAGTAGTTCTAAGACTTGGTTGAGACATTGCCCAAGGGATGGTACTGAGGATTAGAAAATTTGGCAGATTATGTTGTCTTAGGAAGAATCAGCAGCGACGGCATGCCTCTAGGAGGTTCTCTAGGTATCCCAGCCGCATTTGAAGTAGGATCTGTCAGGTGCTCATGAGTTGAGCTTTTGAAGATGAGACGAGCGAAAGGATGGAGTGATGGACTGTGGGTAGTGGCAGAGTGAGAGCGGTGAGTGGAAACTGGAAAGGACAAAGAGGACAGGGAGGTCAAGCTGTGTTGGATGGAGAAGAAGGTGCTGCCCTCAGGTAAAAATGTCTGAAGTGCAGTTTTCTACAATGGGAGAGGCCTTGGAAGTTCTGAACAGAGGAAGGATAAAAGTCAGCAAGGAACCATGCATGTAGATTGTGCCCTGAAGAAGTGTTTCCTGTGCTGGTCACTTTGCGATGGATTTCAGGAAAGCAGTTGTGTGTTGGATCTGCCATAAAGTCAAGGTGAGGACTTTCAAGGATTTGGATTTTGGAGGCGCTGAGGAAGGAGGGGCCACTGGTGGATGTCCCATGGTTTTACTGGTATGCAGGTGATATAGAGTTGTTCAATGGTAGCCTTATTGGACTGGCTTAAGATGGTGAGCATTGGATTTTCAGAGATTCAGATACTAGTTAAAAACCTGTGGCCAACCAAGGCATATTGGAGGTTAAGAAAAATTGCTTCGGAGGCGCAGAGGAAGGAGAGTCTGGTGGTAGATGTCACACCGTTTCACTGGGATGCAGGTGATAGAGAGTTGTTCAATGGTAGCCTTATTGGACTAGCTTAAGATGGTGAGCTTCAATTTTCAGAGATTCAGAGTCTTCTTAAAAACCTGTGGCACCATGGCATATTGGAGGTTAAGCAAAATTGATGCTCACAAGGTCCTTCTATGCAACATAATGGAGGTTCAAAGAGGATTCTTGTCAATGAAAGAAAGGCACCAACCTGAGAATAGACTTTCTTAGGATCCATGGAATAACATCACCGGTGCAACCATGGTGAACAGGGACATGAAGTTATGCTGTACATTGACTGTAAAACCCCTTAAATGCCAAGGATGTCCCAAAAAAAACAAACAAAGTATAAACTTAAATATATACAGTTTAAGGTTAGTTTGAAAGACAAACTATATGAGTTTATCTATTGAAATTCAAAGTTCTAATGGGCTAAGTTTTTTAGTGTCAATGCCCCTGTCCTATATGATACTATTAGTTAAAGGAAGGATATGTGTATAAATCCCTAAAGTAAAGATACAATTAATAAAAAGTTCAGGACTTATATGTATATTACAAGGTTTTATTTTGAAAAAAAATCAAGAATTATATTGGGCCTTATACCCTTTAATGGGTCCATATTATTGGGCCCCAATTGGATTGGGTTTGGGTCATTAATGGGTCCATAATGGGTTGATCTTTAATGGTCATCAAATGGCCCACTTGATCCAGGCAGTACAGCCTGGTGGGGGCCACTGTTCCCACCTCCTAAAAGAGATGAGCAGCAGCAGCTCTCTTCTCATCTTTGTCAGCTGCAGTTGCAACAGAAGGGGGAGAAACAGAGAGAGAAGAGAAGGAAGAGGGGAGGGAGAAAGGAAGGGAAAGGAATATATATATATATATATATATATATATATATATATATATATATATATATAGAGAGAGAGAGAGAGAGAGAGAGAGATCAGAGAAGTACTACAGGAAGAGAGAGAAAGCCAGGAAAATTCAGAAAAAGCCAGAATAAATTCAGAAAAATTGGAAAAAGTACCTTAGAGCTGAGAACTTTGCGGGGCCAGGGAAAAAAGAAAATGGTGCGGCCTCATATAGGAAACTTACCCTTCACCCTCCTTCTATCTATGCTGTATTCTTTTGTTTTATTGTGTTTCCAGCCCACCTTTAAGTGGGATTCGTGTTCCAAACAGTGGGGGAAAGTTGTCAAAGTTTTTATTTAGCTAGAGAGAGTTTGTTTAGAACACATTCATGTAAGAAATGTAGTCATCTTCGATGTAGCCTGCTTAGAAAGTACACTGCCATGATTTCTGGTCCACTCATCTCATATTGAACTATGCTGTAAGGGTCAATTTAATCTATAGTGTAGTTTTGCTATGATGTGTGTGTGCATCTAAATGGTCTGTTTTTAGTAATAACAAGGTCCATTTTAGTATTATATCATGTTTTTCTAAAACCTATAACCAGGTTGTGGTTTAGTGAGTCTACAGCATATACTGGGTGCATGATAAGAATAACACGAGAGAATGAAATATCTAACATGTGGTGGATCATGTCTGATTATGTCTGCATTTTAATGGAAAACTCGAGGACGAGTTTTCTCAAACCAAGGGAGAATAATGGGAATCTAAGACCAGCACACGGACGTGTTACATATGATGGAGTACACCTACCACTATCAGAGAGTTGTTCCAGCTTCGTTGTAGCTCGAAGACTCGCCAAAGCTTGTTTGATGGATACGATATTTTTAGGAGTTCATAGACTACTTGTTTGGCCCGTTTGGAGCCAAGTAGTGAGTTTTCTATTTTTTCAATTTTTGTGCAATTTTTGTTAGGGGTATTTTGGTCTAGAGTGAAAATTAGGGAGCCTTTAGGGTTTAGTTTCTCTTTAAATATTGATGTAAGACTATTTTTATTGAGTATGAATTTTGCGTATTTATCACCATTTACACATATACCCTCAACACTCTTTATGGGCACATTAATGAACTTTCTTTAAGGGATTTTTAGTAGGACTTCTAGGGTCTTACATCTCATACAGTGAAGCTTATCAAATAGCCCTTGCCAAACCTCACGAATGGAGCAAGATGGAAAAGATGTATTTTTAACATTTCCTACTTTGAAGTAGGGCTCACTCCTTTTGGCATTAAACCCACTCCTGAAAGCATTTCTCCTAATCAAAGAATGTGATTACTAGTAATGACCTTCTTACTCCAATCATCAGCAGAAAAATGAAGAAGATGCATACTCCAATCATAGAATGTAGGATCAGATCGGCTTCCAAGATTAACTGGTCCCAATCCTGATCCAATACAAGTCGGATTGGCCAAGTCCGTCGATCCAATGGACAAAAGACCAATCCAAGATCGACCTATTTAAAAAATTAAAACTAGTTAAAAATAAGGAATTATAAGGAAATTTTAGAAAAACAAGGAAAAAGCAATATAAATTCAAAAAACTACATACACAAATTAATTAAAAAGATAAACAATATAGAGGAATACCTTACATCATAAAATACTAATGTTCATGACATTAAACAAGTGTAACAATCATGTTCTTGAGTATTACGTGATGTGTACACTTCCCCTAAAGTCGTGCTCTTCTAAATCTTCTTTTGCTTCCTTTTCCTTCTTTCTCCTCTTATTTTTGCTTAGAAAACAATAAACTTGGCCAGATTCTGGCTGCCGGCAGCAGCAGATTTTTGTTTTTTTTTTTTTTTTTTTGGGGGGGGGGGGGTTAAAAACCCTTCTTCAGCCAGATCGGGCGACTCAGCCAATCTGGATTGGGCAATTCACCTGACTCCAGCCCGATCCAAAGTGATCCGATTTTTTTAATTTTTTTTTGTGTATCTTAACCCTTAAAATCAGACAGGCTCGTGCCGATCTCAATCCAAATCACTCAGACAACTCTGATCCAGATCAGTCGAATCTACATTGCTCAACTACAATGATACAATAACAACAAAAAATTCAAAGAGATATATTTTAAATGTAATGTCTACTCCCCCCAAAAATAGTATTGTTCCTGTCTTTCCAGAGGCTCCAGCAAATAGCATGCAGAATAATGAGCAAAAGTTTTCTTTGACTAAATCTCTCCAGATTGTACCTTCGCTTTTAGAAAAAATCCACATTTGCTCAACTGAACGAAACTCTCCCTAATATCCTGTAATATTTTCCATTATCTTCCGCAGGTCTTGACTGATTATACAGTTTATTAACAAGTCATCTAAGTCTTCATTGCATAAACCAAAGAGTACACATGGTATCAGAGTTGATATCCCATTTCCTCCCATACATCTTGGTGACAATCCTCTTCTAAATGACCACCCACATAAATGCTTGAACTTTAAAGGTGGGGGGGGGGGGGGGGGGGGGGGGGATCGGATCGGGTTTGGCCAGATATTAGTCGGATCTGATCCGACTCGGGCCGACTCACACGAGTCGGGCTGATTCAGGCCGGTTCAGGCCAGGTTTTTGTTTTTTCATTTGACAAATCTCTCATTTATTTGACACTACTTTTAAGGCTTCAAACCTGATGGAATCGGCTGCAAATGCTTGGAATGCCCTTCTCCTTCTAAAAATCACCTCCAAGACCTTAGATCTACCAAAACCGTCAAGAAAAAAGGAGAAAGAAGAGGGAAAGGAGGAGGGAGGGAAGGCTTCGAAGGCTCCAGCTGCTGCCTTCTGTGCAAACAGGAATGCAGCAGACCAAAGCCCATGTTTTCCAGTGCGTATTCCGTCGGATAGGGGCACATTGGGCCAGATCGCACCGACTCGAGCGGAACTGCAAACAGCTCGCACCAGATCACAGCGGTTGGAGCCCGTATTGTGCAATCCGGCATGAGTCAGTCCGATACGGTGCGAGTTGGTTCGATATAGAAGCAACCCAAACTAACTTGTATGAGTCAGGCATGCCAGCGACGCGGGTGTGCCCAGATACGAGTCGACTCGATCCGGTACGATACGGCAAACCATGCTTTCCACAGATCCTTGAATTTTTTACAGGCAGGAAGCTGTGCCTCCATATGTTGATATAAAGATTTCACTGACAAAACACCTCTGTCTCAAGTCCAAACAAAGAAATATTTCTGGTTGATGTGCACATGTACATCATCTGGCATTGCTAACATCGTAAGATACTCTTGTTCTTCCTCCTCTTTTAAACCCCTCCATGGATTGATACACCATTGTAGATTTGTACCATCCATTAAATAACAGTCCACTTTCTGCCATTTATCCATGTCTAACCGAAAGATATGAAGAAATTTACCTTTCAGGTAAACGTTACCAGCCCATTTGTCATACGCTAAAAAAATGTATGATTCTCCATCCCAACTCTCATAGATATTCCCTGTTCAATCTACTGACTGACTGATAATACCTTGCCAGATGGGACTTGGATAAAGCTGATTTTCAGTGTGTAGATAGAACCTGTGATGAGTACAAATCTTCTGCGATTAAGTCCTAAAACCAATGGCCTAGCAATGATTTATTCATCAAATTTAAATTCTTCACCCCCAAACCACCATGTTTACATGACTTGTAGACCTAATCCCATTTGACTAAATTAATGCTCCTGTTATCATCATTGCAACCACCACAAAACCTTCTACTGATTTTATTCATTTTCTGTTCCACTGCTTTTGATAATCTAGAAACTGAAAGAAAGTCCTCAGGCATGCTTGAAAGGAGTGAATTCAATAATGTAATTCTTCCTCCTCAAGAGAAATTCCTGGCTTTCCATGTTGACAGCTTCCTTTGAATTCCTTGAATCAAAGGTTCCAACTCCAATGTTATCAATTGTCGATAGTGAAGAGGCAATCCCGAGTACTGGATGGGCAGGTGTTTGCGAAGATCTTTTTTTTTCTAACCTTCGTCGGGACCTGACCTAGACGTATCTCTCCTCCTATGTCGGATTATTCGGAAATCTATTTTTTCTCTTTGTTTATTTAGAGGAATATAGGTCGGTTTTATATTTTATCGGACTATGAGAGCTTGGGATTAGCCCTCAGGGAATCCGGGACTTCGAATCAAGCGAAGATTCGAGTATATGACCTCTCTCCACTGACCTCGGTCAGTGTTAATTACGCTGAGCAACTGCTCGGCAACCCTTGATTAACCGTCCGTATGATGCCCTTAATCATGCAAAACTACTACTACAGGCAGCGCATGCGTATGGATATGAAGGCATGTTTTAGGTTGGATCTTTAGCCTCACCCCGGTTTGGGGACAATTTTTTTATGTGATTTAGGATTGATTCCTAGTTATTAGGATTGATTCCAAGTTAGGTGGATTAATTCCAAGTCATATGGATTAATTCCAAATTTTTAATCCCACAGGGGTTTTTTTGCAATTATGCACTTTTTAGAGGTTTTTTGTGAATTATAGGGGTTTTATGAGAGTATTATAGTTTATAAACACATAGGAGTGATTTTTAAAAGGTTTCAAACTTTATGAGTCATAAAATTAATTTTTAAGTGTATGAGGGTTTTTTAGTAATTTTACCCTAAACCGGGTTATTAGGTCTAGGGTTTATATCTAATGATATTCTGATTATATGTAGAAGAATTCTATTCATGATATGAATTTTAGTATTTTCGGGGTTATTTATGTAAATATCATACATAGGGGTATGTTCGTAATTTTGTATTAAGCTCTGGGTATATCATCAATGATTTATGTTCTTTCAGATTTTTTTACTCTCTGATTTTTTATTAATCTTATTAATTTTATTCATTTTTTTATGATTAATTTGATTATTTTAGTTAATTAATTAATTAATTAATTAATTTAAGTATATGAGGGTATTTGGAATTATTATGACTCTTATATTATATTTCGTATTTTTACTGTTTTCTTATAGATTTTACTGATTTTTCCTGATTTTTAATTAATTTTATGAATTTTTATTAATCAATTAATTATAGATTATTTTAGACATAAGTATGATTTTTATTAAAATTTCTGAACTTAGATTTAATTTATTTATGGGGTGAGGTTAAGGTTAAGTTGAAGGTGTGCACAGATTTTTTTAGTTTTATGAAATTAAATATATACGTATATTACCTTTAAAAGACATAGTGGTAATTATATAATTTATAATGACACACATAAACACAATTTCAGATCTCATTTCGGCAGTAATTCGTCTTATAATAAGGTATTTTTTTATAAAAAAAATCCGGTAGAACCTCCCCTTAGGATTGAACCTTAGGAGAGAGGGCTCCCCGAGACGAAAGAAAGATCTCCCCAAAATCGGAGCAAATCCGGGTTTGAAAAAAAACCGAATTTGGTCTTCAAATGGGCAGCACCCTCTCTCACAATTTCACTCTTGGATCTTGAAGCCAAGTGTGAATACCCTTGTATGCATATGTGTATTATGCTTCTTTTCTCTTGATTTAGGGGCCAAGGGGTCCTATTTATAGGCCCGAATTATAATCCGGTGGGGGGTGCCACCGGAATGGGCCAAGGTGGGGGGTGCCACCGGTTATAGGCTCTCTCCTCCCCTTTTTTTATTTTTTTATTTCCCATTGGCCAATGCATGGCAAGAGGGATGAGAGAGAGGGCAAACAAAGGAGAGGAGGGGGGATTCGGTGGGCACCCCCACCGGTTCCAACCGGTGGAGGGGGTGCCACCGGTTGGCTCCCCACCGGTTGGGAACCGGTGGGGGGTCTCCCCACCGGTTTTGGGAAACCGGTGGGGGGGTTTTCCCCTCCCCCCTTCTCCCTTCCTTTTTCTCTTTCCAAGGCCCATTAATGGGGGATTTTCAGATTTTGGGGTTTTAGGGGTTTTAGGCCAATGTGAAAGGGGTTTAGCCCCATTAATTCCATGGCTTGGCCCCATGTGAAAGGGGGTTAAGGATGGGATTTAAAGAAGGTTCCACATGGGATTCTTAACCCATGTGTGAATGGGGTTAAGATCCCCCATTAAATCCTCCCATTAAACACCCCTCCATTTTTTAAAATTTAAAAACCTGCAGAGTGGAGGGAGAACCTCCTCCCCCCCCCACCGGTTTCCCTCTTGGAACCGGTGGGGGGGGGGGGCCCACCGGTTCCCCCTCTCTCTCCTCCACCCCCCTCATTCCTATTTAAATAAGGGGGGAAGAGAGAGGGGGTCCACATGCTCTTTGCTGTTTTGGGGAATTTTTTGGAGGTTTTCTTCCCCCCACCGGTTCCCCCTCTCTCTCCTCCACCCCCCTCATTCCTATTTAAATAAGGGGGGAAGAGAGAGGGGGTCCACATGCTCTTTGCTGTTTTGGGGAATTTTTTGGAGGTTTTCTTCTCTCTGGTTTGCAGGTTTAATACCCTTGTGGGACTGATTTTTCGGGCCTGTTAGAGGTGCCTATTGGGCCTCATTTTGGGCTCCCCCATTGGGCCATTTATTGGGCCTATCTCTCCCATCATTGGGTCCCCGTTTTGGGGCTGATTTAGGTGAGTTCCAAGACTGGCTTCACCTTGTTTCGGGACAGATTTCAGTCCGCTTCTGGACTGAATTTGGGCCTGTTTGGGGGCTTAATGGGCCTCATTTCGGGTTCCCCCATTGGGCCACTTAATGGGCCTGCGTCTCCTATTATTGGGCCTCCCCTCCAGGGCCATTTTGGGCGAGTTCTATGACCAATTACATCCCATTCCGGGACAGATTTCAGCCCACTTTGGGACTGAATTTAACCCGCTTAGGGATTGATTTTGGCCTTTGTTTTGCAGCATTTGGTGTCCCACTTGTCGCTGCACTTAGGGTCTCCTTCCGGGTCTCGTTATCGAGGGTTGCAACGGCGGTTCAGGAATTGACCTTGGGAGCCGAAGCGAAAGACTTGGGGCTGTCTTAGGCTCCTAAAAAAAATCTGATTAAGGCCTTCTTGGCCTAGGTATGTTCCTTACCCCATTGCCCTCGTAATGCGAGCCCGTGACTTCATGCATTTTGATGTTCATCCATATCATAGGCATACATCTTATTTTTGGCATAGCATGGTCCTTTATGAACATGTCGCCGTGCCTATATGTATGTATTTTCCTATGGAAATCTCACATCAATGTGAGTATGTGTTGTATGTACACGCATGCATATTCATATGGTGCAAATCTACATATGGGATTATTTTTTGGGTTCAACAGCAGGCAATTAATTTTACAGCCCATGATCATTGTACACTCCTTGATCTCCTCATTCTCCACATTTATTCTTATTATTTAACTTTTGTCAACTTATTTTCAAACCTGAGCAAGCTCCAAAATTTTCATAAGAATGAGAAATATTGTCACCCGTTCCTTACTACACCTTCAAGAAAAAGCAACATATCATCTGCAAACTGCAAATGTGATATCGATGTTGGAGTATTGCTAATTTGAACACCTTTAATCCAATTATGACTTTGAGCAACAGTACACATCCTGCTTAACCACAGCAGAGCTGATGCAGATTGCATCCTGCTTAACCACAGCAGAGCTGATGCAGATTGCATCCTGCTTAACCACAGCAGAGCTGATGCAGATTGAATTGATCCACCCTCAAAACTGATCATACATCATCAGCAACAGGAATAAACCACTCACTGGCGAAAGTATTCTAGCATTTGCAAGTACATGAGTATGGACAAAGAAAATACCAATGGGATCGAGGCAAGTTCAAATAGTAAATGCATGTGGAATAGGCATAATACATATGAGACCTCCACTATCTCACCACATCAATAGCAGATTGCATACTTGCATGTGTGAAACCCAAAATTTTAGACAGACTTCTGGAATATCTATGATTTGGTATAGCAATAGCAGTTTTACATGCCTATAAGCATGTATATATTATTAAGAAAGCCATTTTTTTAGAAGGTGACAGAAGTCACAATTCCGTGAAGAGAAGAAAGATTACTACAAAGAGGACACCCGATAAATCCTTAGTCAGGAACACACTCCCAACTAAGTCCCACGGAATCTGAACTACCAAATTACAAAGAAGACACTGTTTTATCCAGAAAATAAAACAGTGGAATAAAAAACATTCAAAGGAAAAGGTTCCTCCAATATCTAGCAATCATAAAAAGCTGCATATTGTCTTCATTCAGGAGATCAGCTGCACTGGCCCAATCGTCAACCCATCTAACTGCACTCTTCTACAGATCACATGCATTGTTGTATTGGTCACTGAATTCCCTCCTATTTCTCTCACACCAGATTGCCCACAGCAAAGCAGGACCAAGCAGATACCAAACTTGTTTTTCATCTGGGTACGGACAAACATCAATCCACCATCTGATCATTTCCATAACAGAAGCATGTTCCACCCACATAACCCCAAACAAGGAACAAAGGACCTTCCATTGTATACTGACTATACCACACATAAAAAAGGTGATTCTGATCTTCCTCAAACAAAGCACAAAATGAAATAAAAGACTGATTTAAGAAAGCACCAAATTATGCTGGTTTAGTAGTCAATATGCCTCGTCAAAGGAGTAGAACATAGAAGGACCGCAATTACTTGAGGAAAAATCCAGCAATAACCATATATTAAGTAAATAACTAAAACAGAATTTGGTGTGAGTTCCCTAGAGTGAAATGAATATGATTTGCAAGACTAGAAAAGAAAGCTATCTAAATCTCACAGTGCTAGAGTTGTACTCAAGACTGTCCCCAGTGCCTATTCGCGTAAATATGCGATCAACCACCCTTAGTGAAGCAAAACGAGCTGGAATATAGCAGCCAATTTGAGCAAGGATAACTATCAAACAAACTTGCTGAAGATATGTGCTTTTCCCACTCCTGATAATATGCATAAACAGCAAGTAACATAGAATTCAGCAACGACGAAAAGCAGTCAATGGGTAAACTGAAAGTAATCAACACATTATGTTAGCATTGCCAGTGTAATTCTAGATGAAGTCAAATTCACTTAGAGAAGCTAATTCCAGAAATTGACTTCTAGCAAACATCAATCTCACATGTTTGGGCCCATGACTATCACCATGTTGGATGCTTCAGAGAGGAAAATGTTGTTAGGCTGCATGACATGATCCAATGAATCATTTCAAACAGTATCAATACTTAATGTTATCAATAGTTATCTAAATCTAACTTAGCTACAAGAAGGTAGAGAAAGGAAGCCGTGAAGAAGGAAACAATGCATACGATAAATTCACTGTGTATGGATTCAAGGATTGGATGCCGCCCAGCATCAATTGCCATTGGACCATTGCCTATCCGCAAATGACACAGTCAACTATCTTGGGAAATCAGAAGCATTGGTATCAGAAAAACTATCAGGGAAATCTGGACTACCTGTGAACTCAGGTCTTGTGTATCTGTCTACAGGCTTAGTTGATATGGTCTGTGCAAATGAATTGACAATCATATCTAGAAGACATAAAACCTCTGCAAGCAGTGTTAGTCTAGAAATATCATCCCTTATGACAGCGATGAGACCTGTGAAATAATGTAAATAGATTAGCATATTGTTTCATCAAGAATATTAAATGGTAGAAAAAGATTCCCAAAAAGATCATAATGTGGAACTAACTAGATGTCTAGTATCTTAATACGACAGATAGCAAGTGGTTAGTTAGCAAATGAATAAAATAAACATTTTAGTCAACAAGTTACACAGGATATTCTGGTTACCATAAGGTATAGACATGCACACCTCCTATGCATAGCAAAGATTTTTTATCAAAAGACATCAACACTCTTAACTTTTCCACCTACACGCTCTATGTATTACCATCGTTACAGCGTTATCCCATTTATTTGGCGTCAGCTACATGAATCTTGTTCTTCCACATAAGTCTATCCCATTTCATATTTGTAGTAAAAGCTAGGAAGCTCAACTCCTCTCTTACTACATCAAATCACCTTATTTTAAGCCTTCACAAGTTCTTTTTCCATCTTCCACTTGAAATTGGTTACACTTGTAACCAGTGCTGAATTTGAGTGACAACCAAAACCATCTAAAGCCTTTTTTCCCCTAGCTTAATGTTAATTGGAGCTGCACCTATGTCCCCACACGTGTTTATGCCAAATCTTACCATTCTGCACCCTCATCTCAGCATCCACATCTCTGCTGGATACATTTTTTATCTTCTCACAGCCCAACACTCAGTCCCATACAACATAGCAAAGTTCACAACAGTTCTATAAAACTTGCCTTTAATATTTAAGGACACTTGTCAACCAATAAGGATTCCAAGCACACTTAACCAGTTCAACCAACATACCTTAAGGCTACGTGCAACATCCTCTTAGATCTCCCCTATTCCCTTGAACAATAGATCCTAAATATAGAAAATTACTTCTTTTAAGAATAACTTAACCATCAGTTACAACTTACTAAAATTACATTTTAGTTATTCTGACTTAGTTCAACTAATCTTAAAACCTTTAAACCTGGTTTGATTGCAGAATAAGGTAGACAGCATGGTTTGTCCATATTAATCCTTATTCACTTTGATTGTGCGGATTCCTTAACCCGAGCAAGAACAACTTATTCCAATATAAGGGGAACAAGCAATTCGAGCAAAAAACTTAAATTGATTATTGCTAGGATAAGCATTAATGGCACCTCCTTTCTCATGTTTACTTTTATTTATTAATTTTAATTAATTAGAATGGCTAATTCTAGGTAGAACTAGAATAAGGTTATGTTTGGACTTGGCCTAGATCTCTCGTAGGATATTTTACTTCATTTTTATTGTTTTATTGGGAGAAACATAGGCCGGTTTTATTTATTTATTTCTTGGACTATGAGAACTTGGGATTAGCCCTCAGGGAGTCTAGGGCTTCGGATCAAGCGAAGATCTGAGTATATGACCTCTCTCCACTGACTTCGGTCAGTGTTAATTACGTCGAGCAACTACTCGACAACCCTTGATTAACCATTCGTTGATGCCCTTGTAACATCAACACTAGTACTACATGCAGCACATGTATATGAATACATGTTTTAGGTTAAGCCTTTGGCCTCACCCAAGCTTAGGATAGGTTTATAATGGGGTGGGAGACTGTTAAAAGGGTTTTGGATTGGCTCCAAGTGTTTTAGACCCATAAGGATATTTTCGTAATTATGTTAAATTTCAGTGTTTAAGATGAGTTTCAATGATTTAAGAAGGTTTTAAAACCTTAGGAGGTGTGATGAGGATGTTAGCCATAGGATTAAAGCATGATGGTTGAAGTGGAGACTTGCCACGAGAGTCTTGTGTGACCGCAAGATCCCAACGAAGCTGAAAGGAAAATTCTACTGTACAGCGATAAGACCTGCAATGTTATATGGTAGCGAGTGTTGGACGATGAAAGAGCAACATGTCTCCAAGATGAGTGTTGCCGAGATGAGAATGTTAAGGTGGATGTGCGGGCATACTAGGCTAGATAAAATTCGTAATGAGTATATTAGAGAAAAGGGAGGAGTGGTACCAATTGATAAATTGAGAGAAGGGAGACTAAGATGGTTTGGGCATGTTAGGCGTAGGCCTAGAGAGGCTCTAGTTAGAAAAGTGGAGCATATTAGGATAGAGGAGGGGAAGAAAAGAAGGGGTAGACCTAGATTAACTTGGAAGAGGGTAGTACAATATGATTTGGAAGCTTTAAATCTTTCAGAAGAGGTAGCCCAAAATCGTCTAGAGTGGAAACAGAGAATCCATATAGCCGACCCCAATTATTTGGGATTAAGGCTTCATTGAGTTGAGTTGAGTTAAAACCTTAAGAGGTATTTTTTGAGCCGTTTTAAGTATATTTGGGTTGTAAGGTATTTTAATAATTTTGGGTTAATATGGGTTTTATGGATGACTTAATATTTTTTTATGATTTTTCAAAAACATTTAATGATTTTTGGTGTATTAGGGTCATTTTGATAATTTTGACCTTTAATTAGGATTTTGTGGAAATTTATGGTATGTTGAGGGCTTTTTACATTTTTTGGATTTTTATGATTTTTACTTATTTTTATGAGTTGAGGGGTATTTTAGTCATTTAGGATTAATTCCATAATTTGATGAGTTATTAAAATATTATAATGATGTTCATGTGTTTTAAACATATTAAGTATGTGTCATTTAAGCTATGGTTTATGAGAGTGTGTATATGTTTTATCAATTAGGTTTTAGCTATGTTTTAGGATTTATGTAGGTTTAGGGGGAGAGACCAAGGGCATTTATGTTATTGGGCATACAGTCAATTAGACACATGATTAACTAGGCATGGCTAATTATATGCATGCATGATTAATTAGCATATGCTTAAGTTTACACACAAAAAAAAACATGCATGCATCAAGTATTAGAATAATATAGGCAACACATCATTTCATTATATTAAAATTTTTGGCAGAGTACAGGCTTATTTATTGCCGGATTTACAACAAAATTTCGGCAGAGTTTTCCTTTAAGAGAATCTTAAAAGGGAACCCAAAAGACTCCTCCTCAACAACGCTTGAACATGTGCGAAGTACAAAGTTCGTATCTTCAAACCTACAGAGTTTCCGTTCATATCTTCAAACCAACAGAGTTTCCCCTTAGGAGCTATAAGCCAGTGGGCATGCCTTTGATCTCCCCTTGGGGGTATTTATAGGAGGTTGGGGGCTCAACCAATGGCATGCCCCACCGTTTTCCCCAAGAGAGAGAGTGAGAGAGAGTTGAGAGAGGGAAGGGACCAACCGGTGGCACCCCCCACCGCTACCAACCAATGGGGGGTGCCACCAGTTGGCATCCCCACCAATTTTGGCAACCGGTGGGTAAGCCAACCGGCGGGGAGCAGGGGGGGTGGTTGCCACCCGTTTTGCAACTGGAGGGTACCTCACCACTTCTCCTTCTCTTTCTTTAATTCATATGGAGAGAGAGGGAGCATTAAATGAAAGAGCACTCTTTTGATGCAAGGCCATTAAGAGGCCATAAAACTCCTCTATCTCTCCCCCTCCTCTTAATTTAATAGGGAAAGAAAGCCTCCCCCATTATTGGGGCAATCATTGGAGCATTAAAGAATTTTCCACTAGTGGAGAGGCCATTAACTTGGGACCCATTGGAGCATTAGAAGCTCCTATTTCAAGGCCATTGATGGCCATAACCCCCTTCTTTTTTCTTTTTTTCTTTTTTCTGCACCAGTACGGGGTGTGCTTGTAATCAGTGGAGGGGCTTCTTTGGCATTTAATGGGGGCAGGACCCCACCGGTGGGGGTTCCATATGGGAACCAGTGGGCAGTCTGGCCTCCCTCTTCTCTCCTTTCTTTACTGCTCCATCTCTCTCTCTCTCTCTCTTTTCTGCATTTAATGAAAGAGAACCCCCCACCCGATTGGTTACTTTTATTTAATGGGGAGCAAGACCGCATTAAATGACATGCTCAACAGGTTATCAAACTAAAATGGGACTTGTTAAAATTTAAGTAAATCCCCAATTGCTTATGCTCTTGTTAAAATTTAAGTAAATCCCCAATTGCTTATGCCGAACAAGCAATCTGCCCTTAGATTCCTAGGCACTCCACCATTCCAATTTATCACTTAAACCTTTTACATTGTCATAGATTAAGACAATATCATCCGTAAATACCATATACCAAGGGATAGCATCATGCAGATGTTATGGTGGCATGCCCTATCCTATTGTATCTTCTTGCTGTGCACAGAACCAAAGAGAGGGTTTTCTTTTTCTTTTTCTTTTTTGGGAGCCAGCTGCTGCTGCTGTTTCTTTCTTATTCTTGAAGCCATCTCCCCCACCTAGGGTCCCAAGTATGTATTCTACTTCTTCTTTTTATCCAACAAGAGTCCGATTCTAAATTTCTAACCTTATTACAAAGGAAAATGCCATGTGCTGCATTCTCTACAACTCTTCCTCATGTCTGAGCCAAGGACACACTATAGCAAAAAGGTGTCCATGCGCAAACAGGAGAAGGGGTAGCACAAAGTGCAGCAAAAATTGTGGTGCTACAGCAGTCCTCTGTTTCAAACATTCATCCATAGTTCAAATGGAAAATGATAACAATAACATAATCTTTCAGGAAAAAAGGGAAAAGAAAGAAAGGCAAAAGCACTCGTCTGCATTATAAAGGTGCATGTTGAAAAGGCAGACAAAACCTCTGCAAAGTCAAAGCCTACAAGCAAAGTTACCCTTTGATTTGGAACCATTGCATAGTGGGTGCCATTCAAAGGCAAAGTAACACATGCTAATCCAAGGCTAATACACTGAGAGATAAATACTATCATGAATGCCAACAACAAGAGGAATTAGATTGGTTGGATATTCTCATAATTGCAAAATGACCTTCCAAGCAAATCTCTGTCCTTATATAACATTCAGTGGCTGCCGATTTGTTCCTCACATTCAACTGCAAAATAAATGAGTATATAACAAAAAAAGATATCATTGCAGAAATGACAAAAGTAAGAAGCAATCTGAATTACATGTGGCAGAAAAGACGAAGACATATAGAAACAGAATGGCATTGAAAATTCATAAATGCCTCCCTTTGTAAATATCACTTCTAAAAGTGGATGCTCAAAATGAAAAAGGGTGCAAAGATGTTGAAGTTTGGGAACCAAACAAAAAATACACCAAAATGAGCATGGTTTTAAAACTCACCATATCCCAATCTGAATAACATCAGGATGGCCATAAGATGCTGTAGCAAGTCCACTCCCAGCTTAATATAGATTATGGGAAAATTAACATATCTCAACGGAATAGAAAAATTTGTGACTCCAGAAGAACCAGATGACTCCATATTCATGTTGCATTTTTGTTCTATTATGTAAAAGATTCTGTGATTTATTCCAATCTTGATTACATGTCAATAAGCCAGGCTGATGCATCCATCCACATCTCTGCGGCTATGTAGTTAAAGGCGAGAAGTGAGAAAGGCAAGCAGGGGTTTGCCTCAGCCTGCCTAGGCATTCGAGAAAGGTGATGTGTTTTCCCCGTAAAGCACTATGATGGAAGAAAATGGCAATAGGAGGAACAACCAAGATAATGATAATAAGACTTTGAAAAAACATTAAATCATGTCTAATATGTAAAGATCAATTTGTGTAAAGCACTCATATAAGTAATGGATGGTCTTAGGAATCATTGAATGTAAGAAAAATATGGTAGCATGTAAGAAAAAAGGGCACCGCGCATTGTTCAGTAAGCCATCAGCTACTTTGGAATAATTAGTAAGAGGAAGCAATACAAAAGTAGTACCACAAAGAAAGATACAAGCATTTAGCAAACAACACAGGTGGGTACTTCGGTGAGCGAGGCAAAAATGAAGTGAGGCAAGGCATTTTTGGCTTACCTCACCCTACTCCTTTGCCTAGGCAAGCGAGGCAGGGCAGTTTTGGCTTACCTCACCCTACTCCTTTGCCTAGGCGAGTAAGGCAATCACCTTTGATAACATAGCTCCACAAAATAGAAAAGTGCACGAGTTCAGAAGAACCAAATGACTCCTTGTTCATTTACAGTGTGAGGTGGGGAATTTTTGTGTGTTGGTGTGTGTGTGTGTGTTTGGGGGGGGGGGGGGGGGGGGGGTGTTGTGGAGTGGGAGGGGACACAAGACTTGGGGGTACTTTTGGGATCAGCCCAGACAAGGTCATTCACCTCTCATACAGCCTAAGGATTGGGGGTCACCAGGTTGTCGAATCTGGTTCAACAGAATCCAGACTGGGTCAATACAATCTGATTCTGAGGTGGGGAATTTGGGTTGGGAGGCACACAGGACCCAAGGAGTTTGGATCAACCCGATCCTGGCCGCCCTGGGCTGATCTCCCTGATCCACCCAAAGAACTGGTGGTTGCCAGGTTGGGGTCAGATCTGGTCTGGCACAATCTAGTTTGAGCCAATCCAATCCACTTCTGCCTTCTATGGTTCCCTCTCACATTCCTCTCTCTGTATGTTGTCTATCCCTACTGTCCCATCTCTTCTTGTTCTTTCCACATGTTTTAATTCTACAAACTCAGTAGCATGTCCCAGCTCACTACAAAAACGAAAATGAAAAGCAAAACTGAAGAGAAGCTGAAATGATGTTAAAGTTGCCATTATATATAGAGATCTGTAATTGGGATGGACCATGAAAAATCTGTGTGAATAGAGAAATAAATGTCACAAGAAGTATTAAATTACAAGAAGTCTCACAGATGCAAGTTCAAGAGTCGAGCAGTGGATATTCTTCCCATGCTTTGTGACCTATCATTGAACAAAAGAATAATAATAAAAACAGCAAATAAGACATTTCTTGGTAGAAATGAGTTATAATATCTTTCATTGTTCATAGTTAATAGAAGACCTGAATGAAATTATTGGGAAGTTTTCCACTGAAGTCCTTGAGAGGAATGCTGAAATAAAATCCTTGCCTACTGTTGAAAGGAATTTTCAGATTTGGAAGCTTAAACTCCAGCCGGTACTTATTTGCTAGGTCATGTATAGCTGCAACAATAACTCATTAGCATGGGAGTATGACGATGATCATAATTATCACAATTTCACGCACCTTCACTTGTATCACAGAAGGTGCGCCGTGCAACATCCAAAAGTCCATCTATTCCCGCCTTGACAGCAAAGCATTGTTGTGTGCAGGCAAGAAAAGGTGCCTTTGTATGTAATATGGCCTCATCAATGACCTCCCCTATTCTGATGGCAGAAAGCAGATATCGTTTGAGAATTCTAACTGCATATTGTCATATCCCAGAATTCATTGCAATTGAAGAGGAGAAAGTAGGTGTAGTAGCAACACTACACACACGTATAAGTTTTTTTTTTTTTTTTTTAAAGCAAATCAAAAGACTAAAGGAAGAAATTAAGCATGTCAATAAACTAAAAGCAAATCAAAAGATTAAAGAAAGAAATTTAAGCATGTCGATAAACTGCATGAAAAAACTGATCAACAATCAAGTAATCAATAAATTGCATAAAGAAACTGAACAGTAATCAGGTAAACCTTGTTCTATATTATCATTAAGAAACTGATTCATGGGATAATTGGATTAGGTAATTTAAACTCAGGAACACTACAATTCAGATCAGTTGATGACGATGATTATCTAAACAGGCAAAAAGTTCTGTTTCTTAGTTTATAATCATAGGTACTTTCATTCCACACTGTTGCAAAAGTTGTTTAGTCTCCTACCAGGTATTCATGAGTCACCCCGTATCTATATTACTTCTAGGCCTCTCCACCCAATGACTCAAGTTCTGGATGTTGGTTTGGTTTGGCAGCATGGCATGAGCCAGTTCACTCATTGTGTTTCCTTTGTTTGACCTCATGGTTTTGGCAGCACCAGATTCATCAGGGAGGTGTTGGAAAAGTCCTTTCAGTCCCATACTGGGTATTCACAAGTCACTGTATGCCATTTTGGGCTGGGAACTAACAAGTTTTGCATCTGCAGTTCAGTTCAGTAACTCACACAAATTCATATTTCCTTACAATCAACATTCCTCAGCATGCCTTTCCGGGTTCTCCTTTCTTGTTTTGAAATTCTGAGGGTTCTGCATAGTTTCAAAGTTCTATTATATACATTCACAAGAAAAATCACAGGTTTATCTTTGTTAATTGTTATACCTTGGCTACCGAGGCATATCAACTATCAATATTAACTAAGCCAGTTGAACCACAGATAAGTAATCTTCGAACAGTTAACTGTTCAGTTAAGGCAGTAGAAAGTCTGCAAAGCAACCTGTTGTTCATCTCCTACAGATGGGCCAAAGTAAATAACAAAGGAAGATACACCAGTAGTGCTAGCTCCTCTCTGTATATGGGCAGATGCTCTTCCACTGTTCCACAAGCCAATAAACTCATAGATTATCCAACTTCCTCTAATTTGTCTGTATGGATATAGCTAGCATCTTCCAAAGGCAATCAATATACCATGATCCACCAATTGCTAATGACTTCACAAGGGACATCTACACCTTTAGGTCAATCAATGATGGAAAGAAATTCTACTCAATCACAGTAGGCACTCTGCTAAATGCTGCCGTTCAAGGAAATAACCTTTGTCAGAATGAGATTTGACAATATCCCCAGCCTTCAAAATCTCTGACAATAGACTTAACTGAGAAACAGCCACTTGTTTTCTCTCTCCAGATTAAACCAATCAAGGACTTCACAGAGTTCCACAAGTCAACAGGTTATATTGCTGTAAAACTCCTTCGATAAAGTCATCCAGCCTCACTATTACGCAGAACAGCTCTAAGACTGATTACGCAAACACAATGTAGGCCGGATGCAACTTGCAAAGATTTTCAAACAAACAAATACTAATTTATGCAGATTCTATAATTAATTTCAATTTAAATATAATGAAAATTTGATGCTTACACCTTGCTAATGCTGTTTTGTGTCTCCACTGGGTCTGGCAATCATTTCAATTGTGAATGTCCAAGTTCCCTCAGAATTCCAGCTGCGACAAGGCAATATGCTGGTTGGTATGAGCAGGTGCAGCAGGACTAAGTGAGCTGGACAGCACTGGTTTCTGAGCAGACAGTTAAAAGATGAAACAAGGGGCAATGGACTCCAACAAGAAGTGAGGGACTTATTTGAGAACGGGCCTTAAGACTCCAGCAAAGAGCAAAACGTTCCATGTTGCTCTTGAGAGAGGCAATGACAGCAGTGTCATGGCACTGCTGGAGGAGGACAATGCTAGTCTGAGACGAGGGATTCCAGCACGCAGCGTCTAGCCTCCCTCCTCTCTCTTATGTCCACCTCCTTTGTTTCCTTTCTTTTCTTATTCTCCTTTGGGGCATGGCAATAGGGAAAGAACATCCAGCTTTTGCAGCCACTAGCATTGGAGGAGGACGAAGCATGGATACAGAGGCCCCATGCCACTGCCACAAGGAGAGGTTGCAGCCTCAAACTGCATCCAGGACAGAGGAGAACACTGAAATCATGTTCGTTGATCCCTCTAACAAACTATTATTTAGGATTTGTAATACTAATATGAATATTATGAAACATGCCAAGAAAGAAACAGATACATCAAATTGGCGATTGAAAACTGCTGAAAAATGTTAAATAATCCCCTAAACAAGGTATTCTATACCCTTATGATATTGATAACGAACTAGGAGGCAGTGGCTTCACATGATGCATAGTATATCATAAAGCTGACAATGCAAACTCTAATCTCTATTAACTCTCTCATGCTCATGAGAATTTGTCTCTGATGAATGGAAAAGCAAAATCCATCTCCTGCAGGTGTTGAATGTCCACAAACAAAGCCTCTGAATCCGCTGCATCTGGATGACCCTTCCATCTGACAAAGTAAATATGACGGACAGAGTCACGGAGAAGATGAACAATAGTCACAAGGCCAAATAAGCCTGTAATGATGGTGCATAGAATAAGTGGTAAAAGCAAGGGTAGTGGGATATGTTGGACAGCAAACGTGTGAAGCTGGTGGGATTTGATGTGGACATACTAGTAAAGGAATAGGTGTAAAGAAGAATATCTGCCTATTGTATATTTGGGCTTGCCCTTACATTATATACGAACTAAAATATCTGATTGGGATCCCTTAATATTTTCAAAATGCAGAGAAAATTAACCCGTTGAAGGCAAGGAAGTCCTTAGGTGGAAGGATATTGAATTCAGTGCTCTCCTCCATTTTCCATCATTACTTACCTATGTTTGTGATACCAGTAGCTCTGCAAAGGAAAATGGAGCAGATTAGGAGGACTTTCTTGTGGAGATGTTATAACTCTCAAGGAGATGTAATTCAACTGGTGAAATGGAATTCTGTTTACAGATCCTAAGCTGTTTGAAGATCCACAGGCAAAGGTGGCATGGGAATTAAGAAATTATCTTTGATGAATTGAGCGTTGCTGGGAAAATGGATACAGGAGTTGATGTCTGAAGGAAATTCATTGCAGAATATAGTCATCCTCCATGAGCATTATTCAACAGTTAAGTTTTATGTCCCTACTGATAATGTTGCTCTAGTCTCATGTCACCAATGTGTGTTATCTTGAAAGCAGGGGATGTTATGGTCAGATTCAACCAGTGTAAAGTTGGCATGGGTGATAAGAATCATAAGATGCTATTTTGGAATGACATTTGGGTGGATAATGAAGCACTAAAGAACATGTTTCTTGCAGTTTATTTCTTAGCAGTGAATAAATTTGTTTTTATTATTGACTGCTATCAAATTCTGGGATACCATGTTATTTGCAATGTTCAATTGAGAAGAAGTGGCGGGACACTGACACCATCCTCACAATATGATGGCACCAACGGACTGCCCCAATAACTCTGCTGTCATTTTGGTTGGGAGATTACGTGCCAGATTGATGAAGCATGATTGTGGATATTTTTCCGATTTATTCTATATTTTTCCTTTATTATTTGAAGTTCTTAGCTATTTTTAGGAGTATTCCCAGCATTTTCCTATTTTATGTACTTTCCTTTTTTATTTGGAGGTCTATGTAGTTATTTGAGGGTAGTGAGGACATGAGAGAGATTTTGGTACTTGTAGGGTAGATTTGTAATGGTGTACTTTTACCCTTTAATAGGGACTGTATACCTTTTTGGTTTCTTTAATGAAGATTGGAATAAAGAAGTTTCTTCTGTTTGGAAAACCCTAAAAGAGGGTCTCCTGAGGAGAATGTCCAAAGAAAAGGAGCGCGTGAGCCTAGGCACAGCACTAACGCCGTGTTTCAGCGCACCTCCACCTTGATCTCCATGCCATTCCCCCTCTTCTTTCCCCTGCACAGACCATCATTCGTCTTCTTCTTCTACTTTCCTCCTATTTGTTTATGGTAACTTTGTGGGTCTCCCTTCTCCGCTGTGAGTCTGTGACCCACTTGAAGGATACCAGGGTGTCAGAAACTCGTTTCCCCCAGCCACTAGCCTCCAGATCCCCATTATTTATTGTTCACTTTCAGACCTAGGAGGTGGCCGGCTGCAGGAGCTCATGTCCTTCATCCCTTTAGGCCACAAGCCCCACCTCACCCTCCATCTTTTTTGCTTTCTTTATATCTGCTTTTCTACAGGGAGAAGTCAGTTGTGAGCCTTCTTGAAGGCTGCCCACCACTACCTCATATTCCCCTACATATTTTAATGTCCCCATCTTTCTTTCTTGTTCTTTTATTGAGAGGTCCCATGACCTACTATGGAGGGGAAGCAACCCTCTCTTTTCCCTCTTGGTGTTGGTTGGAAGGGAGGGAAGGGGTGTTTGGAAAAGACCCACTAGGACCCAGTTCGTGCTGCTACGCATTTGAGAGGCTTCCACGCAAGCCCCCCAAGGTGATCAGCTCCTCCCTGCCTCGCTGTTCATGCCTAGAGCCAGTGGGGAGCATGGCAATGCTATACGCCTGCAGCACCCTCATCAGCTGCCAGCTGCCAGCTATGCCATCACACCAGGTCCATTCATGTCTTTACGCCAAGGAAGGCTCCCTCACTCACACAAACCAGGGTCAGATTTGGCTTCACCCAACCTACCAGCTTCAGGCCCCTGCTGCAATGGACCGAGAGCCTTGATGACATCCACCAGTCCCTGCTGTACTAGCCTTTCAAGCATCGTCATCGGGTGACCAGAATCTCTACGTGCAAATTGGTTAGTATGTCTGACTTAGTCCCGGAAAATTCTAGCAACCCTTTTTTTACTTGATAGCTATTTGTGCCTAGAGAGTGAGTGCCCGTTCCTATTGTTTTGATTGACATGTGTGAGTTGCTGTTGGTTGTGTGAATGCTTAAGGATCCCAATTCCTGTTCCACAGCTCTGCCGCATTTGACAGGTTGCACATACCCTACCTACATCGGTGGCTCTTCAACTACTGTCAATCCATTGCTAATTTGCTATGCCTATAATTTTGAGCAGGATGTACCCCGTGATTTTGCACCTTATCCGGATTGGGTATACCTGCAGTCCCAGATCTTTTGATGTTGTCGGCGTTGTCGACGTTTTATTTGTTTGATTGCTATATTTGATACACTTGATGTAGTCCCGCACCAAGAAGTCTTAAGGAGAGGGAAGTTGATGATTATCAATAACTATTACAACTGTTAGACAATACCCAGCTGGGAGTATCTTATTTGGGCCCTTGGCAATGGTACCTTTTCTGTCTAAGCCTTTTGTAGTAAGATGGAAGGGGAGGCTCCACTCCATCAGAAACATAATGAAGTGAGGAAGGTCAAAGCTCCAATTACAGTTGGAGACTTTATGTAGCAGGTTTTCAAAAAGAGACTAATGACTAAAACATATTGCAGAAAATGGAGACCAAAGTATGATGTTCTTTCTTCTTTCTGTGAACAAGAGCCAGAGGATGTTGAACACCTGCTTATTCATAGTCCACCTTTGTAGCGCTGTTTGGGACTGCATCACCACAGCCTTCTGGCTTCCACTTAATCTCAATTCATCAGAAGATATATGGTGAAGCCTAAAATACAAAACAACAGGATGCCAAAAGAACATTCATGTTCAAGTGCTGCAATTTCTACCACATGCAGCATGTTGGAGCATATGGAAGGAGCACAATGAAGTGATCTTCAAGGGAAGTACTAGTTATGTTGAGAATATTTGTCAGAGAACATTGTCTTTTCTGTATTGTTGGAGTCAGTATATCTTGGGTATTTCTGCTGCAGATTGGGTTAGGGTTACCAAACGCTATTGACTGCAGCTTCATTCCTTGCTTTTAATTTCTTAGTAGGAATCTCTCCTATCAATTTCATTGTACTACTTTTTATTCCTTAATAAAATTATTGGTACAATCCACACCTTTTAATGCAAAAAAAAAAAAAGAAGAAGGGAGAAGACAACTGTTCAAGGCATCTCAAGCCCTGCATACTGAAAGCAAATAGTTCCTAAAGCTGAACGTGAATCAAGCATAGAAATGTTAGACCCCACTTGTTTCATCATACCAAGTGAACTCAAATCTCTCGGAAAGAACTCTCCCCATTTCCCGAGTAGACTCTCTAGCCTCACCAACATCGTCTCACTATCTCCCTCTTAACACTCATAAAAATGATAGTAGAGATATGCAGATAATTGGTGTTGCATTCTAGAATGAAGCTGTTTGCAAATACTTACATGCAACTCATGACCATAAAATGCAAATGACTTACACCAGCCACTATCACTAACAAGAGAACAAGAAATCAAAAATACCATAGCTTGGCATGTAGCACAGGTCTGCAGCATAGTAGTAAATCCCGTCCCAGCCCGGCCTGTCCCAGCCGGGACGTCCCGTCCTAGTGAGAAAATGGGACAAAACAGTTTTTTGTTTGTCCCAATAGTTGTCCCGCTCTGTCCCGGCCTGTCCCGGTCTGTTCCAACCCGTCCCCGCCTGTCCCAACCAAAATTTGTATTTAACCTGATATTTTCCTAACCCCTTAAGGTCCCTGTAAACTTATTTTAAGGGTTCATTTGATGAATACTCCTTTATAAACCCATAAATCCATCCTAAATACTTTTAGTGCATTAATTTTGTCAATTTCATGTTTATTTTTCATATTATTTGTTGTATTCATATGCTGTATACCTATTAGAATATGTATGGAAATAATTTCGGGATGGGACACCGGAATTGTCCGGAACACTGGGACGTCCCATCCCAGTAGGAAAATGGGACAGGTATCGGGACAGGATTGACAACTATGGAGCACATGGGTCCAAGGAATGATGCACCAGGCCTATGCATCTAAGTGTACTTCAGGAGAAGCTTGGTGTAGAGCAGAATACCTGGTAGCAATTAATATACCTGAATATATCCACCATACTCATGATGACAATCCATCAATCAGCCACAGGACTGCGGAGATACCTGCTTCTCATAACTATTTGCTATTCATCTAGTAGAGCAAGTCCAAGCTGAACCGCCCTCCTAGAATATAGGCCCTCAGACAGCTTATCCTCGCTACTCTCAAGAAGTAGACGTCACTTTCTCAAAGCCCACTTCTAAGCCTTCTTTCAAAGACTTTTGAACTCTTGAGCTGAGTAAGGCCATCAGCAACATACCCATCAGGGATATGTACAAGCTCCATCTTAGGCTCAGTAGTCTTTTTAGGATTTAACCCTTTGAGCAAATACCCCTAGGGACATTCAAATGCACGATGACCTTTTTATGACACCTATAACCAAAAAGTTGCTCCCTTTAGGGCTCTATGTGGGATTCTCTTTCCTTTGTTGTCCTTTAATGGTGGTAACCTGGGAGGTATTGACCTCCTAAATAGTAGAAGAACCCAAAGGTCCAGAATAAGGCTTCCAATTACTACTCAGGGAACTTATGTGCACAACTCTCCAACTAGGGCATGCACACATGCTAAATAGTGGCTGCTTAAGCTAGTACTCTTAACTCTTCACATATGTTCACCAGTGAGTTTGGAGGGGGAGTTATATTCCTACGCTGTCTCTGATCTCTAAGACTCCAACAAGGTATCAAAGAGGTAACATGATAGCAGTGTGGTAATACGGTTTACGTAAGGTGGATCACATAACATATTGCCATTCCTACATTAGGCTCATTTTTAATCTGCTTCTAGGACTGGGCCTAAAGCTATTTATTCCCTTCCCAATTCCTCTTTCCATTATGCACCCTTGTTCATGCCTCTGAAATAAGTAAAGATCCACAACAATTCGATCAATAAATGTCAGCAATGTCTGACCACAACAAAGAGTCCAGGACGGCATGTATACCTAATATGGATAGGGTGTAAGTCACATGAAACATTCCGCTCAAGATTGAGCAACGGATGATGGTAGTTGAGGAACCACCGATGTAGGGAGAGTATGTTCAACTTGTCAAATGCAGCAGAACCATGGAATGGGAATCAGGGCCCTCACGCAATCACACAACCAACATCAATAAGTAAATGACAATTAACATGATGGGAGTGGGCACTCACTCACTAGGTGCAAACATATATTAAGCAAAAATATTCACAAGAATTTCCACAAAAAAAAAAAAAATCAAGTCAGCCATGCTAACTACCCGATCTAACCCTTGTGAGGTATTGTCTGCTTTGGGCCAAGTCCACATAGTTTTGTTTCCAAAAGGTGCCTCACAAATTATATATCCAAATCCTACATATATAGCCCAGCAACCTATTTCGTTTTTCGATGTTAGACTAATTGGGTTGATTCCCATACAGTCGCCACATACAGTAGTGGTTGCACACCATGGTAGCTCCACACAGTAGCGTTACGTATTGTCGTCCCACCCTCTCCTACGGGTAGCCCTTTCCTCCTACCCAGCTCGTGACTGGGTCCCTACAGGCCCACCAACATCCGCATGGTTCATCCCTAAACCAGCCAACATCATACTATACGAGGGATGTTCTGATACCATTTTGTTACGACCCGATCCAACACTTGTGAGGTATTGTCCGCTTTAGGCCAAGCCCTTCTGTAACGACCTGATCCAACACTTTTGAGGTATCATCTTCTTTGGGCCAAGCCCATGATTTTGTCCCCAAAAGGCACCTCAAAAGTATTGGATTGGGTCGTTACAGATGCACGTGGAGATTCTGGACGCTCGAGAACAATGTGTAGATGATGAACAAACGTCGATACATAAGTAGAGGATAATGGCAGTGCTGGTATAAAAATTGATGTATTGCTTGACAGGACAGCACAAAAACTAAGGCACTGTGTCTGCTGGCATGCCACCCTAGGCAACCCATTAGAATGGACCTACTCTACTAATGCACATATGCTCCACAGATGGCTGCATGGAACATGCTCGACGACGATTACAGGGCTGCCGCATGGTGGTTGTAAGGGTCCTTGGAATGGGTGATGGGCCTGACAAGATGCACCGAGTGGGGTAGCTACGCTGAGGCCGGTGACGAAGCTCTGATCTGGCCAATCAGCTACCCCCCTAAAAAAAGCATGCAGATCTGAGATAGAGAGAGGGTATCTGCAACACATTGGGCTCAATGGGCCTTTACAAAAGCCCAAAGAGGCACAGACGACGAGCATGTAATCTGTGTTCGGCTTGCATGAAGGATGTAGGGAATGGCTGTAGGCGGCTGGCTTCACCTGGTCATCACCCCTATAGGGGTCCCTCTATGCAAGCACCAAAGGGGAAATCATGGTTGGCAAGCTAAAAAAATAAGAGGAAAAGGAGCCGTAGTTTCCAAGGGTGATCTGTCACACTTTCCTCTTTTGGGCTTGTCAAAGAGCTGGTGGAAAAAGTGTTAAAGAATTCCCAAGACCATTAATATAATAACTATAGAAGGAGAATGGACCCATGGACACAGCTGCGTGGTGGACCATCAACCCTTCCTAGATGAAGCAATAAACAAAGAGGACAATGGCAGCCAAGGGAGACAGTTCCCAAAGACATCTATTCCAAAGAATGGAAAAGGCATGGGCCTTGGCAACAAGAGGAGAATGGATTCACAAGGAAACTCACCGTAAGAAACCAAAGAAGAATTAAAATGGGAGTAAGGTGGGGTGCATACTCCAAAATGACAAATCATGCCAGAAGAAATAGGAATCAAGCTTACATGGGCTCCATCCTTCTAATGCGGTTAGATCCCACACTGTAGAAGAAGTAATAAAGAAAGAAGGGGAAAGGTGGATGTGGAGAGCACGGGTTTCAAAAGAAGGCTTTTCTTGCAGCAGTGGCAGGGAATGGATGGAAGAGACAATTGGCAATAAACAAATGAAAAGGATATTGAGCAAGGAAAGAAGAATAGAAGAAGAAAAGGAAGAGCAAAGGATGATGGCATCAGCTACCCTAGTTGTGCATGCAAATCGAGGAAGAGCTGGAAGATGACAGCGGCGATGCAAGAAGGGCCCTCTTACCCCAGCCCTCTCCCAGGACACTCTCATTAACAGGGAACATTCCATTCTCTTCTTCACTTAAAGAGCTGAAAGGTACAGTGATCCCTTTTAAAGAGGAAAAGTACATCATTGCAATGCTACCATGTAAAAGATAAAATATCTCTCATGTCCTCGTAACTAAGGTTTGCCGTATCGTACCGGATCGGGCCGACTCGTACAAGTCGACTCGTATCTAGGCAGACCCGATCCGCTGGCATCGGATCAGACGATCCAGCTTGGACTGTCTCCGGATCGTAGCGACTCGATCTGTATCGGGTCTGGCTCGTGTCGGATTGCACGATACGAGCTCGAGCCGCTACGATCTGGCCTGATACGGGATCGTTTGCGATCCGGCCCGCCACGGGCCAATCCGATACGAGACGCCCCCAAATCCCCTTTCACTGTCTGTTGCGTTTCTATTCGGACAAAAATGCAGCAAACGAAACACCTGCAGCCTTCCAAGCCCTTCCCCCCTCTTCTTGCTTCCATTTTTCTTGGTGGTTTTGGGAGATCTAAGAGGTTTTCAAGGTTTGGAGGTGATTTTGTTGGAAAGAAAAGGGATTGGAGCGTTTTCATCCAGTTTGAACAAGGTAAGCACCCGAACCCTAAGATTTTTTTTTTTCATCTTCTTTTCTTGTTGTTTGATGTTGTTTAGGATATTAAAACATGAAGAATAGGTAGATCTATTGTCTCTTTGTAATTTTGACATGAAAAAATTAAGATTTGTTCAAATTTGGGGTTGATTTATATATTTTGATTAAATATTAAACAAATATAAAAAATAAATAAATGATCTATTTATGTGATGATGGACATAGATCTATGACTTTTACATGTTTGGTAAAATTTTGACTTAAAATCTTAGGGTATGGAGAATAATTTATTAATGTGATTACTAGAATATTAAATAAATTTTAAAATATAAAATAATTTATAAATTGTCTACTCTAGAAGTAAAACGTGATTAGATTTAAATCTATGTTTTAACCTTTAAATATAAAGTTTTTAGTTTTAAACCTTATTTTTTGTGATCTTAAATTAATTAATGGTATAATATATTATTACTTAATAATCTTTAAATGTGATACTTATATACAAATTTTGGACATGCCTCAACTTATATTTATGTTCTTCATGCACATTAAATTTAAACGCGATTCAATTAATTTATGTAATTTATATAATTTTTAAGCTTAATTTAATAATTTATTTTTAAATTTTTAAATTAATAAAAATTAGTAAAAATTCTTTTCATGTAAGGAAAATTTTAATAGCACTTCAAGGCATGCTTTTCTAAATATGTTCAATTAATATTTGTAATTTATTTAATTTGTTAAGTATATTTTAATAATTTTTTATTTTTTTAAATTAAAAAATAGTAAAAATTCTTTTAATGTAAGGATAATTTTAATAGCATTTTAAGTCATACTATTCTTAGTTGTTGTTTAATGTATTTTTTGTTCTTGTTTTTCTTTTGTTTGTTGTCATTAGATGGCCACCCCACTCCCTCGTTGAGAGTCCAGAGACATCGGATGGCAGCATGTGACTATGGTTGATGGCAGTAGGCACAAGTTCAAATGCAACTACTATCAGTTTATAGGACAGGGCGGTGATGTTTCTCGATTGAAGAAGCACCTTGCAGGAGATAAAATTGTTGGATATAATGAAGTCATTGGATGTAAAAATGTTCCAGGAGAGGTCAGGAGTAATGATGTTTCTTGTATTAAATTCTTCTTAATTAGTATGCTAGGATATCATTTTTACATTTAAATGCATGAAATTGATCTTTTCTTGTTAAATGTGACTCATAATCATTTACCGTAATAAAAACATCAAGTAGCCTTTATAAAACTGCATATTTATGTAAATAAATTGAACATTTCTTTTAAAAAAAATAATAATCTTGAACCGGCCTAAACCGGGCGGACTTACTCAGGCCGATCCAGATCAGATCCGACTCGTATCTGGCCGGACCCGATCCGATCCGGATCTACGATATGGCAAACCTTGCTCGTAACACTCACATAACCAGATGGGCCTCCAAAATAAAAGAAAAATACATATGAAAATGGGAAAATGCTGGGAATGAATCTAAAAATAGTTAATATCTCCTAAAAATAAATGAAAAAAGCAGTATAAAGGGGGAAAATGTCTACAAGCATGCTCCATCAGTCTGACAAGTAGTCTCCCAACCAAAGTGACACCAGAGTCGCTGGGGCAGTCTGTCGGTGCCGTCATCAGTAGATGATGATGGTGTTTGTGTCCCCACCAAGAACACTTGGGATCTACTTGGAATCAATCATTGTAGCCTCCTTTACTCAGATATCTTCATTCATAATCATCTCTAGCACCCGACGGGTTGCCAACCAAAAAAGGCCCCATCACTACAGCCCAGTCTTTCAAACCCACCTGTCCAATCATTAATACCCATCTTATGACTTGCCACCTAGTTGAATCCATCGACCTAACTCTTATTATCTGTCAGCCTAAATCCAATTCCTTCTTTCCCTCCTTTGAAGCTTCAGTACACCTGTGGCAGTTGGCAACCTCTGTCCAAGATCAGTCTAAGCCCTTCTTTGTTCACAGGGGCAGACACTGACACCACATCAACAAGACACAAATCCAGTACTCCCTAATCTGAATTTTCACTGGTAATGTGAAGAAGATAACCTATCTATACTGAGACTTTGGCAGACATCAAAACTTCTCCATCAACACTTCCATATTCGAAAAATATAGTGAATTTCCCTTCAAACAACATGACAACTTTTTCCCATCCTGCACCACTTCAGGTAGCAGTTTATGGGGACTAAGTTTTGAAGTCAATTTGAATCTCTTCACGCTGATTGTATCCTCAACTATTCCAGTCTCCAATCAGCTTAGGCAAATCAGACAACATAGTATCCATAACTGAATTCCCTGTTCTGCCTTCTCTTGTTCACAGAATTCCTCTCCATCAAGAAGGCAGCCAACATACATATCTACTTCCAGCCTCTTGAATTGCAAGAATTCCACAGGCCAATGATCTTTTGTTGGATTCAATAATACTCCAATAACAGTCAGAGTAGTAGTAACTAGTTTTATTATAGCTGGAGTTTGTTCTTGGATCCTGCCAGCACTTATCGTTTCTTTAGTCATAGTAATTAGTCTCCCTTTTGAGTAGATAATTGGACAATTATGTCCAGTATGTAATTGGGTATTTACTAATTCTGCAATTTGTAGTGTCATTGTCTGAGCGAGGAATCTCTCCTTCCCTACCTGATTGTACTGCTTTTATTTATTTACAATAAAATTGGTGGTGCAATCCACAACGTTTTCCCAGAAAAATGAAATAAAAAGGCATGCTAGGGGTCGTAGATAAATTCCGGGCTGAAAAAAGGATAAGGTGGAATTGGAAAAGGACCTTGGTGGCCTATGCAGAATGTAATGTGTAAAGAATCAACTCACCAACATAAGACTGTGGAATTCCATGGCCTGTGGAAACCTGACACCTTAACTGAAAGTGCACTAGACACCTGACAGTATTATTATCACTCTTCATAAGCGCCATGGCAATCTGAACTGACCATCCTTGACTTCTTACAAATGGAATATCTCCACCAAATAAGCTTTATCACAACTGCATGGACACCAATCAAGAGAAGCTTCACTTGTTCCATGTCTGGGAAGTCACTATATGAGAGTCTTGACAAATAAAGAAAGCATGATGGGCATGACAAAGCCCCACAACTGCAAAATCAATCTAAACCAACTTCGTTGCAAAGTGGCACACAGAATCTCTGCTTACCATATTATCAGAACCCCACTATTAACTGCTTTGGCTGGTTACTTAAACTCATGACAATCAATAAGACATTTATTTGCACATTTTCTTTGTTGTGTTCTACTGCTTACCCTTCCATCCAAGCATGGATGGCAGTATCGGCCGATACGTAGTGGTATCCGTGGTACCAATACCGATACGGGGACTCAAGGGGGGGGGGGGGGGGGGGGGGGGTTTACGCCGATACCAGTCTTTACAGTTTAAAAAAATAAAAAAATTGTTATTGTCCAGTACCAAGCAAAAATGGGCCCATACTGGGCCGATACGCCCGATACTGATACCAATACGTATTGGACCCCACCGGTATACTGTCATTCTTGCATCCAAGCTATCACTGCCTAAAGCCTTTAGTAAACTTTGCAACTCTCTTTGGCCTTTCATCTTGCTTTTTTATGATTTCAAGCATATCATCTAAACATTTATGAAACTGCCCAACCCTGTTGGGAACTTGTGTGCACAGGAGGGTTGCATAAATTGCTTTTTCCTTTATCTCTTCATTGCTCAAATTTGATAGAAATTCAAACTGCTCTACTACTTGGCATGTTTCATTGCTCCAATTTTTGGAAACTTTCATCTATTTGCTATGTTTCTTTTTCTTTAAAGGTCCTAGTTTGTGTAGGAGTCATGTTAGAGCCTAGAGGTCATATTTTAGGTAGAAGTTGTGTTTTTCTTGGAGTAGGGGACAAGTTTTTGCCTTCATTTGCTTCAGTTTCATCTATAAATAAGTTATGGATGCTGTATGGCTGATCAAACAAGCAATAGAATTCAAGGTTTAGAAAACCATTTTGGGAACTGGAACTTGGTCTGGCCAGTTCCAAACTGGAACTGGCTGGTTCTTGCCTACCTGAACCAGTTTGGACAGGTTCCAAAAATAAGGTAATTAAACTTCACAAAGTGATAAATAACATTTAAAAAATAAAAAAATGATAAAATATCAATGATAAATAACACTGGGTTAGGAACTGGCCAGTTTTGGCTAGTTTCAAGCCAGTTCTATCTGGTTCTTGTACTTTATTATTACTTCAAAAAATTTCAAGGTTTTGACTAAAACCAAGCTTTTTTAAAAATTATTTGGCTGGTCCAGCACAGAGACCAGGTGAATTGGACCAGGTCAGGCCAGTTCCGATCTGGTTCACCCGGTTCCGGTCCAAACTAGTCAGTTTTTTAAAGCATGATAGAATCCAGAATTGGTTATTTAGAGGTTGCCACCCTAGAATTTGGTATTGAAGGCCCCGTCCCCTCAAAATGATCATCTTCCTCCTCTATTATTTCTTTTTTTCCTTTTATCTTTTTTACATTAAGACCTGGGATCCTAACTACTTGGAGCATCATGGCACTGGGCTGCCTTTTTTTGGAAATTGCTCCACTATTTTTCTTCTCTACCTTTCCTGTGAGAAGATATAACCTATTTAGAAGCAAACTCACATTTGTTGTAATCTTTTTTATTCGATTCTTACTGTAGGAGGACCATGTGGAGATAGTCCCACATCGGTTGTCCAGGGTGTGCTCCATGTGTTTAAGATCCTCCTGGGCCTTAGAACCTTAATACCATGGTTTTGGGGTTTCTAGATTCTATCAAAGCAGGTGCCATAGGCCGCCTCAATGTTTCTACCTCCACCCCATTAATTTCCACGGCCCATCTTGGCCATGACAGGGAGTGTAGGAGGACGATGTGGGATAGTCCCACATCGGTTATCCAGGCTGCACTCTATGTGTATAAGATCATGGGCTTTAGAACCTCAACGCCATGGTTTTAGCATTTCTAGATGGTATCAGAGCAGGTGCCATGGGCCACCTCAATGTTTCCACCTCCACCCCATTAATTGCCATGGCCCATCTTGGCCGTGAGGGGGAGTGTAGGAGGACTATGTGGGGATAGTCCCACATCGGTTATCCAAGGTGTGCTCCATGTGTTTAAGATCCTATGTCTTAGAACCTCAACGCCATAGTTTTGGGGTTTCTAGATGTAAAAGTTTTTTGTTGGGCTCACTCAATGTTCAACTCAAAACCTAGGTGTTGAGTTGAAGGGGCCATATCATTATATAGATGGGTGGTTTCCACGAATATCCGATGTGGGACTATCCCCAACACACCTCCGCACATGCAGACTGACATTAGCATTGATACGTGGGCATTAGGCACCATGACTAGACGTGTGATACCCAGGACACAAAGCTTGCTCTGATACCATGTAAAAGTTTTTTGTTGGGCCCACTCAATGTTCAACTTAAAACCTAGGCGTAGAGTTGAAGGGGCTATATCATTGTATAGATGGGTGGTTTCCATGAATATCCGATGTGGGACTATCGCCAACACTTACTGTTGACTAAAGAATCAACAGTGGTAGTCAAGGGATGGAACCCTGCGGACAAGGGATTTTGAAGACTTACCTGGGAGAACAGAGAAACCTGCGGCAATAAATGTCGCTTTCCATGGGATGAAGATCTGCTCTAGCAAGCTGGGGAAATATCACTGAGTGATCCTCTGTTTTCCACAGAAGAGAGCTGTGACTGCTGGCATACCCCCCATAAATAACTCATCCCCTGCACAACCATGATCAACAGTAGCAGTTCCATTCAAGCTATCTATCCTGGAAGTATCTTTCAAACACATCCGCCTCTGATAAATGTTGTCACCATGAACCTCACAACCCTCCATCATCACCTTCCTCATTTTGTTTTGATCATCTGGTTGCACCCCTTCTAGAAGTTTGGATGAAAGCTCCTGGGCTTTGTGACAGATTGGCATAACCCTCGCCAATAGACTCAGAGTCTTTTTTATTTCCCTCATTTATTGAAAATTAAAAAGTACATTAGAAGAGGGGATGTTCCACCTTACCTACTCAATACCCCACAATAATGAAATAAATAGTATCCAGAACACAAATAAAACTACATCCTCAAATTAGGTAACCTGTCTAAAGTGAATCATTCAACCACCTTATCCTCCTTTGCCATCTTACATCAAAATCCAGCTAAGATAGATGTTAAAGGGGATATTGTATTTCTATGTCCTTAGACGTAATTGTTTCTTTTTGTACATACTCTCTTGATGCATATATACTGGGTTTGTGCCCTAATAGAACAAAGCTTTTACAACTTTTCCTCCTCTGGTAAAATGGTATCTGAGCCGTATTCCTGGTTCTTCTTGGCTCTATTCCGTTTCTTCTTGCCCTTATAACAGACAGGACCCTTCTCATTGTCCATCTGCCAGGTCAGTCTGGCCATGTAGTCCTCCTCGTCGCTGCTCTCTGTCCTCATCACCGACTCCACCGGCAAGCTCAGGTTCAAGTCATACCCCAACCCGTAGGGGAACTCGATGGGGAAGGAGCAGTCCTCACCACCGCTGTTCACAGCATTGCCACCGCCATGCCGGTAGGCAGAGAGAGCAGTTCACCGTTTGGTGCAGGAGCTCACCCTGACACTGGCCACCATCATCGTCCCAGGCAATCAGCTGCAAGCATCAACTGCATCAGGCATTAGCACCGTCAATTCCTGGCCTGCTGCCGCCAGCGCCCTTCAACTGCTGCAGTGATCCTCTGCACATTAGGGTTAAGACCCTGTTGCATTTGGGTGAAGCGAGTGACCCAATCGGACCCAAATCTTGACCCATTTAGAAGCTTCTGCACCTTTAGTCGATCAGATCCAGATCCACCAAGCCGGATCCGATTAACTTAAGTAGAGAACCAGTTCGTAGGCCATTCACTTTTAGGCCCAGTTTAGGCCTGTTTCACAGCACAGCTGCAGTCTGTTTAAGGGGACCACTTCAGCTCTTAGGGTGGGCTGGTTCAGGTCTACTCTTTCCAGCCAAGTCAGAGGCGATTCTCTTGCAGAAGCAGCCACTTCCAGCATGAATTTGGTGCCTGTCCAGGGGTTTTTGGATGCTTCGATTGCAACCGTGCTGTCTGTTTTGTCATCAGGAGTCTCCTATAGCCTTTTTCAGGCCCCTGTTGTTGTCACGTTCTCTCCTTCTTGCACCTTATCCATTTGATTGTATCTTCTCACAATCCTCAGGGCTTTGACAAGTCCTAAGATTCCTAAGATGGATATCTTGGTTGAGGGTGCTCATAATTATACAGTAGGGGCAACTACCATTGGTTTCAATCAGGTGAGTGAGACTTGAGGGTATGTAGATGGCACCATACCTTGTCCAGAGAAGACCACTATGCCACTCAGTAGTTCTGCTCCGAGTAAGTCCACTTCTAGTTTGAGGGCCTCCACAACAGTCACTCCAGCATCACAGCAAACATTTTCCACTAAGGCATAGAAGGTTACTGATGATGTGATTGTTCCTTATTTCATTCAGTCAGTGGATCCCTCCATGCACTATCACCTGAAGATTCATCCTACAGCTCGCAGTTGTTGGCTCTACTTGTCTTGTAGTTTATCCAGACCAATGTGCTCGTGAGTATCAGCTGTATCAGGAGATTGATGCCATTCGTCAAGGAGAGTGCTCAGTTCAAGGGTTCTATACTTTACTTCGTCAGTGCTGGGCAGAGCCTGATGCTATGCATTCAGAGGGCCGACTCACTCAGAGCACCAGTGGAGTTCAACATGATCGTCAGTGTTTGTTTCACTTTTCCATTAGACTCCGTCCTGAGTATAAGTCTCTTCAGAACGAGATACTACATCAGTCACCACTACCCAACCTTGAGGGAGCACTTGTTGAGTTCATATCTGAGGAGACTCATCTGCAAGCTCTATCCCCTGTTCCATCACCGACAGAGTCTATGTTTGCTGCCTCTGCTCGGCCACATTGATGTTGGAGCACTGCACATGCCTCCTCTAGACAGACTCCGTTTGACTTTACGGGTCTCACTGCTCAAGCCCACTGCCGGTATTGCCGCCGGTACAACCATGTTCAGGAAGATTGTTCAGAGCTGCGTTGTTAGAGAGCCTGTGCTGCTCACTCTAGTGTTGCAGTTGCTGAGTCAGAGTCTGTGACACCTAGTGCTACTACTGTCTCACATGCTCAAGCCAGTGGGACTCTTGATCTGCACCAACTAGCTACTCAATAGGCTCAGATTGCCAGTCACAGCTGCAAAAACTCCAACAGATGTTGCAGTCCGCTGATCTTTCATCTGCACCTGGTCTTTCTGCCTTATCTGCTTCCTCATCCGCTACAGTTTCTGCTTGGATTTTGGACTCTAGGGTTTCTCATCACATGACCATGGATAGCTCCTTACTCATTGACTGCACCTCTGTTCCCTCTCACTTTCGTACTCACACTGCTGATGGCACCCACTTCGTCTCACCAAATATGGATTCTATTACCCACCACTCCAACCGCTCAGGTCTTTTCACACTCTCCCCTGTGTTTCCCAAGGTTCGCCGTATCGTTGATCCGTATCGGATCGTATTTTCCCAGATACGGTACGATACCGATCCGACTCGGTCCGACTCGCACGAGCCGCACGAGTCCATCCAATGAGTTTGTTAAAATCAATGAGTTATTTGTTAAAATTAATGAGTTTACACTTTAGAGAAACGTATCCTATTAATTGATATAAAAACATAATCTTACTTATCAAATAGGAAAAACGCAACTTAAAACATTCCATTAAGCATGTATGAGTCGGCACGATCCGGTCCGACTCGATGCTGAGTCGGCACGATCCAGTCCGACTTGGTGCGTAGCAGAGGATCGGGTCGGCCCAGATACGAGTCGACTCGTACGAGTCGGCCCGATCCGGTACGATACGGCAAACCATGGTTCACCTACCTTAGCTCTCTATGAACCTTGCTTCTGCCAGTCAACTCACTGATTCTGGTTATATCATTTCATGTACTTTCTCTTCATATTCTGTGCAGGTTCTGCATACAGGGCAAAAGATTGGGGCCGGGCATAGAGTCGGAGGATTATATCACCTTGAGCATTTGCATCTACCATCTAAGGCTCCTTCATCCATTTTCGTCTGTGGCACTGTCTTCTCCATTGCGGATTTGTGGCATCAAAGACTTTGGATCTTTTTTGCACCCCATCTTAAGTCCTTATTTTAGTCTGGTGCTCTGGTGCTCACTCTAGGCCCTGGTCCTTTTCTCAGTTGCCTCATTGGGAGAGCTGCAGGTTGGCAAAACACTGGGTCCTTCCTTTTTCTTTGAGCAAGTCAGCTTCTGCTGCTCCTTTTGACCTCATTCACTCTGGTATTTAGGGCTCTGTGCCTTCGCATTCTATGACAGGATTTCTTTATTATATCAATTTCATTGATGATTTTTCCTGATTTACTTGGGCATATCTCATGTGCTCTCCTTCTGAAGTCCCTCATACCTATCATAAATTTGTTGCCATGATTGACACTTAAGTTAAATGTCGTATCAAAGTTCTTCACACTGATCGTGCTCATGAGTACATTTGCTCAAAGATGTGTGAACTTTTATCCACTCAAAGCACTCTTCCTCAGAAATCCTGCCTCACATTCATGAGCACAATGGGTTGCTGAGCGCAAACATTGGCACATTATAGAAACTACTCGGGCACTCCTTACTTCTGGGTTGATTCCTCGCTCCTTCTAAGCTGGGGCCATTCTCACCACCATAAATCTCATTAGCATTACTCCTTATGTTGTGCTTTCTGGATGTACTACTTTTGAACACCTACATTCCATTCCTCCTGACTATAGCATCCTCCGCACCTTTGGGTGCACTTGCTCTATTTCCTCCTCATGAATGTACTAAGCTCTCCCCTCGAGCTGCTAAATGTGTTCTTCTAGGCTATAGTTTTGAGCCACAAAGGCTATCGTTGTTATGATCCTCCCGCTTGATGCCTTCTCGTCGCTCGTCATGTCACCTTCTTTGAAAATGTGACATATTTTTCTGCATCTTCCCAAGATCTTTCCTTTCTCCATGGTCCTCATTCTGCCTCTCCTCCTCCTAGTCCAGTGCCTATCCTTCCTATTTCACATGCGACATGTCCATCTTGCTCATCTCCTACTTGTTCTTCCTCTTCTACAGAACATTGTGTCTCCCACTGCTTCCTCCTCTCAGTCACCTGTATCCAGTCTCTCTCCACCAATTTGGCCCCCTATTACTCAGGTTTACACCCATCGTCCTCATGACTTACTACAGTCCTTTGAGGCTCAGGGTGGTGATGTAGATGTTTCCCTTGATACTCCTCTGACTCCTTCTAGTCCCATGGTTCCTGATGCAGACCTTGTTTGAGCTATCCTCGCCCAGCCCATCATCTTCCTGACTGCCTTAGTCTTGTTATGGTTGACTCCTACTCTCCAGAGTTTCATACTTTTCTTGCAGCCATTTACTCTTGTCAAGAGTGCTAGACATAACATCAGGCATTTCAGTATCCGGCGTGGCAGCAAGCTATGCAAGAGGAGCTTTAGGCACTTCAGCAGAGTCAGACTTGGACTCTTGTTCCACTTCCTACTGATGTTACTCCGGTCAGTTGCAATTGGTTCTACAAGATAAAAACTAAGCAAGATGGCTCTGTTAAATGATATAAGGCACGACTAGTGGCATGTTGCTTAAGAAAGGAGTATGCGATTAATTATCAGAAGACCTTTTCTCCTGTCACAAAGATGACCGCTGTTCGCACACTTATTGACGTTGCTGCAATGCATGGATGACCTTTGTTTCAACTTGACGTGAAGAATGCCTTTCTTCAAGGTGGTCTCTCTGAGGAGGTGTATACGCAACCACCTCCTGGTCTTTCCACTCCACCTTAGCATGTTTGTTGTCTTCACCGTGCCATCTATGGGTTCAAACAGGCACCTCAAGCCTGATTTGAGTATTTCAAGCAGCTTGTTCTTGATGTTGCGTCCATTAAGAGTCCTGACTATTCCCTCTTTGTTTGTACTTCACCACATGGTCGTGTTATTCTCCTTATCTATGCTGATGATATGATTATCATTGGTTATGATACAGATCCCATTGCTTACTTGAAACAGCATCTTCAGCCTCAATTTAAGATAAAAGATCTTGGCTCTTGGAGGTTGCTTACTCTCCCCATGGCTATCTTCTTTCTCAACAGAGGTACATCAAAGACATATTTCAGCGTGCCGATCTCTCTGATTCTAAGACTCTGGAGCTTCATTTGAAGCTTCGTCCTTCAGATAGGGAGCCTTTGGATGAACCAACTCGTTATCGTCAGCTTATCGGCGCTCTAGTTTATATAACTATTTCTGTTCATTATGACGCTTTGCTTCGCATGTTGCATTATCTTCGGGGGTACAATGTGCCGATCTCTCTTTATGTCTTCCACTTACCTTTTGTAATTGGGTGCCTATTCTGATGTTGACATGGCCAGTGACCCGACTTCTCACCATTCTACTATGGGCTTCATATCTTCTTAGGTCATTCACCCATTTCATGGCATAGTAAGAAGCAAGCTGTAGTTTTTCGTTACAATACTGAAGACAAATATCGCGCCATGGTTGATACCTCTACGGAGATTGTATGGTTGCAGTGCCTTCTACTTGGTCTTGGTGTTTCTTCATCTACCCCAACTCCCCTACACTGTAACAATCAGAGTGCTTTGCAGATTGCTAGCAATCCGGTCTTTCATGGACGATGAGGCACATTGAGATTGACTGCCACTTTGTCTGTGAGCAGTATCTCCCTGGGACAGTCACTCTTCTTTATATCTCCTCCACTAAGCAGCTTGCCGACCTTTTTCCGAAGTCTCAGACGGCTCCAAACTTCAAGGAATTAGTTGGCAAAGATCAACCATGAGTTTGAGGGGATGTTAAAGAAGATATTGCATTTGTGTTTCCTTGGGGTTGGGGGTGGTTGTGTCTTTTTGTACATACCCTCTTGATGCATATATACTGGGTTTGTGCCCTAATAAAACAAGGTTTTTACAACTTTTCCTCCTCCTTTCGTAACAATAGAAACTTCGTACTGTGGCCAAAACCACTGTAAATTTGACATCTCACTGAATTTGAACATTCCTCTGCATAGCTTCCAGTTTCCACTTTCCATAACTTGAATATTTCATATAGATCTTTTGAACCACAATTTCCTCCATTCAAAAGAGCCGGTGATTCCCTTTTTCTTAATTTGTACTTGCAAGCACGAATAACCAAAGGATCAACAAAGTTCAAGAACTTGCCTACTTTAGAGTGGTCAATAGCTAGCAGTTACATGCTGCATAGGAATGCTGTGTTTCCTTTTTTTCTAAGTTCTAAGATATATTGATTGCAATATAGGTACATCGAAGAAGATCTGCATACCTTTCCCTTAAGTGTGCATATTTTTCATTCTCGCAGACTGACCTGTAAATGTTACTGAGAAGAAAACTCTTGGCATCCTTCAGCACCTGAAATAGTTTGCCTTCAACAAGATATAAATTTGAAAGAGTCCAAAGAAAACATTTATAAGTTATTGCACCTTTGAAAGAAAAGGCAGGGCATCCAGAGCAGTTTTAAGGACAATAATGTTTGAGATCATAACTTGACTCTTTCTAGAATTAGGTGGTCCTACTATCGCATCTGTCACTTTGTTATGCTTGAAGCAGAATTGACAGAGCACTCTGTCTACAGGAAAAAATTAAAAGACATCCATCAGCAGTGTTGAATAACAGTCACATCACCAAAAAAATACCATGATTGGAATTAGCTTACCTGTTTCTTTTGGAAACTTACGTAAGCCCTGGATAAGTCCGAAGAATAGTTCCTCATTGCTTGTCAGCTCATCCTGAAAATGAAAAGAGATATTAATCTCATGTAGCTCCAAAATATATATCTTGATCTTGCCATCCAACAGTAGCATTATAACAAACATAATACAAATTTAATCATGTAATATATAATTCAAAAGATATTATCAGCAAAAGCCGTCCAGTCCCATAGCAGGCATTCATGAGCCACTGCACCTAAATCACTCCTGTCAGGCTTTTATTTTATTTCATTTACTTTATTTGGAGAAATATAGGTTGGTTTTAATTATTATGTTTCTTAGACTGTGAGAGCTTGGAATTAAGCCTCAGGGAGTCCAGGACTTCGAATCCAGCAACAACTGACCTCTCTCCACAGACCTCGGTCAGTGTTAATTATATCAAGCAACCGCTCGACAACTCTTGATTAACTGTCTGAATGATGCCCTTCAAATAGTCTATACTATCACACAATGTACATACGCATGAAGACAGCTTCTATATTAAATCCTTGGCCTCTCACCAAGTCTTTTAGGATATTTGAATTTGCTCCGGGATATTAAGATCGATTCCTAGGTATTTGGGTTGATTCCAAGTTATTAGGGTTGACCCTAAGTGCTTTAGGATTGATTCCCAATGTTTTAAGATTGATTCCAAGTAGTTTGGACCCATAAAGGTATTTTCGTAATTATGCCATGTTAGACGATATAGGGGTATTATGGGCATTTTAGTGTGTGACGTTCAGTTTTAATAGCTTAGGAAGGTTTTAACACCTTAGGAGGCATTTTAAGGTTACTTTAAGTACATTTTGGGTGAAGGGGTATTTTCATAACTCTAGACCAAATTGAGTTTTGTGGTGAGGACCTCAATGGGCATGTAGGAAGTGAACGTCAGGATTATGAGAAGGTTCATGCAGGTTTTGGCTTTGGGACTAGAAATGAGGGAGGAAAAAGTATCTTCGATTTTGCTATAGCCTACGACCTTATACTAGCAAATACTCATTTTATAAAAAATGAATCTCATCTAGTGACCTTTAAAAATAAACAAAATAGAAGCCAAATTGACTTCCTTCTCATAAGGAAAACAAATCGTGCTTTATGCAAGGATTGCAAAGTTATCTCCGGAGAGGCCTTAACAAATCAACACAGGTTAGTAGTCTTAGATATTAAGATCAAAAGGTGGTCGGATACGTTTAGAAGGAAGACTGTTGTTAGAACAAGGTGGTGGGAATTAAAAAGGATGAAGTAAGTGATGTTTAAGAATGGCTTCTCAATATGGGTGATTGGAAGTCAGATTTGGAGGCCAATACTATGTGGATAGATATGGGCTCAAAGATTAGAGAAGTAGCTGGAAAAGTACTCAAATAGTCTAAAGGACATGGCCCACCTGCGAAGGAGAGGTGGTGGTGGAATGAAGAGGTACAAAAGGCGGTGAAGAGTAAAGGAGAATGGTATAAAAGATTGCCAAAGTGTAATAATAATGAGGCTTATGAATAATATAAGATAGCAAAAAAGGAAGTAAAAAAGGCTGTTAGTCGGACAAGAGCTCAGGCCTCTGAAAAGATGTATGAGAAACTTGGAACCAAAGAAGGGGAAAAAGATATTTATAGATTGGCAAGGATATAAGAGAAAAGGTGTCGGGGTCTTAACCAAATTAGGTGCATCAAGGATAGTGAAAAAAATGTTTTGGTGAAAGATGAGGACATCAGAGAAAGATGGAGAAGCTACTTTGACAATCTTTTTAATGATAATCATAATGGAATCATAGGGGCATAGAATGTACAACATAACATAATGTGAACTATATTAAAAGGATTAGATTTTCGGAAGTCAAGGAAGCATTGAAGAAGATGAAAGTAGGTAAAGCTTGTGGCCCTGATGGAATTCCTATTAAAGTGTGGAAATGTTGATGCAGGAGTAAAACGGTTGACCCGATTGTTTAACAAGATCCTAGTCTCTAAGAAAATGATGGAGGAAGAGCACTTTTGCACTTATTTTTAAAAACAAATGAGACATCCAGGACTGCTCAAATTATAGAGGAATTAAGCTCATGAGTCATACTATGAAGCTGTGGGCGAGAGTTGTGGAACATCGTTTACGTTCTAACACAACTATCTCGGCCAATCAATTCGGCTTTATGCCGGGTCGATCAACTATTGAAACTATCTTTCTCATTAGGAGCTTAATAAATAAATATAGAGATTTGAAGAAAGATCTACATACGGTGTTCATCGATTTGGAAAAGGCCTATGATAGAGTTCCAAGAGATGTCTTTTGGTGGGTGTTAGAGCATAAGAGGGTATCTACTAGGTACATACAAGTATTAAAAGACATGTATGAAGGATCAACTATTAGTGTCCGTACGGTCGGAGACATGGAATGCAGAATTGGTCAATCCCGATCCGGATCGGCCGATTCGGATTGGGATCGGCAGGTCCCGATTCAGCCAATCCCGGTCGATTTTGGCCGATCCAGGCCGATTCTGGCCGATCCGATCCCGATTCGGATCGGGATCGGTGGGTCCCGATTCGGGGACCCGATCCGATCCAGAATTCCTGGGTCGGAGGAGAAACAACAAATTTTCCTATTTCTGTTGGAGTGCATCAAGGATCAGCAGTAAGTCCTTACCTTTTCGCATTAGTTATGGATGATTTAACAAAAGATATACAAGAGGACATTCCGTGGTGTATGATGTTTGCGGATGATATTGTGTTGATAGATGAGATGCAAAAGGGAGTTAATAGAAAACTAGAGCTCTGGAGAAGCGCCTTAAAGTCTAAGGGTTTCAGGTTAAGTAGAACTAAGAGAGAATACATGCATTGTAAGTTTAGTGAAGGTCGGATGGGCGAAAAGGAGGGAGTTAACTTGGATGGGATGACAATACCCCAAAGCACCCATTTCAAATATCTTAGTTCGATCCTCCAAAAAGACGAAGGGTGCAATGAGGATGTTAGCCATAAGATTAAAGCAGGATGGTTGAAGTGGAGACCTGTCACGGGAGTCTTGTAATTACAAGATCCCAACGAAGCTAAAAGGAAAATTCTACCGTACGGCGATAAGACCTACAATGTTATATAGTAGAGAGTGCTGGGCGATGAAGGGGCAACATATCTCCAAGATGAGTGTTGCCAATATGAGAATCTTAAGGTGGATGTGCGGGCATATTAGGCTAGATAAAATTCGTAATGAGTATATTAGAGAAAAGGTAGGAGTAGTACCAATTGAGGACAAATTGAAAGCAGGGAGACTGAGATAGTTTGGGCATGTTAGACGTAGGCCTAGGGAAGCTCCAGTTAGAAAAGTGGAGCATATTAAGATAGGGGAGGGGAAGAAAAGAAGGGGTAGACCTAGATTAACTTGGAAGAGAGTAGTACAATATGATTTAGAAGCTTTAAACCTTTCAGAAGAGGTAGCCCAAAATCGTTTAGAGTGGAAACAGAGAATCCATATAGCCGACCCCAATTATTTGGAATTAAGGCTTCGTTGAGTTGAGTTGAGTTGACTAGATCGAATTCTTTTTTTGCCGTTTATCATATTTTAATATTTTTTCATATTTTTTCTAGAATTTTTAGTATTTTTTTGCATATTAGGGGTGTTTTAATAATTTTATTCATCTTTAGTGTTTTGAGGACATTTAAGGTATATTGGAGGTTTTTTACATTTTTTAGGATTTTTCTGTAATTTTTACAGATTTTATTATGAGAATTCTTTTAAGCTCTAGGGGTATTTAAGTCATAGTGGGGATTTCTATATCTTTTCAGGATTTTCTTTCTGGTTTTATTGGTTTTTACAGATTTATTAATTTAATTATCTAGAGGTGGTGGTGTAAGACTTCATATTTTATTTTGCAAAAGAATTTGATTCAAAAGAATTTTGGTTTAAAAAAGAGAATTCTCAGAATTTTGAAACCATAGTCTCTTTTTTTTTTTAATGTAGACTTTGAGAACTTGGAGTTAGTCTTTGAGTCTAAGATTTTGGATCAAGTGTGGATCCATGTGTTTGACCTCTGCCCACTGACCTCAGTCAGTGCAAATTATGCCAATTATTGATTAGCAACCCTTGATTAATTGTCCGTTAAGGCCCATTAAGACAACGAGAATAAAATGAATATGAAAGCCGCAATGGACATTTGGTGGTTCGCCTGTGGTGGAATTTATTTCAGCATAAGACTTCTGGCGACAGGCCTCACGTTCCTTTCCCCACTTACGAGGGTGGGATGACGACCACCTTTGCTACTTGGTGGCGGCGCCATGGAGGCAACTTTAGCCATCGGAGTAGAGATATCCGCGTCTCTGAGGCTACACACAGTGGTGCTTCAGCCATTGCTTCTTCATCTGTTGGCGCATCAATGGCATACGCGGGGTCGGAAAAGATCTTTGCCCGACATACTTATAAAGGGAGGAAAGGCCCTTCTTCAGCAGAAGACTTTTATATGACAGCAGCTCCTGGCTATTTCTGGACTGCTAGTTTCTTAGCAGATTGTGGCCTTCTGACCAAAGCTTCGCCGGATACTTTGCTCCCATTGTGGGTTTCAACCATGACCTTGCTTATCGTTGGTTGAACTATATTACCCATATGTTATGTCAACTTGGGCCCTGGCGCAAAGCTTTCCTTGTGATGCGGACGACTACTGTAGGAGATGTTTGGCGAGTCGTTGGCCAGGCTGCCACTCAACTAGGCATATCCTTTCAAAATATTGAGATTTAATACAGTAAGAATATGTATAGGAATAGAAGATAACACATGTTTTATCAAAAGATTGAGATTTACTCTTAAGCAGTGGAATAAGGACAGTTTTGGAAATATTTTTGATGTTGTACTACGGGCTGAAAGTAATGTGGCTTACATGCAAGACACTCTTGATAATTCCCCTTCTGATGATGCTATTAATGATCTTATTGCTGCCAAAAAACATCTTGATGAATTACTTCTCAGGCAAGAAATCTTCTGGAGACAAAAATCCTACTTCAGATGGCTCAAGGAAGGAGACCAAAATACAGCTTTCTTCCATTCCATTGTTACTGAGAGACGGAAAAGGAACTTTATTCACTCCCTATATGATGGTAATGGTAATCAGGTTACTGACCAAGATACTCTTCTCTCTATGGCTGTAGATTATTATAAAGAATTATTTACTTCACAGCCTACTTCTATGAATAACAGTGGTTTGCTGCAGTACATTCCTACTATTGTTACTGACAAGGATAATGTTAATTTGATGACTATCCCGACTTTAGATGAAGTTAAGGAATCGGTATTTTCCCTTTGTGTTGATAGTGCCCCAGGTCCTGATGGCTTCTCAGGTGATTCTTTTACTCATTGTTGGAATATTATTGCTGATGACATTCTTGCTGCGGTTATTGAATTCTTTAAAGGTGGTAATTTGCCTAAAGCATATACTTCATAACATCTGGTATTAATCCCTAAGTGCGACAGTCCTACTACTCTTAAGGATTTCAGGCCCATTAGCCTATGTAACTTTACGTACAAGATTTTGTCTCTGATTGTTTGTAAGAGGCTATCACTCACCTTGCAAAGACTTATCTCTCCCTTCCAAGGTGCCTTTGTTAAAGGAAGGGATATCAGTGATAATATTTGCTTGGCTCAGGAAATGGTACACAATATTTCTAAAAGAACCAAAGGTCACAATATTATTCTCAAGCTGGATATGATGAAGGCCTATGATAGGTTGGAATGGAACTACTTGTTCGATGTGCTCTCTAAATTTGGTTTTTCTAGTTCCTGGATTGGTTTACTCACTGCTGGTTTTCAGTTATTTTTAATGGGCAACTTGGTGGCTATTTCAGTTCTACTAGAGGGCTCACACAGGGTGATCCCTTAGCCCCCAGTCTTTTTATTTTGGCTGAAGAAGCTTTCAGCAGGGGCCTTCACAGCTTATTTTCTAGAGGCCTAATTACTCCATTTTCCACTTATAGGGATGGTCCTATCATATCACACTTGTTATTTGTTGATGACACTGTTATCTTTACCAATGGCTCTCAGGCTTCTCTTCGCAGACTCTTTGCCTTCATTTCTAATTACGAGAATTGTTCTGGTCAGCAGGTTAATAAAGATAAAAGTTCCTTTTATGTGGCTCCTTCTACCATCACCCAAAGGATCAATCAAATTGCTGCGGTTACTCAGATGCCTCACAAGGTCTTTCCTATCCTGTATCTGGGGGCTCCTCTCTATAAAGGCATTGCTAAAGCATCCTATTTCCAGCAAATTCTTGACAAGGTGAGAAAGAAACTTGGTAATTGGAAAACTCAGCTCTTATCCCCTGATGGTAGACTTATTCTGATAAAACATGTGTTATCTTCTATTCCTATACATATTCTTGTTGTCCTCTCTCCCCCTAAAAGTGTTTTGGATGCTTTGGATAAAACTATTGCTGCATTCTTTTGGGGATCTTCTAGTGTGGGTCAAAGAAAACATTGGATTGCTTGGAAGCATCTGGCCAGACCTGTTACTGAAGGTGGGATTAGGGTTAGATCTCTATCTGATGTCAGTACTGCCCTCAAGGTCAAGCTTTGTTGGAAGATTTATTCTCACAAAGGCGTTTGGAGTGATTATATTCATAACACCTACTTGCAGGGACAACATCTTTCTCATTGCTCCATTACAGGATCTCCCCACTGGAAGATGACTCTTCGTCACAGACACTGGGTCTTAGACAACACTTGTTGGCAGGTTGGGACTGGTACTCTCTCTTTCTGGCATGATAATTAGACCGGACATGGTCCTCTCAGGGATTTCTTAACTTCAGATCAGTGGTACTCTATTACTCATACTCATAATTGGATTGTCCAGGATTTTATTAGTCACAGACAGGAATTTTTGCAATCACTTCCTATAGATGTGCTCACTGTTATTATTGGTCTTGCTAGCTGTTTATCTCATATTCATGGCCCTGATAAACCTATTTGGCAGCCTAACACTCATGGTTACTTTACTACTAAATCTGCTTGGAATATTGTCAGACATATCAGGCCTGAGCTTTCTGTCTCTAAATGGATTTGGCATTCTCTGTTACCTAAGAAGATCTCTCTCTTTGTCTACAGAGCTCTTATTGATAGGTTATCTTTTGATTCTGATATTCAGAGATATGGGATTTCTGTTGTGTCCAGATGTTTTTGCTGTAAAAATCATGTTGTTGAAACCATGGATCATACCCTTGCCTTAGGTGATATTGCTACATATTGCTGGGATTTATTCTTGAATTCATTCAATATTCATGCCCAGGTGAGCTCTTTTGATGGTATTTTTTCTATATTCGCTTCCAAGGCTTCCAGCACATCTCTATATGGCTTTTGCATGGGTATTATTCCCTCCATTGTTGCTTGGACTATTTGGAAAGCTAGATGCTCTGCCAGATTTGATAACCTTGTTTGCAGTAAGGAACATATTTTGAGACAGGCCATCATCCTCATCAGAGAGGTTGCTTCTCTTTTTCATCCTAAGAAGGCTTCATCATATACTGAGAGGAATTCTTTGCAGTCATTGGGTTTGATTGATAAATTTTCTCCAGCTACCCCTTCTCTTGTTTGTTGGTTACCTCCCCCCAGATATCATGTTAAACTTAATATTGATGGCTGTTGCAAAGGTAATCCAGGTGTTTCTGCTGGTGCTGCTATTCTCAGAGACGAAAGGGGATCCTTTATTTCTGCTCGTTGTGGTTATTTTGGTATCATTTGCAGCATTATTTCTGAGATCAGGGCTATGATCATTGGGCTACAGATGTGTCTTCAGATGAGAATGCCTTCTATTATTGTGGAGTCTGGTTTTTGACAAGTTGGTAAAGGAAAGAGTATTCAAAAAAGACGACCTTGTTATGGTCAAACAAAAGGACGTGATGGTAGTTCGTCTGAAGAACAAGTTCAAGCCTAATTGGATAGGACCCTTCATAGTCATCAAAGTATATGAAGGTGGTGCCTATAAATTAGTTGATGAAAAAGGCAATGTGGCATTTCCCCCACTGAACGGGCGCCACATGAAGTTATATTATGCCTTAGAGTATGAGCTGTCCAAAAATACACAGTCAAAGAAGTCTTGAAAAAAAAAAAAAAAAGAGCTTAAAAACGAGCTGCTCTGACAGAATTAATTGGTCTTCTCACCAAAAAGGAAGCCAATTAAAGGCAAAAAGGTCTTAAAGCTGGTTAAGGTGAAAACCCGCAAGGGCGCCTTAAGCAAAAATGGAAAACCCTACTGTGTGAAAACCCGCAAGGGCGCACGCTAGCCTTGGCGAAAACCCGTAAGGGCGCTATGGTTAGTAAAAAAAGAAAGAAAGAAAACAACCCATTGGGGTAATGACTTGCAAAAGTATCCCAATGGGGAGAGAACTCTCCTCACCTACCTTTGGTGAGGGTTGAGTTTTCCCACATCCTTACCCAGGGAGGATGTCAAAGTCATTAATGACGAGAAAACCCTTAGATCACTCCATAAGAGTAGAGTGACATTCGATAAAGGGTTACGACCGAGATGACAATGACGATGTCCTCCCAACTCGGTAAAGAAGTGGGAAAATCCAATCTTCACCCTAGATAGGTTCAAAAGGTTCTTCCATCCCAAGGTTGCTTGTCCTATTAAGCAAAACAAAAAATCCAAATTACCCCAAGTTTCCAGCCCAAGGAGCTGTTGTATCCCAAAGCCTAAAGTTTTCCAAAGTTATAGGCCCAAAGAGCGGTTATGTCCTAAAAATCCAAAATACCCCGTCCCACCGGAGGAATCTCCACTAATAAATCCAAAACCCATGACTGCTTGGAGCTTTTATCCCCTTGCAAATCTAAAATCCATGGCTACTTGGAGCCTTTATCCCCTTGCAAACCTAAAAGGTCATGGCTGCTTGGAGCCTTTATTCCCATGAAACCTAAAAAAGTCTATGGCTACTTGGAGCCTTCATCCTCTTGAAAACCCAAAATCCATAACTACTTGGAACCTTTACTTCCTTAAAAAACCAAAACCCATGGTACTTGGGGCCTTTATCCCTATTAAAACAAAATCTATGTCTACTTGGAGCCTTTATTTCTTTGAAATTTTAAACTCATGGCTACTTGGAGCCTTTACTCCTATGAAGAACCTAAATACATGGCTACTTGGAGCCTTTATCCCCTTGAAAATCCCAAATCTATGGCTGAAATCCTAAAAAACCCATGGTTGCTTGGAGCCTTCATCCCCCTGGAAATCTAAATCCATGGCTATTCGGAGCTTTTACTCCCTTAAAATACTTAAGGCCCATGGCTATTTGGAGTCTTTATTCCCTTGAAAATCTGAAATGCATGGCTACTTGGATTCTTTATCCCAATTCAAACCCAAAACTCATGGCTACTTGGAGTCTTTATTCCCTTGCAAATCCAAAGTTCATAGCTACTTGGAGCCTTTACTCCCATAAAAATTTCAAACCTACGGCTACTTGGAGCCTTCATCCCCTTGAAAATAAAATCCATAGCGACTTGGAGCCTGTAGCCCCTTGAAGCCCTAAATTCTTGGCTACTTGGAGCCTTTATCTCCTTGAAAACTCAAACCTTCCGTCCCACCGAAAAAGCTCATCCACCTTCAAAGGTGTCACAAACCTATCAATTCTAAGTCCCACCACCTTGGCCCATAGGGAAACCACAATTCCCTACCGAACAAAACATTCCAGCCAAATCCAGGCTATAGGGGAGCCATGATCCCCCACTGAAAAAAAAAGAAGAAAAAAAAGGGAGCTTAAAATTAAGGTGCTCCGACGGACTTAACTGTTTCCCCTAAGAAAAGGAACAATTGAGGGCAACAAGGTCCAAAGATCAGGCTAAGGTGAAAACCCGAAAGGGCGCCTTAGGTAAAAATGGATAACCACGCTGCGAGCAGGCAAAAGCGAGAGGAGACTAACTCTAGTGAAAACCTAAAAAAAAGAAGGTAAGAAAAGGAAAGCATAAAGTTATTTTTACAACATATAGCAAAGAGTTCATCCTACTAAAAGCATAGGGTGTACTAAAATGTCATAGGAGCCTGAGACAAGCCCTCGAGGTGGCCAAAAGAAAAATAATGATGAAATCCGAGACAAGCCCTCGGGATAACTCAAACAAAAGAAGAAGGGTAACTCAGTCTCGAGCAGGTGACTCGGGAAGGTCTACAATCTGGCGAAGAAGTCCGAGCTTGTGAAGACACTCTGCCCTTTCTTTATAAAGCTCGGCGAGACGAAGGTCCGCTGCTGTGATGAGATGAGAATCCTCTTCTATGGAGTTCTCAACATCTTCCATCTGGAGGCGCAAAGCGGCAAGATACGCTTCCTTCTTGTCCAAGCTCAAAAGAGCAGCATCTCGCTGGCATCGGACTACAATAGACTCCTCGGCGGTACTGTCTCTCACTCCCTTCAAGGTGGCTACTTCAGCCCTAAAAAAGGCCACTCTGGCCTCGAAGGCTGTAGGAGTGTCATCGACTGGCGCTGTTACAAGAGAAATGAAGGTCTCATAAGACAACCAAAGAAAGGAACAACATAAGCATGTACAAGAAAGAAAGCTAACCAGGAGCTGAAGTAGGAGTCTGAGGATCTTCAATAGTCTCAGATGAAGTAGACAACAGAACAGTGCCAGTAGAACCCTCTGATGGGAAGGGAGAGGCGGCCCTCTCAAAACAGAACCTGACAGAGTTGGAAGCTGTGTCGGAACAAGACAGCAACACTGTCCAGGTGGAATCCTCCGAGGCAGAAGAAAGAGAAGTAGTAGGAGAAGCTGCCACGGAATCAGGTCGCCACAAAACTATTGCACGACTGCTAGCCTTAAAATCCATAACCGGCTAAGGATCTGTCTCTGTATCTGAAAGAAGAACAGTGTCTCCTGAGTGGGCAGGAGACGCAGGATCTGTCATAAAAAAGTGAAGAGTCAAGACAAGGTCCAATAGCAAAATAAAAGAAAGCAATATGAGGCGAGAAAAGAAAATGGCTTCACTATAGATTAAAGGCTCGAAAGGGGGTTGGTAGACCACCATAGCTAGTGATATGTCAGGGGTAGAGGCCTTAACTGACGTGGAAGAAGCTCGTACTGCATCATCTTAGGCTAAGACAGGATGTGCAGTCACAGGAATAATGGCTGCATGCAATCAATGTCGACTCAGCAAAATCAAAAGAGAAAAGAAGGAAAGGCCCCGAGGGGAAAGGAAAGAAGCAATTACCCCAAGGAGATCAGTCCAACATAGTAGCCTCCAAAAGGGCTGTTTCCGAACAGGTGGCCTTCAAAAGCGTTGCCTCTGGTCCCACCAAGGGAGCATCGCTAGCAGAATCCCCAACAGACATGGATTACGGAATCGGCGGGTCCCGATCCAATTTGGGGGGGAATTTACTGTCCCCCCCCACCGATTTAAAAAAAAAAAAAAACGGCAGAAATCGGCCCAAACCGGACCAAATCGGGGCCGGACCTGCCAGATCGGCCGGTCCGGACCCGATCTGGTCCGGTTCGGGCCGGTCTCGATCCCCCCTTAAGGTTTAAGGGTTTAGGGGTTTAGGGTTTAGGGTTTAAGGGTTTAGGGTTTAGGGTTTTAGGGTTTAGGGTTTAGGGTTTAGGGTTTTAGGTTTAGGGTTTAGGGTTTAGGGTTTAAGGGTTAAGGGTTAAGGGTTTAAGGGTTTAAGGCTCACTTTGTTTGTGGAATAGGACAGAATAACTGGTATAAAGGCCCTATTCTGATTTGGTTAAAGGTATGCCTAATTCCTCCAATTCCCCCAACTCCCCAAATCTACCTGGAATAGCTAATTCTTCCAATTCTTTCAATTTTACCTTTTATTTCACTCCTTATTCCACTTATTCCTACCAAATCACTTGGAATAGCGCAGTATAATTCTCCTTATTCTGGGTGGACTACCAAATCAAAATACCTCTTATTCTGGTTTAAGAAATCCCCAGAACCTTATTCTGGTTTAAGTTATTCTGCAAACAAAGTGAGACTAAGGGTTTAGGGTTTTAGGCTCACTTTGTTTGCAGAATAACTTAAACCAGAATAAGGTTCTGGAGATTTCTTAAACTAGAATAAGAGGTATTTTGATTTGGTAAATTGTTGGTATTCCACCCAGAATAAGGAGAATTACACTGCGCTATTCCAAGTGATTTGGTAGGAATAAGTGGAATAATGAGTGAAACAAAGGTAAAATTGAGAGAATTAGGGGATTAGATATTCCAGGTAGAGTTTGGGAAGTTGGGGGAATTAGAAGAATTAGGCATACCCTCAACCAAATCAGAATAGGGCCTTTATACCGGCTATTCTGGTCCTATTCCACAAACAAAGTGAGCCTTAGGGTTTAAGGTTTAGGGTTTTTGGTTTAGGGTTTAGAGTTTAGGGTTTAGGGTTTAGTGTTTATTGTTTAGGATTAAGGGTTTAAGGGTTTAAGGGTTTAGGGTTTAGGGTTTAGGGTTTTAGGTTTAGGGTTTAGGGTTTAGGGTTTAGGGTTTTAGGTTTAGGGTTTTAGGTTTAGGGTTTAGGGTTTAGTGTTTAGTGTTTAGTGTTTAGGGTTTAGGGTTTAGGGTTTAGGGTTTAAGGGTTTAAGGGTTAAGGGTTTAGGGTTTAGGTTTTTTTTTTTTTTTTTTTTTTTTTTAAAGCCCAGAACTTATCTAGGACCCTGGACAAGCCCTTGGATTTTTATTAAATGAATCAAATAAACATACATGGGGGGGACATGCCACCTTACCCCTGGAGATACAACAATAAAGAAATCAAAGAAAAACCCCCCAGGTACAATAGCCAATCAAAAGCGAAAATGAGGAACACCTGATTTGTCCATAGTTAACTCTCCTCTAACTAAAGGTGGCAAAGCAGTTGCAGACGAGAAGCTCTCGGAGATATGAGAGGAGCAAGAGAAGTTGGCCAAAGTATCTGCTGCCTTGTTACATTCTCTGACCATATGTTGGAATTGAATTTGCATAGAGTCCTTCAAGTAGCAAAGCATATCCCACCACGCATGAACCAGGCCAAGCATTTCTTTGTAGTTCCAGGCAAAACAGTCCCTGTACTCTAGGAGCACTTTTGTATATTCATGTTTTTCTTCCTTGCTCAACAATGTACCGAGGAAGATTGGACGTGAATCTTCTAGTCCACCTAGATTGATTTCTTTCAGTTCATCGAATGTGGCTTGCCCGCCGTCTTCCATTTCCCGTGGAGCTGGTTGAACATCCACGAAGTCTTCTTCTTCATTAGTGTTGGCAACATATACTTCATGCCATACTGACTCTTCTTCTATGGAACTAGATCCCTTTAGAGAGGCTAGCTGCAGAGGCTCTTCTTCTGGGTTGTGGGCCCTTACTTCTAAGATCTGCCCTTCTGCTTCTGAAGTCTGCCTTTCTGCTTTGGATGATGACAGACTTATCATGTTGACTACGTAGTGGACAGATGACCCACGACGTCAACCGTAGCCTAAGCCCCTTCGGTCTTGCTTAGAGAATGGAGGCTACCTCCTCACTTCAACTGGATACCAAAGCTATTAGAAGAACTTGCTCCTTATTGTACTTTACTTGTCTGGGATCTTCTGATGTTGGCACATCTTCTTGATGTATCGGGACATATCTTCTAATTTTAGGATTTCTTCTTCAGTTTCTTGTTGAACTTTTAGCCCAAAATCATCCTTTGGGGGATTTTCAGGCACCAAGTTTCCCTTATATAAGACAATTCGTCGATTGTCTTTATATGGGACAATGAAGGTCTTAAACTCCTCCACTGTATGAATTTCTCTTTGGCAGGCTAGCTTCATTAGATTGGGTGTCATACAAACACTTGCCTCCACCCTTTTGCTGATGAAGTTTGCTTCTAGATTGATGATGAGCTTCCCGTACTTGGAGAGGGCTTTTGACTTTTGTCTGAACTTCTCAACCTTGACTTTATTTATGGTTATGCCCCCTTCTTCATCAGAGGACTCTTTCATCACTTGTTTTCCCTTGCCACGGACTTCCCCGATTGCCCGGTTCATCGCTTTGTCAAAATACAACAGTGCATCAGCATGATGGCAATCGTAGGCTTTGAACGGCTCCCGATCAGCAAAAATCTGTTGTTGCTCGCCGTCCTTGGTGTATTTAATGCACTGATGTAGGGTGGAAGGAACAACCCAATTCTTGTGCAGCCAAGGCTTCCCTAGAAGTGCCTTGAAGGATGTGTTTGAGTCGACAATGAGGAATGACACTTAGGTCATCCAACCATCTAGAGTCAGCTCGAGATCGACTCGTCCAATAGCCTCTTCACAATTTTGGTTGTAGCCTGATATGGTAACCTCTTGTACCTTCTTCATATAAGGCGTGAGGTATAAAACTTGGAAGGTCTTGAATGGCATAATATTGACTGCATATCCTGAATCTATCAAGATTCGATCTATCTCTCGCCCGTTGATTTGGCCTTTCATATATAGAGGCCTATTATGGCAAGAAGAGGTTAGTAACATGTCTTCATCAATGAAAGTCATTGTGGCTTCGTACAGTGTGTACAATTCGGCCTAGAGTTCTGCCATGTGAACTTCATAGGCTTCTGGATCTTGCAAGACAGTAATGAAGGCTTCTCTTAGCTCTTTGCTTAGGGAGATAGCTTCCATATGCTGAGGCCAGCAGGCATTCTCTTCATTGTTTGCAGAATTTTCCAATCCGCTCTTGTACGAGCCTTTACAACTGATGGCAATATCTCGGCTGCATTTTTCAGAGTCTCGCTCAAGGCTTTCTATTGTCTTAACTCTTCTAGGGCCTTTAGGGCTAGAGTCTCTTTTTCTTGAGAGTCAACCCTCAGGCCTTCATCGAACTGGTCAGCTAGGGCTTCTATGTCTTTAGCGGCATCAGGTGGCGCCGAAGGACCTACTTCATCAGGATTTGCTGTAGGATCGCTTCTTTAGGACTTTCTAGAGGTCTTGCTTCTTCATCTGATGAGGGGTAAAAGTAGACATTTCCCCCTCACTGCTGACTCAGGGATTGGCTTCGGGATCTCTCCCCTAAAGTGGATCACTTTATCTTGGTTTGCATCATCCTTGCCTCTATCGTGCCCACCATTACGGTTTCGACATCAGCCTCTTCCTTGACTCTGCGAGTTATTCCTTCTCTGGTATGTCGCCAGAGGTCTTCTGGATCTAGGTGAGACACACTTGATTTCATCATCAACAGGGCCACTTGCAGCTTGAAATTGCACAGAGGCCATATTGTAAGAGGATGACTGAAATTGCTTTCCCAACCCTTCTACAATCACTTCTCCCTCCCATAAGACAAGAAGTTCATCCTCACCGCGGAAAGCTTCTTTCCCTGTATTAGCGGAGATGTAATAGCCAACACCTTAGGCGGGACTTTTTCTCCATCTCTTCCCAAGGCATACATTCGTCTAGTGGCACTCTCTTCACCGGACGACCTGGTGCATATTCATCCAGTTCATCAATGATTTTCTGAAGCTTCTGAAGGGGGGTCATTTCTAGCTTAAGCATATCTACAGCCTCGGCCTGAGCTTCTATCTTTTTTAGCTTTCTTCTTTCATTCTTCTTTCTATTATGTCCTTGCTTTTTCTTTTTAGCCGCCTCCTTAATGAGGCGGGACTGAGCCGGCATTTTTGGCGGCCGAGGCACATAAACGGGGGCTTTTCCTTTCTCCATTTTCATCATGGGACCCTGCTCTTTCTTCTTCTTCGGGACTGAAGTCCATTCTTCTTTTGGCTGGTTGCGCTCAAAGGTGGCCTTGATGGCTTGCTCTACAACTGTGTCTGTCAACATCTGGTATTCTCCGAATACCATTCCCTGACCATTGCTCGCGGAACTTGTCTTTGCTGCAGCCGGTATCTTCTTGTTGTCCTCGGTCTTCACATGTAGCACATTCGCCGTATATGTATCAACATTTCGGCTATGAGGACGTAGGGGATTCACCATATATTTGCCCAATCTATCTCGCCACTTTGAATCAGCTTCTCCACTTCATTTTTGAACGCGATGCATTGCTCAATGGAGTGGCCCCCTGACCGGTGATATGGGCAAATATCGGGGTATATCATCTTCAGAATTTTCTTCTTGTCTTTTAGGCTTAGGCAAAGTCCTTACTTCATGCTTCATGCACAATTTGAATAGCTCTGAGGTCTTTTCCTTTGGAAAGGAATATTGCTTCTTGAGGGACATATTGTTTTCTATTTTTATCCCATGTTCTTCTTTGCCTGTGGTTTGCCTCTTCCGTAGGCTTTCTTCAACCATAGGGATGTCTCTGGGCTCACCGTTACAGTGACTGCACCTTCTTCTTACAGGGAACATTTGCTTCTTGCACTGGGTCTCTGGCTCCTTATTCAGGTCGATCACCTGTTTCCCTTTCTGCATTGTTGCTCTGACCTTGACTCTTCGGTCGAGATGGATCGACGGGCTCTTTTCTCTATCAATACTTCAGCTAGCTGGCTTGAAAGTTCTTCTACTTTACGGGTCAGGGTTGTTTGCTCTTGAAACAACTATACCAGGCTATCTTGGATTTCTTCCTGCATTTTCCTGGTGGAATCTTCTAGTGGAGGTGTCGCCGGTGTGTACATCGGCGTTGCCGAGTATAATTGGGTATGGCCTCTTGCTCCGAAGAAGAATCCATATATTCTTCCGAGTTATTCCACGATGAATCTTCGTTCATGTGAATTACATTTACCGCAAAGGCCTATCTCGGCTTTTGATGAGGTTGGGTTGGACTGACCAGATACTTCCCCATTTCTATGGCATCTTCTTGGATGAGTTTCTCAATCTCATCCTTGTAAAGGTAACAATATTACACCACATGCCCCAGCATGCGGTGATATGAGCAGTAGTTGGGCTCATCCGTCTTCCCGACTTCAACTGGCCTCTTCGGTTCTGAAGGTGCCAATAGGTTCGCCCAAACACGGGTATCGAATAGCTTTCTAGTATGTTCCCTCGTAAAGAAGTACGGATTCTTCATCTTCTCACTGAGAGATAGAGATGACACTTTGCCCCCAGCCTTGGTATTAGATGTGGATGCATTTGTACTGGGCCTGCCCCCAGTCTTTTCTACTGTCGAAGCAAAGTCAACAGCATTCACTTCTTTAGCATTGGAAGCTAGTTCCCTGGGAGCCTTCCTTTTATTGAACATCACCGTGGGGTTGTCAGCAAAGAACATTTCGATTTCTGACACGATGTTGTTCAGCTGGTCAAAGTTCCTGATGTTTGCCCCAATCAGCTTTTCGTTGATTTCAGGCTTTAAGCCCCATTTGCAAAGCTTTACCGCGTCTTCATGCAATGGCGGGTTGTCACATTTCATACTGAGGTTCCGTCATTTTTTGATGTAATCAATGGCAGATTCACCCTTGCTTTGTTTCAACGCCACCAATTTACTGATGGTCACTTTCCGCTCCGACACCTTGAAGCGATCTAAGAACTTCTTTTGCATCTCTTCCCAATTACTGATAGAATTGAGCTTCAATTTGACATACCACTAGAATGTTGTGCCTGTTAGAGAGGTCGAGAAAAACCTCAGCAGGTATGCTTCTTCTATGGCTAATTCTCCCAGGTCGTATAGTGGGCGATATGCTCCTGGGCAGATCCTTCCCCGTCGTATCTTGTGAACTTGGGACGTTTCACATGACTGGGAGGTAGCTTCTTAAACATATGGTGAACAGGGAATGACACCTTGTACAAGTCAAAGGTACTTAACCCATCACCCTGCTCAATAATTTTAGCCTCCACTATCTGCTCAATTAGGTGTTTCTGGGATACTGCAGTATCTTCTGCATAAGCATGGGACTGCTGAGCATTGTGGTTTAATTCCTCACCCCGATTTCCTACAACTGCATCTGGGGCGAAGTTAACACCTGGAGCCTGAGGCCTGATCATGGGCGACATAGGGACTGTCTTTGGAGAAGGCCCATTTATCTGCACTGTTCTTTGATGATCTTCTAACTTTTGCATGAGACCCAATAGGAGGGTCTTGAGCTACTGATTTTCCAGCCTCATTTCCTTTATGGTCAGGGGCTGACTCAGGTTAGCATGTTCTTGACCGGGCTCCACTTCATGGGCATTTAGCCCATCTTCATCTTCACCTTCTGCGACAGCAATGCCACCCTCTTGAGGTTGTGGATTAGTTGTTCCTCTGATTCAGCCATTGCCTGGCTTGTTCCATTTGCCTTGTGAGAGGCCCATCCCGCTGAGCTATATTAATAATCTCAGCAAGGTCTTCTAGCAATAGGTTTTGCCTATTGTTGGTGCTTAAGGCATAACAGGTATACACCCGAATGTCGTCTTCTGTCACTTACGTGATTCTTCTTCTTTTGGAAATTTGTGGAGACGGTGCCCCCAGTCTTGAGAAGACCAAAGTCCTAGGTTGATTTGGTTGTTGTTGTTGTTGTTTCTTGACCTTATAGACCCCTTTTCTTTTCTGACCTCACAGGGAATGAGGTCAGAAGTCTTCTTTGTGATTTGCCTCACTAGCTCATTGAGCTTTTGAGACGTTTACTTGGCTAGGACAGCCCTAATTTGGCGAATCTTCAGGGCTTCCTCTTTGGTCACCCAGATTTGTTTGAGTTTGAGGTTTTTGTCCTCCACAAGATTGTTCTTTCTTGAAGGCATGCTTGCCTTATTATAGTATCTTTGCCCTGGCTGGTCCAGAGCTCTTGCTTGTGTTGTCTGCCCCCACTGACTGGGAGCTCTTGGTTTTCTTGTCTTCTTCTTGAAGGCTACCTTATCCTGACAGACCTTTGGAAAGACGCCAAATCGGTTCCGTACAGGGACCTATGGAACATGGCGGGTCTTGGGCATTATTGGCTCCCCGCCATCCACGTAGATACGGAGATTACCGACTAAGATCATCTTTCCCGTTATAGACAGGCATGCAATCTTATTTCTTTGAGGCCTCCTATTGGAAGAGGAGGCTAGTGCAAGATGAACTACATTGACAGTATAAACCCAATTGGGTCTGCCATCCCTATTCTTCCTTTGAACACGGGAAGTACACCTTGTTCTTGTTCTTTTTGCCGAAGTAGGCTCCGGTGCAGCAACCACCCCTAGGTAGTAGTGGGACCCGATCACAGCTGGGAATTTGCCGAAGCGTGTCAGCGTAGTTAGATACGCATACTGGGTATGAGTAGCAATCACCAACGGACCGTAGGTAACTTTGGCGGCCATTGGAATTGAATTTCCTCGTACCTGCACCAAACAAGGCAACATTAGGGTTGTCCTGATAAGGGGCCGTATTGGATGGAGAGATAAAGAGAAGGAGAGGTCCCATCGGGCGTGCCAAATCTGTGAGACTTCCTTTTTTATGAAAATCTTTTGATTTTCGAATATCTTTTGTGGAAATCTTATCTTTAGATTGGATCCTTTTGAAAAAAGGAACTTTACTTTGAAAAGAGAATTTTTAAGTTTGAAAACATGTTCTCTTTTCTTTTAGGTAGACTTTGAGAATTTAGGATTAATCATCAAAGTCTAAGTTTCTCTTGGATCGATCATGGATTCGTATTCTTGACCTCTCCCCACTGACCTTGGTCAGTGTTAATTACACCAATCATTGATTGATAACCCTTGATTAACCATCCAATGAGGCTTATAAAGAAAGCAGGAAACAAGCAGAGTTTGGTGCAAGCATACAAATCATTTTTTTGTTCTTTTATCGGAAAGGTTCATGAAATATCTTTTAAATGATACATAAAGGATTTTTGAATTCTCATGGAGACATGAGTATTTCAGGCATCTTGGAGCCCTTGAAGAAGGTGGATTTCTTGAATTTATCATTTAAGCATCCTTTAAAAGGATAAAGAATTTATTTGGACGGCATATCCTCTCATTTGAATTCTTTTGAGAAGATAAAGACTGCTAAAAGATATCCTTAAATAATGGGGCATGAGGGCCACCACATACTTAAGAATATTCTTTAATGGTCCTTCAACCAATATAAAGGAACCACAATTTTTAGGCCATTCAATCAATATGAATGAACCATAGTTTAATGGTCAATCTACCAGTAAGAAAGAACCACATAAGTTGATGGTTACCCCATCGATAAAAATGAACAAAGAACTATATTAATTAGTCCTTCTATGAATGAGAGTGAACCATGACTTCATAGCTAGTCCACTAATAGGACAGAACCATAAAAGTCAATAGTCACTCCATTAATAGGAATAAACTAATAACCATAATCTTTGGTCACTCTAGCAATAAGAGTGAACCATAAACATACTGGTCAATCCACCAATAAGATAGAACCACGAAACTTTGGCCATTCAACCGGTATGAATGAACTACTTTTTTTTTTTAATGAAGCTTTGGTCATCCAACCAATAAGAATGAACCAGATTTTATCATTTTTAACAAAGTTTTGGCCATCCAACCAATATGGATGAACCAGATTTCTCTTACTTTTTTTTTAACAAGGCTTTGGCCATCCAACCAATATGGATGAACCAGATTTCTCTTTTTCTTTTTTTTTAACAAAGCTTTGGCCATCCAACCAATATGGACGAACCAAATTTTATGAAGACATATAGATTGATTAACATGAAGCTTATGGCCATCCAACCAATATGGATGAACCATACTAAACTAACATGAAACAATATAATTTAATCAACATGAGAACGTATAAATTAATTAACATGAAATTTATCGCCATCCAACCAATATGGATGAACCAAATTCTTTTATTATGAAATCACAATAGAATAGTGACACTTTTTTCTTATTCTTCTTCACACACACAAAAAATACAAGCCTTCAAAAAAATTCTGCAGAGCTTCCTTTCCTCTCTTTTCTTTTTGTTGTTGTGTGTGTCTTTCTGAGGAGCACCTGGGGCCGGGGGGGGGGGGGGGTCGGATAGGGTCGGGTGAGAGAGGAGGTAGGGATAGAGATGAGAGAGAGATAGAGATAGAGAGTGGGGCCGGTTAGGATAGAGATGGAGGGAGAGAGGAGGAGACCGGCAGGCCTAATTGGCCGATCGGTCCTCTTTCCTTTTTCCTTTTTTTTTTTTTTTTTTGCATTTATCTCTTCTTCTCTCTCTCTCTCTCTCTTTTTCATACTTATCTCCTCTCCTTTCTTTATCTCTATCCCTTCCCTCCCTCTTTCTTTAATAGTGTAAGGATTAAAGTTTCGGATCCAGTTATCGGGTCGGTTTCGGTGTCGGACCTTTTGGTTTGGGACCCTTATGGGATTAGGGCATGGACTCTTTAACGCAATTTTGAACGGCATCGGCCTATAGGGACGCCATTTCAGAGCTTTGCAGGGTTACCGCGTGGGCAGGTGTAGGGGCGCGTGTGTACGGCCCTGGTCGTGTCATCTGAATTGCGTCTTGCATAGACGACGCTATTCAGACATCTGCCAGTGTACGACCCCGTCCTGTCGTCTAATTGGCGTCATTCAGGAACGACGTATTTTAGCGAGCTTCGGTTGACGCTCCGAAGCCTTCCATCCTTTCTCTCATTCTCTCTATTCCTCTCTCTCTCCTCCCCCTCCTCTCCGAACAGCACCGACCCCCCCCCCTAATTTTCCTTCCTTTCCCCATCCCTCCTCTTGCTCTACTCCATCAACCCCCTACCTCTTACCACTACCACCACTATCTCCTCCGTAGCACTTTGCTCTCCGAACGGCGGCTGACGTTCCGGTGGAGTGACGGCATCAACGGCAATACCGGCGACAGCTCGGCAGCTCATGGTGTGGCGGTTCGGCTACTAGGAGCAAGGAAGAGTTCAAGTAACCGGTAGGGTAACGATCTTTGTTGTGTTTTATTTAAAACCATGATTTTTCCGCTTTGAAGCATGCGATGTATGTAGATTTTTGGATAGTACGCATGTTTTAAGGGGGGTTTTAATGAGAATAGGCATTTTTATGAAATAGGATTCTGGGTGATAATTGGTTATTGAACTTCTCCCCTTGTCTCCTTTGAGTTTTTGTGTGTTTTGGGGGAGAAGAGGGACCCTTGGTTTGGCTCGATGGAATGCAAATTTCGGACGTTAAATGGTGTCGAAAACAGGTGACGCTATTTTAAATGGTGTTGACCTGGGTCAACACGATTTACGGCCTATTTTCTCGGTTCCCGAGGCCAGTGTGGGATAAAGAGCTGAATAGCGTCAGCCATGGGCGACGCCATTCAGGCAAGTATCCCTGGTCCCGGTGACTCTGCGAAAACTGAACCAGTTTAGAGGTCTTGAATGACGTCGGCTACGGGCGACACGATTCAAGATAGAACCTCATTAATTCATGCAATTAACATGTGTTTACATTGTTAGACAGTTCGGTTAAATACATGTTCGAAACCTAGAGTGACAGTTGTTACCGCTTAAGCACCCTATGTCCGTGTAGGAGTGACACAGCGCCGGTGTGGGAGTGGTGGGGTAACGCCTAGAGAGAGGGTCACCTAGTGTACCCCGAGGTATAGCTAGTACCAGTGTGGGAGTAGTACATTCGGAGTGTCACTCGTGGCTAGGAGGAGCATAACCATCTAGAGCTAGACAGGCCGGAGTAGCCAGTGCGCTATCCGAAGGGTTGTTGTTCCATCCCAGCGGGTCAGTGTTTTCCGCGTTCAACTGCGTAGTTTGTGTATTTAACCGAGACGCTGGTTGTAGACTCCGTGGTGGAGTGGTTTTAGAGTTGTGCCTGTTGCATTTACAAATGCATGTGTTTCATATCGGAATTTGGGAATCTTTGAGAGTTGTGTTTACTACTTTACTTTAATTGCCTATATTTAGTCTTGTTGTACTGTGATTGCGTGTGTGGGTGGTGGGGATCAGAGGATCCCTACTGAATCTATTCCGGTGTGACTCACCCCTGCGGTTTTCAGGTGCGGGTTTCCGACTGACGTAGCGTAGTGGAGTCTCATCTCGGGTTGCGCACCAACAGCCATCATTCCGAGGTATGCCCTGATGTAGTTGTTATTTCTTTTTCAGGCATGTATGCTTAATTGTTTCTTTTTCAATTGGAATATGTAATTATTTGCTGAGTCAAGTCGAATTGCAATAATTTTTAATTCTTGCACTTCATTTACAATTCGATGTATAGTGGATTGTTTAGCTTAGTTTATCATTTATTTCCTAGACTTATCGAGATCCTGACTTGGCTCCAGATTTTAATAATTTGGTACCCATTTAGTAATCGGATCCCCAATTATAAGGTGACGGGTCGTTACAAATAGAGGGTCGATGGGGGCCATAGGGCCGGCTACCTCTCCTTCTCCCTCTATGCTGCGGTTTTGTTGGTTGCTGGCGCCTCTGCTGCTGCTGGCCGCTCTCCCTGCTGCTGGTTGCTTCTTTCTCTACTGCATGTTTGGCTGCATTGGAGGCTAGTTGGTGGCTATTGTTGGTGTCTTCTTTCTTGCTGCATTGGTGTATATTTGCATCATTAGAGGGTTGTTGTCAGGTACGAGTACTCTCCCATTTTTTCTTTGCACATATGTTTGCATAACTTCTTGCATGCATCTTATTAAAAATATATGCATGGATCTAGGCCCTATAAACCCTAGTCTCTTTTCTTTTTCATATGCATGCATGCATGTGGGTTTCATTCAAAGAAACCCTCTTAAAAATTTTGGGTTTAACAAGTACTTTATTAACAATATTACAAGATAATAATAAAAATGAATGAGTCCTTTTTGTATCATTTTTCCACGCACAAAAATCTTCAAGAGCTCCTCATTCCCTTTGTTTTTTTTCAGCAAATTCCCAACCATAAGCTCTCCCTTTTTTTCTACTTTTCTTCTACGCCCTTTTTGCCTTGACCGGTGCCTATTTGTTGGCTTATAGTGACCACCGGTAGGGGTGGGGGGTTGACCGGTGGGACCCCCCACCAGTGCTACAGTAGGAAGGCATTAGAGTAGATAGAGATGGAGAGAGATAGGATAGAGAGAGAGAGAGAGAGAGATAAAATAGAGATGGGGGAGGGACTGGTAGCCCCCCTCACCACACTAGTGCACTCACCGATTGGGGGGGGGGGGGGCACCGGTGCCCTCCTTCTCTCTCTCTTTTTTCTTTCCTTTTCTCCCTTCTTTCCTTTTTTTTCTTTTACTGTGTCTATTTTTACCCCCCCCCCCCCCACCGATGAGGGTCCAAATGGACTGGTGGGGGGGGGGGGGAGAGCAACGGTGGCCTTCTCTCTTCACCACGGCCTCTCTCTCGTTCTTCTCACAGCTGCCCCCCTCTTCTCTCTTTTTTGCCCCGCCCTCTCTCTTTTCTGCCCCTCCTCTTGTGCGCCGGCTCAGAACAGGGACCGTTGTCCCCATATTTACTGCAGTGCTGCTATGGTTGTTGTTTGTTGCAAGCCTCTCTTCCATCTACTGCAGTTAAGGTATTTCCCATGTTTACAGGTGCTTCTTCCCTTCATCTCTTTTTTTTTCTTGAGGTCATACATACATATATAAGACATAGAGCCCTAGAATTTACACATGGCATGCATAGTGTATTTCTTTTTCGCATGCATCCATAGGGTGGAGTTTATAAACCCTACTTTTGTCATTGTCTTGCATGCATGCATGCATAAACCCTAGTATACATATATTTGCTTAGGGTAATATAGATGAGGTGACAAATTTTTTTGTTCAAGCAATTGCCCCTCATGGGAGGCATACCGAAGACAGCATTGTAGGCATGTTTCTCGTGCACATCTTCTGTCATGCCTCTCTTGTGAGAATTTGCTCCCAATCTTTGTTGGTTGCATGCATATATTCAGCAGTCTTTGCTTTACTTCTAACTAGGCTTTGGACTCCGTTATGCATTCAGGATTGACCTATGCCTCTTGATCTTCTTTCAGCCCTTAAGCCATACTTTTTGGCTCTCTGATCTTCCTTTACTGTTATTGGGACCTCGAACTCCTAGATTACAATTCTTTGAGTTTGAAAGCTTGTCTTGATGTCTTTTAGGTTTGAAAATCTTGATTGATGGTCTTTTTAGGTTAACGAAACCCCAAACTTAAGTTCTTTTGGGTTCAGAACAGCTGGCTTAATGCCTTTTTAGGTTCGGGACCCCTGTTAGACATATTTTGAGAGTGAGAATCCTAATTTTAGGACTTTAGGATTTAAGACTTTCTAACTTAATTTTTAGAGTTTAGGAATCTAGAACTTTTAGGGCTCAAAAACCCAATTTTGCCTATCATTCAGGCCTGTAGCATCTTCATGCTTCTTCTTTTCTTGTTCCTGTATTTCTTGCCTCTGACTTGTTTGCTTTTGTTCTTCTATTTTGCAGCTCTCTTTCCCGCCCACTGACTCGATGGCGGCTATTGGAGACTTTCCTACTACGGGCTTGCTGGGGCTCTAGGAGAGGCTGACCTTGAGCAGCCCGTACTTGATCTTGGTTTCACTTGGGTGGCGCAGCCCTATCTCCGGGTTACTATTGAGGATGTGGCTCCCGTCGCTCCGGTACGCATCGTCCTTCGCGATGGCTTCTTTTCCTTTATCAGAGATGCCGGTTTGGAGCAGCACCTTCCCTCAGACCTCTCTATTCAGGAGTTTCTCCGAAGGGCGATCTCTATTGAGGGCGGCATTGAAACCATAGATGGCAATCCCGTCCCGTCCCAGCCTATCCCGGCCAGGATGTCCTGTCCTAGTAAGAAAACAGGATGGGACAGTTTTTTATTTGTCCCAGTACCTATCCCGACCCGTCCCAGCCTATCCCAGTCTTTCCCGGCCCATCTCAGCCCGTCCCGACCTTTTCCAGCCAGAATGTGTATTTTTACATGAGATTTTTCTAAGTACTTAAGCTCCTTGTAAAACTTATTTTGGGGGGTTCATTTGATGAATATACTCATCTATAAACCCATAAATCTGTCATCAATTCTTCTATCGCATTAACTTTGTGTCATTTATATGTTTTTATGTTTATTTTTATATTATTTATTGTGTACGCATGTCTTATATCCGTTAGCATACATATGAAAAAAAATCCAAGATGGGACACCAGAATTGTCCAGGACACTGAGACGTCCCGTCCCAATAGAAAAACAAGACAAGGACTGGGACGGGATTGACAACTATGGTTGAGACAAGCCTACCTCCAGATGCCCATCGTGACTTAGAGATGGCCATCCTTCTTAAGAAGGATAATATAGAGCGTTTGGTTTCCTATTCATATCCCGCCTTTCCTCCTCTTACTCAGAGAGTACCGGAGTATCCTTCTCTGGCGTAGATAAGTCCAGTGTGGGATCTGATACAGATACACAACACTTCATATACCTTCTAGCCTGCCGTTTGGACCCCCTCAGGTGGTTTTCCTTCAACCAATTCTAGGTAGCTTGTAGGGTCCTTGACTTCAGTAGGAGAGGGCTCAGTGCATGAGCCGTTTGATCATCCAACACTGCTTTGTGATATTATGTCAAGAGAGCGTCCTGGCTGGAAAGGACGCTTGAAGATGAAGCCCTCACATAACTTTCATCTTGGAGCGACAGAATGGCTTAAGCACGTATTACGACAGCACGGTCATTTATTGGAGGATGTGGGCATCTATCAGGCAATAGCAACTGCTCAGTTTAGCTACCCATATTACTCTGACTTTATTCAGGCTTTGGCAGAGAGGTACATCCTAGAGATCAATACTATTGTCATTACGGAGGGTGAGACAGTAATGGACCTTTGGGCCTTCCACCGCATATCATGACTTCCTATCACTAGCGAGCCATAAGAGGAGGCCGTACTGGATGAGTTTTATAAGAGTGTTACAGACGGGATGGGTCGTTACAACACTACGTATTGTCACCGTTATCTGCTGAAGGTGTGGAGGGATCTATCCAAGACGAGGAAGCCTTCCACTTCTAAGGCGGGTAGTTCTAGCGGGCACGGCCGGGTTTCTATTACAACTTGGGTTAGATACTTCTACGGCGGCCCCTTCTACTACAAGAGACATTTTACAAATATTTCTGGCAGGGGAAGTCGTCCTGAGCTTCCCAGGAGCAGGCTTCCATCCCATAGCTTTGTAATCGAGCCGAAGTCTTAGACGGCCAATACTTGAGAGCTCAATAATGTTACATACGTGGTGGCATATGTTGCTTACTGGCTGGTCACTTTTACTGTGCCTTACAGAAATAAGGGGGTTTTGAGACCCGAAGTACTTTTGGTTGTCTGTCGCTTGGCTACTAGTACCCATCTAGCGATTGCTCCTGCTGCCCTGGAAGGTATCTACCATTCTTTTGGTGCACTTAGCAGTTCAGCCAACCCTCCGAGGTGTTCAATGGTGATGGCCACTCACTACGTCAGTACTTAGGCAGTTTTATTGCTTCCTGGGTTGACACCCATTAGGGGTAAGGTAGGCATAGTCTTTCCTACCATTCTTCGCTTTGCCAGTCAGCACAACGGTGATGGGGCTCGTCAACTATCTTTTGCTCGGGACGCCCTTGACTTCATTCCTTTCCAATCTTCCTGGTGACTAGACTTTGATCATTGTTCACGCCAATTTCGGTTGTTTGCTAACAGAGGGGGCACTGTAGATCGCTCGTGGTTTGACCCATGTGCATATGTTTTAGATAGATGGATGCAGATTGCAGAGTACCCGCCCCAGACTACTTGTATTGAAGAAAGGGAGCACAGTTATCCTTGAGCCATGTTACTCTCACCACTTTTCGCGAAATTTTGGGTATGATCAGAGAGTGCCTTCAGGACTCCTGTTTGCCAGTCTGCCTCTGGTGTATGAGAGCCGTAATGGACACTTAGTACCTAGCCTATGGTGGAACATGTTTCAGCATAAGGATCCTACCGACATGCCTCGAGTTCCTTTTCCCATGTATGAAGGTAGGATGACTATTACTTTTGCTACCTGGTGGCGGCGGCGTGGGGGTAACTTTTGCCAGCGGAGTAAAGACATCCGTGCTTCTGGGGCCATGCATGGAGGCGTTCCAACTGCTATTTCTTCTTCAGGTGGCACATCAGGCACATCACAAGCATGCGCATGATCGGAAAAAGTCTTTGTCAGGCATGCATATAAAGGAAGGAAGGGCTCTTCCTCCGCCGAGGACTTTTATACAACGGCAGCCCCTGACTATTTTTGGACTTAGCACTTCTTGGCAGACTGTAGCCTTCAAGCCAAACCCTCACTGGACACTTTGTTGCCGCTGTGGACCTTCAATAACGACCCTGCTCGTCGTTGGTTGAGTTACCTTAGCTGGATGTTGTGCCTGCTTAGGCCACGACGCGAGGCTTTCTTTGTTATGCGGGAAAACACTGTGAGAGATGTTTGGAGGGCCGTTGGTCAGGATACCACTCAACTGGGCATGTCTTTTCGAACTCTTACTGCGGAGCCTCCTGAGCCTTTTGGTCATGATGATAAGCATCTACCATTTCTATTTGCTGCTTTTAGTTTCATGGTTATACCTCTCCTTTCTAATTCTAAATTTTTTTTCAGCCTCGGTACCAGTTTCTGTGCCAGCTCCTGTACCGGCACCTATGCTGCTTTCTGCACACTCTTCTGCACCGGCTATTGAGCTGTCCCTAACACCGGTTCTCACTCCAATTTTTGCATCCATTTCCGTCTCAACCCCGACACCGAGCGAGATACGAGGACTGATTGCCACTGCCAAGAAAGCCTCTCAATGCAAACGGTGAAGGCAGGTGGAGGGGGAGGAGAATTCGAGGGCTGTCCAGCCACGTTTGGATCTGCCCCGTTCGCCCAGTCCGACCGCTCATTCTCCACTTCAAACTCCAGCTTCAGGTAACACCCCTGACGGCCTTTTTGTTATCTTGTTGTATATAGTTCCTACACTATTGTTGATTTCCCGACTCTTTTTTGTGGCAGATGAGTGCGAGATCGAGCTTGAGGATCTCTTCCCAGAAGGTATTTCGCCGCGACCTCAAGAGGCGCAGCCTCCGACTGGTGAGATTGTTCATGTCCACATGACTGCTTAACCTTTTTGGTACTTTTCTGACTTGATGCTTCTTTTCGATGTTTTTCTGACTTGATATTTACTTACTGTCTAGGTGTACCACTTTCCGTTCCAGAGGTCGCGGCAGTCAACCCCCCGGCAGGGTATCTGTCCCATCCCCTGACAAGTGTACATAGCAATCATTGGCTTTCTTTTCTTTTATTATTGCTTCTTTTTCAAGCAGTTGTCCGACTGGTCTCCATCTTTTGTCGCCTCTTTTCTTTTTAGCTATGGGTGTTCCTGAGAGGTCACCACTCAAAGTATATTCACGCCAGCGACTGCCAGACCCTACAATCCAATTGTCAATAAGTATTATAGTCCTCTTTTTTCTACTCTTACTCCTTATGGGATGTTAACACCACTTTTCTTTCAGCTACAGAGGGTATCAGATCCGACTAAGGCTATCCAGCCGACAGCCAACGATGACCTCAGGGACTAGGACTGGGGAGCCTCTGAGCCCGATCTATCAGATATCCCCCTCTTTGACCAAATAATGCAGGAGTTTCTATCAGACGACTCTGGCCCTAGTATGACTTTTCTCTTCCCTTCTTTCTTGTTTTATGTCTTTGTTGTGTTTGTTTCCCATTTTGACAACAACGTGCCTGGTGCAGACTTAACTGTAGAAGATTTGAGCCGACTAGCTTCCTTACCCTTGCAAGAGGCTAATACACATGTGGAAACTATGCCTGCTATTTTGGAGGAGAACATTGCTCCTCCTGTGCCGGCTGCACCTTCCGAGGCTGGACCTCCTTTCCGTCATTTCTCACTTTTTTTCTTTCTTCTTTTTTGCTTTCTGACTCTTGAGTTCTCTACTTTACAGATGCTGGCGTGACATTAGAGCCAGAGCTGGACATCGCCATGTCTATTGAAAAAGAGTCTACCAGCAATGATTCCTTTGTGGAACCAGGGGCTACCTCTCTGGAGGCCGCACTCTCAGAGGCTACTCGCCTAGAGATAACTCTTTCAGATGCTACTATTTTAGACACTGTTCCTCTAGGTAAGTGCTTCCTCCTTTGCCACTAAGGCCTCTCTCCCCTTCCTTTTTTCTTTTTTTTTTTTTTTTTTTTTTTTACTTACTTTGCACTGAGTTGGCATTGGTTGATGTACAGCAACTATACATGCCGATGCTTCTCCTGTCTTGGCCTTGGAGGATACGGAACAAGCCTCTTTCACCTATCTCGAGGCCTCCGCTCCTGGCATGTCTCTGGCAATTGTGGTCTACAGGCCACCTCTTGTGCCTCCTATTCATGGTGAGGTCACCTCTTTTTCTTCTTTTATGTCTCTCTCTTCTTTTGTTGTTGGATTTTGTTTTAACCTTTTGTCTCCTTTCTGATAGAGCCTACTATCGATGAGCCTGACTCCCTGATTTATTTAGGAGACATTGTTCTGCTCTCAGACACCGAGAAAGCTCCTTTGTCGCCCATGGATTTCGAGGCAAGTAGTCATGCCTTGATTCCATGGCAATTTGACGTTGCAGCGGCTTCTTCCACGGCTTCCCTTCCTTCTGTTGGTGTCATCTTACTACCCTTTACAGATTACTACGGAGAGTTAGAGAAGATTGTCGAAGAGATTAAAGAGTTTAAAGATGTAGATGCTTCTCCAGTCGCTTCGGAGGATTCTACTCAGACGGTATCGTTGTCCTCTCCTGGGGCCATTGCCAAACCTACTGACTTTTGGTTTGAGGACATCATTCCTCCTTTCCCCTCAGAGGGTTCTACTGGCACTATCTTGTTGTCTCCTTCGCCTGAGAGTATAGAGGATCATCGGACTCCTACTTCAGCTCCTAGTTAGACTTTCTCCTTGCACATGCTTCTATTATTTTTCATTTTTTAGTCGTCTTCTTATAAGATCTTTTGTTCCGTTGCAGCAGCACTAGCAGACGATTCTTTTACTACCTTTGAGGCCATAGTGGCCTTCCTGTGTGCTAAGGTGGCCATCCTGGAGGAGGCGAGGGTCAACGTCTTCGAGGAGTCTTATGTTCTACAGTGCCAGAAGGATGTTACTCTTTTGAGCATAGATGAGAAAGAATCACAAGTTGCCGCTCTACGCCTTCAACTGAAGCAGCTTAAGAAGTCCATGGAGGGGGATTCTCATATCGTCCCAACATTGGACCATCGCCTAGCCGAGCTTCGCAGGGAAGAAACCAAGTACCTTCACAAACTCGGGATTCTTTGCCTGATCGTGGATCCACCCAAGTCGCCTTCTCAGGGCTTAGCCACTCTTCTTGTATGAGCCATCCCGAGGACTTGTCTCGCATGTCATCATCATTTTCATTTATTTTTTTTACTTTGGCTACCCCGAGGGCTTGTCTCGGGAACCTACATCATTTCAGTATATCATATGCTTTTGGTAGTATTAACTCTTTGTTATATGTTGCATACTAACCTTCCTTTCTTTTTCTTTCTTCTTTCTTATTTTTTAACGCCAACACCGGCAACCTTTAGGGTTTTTCACCAAGGTTAGCCCCCTTTTGCTTTTGCCTGCATACCTAATCAAGTTCTTATGCAGTAGAGTTATCCATTTTTGCCTAAGGTGCCCTTTCGGATTTTCACCTTAGCCGGATTTTAGGATCTTTTTGCCCTTAACTATACCTTTTCTGGGAGGAAACAGTTAAGTCCGCCGGAGTATCTCAATTTTAAGCTCCTCTTTCTATTTTTTTTCTTTTCAGTAGGGGATTATGGCTCCCCTATGCACAAGAATTGGAAAGACTTCTTAATTTTGTTCGGTAAGGAATCAGTTTCCTTATGGGCCGAAGTGGTGGGACTTATGAACTCTGAATTTGTGAGGCTTTGGGACACTATAATCCTTCAGCCAAGATTTGCCTTTTGGGCGAAACTTTTCCAATGGGACAGAAAATTTGGTGATTTTTTTGGAAAGTGAAAATTCTAGATAATATGATGGACTTTTGGACTTTATCGAGGGTATAAAGTCTCCAAGTAGCCATGAATTTTAGGTTTTCAACGGGATAGATGCTCCAAGTAGCCATGAACTTTGGGTTTTCAAAAGGATGAAGGCTCCAAGTAGCCATAAACTTTGGATTTTCAAGGGGACGAAGGCTCCAAGTAACTATAAACTTTGGGTTTATTTATGAAGATTCTCAAGTAGGACGAGGTATTTTGGGTTTCTAAGGCTTTGTGATTGAAAGTTTTGGATTTTAGGATACAATGGCTCCATGGGCCAGCAACTTTAGAAGATTTTAAGTTTTGGGAAACAACGACTCAGGGCTGAAAACTTTAGAAAAATTTTGGGTTTTGGGATATAACAGCTCCCCGGGACAGAAACTTTGAAAAATTTTGGAAAATTTTGATTCTACTTGGGGGGGCAGGCAACTTTAGGATGGAGGAATTTTTTGAACCTATCCAAGGTGAAGATCGGATTTTCCCACTTTTTTACTGAGTCAGGAGGACGTCGTTATCGTTGTCTCGGTCGTAGCCCTTTATCGAATGTCATCCAATCAATTGTGGAGTGATCTAAGGGTTTCTTCGTCATTGACGACTCTGACATCCTCCCTAGGTAAGGATATGGGAAAACTCAACCCTCACCAAGGGTAGGTGAGAAGAATTCTCCCCCCATTGGAGTGCTTTTGCGACTCGTTTCTCCAATGGCGCCCTCCCGAGTGTTCGCCAAAGTTAGCCCCTTCTTACTTTTCTATGTGCGCCTTTTTAGGTTTTCACATAGCAAGGTTTCCTATTTTTACCTGAGATGCCCTTGCGAGTTTTCACCTTAGTCGGGTTCAAGACTTTTTTTCCCTTTACTGGCTGCTTTTTTTATGAAAAAACCAATCAAGTCTGTCCGAGCACCTCGTTTTTTAGCCCCTTTTTTTTTTCAAGACTTCTTTGACTGTGGATTTTCGAATAATTCATGCTCTGGGGCATAATACAAATTCATATGGCACCCATTCAACAGAGAAAATGTCGCATTCCCCTTTTCATTAACTAATTTATAGGCGCCTCCTTCATATACTTGCTGATTACAAAGGGTCTTATCCAATTAGGCTTCAATTTGTTCTTAGGACGAGACGCCATCACATCTTTTTGTTTGACCATGACGATGTCATCTTTCTTGAACACCCTTTCTTTTACCAATTTGTCAAAAGCCCTAGACATCCGGGCCTGATAGACTTGCAAGCGTTGATAAGCCACCAATCTTTCGCCTTCGAGATCTACCAGCTACTCGTAGCGCCTTTGTGCTTCATTTAGGTCACCTTCTTGCCATTCATATTGTAAGCCACCCGGTGGGAAGCCAATTCAATCAATTGGAACTACTGTCTATACCCCTATAAACTAGGGAATATGGCGAGCAATCCATAAGGTGTAGATTGTACAGTAGGCCATAGCACCTCATGCATCTTTTCATCCCAATTCCACTTCTGATCTTCACCAACAGCTTGCAAAGTGTCTTGTTGAAAGCTTCAACCATGTCATTGGCCTGAGGGTAGTAGATTGAAGGTGCATTCCACTCAATGTAGAATTTTGCTGCCATCTTGAGATTGTCTGGTTCTTGAATAGGGTACCATTATTTGAAGTGATTCGACTGGACGTCCCAAACCTATATACAATATTGTGCCAGACGAAGCGCGACACTATTTCACCTGTGACTTCCTTTAGCGGAACGGCTTCTACTTAGCGCGTGAAATATTCTGTAGCAGCCAGAATATATTTACACCCTCTTGACGAAGGTGGAAGTGGGCCTACCACATCCATACCAAAGTTTGTCGTATCGTCCCAGATCGGGCCGACTCGTATGAGTCGACTCGGATCTGGGCCGACCCGATGCGCTAGCACGGTCGGCTCGCCCGATTCGGTTTGAACCATGTCCAGATCGCATCAACTTGGCTTGTATTAGGCTGGATCGCACCGTCTCATAGCGAACCGGTGCAATTCGGCCCGATATAAGCCGAGTCGATGCAATCCAGACCGAGACGACCCGATACACTAAGATCCGATACAATGCAGCCCTTTAAATCCCAAAAACTGTCAGCAACGCTACCGTTCGGACAGAAACGCACAAGACGAAGGAGCCGCCCCCTTCCAAACCCTTCCCCCCTCTTCTTGTTTCCATTTCTCTTAGTAGTTTTAGGAGATCCAAGCATTGAAGTTGATTTTTTTGTAAAGGAAAAGGATTTCCTAGCTATTTGGAACGTTTTCATCCGGTTTCAACAAAGGTAAGCCTTCGAACCCTAAGTGTTTTTTAATTTTCATCTTCTTTTCTTGTTGTTTGATGTTGTTTAAGGTATTAAAAGATGAAGAAGAAGTAGATATATTGTCTCTTTGTAAATTTGACATGAAAAAATCTAGATTTGTTCAAATTTAAGGTAGATTTTTATTAAATATTAAAAAAAAGACAAAAAAATAGAAAAAAAAGATCTATTTATGTGATGATGTGCATAGATCTATGAGTTTCACATGTTTGCTTAAAATTTCATTCAAAATCTTAAGTTATGAAGAATAACGTATTAATGTGATTATTAAAATATGAAATAAAATTTAAAATGTAAAATAATTTATAAATTGTCTACTCTATATTCTAGAACTAAGAAATTATTGTTTTAACTTGTGTTTTAAGTATAAAATTTTTAATTTGAAATCTTATTTTTAAGTAATTAAATTAATTAATAGTTTAATTAATTTAATTACTTAATAATCTTTAAATGTGATACTTGTATACAAATTTTGGACATGCCCCCAACTTATATTTATGTTCTTCTTGCACTTTAAGTCATACTTTTATAAATATGTTCAATTAATATTTGTTATTTATTTAATTTGTTAAGTATATATTAATAATTTATTTATTTTCGTAATTTAATATTTATAATTTATAAAAAGTAAAAATTCTTTTAATGTAAAGATAATTTGAACAGCATTTCAAGTCATACTATTCTTACTTGTTATTTAATGTATTTTTTTGTTCTTATTTCTCTTTTGTTTCTTGTTATTAGATGGCCGCCCCACCCCCTCGTCGAGAGTTCAGAGACATCGGATGGCAGCATGGGAGCATGGTTAATGGAAGTAGGCACAAGTTCAAGTGCAACTACTGCCAGTTTATAGGACAGGGTGGTGGTGTTTCTCGATTGAAGAAGCACCTTGCAGGAGAAAAAAATGTTGGGTATAATGAAGTGGTTGGGTGTAAAAATGTTCCTGGGGAGATCAGGACGCAGATGGCTCAACACTTGAAAAGTCTGAAGGAAGTGCACTTAAAGAAGGTTGCAGACAAAGAGAGGGAAGAACGTATGATCTATGGAGTTGCCGGTGGGGGAGATAATGATGAAGGAGGCTGGACTGAGTCTGATGGTAATGATGATGTTCAGGAAGTACATGGACGTGAGCCTACTTCTCCACGTACTCGGCGAGTGTTAGAGCTCAGTAGGCATGAGCATCGGAAGAGAGAATTTATGAGAGTTCAGAGGATTCACTTTGAAGGGGCTCAGCAAGGTGTTGGTGGATCATCAGGTGTTGGTAGGAGCTCCTCTAGGGGGGCAGGCTCAACCAGTGCACGCCCTCCAGCACATCTCCCAGCTAGTGTAGTGCAGCAGCAAGCAGGTGGCAAAGAAGTAACTTCAAAGGCGAAGAAGAGATGGAGTGGCATGAAGTCCCAGATGTCAAAAGTGTTAGCAAGATCCAAGAAGGGCAAGAAGAAGAAGGATGCAGTCCTAGATGATCCACTTGACATTGCCGACTTAGAAACTATAGATCCTAATGCTCAAGATGAGACATCATCTCCTTCTGATACTCGAGTCTCAGAGAGTGGATCTTCTTCATCAGCTGAAGATGATACAGATGATGGTGACGCGGGGGGTGGTGGGGGTGGTGGTCAGGGTGTTGTTCGTAGTGGTGGTGGTCCTAGTGTCAGCCATACTAGTGGGGGTGGAGCTGGTGGTAGCCGCGTTAGTATAGGTAAGGGAGGTAGGGTCCTTTATATTAGGGAGCAGGACTTCACAAACGCTATTCAGGATATCGACTATGGAGCTCGTAGGCTAGATGACCCTGTGGAGGCACTATCTCGTGCTCTGATAAAGGTTCCATATCGTAGGAGGGGACAACAGGCAGACATACCCAATCAGATGTGTACTGACTCATCCTCAGATGATGAGCATTTTTATAATCTTGACCCTGTCACCATCATGTATAAGTACGGGTTGCACCACATGATGAGAGAGTTTGATGGACTGAGTACACAAGATGAGAGAAGCTCGGGTATGACCCGCCGCCATCTTCTTCTTCTTCTTCTTCTTCTTCTTCTTCTTCTTCTTCTCTCTCTCTCTCTCTCTCTCTCTCTCTTTGAGATTTCCACCGAAAGAATGAGGTTTTAACCTCGTCATCGCCGACCAACCGTCCTGCAGCCGCCACCGCCGCTGCTGTCGCCGTCACCGCCATCGTCGACGTCGGATTTTCTTTCCACATCCTGATCTGAGTTAAAGTATATTTCGATCTAATTTTTTTTTAAAATTCTCAAAAAAATAGAAATAATGTATCGTAGTGTAGATCTATTAATATTTAGCTTTAAAAAAATTTAGCATGTTGATTAGAGAAAATCTCAAAATTAACCCTAATTAGGGGTTAAAAATCAGGGCTTTTGTATGATTAGTGCAATTATGATTCAATTGAGTGTGCCAAACACTCAATTGAACTTATTAGAACCTAATTGTACAGATTTTTACATTAATTGCATGTTATTGGTGTTAATTTGTTAAAATTAACTCTAATTAGATGTTAAAAATTAGGATTTTTGTATGATTAGTGTAATTAGGGTTCAATTGAGTGTGCCAAACACTCAATTGAACTTATTACAATTTGATTGTATAGATTTTTGCATTAATTAAATATTATTAACGTCATTTTTTTAAAATTAACCCTAATCAAAGGTTAAAAATCAAGACTTTTGTATGATTAGTGTAATTAGGGTTCAATTGAGTGTGCCAAATACTCAATTGAACTTATTAGAATCTAATTGTACATATTTTTGCATTAATTGCATATTATTAGCGCTAATTTTTTAAAATTAACCCTAATTAAGGGTTAAAAATTGAAACTTTTGTACGATTAGTGTAATTAGGGTTCAATTGAGTGTGACAAACACTCAATTGAACTTATTACAATCTGATTGCATAGATTTTTGCATTAATGGCATGTTATTATTTTAAAATTAACCCTAATTAAGGGTTAAAAATTGGGACTTTTGTATAATTAGTATAATTAGGATTCAATTGAGTGTGCCAAACACTCTATTGAACTTATTACAATCTAATTGCATAGACTTTTACATTAATTGCATGTTATTAGCGATATTTTTTTAAAATTAACTTTAATTAAGGGTTAAAAATTGGAGCTTTTGTATGATTAGTATAACTATGGTTCAATTGAGTGTGCCAAACACTTTATTACAATCTAATTGCATATATTTTTGCATTAATTGCATTTTATTAGCGTTATTTTTTTAAAAAATTAAACCTAATTAAGGGTTAAAATTGGGACCTTTGTATGATTAGTGTAATTATGGTTCAATTGAGTGTGTCAAACACTCAATTGAACTTATTACAATCTGATTGCATAGATTTTTGCATTAATTGCACGTGATTAGTGCTACTTAAATTTATTTGTGTCTTTTATGTTATACAGGAATATGGCAGAGCAAGGACATTATGAACATGATGTGGAGCAACAGGGTGCTAATCCTTGTTGGCAGCATTGCACACTAGTAGACAGTACGCAGAGGAGGGTCAAATGCAACTGGTGCAGAAAGGAGATAGGTGGAGGCGTGTATAGCCTAAAAAATCATCTTGCTGGCAAAGCAAGAGACGTCAGCAGATGTGAGTCAGTTCCGCTGCACTTGAAGAAGGAAATGAAGACTTATATATTGGGTAAAAAAAGTACAGAAAGATTTATCATCTCAACAATACATGGATCTGCGAAATGAGATATCAAGGTGCCAGAGATGAAGGGATTACAGTCAGCCTGTTCAGCGGCCGATCAATTAGATGATGATGATGAGGAGGAGGAGGAGGAGGAGGATCCAGGTGACCTTGATGCAGAGTACACCAGAGATGTTCGTGCCAGTTTACGGACAAATAGAGAAGATGAGGACCAACGAAGAGGCATAGGATCATCAGGTGGATCAGTGCCTACTGGTTCTCAGCCTGGGAGATTCATTCCTAGGGGCTCTTCTGCTCGCAGGACTGCTAGTTCTGTGTTGGGTTGTGGACGGACATCAGATGTGGCACGCGGTCTTATAGACCAATTTTTGTACAGATTAAGGTCTGCCAGTTAGTCTGGAATCAAGCAAGCATTGAAACGAGTCAAAGCCTCAGCAAAAAATACCTTGAAATGAATTGTGAAGTAGTTTTTACATGGAGGTGTGCCAATACATCCAGCATCCAGTCCATATTTTCAGACGATGGTGGATGCAATTGCAGATGTTGGGCCTAGAGTAAACGCCCCCACACCTCGCTACATTTATGATGTTGGGCTCGAAGAGGAGTATAATGACTTAAAGGTATAGGTCGACAACTTCAAAAATGTGTGGAAGGAGTGCGGCTGTACCATCATGTATGATGGTTGGACATAGACCACAAGGAGATCTATAATTAATTTCCTTGTGTACTGCAACGAGGGAACTATTTTTTTGAAGTATGTGGATGCCTCAGACAAAATAAAGAATGTTGATTATTTGTACATGCTAATGGGTGACGTGGTAGAGAAAATTGGTGAAGAAAATGTTGTGCAGATAGTCACTGACAACGAAGCAAGTTACAAAGCAACTGGTAGATTGTTGCTGAGGTGGTACAGCATGCTCAGATGATCACGGGATTTATTTATAGTCACAACAGAATCCCACATATGATGAGAGGGCATACAGGTGGATGGGATCTTCTTCGTGTTGGCCCTACTAGACTTGCATCCAATTTGAGCTCTTTAGAGAGCCTGATGAAGTACAAGCATTAATTGGCCCAGTTAGTCCACTCTGACGAGTTTCTGGCACATATAGGGACACTAAGGGTCGATGCTTGGGATGTTTTCTTGGCAGTGCAATCGCTAGTTGGGGAGAGAAATTTTTAGGATAAAGTTTCTCGCTATCTGAAAGTGGTTGAGCTACTAGTACATGTTCTGAGGTTGGTTGATGGAGATCACAAAAATGACATAGGATATTTGTATGAGGTCATAGATAGAGCAAAGGAGCACTTGAGGGAAAGTCATCCTACAGCTTTTGAAAAATGGTGGAAGAACATCGATAATAGATGGGAATCGACTCTCCATCATGATCTCCATACTGCTGGTTAATTCTTCATCTTTTCTACTTGATTTTATTTGATTAATTTTAATGACATTTATTTTGTGATTACTAATGTGATTACTAGAATAGCAAAGGATACGAATGAAAGAATAAATGCCTTAGCAGAGGTAACATACAAAGTAAGAGTTTATGAAAATCCAGTCTTCTATCATTAACTTATTCCATTTATATTTATTTTGTAGATTGAGATATTGAAATTAAAGATTGGCATTTATGAAGATGAGGACGTCAGGACTGCAATAATGAGGACAACTCCAAGTGATATCGATGAACTGCTGGATGAAGAACATCCATTGCATTCTTGGGTGGAGAGCAGAGCAGCCAGAGATGCTCAGCCAGAGTTTGATTCTCAGGATCGGACTTGGGCAAGAGGTAAATTAGATGGAGTAGTTGCTCGAGATCCTGAATTTCATGCAACAAACAAAGCAGGTGCATTTGTTCTTCAGTGGTATCGAAACTCAGCCACGCTACCAGACACTGCTAGAGTTTCTGCCTCTCAGTCAACATCAAGAGATTAACTACTCAGGTGGATCTACATAGAAGAAAGGACAAAGAACCAGTGAGACCTTCATTGCAGTCATCTAGCAGCAAAAAGAAAAAGCAATCAAAAGAAAAGTCTAAACAACAAATAGAACCATCAGAAGAATAACAAGGGAGAGACACAGCTAGAGTTCAACAGACTGAAGAGGTACTTGATGACACCCCAGCTTTACCATTTCACTTGGCCAGTATGTACGAGACAGGGAGACAAACCTACATGCATAGAAGAAGGCGGCTGATGAAAACAGGCCAAGTAGGGAGTGATGACTCCACTCAGGATGATGATGATGATGATGATGATGATGGAGATGGACATGGTGATGGTGATGGTGGTGCTGCTGCTGCTGGACTATTAGGAGGTTCTAGACTTGGGAGTAGATATTTATGATACTAAAATTACTCCGCACCTCCGAGTCATTCTGAAGGAACTCAAGACCAAAGACAAGGACAACCATGGGAGATTTGAAGGCCAACAGAGACAGGCAGGATATGATTGGCCCAGTTGAGAACATAGATCTTCTTATCCGCCCATTTTTTGACCTCCCTACACTGCCGTATTCAGACATCAATAGTATTGTTGAGGGGTACTCTGGACCTCCGCCTATTCAGTATGGCATTTATGTCCCTCCAGTACAATTAAAAGAAAGCTCAAGCCAACAAGCAAACACACCTCGAGGTATTCAAAGGGGATTCGAAGACCTCGCTAGCTCCTTATTTAGTTGTCGGTATCTAGCATATATGTCGGCAGATTATAACCCGCCAGCTCAAACTTACGAGTCGGACGATAAAGGATCACAAATGTGATCTTTCTAAGATATTTTTTATTAATTTCATGTAAAATACTTCACAATATCTTTTTTAATTAGTGCACAACAATAAGTATTAGTGAGTTATTTATCTTTAATGTTTATTTTTTCTGGATGTACATGAATTGCATTCATTTTTATTATACATTCATTAAATAATATGTACACAATTTTTTTCTGATTTTTTTTTATTTTTTTAATAGGGCTAATCCGAAGCGGCTAGTTGTCATCAAGATCGGCCGATCCGGATCGGATCGGGATCGGCGGGTCCCGATCCTGGGACCCGACCCGACCTGGAATTCCATGATTGGACTGCATATTGGGCTCATTTCGGACTACAGATTTGGGCCCATTTTGGACTGCCCCTTGGGCGGCATTTATTGGGCTGCTCCTAGCTTCATACTAGCAGCATATTGGGCTGCATTTGGGCCTGCATAGGAGGCATATTGAGCTGCAGCTTGGACCTGCATAGGGGATATATTGGGCTGCAGCTTGGGCCCTATTTCGTAGTCCTCTCGGCCCATTTTCAGCGGCATATCGGGTTGCATAGCGGGCCCGTTTCGGAAGTTTGTCGGGCTGTTTTGGGACAGCGTATTGGAGGATTCTGGGGCTGTTTTAGACAGCATATCGAAGGCATTCTAGGGCTGTTTTTATTAAGGTATAACCCTCGCCTTTTCTTATGCATGCATGCATGTGTTCCATAAGTGCATACATGTATATATGTATTTTTCATATTGCATGACTACATGCACATGCATGTTAAATATTTTTGTCATGCATGAAAATATTTGGGGCCAACATTAGGTTTCCCCCATTTGCCCCATGGCTTTAGGAGTGTTGCATATTGTAGAATTGTACCCTGGTTCACCGTAAGGGTGGCATCAGCAAGAATTGTTAATCCGACACTGGGTATCCACAAGCCATTACGTACCTCTAAGGCTCTAACAAGGTTGGCCATATTGGGTGATCGGCATGACTTGGATTCTCTGAGATCTGAGTCATATCAGTTTGACTCATCACGACTCTCACAAGTCAGGCCAATCTCTTATGAAAATTTGACTATTTATAGATTCTTCAATTTTATGAATAATTATCAAATGAATAAACTCATAATGCAAGTGTTTTAGTAATGACATCAATTTGAATAATTTGGGGAATTTCTACCCTATTAATGACTAAGCGTTACAATTTACCCAGAAAACATCTCCTTACATGTAAATGAAATGAATTTAACATCAAAGTCAACATGAACCTAAAGATACTATAATCAGTCCAGACTCCTTACATTTTGTACACGTCAACTTAAATTATCTTTATCAAACTGATGAAAAGAAACAAAAGATCTCTAAATATGAGTGGGGGTGGCGAGTTGGTTCAAGTCATTACGAGTCAGCTTATACAACATCGAACGAGTACATTTGAGTCATTATGAGACCACTCAGGTCAGTTCAAGTGAGTATGAGTCCCAGGTGACTCAGCGAGCCAACCTGCATCTACAACTCCATTGATTCGTCAGCCTAAAAAACCTATATGAATCGTACAAGTCATATTGAGTCGCACGGAGTTGGCAAGCCATGGCCTATAATAGTTGTAGGCCTCCCCACCATGGATGGCAATACCGGTACCGGTGCCGGCCGGTACCGGTACGTACCGGTACCGCTACCGGCCGGTACGACCGGTACGGGCTTAAAGGGGCCCAAAAAAATCAGAAAAAAAAAAATCAGAAAAAAATGTAAACAATTAATTAGATATGTGTTGGGTGTGATAAAAGTGGGTTAAGACAAAGAAGTACACATAACGCATACAAAATGACTATTTTCATACATATTAAACATGAAAAATATTATGTTAATGTACTAAATATTTACAACAATGCAAAATATTAACGAAATCAAACGATCCTTACTTATGAAAAACATAAGTGAGTCCCTTAATATGGATAATAACCCGTAGATCCTTCTGATTCATCATCTGGTTGTTGTTGCTGGTATCCATAATAAGGTTGCATATGTTTCCTATATTCACCATAACTAAACAATGATGCAGCCAAGTCGTGCATCCCTCTTTGAATCCCTCTTGGAGTATATGCTTGTTGACTTGATGAAATTCCAGAATCATGGTGCAAAGAAGTAGCATGAGGATAAGAAGAAGACCCTGACCCATAACTGCTACTTGGTGGAATCGGTGGATGCAATTGAAAGCCTTCATACTCTACTTAATCTCCCCAGCTATGCATGCCTGCTTCTTGTTGGCCACCTCCATAACCTGACTGCTGTCCATGCTGACTTTGTGAATCATAATCTCCTTGACTTTCATGTTGTCCTCTTCCTGTGTCAATATGTAAGGAGAAAGAAGGTGCATACACTCCGCCCCCGGTAGTAGCACCTGCAGCTGCACCAGCATCATCACTAGGAGACTCTGTCCCATCATCATCATCATCTTGATCATAATCAACAATTAACTTTCTCTTAATATTAATTGATTTTTTCTTTTGTGATGCCTGTTTTTGCTGGCTTTCTTTTTTTTCTAGATCCTTTTGCAAGTTCAATCGATTCAATACTCCTTTTCCTCGTGGTGTATGCCTCACATAAATTTGCTTCATCTCATCAACGGCAGGATCGTCTCTGACAGCCAGATTAGTCCTCTCCAATGTAGATGTACTCCTTTTCAAGAATGATGGTGGCCCAACCATTCTAGGAGTGACTGGCCTACTATCTGATTATGAGTGTCTAGCAGGCTCAAGCTCAGTATCAGGTGCAAATAAAGGCACATGCTCAATCTGACTCTGATGCTCATGTGAAGGAGGAGGTGAATTTTCTTTTTGCCTTTTCGAGGTTCTTGATTCTGGATCTCTAGCAACAGTTCCATCTAATATGCCTTCTGCCCATTCTGTATCATCATGATCAAAAACTGGCTCATCGACAGTTGCTCGTGTCTCAACCCAAGTCTGCAAGGGATTATCATCATCAAATAACTCTTCCACATCAATTTGGCCAACCACATCTTCTGCGTGCCCTGCAGCTCGTTTCTCCCTCAATTGTTGTCACAACCGGATGTTTTTAATCATCAATCTCATATTGTAATGGCAGTATACCAATTTGTCCAATCGTTCAGCCTTTAACCGGTTACGAATTTTTGAGTGTATAAGGCTGAACGTGCTCCAGTTTCTTTCACATTGGCTTGCCGACGTCGTCTGACTCAAAACCCTCACTGCAACGGAAGCCAATGGATTGTAGCACCTATCTCTGTTGTACACCATTATCCACCACTCAGCTGTGCCATCATTAAAAGAAACCAAAAAAAAAAAAAAATCAATGTATGTTCTCGTTTCTTATGTACATTTGACAACAATGCAATGACTAAGTATACCTGGGCTCACTTTCTCTACAGCAATTTGCACATAGTCTTTATTATATGTCTCCAGCCTTAGCCTATAAGCCTCCATCTACAAAGATGGAATTAACAATTAATAGAATTCATAGGCTCTTCAAATTACAAGTAATTTGATAAATCTTAAAGTCAGATCTTCACTAAGTATACCTGTCTCTCTGCCTCAATCCTATCTTCTATTGTCCTCGACAAACGTGCAATCACATTTAGTGTGCCTTGAATCACCTCTCCATCAATATGCACTTGACGACTGTACATTACTCGAGGATTTAAAAAATAACCTGCATTTAGGTGAAAAATTACTAATGTCAATTTAATAAATAATCTCCCATGTAACAGTATAAGACTTCACTTACCAGCTGCATGCAAGTCGTGGTGTAATGTGCTTTCCCATCTGACATCAATAAGGTCCCACCACTTCATATAAGTGTTGGAAAATGCGTTCTTGATGTGCACCTTAGCAATGTCAATTGCCTCGTACAAATATCCCATGTAATTCTTATCATCCCCATCCACCAATTTTAACACCTGTACGAGAGGTTCCACCAACTTCATATAAGTCTCCATATTACTCCAAAATTTTTTATTCTCTATGATTTTCTCACTTCCAAATGTTCAGATTTAGATTCATTGGAGGTGGTCCGCATATACTCCAAAAACTCCTTATTAAACATAAAACCCTTGATCTCATTCTTGAATTTGTGCAAAGATTCTAAAGAAATAAAATTAGATGCAAATCGTGTAGGCCCCGCACGGATGAGATCTCGACCTCCAGATACTTTTTCTCTGAACATATTCAAGATCCTAGGATGACCATAAATAAATTGGGTAATTCTTTGGGCTCTCTTTACAGTCTTGCTGATAGTTGGATCCTTACCAATGTCTTCAAGCATCAAGTCCAGACTATGCGCTGCACATGGGACCCAATAAAGGTGTTTGCGCTTGTCCATTAACTTCTTCCCTGCAGCTTTATAACTTGGTTCATTATCGGTGACCACCTGGACAACATTTTCCTCTCCAATTTCCTGCACCATCTGATCCATCAAACCAAATAAGTATTTTGCATTCTTTGAATAGTTTGATGCATCAACAGATTTCATAAAAACTGTCCCTTCTGTGCAATAAACAAGAAAATTAATCATGGACTTCTTCGTGGTACCAGTCCAGCCATCGCACATAATTGTGCATCCTCTCTCCTTCCATACTGCCTTAAAACTTTCAACCCACTGTTGAAGTTCCTCGTATTCTCCATCAAGCCCCCGTCCATATATGTCTCGACGTGTGGGGGCTTTGAACCCACGACCATGATCTGCTATCGCATCAATCATAGGCTGAAAATAAGGAGACTGAGCAGCATGTGAGGGAACACATGCATGCAAAAACCATTTGCAGATGCTTTTAAAACTATGTCCTGCCGCTTCAGCTGACTTTTTTACTCCTCTCATTGCTTGCTTGATTTTTGGCTGAGTAGAACTCTGTCTTCTAAAAAGATAACTGTCCATAGGACCCACTTGGCCTGTAGGTTGACTTGTGCCTCTTATTGATGGTCCATCACCTCTCCTTCGGGCTTCGTCTTCTTGTTGATGCCACAAACTCTCTCTTCTAGCTGCAGCCATCTCAAGATCATCATCACTAGAATCTACAATTTGTTCAGCCCTTTGCCTCTCACGTATAGAAATGCTACTGGCCGCAGTATACATCCCTTTGCCTTTTGTATTATGTCTACCTGAAATTTCGCCTAGGAGTTCAACCTCATCTTCATTCTTTTGTTCTTTTTGTGCTTTTCGGCCACGCAACAATTCACGCATCTCGTTGGCAACTTGTCGGGGACACACAGTACACCTTGTCACCTGTCCTGTCTTCCCTGCTAAATGTTCTTTCCCTCGAGTGATTCCACCACCCATCTCTTTGCCACAATATTTGCATTTCACTCTCCTCTTTGCAGTATTAACTAAGGTGATATGGGCCCACCCTGGGTCTTGCTCTTGCTGTTCAGCCATGTTCCTACAACACATAAAAAAAAAAATAGAAACAAATATAAGAACATTTGGCATTATGCTCCTAGTTTAAAACATGTAAAATTGAGACCCCAAAATTGAGGATTTCCCCTAATTAACCGTCGATCAACACAAGTGACAGCACACTCCTATTTTAAAACATGCAATGAAGCTTAATTAGGTTACAATTGATGTTTAATTTAAGTAATTAGACAAAAGCCCCAATTTTTAACCGCTAATTAGGGCCAAAATTGGGGATTTCCCCTAATTAACCGTCGATCAACACAATTGACAGCACACTCCTATTTTAAAACATGCAATGAAGCTTAATTAGTCTCCAATTAATGTTTAATTTAAGTAATTAGACAAAAGCCCCAATTTTTAACCGCTAATTATGGCCAAAATTAGGGATTTCCCCTAATTAACCGTCGGTCAACGTAATTGACAGCACACTCCTAGTTTAAAACATGCAATGAAGCTTAATTAGGCTCCAATTGATGTTTAATTTAAGTAATTAGACAAAAGCCCCAATTTTTAACCGCTAATTAGGGCCAAAATTGGGGATTTCCCCTAATTAACCGTCGATCAACGTAATTGACAGCACACTCCTAGTTTAAAACATGCAATGAAGCTTAATTAGGTTCCAATTGATGTTTAATTTAAGTAATTAGACAAAAGTCCCAATTTTTAACCACTAATTAGGGCCAAAATTAGGGATTTCCCTTAATTAACCGTCGATCAACACAATTGACAGCACACTCTTATTTTAAAACATGAAATGAAGCTTAATTAGGCTCCAATTGATGTTTAATTTAAGTAATTAGACAAAAGCCCCAATATTTAACCGCTAATTATGGCCAAAATTGGGGATTTCCCCTAATTAACCGTCGATCAACGTAATTGACAGCACACTCCTAGTTTAAAACATGCAATGAAGCTTAATTAGGCTCCAATTGATGTTTAATTTAAATAATTAGACAAAAGTCCCAATTTTTAACCACTAATTAGGGCCAAAATCGGGCGTTGTCTATTTTATCAAGAAAATGAACGTAAATCATCTAAGAAATATGTAACAAACTAAAAAATAATCACTACATTAAAATATAAATCATACCTTCTTTTTTTCTTCCACCCAAAACGGTGAAAACGTCTCCGGAAAAGGGTGAAAACGTCTCCGGCGGCGGTGGCTTGCGGCGGCGGCGGGTGGCGGGGGCGGCTCTTTCCCCTCCTTCTCCTCCTCCTTCCCCTCCTTCCCTTCCCCTCCCACTGCAAAAAACCGGAATCCCCTCTCACATATCTGTTTCTGTGAGAGGGGACAGTGAAAATTTCACGGGCGTACTGGCCCGGGTTTGGGCATACCGGCCGGTACACCCGAAACCGGACCGGTACCGGTCCGGTACAGTCATTTTTCTCTTTTTTTTTTTTTTACGGTACCGGCCCGAAATGGGGGTACCGGTACCGGTCCGGGCCAGTACCGGTACGTACCGGTACCGGCCGAAACTGCCATCCATGCTCCCCACCCCCTGAATCAAGTTTTGGATTGCCAATTCAGTTTAGTCAGTCATATATAATATCAGAATGTTACCAGAAATAGGATAATGAAACATCTGTTTGGTTTCATTTTCTAATTTTGATTTGAAATCTTTATTTATTTTTTCATTTATTAGATTTTATCATATGCTTCAATTAGCCAGAAGTGAGTTGGAGCCTCAGAAAAAAGTACCATTTACTCTCCTAACCATTATGTTTTAGCACTTCATAATGAATCATTTGAGCAGGTTTTAGGTAGGCTACAGTAAGATCCATCAGATCCTTCCACACACAGGCAAACTAGAAGAAACTAATCCGATCTCATTGACATGGAGAAAACATCCGTCAATTATGATCTGTATTCCTTCCTAGGAAAATTCAGTCTACTTTCGGAATTTCAGTGCCCCTACATCCGAAGGTGATTAGAATATGTAATAAACTCATTACGCTCATGCCATACCCATTTCAAACAAATGCCTCAAGGTGAAATTAGTGCAAGATGTCTTAGACTTCTGTGGGTTGCAGGGAGATATACTCTCTCAGCTTCATCTAACTTCCTACAAGATATAAGTTTCATTTCATTATTAAGGAACAAAGCTGAGAAAAAAATTTGTGTTTAGTACCACGTTCCTTCTGTGTTAACTGATCTGAGCGGGAGCCTAGGTGCAATGGTAACATTGCCCCGTAATGATCTGGGGTTCATGGGTCCAAATCTAGAAACAGCCTCTTTGCAAAAAGCAAGGTTAAGGCAGCCTACAATTGTCCTCTCCCACCACCCCATAATGGTGGGAACCTTGTGGCATTTAGGCTGCCCCTTTTTACTGTGTAAACTGATCTGGATACTGCCAAGGATATTTCCACTCTGTGCACTGATAAAGAAGGCATGTGAAGTGATTTTGAAGCCTGAAAAATATGCTACCAGATTGGACTCTCATATAATGGATTTTCAGTTTTTTGGCTACCAAAATTTCCAGTCCCTATCCAGTACAATAGATGGTCTTCACCCAGATCAGACTACTATGTTACGTCTTTTAAGTAACTCCTGCCACCTTGAACTTGTATCAATTCACTAAAATTCACAGTAACATTTCATCCAAGAGATGGCTATTTGAGTGGGAACAGCTTGTGACAAATAAGTGTTGGTCTTCAAGGCCCACTGTTAAACATTTTTCAAATTGTTGGTTAGTAATATGCAATTCCATTCCAACAGCCCTAGCACTTAGCTTAATTCTGATGATACTATGAGAGGGATTCAAAAACTTGTGGCGAAGAGAAAAATTACTCAAAGGTGTTAATGAGCTTTTCTGTATATTACCAAAGGTTTGATCGTCTAATGATGGACATTTGGTTTAGAAAGGTGTTTTGCATTGTGCCATGAATAGCTGGCAGTTCAAATCAGAGAAACGGGCAGGATGTCCAAAAGCCGGAAGCGTAAGATGTGGTTAAGGATTATTTTGGGCAATCAAGATAATGTTTGCAGAAAAAATGATATGGAACTTGAGGTTATGCATTCAACCAGGGAATTTTAAAAAGTTGCTTTTATCTTCATACAAGATCAATCTCAAGTATTGACACTCTGAAGTACGAACTAACCAAATAATAACTTTGCCACTTTAATAATAGATCCACTTTCTACTGGAATGCTTTAATTCCTCTAATTAATTTGATTTACCACCTTCTTCACATATGCTACTACCGGCTTTCTATAAAAACAGGTTCCATTTGATAATGCTGGCACATGTTCACTGAATGTAGATATATGCATGGTTTTGTCAACTTTCAGGTAGTTATAGTGGTCCAGATCATAACAGAGCCTAATTGAGCCCATTCAGATCCACCTTAATTTATCAAACAGTGTGAAAAAAGGCCCTTCATTCTATATCAAACAGTGTGTAAAGGCCCTTCGTCCTCTCAAATTTTGGTGCACAATCCTGGAAGCTGATTTTTTTTTTTGGGTACCAAGTAGGGTTTCGAAGAAAAAGAATGCAAAGTTTACTTGACAGCATGGATTCAAGAGACATTTGTGAACATCTCTCTCTCTCTCTCTCTCTCTCTCTCTCACACACACACACACAGCAGTATCACGCTTTAAGGTCCAAAGAGGATGATAAGATATAGGGACTACTGAATAAAGCAAGCTCTAGTACACAAATGGTAGTCAACATAACATGCCATAAGTCTAAGCTTTGGAATTATTAAGCTACCAGACATGCAGGGTAAACAGATCAAAGTGAAGAATACAAACCATATTTTGCTCATTGCTTTTACATTAATGCTCTGTCCTGTTAATGCATGCTTATTTATTAATAGGATTGTCAAAACCTTTACCAAGCAATCTAATCGAGCATTGATAGTCTCGATATCTTTTAGAGGTTGCAGTAGGTTTGCACGAAGAAGTCTAGTCCTGAGAATCACAGCCAAGTAAATTAGTGCATGTAATGAATACAAATAAAGGACAAGGAAATGAAGAAATGTAATACATGTATGGAACTATGGGACAAACTACTGCTCACATGTAATAATTCTTTTGCAGGATTTGGGTATCCATACTGGGTCCCTAGGCAGGTGGTCTTATCTTTCTTGTTCGTCCATTTAACAAGTTAACATAATTGATGCACGTAGTTTATATGTTTATCCTCCTGGGTAAGTCTTTGTATCACTGGTTCCAACATTATGATTGCATTTGAAACGATATTGGTAACGTTCCCAATTGTTTAAACATAGCACTTTATGGTAATTCTCATCACAGAAGTTCAATAGAAGGTTGGACAAATTGTTGTGCAACATGATTAAATCAGTTAGCGAGGCAGTTCCCCTATTGGATAGCTGAAGTAAAATGGTAACTAGTACCGACATTTACCAAATTGACAGTCTAATATTTATATATACTGTTCTCAGTAAACATTCCTCTCATCATATTTCTAAGAATCCCACAGTACTAAGAGTTTTTTTATTAATTTAGATCAATATTAGCCGTGGTCAATCCATTTTTCCAGAGTTGCCACATTCAGCCGAAGACAAGTTGGACTACAGCAATGTAGATTTTCCAGCGAGGAGGTAGTCCCAGTCACTCAGCCCGTCTACAACTGGGTCTGACGAATTCCAAGCCTGATAACAAATTAACAAGGTTGGAGAAATTTGTGCAATATTGTGTGCTCTCTTTGGCGAATGAGCCAGGATTCTAGGCAGGTTTCACCAGAGACGGGGGGAGGAAAAAAAATCTGAAACTTCAAGAGATGTTTGAACCATGAAATGCATGGCTGAACCATGAGGGCTGTGGCCATTTGTCCTCAACCATTGACTTTTCACCTTATCGACCCGTGAACTAAGGATCGATGGCACAGGAAGAGCAGAAAAAGCAGAACGAAGAGGAGAAATGTGCTGCCCACCAGCTTCAAAGTCAGAACTGGAGCCTTTGCTGAATGTTGTCTTTGTGAGAACAAAGGAAAAAGAAGTGGTGGTAGTGTTAGCAGTTCATAAAGAAGAAAAGGAGCACAAAGATAATAAAGAACAGGAAGAGGAAGAAGGGAGAGGGTGAAAGGTTGGAAAAATAATTCAAAAGCTTTGACAATATCCTCAAGATTATTCAATTTATGTCCAGTTTTTCCAAAGTGATAAGGTGAACAACAATCCATTGTGAACCATTGATTTAGGAGCTAAAGTAGAGAATCCCCAAAATCGAACCTAGTCAGCATTGCAAAAATAGGGTTTGGCTTCAAATATTTCTCCTTCGAATTTTTGTGTGAAGCCATTCCCTGGTTGGCTGATTCCCAATCAGGATCTCAGTTTGGAATATGGATCATGATTGACCTCCTGATCATATACACCATGTTTACAAATAATTATATACAGGTTAATCTTGATCTAACTTTTTCTCAATCCTTAACAAATTCATGCTTGTTTCACCTCTAAGGTAATAGAGGTCTCTTTCACTCTTTTGTTCCTTGTCAAATTAAGTTTTTATCACTTCTTTTTTTTTTTCCTTTTCTTTTGAAGGAGGGCATACCACCAAATTTATTGAAAAGATGGAACACCCAAGTAACAAAACACCACAAAGGTGAGGTACTTATAAGTACAAAACAGACTTGAGAAAAAAGGTCTCCCTAACATAAAATGTGCACACACTGCTCAAGAAGCAAGATAAAGATAGAAACTAGGTCACATCACTTCTGTCCAACTTAATAATAGCCACTCTATTTATAATAAAATTCAGGATGTCCCTGTCTGTATTTCATCTTTACGCATGCTTGACAATTGCAAAAGAACTTCAAAAACACACAAGACTCCATCCACCACTACAAGAATTAGGAATTAAAAATAATACATTGGGTCACATCTATGAAGTTACATTGATGCAAGAAGATCAAGTAATCTATCAGAATTTGACTGGATCTAATAGAGCAGAAAATTACCATCATATAGCCTTTTTCTAACTGCTTTAACTTGTATAACAATTCTTTTTATGGTTATGCTTTACCATAGTGTGCATGACTGGGTGGATTAAGAGAACAATGGATAGGGCTTGACCAATGTGTGATGTCCTAGGCTGGGTTAGAATTATGCGGATTGAAGACGCAAAGACGGCATGGCCAATGTTAACTACTTGGGTAACCAAAATAATCCCAACCTGAACATCCTCTATCAATGAATATGATTCCATTATGGACAGATTGAGGTTAACGACTCGGGTGATCTAAACAATCCCAACTTGAACTCTCTTAGTCTCGGGTTGATTACCCGTGTAACCCAAACCTTCCCAACCTACAGTTGCATCTCTCTACTAGGTTGTGGTTAACCGATTACATTGACTCAGGTAGAGCTATCAATATCAGGTAAGGTTGTGCTAGGGGTGGCCACCATAACCGATTACATTAACACAAGAGTTTAACATACAACCTTACCGGACATCTTCATCGTTTATATTGTTTAATGTACCTTTTGACATTTTTCCATTTTGTTTTTCTTTAATGATGTTATATACACATGTAATACTAAAATCTAAGTAGAAACAAAGAATCATTATTGAAAACGAACTATAATTCATATTTTCTATTCATATCTGGTCAGACCCAAGAGACATAGTAGCTCACTTCATATCGTCAAGTAATGGGGATAATCACATATTAGTAACCATAAATAGTTGAACAGATTACCCATTGGCTCTGTCTCTGAACTTTTACCTATCTGCCTCAGGGAGTCTCCAGCTACTCATACTAGGTGAGGTAGGTCATAGGTTGAGCTAGGAATGGAATCTCAAACTGCACAGTCCAAGTCCCAGTTATGAGTGCACTCACGTGGCTTTTCTTCCATTGCCTAAATCGATACATCCCAAATCTAGACTCTAGACCCTGTAAAGAAAAAAGGGGCAATCTCCATTCCCCGACCATAGCACACATCGTAAGATGTTCCCATATCATGGATGGCAGTTTCGGTACCGGCCGGTACGTACCGGTACCAGCACGGACTGGTACCGGTACCCCCATTTCGGGCCGGTACCGTAAAAAAAAAAAAAAAAAAAAAGAGAAAAATGACTGTACCGGGCCGGTACGCCAGGATTCCGGTTTTTTGCAGTGGGAGGGGAAGGGAAGGAGGGGAAGGAGGAGGAGAAGGAGGGGAAAGAACCGCCCCCGCCACCCGCCGCCGCCGCAAGCCACCGCCGCCGGAGACGTTTTCACCCTTTTCCGGAGACGTTTTCACCCTTTTGGGTGGAAGAAAAAAAGAAGGTATGATTTATATTTTAATGTAGTGATTATTTTTAGTTTGTTACATATTTCTTAGATGATTTACGTTCATTTTCTTGATAAAATAGACAACGCCCGATTTTGGCTCTAATTAGTGGTTAAAAATTGGGACTTTTGTCTAATTATTTAAATTAAACATCAATTGTAGCCTAATTAAGCTTCATTGCATGTTTTAAACTAGGAGTGTGCTGTCAATTACGTTGATCGAGGTTAATTAGGGGAAATCCCCAATTTTGGCCCTAATTAGCGGTTAAATATTGGGGTTTTTGTCTAATTACTTAAATTAAACATCAATTGGAGCCTAATTAAGCTTCATTTCATGTTTTAAAATAAGAGTGTGCTGTCAATTGTGTTGATCGACGGTTAATTAAGGGAAATCCCTAATTTTGGCCCTAATTAGTGGTTAAAAATTGGGACTTTTGTCTAATTACTTAAATTAAACATCAATTGGAACCTAATTAAGCTTCATTGCATGTTTTAAACTAGGAGTGTGCTGTCAATTACGTTGATCGACGGTTAATTAGGGGAAATCCCCAATTTTGGCCCTAATTAGCGGTTAAAATTGGGGCTTTTGTCTAATTACTTAAATTAAACATCAATTGGAGCCTAATTAAGCTTCATTGCATGTTTTAAACTAGGAGTGTGCTGTCAATTACGTTGACCGACGGTTAATTAGGGGAAATCCCTAATTTTGGCCATAATTAGCGGTTAAAAATTGGGGCTTTTGTCTAATTACTTAAATTAAACATTAATTGGAGACTAATTAAGCTTCATTGCATGTTTTAAAATAGGAGTGTGCTGTCAATTGTGTTGATCGACGGTTAATTAGGGGAAATCCCCAATTTTGGCCCTAATTAGCGGTTAAAAATTGGGGCTTTTGTCTAATTACTTAAATTAAACATCAATTGTAACCTAATTAAGCTTCATTGCATGTTTTAAAATAGGAGTGTGCTGTCACTTGTGTTGATCGACGGTTAATTAGGGGAAATCCTCAATTTTGGGGTCTCAATTTTACATGTTTTAAACTAGGAGCATAATGCCAAATGTTCTTATATTTGTTTCTATTTTTTTTTTTATGTGTTGTAGGAACATGGCTGAACAGCAAGAGCAAGACCCAGGGTGGGCCCATATCACCTTAGTTAATACTGCAAAGAGGAGAGTGAAATGCAAATATTGTGGCAAAGAGATGGGTGGTGGAATCACTCGAGGGAAAGAACATTTAGCAGGGAAGACAGGACAGGTGACAAGGTGTACTGTGTGTCCCCGACAAGTTGCCAACGAGATGCGTGAATTGTTGCGTGGCCGAAAAGCACAAAAAGAACAAAAGAATGAAGATGAGGTTGAACTCCTAGGCGAAATTTCAGGTAGACATAATACAAAAGGCAAAGGGATGTATACTGCGGCCAGTAGCATTTCTATACGTGAGAGGCAAAGGGCTGAACAAATTGTAGATTCTAGTGATGATGATCTTGAGATGGCTGCAGCTAGAAGAGAGAGTTTGTGGCATCAACAAGAAGACGAAGCCCGAAGGAGAGGTGATGGACCATCAATAAGAGGCACAAGTCAACCTACAGGCCAAGTGGGTCCTATGGACAGTTATCTTTTTAGAAGACAGAGTTCTACTCAGCCAAAAATCAAGCAAGCAATGAGAGGAGTAAAAAAGTCAGCTGAAGCGGCAGGACATAGTTTTAAAAGCATCTGCAAATGGTTTTTGCATGCATGTGTTCCCTCACATGCTGCTCAGTCTCCTTATTTTCAGCCTATGATTGATGCGATAGCAGATCATGGTCGTGGGTTCAAAGCCCCCACACGTCGAGACATATATGGACGGGGGCTTGATGGAGAATACGAGGAACTTCAACAGTGGGTTGAAAGTTTTAAGGCAGTATGGAAGGAGAGAGGATGCACAATTATGTGCGATGGCTGGACTGGTACCACGAAGAAGTCCATGATTAATTTTCTTGTTTATTGCACAGAAGGGACAGTTTTTATGAAATCTGTTGATGCATCAAACTATTCAAAGAATGCAAAATACTTATTTGGTTTGATGGATCAGATGGTGCAGGAAATTGGAGAGGAAAATGTTGTCCAGGTGGTCACCGATAATGAACCAAGTTATAAAGCTGCAGGGAAGAAGTTAATGGACAAGCGCAAACACCTTTATTGGGTCCCATGTGCAGCGCATAGTCTGGACTTGATGCTTGAAGACATTGGTAAGGATCCAACTATCAGCAAGACTGTAAAGAGAGCCCAAAGAATTACCCAATTTATTTATGGTCATCCTAGGATCTTGAATATGTTCAGAGAAAAAGTATCTGGAGGTCGAGATCTCATCCGTGCGGGGCCTACACGATTTGCATCTAATTTTATTTCTTTAGAATCTTTGCACAAATTCAAGAATGAGATCAAGGGTTTTATGTTTAATAAGGAGTTTTTGGAGTATATGCGGACCACCTCCAATGAATCTAAATCTGAACATTTGGAAGTGAGAAAATCATAGAGAATAAAAAATTTTGGAGTAATATGGAGACTTATATGAAGTTGGTGGAACCTCTCGTACAGGTGTTAAAATTGGTGGATGGGGATGATAAGAATTACATGGGATATTTGTACGAGGCAATTGACATTGCTAAGGTGCACATCAAGAACGCATTTCCCAACACTTATATGAAGTGGTGGGACCTTATTGATGTCAGATGGGAAAGCACATTACACCACGACTTGCATGCAGCTGGTAAGTGAAGTCTTATACTGTTACATGGGAGATTATTTATTAAATTGACATTAGTAATTTTTCACCTAAATGCAGGTTATTTTTTAAATCCTCGAGTAATGTACAGTCGTCAAGTGCATATTGATGGAGAGGTGATTCAAGGCACACTAAATGTGATTGCACGTTTGTCGAGGACAATAGAAGATAGGATTGAGGCAGAGAGACAGGTATACTTAGTGAAGATCTGACTTTAAGATTTATCAAATTACTTGTAATTTGAAGAGCCTATGAATTCTATTAATTGTTAATTCCATCTTTGTAGATGGAGGCTTATAGGCTAAGGCTGGAGACATATAATAAAGACTATGTGCAAATTGCTGTAGAGAAAGTGAGCCCAGGTATACTTAGTCATTGCATTGTTGTCAAATGTACATAAGAAACGAGAACATACATTGATTTTTTTTTTTTTTGGTTTCTTTTAATGATGGCACAGTTGAGTGGTGGATAATGGTGTACAACAGAGATAGGTGCTACAATCCATTGGCTTCCGTTGCAGTGAGGGTTTTGAGTCAGACGACGTCGGCAAGCCAATGTGAAAGAAACTGGAGCACGTTCAGCCTTATACACTCAAAAATTCGTAACCGGTTAAAGGCTGAACGATTGGACAAATTGGTATACTGCCATTACAATATGAGATTGATGATTAAAAACATCCGGTTGAGACAACAATTGAGGGAGAAACGAGCTGCAGGGCACGCAGAAGATGTGGTTGGCCAAATTGATGTGGAAGAGTTATTTGATGATGATAATCCCTTGCAGACTTGGGTTGAGACACGAGCAACTGTCGATGAGCCAGTTTTTGATCCTGATGATACAGAATGGACAGAAGGCATATTAGATGGAACTGTTGCTAGAGATCCAGAATCAAGAACCTCGAAAAGGCAAAAAGAAAATTCACCTCCTCCTTCACATGAGCATCAGAGTCAGATTGAGCATGTGCCTTTATTTGCACCTGATACTGAGCTTGAGCCTGCTAGACACTCATAATCAGATAGTAGGCCAGTCACTCCTAGAATGGTTGGGCCACCATCATTCTTGAAAAGGAGTACATCTACATTGGAGAGGACTAATCTGGCTGTCAAAGACGATCCTGCCATTGATGAGATGAAGCAAATTTATGTGAGGCATACACCACGAGGAAAAGGAGTATTGAATCGATTGAACTTGCAAAAGGATCTAGAAAAAAAAGAAAGCCAGCAAAAACAGGCATCACAAAAGAAAAAATCAATTAATGTTAAGAGAAAGTTAATTGTTGATTATGATCAAGATGATGATGATGATGGGACAGAGTCTCTTAGTGATGATGCTGGTGCAGCTGCAGGTGCTACTACCGGGGGCGGAGTGTATGCACCTTCTTTCTCCTTACATATTGACACAGGAAGAGGACAACATGAAAGTCAAGGAGATTATGATTCACAAAGTCAGCATGGACAGCAGTCAGGTTATGGAGGTGGCCAACAAGAAGCAGGCATGCATAGCTGGGGAGATCAAGTAGAGTATGAAGGCTTTCAATTGCATCCACCGATTCCACCAAGTAGCAGTTATGGGTCAGGGTCTTCTTCTTATCCTCATGCTACTTCTTTGCACCATGATTCTGGAATTTCATCAAGTCAACAAGCATATACTCCAAGAGGGATTCAAAGAGGGATGCACGACTTGGCTGCATCATTGTTTAGTTATGGTGAATATAGGAAACATATGCAACCTTATTATGGATACCAGCAACAACAACCAGATGATGAATCAGAAGGATCTACGGGTTATTATCCATATTAAGGGACTCACTTATATTTTTCATAGGTAAGGATCGTTTGATTTCGTTAATATTTTGCATTGTTGTAAATATTTAGTACATTAACATAATATTTTTCATGTTTAATATGTATGAAAATAGTCATTTTGTATGCGTTATGTGTACTTCTTTGTCTTAACTCACTTTTATCACACCCAACACATAGCTAATTAACTGTTTACATTTTTTTCTGATTTTTTTTCTTTTTTTCTGATTTTTTTGGGCCCCTTTAAGCCCGTACCGGTCGTACCGGCCAGTACCGGTACTGCCATCCATGTCCCATATCCCAAAGAGACAGATCATGTGGGTTTGTCCCACTAATGTGGAGATGTTACTCTTTCCATAAGTAAAAATTATCAGGATAATCACACCTTTTATTGGGGCTGGAGGGTATTATCAGCCTGCAGCCACCCCTAAATTAAGAAAATCAACATGAAATGTGCACTATATAATACCAAAAGATCTCCTAGACATTCCATCAGATTTATGGCTTTTGAAGTTTTGTGACATACAACAGGCATCACCCTGATAAGAGAGGCCAGTATTTGTGCCCCATCCAATTTTAGATATAGAAAAGTGCAATAAACATATTAGGTAAAAAGCATGATTTTAAATAAAAAAAATAAAGCAAAAGTATACCCTCCAATAGTTCTTGTTGTCTTTAACATTTGAAATAGGCTCCTCTTCTTGTTGCTAGTTCCCCAAAGACCGGAATGCAATGATTCAATAATTTCCAAGTTTTGGACACTGTCATGCACATGAAAGAATCCATAAAATTAAAATCAAAATGAAAACCTGGCAACCAAAAGAACTGATCTGTATCATTATTTCAATATGTTTGAATACGGCACTACATCTACATGCATTCTGGAGATAACTCCACAACTTAGCCCACTAATGCAAGAGGAATTTAAATGTGATCTTTGAGACCCAATTTTTGGCAAGTACCTGGTAGCATCAACGTTCATATGATCAAAAGAGCCATTAAACGTAACCTAAGAATGTTGCATGGCAGAAAAAAAAAAAAAAAAAAACAGAGTCAGAGCCAAAGGACTGGAAAATGTGCAAAGCATTCCCATTGGCATTGGTTACATATCACAAAGTTGGAAAAATAGTAAAGAGTTCATGTATTCCAGCATCCTACTTGTTGTCAGGGGTAACTTTATCTAGTTGGTTAAGTTATTTTTTATTCTCTCTTTTTCTTCTTTATGTGTGGTTTTATGGGGCTTATTATGTGTTTATTAGAGCAAGGGGTACTCTTGTCCTTCCCCACTATTTTATAACCTTGTAACCCATGCTATAAAAGAGAGAGAGAGGTGCAGCCTGTGTTGAGTTGCCGCGGCCTCCTGTTCTGCCCCACCAGTCTCCTATTCCTCTCCCCTATTTATTCTACATGGTATCAGAGCAGGGCGATCCTGCCTAGGGCTTCCTATGCCCTATTCGGTCCTCTCTGGGGCATCCTACAGCAGGCCAGTCATCTTCCCTGCCCTATCCAGTAATCCTGGGGCACCCAAGCTCAGGCGGGTCCTCTCCTCTGCCCTGTTTGGTGATCTAGGGCACCCAAGACCTGGCCGGTCCTCTCCTCTGCCCTTTTTTGGTGATTCTAGGGCACCCAAGACCTGGCCGGCTCTCTCTTCTGCCTTGTTTGGTGGTCCTAGGGCACCCAAGAGCAAGCCGGTCCGCTTTCTTTCCCTGTCTGGTTGTTCTAGGGCTTCCTAGACCAGGCGGTGCTCTTGTTTTCTCCCCTGGTGCTCTGTTTGGGGCCCAAGAAGGGGCCGTCCCCTTCCTACAACTGGTTCGGTCCACCCTGTGCAAATAGGGGCTGGGCCGGGCTCTTATTTCTTGTGTAAGGAGCCTGACTGCACCCCTCCACAGTGCATTGTGCTCCTATTTTGCCCTAGGAGCAGGTCGGTGCCTTGGTGGAGATCTTGTTAGGTGTTTGGGAGTCACCTACACTTCCTTTTATCTTGTGTGCGATTGTCATGGAGTCCTCTACGACCAGCGGTGCTGAACATCAGGAAGTTAATCCCCTCCCACCCAGCGGCGACTGGCGGCGGCGGCAGGGGGACCGACTGGGGGAGGGGGAGGCTGCCATCCTCTCTCTCTCTCTCTCTCTCTCTCTCTCTCTCTCTCTCTCTCTCTCTCTCTCTCTCTCTTTGAGATCTTGACCAAAAGAATGGGGTTTTCACCCCGCCATTGCCGGCCGGCTGCTGTTGTCACCGTCAACGCCGCCGTCGACGTCGGATTTTTTTTTTCCGGATCCTATCCGAGTTAAGGTATATTTTGATCTTAATTTTTTTAAAATTCTCAAAAAATTAGAAACGATGTATCATAGTGTAGATGTATTAATATTTAGCTTAAAAAAAAGATTAGCATGTTCATTAAACAAAAACCCCAAAATTAACCCTAATTAGGGGTTATTAGGACTTATGTATGATTAGTGCAATTAGAATTCAATTAAGTGTGCCAAACATTCAATTGAACTTATTAGAACTTAATTATACATATTTGTAAATTAATTACTCGTCATTAGCACTAATTTCTCAAATTAACCTTAATTAGGGGTTAAAATTTAGGGCATTTGTATGATTAATGCAATTAGGATTCAATTGAGTGTGCCAAACACTCAATTAAAATTATTAGAACCTGATTGCATAGATTTTTGCATGAATTGCACGTCATTAGCACTAATTTTTAAAATTAACCCTAATTAAGGGATAAAAATTAAGACTTTTGTATGATTAGTATAATTATGGTTCAATTGAGTGTGCCAAACAAGCATTGAAAGGCGTTAAGGCTTTAGCAAAAAATACCTTGAAAGGAATTGTGAGGTAGTTTTTACATGCAGGTGTGCCAGCACATACAACATCCAGTCCATATTTTCTGACAATAGTGGATGTAATTACAGATGTTAGGCCTGGTGTAAAGGCCCCTACACCTCGCTACATTTATGATGTTGGGCTCGAAGAGGAGTATAATGAGTTAAAAGTATGGGTGGACAACTTCAAAAATGTGTGGAAGGAGCGTGATTGTGCCATCTTGTGTGATGATTGGACAGGGACCACAAGGAGATCCATGATTAATTTCCTTGTGTATTGCAACGAGGGCACTATTTTTTTGAAGTCTATGAATGCCTCCAACAAAATGAAACAAGCTAATAGATGAGGTGGTAGAGAAATTGGTGAAGATAATGTTGTGCAGGTAGTCACTGACAATAAAGCAAACTACAAAGCAGCAGGTAGATTATTGATGTAGAAGATGAACCATTTGTACTGGGTGCCTTGTGCAGCACATTCCATTGACTTAATGATGGAGGACATAGACAAAGAGCCTTTTGTTACTGAGGTGGTACAGTAGGCTCAGATGATCACGGGATTTATTTATATTTACAACAGGATCCTACATATGATGAGAGAGCATACAGGTGGACGGGATCTTCTTCGTGTTGGTCCTACCAAATTTGCATCTAACTTCATCTCTTTAAAGAGCCTGATGAAGTACAAGCATCAGTTAGCCCAGTTAGTCCACTCTGACGATTTTCTGGTACATATAGGGACACTGAGGGTCGATGCTAGGGATGTTGTCGTAGCAATACAAACATTGGTTGGGTAGAAAAATTTTTGTGATAAAATTTCTCGCTATCTGAAAGTGGTTGACCCTCTAGTACATATTCTGAGGTTGGTTGATGGAGATGACAAAAATGATATAGAATATTTGTATGAGGCCATAGATAGAGCAAATGAACAGTTAAGGGCAAGCAATCCTACATCTTTTGGAAAATGGTGGACCATCATCGATGATAGATGGGAGTCAACTCTCAATTATGATCTCCATATTGCTGGTTAATTCTTGTAATATTAATGACATTTATTTTGATAACTAATGAACTTTAATTTAAATGTAGGATATTTTTTCAACCCAAGGTATCAGCATGGTGAGAGCGTGTACAATGATAAGAGGTCCTTCGAGGCACAACTAATGTGATTACTGGAATAGCAAGGAATACGAACGAAATGATAGATGCCTTAGCAGAGGTAACATACAAAGTAGGAGTTTATGAAAATCCAATTTTCTATCATTAACTTATGTCATTTACATTTATTTTGTAGATAGAGATATTTAAATTGAAGATTGGCATTTATAGAAATGAGGACGTCAGGACTACAGTGATGAGGACAACTCTAGGTGAATTACATAATAAATAGTCAAACACTCAATTTAATAAATTATTACCGTTCATTATTAATATCGTCGTCTTTTTTTTTTGTAACAGCCGAATGGTGGATCCATATTAATTATAAATAAGCTGCCACAAACCCTTTAGCGTATGTTGCAGTGAGAGTATTCAGTCAAACCACTTCTTCCAGTCAGTGTGAAAGAAATTGGAGTACATTCAGTCTCATTTACATGAAGGTTCACAACATATTGGGTGCTTCTAGGCTGAAGAAGTTGGTGTAGTGTCACTACGCCTAAAGATCAGGCAGACTCAAGAAAGAGGCTTGAACGACAGAGATTCATGGAGTTTGCTGGCAGACCAACTGATGAGCCTGTACATCAGATTGATATTGATGAACTGTTGGATGAAGAACACCCATTGCATTCTTGGATGAAGAGCAGAGCAGCTAGAGATGCTCAGCCAGAGTTTGATCCTCAAGATTGGAGTTGGGCAGGAGGTGAATTAGATGGAGTACAGGAGTAGTTGCTCGAAATCCTGAATTTTAGGCAACAGACGAAGGAGGTGCACCTATTCTTCAGAGGCGTCGAAAGTCAGCCACACTACTAGACATTGCTAGAATTCTGCATCTCAACCAATACTTAAGAGATCAGCTACGCAGGTGGATCCATATAGAAAAAAGAATAAAGAGCCAGCAAGACCTTCATTACAGTCATCTAGTAGCAAAAAGAAAAAACAATCAAAAGGAAAGTCTAAACAACGAGTGGACCCATCGGAAGAAGAATAAGGGGGAGACACAATTAGAATTCAGTAGACTAGAGAGACACTTAAGGACACCCTAGTTTTACCACTTCACTTGGCCAGCATGTACGAGGCAGAGAGACAAACCTACAGATGTAGAAGAAGGCGGCTGAGGAAAACAAGCCAAGTAAGAAGTGATGACTCCACTCAGGATGATGATGATGATGATGGAGATGGTGATGGTGTTGTTGTTGTTGCTGGACTATCAAGAGGTTCTAGACTTAGGAGCAGTTAGACAGGATATGAAGATTACTCCGCACCTCCGAGTCAAGCTGAAGGAACTCAAGTCCAATGACAAAGACAATAAGGGGGACTTGAAGGCCAACAGAGACAGGCAGGATATGATTGGCCCAACTGGGAACATGCATCTTCTTATCTGCCTATTTTTCACCCCCTACACTACCGTATTCAGACATCAGTAGCACTACTGAGGGGTATTTTGGACCTCCACCTATCCAGTATGGCATTTATGTCTCTCCAGCACAATCAGGAGAAAGTTCAAGCCAGCAAACTTACACACCTCGAGATATTCAAAGGGAATTCGAAAACCTTGCTAGCTCCTTATTTGGCTATGGATATCATGCATATATGTCGGCAAATTATGGCCCGCCAACTCAAACTTATAAGCCGGATGATGAAGGATCATAAATGTGATCTTTCTAAGGTATTTTTTTATTAATTTCATGTAAAATACTTCATAATGTCTTTTTTAATTAGTGTACAACAATAATTATTAGCGAGTTATTTATCTGTAATGTTTATTTTTTATGGATGTGTATGAATTGCATTCATTTTTTATTTCATTTAATAATATGTATATAATTTTTTTAATTTTTCCTAATTTTTTTCTGATTTTTCCTGATTTTTTCTATTTTTTATGATTTTTTATTATTTTTTTAATGGGGCCAATCCGGTCCGGCCAGTCTTCATCAGGATCGGCCGATCCGGATCAAATCAGATCAAGATTAGCGGGTCTCGATCCTGGGACTTGATCCGACCCGGAATTCCTTGGTTCACTCGTCATTGTAACCCAAGCTATCTAGCAAATAAAGAAGCATACTAATACCAAGTTTATAGTAGATAATTAAAAAGAGCCAAACAAGAAGCACCGCAGTTTGATACATATAATTCGTGGTCATCTGCAGCTAATTCATCAATCCCTCATCATGAAAACTTTTTCATCGATTCTGCTATTCATATTTATCCATCAAAACAAATATATAACTTTGAATTTTTTATGTAAAATCAGTTTTCTTTATCTTGCAATATATGAATTAACACAAACAGCATCAAGGAATCACAAAATGTTCAAAGAGCTACTTGGTGACTATTGTTCATAATTAATTTAGATATACTTTCACATGGTAACATATTCAACCAACATGTCCATATGACAATAAACTATAAAAATGTGACAATGTTGGCACTTTGAGTTTTTTGCTGCTATGAGACATAACAGGGATAAAAATGAAAGCTTCTTCTAACATAGTATCAAAGCTCCAAGAGTAACAGACTTGCAAGCGAAACTCAGCATTAGACAAAGCTCCACACCTGCTACAAGAAGAAAGTGCCCATGGGAGTAAAGGGAAAGATGAAAGAGAGAGTTCAAAGCAAGAGAAAGGAACATTGTGAAGGAATTCAACATCTATGCTACAGTCGGTGGCAGTGGTTTGATGTTAAGCAAAGTTTCATATTTTCCCTGCTCCATCTGTTAATACTTGTCATCACAAATACAAGGGGGGAAAATCCAAATTACGAACACTGTCATACCAATAATGAGTGGTTCGTGACAACAATGCCTTTCTCTGCTTCAATCCTAAGCAAAACAAAAATAGAATGCCGCAAGGTTACAACTCAGAAAAGTAGACTGTGAAATGTGCAAGAAGATAATCTGGGGTAAATAATAGGTATATTGCCTAAGTATTATTCATGTGAGTCAGAAGATTTATGATAAAAATACCAACTTCCAATGATATAATTTTTTTTGTGGGAAAAGGCTAGTTTAAGAGGAAGTGATCAATCTATATAAACCCATTTCATAAGGGGGAGGGGGTGGGGGAAGTACATGCTGACTCCTCGCAATTCGTTATCTGAAGGTGGGTGGCATCACAATTCAGTGGAAAATAGAGAATGGAATGCCCAGATCCAAAACATTTTTAACTTGAATATCAAATGAGACATTTGGGACATACTAGGGTTGTTGATGGGTACTCAAAGCCCAATAGTTCAGCCAACCTGACCCTTGTTAAGTGGGTTAAGTGGGCTTGAGTAATCAAATTGAACCCATTTCATCTTTGGGCTACATTTGGGCCACAATTTTAAGCCCAGTCCTCTTAATGGACTAGGCTTGGCATTTGGCAATACCAAGTCTAAGCCCAAAAGCCTAAAATGCCTAGTAAATATTACATATATAGAATAGTTATTATATTCATATAATAATTTATAGAGACTTTATATTATTGATACAATTTATTCATGCATACATATAAACATTAAATAATAACAGTGATTGTATTCATATAACAATATACATAATATTTATAGTGATTATATTCATATAATATTGAATATAATATATATACACACATATATATGTATGCATGATATATATTATCCATACTATATGCTCATGCATATATATTATACACATCAATCTATGACAAGCATGACAAGCAGACTGATGATCTAGTGGTCTCTATCAGTGGATAGCAGCTGCCAGCTACTCACAAGATAGAATGGGTCTTGTTAGCGGATTTGAATAGGATCTCAGCACATCTGTCAGAAGATTTGCATGGACCTCAGCGGATTTGAATAGGATCTTCTAGGATCCTTTACAGTCACTATTTCCCTCTTTTGGGGGATATTTTGTTTTCCATTTTCGGGGCACAATTGTATGCTGCTGTTGCCCCTCTTTGTACAAATGCACTTTCTATTTTTTGTATAGATTCTGATCTATAAGAGAGGCTCTTTTATCCCACATTGGGGCAGGGCATTGCAGACCCACTCACAGCATAGTTGTCATCCTGTCCTGGTCCCTATAACATTTTTCTACTAGGATGGGGTGTCCCGGTGTCCTGTCTCAGAATCTTTTTTCTATACATATGCCAAGAAATATAAAATGTATGTATACAATAAATAATATGAAAATAAACGTATAAATATGAAAGTAACAAAATTAATGCAATAGAAGCATCTAGGATGGATTTATTGGTTCATAAAGGAGCATATTCATCAAATGAACCCCCCAAAATAAGTTTACAAGGACCTTAAGTGGTTAGGAAAATCTCAGTTAAAAAATACAATTCTGATTGGGATAGGCTAGGACGGGGTGGAATAGACCAGGACAGGCCATGACGAGCCAAAACAGACTTGGACAACTACTGGAACAGACAAAAAAGATGTCCTCCTGTTTTCTCACTAGGATGGGACATCTGGTCCAAGACAGGCCGGGATGGAACTGGATTGACTACCCTGATTCAAATGGAACGGGCTTGACTACCATGATTCACAGTCCTCTCTCTCTCTCTCTCTCTCTCTCTCTCTCTCTGAAAGTGACAGTATACTGCAATTCATTGGATAACATACTGAAGTGACAGTATATCAAAATTCATTGAATAATAAGTAGGAGAACAGACAAAGTACATCAAAGAAAGGAACCTTTACATCGGCCAAAACAAGAGCCCCACAAGATATCAAGAAAGAGAAGAACCCCAAAGAGTACAGAAAAAGGATCTCAAGAAAAATGAAACCCCAAAGACAGCAATAGACGAAGACTCTGTTTTATCAAGGCAATAAAACAAAAGGACAGAAAAAAGAAATCATCACTTAATATTATTCTTCCATCTATGTACCCTCTTCAACATTTCAGAACTGTTAGGATTTCAAAGATCCGCTGCTTTGCTCCACTCTTCAACCCAATTAATAGCCCTTCTCAAAAAAATAAAAAGTACTGCTGAATTCTCCTCTGAATTTCCTTTTGTTTCTTTCAAACTAGAGTCCTCACAACATAGCAGGACAGAACAAAGCCCACATCTCCCTTTGAAGTTTGAACTGAATGTGGGCATACTTCATTCCACCATCTAAGCAAAGTCTAGAACAGATGCATGTTCAACCCATCTAATATCCAACAGTGTACATGAGGTCCTCCACAGTACATTAATAATACCACAATAACAAACAGACGGTTGAGGTCTTCCTCATGAAGTGCACAGACACACGCATGAAACTTGTTGAATATGAAAGATATCTTTTACCCTTTGTCTAGTAGGCAGCCTACTCCAAGCAATTTCCCAAAGAAAGATGTCACACCAGATCTTTTCACCAGACTCTGCACCCTCCATCATTAAGCACTTGCACAAGGGATTGAACTGAGAATTAGCCATTGTTATTCCATCTTCAAACTCTTCTGTCTAGCTGAGAGTATGATAGTTCCTCAAATTCCACATCAGTGGGATCCCTTCTCAGCAAGAGATTCCATTAACGATTATGAATACTGCTAAGAACCTGTGCCACTGAAGCTTCTCTGTTGATCACAATATGGAACAAGTTACTACATAGCACAGCCAAGACATCTCAGAGCACCGCTTATCCCTGCAAAACCGAATAAGCTCTCCATTTCCTAATTGAAGAGAGGTAGAAAATGAGAGTAGCTGTGAAGTCTTGACAATCTGTTTCCAAATAAAGGACAGATTATATGTGGTTGATGGCATAAGATCCCACCTGCTGTCATGAAAATAATATTTGTCCTTGACAATGACTGCCCACAAGGAATCAAGATCTTCCCCAAGCCTCCAAAGCCATTTAGCCAACATAGCTTTATTAAAGGTCTCCAATTTCATAAGACCAGCCCCCTTGCTCCTTACTACTGCACACAATATCCTATTTGATCAAATGAATTCCTTTCTTATATCTTTTCCCTCCCAACCAAAAGAAGGAGCTGCTAGCAGCTTTTACCTTCCTCACAACTGTCTTTGGCATTTTAAAAATAGACACATAATAATTGGCCAAAGAAGAAAGGACAGTGTTGGAAAGTATCCGCCAACCACCTGCTGAAAAGAGTTCCTTTCCACCCCTCCAATCTAGACTCAAACTTCTTGACTACCACATCCCAATTACTCACTTTAATTACACCATCTGTCAGAGGAAGACCCAAGTACTTTATGGGGAATTGTGACCAAGTACTGTAGCAAGATCCATCAATCTGTTATGTGGCATATTGATACCAATCACCTCAGATTTCTCCAGATTAATCTTAAGGCCCATGATAACTTCAACCAAAAGGAGTAATTTCTTAATATTCAGAATTTGTCCTTGTTACCAGCAGAGAAAATCAAGTATCATCAGCAAACTGCAGATATGTTAAGTGCACTATACTTCTTCCAATACAAAAGCCTTCAACTAGGCTCAATTCAGCTGCTCTATCCCACATAGAACTAAGAATCTGTCCAACAAGAAGAAAAAGCGGTGGAGAGATTGGATCCCCCTGCCTCAAGCCTATGGGACTGCTAAAATACCCACATGGTTCTCCATCAACAAGAATAGAGAATCTAGATGAGGTGATACAGCATATAATCCATTGGATCCATTTCTGATTGAACCCCACGAGACAAAGAGTTTTCTCAATACACTGCCAGCCAGCTAACTTTATCATACGCTTCTCAAAATCTAGCTTCAGAAGCACCCATTTTCTGTTTCTATATTTCTGATAATGTATAGCCCCAAAGGCAGTCCTATAATTATCTAATATGAACCTCCCTTCTATGAAAGCTGACTAATTCTTACCCACAAGCTGCACAAGGACCTTTTTGAGTCTAGATGCCAAGACTTTTGTGATGATTTTATAGCAGCTACTCAACAAAGTAATAGGCCTATATTTTGTTACTCTTTCAACTCCCTCTGTCTTAGGAATGAGAACTAGGTGAGTAGAATTAAAACACCTTACACGATAAGGCCTCTCTTGAAATTCTGCCACAACTCCCATTAAGTCATTCTTGATCAAATCCCAAAAGAAATGATAAAATCCTATCAAGAATCCATCAGGTCTAGGGGATGGTGAATTGAGCCTAGTCACAAAATCCCTCCTATACAAAACACCAAGATGGTGAAACACTCCCTTAGCCCTCCTCCAACAAATGCAACAAAGCAGAGTTACAAGTACCCAACTTACACAAAAACCTCGCCCACCCTTTTACATGTTCATGAACAAAAGAGAAAATCCTATGCAGGGTTGCAGCCTCCCGCCTAAAAATTCTACTATTGTGTTCCATCCATAGTGCCCAAATAGTGCCGTGGAGAATCAGCCACCACAGCTTATGATCCTGCTTCCTTGGCCACGGGCGCCCCCACAACAAAAGAAGCTGCTCCAATGAGTCAAAATGCCCAAAACTCATCTGAAGATGGTCACACAATAACTGCCAGACCTCAAGTGAGCAGGAACATGAGGTAAATAGGTGATCCACTGTCCAACCTCCCGCCACAAACCTTCTTCACTAGTCACCAATTTCCAAAGCCACTTAGAAAGTAGTGCCACATTAAAAAGTTTAATGTTCTTCAAGCCCAAGCCCCCATTTTCTTTCGGTCCGCATACACAGCTCCAACATGCCTCGTAACAACCTTTCTCAGGGTCTTCCAAACCATGCCAAAAAAATCTAGCATGAATGTAGTCCAGCCTTTTCACCACCTCCACACAAGGAATTCCGGACCGGGTCGGGTCCCCGAATCGGAACCCGCCTATCCCGATCCGAATCGGGATCGGATCAGCCGGAATAGGCCGAATCGGGACATGCCGATCCCGATCCGAATCAGCCGATCCGGATCGGGATCGGCCGATTCTGCATTCCATGCCTCCACAGGAATCTTATAAATAGACAGAAAGTAAGTAGGGAGGCTATCAAGCACAGATCTATAAAGAGTCAATCTACCTCCATAAGAAAGCAATCTCCCTTTCCATCCTACCAACCGCCACTCAAACCTTTGCACCACCTTCTCCCAATCGTTGCAATGGATAGCCCCCGAAGTGAGAGGCGTACCCAAATAAGACATCGGGAAAGCATCCCTTTGACAACCCAAGATAAAAGTAGCCCCCTTCAGTTCTACTTCTCCCATATTAATGCCAAAGAGAAGACTTCCCTGAAAATTAACTGCAAGACCTGAAACTTCTCTCAGTAATTCCAGAATAAGTTTAGCCACAAACAGTTGTCTCTCCCCTGTTGAAAAGAATAGAATAGTGTCATCAGCATACTAAAGATGATAGACATGAAGGCCTGTCTGAGTGATCTGAAAGCCTATAACAAGACCCGTTGTTTCTGCTATGCTCCAAAACCTACTGGGAGTACTGGGCCCGTATCGGGCCGTGTCACGGCCAGATTGACCGATACAGACCGGTCCCACTCTTTTTTTAAAAAAAATCCCCCCCCCCCCAAAATTGAGTCGGGACCTACCAATCCCGATCCCGCAATCCATGCTCTGTAGAGTAGACAATCAGAAAAAGGCAATCAGAAATCCTGTAGCAGGCCCAGTCGACTGCTTTCCACTTCTCACCCAATAGTTCGCGAAGACCATCTTCCCTACCTACTCCATCCACTACCACGCCCTTAACGCATCTCCGCATCTACAACCTCCTTCTCCGCAGGGTCTCAGAGTCCAAGGTAGGTGCCACAAGGACGTCATGAGTATGCTTCCTGAGAAGCTTCTCAAAGCCCAAGTGGGGAAAGGGTGCCTCGCAACCACCTCTATATAGCTTCTACCATACTGAGCTCGACAGAAACGCCATCCATGGCCAAAACCCCTACAAGACCAGCATCGTCTCCAAAATAGTAACGGCAATGGTCATTTACCAAGAGGAATCCTATTCGCAGTAGTAGACGGAGACACCACCGCCGAACACGATCCGACCCAATTCAGGCGTTCCTAGATCCCCCCTTAAAGGGGGATCGGGCGCCACCCAGGTTCCCCCCCTGTCCCAGCCCTTCGCCGACCAGCCCTCACCGCCGGCCAACTCACCGCCGCCTTCTTCTCTCTCCTCTCTCTCTCTCTTTCTCTCTCTTTGTCTTTAAGATCTCGACCGAAAGAAGGGGGTTTCCACCCCGTCATCGCCGGTCGGCTGGCCGGGAGCTACCGCCGCCGCTGTTGTCGCCGTCATCACCGCCGTCAACGTCGGATTTTGTTGCCGCATCCCGATCCGAGTTAAGGTATATTTCAATCTTAACTTTTTAAAATTCTCAAAAAAAATAGAAATGATGTATGGTTGTGTAGATCTATTAATATTTAGCTTTAAAAAGAATAGCATGTTGATTAGACAAAATCCCCAAAATTAATCATAATTAGGAGTTAAAAATTGGGGTTTTTGTATGATTTGTGTAATTATAGTTCAATTAAGTGTGTCAAACACTCAATTGAACTTATTAGAACCTAATTATACAGTTTTTTTCATTAATTACTCGTCATTAGTACTAATTACTCAAAATTAAGCTTAATTAGGAGTTAAAATTAGGGCTTTTGTATGATTAGTGTAATTATAGTTCAATTGAGTGTACCAAACACTCAATTGAACTTATTACAATCTGATTGCATAGTTTTTTGCTTTAATTGCATGTTAGTAGTGTTAATTTGATAAAATTAACTATAATTAGGGGTTAAAAATTGAGGCTTTTGTATGATTTGTGTAATTAGAGTTCAATTGAGTATGTCAAACACTCAATTGAACTTATTAGAACCTAATGGTACAGTTTTTTGCATTAATTGCTCATCATTAGTACTAATTACTCAAAATTAAGTTTAATTAAGGGCTAAAAATTGAGACTTTTGTATGATTAGTGTAATTAGAGTTCAATTGCGTGTGCCAAACACTTAATTGAACTTATTACAATCTAATTGCATATTTTTTTGCATTAATTGTATGTTATTAGCGTTAATTTGGTAAAATTAACCATAATTGGGAGTTAAAAATTGGGGCTTTTATATGATTAGTGTAATTTGGGTTCAATTGAGTGTACCAAACACTCAATTAAACTTATTAGAACCTAATTGTATAATTTTTTGCATTTATTGCTCATCATTAATACTAATTTCTCAAAATTAACATTAATTAAGGGTTAATAATTAGGGCTTTTGTAACATTAGTGTAATTAGAGTTTAATTGAGTATGTCAAACACTCAATTGAACTTATTACAATCTGATTGCATTTTTGTGTTTTTATGTTATGCAGGAATATGGCAGAGCAAGGACATCATGAACAAGATGTGGAGCAGCAGGGTGCTGATCTAGGTTGGCAGCATTGCACACTAGTAGACAATGTTAGGAGGAAGGTCAAATGCAACTGTGTGGAAAGGAGATGGGTGGAGGCATATATCGCCTTAAAAATCATCTTGTTGGCATATTAGGAGACGTCAGCAGATGTAACTCAGTCACGCTGAACTTGAAGAAGGAAATGAGGACTAACATGATGGGTAAAAAGACACAGAAGGATTTATCATCTCAACAACACATAGATTTGCAAGATGAGATATCAGGGGGTCAGAGACGAAGGGATTACAGTCTACATGTTCAGCGGCCGATCAATTTAGATGATGAGGAGAAGGATGAAGAGGATCCAGATAACCCTGATGCAGAGTACACAAGAGCTATTCGTACCAGTTTGCGGACAAGTAGAGAAGATGAGGACCGGCAAAGAGGCATAGGATCATCAGGTGGATCAGTGCCTACTGCTTCTTAGCCTGGGAGATTCGTTCTTAGGGTTCTTCTGGTCGCAGGATTGCTAGTTCTATGTTGGGTTATGGACGGACGTCAGATGTGGCATGTGGTCCTATGGACCAATTTTTGTACAGATCAAGGTCTGCTAAACAGCCTGGAATTAAGCAAGCATTAAAAGAAGTCAAGGACTCAGCAAAAAATGTCTTGAAAGGAATTGTGAAATGATTTTTACATGCAGGTGTGCCAGCACATACAACATCAAGTCCATATTTTCAGAAGATGGTGGATGCAATTGCAGATACTGGGCCTGGTGTAAAGGCCCCACACCTCGCTACATTTATGACGTTAGGCTCGAAGAGGAGTATAATGACTTGAAGGTATTGGTTGACAACTTCAAAAATATGTGGAAGGAGTATAGTTGTACCATCATGTGTGATGGTTGGACAGGGACCACAAGGAAATCCATGATTAATTTCCTTACACCGTTTTTTTGAAGTCTGTGGATGCCTCAAATAGAATAAAGAATGCTGATTATTTCTACATATTAATTACAGACAAGCTACCACAAACCCTTTAGCGTATGTTACAGTGAGAGTACTCAGTCAAACCACTTCTTCCAGTCAGTGTGAAAGAAACTTGAGTACATTCAGTCTCATTCACACGAAGGTTCATAACATATTGGGTGTTTCTAGGCTGAAAAAGTTGGTGTACTGTCACTACAACATGCGCCTAAAAATCAAGCAGATTCAGGAAAGACAGAGGCTTAAAAGACAGAAATTCATAGAGTTTGCTGGCAAACTAGTTGATGAGCCTGTATATCAGATTGATATTGATGAACTACTAGATGAAGGACACCCATTGCATTCTTAGGTGGAGAGAAGAGCAGTCAGAGATGCACAACCTGAGTTTGATCCTTAGGATCGGAGTTAGGCAGGAGGTGAATTAGATGCAGTAGTTGCTCGAGATCCTAAATTTCAGGCAACACAAGAAGGAGGTGCACTTTTTCTTCAGAGGCGTCGAAAGTTAGCTACACTAGCAGACACTGCTAAAACTTCTGCCTCTCAGCTAGCACTCAGGAGATCAGCTACTCAGGTGGATCCACAAAGAAGAAAGGAGAAAGAGCCAGTGAGACCTTCATTGTAGTCATCTAGCAGCAAAAAGAAAAAACAATCAAAAGGAAAGTCTAAACAACGAGTAGACCTGTCGGAAGAAGAACAAAGGAGAGTTCAACAAACTGGAGAGACACTTAAGGACACCCCAGGTTTACCACCTCACTTGGGTAGTATGTACGAGGCAAAGAGACAAACCTACAGACATAGAAAAAGGCGGTTGAGGAAAACAAGCCAAGTAGGGAGTGATGACTCTACTAAGGATGATGATGATGATGATGATGGAGTTGGTGATGGTGATGGGGTTGCTACTGTTGTTGGACTATCAGGAGGTTCTGCACTTGGGAGCAGTTACACAAGATACGAAGATTACTCCGCACCTCCGAATCATTCTGAAGGAACTCAAGGGCAAAGACGAGGGCAACAAAGGGGATTTGAAGGCCAACAGAGACAAGCAGGATATAATTGGCCCCCATGGGAACATGCATCTTCTTATCCACCCATTTTTCACCCCCCTATACTGCCGTATTCATAAATCAGCAGCACTACTGAAGGGTACTATGGACCTCCACCTATACAACATTGGCATTTATGTCCCTCCAACACAATCAGGGGAAAGTTCAAGCCAGCAAGCTTACACACCTCAAGGTATTCAAAGGGGATTCAAAGATCTTACTAGTTCCTTGTTTAGCTATGGATATCCAGCACACATGTCGACAGATTATAGCCCGCCAGCTCAAACTTATGAGCCGGATAATGAAGGATCACAAATGTGATCTTTCTAAGGTATTTTTCAACAATAATGCCTTTTTTAATTAGTGCACAACAATAATTATTTGTGAGTTAGTTGTCTTTAATGTTTTTTTTATATAGATGTACATGAATTGCATTCATTATTATTGTACATCCATTGAATAATATGTATACAATTTTTTCTGATTTTTTCCTGATTTTTTTATATTTTTTTATTATTTTTTAATCCGGCCGAGTTGGACCGGCCGGACTTCATCTGGATTGGCCGGCTGATCCAGATCGGGTCGGATCGGGATCGCTGGGTCCCGATTCGGGGACCCGACTCAACCTGGAATTCCTTGGTTCTAGGCCCTTATTGGGCATATTAGTGGGCTGGCCTAGGCCGAATTGAGGGTGGCGGTTCTGCCCCCTTTGGCCAGAACCTTCTCCCACCTCCTAAAGAGGAGGGGGAGATTAGTCAAGCCCCAAAGTGGAGCAGTGCAGTCAGCTGGAGAGTGAGAGTTTGAGTGGGAAAGAGAGAGGGAGAGCTGGAGGTCTGCTGCAGGAGATGCTCCTGCCGATTTTGCTGCAGTTAAATTCTTCCTCCTCAAGTTAAATTCTTCATGATTTGCAGAAGACTTGGGTTTATTACTCTTGATGCAAGGGGCCCTGTGATGCATGGATGATAACTTTGCTGGTTGATTCCCGTCTTCTAAATTTGATTTCCATAACTTCCAAAACTGACCCTGCTTGTTCTTGATTTGAATGCCCAATGTTGTTGCTTTAGCAAGGAGCTCATCATTATTCCATGAATCAAGGAAATTACTTTGCATCATGTTCCTTTTTGCCGGTATCGATTGATTGGTTCTCAAAAGGAATTCCATGGAAAGAATCAACTCCAGCCACTGTTCCTTCCTTCTGAAGTGCCATTGAAGGCGCATGCCTATCTTGATATTTAGATGATGTGTGGATGCCTCCTTCATCAGGATCTTCTGGTACAAGAGAATCCTTATCTACACCAGCCGATGTCAAGGAAAAAGAACCAGCTGTCCTGCAATTCTGGAGACCACACACTTGCCCCTCTTGTACCCATGTAACAGGCCCTTTTGGACTTTCCTGAAGACTCGTTAAGGCCAGCTGCTATTTGGGATGCCAGCTGTGAGATGGCATCTTTCCAGGCGTCTTCTGCATCTTGACAGAAACATACCCTACTTTCTTTATCTTTCAACAATTGGGACGGTGTAGAAATATTAGTAGTAACAGCGTGCTTTCCACTGTTCGGAATCAGCAAATCCGGAGGATATCCAATAGAATCAATTTAACTTAGAATCTTTGAACTAGGAACAATCGGTTCATGGTATTGTGTTAATTGAGTTGACTCACAAGGATCCACTCGCTGTGACCTTGTTTCTGACTCGGTCGTCTCCTTTCTCCTGCTAGGGCGATGATGTTCCCTGTTAGATCTGTAAGAATGGTAGGCTTGCACAACTTCTTTGTAAGTCCAACCGACATAGAAGAATTTGGTTCAACTTCAATATCAACGCAACAATTATTTGAACCCCATCCCAACTTAATAGAACTAATCTGCTTAGATGTTTTGATAGAGGCACTAATAGTTAAGGGCAATGTTGTCTTTTCCTTTTATTTTTTGAGCTTTTATTACTCTTAGTCCCTGTACATTGACTCGACGGGTAATAGAGCCTTTTGTACTTGTAACATTGGTTGCCCTAGTATTTAAACATTGTGGTGGACTGGCCGTCCTCTCCAGTTCAGAGAGAGAGCCACCGAGCCCAAGAAATTCTTGTGTTGCACCTCCAACTCCTCTATCTTCTTTCTCTTCATGATACAGAGCATTGTGAGAGAAAGAGAGAAAGAATAGGCCCGACCGGACCTTCTAGGAAGCCTACTGGTGCGCGTGGCCCTGCTGTTGAGAGCTTATGCACTGGTAGGACAAAAAAAAACCTATGAGAGGGTTAGCCGACAAGGGGAGAGATCTCCTAGGCCTGTGGCTACATCCTCTAGTATTTCTGTACAGTTCTGCTGCATCTGGGGAGCAAGGAACTCAAGAGGGTCGTCTGGCTTGCTTAGGAGGATCATCTGGCCTAGGCAGCTGAAGTATATTGTAAGAAAGTCCACTGCACGGGAAATGTGGCTCATCCTAGAAGACATGTATTGTGAGAAGGCTAACCCAGTGAATTTGTATGATCTTGAAGTTGCCATACATGACACCAAGCAAGGCTCAAATTCTGTATGTGAGTACTATCGGGCCTTAAGAGCCTTGTGGGAGGAGCAAGATTCTTCTGCAATAAAAGACTGGGAAACTGTTGCAGACCATAGAAGATACTTGAAGCATGTCCAAGATCGGAAGGTCCTTAAACTCCTGCATAGACTTAACTCGGAATATGAAGGACTGCGATCCCAAATTCTAAATTTTAAGGTCATTCCATCACTTGAACAATGTTACAAAAAGGTTGTCACTGAAGAGAAGCGAAGGAAGACCATGCAGGTGGACATAGGAGGGACCAATGTTGGAGACCACTATGCTCTCATAAGTAAAAACACCAACAGCTGAAAAGGAGATGGCACACGAAAGGACACACCCTTAGGCGGAAGGAAGTGCTCGCATTGTGGAAGGGCAAACCACTCTGTGCATTTTTGCTGGGAGTTGTATCCAAACAAGAAGACGCTCAAGTTTAGAAAGAATCAACAAGCCAAAGGGAATGCAGCAGCAACAAAGCAAACAACACAGTCTTCTGGACCAGCACATGATGGGAGCACACTAACAACAACCCAAAGAAGTTTCATGGGGCTGTCAACCTTTGAAATAGCCAACCTCCAGTTGTTCCTTTAAACTTTGAGCCCATCCACATTCACTATCCACTTAGGTACATCAGGGGCAGCACTTAGTGGCGTTTCTCATCACAGTGAGAACTCCTGGATAATTGATTCAGGGGCCACTGATCACATGACGGGTACTTCAAATCTCTCCATCTCATATATTTTGTACTCAGGACAAGATAAAGTGACCATAACAGATGGTACCTTGGCCACTATAGCATCAAAAGGAAATATACTTCTAGATGACCATCTTATCTTATCCTCAGCACTTCATGTCTCAAAATTGTCTATAAACTTGCTCTCTGTTAGTAGCCTTACAAAATCCTTAAATTGTTCGATTACATTCTTCCCAACCCATTGTGTTTTTTAGGACTTGAGGACGGGACAGCTGATTGGGAGTGGGTGTAAAGCAGGAGGACTCTACCAGCTTTAGTCCCAGGCTCCCAACATAGTGCAGCTCTTCAGTCACCTAGTACTAGTGTCATGGCAAAGAAAATAAGGGAGATACAGTTGTAGCATCTCCATCTAGGACATCTCTCGTGTCACTCCCCGGCCCATCGTCCATAATATACAGATAATTACAAGGATGGCCAAAACGCAACAGGGGAAAAAAAATCCCTCATAACAGAAAAATGGGAGAATACTATGTTTCAAAAGGAAGCGCAGCATAAACATTAATAAGAGAAGCCTAAATACTTAGAAAGTTCCACCATTCACAACATTACACCAAAGCGTTGTATAGTAGATTGTTATTTTTACATGTCAGGATCTTCATTGTACATTCCAACAAAAACAAAAGCATAAGTATATACATGGTTCAATCCTCTAGGCTCCAAGGAATTCCGGGTCGGGTCGGGACCGGGAATCGGGACCCGGCGATCCCGACCCGATCCGATCTGGATCGGCCGAGTCGGTCGATCCAGACTCAGTCCGGCTGGTCCGACCCGGCCGGAAAAAAAAAATAAAAAAAATGAGAAAAAATCAAGAAAAATCAGAAAAAAATAAAAAAAAAATCAAAAAAAATTACATACATATTATTCAATTGATGTACAATAAGAATGAATGCAATTCATGTACATCCATAAAAAACCATAAACCTTAAACCCAAAACCCCAAAACCCTAAACCCTAAACCCCTAAAACCCTAAACCCTAAACCTTAAACCCTTAAACCCTTAAACCTAAAACCCTAAACCTAAAACCCTAAACCCCTAAAACCCTAAAACCCTAAACCCTAAACCCTTAAACCCTTAAACCCTAAACCCTTAAACCCTTAAACCAAAAACCCTAAACCCCTAAAACCCTAAACCCTAAACCCTTAAACCCTAAACCCTAAACCCTAAACCCTACAACCCTAAAACCCTAAACCCTAAACCCTAAACCCTTAAACCCTTAAACCCTTGAACCCTAAACCCTAAACCCTAAAACCCTAAACCCCTAAACCCTAAACCCTTAACCCTTAGCCCTAAACCCCTAAACCCTTAAAACTTAAGCCTCACTTTGTTTGTGGAATAAGCCCTGAATAGGATGTTTTATTCTCCTAAAACCTTTTAACCCACTTTGGTGGAGGAGAGTGCTTAACCCAAGATGCTATGGGTTATACCAGGGGTTAAGCGGAATAACATGGGTATTTTGAACTCTTTATTTCACTCTTTATTCTCTTCTTTATTCTACTTATTCCTACCAAATCACTTGGAATAGCGCAGTGCAATTCTACTTATTCTTGGTGGAATACCAACTACTTACCAAACCAAAATACCTCTTATTCTGGTTTAAGAAATCCCTTCCTCCTTATTCTGGTTTAAGCTATTCTGCAAACAAACTGAGGCTAAGGGGGGGATCGGGACCGGCCCGAACCGGACCAGATCGGATCCGGACCGGCCGATTTGGCCGGTCCGGCCCCGATTTGGTCCGGTTCGGGCCGATTTCGGCCGTTTTTTTTTTTTTTTCAAATCGGTGGGGGGGGGAACAGTGAAATCCCCCCCGAATCGGATCGGAACCCGCCGATTCCGATCCGAATCGGCCGATTCGGATCCGAATCGGCCGATTCCGCAATCCATGCTAGGCTCGCCCCAAAAGAGATATTGTCTACCTGTTCAGCGCCCGATCAATTTAGATGATGATGAGGAGGAGGAGGAGGAGGATCCAGATGACCCTGATCCAGAGTACACCAGAGTTGTTCGTGCCAGTTTGCGGAAAAATAGAGAAGATGAGGACCGGCGAAGAGGCATAGGATCATCAGGTGGATCAATGCCTGCTGCTTCTCAGCCTGAGAGATTCGTTCCTAGGGGTTCTTCCGTTCGCAGGACTGCTAGTTCTATATTGAGTTGTGGACGGACATCAGATGTGGCACGCGGTCCTATGGACCAATTTTTGTACAGATCAAGGTCTGCCAGACAGCCTGGAATCAAGCAAGCATTAAAAGGAGTCAAGGCATCAGCAAGAAATGCCTTGAAAGGAATTGTGAAATGGTTTTTACATACAGGTGTGCCAGCACATACAACATCTAGTCTATATTTTCAGACGATGGTGAATGCAATTGCAGATGTTGGGCCTGGTGTAAAGGCCCCCACACCTCGCTACATTTATGATATTGGGCTTGAAGAAGAGTATAATGACTTGAAGGTATGGGTCGACAACTTCAAAAATGTGTAGAGGGAGCGTGGTTGTATCATCATGTGTGATGGTTAGACAGAGACCACAAGAAGATCCATGATTAATTTCCTTGTGTATTGCAGCGAGGGCACTGTTTTTTTGAAGTCTGTAGATGTCTCAAACAGAATAAAGAATGTTGATTATTTGTACAGGCTAATGGATGACATGGTAGAGGAAATTGGTGAAGAAAATGTTGTGCAGATAGTCACTGACAACAAAGCAAGCTACAAAGCAGCCGGTAAATTGTTGATGCAGAAGAGGCACCATTTGTACTGGGTGCCTTGTGCAGCACATTCTATTGACTTGATGATGGAGGACATAGGTAAAGATCCTTTTATTGCTGAGGTGGTACAACATGCTCAGATGATCACGGGATTTATTTATTGTCACAACATGATCTTACATATGATGAGAGAACATACAGGTGGACGGGATCTTCTCCGTGCTGGCCCTACTAGATTTGCATCCAACTTCATTTCTTTAGAGAGTCTGAGTAAATACAAGCATCAGTTGGCCCAATTAGTCCACTCTGACGAGTTTCTGACACATATAGGGATACTGAGGGCCGATGCTAGAGAAGTTGCGTTGGCAGTGCAATCGCTAGTTGGGGAGAGAAGTTTTTGGGATAAGGTTTCTCGCTATCTGAAAGTGGTTGAGCCTCTGATACGTGTTTTGAGGTTAGTTGATGGAGATGACAAAAATGACGTGGGATATTTGTATGAGGCCAAGGATAGAGCAAAGGAGCAATTGAGCGAAAGCCTTCCTACTTCTCATGACAAATGGTGGAGGATCATCGATGATAGATGGGAGTCGAGTCTTCATCATGATCTCCATGCTGCTGGTTAATTCTTCATCTATTTAAGTTGATTTTATGTTATTAATTTTTTTCACATTTAGTTTTATAACTAATTAATATTCAATTTATATGCAGGATATTTTTTCAACCCAAGATATCAGTATAGTGAGAGCGTGCATAATGACGAAGAGGACCTTCGAGGCACAACTAACGTGATTACTAGAATATCAAGGAATACGAATGAAAGGATAGATGCCTTAGCAGAGGTAACATACAAAGTAGGAGTTTATGAAAATACATGCGTCTATCATTAACTTATGATATTTATATTTACTTTGTAGATGGAGAGATTTAAATTGAAGATTGGCATTTATGGAGATGATGACGTCAGGGCTGCACTAACGAGGACAACTCCAGGTGAATTACATAATAAATAGTCAAATATTAAATTTAATGATGTTACTAGTCTACAATGTAGACTCTACATATGATTATTGATATCGTCGTCTTCTTTTTTCTCTCAACAGCTGAATGGTGGATCCATATTAATTACAGACAAGCTGCCACAAATCCTTTGGCGTATGTTGCAGTGCGAGTACTCAGTCAAACCACTTCTTCCAGTCAATGTGAAAGAAACTGGAATACATTCAGTCTCATTCACACGAAAGTTCGTAACATATTGGGGGTTTCTAGGCTGGAGAAGTTGGTGTACTGTCACTACAACATGCGTCTAAAAATCAGGCAGATTCAGGAAAGACAGAGGCTTGAAAGACAGAGATTCATGGAGTTTGCTGGCAAACCAGTTGATGAGCCTGTACATCAGATTGATATTGATGAACTGTTAGATGAAGAACACCCACTGCATTCTTAGGTGGAGAGTAGAACAGCCAGAGATGCACAGTCTGAGTTTGATCCTCAGGATCGGAGTTGGGCAGAAGGTGAATTAGATGCAGTAGTTGCTCGAGATCCTGAATTTCAGACAACACAAGAAGGAGGTGCACTAGTTCTTCAGAGGCGCCGAAAGTCGGCCACACTAGAAGATACTGCTAGAACTTCTGCCTCTCAGCCAACACTTAGGAGATCAGCTACTCAGGTGGATCCACAAAGAAGAAAGGAGAAAGAGCCAACGAGACCTTCATTGCAGTCATCGAGCAACAAAAAAAGAAAACAATCAAAAGGAAAGTCTAAACAACGAGTGGAGCCATCGAAAGGAGAAGAATGGAGAGTTCAGCAGACTGGAGAGACACTTGAGGACACCCCAGCTTTACCACCTCACTTGGCCAGCATGTACCAGGCAGAAAGACAAACCTACAGGCATAGAAGAAGGCGGTTGAGGAAAACAAGCCAAGTGCGGAGTGATGACTCCACTGATGATGATGATGATGATGGAGATGGTGATGGTGATGGCGCTGCTGCTGCTGGACTATCAGGAGGTTCTGCACTTGGGAGCAGTTACACAGGATACGAAGATTACTCTGCACCTCCGAGTCATTCTGAAGGAACTCAAGGCCAGAGACAAGGACAAGAAAGGGGATTTGAAGGCCAACAGAGACAGGCAGGATGTGATTGGCCACCATGGGAAGATGCACCTTCTTATCCGCCTATTTTCACCCCCTACACTGCCGTATTCAAACATCAGCAGCACTACTGAAGGGTACTCTGGACCTCCACCTATACAGTATGGTATTTTTTTCCCTCCAATACAATCAGGAGAAAGTTCAAACCAACAAGCTTACACACCTAGAGGTATTCAAAGAGGATTCGAAGACCTCGCTAGTTCCTTATTTGGCTATAGATATGCACCATACATGTCGGCAGATTATGGCCCGTCTGCTCAAACTTATGAACCGGATGATGAAGGATCACAAATGTGATCTTTATAAGGTATTTTTCAACAACAATGTCTTTTTTAATTAATGCACAACAAAAATTATTAGTTAGTTAGTTGTCTTTAATGTTTATTTTTTATAGATGTACATGAATTGCATTCATACTTATTCTACATCAATAGAATAATATGTATGTAATTTTTTTTTATTTTTTTTTAATTTTTTCTGATTTTTCCTGATTTTTCTTGATTTTTTCTGATTTTTTTTTCCGGCCGAGTCGAACCGGCCGGACTTCGTCTGGATCAGCCGACCCGGCCGATCCAGATCGGATCGGATCGGGATCGCCGGGTCCCAATTCCGGGTCCCGACCCGACCCGGAATTCCTTGGTGTGCAATGCTACAAACTAGGATCAACACCCTGTTGTTCCACATCATGTTCATAATGTCCTCGCTCTGCCATATTCCTATATAATAGAAAAAGATATAAACAAGTTTAAGTAGCACTAATCAAATACAACTAATGCACAAATCTATGCAATTAGGTTCTAGTAACTTCAATTGAGTGTTTGGCACACTCAATTGAACTCTAATTACACTAATCATACAAAAGCCACAATTTTTAACCCCTAATGCTAATAACGTGCAATTAATGCACAAATCTATGCAATCAAATTCTAATAAGTTCAATTGAGCATTTTGCACACTTAATTGAACACTAATTACACTAATCATACAAAATCCCCAAATTTTAACCTTTAATTAAGGTTCATTTTAAAAAATTAGCATTAATGACGTTCAATTAATGTATAAATCTATGCAATCAGGTGCTAATAATTTCACTGATAATTATACTAATCGTACAAAAGCCTAATTTTTAACCCCTAATTAAGGTTAATTTTGAAAAACTAATACTAATGACGCATAATTAAGCCACAAATCTGTATAAGTAGGCTCTAATAAGTTCAATTGAGTGCACACTCAATTGAACCCTAATTACATTAATCATACAAAAGTCCTAATTTTTAACCCCTAATTAAAGTTAATTTTGAAAAATTAGTGCTAATGACGTGCAATTAATCCACAAATCTATATAATTAGGTTCTAATAAGTTCAATTGAGTGTTTAGCACACTCAATGGAATCCTAATTATACTAACCATACAAAAGTCCTAATTTTTAACCCTTAATTAGGGTTAATTTTGGAGATTTTGTTTAATCAACATGCTAAAAAAAATTTAAGCTAAATGTTAATAGATCTATACTATCAAACATCATTTCTAATTTTTTGAGAATATAAAAAAACTTAAGATCAAAATATACCTTAACCCAAATCGGGATCTGGCGAAGAAATCCGACGTCCATAGCAGTAGTGGCGGTGACAAAAATGGCGGCAGTGGCTGCCGGACGGCGGCCGGCTATGACGTGGTGAAAATACCCCTCTTTCGGTCAAGATCTCAAACGGAGAGAGAGAGAGAGAGAGAGAAGAGGATGGCGGCGGCGACGGACAGCCGACAACGGCAGATCGGCGGCGGTGACTGTCGGCGGCGACAGGGGGGACTGGGTATGGGTGGGGGAGGGGGAGCTGCAGCAGCAACAAACCAACAACAACTGTTGTTGCTGTCTCCCGATCCCCCTTTAAGGGGGGATCCGGGATCGGCTCGTACGGTCCGGATCAGCCGATCTGGGCCCGATACATGCCGATCCCAGTATTTTTTTTTTAATCGCAGTGATTCCCCCCCCCCCCCCCAATCCGAAATCGGATCAAAACCTAACGATCCCGTTCTAGATCGGAATCGGTCGATCCTGCAATCCATGTATCCGAATAATCAAATGGGGATTACAATATGACAAAAGTCCAATTATAATGATCGGAGTATTATATCATGATTGCACATGTAATCGATATAGCCAATATGATAGATTTGCACCCACGATCACAGATTTCATATTCGGATCATCGATCATGCATGTATAGTCGCGATCTACGTAATCAAACCGTAAAACTTACATTTATTATCACGATCAGTATGATCGAATTATCATATTTGTATTAATGGTCGTGTCGATGCGATCAAACCTCAAATTTTGAGTGTATGGTTAAGATCACTAAGACTACAACATCATACCATCGGATTGAAGTCCACAGTTGAGATTGCTAAGATCACACATTGGATTGAAGCTTATGGTCGAGATCACAAAGATTAGACCGTCGGATTAAGTCTACAGCTAAGATCAGTAAAAGATCAGACCGTTAAATTGGAGCTTATGGTCGAGATCATTAAGATCAAACCATTGGATTGAAGTCCATTGTCAAGATCAATGAGATCATACTATTGGATTGGAACTTAAAGTTGAGACCAAAAAGATCAGACCGTTAGATTTACGTTCACGGTTAAGATCAAAAAGATCAGACCATTGAATTTACGTTTACGGTTGAGATCAAAAAGATCAGACCGTTGGATAAAGTTTACGGTTGAGATCAAAAAGATTAGACCGTTAGATTTAGGTTTACAGTTGAGATCAAAAAGATCATACCGTTAGATTTATGTTTACGGTTGATATCAAAGAGATCAAACCGTTAGATTATGATAATGGACATGATCTAACACGATCGGACTGTTGATTTTTAGTAATGGATCAAAATTATAAAGATTTGACAATTGGACCTTAAATACGGTCGATATCGCAAAGCTCCTACCGTTGGTTTTGAGTTTCACCCGATCGCCAAGATCGAACTGTTCGATTTGAGTTTCGGTTGATATCACAAACATTCGACCGTTGGATTTGAGATTCGGTCAATATCACCAAGATCCGACCGTTAGATTTGAGATTCAATCGATATTACCAAAATCCGGCCGTTAGATTTTAAGATCGGGTTAATATATGAAAGATCCGACCATTGGATCTGAACTTCGGTCGAGATAGTGACGATCCAACCGTTGGATTGAAGTTTACAGTTGAGATCAAAGAGATCAAACTGTTGAACTGAAGTTAACGGTTGAGATTAAAAAGATCGGACCATTGGATTGAAACTTACAGCTGAGATCAAAAAGATAAGACCGTTAGATTTAGGTTTACGGTTGAAATCAAAAAGATCTGACCATCGGATTTATGTTTACAGTTGAGATCAAAAAGATTTGACCGTTGGATTGGAACTTTGGTCAAGATCGTGACGATCCGACCATTGGATTATAAGATCAGGTCAAGATCACGAGGATCTGACCTTTAGATCTAGACTTCGATCGATTATCAAGACGATCTGACTGTTGGATCTGACCGTTCCCATTCCTACTTCTTATCGACATGCTATGAAACATGAGTGTTGGCAGCAGGCCATAGATGGAGAGTTAGATACTCTAGCAAAAACCAACACATGGGATCATATTCCTTCGCGTTATGGCATTATGCTCATTGGATGTAAATGGGTTTATATTGTTAAGTTAGAGTCTGATGACTCGTTGGAAGGTATAAAGCCAAGCTGGTCGCATCAGGTAACTAACAAGAATATGGTGTAGATTACCATGAAACAATTGTTTCCTTTGCTAAGATGACATTGTTCACACGCTTGTTGCAACTTGCCGCCTCTAGATAGTGGCCGATATTTCAAATGGATATGAGAAACGCTTTCCTTAATGGAGATATAGATGAGAAAGGATCTATGAAACCACACGTAAGAACTGTTCTTATCTTCACCAAATTTAGCATGTAGATTGAAAAGGTCATTATATGGTCTTAAACAAGCACCTATGGCCTGGTTTAATAAACTGAGAAACACCATTCTAGAAGCTAGGTTTCAGCAGGGTAAACATGATTCATCTCTCTTCTAGCAACAGTCTTATTATTGTCTTACACTTCGTGTCATTTATGTTGATGGCATCTTGATTACTGGTGATGATTCAAATGGTATACAGCATTTTAAAGATATCCTTCAACAATCTTTTTAGATGAACGATCTAGGACATCGCAACATACATTTGAATCAGCATAAGTACTTGAGATCTAATACTCCCCCATTCGATCACTTATAATGTAAATATGGTGAGTCAGTTCATGAACACTCCTTGCCATTTACATCTTCTTGTTGTACATCGTATTATATGGTACCTCAAAGGCACTTCTCATCGCGGACTTTGCTTCCCCACTGGAACTCCTCTATCCTTGTCTACATATGTTGATGCTGATTGGAGTGGTTGCCCTAATACAAGAGATCAATTACTAGTTCGTGGTGTTTGTTGGGTCAATGCCTGATTTTATGGAAATGTAAGAAACAAGACTAGGTCTCTAAGTCATCTACTGAAGTTGAATACAGGGCTATGTCCATGCATGCTCTTATTTGTCTTCAAAGGACCAAACACTAGATATCTTCACAAAGGCCTTGTCTTCTACTTGTCATAAGTTTCTCTCTAACAAATTGCTGCTGAGAGACCTCCCACCATCTATTTAAGGGAGAGTATTCACGGAAATCAGCTATCCACAATGTAGAAGGGGTGCTGTCAGCAGATTTGAATGGGATCTCAGCAGATCTGAATAGGATCTTGCCGGGATCCTATACCACTCACTATTTTCCTCCTTTCAGGGCTGCTTTGTTTTCTATTTTTGGTACCCAACCGTACACTGTTGTTGCCCCTCTTTGTACAAATGTACATTCTATTTTCTGTATAGATTCTGATCTATAAAAGATGATATTATATCCAAACTGGGGCATGGCATTGCAGACCCATTCATAGTCCTCCGTCTTTCTCTCTTTTGTCTCTCACTTGCCAATTTTCATGTCAGTCTCTAGAAAAAAGAAAGTGCTCTTTGGACTTGTTCTAGCCAGTTCCAACCCAAATATAATCCATTCTGAATTGGCTAGTTTCCAAAACTAGGGGAACTAGTATATCCATTTATCACACTGACAAACTATATACCATTTATGACATTATATACTAGTCCAAGCACAGAGAAATGCCAGGGAAGGCTAGTTAAACATGTCTAATCTAAGGTTTATTATCCATATCAGGTGCTACACTAGACCCCCCCAAGAAAAAAACAATACATAAAACCCAACTAGAATCTACCAGTTGAGTTGCACGACCTAAAAAGCTTGCAATCAGCTGGAAATCCATTAGGAAGCTCACTCCAATCGAAAGATCCATGTTGAGGACTCATATGACACACCATGAAGCACTATGAGTTGGATCGATCCACATGTGCATTACATCTCGTCCATTGAAAAGTTGAGCCAGCTCATACAGGCATTCCCAGTCTAGTTTGGGTCAGAAAACAATGTTCTCATCACACCATGTACATCAAGAGAGTTCAGGATATAATTGGATTGCATCCAAAATCACATGTTGCTTAGAATGCAACCAAAGTTGACACATCACTGCTAAACGTCCAGAAAAAATACACACTACTTAATTCAACCAACCCATATCAAAAGGATTTTAATGACTTAGAAAAAGGTGATATTATCGCATCAAAAATGAATTGTAGACTTTTAAATGGCCAAAATATATTATAATTACCATTATTCAAAAAAACAATGTATGATGCATTGCAATTATACCATTTTAAATGTGTGAGGCAACTCTCAATAGCATTTTTTAACATGAATAGATACTTCGTGACAGTTGGTACATATATCATTAGCCAGATTAAGCAAATCATAAGTCAACTAAATTCATGAGATACCTACCACTTGAGGATAGCAGCAGCTGCTGCAAAGCAGAGGTAATATTGCTTGTAGTAAGTATCCAACCCTAATGCAGATGGCTCCTTGGCTGCCAAGTTTTTAACTAGCATCGACCCCTGAATGTTGTGCATAGCAAACTATGAAACAATGAAAGGCAATTTGAAAGGCATGCATATGTAAAGCGGCGAAAATCGCAACAAGTCAAAGAAAAGAGATTCATGTGACCTTGGTGTCGTCAAAGCAGCCACGGGACATGATAACCTGTGAAAATTACCGCAATGTAAACAAACGGTACTATTGATCATAATAAAGGCACAACAAAGCTGTGACCGTCTGAGACCTTCTTAATCGATGCATAATGCTTGTCCACCAATTCTGAGACTCCGACCATGCTATCCGGTGCCAATTTGTTGGGAGGGACAATGATTACCATTGGATCGTAAAAATGTAGGAGCGTTTTTGTGTTTTGATATGAACTGCTGGTCTCTATGTACTGTGAAAGATGCAAGGATGCTGATCTCAAGTCCAAGGCAGCCACTCCAACCTGTTGTAAAACAACGGTCAGTAGCCTGCATTGGCAATCACAACAACTATACTACAAAGTTCGGCTTGGTTCTGGACTTGTGAACAGTTGAAAAAATACGGGAAAAAAAAGGAAATCAAACAATATCTCCCAGATCAAACCGAAATGGAAGAGGACGAAGAAAGAAGACTCAACAAATAAATCAACCATCTACCCCTAGCACAAGAAGGTAAACAAGAAAAGTGCAGGCATCTTGCAACTGTTTCTTTAGAGAATCTGAGAGGCGCTCAGACCATGCAGAGATGATCTGAAACCGCACATGACCGCATTCCCCTTCTCTTACTCTGGTAGTACACATCATCTTTTAAAAAAAAAAAAGGTCTCTCCATTAAATATATCCAGGACAAAAATTTATCAGAAATCTTTTCATCCATCGTTGGATAACCCATTCAAAGACGAAAATGCGACGAAATCCTCGATCAACTCTACAATGGAAAACAAAACTCTCTTGTTGGTGAGGAAACCACAGATTCCAGACTCCAGATGTTGAAATGACAGACGAATTTGAAATTTGAAGATGTCGAGTTCTTCGTACCGGTATTACGAAGATTCAACTGAAATCGAGCATTTCCACCTAAAACAAGAACAAAGACGGAGGAAGACGAAGAAGAAGAGGGGGGGAGGAAGAAGAAGAAGCAGAGCTCACGCTCAGAAGAGCAGCATGAGAGAGAGAGAGAGAGAGAGAGATTACTTCCCTGGCTCTGTTCTCGATCAGACCAACGACAAAGGATGACCTATCCACTGCTTCCTCTTCCATTGCTCCCTCGCAATCGCAGGTCTCTGCAGCAGCAAGGAGAACCCATTACGAGCGAGGAACGCACAACTGAGCAGCCTATTTACAGGAGAAGCGCCATGGGGAGCCGGCGGGGCAATTACTGGTATAATTACATGTATAACCTTATTAAAAGTAAATTATACATTTACTTATTTTAATTTACATAATTACAAATAATCTGACTGTGTCATTATTTGCAAACATACAGTTGCCATTGTCGTCTATTAGCATTCAATTAAATATCTCTTATTTGATTTTAGTTCATCTTTAACTAAAGTTAAAAATATCTAAAATATCTTTATTCTTCACTCAACTCTCTCTCTCTCTCTTTCTATCTATTTATTTATCTTTCTCTTTGGCACAATGTGTCAATCAAAAAAAATTACCTTCTATAAGGATAGTTTTGTTCAAACATTAAATTTAATAATTTAAAATCATTTTTGTAGGTATTATAATGCAGTGAATTAATTTGTAATGCACTAATTGAGTCTCATTCTCACCTGTACTCCAGAGGATCTTGATTCTTTGTAATGGGATGAAAATAAGATAAGTAAATTTATAATTTTATTTTTAATCGGGTACGTATGTAATTAACCCGACAAACAGTACTAAAGCTTTTCCCGTCCGAGACGCTTGGAGGTGGGGGGGATTTGAACTGCAACGACGTGAAAAAAGGACGAATTGGGTCCCCGGCCGCGCCAACAGGCTCAGGCCCACCAATGGTCAGACTGGCTCAGGACACCAACGACACAACCGCCAAGTCCCGGTTCTATTTAGGAATATAAATTAAATATATTAAGATCATCTCAAAATCAAATATCCATAAATTTTCAATTTTTATTTATTAATTTTTATATTTTATGAAGAGTTAATAATATTTTTTATTTTATTTTATTTTATCTCATTCTCAATTTAGATTAGTTTCCAACATATTCTTCTTAGATGATAAAAAATTGCAAAGCCTCCTATTATTGACTTTTGATTTTACTTTGTCAATAGACCCTAAATTTCAATACTTCTAATCCCTGGGGATGCAATAACATAGAGATGCAAAGACAGAAGGATTTTATATTGATTCGGTCTGCGATCTATGTCCAATCATCAAGGCAAAATCTCTTAAAATTCCATTAAAAAACCACAAATACACCCAAACACAAACCGGTTTCTCTCTATCTCAAAAGGAACATTAGATATCAACCTCCAGTAGGTTTACCTCTTTTCCATGATAGGACTTCTTCCTTCAAGAAGGCAATTAGATATCATGTACATCTTCTCATTCTCACTAGAAGGGAAAAACAATAGATCAGTCAAATGATTACATAGTAAATGCCTCTAAGTGGGCTGAAGTGTGTACAATAAATGCAACAAAGAGAAACAGAAATCAAGACGGGAATGAGAATATGGGAGCATGTGTCTTGAATGCACAACGGCCTTGAGCTTGATAGTAAGCACAAGAAGTGAAGCAAAGAATGGTGTGCTCGGAAAATTTGAATGCATCTCTCTATTGTTCTCTCTTGAATGCGATTTTAATTCCACTAGTGGCTCTCCCAAAAGTTATCTTATGTGAGCTAAGAGTCTTGAATATATAGGACTGTCATAAAACTTTTCCTATTAGACTCAAGGAGTACATGATAGACTGAGCTGCAAACTTTGTGTCTAATGTTCTCGGCCTTGTGTCTGATTCATTTCAATCTATTCATCCCATTTCATCAACAAGTTGATCAAGTTGTTCGTCTACATCTCTTTTATCAGTGCAAAATTGATGAGTTATTCCTTGTGATTATTTGTATCTCCATGTTTTGGTAATCACATATTAGAATATGGTTTTATAAGGTAAGTGATAAGATTAATCAATTCCATGCTACTATGTTCACTACTTATACTCACTCAGTCTGGGACTTAGTCATTTTTCATAAGCCATTTTTGTCCTTCAAATTCAAGGCTTATTGAGAATCCAATTAAATCTCTATCGCTAATCGATTAGCAATGTTAGATTCATATAAACGTTTAAACTAGCAATCGATTAAAAAAACTTTCATTTCTCAAAGGATAATCGCTATCGCCAACCGCTGAAGTCCTTAACAAGGCTCAATCAATTAAAGACATCGATTATTTACCTTTCGCTAATCGATTAAGGGTTACTTTGTTAATTGCTATCGCTATCGGTTTTGCCCCTTCATTTAGGCTACATATCGATTATTTGAACTCAGCATAAAGTTGACTAAGTCTATCGATTACACTTGGATTAATCAATTTGCAGTTGTTTGTGTTATTTGAGTCCTTGCCATAAGCTTTAATTGATTCATCGCTCATAAGTGTTAATCGATTATTTATTTTGCTTTGTAATCGAGTATCAATATATCTTTCAGGCCGATTATGTAAGGTTTCGTGGCGACAAGAACGATGGCGCAGCAAAATAAAACCTAAATTAAATCTTCTTTGGATCCACATGTATCAATTTTCACCATAACGGAGATGAAAATCCCTTGTTGAATCGAAGACGAACAAGTGGTCGATCTCGGGATCGTAAGTCGTTCAAGCATCCGACCTCTAGACGTATCCACGAGTCGCCATGGCAGTCTAGATCTCCTCCGCACTCTGCAAACTCTACCGAGATCGCAACTCCACTATGAACAGAGAGGTGAGAGAGAGAGCGGCTGCAGAAAGAGGAGGAGGGAGGATGACAGCTGGTCGTAGTGAAAAATCTTAAAACCCAACTAGGGCTCCTCCATAACAACTATTTATAGACTCCCGACATTTTTTACGAAAATCCAAAAGTTTATAAAAACTTAAATCCTCTTTAAATCTGCATAAAGTCTTTTGTGTGTAACCATCTAAGCCTAACTCTCTATTTTGTTTTCAGCCTACTAAGTCAATAACAACTTATTATTCATTATCTTATAATGAATTTCAATCTGATTATCACATAATCGATAATCATGTTGGGATCTGGGGGGGACGCGAAGAACGCAGCGGAAGCAATCAATAATAGCCCGCCCAATGCCCACTGATCCGAATCGGAATGAAAAGCATAAACCGAAAATCAAGATGTAATTTGATCATCGTGCGCAGATTCGAATCTGCTTCCGTCTCGGTTCTGTTGAAGCGATACCGCGAGCCGCACAAGCGTCCAGCCCTCAGCAGTATCCACGCGATCCTCCGCGGTGGTTTGTCCTCGCTCCCTCGTTCGTGTCAGTTCGCTCGTTGAAGATTCGTCGCCACAACGATATCCAAAAACCCGCAGATGGGAATTCCCGACTTTTGGGAATCGCACGCGATGGAGACGAAAACTGTCACGGCGCCTCGAACGGGGTGCCCAGAAGATGAGGAGAGAGAAAGGGGGGACGACCAGCATGGGAAAACCCTAGAGCTTGGCCTAAGGTTTCTCAACATCACGTATATATTAAGTCGACGTGACTTTTCACAGAAGTCTCCGACTTAATATAAATCCCACATAAACACCACCGACTGAGAATCTATTTGCGTGTGACCCTCTAAGCCCATTAACTAATCTGGTTTTCAGCCCGTTAATCCCAATAACTAGTTATCAACTTATTGTAATTAATTAATATTTAGATGTTAACTAATTACTTAATCGAATTAACATCTCATGTAAATTCGGTCGGACTTCCTATAAAGTTGGGTGCCAAGCAACACCGCATGATCCCGGAAGGTAATAGGGTTCAGCAACCCACTCATGGAACATGTCCGTCCATAGTTACCGCATGGGTATAATCCTTCGTTCGCACAATGCTATCAAGTTACCCTAGGGTATGGTCAACTGTCAAACCCTAAATGGTCAACTCACTTAAATCAGACTTCGCTATACAATATCTGAAAATATCTTTTTTGATATTGTTTTTGCTATGGCCAGAGACTCCTGCGGATCTATTCTAGAGTATTCTCTTTCCAGTTACCTGAGAGCGAACGATCATTTATTGAACACACAATCACCTTCGAAGGTCTTCCGCTGGACCCGATCCTTGACTATTAGAAATCCTATGGATAAGGTTTCGTAGGTCAAGTCAAAGTCCATAAATCCACCAACAAGGTGTCTTTGGTGCCTCAAGTCTAAGGATCAACTATGCCACTATAACGATGAATCAAGCCGGTTGACAGTCAGATAAATTACCATTCGGCAATTCATGTCGGATCAGTTCAATGAACTCATTCTCCATTAAGCACCTACAAGTTTACCATTGTGTCTCCACACAAGTAACTAATGAGATCAGTCACCCTCATCATATGAGCTGGAATAACCTGTACTAGTCTTACCGGTTGTTTGATGTTCCTCTCAAACATCCTACGAATATGAACAATTAAGAATATGTGTTTATAAGTCATCAGTCTCATTATTATGATCTCATCATAATCCGATGACTATTGCACACATTCATAGACTTCAATATGCGCAATTACAAATATGTCAATCTACGTAATGAATTTAATGTCATTTATTAATGAACCAGATTGAAATAGGTGCCTTATGATTGGCTTAGAGTACACCTGTATCCATCAATCTCTCACTTTGACTCAAGCCAATCACCTTCGCATTTGATCTCCATCAAATCTAGATGATGCTCACATAAAGTCTGTGACTAAGACTTGGTCAGTGATCTGCTAAATTATCTATAAATGGAATATTTTTTATTACGTTATTTCCTCTTAATCCTATGTCTCTAAACTTGTTAAAGAACCTCAGAATATTCTGCAACTTCTGATGAGATCATGGCTCGACCACAAAATTGATTGTTCCCACTGTTGTTCTACAACAATGGAACTTTATCAGAGACCTTTTAGAATTACATCTAGTTCATAGATGAACTTTTTAATCCATATTGTTCCAATAACATGATCACTTGTTAATGTCGTCATCTTAATATCGAGTTTTAGATTGGAACCTTTCCAATCCATTCCTTTTTTATTAGAAGGTTAAACCCATTATTTGACTTGAAATTTGAGTCAGTGTGACCTCATAGTTTCAAATCATCCTCTCCGTATACATGAGTACATCCTTAACACTTCTCAAGTGCTTAGTGATGTATTTCACTCCTTCTATCAAGGTTTTCCTATATCCTTTAAGGAACTTTTTTCTTAAAGAAATAAATTTCATATCTCATCAATTTAAAATTATTATGAAATTTATGCCAAACATTTTGACATACAGGCCAATGTAATATCCCTACCGATCTATCTTAATAGATTTGTATTTCTAATACGTTGGATGTTATAACCAAACCTATTATAGAGGAAAACATGATTAATAATGCTTTTATTGATAGTAACATCTAGATGTCATTATCAATGACTTTAATGTTATTATCATAAAACATTACTAATGCGACCGTGCTCCCACTGTCTTTCTTGAACACAGACAATATATGATCATTCTTAATGATCAATTAGTATTTGAGCATTAAGTCAAAACTCTTATTAGAACTTTGGGAAGCTTTAGTTTAATTCAACATGACTTTTGAAATCATAACTTGCTTCTTGGATATTCTAAAAGCTTTAAAGGTGTATCATATACATCTTTTTTTTAATCACATTGAGGGAATGCCTTTTAATATCCAACTGCCATCTCATCATTATGACAGGTAGTATTGGCAAGTAAAATTCTAATAAACTTATTTTGGTAATCTTTGAGGAAAAATTGTCCAAGTCAACACTTTCACTATGACCGTTTCCTTTAAATTACCATATAAGTTTTAAGTAGTCCCTTTGTACTAATTTTCATTCTAAAGATTTACTTGCTTCTGAAAGATACAATATCCTCAAGTAAAACTATCAAGTTTTGAACTTAATAGGTATTATTGACTATAACTTAGAACTCTTAACTTTTTGCTAATTTAAAAGTTGTAATTATGATAGAGAGCTTCCTCATAGATTTAGGATCATAATCCACATCTTTAAGCTCCTCTCATTCTGCTATCTATGATATGTCAAACATATCATACTAGCCACTGAGATAATCTCAAAATCTATGATGCACTCCTATGTGTGTTATGAACGGTTCCAAACATTCAAAGATTATCTAATAATCTTGTGTTAATTTATGAATCTTGAACATCTTCTAGTTTTATTAGCTCATATTGTCTTCTTTAAGGACATGTTCTTCTTTATAAAAAAGAGCTTTCAGTATGATAATTATTCCATTATCTCCTGGCCAATAAAATATAATGTCCAAACTCTTTAGACATCTCACAAATTCACATTACGCCGTATCCTTTTAGATCAAAATTCTTTTGATCATGTCTTTTCCAAAATATTAGGACATAACTTGACTTTAACATCCTTAAAATCATGTTTGTTTATAATTCACATCTCATATGAATTATCGCATCTTCATATCTTATATGGATATACTGACTTATTTGGAATCATATGTAAAGTATGGACATCTAATGTTCATACTCATATTTATAAAGATATTAGAAGTAGACAAATCTTATTACATATAACACTATATCCAATAATGTACTATTCCTAATTATATCATATTGCTATGATATACAATGAAGATTTATCGAGATGGGATACGATTATCCTTTGTGTGAATCCCGTACTCAAGTATTAATTACCTTGATTAAATCAAAGAATTCAAATACTCTTTCCTTTGAATCACTTCATGTTGATCTTTTATACCTTAATCTCTCTGATGCATTCGACCTATATTTCAACAAGTACATACAGTCGAATCTGTCCAAAAGTTAATCATTAAGGTAAGTCAATAGAAGTTATTATCTTTTTGGCCTTAAAAGGATATTGGATTATTTACATCTGTTAGCCTTAAGTGGCCTACAAGCCAATCTGACTATGTAAATATCATTCATTTATTAATAAAATGACATTATATTCATTATGTGTAATTCGCATTTATTATTGTCTCATAATGGAGTCCGTGAATATATGCGATAGTGATCGGATTATGATGAGATCGTACTAATGAGACTAATCACTTAAACACACATACTCTTAATAGTTCCAAGTCGGAGGATATCCGATAAGGACATTGGATATCCGGTTAGACTAGTATAGATTACTCTCACTCATAAGATGAGGGTGATTGATCTCATAGTCATTTGTGTGGAGACACTAAGGCGAATCTGTAGGTGCTCGTTAGAGAATGAGTTCACTGAACTAATTCGACTGAATCACTAGATGGTATAGTACCTCACTATCAACAAGTTTGATTTCATTGTCGTAGTTGCGTGGATGGTCCTCGGACCTGAGACACCAAGGACACCTTGTCGATGGACTTCTGTGCTTTGACCTTAGTTTATGAATCTCTAACCACGGGCTTCTAAACAGCCAATGATCAGGTACAACGGAATACTGTCGAAGGAAATTGAGTGTCAATAAGGAATCATTCGCTCTCGGTACTTAGAGAGAGAATGCTCTAGGAAGGATGCACGGAAGTCCCTAGCTAGGGCAGATGATAATATCAGGAAAGGAGTTTTCAGATATTATACGGCAACATCCGATCCGAGTGAGTCGACCGGTTAGGGTTTCACATTACACCATACCCTGAGTTGACTCGAGAGTATTGTACGAATGAAAGATTATATCTACGCGGTAATTGTCGGTTGAAAGGTTCCAAGAGTGGGTTACTTAACCCCAATACCTTCTAGGTTCACGCGGTGTTGCTTGGCACCCAACGTGATCGGAGGCCCAATCAAATTTGATGTGCGATGTTAATTCGATTGATTAATTAATTAATATGAGTTATTAATTGATTAATTAGGCCATTGAGGAGTCACTGTGCTTATTGGGCCATTAACTGGACTGGTTATTGGGCCTAGAGGGTTACATGCAAATGATTTTCAAGGCGAGGGATAAATAAGTGGGTTTTATATTGACCATGGGTTTTTATGAAAAATTGCGCGGTTAGTATAAACCGCCCCCTCTCTCTTCCTCTCTCTCTCTGGTGCCTCAGGTTGGATTTGTTCTCTGGGTCTGCTTCGCCGTTTATCCGACTCCCGTCTGACGGGAAATCGACCGCGCATCGCGGCGGTCATTGCGGCAAACGGCGAAGGGTTCGTGGGGTGCGACGAGCGAGGAACGTGAGGATATCCACCGCGAGGAGGATCGCGTGGACTTCATTAGAGGTCGGGTATCTGCACGGCTGGCGGTGTCACACTAACGGAACCGTTCAGACGCAGATTTGAATCCCCGCACGGTAAGAAACGATAATCCGATTATCAGTTTTTGGTTTATTCAAAACGAGAAAACGGATCGTTGTTTTAAATTATAATATTCCGCTCTGGAGAAATGCGAGAACCTAACAGTGGTATCAGAGCCAGGTTCCACTGTTTCTCGTCCCGTTTCAGACTCCAAATTTGATTTTTTCTTGATTTATTCCATGCACGAATTCGATTATATTGTTAGAACCGTGTTCATATGATGAACACAAAATAATTAAATTATTTTAATTCTGCAATTTCAAATTTTTCTGTGGTTTATTATCGTATGGACGAAGAACCGAGGTTCATAGCGACTTTAATCAGGCGTTCCCATGTGATGGGAGTTGGCCGAAGATCCTGGTATGACGAGGGATCCCTACGGTCACCAACGGCGCCGGTGACCGGCGCCGGAGTGGCCACCAAAAGTGGCCGGATATCTCTTTCCTCTAGGTTTAAAAACCAAAAATAAGGGGTCTTTTAAATGGCTCGTCTTCCGGTTGCACATGTGGATCATCCTCGTCTCTCCTCGGCCAGCGCGATCAATTACAAAAATATTAATTTTTGTACAATTTCAAATACAAATAAATTGTAAGAGAAAGCCTTATGGCCGAGTATAATAATAGAGGGAGATAGAATTACATCAGAATGAGAAAGAGAGGGAGGCACACAGCCCTCATTAATTAATAATTAATTAACCCACTCAAATTCTAAAATGATTAACACAAACTATATACTATCACATGATATAAAATAAACAAAGTGCATGTCCATGACCACTTCAAATTTTAACCATCCACTCATGATAAAGCACATCACATGAAGACTAAAATTTTGAAAAATAATAGTTTTTTTTTCTCAAAACCTGGGTATCAATCAACATTAGATAAATTGATTTTTTCAAAAATATTATTTTCTAACATGCAATAAATCTAATTTAAAGTATCAAACATATCAACATGTGCAAACAAAGCTAAAATTATAATTCTAAAATATTCCATGCATAATTTAGAACAATTCTAAATTAATTAATTTAACACTTAGATTAATTTTAAATCACATTTAATAAACAATTATTAATGCGAAACAATCTAACATTTAGATAGAATTAAAAATTCCTAAATAACACTTATAAAAGAATTTCTAATTTCAATTTTAATTACTTAACAACTCTTTGTAAAGTACCCCATTTATTAAATAATATTTCTCAATAACACTTATTAAGAAACATTAATTAGAACATTTCTAATTGACAATTAGTCTAGCAAGTAGACTTAATAGAAACTCTTAATAACTTTTATTAAAAGGTCTTTTTAAGTAAATTAGATCTTTGAAAACATTAATTAAGAGATCCTTGAGAAAATTAATTAATCATCTTAATAATTATTATTAAGACTTAATTAATCTTTAATAACTTTTATTAAAGTTTATTTCTTAAGAAATAATGAACTCTAGCAATAAGATATTATTAAGAGTTAATTTATCACTTAATAACCTTTATTAAGTGTCCCTTAATTAATAAGTAATTTCACAATAACAATTGTTAGGAAATAATATATCTAATCACCTAATTGAAATTAATTAACTACATTTGTTAATTAATATTAATGTCATAACTAAAACAACACTTGTTAATATTTAAAGATCGCATCTTTAAATAACCCCTCTAATCACTTAATTGAAAATTTAATTAGCAACATTTGTTAATTATCTTTAAGGTCACAATTTAAAATAAATCAACAACCCTTGTAAATAATTTTTATGTTCACATCTTAAATAAAATTATTTAACAACACTTGTTAATTAATTTTAAAAACACTTCTTAAAATTATATTTATCTTATTTAAGATCAAATCTTAAAAAAAATCATTTTTATAAATTGAAAATTAAAATTTAAGTTCAAAACATATTTTAAACAATAATAAATTTCAATTTTCAATTAATAAGGGTGGGGGTTTTATGTTAATAAAAGGGTTTAGGGTTTATTGGGCTGGGGATTAAATGGGCCTTTGGGGTTTAGGGTTTGGGTCCAGCCAGGGCTTGGTCTGGCTCGGACCTTAGGGCACACATGGGCTTGGATCTGGCCCAGACCTGGCCCAGCCAGCCAGGCGCCTGGCACACCCGGGCCGGTCCAGGCCCCCCCGGTTGAGCCGGCGTGGGGCCGATGAATCCAAGCGCCCAACACCTCGCTCGTCCGGGCTCAGGCTAGGGTTTCTGCATCTACCCTGCCGCCGGTTGCCCGAAAGCTCCCCTTTTACTGGCTCCTCTTCGGCCCCGTCAAGGTAATGGCCGACCGGAAGTTTAAGAGGGTGCATCCCTCTACCTACCTCGACGCCGGCGATGGCCGGCCGGCGACCCCCTCGCCGCCGGTAGCCCCCTAAAAAGGCTGATTTAAAATTGTAAAAAATCGTGGCTTTTCCCTAAAGAACTACCAACACTTGGAAAAGTTCATGGAAGGGAGGCTATGCCGCCTGTCCCTGGTGACCATAAAATATTTCAGGGACTGGTAGATATTTCTGGTCACACCAGCAAGCAATACGGTGATCTTTCATCACCATTGAAGCCCCAAAAAACGGTTCTTCATCTCCATAAGAACGCGACGAAAAACCCTATTAAAAATTGAATTTTTTTCTCACAGAAAAATAAATCGAACATCGCATGTTCATTTCATGAAGGATTTATGCGAGAGAAAAATAAATACAGCATGGAATTTATTTTAGAAACCTACTTTTGCCATCCCGAAACAAATCAGAGCGGAACCTGGCTCTGATACCATTGTTGGGATCCTGGGGAGACGTGAAGAACGTAGATGAAGAAATCAATAATAGCCCACCCGATGCCTGCTGATCCGAATCGGAACGAAAAGCATAAACCGAAAATTGGGATGTAATCTGATCATCGTGCGCGGATTCAAATCCGCTTCCGTCTCGGTTCCGTTGAGGCGATGTCGCGAGCCACACAAGCGTCCTGCCTCCAGCGGTATCCACGCGATCCTCCGCAGTGGTTCGTCCTCGCTCCCTCGTCCGTATCAGTTCGCTCGCTGAAGATCCGTTGCCACAACGATCTGAAAAATCGCGGACGGTAATTCCCAACTTTCAGGAATCATGCACGGCGAAGATGGAGACTGTCCCGGCGCCTCGAACAGGACGCCCACAAGAGGAGGAGAGAGAAGGGAGGGACAACCAGCATGAGGAAACCCTGGAACTTAGCCCAGAAGTCCCCGACTTAATATAAATCCCACATAAATACCACCAACTGAGAATCTATTTGCGTGTGACCCTCTAGACCCATTAACCAGTCCGATTTTCACCCAATTAAGTCCAATAACTAGTTATCGACTTATTGTAATTAATTTATATCTAGCTATTAACTAATTACTTAACCGAATTAACATCTCATGTTAATTCGGTCGGACTTTCGATCAAGTTGGGTGCCAAGCAACACCGCATGATTTCGGAAGGTAATGGGGTTCAGCAACCCATTAATAGAACTTGTTCGTCCATAGTTTCCGTATGGCTATAATCCTTCGTTCGCACAATGCTCTCAAGTTAACCTAGGGTATGGTCAACTGTCAAACCCTAGATGGTCAACTCACTTGAATCAGACTCCGCTGTACTATATCCGAAAACATCTTTTCTGATATTATTTCTGCTCTGGCCAGAGACTCCTACGGATCTATTCTAAAGTATTCTTTTTCCAGTTATCTGAGAGCGAAAGATCATTTATTGAACACACAATCACCTTCGAAGGTCTTCCGCTGGACCCGATCCTTGACTAATAGAGATCCCATGGATAGGGGATTCGTAGGTCAAGGTCAAAGTCCAGAAGTCCACTAACAAGGTGTCTTTGGTGCCTCAAGTCCAAAGATCAACTATGCCACTGTGACGATGAATCAAGCCGTTTGACAGTCATGTAAATTACCATTCGGCGATTCATGTTAGATCAGTTCAGTGAACTCATTCTCCAATGAGCACCTACAGGTTTACCATTGTGTCTCCACACAAGTAACTAACGAGATCAGTCACCATCATCATATGAGCTGGAATAACATGTACTAGTCTTATCGATTGTTTGATATCCTTCTCAAACATTCTACAACTATGAACAATTAAGAATATGTGTTTATAAGTTATCAGTCTCATTATTATCATCTCATCATAATCCGATGACTATTGCACACATTCATGGACTTCAATATGCACAATTACAAATATGTCAATCTACGTAAGGAATTTAATGTCATTTATTAATGAACCAGATTGAAATAGGTGCCTTATGATTGGCTTACAGGACACCTATATCCATCAAATCGATCACCGCATGACGAATTCTTCGAGCTTTCTGATCATGAACAACACCAAGCTACACCTCATAATCACAAAAGACATCAGGGATATGGAGCCCACTAATCATAGCCTTTTGTCCACAAATACTATATAGCTATAGATTCTCATCCATACAATATCTCAGTCATACCAGGCTATGGTTTAACTGTCAAACCCTAATATGTCTTAACCTAATGGAACCTTGTACTTAATATTAAATCAAATAGAAAACTCTTTTTTTTCATTTAATTATCTAATCCTGGCCAGAAATTTTCAAGTATTATTCCATAGGACATTATTTCTCTGATGACATATTGAGAGTGAATGATTCCATGTTGTCAACTCAATTGTCTTCGCGAAAATCCCATTGAGTCCAAATGACTGACTATACATAATCACAAACTTGAGATTCTTAAGTCAGTAATCAAATACTTAATGTCACTCAAGCAAGGCATCCTTAGTGACTCAGGTCTAGAATCCAACAACGCTACTGTGACTATAGAATACACAGATTGACAGTCAATATGATGACCCTTCATGAATTTTAGGTCGTATCAGTTCAGTGAACTGATTCCACTAATGAGCACATGTACATATACCTTAGTGTCACAACACGAGTGACTATGAGATCAGTCACCCTCATCATATGAGTTAGTATCCCGTGTACTAGTCTATCTAGATCTTCAATGTTCCGTCTTGGAGATCCTATGACTAGGAACAATTCTATCACATGCGTCTAGGTGACTGATCTCATTATCATAATCTCGTTATGATTCTGTCATCATCGGATGTGTTACAAGACTTCATCACATCAAACAATAAACACACACAAAATGATTAGACGTAATGAAGAATTTATTGGATTCTCGCGGTTTCTTCGGATCACCCACGCAGCGGAAAATAAAATTAAACCGGCGATCCGTTCCCGTTTCAAAAAATCGAAAATCCCGATAATTGGATTATCGAATCTTACCGTGTGCGGATTCGAATCCGCAACCGTTCGGTTCCGTGGGTGTGACACCGCAAGCTGCGCAAGCGCCCAGCCTCTAACGGAGTCCACGCGATCCTCCTCGTGACGGATATCCTCACGTTCCTCGTTCTTCGCAGCCTACGAAGTCTCCGCCGTTCGCCGCAACGATTGCCGCAACGCGCGGACGATTTCCAGTCGAACGGGAGTCAGAGAAGCGGCAAAGCAGATCCGAACTTGTCTAGGACACCAGAGAGAGAGAGGAAGAGAGGAGGGGGCGGCTAGCAGCAGCTTGGCCAGATCAACCCGTTCGCTATAGTTTATACTAACCGCTCGGTTTTTCATAAAAACCCTCGGTTTATATTAAACCCACTTATTTATCCATCGCCTTGAGAATCTTTTGCGTGTGACCTTCTAGGCCCAATAACCAGCCCAATAAGTCTAGTGACTCCTCACTGGCATGATTAATCAATTAATAACTCATATTAATAAATCAATCGAATCAATGTCGCACATCGAATTCGGTCGGGCCTCCGATCATGTTGGGTGCCAAGAAACACCGTGTGAACCCGGAAGGCATCGGGGTTAAGTAACCCACTCTTGGAACCTTTCCGCCAACAGTTACCGCGTAGATATAATCCTTCATTCGTACAATGCTCTCGAGTCGACTCAGGGTACGGTGTACTGTCAATCCCTAACCGGTCAACTCACTTGGATTGGATGCCGCTGATGAATATCGAAAAACTCCTTTTCCGATATTATCGTCCGCGCTAGCCAGGGTCTTTCGCGCATCCTTCCTAGAGCATTCCCTCTCATCGTACCGAAAGTGAATGATTCCTTATTGACACTCAATTCCCTTCGATAGTGTTCCGCTGAACCCGATCCTTGGCTCTTTAGAATCTCGTGGTTAGAGATTCATAAACCAAGGTCAAAGCACAGAAGTCCACCGAAAACGTGTCCTTGGTGTCTCAGGTCAGAGGACCATCCTCGCAACTGTGACAATAGAATCAAGTTGGTTGACTGGGAGGTACAATACCATCCAGCGATCCAGTCGGATCAGTTCAGTGAACTCATTCTCTAATGAGAGCCTACATATTCGACTTACTGTCTCTAGACAAGTGACTATGAGATCAGTCACCCTCATCGCATGAGCAGGAGTAATCTATACTAGTCTATCCGGATATCCGATGTCCTTCTCGGATATCCGCCGACTAGGAACTATTAAGAATATGTGTGTCTAAGTGATCGGTCTCATTAGTATGACCTCATCATAATCTGATCACTATCGCACATATTCACCGACTTCATTATGAAGCGATAATAACGAATTATACATAATGAATATAATGTCATTATATATTAATAAATGAACGAGATTAGAAAGTCATAATGGCTTGTAGGCCACCTAAGACTAACAATCTCCCACTTGGACTAAAGTCAATCACCTTTATATAGTAAGCCTATAAACTCTAGGTAAGGCTCAAACACAATTTGAGATAACGGCTTTGTCAGTGGATCTGCTACATTGCCGACAGATGAAACTCTTTCCATCACTACATCTCCTCTAGATATGATCTCTCTCATAAGATGAAAGCGCCTCAGAATATGCTTCGATTTCTGATGAGACCAAGCTGGGAACTACGCCGAGGTCGGTGATGAATTTCTTCAACCAAGCTGCTTCCTTGGCAGCTTCAGCTACAACGATGTACTCAGCTTCAGTCGTTGAATCTGCAATGGTTGTTTGCTTGGAACTCTTGCAGTACACTGCGCCTCCGTTCAAAGTAAACACAAGTCTAGATGTAGACTTGCTATTATTAGGATCTGACTGGAAAATCGAGTTAGTAAAGTCTCGCAATTTCAAGTCACCTCCTCCATAGACAAAAAACATATCCTTAGTTCTTTTCAAGTACTTAATGATACATTTCACTGCCTTCCAGTGCTCTTCGCCTGGATCAGCCTGAAATCTGCTCATAACACTTAGAGCATATGCAATATCAGGCTGTGTACATAGCATGGCATACATGATAGATCTTTTGGCAGAGGCATAGGGTACTCTATCCATGAATGCCCTCTCATCAGGAGTCTTAGGAGACTGCTCCTTTGAGAGATTAATTGCATGTCTCATCGGTATGAGACCTCTCTTGTAAATTTTTCATGCCAAACCTTTTGACTACGATATCTATATACAAGGATTGGGTCATTCCAAGCATCCTCTTTAATCTATCTCTACAGATCCGTATTCCTAATACGTAGGATGCTTCTCTCAAATCCTTTATGGAGAAGTTTTTCGACAGCCAGATCTTTACCGATGACATCATAGCTACATCATTCCCAATGAGTAGTATGTCGTCTACGTAAAGAACTAAGAAGGTGACTGCGCTCCTACTAGTTTTCTTGTACACACAAGGCTCATCTTCATTCTTAATGAAGTCATAAGACTTGACTGCCTCGTCAAATCTTCTGTTCCAGCTCCGGAAAGCTTGCTTCAGTCTATAAATGGACCTTTAAAGCTTGCACACTTTATCTGGAGATTCCTTGAATGTGAAACCTTCTGGTTGTATCATATACACCTCTTTCTCAATATTACCATTGAGGAAGGCAGTCTTCACATCCATCTGCCAGATCTCATAATCGTAGTGTGCAGCTATGGCGAGTAGAACTCTGATCGACTTTATCATGGCAACTGGTGAGAAAGTCTCGTCATAGTCAATTCTTTGCCTTTGACGATATCCATTTGCCACCAACCTTGCCTTATAAGTATCAATCTGTCCATCAGCACCAATCTTTCTCTTAAAGATCCACTTGCAACCGATGGGTACAATACCCTCGGGCAAGTCCTCCATGTTCCAAACTTGGTTGGTGTACATGGACTGGATTTCTGAATTCATGGCTTCTCGTCATCTCCCGACTTCTAGGCCTTCTATAGCCTCCTGGTAGGTTTTAGGATCATCATCCTCATTATATTCTACCTTAGACTCACTTTCAGCGATATGTCCTATATATCGTTCGGGTGGTCTAGATAATCTACCAGATCTACGAGGCTCATCTATGTGTACCTGAACAGATTCAGGAACTGATATCTCATCTGATGATAATGCAATTGTTTGGAGATCTGGAACCTCCTCCAATACTATTTTACTCCCACTATCCTCCTGGAGAAGGTATTCCTTTTCCAGGAAGACAGCTTTCCAGGCGACAAACACCTTTTGTTCACTAGGATGGTAAAAATAGTATCCAAATGTTTCCTTTGGATATCCCACAAACCTGCATTTATCAGTTCGTGATTCCAACTTGTCTAGATCATGTCTCTTTACATGAGCAGGACAACTCTAGACTTTAACATGTTTAAATTCTAGTTTCCTTCCTTTCCATAATTCATATGGAGTAGAGGCCACAGACTTACTGGGTACTTTGTTCAGTAGGTATGCTGCTGACTCTGGAGCATACCCCCACAGGGACACTGGTAATCCCGAAAAGCTCATCATGGATCGCACCATGTCCAACAATGTGCGATTCCTCCTTTCTGATACACCATTCATCTATGGTGTATATGGAGGGTCAGTTGAGAAATGATACCATTATCTTTTAAGAATTGTGTGAAATTAGTACTCAAGTATTCTCTTCATCGATCTGATCAAAGAGCTTTAATACTCTTTCCTAACTGCTTCTCTACTTCATTCTTGAACTCCTTAAACTTCTCAAATGCTTCCAACTTGTACTTCATTAAGTACACATAGCCGAATCTCGAGAAGTCATCGGTGAACTTGATAAAGTAATGATGAAGTATGAAAAGCCATCTTTGGCATGGGTGGACATGGGACCACATACATCTGAATGTATTAGTTCCAAAATGTCCTTGGCACGTTCTCCATGTCCAGTAAATTGAGATTTTGTCATCTTTCCCATAAGGCATGATTCACATGTCGCAAATTATTCATAATCGAATGTATTTAAATAACCATACTTGTGCAATCTTTGCAACATGCTTTCACCAATATGCCCAAGTCTACAATGTAACATGTAGACTTGGTTCATACAATTCTTGCTCTTCTTAAGAGCCTTGTCAATATGAAGATTGTAACAAGAAACATCTAAGAGATATAGACCGTTGACTAAAGATGCTGAAACTATTGATTTATTACCATAATAAATCGAACAATTTCTATTCTCAATAGATAACATATATCTAATCTTGTCCAAACAAGATACTGATATGATATTCTTTATTATGCTAGGAACATTATAACAATCTTCTAATGATAGAAGGTCTCTCGATGGAAGCCTTAGATTTGCTGTCCCAACAGCAACTGCTGTAACTTTTGTGTTGTTTCCTAGCCTCAGTTCTACTTCGCCTTTTTTCAGCTTGCGCTTACTTGTCAGCATCTGCACATCATGGCAGATATGAGAAGCACATCCGGCATCTAATACCCAAGATGTGGAATCTCTAACTGTCAAGTTGATATCTATCATATAGATATCTGAAGCTTCAGACCGCTTCACTTTTCTATGATCTTTATCATTGAGGAACTCCTTGCAGTTCTTATTCCAGTGACCATTCTGCTTATAGTAGAAGCAGTCACCTTTTACTACTCCTTTGCCTTTGTCCTTCGATATTTTATCGTTTGCTATCGTCTCTGTGTCAAGGGCATCAAATGCCAGTTTAGCATGAGGATTAGCTCTAAGGACATAGTCAATGTGCTCATATCTAAAGACATTCTTCAAGCTTCTGATCCAATCTGAGTAGTTCATGCTAGTCAAACGTTTGGCATCAAGTATGCCACGGAGTGGGTTATTCGATAACATAATTCCCTACAGGAGACGAATAAAAATCTATTTAGCAGATGTTCAATTATTAAAATTTAAAACAAGACATAGTCTTTTGATCAAGTTTTCACTCCCACTAATTTTCGACGGACTGTATAACCCTCAGTTATACAAAACGGGAGACGTCGACAGTCTCTTAGTGGGGATCATAATCTCAATGACTTGCAGTACAACCTTGTGGATAGCACAAAAAAGTTGTAAAACAATCAAAGAGCACCCATCTCATGGGACTTACAACTCCTTGCAATATCTGATCATATCTTCGCTCCCCATATATTTAATGGCCTTCTGGATAGCACAACAGGCCACTAATTTTGGTCTAAGTTAACTATCGTTACACGACGAGCATAGATTTGCAGGCAGTCCTTGTGGATAGCACAACAAAGCTACACGGTTCCTCTACCCCGATCAAATTGGCATCTAATGACATAGTCACAGTCTCTCCTCACAATTAAACAGGCCTTATAGTAACACAACAAACCTGCCTAAAGTAATTAGAATCCTATGACTATAATGATGGTGGACCACGCGGTAAGTTCTTGACTGCTCACGTTACGGCTTAGAGTTTAGATGAAGGTATTTAGCTAACTTTTATCTTGGTCTCTCCTAGATGATAGTATATAAATATATCGTATATATTTACTAAATACTGTACCTGCTTTGATTTACAATCAAACATAAAACAATGCATCTTATACATGTCATTAGTGTGGTCATGGATAGTACAATGAGTTTGACTGGAGCTATCAGTCAAACGTACACATCATCTAACACAACAATTATATTAGATAACCTGCAAACACATAGGCAAGAGATCTTCATCATATCGCCTTCCTGGTTGCAGCTGTGGATCATCCTCGCTCCTTCCTCGGTTCCCTTGATCGGATTACATTAAATTCTAGAATTTACATGTAAACATAAGAAAAGCCTTCTGGCAAGTACAAGAGAGAGGGAGGTAGAATTACATTGGAGTATAAAGAGTGAGAGAGAGAGGTACGTAAACCTCTATTTATTAACAATTAATAAATAGCCAACTCATTCATCTATGATCCACATAAACATTCATCATATGAATAAAAAGTACATATCCATGACCACCGTGTGTTTTAAACATTCCACACAAGATTCAGCACATCACATGGCTAAAATAAAAGAGTATTAAAAAATAGATAAATTTTGACTTTCAAAATAACTAGGTTCTAATCAAAATTGGCATTTGAATTTCGAAAACTCTTTTAATCAATTTAACATGCAATTAAATTTAATTTAAAAGTATTTAAACACACATCACATGTGCGCACACTCCAAATTAATAATTTTCAGATTATTCCATGCAAATTAGAACATTTCCAATAATTAAAACAATCTAACATTTAGATTAATCAACATCAATAATCTAACAATAAGACTATTAATAACTAATTACTAATCTAACTCTTAGACTAGGTCACTTAAGTTAATTATTAATTTAACACTTACATTATTAATCAACTACAATTAATTATTAACTACAAATTACATTATTAATCAACTTCAATTAATTATTAACTACAAATCTAAATATTAGATTAGTTAATTAATGTTAATCACTAATTTAACATTTAAACCAATCATTAACACCAATCAGTTAATAACTAATAATTCTAACTCTTCGAATAGTTGATTAAAATTAATTATTAATTTAACACTTAAATTAATAATTAACTCTAATTAACTGATAGCTACTAATTTAACATTTAAATTAGTTAATTAAAATCAATTATTAATTTACCACTTAAATTAATAACTAACTCTAATTAATAATTAACAATTAGATGTATTAATAATTAATAATCTAACAATTAGATTAATAATTATTAACCACTAATTTTAACTCTTAAAATTAGACAACTGAGGTTAATTATTAAATCAACACTTAAGTTGATAATTAGCCCTAATTTGTTAAGAAATAATTGTTAATTAAAAATGATTCAAAATCATAATAAGCCCAGTTAAATCAAATAATTGAATAATAATTTTAAATTTGAAAACAATTTTGAATTTTAAAACTTAATTCCAATTTCAATTTTATTTAAATGGGCATTGGGGTTTTAATGGAAATTGGGAAAGTAAGCTCAGCCTGGCTCGACCAGGGCTCGAACCAAGGCCCCTGGTTCGACCCAGGCTGGACCTGGTTCGGGCCCTGGCCCTGGGCGGCCCAGGCGAAGGGTCTGGGCGGTCTACCCCCCCAAATCGGCAGTGGACCGGCCCGGTCCACGTGGAAACCCCCCATTTCCCCTACCTCAAGAAACCCTAATCGAGTCTTGCAGGAGAGCAGCGCCGGCGCCACCCAGCGGCCGCTGCCCCGACGTCGCCAGGCACCGACCGGCGACTCCCCGGCGCCGGCGGTGCCCACCGGCGTAGGCAGGGCTGCCGGTGGTGCAGTTTAAGGTGCCGGCTGAGCCCTTGAAGTCCCTTTTATTTATGGCTTCATTTTAAAACTGTGGGAAGAAAAGGACTTCATCCCCCTCTCCAACGCCGGTGACCGGCACCAGCGGTTGCTGGCGAGGTTCCTGGACATTCCAGGACCCCTGGTCACCAACCCATTACATGGGGACGTCCAAAGGAAGCCTCCGAACCTCGCCGTTATTCGTCCCACGAAGAACACAAAGAACCCAAAAAAAAAAATGCAGGAAAAATAATCTAATTATATGTGTTCATCATATGAACACAGATCCAGCAATTAATAGAAAAGTATAGCATGGAATAAAGCATGGAAAATTAATTCTGGAGATCGAAACGAGACGACAAATAGTGGAACCTGGCTCTAATACCACTGTTAGATTCTCAGAGTTTCTCCGGATCGCCCACGCAGCGAAAAATAAAATTAAATCGGCGATCCGTTCTCGTTTCAAAAAATCTAAAATTCCGATAATTGGATTATCGAATCTTACCATGTGCGGATTCGAATCCACAACCGTTCGGTTCCGTCGGTGTGACACCGTAAGCCGCGCAAGCGCCCGGCCTCTAGCGGAGTCCACGCAATCCTCCTTGCGACGGATATCCTCACGTTCCTCATTCTTCATAGCCCACGAAGTCTCCGCCGTTCACCGCATCGATCGCCACAACGCACAGACGATTTCCCGTCGAACAAGAGTCGGAGAAGCAGCGGAGCAGATCCGAACCTGTCTGGGACGCTAGAAAGAGAGAGAGGAAGAGAGGAGGGGGTCGCTAGGGTTCGCAGCAACTTGACCTACTCAGCCCGTTCGCTATATTTTATACTAACCGCGCGATTTTTCATAAAAACCCTCAGTTTATATAAAACCCACTTATTTATCCATCGCCTTGAGAATCTTTTGCATGTGATCCTCTAGGCCTAATAACCAGTCCGGTTAATGGCCCAATAAGTCCAGTGACTCCTCACTGGCCTGATTAATCAATTAATAACTCATATTAATTAATTAATCATCCGAATCAATGTCGCACATCGAATTCAGTCGGACCTCCGATCACGTTAGGTGCCAAGCAACACCATGTAAACCCGAAAGGTATCGGGGTTAAGTAATCAACTATTGGAACCTTTCCGCCTACAGTTACCGCGTTGATATAATCATTCATTCGTACAATGCTCTCGAGTCGACTCAGGGTATGGTGTACTAGCAAACTCTAACCGGTCAACTCATTTGGATTGGATGCCGCTGATGAATATCGAAAAACTCCTTTCCCAATATTATCATATGGTCTAAAACAAGCTCCCAGAGCTTAGTATCAAAAACTCAGTGCTTTTCTCATCCAACATAATTTCATTAGAGGCAAAGTAGATAGTACTCTTTTTGTTAAATCAAATAAGCACTTCTGCAGGAGCATAATCTATTTTCTGGTTAAATACATACCCCCTGAGCACAACACAACCAGTAGCTATTTCTTATAGGTCCCCCCTTACTCATATACACAATTATTAACTCTTGAATATATTGATTGTTCAAATATATGTGGATGATATAATTTTTGCGGCTACTAATGAAAATCTTGGTAGGAAATTTGAAAAGTTAATGTTGGGTGAATTTGAGATGAGCATGATGGGAGAATTGAGTTACTTCCTCAGACTATTGATTGTTCAAATATATGTAGATGATATAATTTTCTGAAGTATTAATGAAAATCTTTCAAGAAATTTGAGAAGTTAATGCAAGGTGAATTTGATATGAGCTTGATGAGAGAATTGAACTAGTTCCTCGGATTACAAATCAAGCAAGTGAAAGAACGAACTCATGTTTGTCAAGCCAAAAACATCAAAGACCTATTAAAAAAGTATGGGTAAGTATGGGTTTGACAAAGCTAAATCATTAACAACTTCCATGAGTACTTCCACTAGGTTATATGGAGACCTAAATGGTAAGAAAATAGATCAAAAGATCTATAGAGGTATAATTGGATCACTACTCTATATGATTGCTCATAGACCTGATATCTTATTTAGTATTTGTAAGTACACAAGGCTTCTAATAGATCTTAAAGAGTCCCATTTGATTTGTGTCAAAAAGGATCTTTAGATATCTAATTGATACGGTACCTATCAATTTCTTACAAGTTGCTTAATTTCATAGACATCCAAAAAGTGAAACTCAGTAGCTTTGTCTATAATAGAAGCATAATATGTAGCAATTGAAAGGTGATGTTCATAGTTGTTGTGGATCAAGCATCAATTATAAGATTATGGATTCAAGCTTGAAGGGATTCATATACTCTATGACAATACAAATACAATTAACCTCACCAAGAATCCTATTCAGCACTCCAGGACAAAGCATTTTGAGGTCAAGTATTATTTCATTAGGGATCATGTAGCTAATGGTAATATTAATATTAGTTTTATTGATACTTTGCATCATTTAACTGATACCTTCACAAAATTTCTACCTGAAGATAGATTTACATCTATTAGAAGGGAATTACGGATGTGTAATTTGTCTTAAAGAAATCAATTAGCATTGATAAGTCTCCAAAAAAAGGATTAAGAATAAGTCTATGATCCTGTCTCAAATCACTTCTCTTTATAGATTATTTAATCTATTTGTCCTCACTTCCTGCATATCGATTAAGTTAGTACCGATAATTGATTAGCTTTTGTGCTATTTATTCAAATACTCAACATATTCCTAATCGATTACCTTATGCAATTAATCGATTACTATTATCTAATCGATTAGCCCTTTTCATATAATCAATTACCTTAGCCACTGTCACATCCCTAATCTAATCCAATCTTTGGTTCTCATCGGATTCAAGCCAAATTCAATAAGTCTATGAATAACTAAAACAAGGAATTTATATGAAAAGGGTCACACATATGGCATACTAAATAAACGACATTTTCTAGTAAGCATGAACAAATGTGATATCATCTATATCTCTCCTTATGTATAGCATATTTCTTAAACACGTTGAGATCTCAGTTAATCAAACTACTAGCCTATACATATCATGCACGTCCTTCAACACATAGGGAATCTCTTCCAATACATAGGGAGGCTCATATCATATATCATATGGCATATAGTCATAGCTAGTAGTATGTAATCAAGTCAAAGGCTTCAAAATTCAGATTCATCAGATGAGAGAATCATGGGCTTACCGATTCAAAAGAAAGATCCATAAGTAAGATGACATAAGACCTAATTCAAAGAAACATGTCCTACAACATGATAAAGATTCATATGAGAATGATATGATCATTATTCAGATAGCTTTTTCAAGATCTAAATATATTTAATTTTACTTTTCATGTGCTAAATTCAACATATATCAAGTATAACAAACGAACATGCATCTAACCACAACATAAGAGACAAAACACATTCTATCAAAGCACCTAGGTAATAGTGTTAAGACCTTGACCATTGTGCAGAATTGGAGAGTCTAAGTCCCACCCAAATAGTATGCCAAGTCCTAATTTGCGAATCCACCCATTGCCCATAGGTCTGGACACACTCCATGAACAATCGCAGAGTATGCCAAAACACCCTCCTCCCTTTACAGTGGCATTGTCCAAACAAGCTTCTCACAAACATGGCATATATAGTGACTACAAATTATTATAATTTTATGGCTTCAATTTCAAATCATGATAAATATATATAGTTCCACAATTAAGTCAAATTCGATAAAATGAAGCCATTTAAAGGTATACTAATGATTGCTCGGAAAATATAGGAAACATATGACCCAACAGAGTCTAGATACTTTTTAAATATTTCAGGGAATATTATAGAATTTTCAGAATTTATCGTGTATTTTTTCTGGCATGTATTTCCAATTTTTGGAAAGAAAATAGCAAGAATAAACGAGAGAATTAGCAAATGAGTTCAAAAAATAACTAAACTTCACGAACAGGTTGACAGGGTCAAAACTAAGGTATTGGCAAAGTTTTGTTAACTTCTGAGTCGATTAATGTGGTTCGGACTCCCTATCAATTTTGGGAATTTAGAATTAGTGTAATTCCAACAACTCATAAAAGAGGGTAAAATAAATACCAATCGAGATCAGAAAATTCCCAAACTTTGCAAAGGGATCAAGGACGACTTTATAGATGGATCCACGGAGTGTTTTGGACATAAATTGATTGAACTATGATATCCACAAGTTGAATATCAAAATTGTCATAACAGATCCCACAGGTTGACAATTAATCATGAAATAAATAATAGAAAAATTTATAAAATAATTAAAATTAGTACATAAAGTAGACACCCAAAGCTAACTTATATCAATCAGGTTAATCAAAGGTCGGACAAAGAAGAATGGATCCCCAAAAGTCGACCGAGAAGTCCAATCAACAGAGATCAGACAACTAGACTACTGGCTATTTAAAGCTCCTAGCTGCCTGGTGCTTCAGATGGCCAGATGGCTGGCCATCTAGTTCTCTTGGCTGTCTGATGGCCAAACAGCTATCCCCTTGGCTATCTAGTCCTGACGGCCATTGTGTCGGCCATTCAGCCACCAGGCGAACATATTGCATCTTTCTTCAAATTTCTTGGGTTATTTAGGTTATTTTTTGAACAAAAGGGTTTCGAAACAACGTTGAACCATTTTTTGCAGATGTTCAAACTTTGAAAACATCAAAATGTGGGGTTTTTATACTAATAGAAAACATTTCCACGACATGGGTAATCATCACCTACCTAGCGAATGAAGTGAGTTTCCGAGCTCTTCTATGGAATCTCCACAATCTCCCTAACTTCCTGGCCTTCCACCATGTTCTCTTGATCGCCTAGAAGGTGCAGTAAACAAGAATCATGAGTTCCCTTCAAAGAAAACCCTCTCTTGTCTCTTTCTCTCAAGGACATGAACCAAAACTCACATTTCTTGGATCTATGCGGCTGCTTGGATTTAAACACGAAACTAACCCCCTATATATAACTTGCATTCTGAATCCTAATCCTAGACAACCCCCTCATAACCTCCTTTAGGTCAAGAGTTACCGAAGGTTAGACGTCCCTTCTATGAACTAGATGAACTCGGGTTCACGTAGGCCATAGTTTACAAAATTGAAACTTGAACTTTTACACCCTTAAGATACAAGATTAAAGAAAATTGTCTTCTAAAAAATTGTATATTTCTTAATGCTCTTTCCAACAGTACCAAACATACATTTTTTTTGAGTTTTATACAAAAGGTTATCATAGTTTTACTAGTTTGCTATCCTGTAAATCCGAAGCCAAAAATTAAACTAGCTTAATGGACTAATTAGATCTTTTTAATTAGACTAATGGGCTTCTCTAGCCTTTACGTTAACCAGATGGGCTTAAGACATGGTTTAAGATCCAGCGTATAACAGGTCCATTGCATTGCATGGTCATGAGAAACTTGTAAATTCATTATTATTACACAACAGAAGCTTGTAGAATCTCAGCCATATTGCATGGTTGCGAGAACTTAGCACCAGGTAGTGACATTGACCAGTAAATAGATCCTCAAGTTTTAGAGACCTCAAACAGAACCAGGTCGGCATGACAATCAAGGGTGGGTTGAACTTGAGTCATGGGAGCTTGAGTTGGTTCCGTTTGAAGGCATGTTCAACCCAAACTTCTGTCAATTTGGTCTAGTTAGGTACTTGGATCATTTTGACCCCAAGTTGACGAAGGAGCTGGAGTCAAAAAAGCATCCTGAACATAGTGTAGTGAAGAAAAACATAAGGTCACCTGCATTCCCTTCGGTTTTCAAAATCATCCACCATGGGGTGCTTATCTGATTGCGGACAAAACATGATCATGGGCTCCTATATCTGATGGCGGGCAAAATACCAACTAAAATGTAAAGCATAGCCACACATCTTTATAAAAAAAAAAAAAAAACTTACAGTTCCCACACCTGTGTTGCCAATGACCAAATAATTAGTTGTAAATATCATGAATCAAATGCTACAAGGAAACAACAACAATTAGTTCACAAATAGGGAACTTAATTGACAAATAGCAGATTTGGTCCACAGAATTTGGATTTAGTTGACAAATTCAAGTTTTCACTCACAAATACGGGATAATATTGATAAATAAAGATTTTTATTGACAAATACAAGTTAACATTGACACATGCAGGTTAAGATTGATAATTACAAATTTTCATTGACATATCCAAATTAAGATGCTATTGGCAAAGGCCTTCCCAGGGCATTATCAGATCATATACATAGGGTGCTGAGTACCAGAAGCAAATGGGTGAGGAAAAAGATGAAAAAAAAAGAGTAAAGAGAGGTTTGGGGATGCAGAAAGAATTAGAGAAGAATTATTACAGGACATTGAAGATCTTGATATCAAGAATGATGACACATGATTAGGCAAGTGGATCGTATCTGAAGTGGTTCTCATTGAAGTAGTTTAGAAACTTTTTTTCGAGGTAGTGGGGGCAACATAGTCTGCTCCTAACCATTTAGTAGAGTTAATGTCACAAGTATTTGCAAAATTCTCGGGGATGGCTTACAGAGGGGGCACATTAAAAAAATTGTATCCAATCTAGAAGCATATATTGAGTTATAGATATTTTTATAAGTGCTAAATTGTAATCCAAGTAGGTGATGGACACAAGATCAGTTCAACGAAAAAATGTATTTGTCAACTGAAACTGTATTTGTCAATCGAAAACTATACGTCAATCGAGATATGTATTTGTCAGTCGAAAATGATATTTGTCAATCTAAATATGAAAATAACTTCTTGCACCAACGGCCGGTATTACGCCGGGTGCCAGTGTTTTTAATTAAAAAGTTAACATTTTCTTGAATATTTTCTTTGCTCGACCCCATGGTGCCCTACATGGTTGTACAGTCCAATCTCGGATCAGACGACTCAATAAAAGATGAAAAATAAAAAGTGACCCCAAACGAACACTAAAAAATAGTGGGGTAGATTTTCGATTTTTCATCTTTTTTTCTTCTTCTTTTTTCCGGTTGTCCGAACCGAGATCGGACTATACAGACATATAGGGCACTATGGGGCCAACCAAAAAAAAAAAAAAAGTTTTCTTTAAATTAAATACACCAGCAAGCAGCGTAATACCAACGACCAGTGTAGCAAGTTATTCTCTTGAAATATTATGGGGGTGGCCATGTTAACTCGCCCAACTAGTCAAATTGGCCATGTGGTCCAACTGTAGGGAGTTGTGCAGTGTGAATGTGAGAGTAACCAAGTTGTGCAGCAAGTCTAGTCACACCGCACAACTCTCCGCGGTTGGACCACGTGACCAACTTGGCCAGTTGGGCAAGTTGACATGGCACCTCCATAATATTTCGATTGGCAAGTATTGTTTTCGATTTATTGACATAAAATTTTCGATTGACAAATACAATTTTCAATTAATAAATGCGGTTTTCGATTAATAAATATAGATTTTGATTGACAAATACATATTTTAAAACCTATATTTGTGAATCTAAAATTGTATTTGTCAATCGAAATATGTACTTGTTAATTGAAATTGTATTTGTCAATCGAAAACTATATTTCTGAATCGAAATATGTATTTGCCAATCTAAAACTATATTTGTCAATCGACATATGTATTTGTCAATCAGGCCATGTCAATTTGTCTAGCTAGCTGAGTTGGCCACATGGTCCAACTACAAGGTGTTGTATGGTGTGACTGGACTTGCTGCACAACCTAGCTGTGCAGCAAATCTTACTCAATGGGAGAAGGTATGTTTATCCAAGGATAAGGGAGGTCTGGGTGTCAAAAATTTTAGGTTGATGAACATGGCCCTCATCGGAAAGTGGAAATGGTAGTCGAGTGATAAAACTTATTTTTGGACAGACATTTGGGTGAATGGTAATCCCCTCAAGGCGACCTTCCCTAACATTTCCTAAATTGTTGTTACTAAGGAGGTTAATGTAAAGGATTGTTTTGATATTTATGATGGTCAGATGTGTTGGAATATTCATGTGAGGAGGAATCTCAAGGATTGCAAGTTTCAAGAGTATACTCAATTGTTGGAGGTGTTGGCTCAAGTTCATGTTGAAGTTAATCTTTTAAAATATAGTTGGAAGGGCAACGTACAAGGTATGTCAAATATAAGGAGGTGTAGAAAGTTAATATCCCTTGAAAGTGAGAGCTTTTATGTGATCAGGAAGATGAAGACACTGAGCACCTTCTTACTGTTTGCCTGTCAACAAATCAGTATGGAAGACATTTGGGAACCTATTTAATTGTTTGATTAACCTAAATTCTTTACAAAGTGTTGGGTGCAGTTTGCAGTGTCTGACTCTTGGCCGGTCGAATTCTACTAGATGCATAATTCTTAACATGTTAGCGTATTAGATATGTTGGAGTCTATGGCGAGAGAGGAATGATTTAGTACTCCAAAGAGCAAGACTACATGTGAAAAATAATTGTGATAGAGTTCTCAACATGTTCTTTTGAAGTAAACATATCTTGAGGGTGTTGACTGATGAGTGGAATAAAGTGGCACTTAATATGTCATTTTTTTCTTTTTTGGGTGATAGGCATCTCACCTATAATTTTTTGGTTGTTCAAAAAAAAAAAAAAAATCTCTTCAACATGTAGTTGTCCATACTATTAGAGAATGTGAAATTAAATCAGGGGGAGAGGGATGTTAGAATTTAGAGGCGGGAAAAAAATTAGGAAACTTTACTATCAGATTAGCAATTAATATGCTTATGAAAGGTGGCCACACGGTGGGTTGGAAAAAATAGGTTTGGAACATACGACTGTCCATTAACATAAGACTTTTCTTCGGGAAAATAGCTTGGAAAAGGATCTCCATTAACAGACGACTGTCCATTAATAATATTATCCTTGATTAATTTATATTTTATTTTAATTTAATTTTTCTTTTAGCCCAGCATGCATCATGTAGAACTTTGAAATAATTGTGATAATAATTAATTATTGATTACGTTACAGACCATTGATCATATAAATCTCAACATGATATGACATATTCCATTCTGAATTAAGTATCTAGATTATCTTTGAGGTTTGTTTGAAGATATATATTTAAAATTCTATCATTTCTTAGATTTTTCTTATTTCATTTTAAGAACCATCATGGTTACAGCACTTCCACATTGACTGGCAACTACTCCCCATGATGAAACTTGTAAGGTTTGTGACCTAGGGTACTTCCCGATCGCGGAGGTTGATCAACCTTATTTTGTTTCCTTGTCTACTTCGTTCAGACAAAATTGATTCCATCGATATTTTTAAGTTATTTTCATTGATCATTTTGAGAAAGATTCTTATCATGTGATGTTGAAAGCGTGTCTCGTCACACCTTGGCATCACCTTTTCAGTACATTCTATTTTATTTCATTCCCTTGCAAAGTCAATGTCAAGATAGGGCAGCTGTAGACATGCTAATTTTGACATCATATTGAGTAAAATTTCATATCATATAATAATGTCCAAAAATAGTCTGGTTTTTAATCTTTAATTAATTTTTATTAGTTTTCTTGATTGAATGACGTCGTCATGACACAACGCCATTTAGTTTATTAAAGAAACTTATTTTAACTCAGATTCTTAATCGAAGTGTAAAATTTCGCTAAACGACGTCGTCCTTGGTGGACGCCATTTAAGTCTCATAATTCATTTCGATTTCTAATTTTATTTTTTATTAATTACCTAATTAACTGAAACACGTTTTGATATCGCGCCACCATTTAGGTTTCCTACTTTTTTCGGTTTCCTTCTCCAGATTATCATTAGCTTTAATTTAGCTAAAAGACGTCTCCCTTGAGCGATGCGATTTAGTTAATTACAGATAATAATGATTTCGCCGAGATTATCTAGTTCTTTTGGCTGAATTAGTTTCAAACTCTTTCAAGTTGATCTATAAGCGGTCACGGAGGCGTGTGAGAGCTCTAACACTAGTTCTATATAAACCCAAGCCATTGATCATTAAAAAAGATTCGAAAAATATTCGAAAAGGTTCAAAGGAGGTTCAAGAAGTTAAGGCTGGAAGGATCGGAGTGCTACGTGACGGCTTCCAGGAGCTCTTGAAGATGAAAAATGTGGTCAACAAGCTTCATCCTCTTCGCCCTTTCCTCATTCTCCAAGATCAAACAAGCCCAAGGCTTCAAAAGGGTCATCTAATCTTCTTTCTTCTTTAGTTTTATTATAGTTCTTGCCTGCTTTCTTCTTAGTTTCATCATCATATTCATACAATCATCTTGACCACTTCATGTTCTTCACACACTCACTCATATACTCATATTTTCAATCCCATACATGCTATAGGGGTTTAAACAAACATCAAACAAGTGAGTTTTTTGTTCTGATTACATGATTAATAATCTTGTTATAATAGATGCTATCTTTATCTAGTTCTAATTAGTTTTTCTCCTTCTTTTCTTCATTTTTCTTGCAAAGTACCAAGGAGCATCAAATGATCAAAGTGGAGATCAAGAAAAGAAGAAATTTTGGAGCGAAAAAGACGATCCCCAAATCAAGCAAGAATAAGAGTAAAAATGGCTCTCTTTCTTCAGCCGGCTGAAGAGAGGGAATCAAGAACATCCATATGTCCCATGTCTCAAACAGGTAAGTGATCAAACCTTTCTTTTAAAATTTTTTAGTCAAAAGTTTCTGGCGATCACATGTTAGTTTTTTTTTAAGTTATTTTTATTATCATTAAACAATACATGATTCATGATAATCACACACTTAAATTGAGCACTCGTAATATCCAGCTTTGCATTCACAAATATAAGGTTTGATTGACATGTTAAGATTCAGTTGATATGTAGCTAACGAATATAGGTTAAGATTTACAAATACATATTAAGATTGACAAATAGAGGAAATGATTGGCAAAAAGAAATTAATGTTGACACAGATAGATTAATCTTAATAATTTCAGGTTTTCATTAATATATACAGGTTAAGATTCATAAATGCAGAGTTGGAATGACAAATTCAGGTTCTCATTGACATGTCTAAGTTTACACTCACAAATATAAGTTTTCTTTAACTTAATATTCACGTATCCAAGTTTGCGTTAGTAGATACAACTATATTAATTGACACATAGAAGTTAATATTGATATATCCAAGTTTGCATTGACAAATATATATTTGAATTTCATACAAACGCATCCAAATAAATATCACAAAATTGTTGACATGTTAACATTAACAAATCCAAGTTAATATTGACAAACTCAAGTTTTAATTCACAAATATATGTTAACATTAACGAATAAAGATTTCTCTGAAGTAATACAAGTTAACATTGACATATGCAAATTAAGATTGATAATTAGAGATTTTCATTGACATATTCAAGTTAAGATCCGCAAATACATATTAAGAATGACAAGTTCAGGTTGACATTGACATATCCAACTTTGCATTCACAAATGCAGGGTTTAATTGACAGATATAGGTTTCAATTGTCGCATTTATTGGAGTGAAAACTAAGTATGACAAATTTGAAGCTTTGGGAGTCGATTTAAACAATCGTAAGACAAAGTTGAAGAAATAAATGACTTTGGAGTAAAGAAAATACAAAGATAATGTAGAGAAAAATAAAAAACAAAATGCAGCTTGACAATGATACGAATAAAAGAGATAATGGCATTTGAGATGACATTTACCACCTTCCAAAAATGCAGAAAAAAAGGAAATATTTCAGTTGTTACCTTATGTAGTGGATGTGGACTCTCGTCGGCTCGCCTCAAGGGTGCCCATCCTCTAGTCGGAAATAGCCTCCTTATTTAGGAGTTTCTTTCCCGTTGGAGGGATCACCACTTTCCCCTTATTCTTTGCCATACTTCCTATGAAATTTTCTGTAAAAGAGTGGTACATGAGGAAGACCAATTATTTACAAAAATTAAATAGAAATGAGGAACATTGAGATGGCCACTCACCCTTATTCGTGCTCCGATGGGCTCCTTCAGCAGGTATATAGGAGAGAGAACAGTGGGAGGAGGGCAAGAGAGAGAGGAGGTGACTGGGCTGGGTCTCTTGGTCATCGCTACTGAAGCCCTGCTTGCAAGCTTATGCTCAAGCCGACGATGAGGAAATGGGGTTTCCAGTTCACCACCAGCACGAGATAGGAGGGGGGACCTTGCGCGAACAAGTAATAATCTCTAATGACAGTGGCCGTTGGAAGGAAATCCATTGTGGGAGAAAAAGATGATAGAGGGAGAAGGGGCATGACAGAGAGGAGGTTGGGACGAGGGCACAAGAAACACGGGAAAGAAAGGAAAAAAGTGAAGTGGAAATACTCGATCGTCTCGCTTCATTGCCGCGGAAGCTTTGCCACCATCCCACCCACTTGTGCCGCTCACCACCGTAAAAGCCCTCGCCGCTGTACCACCCACTGGTGTCACTAACCGCCACAAAATTATGTGGCCATGTTGCTTCACCACCACAGAAGAATCCCACTACTATATTGTTGAGTACGCCGCATCACCTCCGATCTCCTCCTCTCCCAGCCACTTCACTACCGCACTCCTCCACTCTCGTCTGCTTCCAGACTTGCTTTTTCCCACTCGTCTATCTTTGGTATTTCCTGCCTGGATGGTGATAAGTAGCAAAAGGGCATTTTGGGTAGTAAGAGTTCAATTGGAGAGGAAATTTACAACTGGATGGGACCGGCTACTCATTACCTGGCACACATGACAAGGGATTTGACGGTGACGGTGGGGGCAGCCTATTCGCGGTATGGAGGTGCCGATGTCAGCTCTCCCAGCTGGCCTTTAATGCCACGTGATCCAAGCACACTAGGTTGTGCGGTGTGACTGGACCTTGTTGCACACCAGGTTGTGCAACAAGTATTACTCAAATTCAAATAATGTCCAGGTCATATAAACCAACCACATAAATTAACTTACATCCAGCTCACAATCATATATATACTACACATCCAGCTCACAAGCAAGTGAAACATGTCAAACTCACATATACAATTTAAAATATGTCAAGCTCACAAGCTCTTACATCCACCTCATAAGCATGTCATACACATGCACATATACGAAAAAGAACATAAAACGCCATCATAATATAATAGATGAACTTGTTAGGCACCTATATGAAAAAGCCATTTTGTTGATAACAAAATCACATCTTAGGGTATCTAACCTATGTTTGTGAGGCATGACAAGTACCAAACGAGTACTATTTTGAGGATCATAATTCTCAATAGCCCTCGGAGAAATATCATATTGAGAAAGAAAGAGAAATTCAACTTTTGTAAAATGGTTGACCAATATGGGAAATTGGTCAGCCAATTTCTGATAGACATTGTAAATGATTTTGGATACAAGCCTATTATCAAAGATATGAAAGACTAATGTGAAAAATTGATCAAATATGAAGAAGACCATAATTAGTCGACCAACTCTCAAAATTGGTCAGCCAATCGGCCCAGATCTGCTGAATCTGACCAGCTCACTCAAGATCTGCTATAGATCTTCAAGATTCCTTCCACCCAAGGCTCCAATAGTTAGTAGGCTATCTATGGAAGACTCCCAGTGGCTGAGGAAGGTTTTTGCCTATTTGAACACAGGGAATGGGCATTATCTTTATCTAAGAAAGATCAAGGGTGGAAACTCAAAAGAGAGAACCGCACCCCTTCTTGAGCAGATATAAGCGTTCACTGCTAAAGAATCTCTTCTCTGTGCTATTGAAGCTTCACCAAATCAAAAGAGACAAGTTGCTACTATGATCATCTTGAAAATCTATCTAACCCACTAGTTGGAGGCTTGCTAGCGTGTGGAAATCTAGCAAGTGTGAAGGTCTACTAGAGCCTGAAAATCTAGTCATGTGATAGAGTTAACTAGTACCCAAAAATCTAGTGAGTTTGTGGGCCGTGCTAGTGGCTTGATGTCTAACGAGCTTGTTGCTTACGACTTAGAGAGTAGTGGAGATCTCAATGAGGTGTTGGGTAGTGGACGTAGGCCAAAGGAGTTGGCCGAACCACTATATATCCATGTGCATGTGTGGTTTGCTTGTGTGTTTGCTTGCTTTTCTGTTGATCCAACCTTTTATCTTGTAAATAGTGTACATATCGTCAATTTCATTTATGCAACCCTATTCAACCCCCCCCCCCCCCCCCTGTGTCATTACCCAAACCAACAATTGGTATCCGAGCATAAGTCTCTATTTGGAGGTCTAACGACCTTGATAATTGGACCATTACAACTTTGCATCCTGATTTATGTGGACCCACTTGAGTTTCTAGCTTAGCCAGTAAGAACTATGGATTTGTTATCACTAATTATTTCTCATATTTTGTTGACGATGATGTAGGAATATTTGAAAAACAAGTGGAAGAACCTCATGAATCTTCACTTAAACAACTTCAACAAGATGAGCCAAAAATGATGGATGAATACCCTATTGAAAGCTTACAAGAAGTACACATCAATTATCAAAGATTATCGAAGGACTGGAAGCACCATAATGATCATCGGATGAACAATATACTAGGTGATCATAATCAAGGTATAGGAATTAGATTTACGTTTAGTGTGTGTGTTATTATGTTGTATTTGTTTTACAATTTGAGCCAAGGAATGTCAATGATGGCATCCGTCATGATGCCTGGGTGATGGTCATGCATGAAGAATTAAATCAATTCAAAAGAAATAAGGTATGGGTCTTAGTTCTTAGGCCAAATGACCACCCAATTATCGGAACCAAATGGATCTTCTAGAAAAAGTTGGATGAATCCGAAATAATCATTTGAAATAAGCCAAAGGCTATAGTCAAGAAGAGGGCATAGATTCCGATGAGACTTATGCACTGATAATTACATACTTTTAGGTAATACATAGATAGAATTTGCATGTTACACTTGTGATTCTATATATAAAACCATATAGAATGATAGATCAATCAGTGATCCTTTCAAATATATCAATTTTGTAAAATTCAGAGTTAAAATATCGTCATTTCATGTGACTAATTGAGTGTCAATGGATTTGTGAGAATTCTATTATCAACAAGGACTTTTCGGTAATTATCAAGGATTTAATGTACATCTAAATAATTTATATTAGCCCTTAGACTAAATGGGATACCTATTGAAGTTTAGAAAAGTGTAGGTAATATAGGTATTAAGTGGCTAACCTGACTTTTCAATAAGATTTTAAAAGAAAGGAGAATGTTAGATGATTGGAGAAAAAGTATTTTGGTTCCTTTCTTTAAAAATAAGGGGAATATTCATAATTGTAATAATAATCGTGGAATTAAACTTATGAGCCACACTTTGAGACTTTGGGAGAGAGTAGTAGAGAAGTGTTTCATAACTATTACTCGTGTTTTAGAAAATCAATTTGAGTTCATGCCCAGTAGATCTACTATAGAAGTTGTTTTCTTGTTAAGACAATTGATAGAGAAATATAGAGAGATGGAGAAATATTTATACATGATTTTCGTTGATTTAAAGAAAGCTTATGATTGTGTACCTATGAGGCTAATTTGGTAGACTTTGGAGAAGAACGGAGTATCGAAAGGTTATATCCATGTGATTAGACATATGTATGAAAAGGCTTATACTAGCGTAAGCTTTATTACCGGGAGACGTCTGAGTTCCTTGTTACTTTTGGACTATATCAAAGGTTAGCTATAAGTCCTTATCTCTTTACTTTTATGGATGAAGTTACTAAACACTTACATGATGAGATCCCTTGGTGCATGTTATTTGCAGATGATATTATTTTGATTAGTGAGGATATTAAGAATTTAAATGACAAATTAGAACAATGGAGGTATTTTTGGAATCCAAAGGCTTTATGATTAGTCGAACTAAGACAGGATACACGAAATGTAATTTCAATAATAGAAATGTTGATCAAATATATTTAGCTACTATCGAAGGTCATGTTATTCCTAAAAGTAGCAACTTTCAATATTTACGATCTATTATTCAACAAAATGGAAAGATCCAAGAAGATGTCACTCATAGAGTCAAGACAGGTTGGTTGAAGTGGAGAAGTGCATCTAGCGTCCTTTATGATCGACGGGTCCCCTTAAAACTCAAAGATAAGTTTTATAGGACAGTTGTGAGACCTACTATGTTATATGGTTCCGAGTGTTAGTGTAAGGATTGAGATTTTCGGATCCGGTTTTCGGAGTTAGACCCTGTAGTTCAGGCCCTAGCGGGGCTGGGACCCTGTTCTATTTCGCGTCGAACCTGCGAGACGCGGTTTAAACGGCGTCCGGCGTGACAGACGCGTTTTAGATTGTGCCACGTGGGTGCCACGTGGGCTGGCTTTGGGCCGAGAGAATACGGCCCTGTCGTGTCGTCTGAACGGCGTCCGCATGGGACGACGCCTTTTAGACTGCGACTCTGGGATTGTCAGAGTACGGCCCTAACATGTCTCCTGAACGGCGTCTGTATAGAACGACGCGTTTCAGAGTCCTGTCAGAGCAGCCGTCACGTCACCTGACAGGCGTCCGTCTATGTCGACGCGTCTTAGCCAGTCTCTGGTTAACCCCGCGAGCCCTCCTTCCTTCTCTCATTTTCTTCCTCCTCTCTTTCTCTCCTCCCTTCCGGCGATTCCGGCGGCGGCCCCTTCCCCCCTCTCTTTTCCTCCCATCACTTCATCCTTCCCTCCATTCCATCGCCTACCTAGCTCCCACCACTACCACCTCCACTTCCACTGCGGCGTTTTACTCTTCGGACGGCAGCCGACGTCACGGTGGAGTAAGGACGACCACGGCGGTACCGGCGGCGGCGTGGGGCGAGTCGGGTGGACGGCTTGAAGCTTGGAGGAGTTCAAGTAACTGGTAGGATGACGATTCCCATTGTGTTCTATGTTCAAATCATGATTCTTTCTCCTAAAGCATGTTTTAGATCTATGATTCCGGGGGGTAGAACAAGCATGTTTAGGAGCTCTTCTTGATAAAATGGGGGATTTCTATGAATATGGATTCGTGATGGTTGTGGTTGCCTCTCTTTCCCCTCCGTTTTGGGTGATTTTGGGGTTTTTGGGGGTGTAAAGGGGAGCCCTCGGGCTCATGACAGGCCTGGTTCATGGCGTTGAAAGACGTCGTGCATGGTCGACGCCTTTTTGAAGGGCGTCGGGCCATCATGACGTCTTTTAGGCAGGAATCGTCTTGGTGTGGCTCTGTCAGTTCGGGGATTATGGGACTAAAAGACGTCATGGGTGGACGACGCGATTCGTAATAGCGTCGGGTAACCATGACGCCTTTTAAGGCAGAAATCCCCTGGTTAATGGTTTCTGTAAATTCTGGATTTCTGTGCTAAATGGCGTCTAAGGATGTTGACGCCTTTCAAAAAGGCGACTGCTCGTGTCGACGCCTTTTAGGCCAGATTCTGAGGTCGATGTTTTATGAACCAGTACATTGAGCTTGAATGGCGTCGGCCTTGGGCGACGCGATTCAAGACAGAACTACACTAATTCATGCCAGTAAAACGTGTTCAGATTGTTAGATAGATTCTTCATGACCAGATGACACTGCGTCGTGTGTTGTGCGATCGTGGGCTTTTCACGTGACCGGATCGTACTGTGCCGGGTTTTGTGTTACTGTGGACCTGGAGTGACAGTTGTAGCGCTTTATCACCCTGTGCTAGTGTGGGTGGAGCACAGCGTCGGTGGGGGCGTGGGCGGGGTGACGCCTAGTGAGAGAGGGTCACCTGGTGAACCCCGGGGTCAGCTAGTACCGGTGTGGGTGTGGTACATTCGGAGTGTCACTCATGCTGAGGGAAGGAGTAACCACATGAGCCAGTTGGGCCGGAGTAGCTAGAGTGCTATCCGAGGGGTTACTGCTTGGTCTCAGCGGGTCGATGTTTTCCCCACTGTTGTTTGTGTGGTTGGCGTGTTCTATCGAAACGGCGGTTGCAGGTTCCCTAGTCGTCTGGTTTAGAAATATGCATGTTTAATACATTTCGACTGCAGGTGATTCACGTTGGGATTTAGGAATAGTAATTACCACTGTGCTTGTTATTTTACCGGCAGCTATGTTTTATATTTGTGGGTGTGTACGTGGGTAGTGGGGATCGAAGGATCCCTACTGAGTCTTGTCTTTGAGACTCACCCCTGCGATTTTCAGGTGAGGACTCCTGGCAGACCTAGCGAGGAGAGTGCGGCCGTGTGTTGAGCGCCGTCAGCGGTTATTCCGGGGTATGCCCCGATGTAGTTGTTATTTTATTTCTGGCATGTACGTTTAATTATTTCCTTTCTGTTGGAGTATGTAATTATTTGCTGTATCGAGTCGCATTGTAATAATTTTCAATTCCTGCATTTTCATTTCAATTCAATGCGATGTGAATGTTTAGTTTAGTTTATTATTTATTTTCCAGACTTACTTAGATCCTGGTTTGGTTCCAAATTAATGATTCGGTACCCATTTAGTAATCGGATCCCCGATTATTGGGTGGCGGGTCGTTACAGTTAGGCTGTGAGAAAGGAGGATCATGTACAAAAATTATGTATTGGTGAGATGAAGATGTTAAAGTGGATGTGTGGTAAGACTAGAAAAGATAAAATTAAGAATGAATATATACGTAAAGATTTAGGTGTAGCTCCTATTGACGTTAAACTTAGGGAGAATAGGTTATGGTGGTTTGGTCATGTACATCGTCGTCCAACTTTAACACCAGTTAAGAGATCTAATAGAATTAGAATTGAGGAGGTATAAGACATTAAGGAAGACCTAAGATGAGATGGTTAGATGTTGTTAAAAAGGACATGACATTGCTACGTGTTACCTCAAATTTGGCATATGGATATTAAGATGGCATGACATGATTCATGTAGCCGACCCAAATAGATGGCATAAGGCTTTGAAGATGATGATGATGACCTAGATAATAATTTGATTCAAAATCAAACTAACAAACTATGTGTCAAACATACACGTCCATTTAGTGTGGTCATGGAGAGCACAGTGATTTTACTAGAGCCATATAGTCAATCACACAAAGAATATTAATATAACACTTATATCATAAGTTGCAAGCATTAGGCAAGGGATCATGTCTCCTTGTCCTTCACCGTTGCATCTGTAGATCATCCTCGCTGATTGATATTTCATTGCGATCACTTACAATTATTGATCATAACATATAAATAAAATATACATATTTTGTGACAGAATGCCATATGGCACGGTACATCATAAGAGAGAGAGAGAATTACATTGGAGAGAGAAAGAGGCATGGCATGCAAGTAACCAAACTCATCACAAACCAAACATCCACATAATTCCACATCATCACATGATATAGATAAACGTGTACATCCATCACCACAATTAACTTTTAACAATCCACACATGAAGGTACACATTACAATGGGCTAAAAATTGAATTTTTGAAAATAATTTGATTTTGATTTTCACAAAATTTGGTTCCGATCAAAATTAGGAATAAATTTGAATTTTCAAAAAGTTAATTTATAACATGCTTTAATATTTAAATTATAAAGCATTTAATAACACATCACATGAGCATCCAGTCGAAATTAAATTCTAGATTGATTCCATACGTTAATTTAGAACAATTCTAAATGTAAAATCTAACAATTAGATCTAATAGGTTTCTTTATCAACAATTGTTAAAAGACATCTTATCTCAAAAATTTAATCTTTTAAATGGGCATCATTCAATAAAAGAAAAACTTTTTTATATTTTAAAATATATTTTGGTTTTTTGTTTTCTTTTTTTATTAAATGGGTCCAATGTTATGGGCCCAATAGCTCACTTTGCTGGGCCTGGGATCAGCTAGGCACAACTTGGTTCAGGCCATCTGGCTCGAGCCCAAGCAGGCCCCAATTGGGTCACCTGGGCCAGGCTGGCATGGGGCAGGCGGCACCTAGGCTGAGCCTAAGGCCAGCGCCCTAGCCTGGCGCCCGGGTCGCACCTAGGTCCGGCACCTGGGCCTGGCCTGGGTTGAACCCAGGGCCAAGTTCCCCTAACGTGCGGCTAAGGGAAATCATAGCCACTGCCAGGGATCCTCCCATCTCCACCCCCCCCCCCCCTGCCCTGCACACATGCATTTACCGGGGGGGGTTGTGTTCTTTCGCCATCGGCCCCTGCACTGCCTCCGGTAAGCTCGGCGTCAGCCCAGCCGCCCTGTACGGCGCATCGGTCTTACCGGCGGCATCCGGTAGGGTCACGGCCCCTTCCCCTTCCCTTCCTCTTGCTTCGGTAAGCATCACATCCAAGGAGAAAAAGAAGAGAGAAGAGGGTGCCCCCGCCTCTACCACCGCTTCTCAGCACCATCGTGACTTGCAAGGAAGGATTCAATGCATGACAACAAGAATGGGGCACTCCAAAACATTTCTAGCGACCACCCATGCCCACACAATCACAAAGGACAAGAAATAAATAAAATTTTCTGAATCACAATGTTGAATGGTTCTCTGCAAAAGTAAAATAATCTTTAATTCCTCGATCCATCGCATGAATCAAATTGAAAAAAAATATATAAGATTGAATTTTTCTACATGAAATCTATATAGAAAATAATTTTCAGTGATCCGAAATGAATACAGTGGAACTTGGCCATGATACCACTGTAAGGATTAGGTGGGATACAAAGAACGCAGCAGAAAAAAATATTTAATATTTTTCTATCCTACCGTCATCGATCCATTTCGACAAAAAAACCACAAGACGGTGATTTGATTATCACCTTACACTGATTCGAATCCGTGCTCCTCTTGTTCTGAACGAGCGATGTCCTAAGCCGCACAAATGTTTGGCCTCTAGCGGTATCCACGCGGTCCTCCAGTTGCGTGATTATCATCGTCTCCTCACGCGGTTCGACGCGACTGTGGACCTTCCTTCTCTGCACAAGTGCCTGCGGCAGGCAGGGTTCTTTTTCCGACTGTCGAAGACAGGAGTAGTGGATACTGTCTGGGAACACAACACGAGAGAGAGAGAGAGAGAGCAGAGAGGGCGACTAGCGTTGCTCTGGAGTTTGGCCCATCCTTCTTCGCTGTGTTTTATATTAAGTCGCGCGATTTTTCACAAAATCCCCCCATTAATATAAACCCCACTTAGTTAGCCCAAATTGAGAATGTAAGGACTGAGGTTTCGGATTCAGTCATCGGGTTAGTTTTGGCGTCGGACCCCTGATTTAGGCCCTTGTGAGTTTGGTGAAAGGCGTCGGCCGTGGGCAATGTGATTTAAGAGGTGTGTCGCGTGGTCGGACGTCGGGGCGCGTACGTACGGGCCTAGTCTTATCGTCTGAATGACGTTTTGCATGGTCAATGCGATTCAGATGTCCGCCAGTGTACTCCTATGTCTTGTCATCTAAACCGCTTCATCTTGGGACGATGCTATTTAGCTTGGTTGGGGTTGACGCCCCGAGCCACCCTTCCTTTCTCCCTCCTTTCTCTCACTCTCTCTTTCTCACTCTCTCTTCCCTCTCTCTGCCTCTCCATCCCCCTCTCTTCCTCTTCCTCTTCCACCACTCCATTCCCCCTCTACCACCTCTCACCACTTCCACCACCATCTCTACCGTGGCTTCTTCACTTTCTGGACGGCAACCGATGTCTCGGTGGAATGACTACGTCCACAGTGGTACTGGCAGCAGCTTGCGGTGTGGCGGTTCGACAACGAAGAGCTAGGAGGAGTTCAAGTAACTAGTAGGGTGACGATCCTTACGTATATTTCGATTGTTTTTACTCATGATTTTCCGCTTTATAGCATGATATAGATGTGTGGGGATTTTGAGTAGAAATGAGCATGTTTAGGGGTTCTTTTTATTGAAAAGGGTGTTTTTGAAAATGGGAGTGGCATGTTATTGTGGTTCATGGATTTTCCTCTATCTCTATTTTGTGTTTTCATTCGTTTTGGGGGGAAGAGGGACCCTGTAACGACCCGTCATCCTATAATCGGGGATCCGATTACTAAATGGGTACCAAATCATTAAAATTTGGAGTCAAACCAAGATCTCGATAAGTCTGGGAAATAACTGATAAACTAAGCTAAACATTCCACATCACATCAAATTGTAAAGGAAGTGCATGAATTAAAAGTTATTACAATTCGACTCGACTCAGCAAATAATTACATATTCCAACTAAAAAGAAATAATTAAGTGTACAGGCCTGAAAGGAAAATAGCAACTACATCGGGGCATACTCCAGAACAGTGGTTGCTGGCGCGCAACCTGAGACAACACCCTCTACGCTACGCCTGCCTGGAACTTTCACCTGAAAACCGTAGGGTGAGTCTCATCGAAATAGACTCAGTAGGGATCCTTCAATCCCAACCACCCACTCACACCCACAAGTGCAACAACACAAATATAGACAATTTAAATAAATAAAACAGTAAGCACAACTCCTAAAGATTCCCAAATTCTAATATAAAATACATGTATTTGTAAATGCAACATGCATAACTCTGAAACCACTTCACCACGGAATCCACAACCAACGTCTCGGCTAAACACACAAACCACGTGGCTAAACGCGAAAAACACCGACCCACTGGGACCAAACAGCAACCCCTCGGATAGCGCACTGGCTACTCCAGCCTGTCTAGCTCTAGGTGATTATGCTTCCCCCAGCACGAGTGACACTCCGAATATACCACTCCCACACTGGTACTAGCTATACCCCGGGGTACACCAGGTGACCCTCTCTTTAGGCGTCACCCCACCACTCCCACACCGGCGTCGTGTCACTCCCAAACCAACACAAGGTTCCTAAGCGTTAACAACTATCACTCTAGGTCCATGATCTCATAAAACACAATACAGTGCCATCCGATCACGTAGAAATCCTCGTCCTCGAAGTAGGTTTTCAAGCATGCATTTAACCAAACTATCTAACATTGTAAACACATGTTAATTTCATGAATTAATGAGGTTCTATCTTGAATCGTGTCGTCCGTGGCCGACGTCATTCAAGACTCCTAAACTGGTTCATACGAAAACTAGCCTTGGAAGATGGCCTAAATCGTGTCGCCCCTGGCAGCCGCCATTTAAAATGGCGTCGCTGTCCCCAGATGCTATTCAATACAGAGACAGAATCCCCTGAACTAGAGTTGGAACAAGCTGGGCTAAATTGCGTCTTGGGTGGCAGCCACTATTTAAAATGGCGTCGTTGTCCCTAGACGCCATTTAGTACATGCAAACAGGTTCCCCTCCGACCTCCCTCGAGTCACAAAGTGGGATTTCTCCCCCCCAAATCGCACAAAAATGTCAAAAATTGAGAAAGTATGGGAGAAACCTAATTATTTCATAGGGAACCCCTTAAAGCATGCTTTCTACCCCATGAGCATCCACATATATTGCATGCTTCAAAACGGGAAAATCATGGTTTTAAATAAAACACCGCGAGGTTCGTCACCTTACTGGTTACTTGAACTCCTCTGTGCTCCTAGCCGCCAAACCGCCACGCCACAAGCCGCCGCCGGTATCGCCATGGACGTCGTCACTCTACCGGGACGTCGGCTGTCGGCCGGAGAGAAATGCACTGCGGAAAAGATGATGGTGGGAGTAAGTTAGGAGGTTGATGGAGTGGAGTGGAGGGAGATGAGGAATGGGGAGAGGAAAGGAAGGAGAAGGGGGAAGGGGGAGTGGATGGATCGGAGAGAGAGAGGAGAGAGAAGATAATGAGAGAAATGAGGGAAGGGAAGGAGGGCCTCGGAGTGCCAACCGAAACTTCTCTAAAACGCGTCGTCCAAGACCAATGTCAATCAGACGACACGACATGATCGTACACTGACAGATCTCTGAATGGCGTCGATTATGCAAGACGTCATTCAGACGATAAGACCGGAGTCGTACTCTCGCGGCTCAAAACTGGCCCACGTGGCACATTCCAAAAAGCGTCCCCATAACTTGACACCGTTTGAACTGCGTCTCGCAAGATCGACCAGATTCGAAACCTCAATCGTTACGGACCCTGTGTTGTGGCTCGATGAAGAACAGAGGGGAACTCGATTTCGGGCGTAAAGTGCGTCCACTCAGGGCGACATGACTTAAAAGGTGTCACCCTGAGTCGACACAAATTACGTCAAATGCTTATAGGTCCCAAGGCCAGAGAGTGGAATATGACACTGAATGACGTCGACCATGGTTGACACGATTCAGGCCAGTATCCTAAGATCCCGACGCCTGAGAGTGAAGAAAACCAATTATAAGGCCGTTGAAAGACATCGACCTAAGTTGACGCGATTCAAGCCAAAGCCTCGAATTTCCCTGAATTTAACGTGTGATTATTATATATTATGTCAATTAAATTCTTATATATTGTTAGACAATCTTGTCATATGCATGCTTGAAATCATACATTCGGGCGGGATTTTCATGTGATCGGAATCGCAATGTGTTGTATTTATGCAATCATAGACCTAGAGTAGCAGTTGTTATCGCTTTATACCCTGTGTCGGTGTGATGCAGTGTCGGTGTGGGAGTGATAAGGTGGCGCCTAGGGGGAGAGGGTCACCTGGTGTACTCCGAGGTAATAGCCAGTACCGAGGTGGGAGTGGTACACTTCGGAGTGTCACTCACGGCTGGGAGGAGGCAGAACCACCTAGAACTAGACAGGTCGGAGTAGCTAGTGCGCTATCCGAGGGGTTGGCAGCTTCTTGTGTGTTTCTCAGGGTGGACGTGTGTTTTATTTACTACTTTACTTGTGCTTATGTTGTCTATATATCTTTGTTGTGTTGTGATTATGTGCGTGTGTGGGAGATGGGATCGAGGAATCCCTACTGAGTCCATTCTAGTGTCACTCACTCCATGTGGTTTCAAGTGAGGGTTCCCTACAAGTGTAGCGGTTGTAGGGTTTCATCTCGAGTTGCGCGTCAATAGCCACCATTACGGAGTATGCCCCGACGTAGTTGTATTTTCATTTTTAGGCCTGTATGCATAATTATTTCATTTCAGTTGTTGACTATGTAATATTTGTTGAGTCAAGTCGGACTGTAATAATTTTTAATTCCTGCACTTTCTTTATAGTTCAATGTTGTGTGGAATGTTTGGCTTAGTTTATCATTGATTTTCTAGACTTATTTGAGATCCTGGTTTGGCTCTTAATTTTAATGATTCGGTATCCATTTAATAATTGAATCTCCGACTCTAGAGTGGCGGGTCATTACAGAGAATCTTTGTGCATGTGACCCTCTAGGCCCAAACGTCAGTCAAGTTTTTAACCTAATAAGCCCAATAACTGCTTATCACCTTATTTGTAATTAATTATTATATAATATCCAATTAATTACATAATCAAATTACTATGTTATGGTAATCATCCAGGTCTCCGATCATGTTGGATGCCAAGCAACACTACATGATGTCGGAAGATGACGGGGTCCCGTAACCCACTCTTGCAACCTCTCTGTCTACGGTTACTATGTGAATTTAATCCTTCATTCGTACAATGCTCCCAAGTTAACCTAGGGTATGGATAATTGTCAAGCTCTAGTCGGTCAACTCACTCAGCATGAATGCGCGTTTATTCAATATCAGAAAACTCATTTCCTAATATTGAGCTTGTCCTGGCTAGGGAGTTCCACACATTTAACCTGGAGCATTCTCTCTCTAATTACTAGGAGCGAATGATTCCCTATTGACACACAATCACCTTCGAAGGTCTTTTACTGAGGCCGATCGCATGACTAATTAGAATCCCATGGATATAGATCTACAAGCCATGGTCAAAGCCTAGAAGTCCGCCGACAAATTGTATTTAGTGTCTCAGGTCCGATGACCATCTACGCTACTGCGACGATGGATCAAACTGGTTGACTGTAACGACCCGCCACCCTATAATCGGGGACTCGATTACTAAATGGGCACCGAATCATTAATTTGGAACCAAACCAGGATCTAAGTAAATCTGGGAAATAAATAATAAATTAAGCTAAATATTCACATCGCATTGAATTGAAAGGAGAGTGTAGGCATTAAAAGTTATTACAATGCGACTCGATACAGCAAATAATTACATACTCCAACATAAAAGAAATAATTAAGCATACAGGCTTTCTGAAAGGCGTCGCTTCACCTTGACGCCATTAACAGACCCTGGACGCTTATCAGTCCGGGAACATGGTCTGTTAATGGGTTAAATCGCGTCGTATGTGGGCGCCGCCTTTCTGAAAGGCGTCGCTTTACCTCGACGTCATTTAGCCCCGACAGACAGGTTCTCTCCTTTCTTCCCCTAATCCTCGAGGTGGGATTTCTCCCCCAAAACGCGTAGAAAAGGCACAAAACATAGAGGGGAAGGAGGAGAATCCATCTACCCATTAGAACACCCAATTTCTCATACATGCACTTAGCGTTTTCTCCCCAACAAGCACCCCAAAGCATGCTTCAAATGCTGGAAAACATGGTTCTCAAACGAAAATGCACTGGGTATAGTCACCCTACCGGTTACTTGAACTCCTCTAAGCTCCAAGCCGCCTCCCCCCCTCGTCTCCCCCCATGCCGCCGGCAGTACCGCCGAGGTCGTCGTTACTCCACCGGGACGTCGGCCGCCGTCCGGAGAGAAAAACGCCGCGGAGGAGGTGCTGGTGGTAGTGGTAGGACCTAGGAGGTCGATGGAGTGGAGGGAGAGATGAAATGGTGGGAGGAAAAGAGGGAGGGGAAGGAGGCGTCGCCGGAGGAAGGGAGGAGAGAGAGAGGGAAGGAAGAAATGAGGGAAAGGAAGGAGGGTTCACGGGGTAATCAGAAATTGTCTAAAACGCGTCGAGATGTACGGACGCCTATCAGTCGACATGACGGGCCGCTCTGACATAAGTCTGAAATGCGTCGTCCATTCATGACGCCGTTCAGACGACAAGACTAGCGCCGTACACTGACAACCCAGGGTCGCAGTCTGAAAGGCGTCGTCCATCGCGGACGCTGTTCAGATGACACGACGGGGCCGTACTCTCGCAGCCCAAAGCCAGCCCACGTGGCACCCACGTGGCACAATCTAAAATGCGTCTACACTGCTGGACGCCGTTTAAACCGCGTCGAGCCCGCTCGACGCGAAACGGAACAGAGTCTCAGCCCCATCAGGGCCTGAACTACAAGGTCCGACTCCGAAAACCAGATCCGAAAACCTCAGTCCTTACATTGACAATCAAATAACTTATTGTCCAGGGATCCATATTGGATCAGCTTAGTGAACTCATTTCTTAATGAGCACCTACAGGTTCAACATAATGTCTCCACAAAAGTGACTACTGTTGGGACCGCTGTGTCGAGATCCGACCGAAAAACGCAGCGGAATAAAATATTCAGGATCGGATATGTCCCATTTCGATGAACAAAATAATACCAGAGTAAATCAGATTTACCTTGCGCGGATTCAAATCCGCGTTCGTTTTCCGGTTCCGTCGGAGCGATGCCGCAAGTCGCGCAGATGCCCGACCTCTAGCGGTATCCATGTGGTTCTCCTCGCGATGAATCGTCCTTGCTTTCTCGCTCGCTGCGACATTCGTAGATCCCGTCTGGCTGCGCGTAATCCGCCGCGACATGCGGATTCTTATTCTCCCGTCGGACGGAAGCCGGAGCAGTCGAGAATCGCACGCCCAGAAGAGAGAGAAAGAGAGAAAGAACGAATGACGGCTAGGTCAGGGTTGCTGGCCCCCGACGTAGAATCCGTTCTTTTATAATAAGTCAGTTTGCGGTTTTTCATAAAAAACCCAGACTTATCCAAAATCCTCTCGGATTATCCATCGACTTGAAAACCATTTGCGTGTGACCTTCTAGGCCAAATACCAGTCCAGTTAATAGCCCATTAAGTCCAGTAACCCTTTACTGACCCACTAAATTAATTAATATCCTTATATTCAATTAATCAGCCGAATTTAATGTCCCACTATAAATTCGGACGGATTGCCAATCACGTTGGATGTCAAGCAACATCGTGTGATCCTGGATGGCACTGGGGTTATCGCAACCCTCTATCGGAACCTTTCTGTCATCGGTTAGCGCACGGATATAATCTTTCATCCGTACAATATTTCCGAATCGACCTAGGACATGGTTTACTGTTAAACCCTATTTGGTCGATTCACTTGAATCAAATGCCGCTAATCTGAATCTGATAACTCCTTATCGATTACAGAGTCCGCCCTGGCCAGGGACTTTAAGCGCATCATTCCCGGAACATTCTCTCTCAAACTACCGAGAGCGAATGATCCCGTATTGAACACACAATTACCTTCGAGGGCATTTTCCTGAACCCGATCGCTTAACTTATTGATAACCCATGGTTAGGGATTCGTTAGTCAAGGTCAAAGCTCAAAAACTTACGAACAAGATATCTTTGGAGTCTTAGGTCCAAGGATCATCCACGCAACCGTGACAAATAAATCCAGCTAGTTAACAGTGAGGTGATTACCATCCAGCGATTCATAGTCGGATCAGTTCAGTGAACTCATTCACCAATGAGTACCTATAGGTCCAGCATAGTGTCTCCACACAAGTGACTTATAGGATCAGTCACCCTTATCATATGAGCTGAAGTAACCTATACTAGTCTATCCGTATGTTCGATGTCCTATCTCAAATATCCTATGACTATGAACAATTAAGAACATGTGTTTATAAGTCTTCGGTCTCGTAATTATGATCTCATCATAATCTAAAGACTGTTGCACATGTTCATGAAGTTCATCGTGATACGATAAACAGATCGAATTAATTACACATAATGAATTATTGCCATTTATTAATAATCTGAATAAGTACATAGTATCGGATTGACTTTGAGACCATCTAATACTAACAACTACGAGACCAGTCACCCTCATCATATGAACTGGAGCAACCTATACTAATATAAACGAATATCCGATGTCCTTCTCGGATATTTATCAACTATGAATTATTAAGAATATACATTTATAGATCGTCAGTCTCATTATTGTAATATCATCACAATTTGACAATCATTGTATACATTCATGGAGTTCACTATGATATGAATAACATAAAAGAAACATTTTATACATAATAAATTTTTATTATCATTAATAAATGAACAAAAATAAGTCTGATTTGACTTATAGGCCATATATAGAACTAACAATGGCAACCTATGCACGAGTATGGTTAAATAACATTTCAAGCAACCTATCGAGCCTTTTATTTTATAAGTATGTTAATTTGATGGTAAATGTTACATTCTATCTCTTCGTACTTACCAAATTTTCTTATCGTTAGCGTACTATAGATATGAAATGTGAATGTAGTGTAGGGGTTTGTGCTATTCGAATTTCCTATAGTAGTAAAAATCTAAACTGGTTACATTATTGTTGCGCCCGGAGTAAAAGCATCACTCTCAATCATTTTTTCATATGGTTCACTTTTTTAATCATAATTTTATAATATTATTTTTGTAATATTTTCACAATGGTAAGTCATGTCGCTTCTTCTTGTGGATAGATGAATTAATAATGTGTCCTTGTGGAAAAGGTCTATGTAAAAGAAGACATCAAATACTAATACTTCCAAGAGAAGGGTGATCTTTTTTAATCTAGATTCTAAGGTAAGGTCACCATTACTTACATGTTTGCATTATTCTATTTTAATTCTTCCATCTCATTAGTCTAAATTCCTCTCTATAGTTGTGAAAGGTAAATGCAGGGTGTTGTTTTTCTAAGTCGACTGAAAATTTAGGAGGATACGAACATGGCATCATCCCATGTTCGAGAGGAGGAGGGTCACCAAATACTAGAAGATATAAAGCAAACAATTTAGAAGAAGAAATTCGCAGCTGAGCAAATGACAACACTGTGCGAAAGATTATTGTTGAAGTCAGAAAATATACAACTATGTCTTTCTAAGAAATGATTGTATTTTTATTTTGTCTTAGAACAATTTAATATGAATGTATGAACTAGGCCGATGTGCCTAATGTACTTTGTTTAATTTTGTAACGAAGCGGTGATCTGCTTATTTTGAATGCAATACTTCAAAATTATTTTGAATGAAGTGTTGGTCACAACTAACTTTAAGCTTAAATTGAATTATTCTCCACTAACTTTGAATTGAATTATTGCATGATTAATAAGGATTGAATCAATATTAATAAGTAAATATGCATTTAAAGTGTTAATGGTAAACAAACTATTAGGTGAACTATGCGTTTAAATAAAAATGGTCAACAGTTTGTTACAAATATTTTATGCAAAGTAGTTTATTATGTGCGATTAAAATACTAATGATAAAAAGGAGTGTTAAGAGTAATTAAAGTTACATAATGCTTCACTTTTATAAAATACTAATGATAAAGGAGTGTTGAGAGTAATTAAAGTTAAAAATATCAAATGCCAAAGTATGAAAGCTAGGTTGTGTATAATTTAGAGTAATTTATGTTAGCACATTTTTAACGCTTAATAACAATTAGTGTTAACCCATATTGCCACTTAATACGAGTATCTTGTTAATATTAGGTAAAAAAATTTGTTGTTACCACATACTTTATTAATATTAGGTAGAACATGTTGATGCATAAAACAATTGTACTTGGTTTTCAAAGAATTTCTAAGTCTGTGTAGTATTGATGCATTTGAAAATGTTTCTAAGTCTCCTTATCCATGCCAAACGTAGATTAGTGCATACCTCTTTAATTTGGGATAAGGAGTGTGTGTTAATCATTTTTTGGACCTTATCCTCATTACTATCCCTAGTTATACCAAACGAGGAACAAGTTATGACTATTTCTTATCTCTCGTGAAACCAAATGCACACAAGAATAGAGATAATTTATCTATGGATGACTTAAGCTTATTCCTGCCTTCTCTTATCCTGATACTAAACTAAGGGTTGTTTTTTTTTTTTCATGTAAAATAGGCCATATGAATTTTTTTTCCAAAAATGTATATTAGAATCACTTATTTGGTAATCGACAATCCTTTAGTCAACGGAAAAGATAATTCATTGTCTCTCACTCTTCACAGTTTTGACATCCATGGGATAAGACCGAATGCACTTTGTTATAAGGATCCATTTGGTTATACATAAAACATACTCAAATGGAAAAGATTTTATAACGAAATACATTTACAAGGAAAATGAAAATAAAATTCATCACTGGTAGTTATAAAAATGTTTTTAGCCCATTTGGAAAAATGGCTTTTGGTCACATCCCATGGATGCCAAAATCAGGAAGTCAACGAATTAAGTTTTTCATTGACTAAACTTTTACGAATTGCCAAATAAGCGATCCTAATATGCTTTTCGAAAAAAACTTTTCATGTGACCTATTTTATGGACTCTAAAAGGAAACACACTGACAAGAAAAATAAAAACAAAATTCATTATTTGGTACTTTTGAAAATATTTTTAATTATTTTAGAAAAAGTACATTTGGTCAAAATCATAAAAAATAAAAGAATTTTTTGCATATATATCCTTAAGAACACCGTATTTACATGTATACCCCAAACTCACATATTATTATCAATATCCCTAAAATCTTCAAAATATTACATTTATACCCCTCCTGCCACACTTAAGTGAATTTCAACAAAATATGTCAATAACATTATATAAATTATGATATCATTAGAGGTGTTGGAGGTAAATAATGCAAGATTTTAGTGAATTGAGGGGTATCTATGCAAAACATTAGTGAATTTAAGGTTATTTATGTAAAATCATTTTAAGGATAGTTATGTATATATATGCAAAACATTATTGATTGTATATACATGAGAATTGGGGGTATACATGTAAATACAATGCATTTGAGGAGTATATATGAAAAAACCAAAAAGAGAAGTCAATAAATTAAATTTTCCGTCCAATATAATTTTATGAATTACAAATAAATGATCATGATATAGTTAAAAAAGGGTTTTCATGGGACCTATTTCACATGCCAAATTCTTCGGAGAGGGGTTTACACAACCCAATGCGAATAGAGTAATACTTGCCGTAAGTCTAGTCGCACTGCACAACGTTTTGTGATGGCCACGTGGCTAACTTAGCCAACTGGATGAGCTGACATGGTCACCTCCATAATATTTAGATTCACAAATACCGTTTTCGATTGACAAATACATATTACGATTGACAAATACATGTTTCCATTGATAAATGCAGTTTCGATTGACAAATACAATTTTCGATTGACAAATACAGTTTCGAAATTTGTATTTGTCAATCTAAAACCGTATTTGTCAATCAAAACTTTGTCAATCGAAAACTCTATTTGTCAATCGTAATATATATTTGTCAATCGAAAACGGTATTTGTCAATCCAAACATTATGGGGATGGCCATGTCAACTCGTCTAGTTCGCTAAATTAGCCACGTGATCCACCCACAAGGAGTTATGCAGTATGACTGAACTTAGTGTACAACCTAATTGTGCGGTAAGTATTACTCATGCAAATAAAAATAAGGATACTACCTATATAAAATGATTTATGACTCGGCTGCAGCGCCAGGCGACGTGATAGCCCCCCGCGGTGCACCCAGTTATTTCTATTTCTTAAAGGGTAAGGATAATGATAGAACAAGTGTTCGACCCGATCGGTATCCTTTTCCATCCCTATTTAGGACGAAAGCCCAAGAGATATATCCGACAGGCTGTCATCTTCTTGTCCAAGCCGAACCCGCGCCACACCGCTGGAGTTCCCTCCAGTCCTCGCGTGAGTTCCAGGAAACGCCGTGGAGGAGTCGCGCGAACAAAGAAACGCCGCCGCAGTTTGGCGAAGAAGAACCCGAAGAAGATGAGGTTTCGCTCTGTGTCTCGATGGCCCCTCCTCCCTCACCATCACGTTCCCCGTCGCCTTCCTCGTCTACCCCCGCGGCAACTCGCCCCGCCCAATTTCTACAGAGGCCTTCATGCCGCGCGCTTCTCCGCCAACAACGGCAGCGGGGGCCGCGAAGGTATCATCTGCATAGTTCTTGCTTCCGCCGAGCTCATCTTCATGCCACGGAATCCATGTAGTTGCATCACAATCCTAGTGTTGTAGGCATCAGGAGAGGAACCCCGGTTCCCCTCCAGCCAGGTCGCAGCATCTACGCACACCGCGGAGGCCAAGTAATACTCACCATCCACGCGCATATACTGCATTTGGCTCGGTTATTGAGGAATGATAGCCTTTTCGCCGGTTGTTCATGTTTTGTTTGGTTGTTATGGGCTTACAATTTGCATGGTATTTCTTTTGTAAGTCCATGGCTAGCCTATTCATCTTGTCGTATTAATAATCCAGTAGTAGCATTCACACTCGAATTTCCATATGATTCTGTAGCATCACAATGCAGCCCTGTTAGGTTTACCACAACAACTCATTTTCTACGACAAGTTTAGTGTGGATGGTTATAAATGAATTTACCACATTCGAGTTTTTCATAAACTCAAAATCTCCTCATAGACTTCCTCTAAACCTACTCGGGGTTGGCTTATGCAGGGGAGGCCTCTGAGAAACTCATTCGTGTTTATTAGGGAGACGCCTCTCATAAGCCCAATTATGTCTACTCAAAACAACCAAATGTGAGTTTACGGAAAATGGATTTAGGATAAACAGATTATGATAAACATGCTTGTGATAACTCCATCCACATTTTCATAGGTTGCATCCAAACGGGACCTACATGATGTGCCTACTAGAGAGAGGAAGACCAAGATAGATGCCGGGGAAAGATGATATGTCTTTCTCCAACTTCTTTACCTGCAGATTGAGACACCTCTGAAATTGATTAAAGGCCAGACACTTTTTCATGCAACCAATAATAACTTGATCATTGTGGTTTGAAATTGATTAAAGGCCAGGCACTTTTTCATCCAACCAATAATAACTTGATCATTGTGGGGTGCTCTCCAGAGTGCCCATGCATGAAAATTGTAAATACCATCATTGGCATACTGAGGATTTTCAGTATCCACATGAGAAGGAAGTTTTATCACCTGTGATCAGTATAAACAACAATGGAAACATGGAATCCTTTCTATTTAGGCCTTGCCATCTGCGAAAGAAGTCAGTAGCTTGCTCATTCATCTAGACTAAGAACTTGTAAGAGGTAATGTATTGATAGATTTAGCCAATCACTGTCTGGTCGAAGCTTATTCCTTTCAGGCAGAGATGACAGTTGTCGGAGACTTGTTCATGTATAATTCCAAAATCTTGAGGGGATGATGGGAAGTCATAGGAAAAGGAGCTGAAAGACTTTCGTCCAATTAGTCTTTTAAATGGGTCTTATAAGATTTTTACTAAAATCTTGGCAACTAGAATGGAAAGGATTATTGGGAAGCCGATTACTGTGCAACAGAATGCTTTTGTGCCTGGGAGGAAATTGCTTGATTCTTTCATTGTAGCACATGAGGTCCTGTTCGTCATGAAGAGAGGAAAGAGGAAAGGAATGATGCTTAAATTAGACTTCTATAAGGCTTATGACAAAGTTTCATGGCAATGCCTGTGGAATATCTTATATAAGCATGATTTTGCTATTCAGTGGGTGCTTATTATTAAGATTTGCCTCTCCACAGCAGTTTTCTCTATGATAATTAATGGAGAGGTGGAAGGTTTTTTCAAAAGTTACCGGAGGTTTAAGGCAAGGGGACCCATTATCCCCTTATCTCTTTATATTAGTGGCAAATGTCCTGAGCAAGATGTGTCAGAGGGCAGAAGAGGAAGGATGGTTCCAAGGCAGCAAAGTGTTGAATTCTGGGTTATCTATATCTCATCTGCAGTATGCAGATGATACTTTATTATTTTTAAAAGGAGGTACAGAACAGTTACAAATAAATTTTGTGCTCAAGACCTTTGAATTTACCTCAGGGCTTCAAATAAATTTTGAAAAGAGTTCTATCATTGGAGTTAATGTGCAGGAAGGTGAATTGAATGAGTGTGCTCAGGTTTTGAAGTGCAGAATTGAATGGTTGCCAATTGTATATTTGGGGTTACCACTACATTACAAATCAACAAGGATAGCTGATTGGGAGCCCATGGTCATCAAATTGCAAAAGAAATTAGCCCAGTGAAAGGCTAACAATCTGAGTTTTGGAAGCAGGATCACTCTAATGAATTCTGTCAGTTCTTCTATTCCTGTGTACTACATGTCAGTTTTTTTCATGCCAAAAGAGGTCATCAGAAGAATTGACAAAATCAAAAGGTTTTTCCTATGGGGCATGGATGGCAGTACCGGCCGATACCGGTACGTACTGGCCGGTACGTACCGGTATCGGCCGGCACCAGTACCGTGGGTACCGACCGGTACCGGGCCGGTACCGGACTGGTTTTGGGCCGGTACCGACCGGTACTGGGCCGATACCGGCCGGTACCGGACCGGTACGTACCGGTACCGGTACCCACCGATACCGGTACCGGTACCGGTACTGCCATCCTTGCTATGGGGAGGCAATAATGAAAATAAAAAAGGAACTCCCTTGATAGAATGGAAGAAAGTTTGTCAGCCAATTTAAAAAGGAGGTCTGGGAGTCAAGAATTTGAGCATAATGAATCTGTCTTTGCTGGGTAAATGGCTGTGGGGAATGTTGACTGATGAATCGCATTTGTGGAAAGACATTATGCAAGTCAGGTATTATGCCAACTGTGGAAGATTCAACATTTTCAACACAAATCAAAGAGCTTTGTCTCCGATTTGGAAAGGCATAATGAAATATGGAGAATGGCTTTTTAAATTTAGTAAGATCACAGTGGGAGATGGGCAGAATACCTATTTATGGTATGACAGATGGGCTGGAGCATGTTCAAGGATAAATTCACACATGTTTTTACTCTTGCTGTTGATAAATGGAAAACAGTTGGAAATTTGTATACTTTTGAGGAGGGGAGGTTCTATTGAAATGACTTAGGAGAAATATGAGGGACTCAGAAATTGAACAATTTTCAGACCTTACGTGCATTCTGAATGATGTTCAGATTGATATACAGAGGCAAGATAGGACTGTTTGGAGGGAAAACAATGGTGTTTTTTCTGTTAAACCGCTATATTCCTTGATAGAAGGAAATTCAACAACTTTTCCTTCTTTTAAGGAGATCTGGAGGGTTAAATCACCATTGAGGATTAAAGCTTTTATGTGGCTGTTATTTCAAAAGAGAATTGTTACTAAACTTTGCAGAAGACACTGGGATGCAAACTGTTCAACTATTTGCTCTATGTGTGATAAGTATGAGGAGGATGCAGACCATTTGTTCATCCATTGTGAAATTAGCAAAGAAGTGTGGAGAGTTATTTCTGGAAGTTTGAAGATTCAGCTGAGTTTTCTGAACATTGAAGACATGTTTACATTCTTCATGAATTCAAATTCAACAGGGAAGACAAATCTTCAGCAAAAGATACTCATAATTCTGCCGCATGCTGTGTGCTGAGAGTATATGGAGGAGCAGGAACGATAATCTCTTCAGGGGAACCAAAGTGTATATTGAAAATATTTGTCTTCAGGCGGTTACCTTTTGGTATCAGTGGTGTCAGCATATTTTAGGCATCCCAATTGTGTCTTGGGCTAAACTAACCAGGTTCATGTAATTTTTTTTCTTTCTAATCTTCAGTCTGAGGAACCTCTCCTCTAGACTGCGTTTGGATGTACTTCCTTTATTTATTTTAATATAATTGGTAGTACACCTGATTATTTCTCAATTTTTTTCTTCAGATATATCCTTTTTAATTTCTTTTTGGGTTTAAAAGATTTAACTTGGGTTTTCTTCTTTTAATTGTCCCCCTTGCATGTGAACCCTAAAACTTTATATTTGTGTATATATCCTACCTATTTTGGTGGGTTCTTACAATCCTCATCAAGGGAAATGATCAGTAGCACGCCATCAATGACGGGTCTTCTCCACTAGTCCTGCTCTGATGGAAGATCTGCATGGTAGTCAACTAATAGCCTAATCTATTGTTATGGAACTCCCCTAAATCATAAAACATGAATACAATATGATTATCCATCATATGTTAGGACATCATCATGTGAAAGAAGAATATATTCACATCCCTTTCCTTGAGCAATTGCACATGTGATTTTTGTTTCCAATAAATCTCTTCCCATGCAAGGAGCTCTATAAACACTTCTAGTTCCATATTTTTTTTCATAGTTTTCTGTTGAATGTGAGCTAGCTGTCTCAAACACACCATCTCACTCTATTTGCTCTAAATTCCACGCCTTCTGTACCCATCATGATTTGTTTATCAACATTTTGCAAACATAGTGTGACAAGGATCAAGATAGACGTCTCTACGTGCATTGACCACACTGGTGATAACCACCTGATTCTGATCAAGCTTGGTGTGTGTACCTTCAGTGGTCACATTGGGGACAGATGCTCGGTTGTTGGATGTCAAACTGTGAAATTTCCTGATTGTCGTGTTATTCAGTTATTTAAATTTATTTTATTTGTCATTTTAGGGTGCAATTAAAATTCATGAATTAATTGGGGTCTTTGTTTATTTTTTCAATTTATTTAATTGGGTTCGAGTTCTGATTAGGGGAGGACTTGAGTTGGTTTGGGAAACTATCGCATCGAGTTTGTTTGGGAAACTATTCTACTGTTTTTTCCCTGCTATAGCTACATGCAAAAGGTTGAACCCTAACACTAGGGTCATGAACGAAGTTTTAGAAAAAAAAAAAAAATCTTCGCTATGGCTCGGGGCATCTACCTCCATGCTAACCCGAAACCCTTTCTTCCTAGTGTGAAGCCGATACATGTTCCCTACTCCTCTTTGAGCATGAAGCTTCTGCCTTTCTTCCCTGTTCTCCTCCTTTTATACTACATGTCTACAATCTACGTGCTACCCATGTGCCATTCTTCAAAGTTGGGCCCTTTGCCGCATGTCAGTGGTTCTCCTGTCACGAAGAAGCTGTCTGATCCATGGATTGCGGAATCGGCCGATTCGGATCGGAATCGGCGGGTTCCGATCCGATTCGGGGGGGATTTCACTGTTCCCCCCCACCGATTTGAAAAAAAAAAAAAAACGGCCGAAATCGGCCCGATCCGGACCAAATCGGGGCCGGACCGGCCAGATCGGCCGGTCCGGACCCGATATGGTCCGGTTCGGGCCGGTCCCGATCCCCCCCTTAAGGTTTAAGGGTTTAGGGGTTTAGGGTTTTAGGGTTTTAGGGTTTAGGGTTTAGGTTGTAGGGTTAAGGGTTTAGGGTTTAGGGTTTAGGGTTTTAGGGTTTTAGGGTTTAAGGGTTTAAGGGTTAAGGGTTAGGGGTTAGGGGTTAGGGGTTAAGGGTTAAGGGTTAAGGGTTAAGGGTTTAGGCTTTAGGGTTTAGGGTTTAGGGTTTAGGGTTTTAGGGTTAGGGTTTTAGGGTTTAGGGTTTAGGGTTTAGGGTTTTAGGGTTTTAGGGTTTAGGATTTAAGGTTTTAGGGTTTAGGGCTTTTTATGGATGTACATGAATTGCATTCAATCTTATTGTACATCAATTGAATAATATGTATGTAATTTTTTCTGATTTTTTTTATTTTTTCCTGATTTTTTCTGACTTTTTTTAATTTTTTATTATTTTTTAATCTGGCCGAGTCGGACTGGCCAGACTTCATCTGGATCGGCCGACTCGGCCGATCCGATCCGAGTCGGATCAGGATCGGCGGGTCCCGATTCGGGGACCCGATCCGATCCGGAATTCCTTGGTCTGATCAGAAACTTCCAATTATCACTATTCCAAGCGAGGAGAACATCAACCTTCTTAGAAGTTATGGATCTATGGTGCTCTATTTTGTGTGCAAATTCTCACCAGAGGCATGAGAAATTTTGTTTCATTTTTCTTTCCCCTTTGAGCGATGCCTCTTTCCATGTGGGTTAAGTGCTGAATGTTTTGAAGCTACCTGGGTTTGCTGTAGAGCATTTATCTTTCTCTATGATGCTGTTAACTTCTATTTTATGTTGCTGCACTGAGTAGTCTCTCTCACATACAAATGTGGGTTTAGGTAGTTTTTTTCTGGTGCCTGGTGCAACTATGGCCACCATACTTATGCTTGGCATTCTTCATGCTCGGCGCCTCTATGATGACAAGAAGGTTAGTTCAGACTAACTTTTTACTGACTTTGGTTATTGCTAATGGAGGAACTCAATGTGCATATGTGCAAATATTTGGGTGATTTATTCATTATGCTCTTATCTGTTCTTTGGGCATGCTTTTACATCTGAGTGACTTATGCATTATGTTTTCTTCTTTCATATCTATGTGGATTTTTGTGCTCTTGCACTACCTATGATGCATGAGAATAGTTTCTATACTTAAATCTTGTTTTTGCTTATATGTCTAGCTTTTCTTTAGCAACTTTTCACATTTGTTTTTTTTTTTCTTTTTCTGAAGAATGGTTGTGCCATCAATTTTAAAATAATAGATAGATGTGATTGTTAAACCAAAAAAGAAAGAAGAACAAAAAAGGACCAGAAGAAGAACGAGGGGAGCAAGAGTCACCTAGATGAGAAGCATAAACTGCAGCAGCTATGCGCAGCAGCAACAGCAACAATTCTACAAAAAAAAGAGAGGAAAAAAACAAGGAAAAAAGGGCGGGAAAAGAAGAAGAAGAGGAGGATGAGAAGGAACAGCAGTAGTAGGCAGGGGAAGAGGTGCAGGGAAGAGTAAGACTGTTTTTTTTCTTTTTTTTTTTTTGGGCGGGGGGGTAGGGTCTCGTCCTGTGCACAAGCGAGAGGAAGAGTCCTGCTTCCTGGCTCCTGCACAAGAGAGGAAGAGCCCAGCTGGACTCGTCCAAAGAAAAGAGAGATTTAATGAGTATTAAAAAATAAGGAAGAAAAAAGAAAACAATGAGAAAGTGAAAAAAGAGAGGAATGGTGGGTCATCTCTACTGGACCCCCGTGGTCCAATTCTCTGGGAAGAGGAGGGGGAGAAGGTAAAAAAAGAGAAAGAGAGGGTCAATTTCTGGCGGGGGTCCCTTGTCACTGCTCCCTCCCTCTCTCTTGTGGAACCCCCACTAGGTAAAAGAGAAAAATAGAAAGAGGCAGATGAAGAAAGGGAAATGTGACCGACGTTGGGTCTCCTTGACCTTCACTGGTGACATTCTAGTGGCTGGTCAACTACTGTAAACACCCCTTCAAAAAAGGAAAAAAAAGGTCATCACAAAGAAGATCCTTTTCCACCATAGATACCCTTGTAAGGGGTCATCGCAAAGGAGATTCTTGTGACACTTTTTTGCTCAAGGAGAAAGCACGGAGAGTGATGAAAAAAATAAAATTCAATCTTTTAGTTCTTCTTGAGATCAAGTCTCCAGATTGAAGTTTTGTTCAACTCCTTTAGGCACGTTCTTGAAGGTTCTTCAATCTGTTGTATTTAGGGGGGATATTTGATAAAGTCATTGCTTTGTTGTTGTTTGATCTTAGTTTGTGGACCTTGAATGGATCCTTTTTGGGTCTACATAGACCTGTTAATGTTTTTGATTATTAACAGATCCTAAATAGGTCTGCCCAAACCTACTAAGGTTTTAGATCTTAAATGGATCCTCAATGAACTGAAGTGTGTGTTGGACAGGTCTTGATCAGATCCATTAAAAGATAGGCAGATAATTTGTAGAATGTGATAGGTCTGTTATCCCTATCCTTGACCTTTATTCATTCATTAACCTTTAGTGGGTGTTAAACTGAGGATTTAATCCTAACAGATCTCATGTGGTTCATTACTCTTTTATATTTCCAATCTATATCCATTAGGGAATATCCTTTAGTGGATAGACAATTTCAATCAAGTCCATAAAATCGAATGAACATTATTTGGGGACTTAACCATGTCCCAAACTTGGTCCATTTAGCTAGTCCATGGTCCATGTCCTGTTCATTTAAACCTATCATTATCAAACTACCATTACCTTTACCATTTAAGTCAAGTCACCATTCAGCACCCTTAACCTTGGATGTTTAATCTAATTAATTTAACCTTGAACTCGCCATTAATACCCATGGCAAAAATAAGAGACTTAATGTCCACTAAAGGCATAAACACTATAATCCTAAAATGACTAAGATACCCTTAACACTAACAATTATAAAAAAAGGGCATAAAAATCTTAAAATTGTAAAAAAAACCTTGAACACTTTAACACTCTAAAAAACCCGAGGATAGGTTGAGCGATGAGCAGGGGTAGGAGGGATAAGGGTCTCCTGACCTTCGTCTTAGGTGCTAATAGGGTCCCTTTGGGCCCTTGCCAGCCAGCGATCTCCACCACCAACGTAAGGGTGTGGCTCAGGGGCTTAAGGCTTGGGGAGAGGAGGCGCTTCTCTCGTCCATCGGGGGTGGAGGACTTCATCAGGCTCAAGCCGAGAGCTCCGTGTTGCCTCCGATGCTTCAGTCGAGGGAATCTCTGGTCGTTTTGTTCCTCGCTGGTGGTCTGTGCAAGGTGTGGAGGTGTGGGTCACATGGTGAAGAGCTGCAAGGGTTTCGTTGAGGGGAGAGTGGGAAGTCCTGTGCCTAAGTGGTTGTCCAGGGTAAGCTTCCAAGATCCTGTCATAGAGGTGCTTGCTCTCCATAGTCGATCGTGTCCGTGTTGCTGCTAAAGGACCTTATCGCCACCAGGCTTCAGTGGTTAACATTGTCTTTGGGTGGGTCAGATGAAGGCTAAGTGGACCATGATGTTGTTTTGGGCATTCTCCGTAGGGACAGAGGCCCGGAGTGCAGATGGGAGTTTTTTTTTCTGGCAGCAGGTGGCTTTTTGGCGATGACTAGTTTGGAGGAGGAGGCATAAGAGGTGGCAAAGATAGGGTTCCACTACTTTAAAGGAGTCCTGCTTAGGGTGGCCATATGGGACTGACACAAAGGAGCTTACTTTGACCCACATGTGGTCCGGGTACCCATTGGACTCGCAGTCATTCCTTTACTCCTTTGTGGCAGAGTATGGGTTGGCTTGCTCGTCAATAGCTTTGGGAGGTTGGCAGAGGACAAGGTGAAGCTCCAGGGGTTAGGTTCAGCTTTGATGCCATTGTGCTCGTGGGCTTTGTGGCTTCAATCTTGTCTGTAATCGAGGTTGAGGTGCTGGGGGAGACCCTCCCTATTCGCATTCTTCCTTCGCCGAAGAGGGCGATGGTGAAGACAATAGGCGCTCTACGACATGAGGACCTAAGCAGGAGGTTGAAGATGATCGACGTGGCTTCATCACAGTTGCTGGTTCAAATTTTGAACTTAAAGCTGCCGTGGCCATTGGATCTCCTGAATTGCGCTCTTTGTAGGATAGGGAGGTAGCGACTCGGCTCCCTTCGGGCAATTTGGATGATTTGTTGAAATGGATAAGTCATTTGGGTCCCTCTTTAGATACCTGTCACTTACCAGTTAAGAGCCAGTGCTCTGACTTGGCTCCTATTACTATTCTTCTTCTTGGCCTGATGGTGGGTGCCGATCAGGGATTGCTCATCCATTGTCCAGGGGGAGACCATACACAGGTGCAGTCGTTTGGAAGCTTTGGCAGCCAATAGTTGGCGTTGCCCTCCTCTTCTCCTCTTCCTCAACGTTGTCCTTCAGGTGGAGCTGCATTGACTAGTCGAGGGGCTCTACTTCTTACCCCTACCCCCATCGATGGAGCCGGCTCCATGCGGATGTGCACCTTGCCCTAGCATGGTGTGCCTGCACCTTCGGAGCTCTCGGCTGGTCCACTAGTGCAAGCGAGGTCATTGGTGCCTCCCTTGATGGTGGGGTATGAAACTAGAGCCACTGTTGAGGCCAACATTATGGCATTGGCAATTGGCCTCCCTCTGATACCTGATGTACCTGTTGTTCGGCAGGGTTACGTGGAGGAGGGGCGACCTGCCTATCAGTTGCATTTGAAGCCCTCTCAGGTTATAAGAGAGGTACATTCAATGTCTCCACCACACCTTTGGTGGCGGTGGATTCCTTTTTAGACATGGATGGTGGTAACGGGAACCTAGTGAAGTCTGCATATGGTTCCTCCTTTAATGAGGGGGTAGAAGATGACAATGAGGCATCTACGGGAGAGAATTCAATGGAGGAAGCATAGATAGGGGAGAGGGAGAATGTGATGGAGTTCTTGAATATGGTAGATAGATTGGCAGATGGGCAAGCACGGGAGGCAATGATGGCAGTACCGGTACCGGTACCGGTATCGGTGGGTACCGGTACCGGCCGGTATCGGCCCGGTACCGGTCGGTACCGGCCCAAAACCAGTCCGGTACCGGCCGGTACCGGTCGGTACCCACGGTACCGGTGCCGGCCGATACCGGTACGTACCGGCCGGTACGTACCGGTATCGGCCGGTACTGCCATCCATGGCGGGAGGTGGCAGAAAAGGTGGGGGTCTCTTTCGTTGGTTTGGAAAAAGATATTTGTGCAGTGTAGACTAAAATAAAGAAGAGATGACAAATTGGGTCAGTAGGAGCGCTCAGAGGATGAGGGGGGTACCTTCGGGGGTTTCCTAGTGGGGGGAGGGGTGAGAGAGAAGGTAGGGAGGGAACGGGACATTGCGTTTGGGCATAGGATTTGACATGATCACGAGGATTGTGTCTTAGAATGTGTAGGTTATTTGTGGAAGGGAGAAAAGGGTGGTGCTTAGGGAGTTTGTGAGGAGGTGTAAAGTTGATATCCTTTATCTCTAGGAGCCCAAGTGTGTGGGGTCGGGGGGGCTATATGAAGGAGATTGGAGGATCTAGACTTACCAAAGGAGTCCTTGCTATGGCAGTTGTGAGGGCCGGGGGAATTATGGTGTTATGGAATGTGTGTGTTGGGAGATTTCAATGACACAGCTGCAGTTCATGAGAGGCCTGATCCATCTCCCTCAAGGGGGGCTATGACAAACTTTCAAGACTTCATTGTGGGGGCGGCCCTCATGTATACTCACGCCTAACTCCCTTTTCAGCTGGTCCAATTTGATGGACATCGCCTCCTGCTCCAGACTAGATAAATTCCTAGTGTCAGTGGATTTGGAGGATCACTTCCCTCGGCTCTTGGCTGAATGTGTTGCTTGGCCGATTATTAATCACAAGTTGATCCTTCTCAAGACCAACAATAGGAGAATCAAAAGACACAAGTTCAAGTTAGAGAAGTGCTAGTTGAAGGAGGATGACATTATGAATGTTGTTAGGAGGACATGAATGGAGGCTAGATAAGGATGCTCACATATGACTACTCTGGTTCGTAACCTGAAGGAATTAAGTATGGTCCTTTCACAGTGGGGAGCTTTTAACACGCTCCCTGGTAAGGTTGCTAAGGACAAGATCTTGTAGAACATTAAGGCTTTGGATGCTCTAGAAGAGGTGGGTCTACTTGACGAGGAGGACAGGAACATTAGGTTAAGCTTAAGGCTGACTTTGAAGACGTTCTTTTTAAAGAGGAAATGTACTAGAAACAAACATCTAAGGAGAGATGGACCAAAGAAGGTGACAAGAACTCTGCTTCCTTCTAGAGGATTGCATTAGGAAGTAGAAGGTTGAAGCTTATTATCTTTGAGGGATGGTGACCACGTTATTTCCCAGCCAAAGGCTATCTAGAGGCATGTTCAAGACTTCTATTCCAGTCTATATATAGGGGGAGGATTATTGGTGTCCCACTGTTACTAATGGCCTCCTACCTTAGGTGATTGCGGAGGAGAGGGGTGCGCTGTTTGCCCCCTTCTCCGAGGAGGAAGTGTGGAGGGCTGTCTTTGCCTTGGTAGGGGATAAAGTCCCCGGGATGATGGTTTCCCGCGTCAAGATTGTCAAAACAAATCTTACATTGGCAGCTTTGGAATTTCAGGACGGGAGGGCTCATTTTGGAGGTATCAATAAGACTTTCCTAGTACTTATTCCTAAGAAAGAAGGAGCAGATTGTCTCTCTAACTATATGCCTATCAGTCTTCTGACTGGCATGTACAAGATTATTACCAAGATGTTGGTGGCGGATAGACTTAGTAGTTGGAACTAGGCGGCTTTCATTGATAGATAGATTCAAGAGAAGTTCCTGGTGGCTCATGAGTGCATCTTCGGCATGAAGCAGCTTAAGAAGAAGGGTTTGGCTTTGAAGCTAGAATTCGAGAAGGCTTATGACAGAGTCAACTAAGAGTGCTTGTTTCAAGTACTTATGAGGATGGGCTTTGGTGAGAGATGGGTGGGTTGGATATGAGCTTGCCTGACCTCTGCTACTTCGATGTTCTCATCAATGGGGAGCCATTGGCCTACTTTCATAGTGGAGAGGTCTTCGTCAAGGGGATCCCTTGTCTCCTTTGCTGTTTGTCATGGTTGCTCACTTACTGAGTAGAATGTGGGACATGGCTGCATTGGTGAGATTGCTGATTGGTTCTAGGGTCAATAGGTCTCAGATTTCTATCACGTGTCTTTAGTATGCGGATGACATTATTATGTGCTTTGCTGGGGAAGATGAGTAGCAACTTTTGTGGTTAGATTCATCCTAGAGCTATTAGATGAGATTAGTGGCTTAGAGTCAACTTTCATAAGAGCAGCCTGATAGGGATTCACATGGGTCCTGAGGCTTTGAGGAGGCTGCTTTTATCTTAGGATGCCAAATTGGAGACTTTCCTATTACTTATCTTGGCCTCCCGCTCTCACTAGGGGCTTTGAGATGCAAGGATTGGCAGCAGATGATTCATAAGTTCCAGTTCAGATTAGTAGGATGGAAGGGTAGACTGCTCTCTTATAGTGGGAAGTTGGTTTTATGCCAGTCAGTTTTCAATAGTCTTCATGTCTACTTCTTGTCCATTTTCCTTTTTTTTTAAAAGAAAATTGTGGAATGTACCACCAGTTTTGTGGAATTACTGTCCATTTTCAGAGTGCTCAATAAGGTAACGAAGAAGTTGGACTCCATCAGCTGCTAGTTCTTTTGGCATGGCTGTGAGGAACCTAAGAGAAGAGGCTTTGCTATTAGCTGGGGCAGGATCTGCAGGAGCAGGGAGAACAAAGGACTTGGCATAAGGATATTAATGCTTTCAACATTGCTTTCCTTTCCAAATGGCTGTAGAAGTTGAGAAACTCAGATGCAGGTCTCCAAAATGTGGGACTGGCACCCAGTTCCTCTCATGGTGTCTCCCATCTATGGAGGGGTATTTTTCAGTCCACAAATGTGATTCAGGGCCTCAGGCAGGGAGTCAATTAGCTCCCGAAGATGGGCATAGTTGTTTCTTTTGGACAGATCGGTGGTGTGCAGGGCCATCCCTCTGTAGCCTTTTTCCTATGCTATTTGCTGTAGCCTGTAGCCACTAATTTGGAGGCAATGGTGGCACATGTTTATGATGCGGCTCAGGTTGGGGGAGGATGGTGTCTCAACGTCAGGAGGTCTCTCCTGGATGGGGAGATAAGGGACTTATGTGATCTTCTACTTCTCCTTCATGATGTTCGCCAAGCAAGGTGGCTGGTCTTGGAGATGGCAGGTTTCAGGCCTTTTTTTCAGTGAAATCAGTTTACTCCCTCATGTATGGGCTACCAAGAGTCCCTTGAAGGTTCAGGTGCTTATATGGAGGATCTCTATTGGCAGATTACCCACTGCTGATAGGTTGGCCAGATTTGTGGATGGTATTCCTACTACGTGCTATCTTTGTGGTGATGCAGACGAGATCGTCGGTCACCTTTTCGTAGGGTGCCCCTATGCTTTGGAGGTGTGGCAGCTGATTTTTGCTATGATTGACCAGTAGATGTGCATGCGCATTCAGTGGAGGACCTTTTTTCTTGCAAATGGTCTATGTTCAAGGTACATAGGGATGACACTCACTTATGGTGACTGATCCTCCATACCACTTTGTGGGCTCTATGGGGCGAAAGAAACAGAAGAATCTTCCAGAAAGAAGCCTTGATTGCAGATAGGGTTGCTTCTTTTGTAGGGGAAACAATGAGAGAATGGGCTTCCATTTTGTGAGCATACAAGTATCCTTCTTTTTGTTATCTGTTGAGGGGCTTGTGAGGTGTACACCTCCTTGATGTCTTTTGTATAGGTGGAGGTTCTTGAGGAGGATTCTTTTGCTTCTATGCTTGTACACTTCTTTTTCCATTTAATGAGTTTGTGGTACTATCCACCTTTTAAAACACTCTTAAAGACCTAAAACACTGTCAAAATGATAAAAATACACTTTCACTCACTAGAAATCATTAAAATCACAGGAAAATCCTAAAAATAAAAAAATACTCAAAACACATCAAATGCCCTTAAAACCCTATCTTTTAAAAAAAATGACCAAAATTCCCTTTGACCTCAAAAAACGTAATATAAATGACCTAGAAACATACCATTGGTTCCAAAATCTCCCCAATCCACAAACTGCCTCTCTAACCTAAAATGACCCAATGCCCATAAACCCCAAATCTTGGCAAATTACCAAAATGCTCCTCTAACCTAAAATGTTCAAAACCAACATGAAATACCTTAAAACATTCTCATGCCTCCATTATTTACTATGGACCATGATAAAGCTTTTGAGCTCAATTCTAGGCATGGGTTCGTTACTACATCTGCAAGTTTGTTCTGGTTGATTTGTTTAAGGTATTAACGGTCATGAAGCTATGTTAGCTAGCACGAAGAAACTTTTAACATTCATTGAAGCTATCACAGGCATGAAGATCAACTTTCAGAAATCAGAAGTGGTGGGAATTAATTTTGAGCAGGAGAGGGTGATGGAGAAGGCTGACATTATGAATTGCAGATGCTCTAAATTCCCAATTAAATATCTGGGTCTTCCACTTACCAATGGACCTGTTAGGTGAGGGATTAGGGTTCTTTAGTCAAGAAATTTGAGCAGAAACTTAAAGGGTGGGAGGCTAAGTTTCTATCTGCTGGGGGAAGATGGGTTTTGCCCAAGGTAGGTCAACTCGGGGGTCGGACTCGGATCGGTCCGGTCCTGACCGAGTGGATCGGACGATCCGATCCGATCCCAAACCGGTCCGGACCGAGCCGGACCGGTTTGGCCGATCCAATTTATAAAAAGGGGAAAAAATAGAAGAAAATAGGGAAAAAATAGAAAAACAAGTCCAAAAAATAAGAAAAAAATTCAAAAAATCAGGAAAAATTATATTTACCCAAAACTTATCTAGGACCTTGGGTAAGCCCTTGAATTTTTATTAACTTTGAAAAAAACTTGAATACAATACATGGGGGGGACATAAAACCTTACCCCTAAGTATTACATGATAATAAAAAAAAAACACTCACACAAAGTGACAGAACAAGTAGACATACATTTATTCTAGCCTTACATTGTAGGTGCTATACAAATGTTGCACATAATCAGCCCAAGACATATAAGCTTGGTAACATTGTTCATATTCCTGTACAAATCGGTTATACTCATCTGTGAATGGGTAGATTATTGTCACCGGTATCCATCCTTGTGTCTTTGGCTCATGATAAGATCCTTCTGAGGTTGAGGATTGATAAGAGGAAATATCTGAAGTTGGAGGATAAGTGGGATATCCTCCTAAGTAACTCGATGCATCATAGGGTGGTGGATGTTGATAATATGTACCTGGATATCCATAAGGACTATAACCATCTAATGGAACTTGAGAGGATGCATCAGACGAATGCTCTTGAGAGGATGTTCTCTTTAGGAGCTCTTGTTGTTGTTTCCCTTTGCCTTTATTTGTTGCTGATGTGCCCTTAGCCAACCTACTGGAGTGGTCGGCATCCTGCGTAGCATGCGTAAATTCTTGCTCTCCTGTGAAAATCATTGGAGGAGCTTCACCATGTTGACTTGATCCTCCACGTCCTCGAGATGACCGTTGTTGCAAGGATCCACCTTGACTTCCATGTGGATCATCATCGTCATCGTCAGGGGTAGTCGTTGCCGAAGTAGAGTCGTCTGAAGTTTGGTAAACGACCTTGTCGCTCGGCTCTGGTGTCTCGTCTGACTCATCTTCTTGTACAGTTTCTAAATCTGCAATATCAACATCCATTAGTTTGCCTTTACCCTTACCTGAACTTTGTGGGGTGGATTTCTTTTGCCGTTTTGAAGGAGGTGGAAGTTAAAACTCAACGGACAAGGGGACACCATCTAATTGTCCTTCTGCCCATGACCGATCGTTTGGATCGAATTCTGATGGACTCGAAACATTCCTTGCATCCACCCATGCATTCAATGGGTTCTGCTCCTCAAATATCTCGTCCAGATCGATTGGTTCCTCAACTTGTTGTTCTGCTTGCACCGGTCTTCCAGCAACTTCATCTCTCCATCGTTCTTCTTCTCTTTGGTTCTCTTGAATTTTTTGAAGATTCTTTAATTTCAAGCGCATGTTGTAGTGGCAAAAGACCAATTGCTCTAATCTCGCTGAGCTTAATCGGTTCCTTTGCTTGGTGTGTATCAAGCTAAATGTAGACCAGTTCCTCTCACAGCCAGAAGAGGAGGTGGTTTGGCTCAATACACGGATAGCAACATAAGCAAGATCTTCATAACCTGGAGCCTTCCCATGATCCATCCACCAATCAGCTGTAATTCCATAATGATCCAACTAACAATTAGTATTGTAATTTGTAAAGCCTATGCATGATAAGTTGATAACAATTTTTTGAAAGTATTAGTTATGTGTAAAATTCTAAATACCTGGTGAAAGCAACATGACTGCCCGTTGAGCACGATGAGTACCAAAATGTAATGTCCGGAGCCTATAGTGATGCATTTTGTTGCATGCTATGATAGCTCGATCCTCATCATGTAACAAGCGCCGAATTACATTTTGAGTCCCACGGAGTACTTCTTCATCATTGGGCGCATGTTGAGTAGCATAGCTATATTGGTATCTTGGGTTGAAGAAATGACCTAAAGAATTGACAAATAAATTAAAAATGAAATAAAACTTATAGGAAATAAAATGGCGACCAATATGGATTGACTTATTTTGTTACCTGCCGCATGCAAGTCATGGTGGAGTGTCCTATCCCATCTTGCATCTATAATATCCCACCACTTTCTGTATGTATTTTTGTTGGCCCTAGCAATGTCTTCCTTTGCACGGTCCATAGCTTCATATAAATATCCCATTGTGGCCTTCTTATCTCCATCCACCATCCTCAGAACCCGCACAAGAGGTTCAACTACGCTCAAGATCATCTTTATATCCTTCCAATACTCTCGGCTCTCAATCAAGTCCTCAACCTGCTTCCCCTTGTCTCTAGCATCATGCTTCGCGTGCCTTGTCATCCAATCCTCCCATCCTTTACTTGAAATCATCTGCTTCAAGGGGCGTTTTTGTGATTGTATACTCTCCAAGGAAATGTATGTGGAGGCGAAACGAGTTACCCCAGGACGTAGTAACTCCCTCTGTCCAGTGTGTTCACGCATCAACGTGAGCACATAGTTATGGTTGTAGATATAGGATGTGATGAATTGGGCTGACTTCACTGTTTCAGTAATTTTGACATCTTTCCCAATATCTTCTAGTATCAAATCTAGGGAATGAGCAGAGCAAGGAAGCCAATATAGATGTGGCCTCTTCTCCATTAACATATGGCCAGCAGCTTTATATGAAGCTGCATTATCTGTTACAACTTGGACAACCCGATCTTCTCCCACCTGTTCCACAATGTCATCAATTAACTTGAAAAGATATTCAACATTCTTTACCTTTCCACTAGCATCTACGGACTTCCAAAATACAGTCCTAGCTTGACAGTATATAAGGAAGTTAATCATACTTCTTCTCGTAATTCCTATTCAAATAATGTTATAGATGTTAGCGAATGTCTAAATTAACTAAAAATATAATCTGTTAATCTAAGATTCTAATTTTTAAATATGTTAAACTAATTCAATGTACTCACCTGTCCAGCCATCTGTCATTATTGTGCATCCTCTTTCATCCCAAATTCGCTCAAACGACTTGATATACTCCTGGAGATCACTTACCTCTTGAGGAAGATAAGTGTTGTATATCTCCTTGGGGGTTGGTCCAGGAATACCCTTACCCACATCTCCAATAGTGTCAATCATGTCCTCCCAATAAGGACCCTTTGCAGCATTGGCAGGTACACTGTTATAAACAAACCATCTCGAAACAGCACGGCCAATCTTCTCCTTGCATACCTTCAGGTTCTTCATAGCAGCTGTGATTGATGGTTGTCTACCTCTCCGTCTTGTTAGGAAAGCATCTATAGGACCCACTCTAGGATCATTGTCCCTAGTCAAGTCATGAATTTCCTCCTCATTGGATCCATGTCCGGATCCACTCCCTTGTCCAACGTGTCGACCGGTGCGTCTATACACATCCTCATCAGCAAAAGATCGTCTACTTTCGTCCATGGCTCGACGTATATCATCTTTAAATTAAAATAGATGATTAGACTAATTTAATCGAGATGAAGTATAAAGAAGTAAATAATTAATTGAAAATTTTAAATCAAATAATACCTCGAAAGAAGTCTTCAAATGCAGTAGATCTCCTTCTGGTAGGGTCTATGTCTCCCTCCCGAGATCTATCTCCCGGAGGGTGAATATGAATACCTTGACCTGAGGGCCGTGTCATTTCTTCCCTAATTTGGCCTCTCATCGTTGATGCTGCTCCTTTTTCCAACTCTCTTTGTCGTAGGTAATTTTTGAATTGATTTTTTACCTCTAGTGGTGCAGCAGTACAAGCCTTCACTTCTCCTTTGACACCCCCAATATGTTGTTTTAGACGAAAAACTCCACCCGAAATAATCCGACTGCAGTAGTTGCATTTGACTTTGCGTGAAGCCATGTCTACGACGGTGCAGTGGTTCCATCCCGGGTCACCACGAGAGGTGACAGATGTGGCCTCATTATGCTCAGAAGTCGACATCTTTAAAAATAAAAAATATATTAATAGGGAAAGAGATAATTAGTAATTAACTAATTACATAAAGAGAAATGGTGAGAAATAAGAAAAAAACATAGAGAAAGAGAGTGAGATTTCATATCATACCTCGAGGGAGAGTGAGAGACAATGAGAAATAAAGCTACAAAGACAAAAAGAGGTTAGAGAGAAAAATTAAAATGCAATAAAAATAATATGATGAAAAAAATTTGATGTAGTCCGTCGGTCCGTCCTTTAGAGTTTAGAACTCTAGAGAGCTTTGGAAGTTTGGAGAGAAAGAAGTTAAGAGAGCTTTGAGTCTTTGAGAGAGTATGAGAGCTTAGAGAGAGAGAGAGAGAAGTTTTAGAATTTAGAGAGAGAGAGAAATGAGAATTTGTGTGAATGAGGGAGAGAAGGGTAGGAGGGGGTTTTATAGGGACTTGGGGGGGACTTGGAGGGGCTTAGAAGCCCCTCCTAACCGTTGGGAACCCATTTGAATGGGTTCCCAACGGCTACCCAACGGCTAGTTCAGAACTAGCCGTTGGGTGGCCGGGTCGGCCGGACCGGTCCGACCCAGACCGACCCGGGTTGGGGTCGGCCGACCCGGCCGACCCCCACCCGATCCCAGCGATCCCGGCTGGGATCGTTGGGTCGGGGCTCGGGGTCGGGTCGGACCGCTCCGATTCCGAGCGGACCGGGCGATCCGATCCGACCCAGTCCAACCCGGCCGACCATGGTTTTGCCTATAGGACAGTCCTTCCTGCTTTGGCAAATTATCATCTTTCCATTATCAAATCATATAACTATAATGAAATATACGATCAACCAACATTTATCGAATTTGAAAAAGAGTCAGAAGAAATGGTTTGATCCTCTTTTTTCTCGAACCGAGAGATCCATGAATCGGGACCCTAATACATATAGATACAAATGATCCAATTGGAGCAAGAATTTCCAGGAACATTTGGAACATTTTGTTTCTAAACAGAGGAACTGTTTTCAAGTAGTGTTTGATCGATTATGTATTAATCAATATTCGATTGATTGGTCCAAGGCTATCGACAAACAAGATTTGTCAAGTCACTTCGTTTCTTTTTGTTGAAGGCACTTCTCTTTTTGTCTAAGCTACTTCCTGTCTTTTTGTCCAAGACACTTCCTTTTTTCTTCGTGAGTATTGGAAATATCCAGGGAAGTTCCTTCTTTTGGTCATGGGGAAAGAGAGATAAGAGAAGGCTTCATTAGTGTCTTGGGATAAAGTTTGTCATAGTAAGGAACAAGGATGAGCGGGCTTGATCAAGATGGGTGTTTTCAATAGTGCCATGCTGGCCAAATGGATATGGTTGGGAGAAGATGTTGATGCAATGTAGGTAAATATTATCAAGAAAAAAAAATCATCCTAGTTCCTTTAGATGGAGCATTGCTCCAACCAGGATTTCTACAATGTCACTGATATGGAGGAACATCACCAAATTATAGGAACTTATTGCTCCAGCTGTAAGTAATATTCAGTGTAGGGAATGGGGAATTGATCAAATTTTGGGAGGATAAATGGTGCTCAGATTTGCCTTTCTCTGTCCAGTTCAGCAATCTAAACCAAATTGTGGAGGATAAGCATAAGTCCATAGCTCAGATCTATTTTCATGAAGACATGTTTCACTGGAATCTGAAACTCGGAAGGGATCCTACAGATACAGAACGATAAGAATTTCTGAATGTCTTGAGACTTATTAATGATGTCATGCTGACTAAAAGCCAGGTGGACAGTAGTACAGGGAGTTGGGACAGCAAGGACAGATTTTATGTTAGTACTTTTACAAAAATGATAGATGATGGAGGATTGAGAGTGCGGTGGAAGGGCTTAGTCTGGTCCGAAATCCTGCTGAACAAGATCAAGATATGCATGTGGAAAGTGGCTCGGAAAAGGCTTCCAGCTAATGATAGACTCAAACATATTCTTCACATCTAATCATCCTTTTGTATTTTCTGTGGTATAGTCGAGGAAAACATTGATCACCTTTTTTGTCACTATGGTATTATAAATGTGCAATGGACTTAACTGTGCAAACTTCTTCAAATCCATTGAGTCCAGCACCAGAATGTTTTAGCTCTTATGCAATTGTGGGCTCATAAACATCAAAAGTGTTCTGAGAAAGAAGTTTGGTCCTTGTTTCTTCCATCTATGCTATGTGCAATATGGACTGCGAGGAATAATAGAAGGTTCAGTGAAAATTTCAATAGTGCATCCGATATTCTGAGAAGAGCTGCCAATTGGGTGATTGGTTGGGGTAAATCTGCTAGGGTTGATATGCGTACTGGTGACTCATCTTCTCTTATTCGCAAGGCCTGTCAATGAAGGACTTTGATTATTTGACTTTGGCAGTCTTTGAAAATCAAATTGTATTTCCTTGTTCCTATTTCTTTTAGGCTCAGTTTTTAGGGTTCCATGGTGTCGTGTTGTATCCTGTTCTTTTGGCTTTGGCCAATTGATGTAAACATCCTTTTTTAGTAATGAATTGTGATTTTTGACACCTTAAAAAAAGGGGTATTCAGTTGTCAAATCATGCTATAATTAACACTAAGGTCAGTGTGGAGAGGTCAGATTCTCCAGTCACACATACTTGATCTAAATCTTTGATTCCACAGAAACTGACTGCTCGCTCCAAGTTCCCAAAATCTGTATACCTTCCCTCTGTCTCCATAGAAATTGGGATTCATAGCGCGCACATACACAAAAACATAAAAAAACAAAAAGATCACGTGCGAGGGATATTCCATCATGTTCCCACAGTGATGCATCTGCATTATGAAGAGGTCTTATAGCTATACAAATGAGAGGCACATAACCAAGGAAACAAAACATTTCATTCTTGAGGATGCAAACAAGCTTTCACACAATGATCTACACAACTGACAATCGTGAAGCACAACATGCAGTTCAAATGCCATTACAAATTATTCTGCTGCTGAAACAAATCAGAACACGGCTGCATCCCTAACTGTACTTGATGCCAGCCCTGCAAAATAATGGGAAAATTGCAAATTGATGTAGGACATCAACGGTCCATGTTGAGAGGTAAGTGAGGTGAAACACAACGAATAGACTGGGGGGACCAAATAGGATTGCATAGACAAGTCGGGGTTGAACGGGTTTAATGGGCTGACTATACAACAGTTCTGCATCTGTTCTGGTTTATTGGGATGGAATGATATGGATCTGAAGGGGCAGGTCGGGCAGGCTGGCTGGGTCTGTTTGTCTGACTGAGAATTGTGAACTGCTTCTGGCTGATGGTTTTGCTGGTAGTTCAATGTTTCAGGTGTGCTTGACTTGGGTTTCAGATAGAAAGGGTAATAGGAGAGGCCCAACTATTAACTCTGGGTTTAAAGAAAGGAAAAAAGGCGGGGCGGGGGGGTGTAAGGAGTGAGGAGTGTAGGCTAAGGCTTTGAAGGTCTCCTCTTTGCTCGAACAAGGAGGCCTGCCTCCTTAGTCGGATCAGTCAAAGTCTCCCTGTCCCTAACATGATGCAGTCTCTTTTCCCGCATCTTAGAACATTATTGACTGAGGCCAAGCAAAACTCCTTACTTGGATCATGGCCCAATTTCCCTCCAAACACAGAAACACAATTGCATCCTAATCTGTGGTAAACACAAGCTAAACTCCTACAACCAAATGTTCCAGAAATTGCTGGTGTTAAGTTTTAACAGAAATACACCTGACTTATTTGTTTAATCCTGTTCTTCAAATTGAGCTGTCATTTTTCCTCCATCAGTGCACTTATATCTTCATCCTTATTTGAAGTGTACTTAAATTCTATTGCACATCTTTCTTGTTTCACCATGGTAACTAATGTCGTTTCACCCCTTCTAGCTCATATTGTTTCTTAATCAACCATGTATTCCAATTTGATAGGTTAAAGAAATGAAGGACAAAGGGATTGAACCTGAGTTCTCACCTGATGTAAAGGTAGTGTATTGCCATTACTATCTGCAAATTTTGAGCAGCTGAGCCTAAACACAAAATTTTAGTCAAATCCTCAGTTGTTTACCAATTTTAACTGTAGGCTGCATTCTTGAGATTGTTGCCCCTGCGCTCTATCTCACGTTTTTGGGGTTTCTTGACAAGCGTGGTTAGTATCACTGCTTTCTCTTTAAGGCTTATCTTTTTAATTGCTTCTATTGCTAGATTTCCTTATTTGCATATAGTTTGAAGAATTTAAATTTTGCTACGTGAGAAATCTTCAGTTTGAGTTCTATCTGCTGTTCTAATTGTGGACTATGACTGAATGTATTGCTTGGCATATCTAGTGGGACATTAACCCAACGAAATGCTTAGCATTTCTTATATGTTAGCTGCTAATCATTGACAGCAAAAGGACACTGCTAGAGAAAACGAATGCATAGACACTTCGTATCTAATGAAGCTTTTGTAACCTGTGTTCTTTTGATAGCTTCCTGTGAAAAAATGAGTTATAGTAGCCAGTGTTTGAAACAGCTTTTCATCAAGATTACTGTCTTTTTCCTTAAACAATAAGTTTGTCATTGTTATTATTTTTTTCTTAAACCATAAGCTATGGTGTATTTTGCTTGGTTTGTTACCTTATTCTACTATCAACATTTTTTTAGATTGTTACCTTATTTTGCCTTTTTTTATACAAAATAAGAACTCATGTAGGATCTGCCTGAATCCCTCCGAACTGCCAATCTGGATTGAATTATTTATTTTAAGAGTGTACTAAACATATAATTGCTTAGATTTCATATATTTAAGCATTTCATTGTATTCTACTTACCAGGAAATTCCCATATGGTTTCGTCCTATTATCTACAAATCCTGGGCTCGTGCATTCCATTCAAGTATGCTTACTATACTCCCTGCCATGTGTACAATTTCCTTTAATTGTTTGTTTTACACCTGCCGAATTTACTTTTTCATCGGTATTTCAGGCCTGTCACTATTAACTCTGTCCAAGCAATCTACATTCTCATTACATGTCACTCTCTTTAACGTTTCTTTGATGGTACAATATGCATATTGCTTGTACATGCATGAGCTGGAATTGAAACATACACACATTCCTGTAAACAAATTGGTATAGGATTTGAATGTCAATAAAATCCTTTTTTCTTTCCAGCTAAACATGTTTATAGATCAATCTTGCGGTAGACTTTGAAGATGAAAATTTGAGGCGGTTTTTTGAAGCTTGTTTGACATGGACTTTCTAATCAAGTTCAAAAATATCAGGTAATTTAGGGAGCAGCTTGAGTGTGTTATCCCGTGCAACTGTAAGGCATGTTTTTCCGAAGGCCGGCGTTTCCTCCGTGAGGAGTCTGTAGCTCCTTGTTCGTCTCAGTTCTGCGTTGTTGCTGGTTTTCATTCATTGGAAGATGGTCAGAAGGTGGTTCCGAATGAGGTTGCTGGTGATGTGCGTGATGTGGATCATCTGTCTACTGGAAGAAAGCTTGCTGATTTGTACCTGGAGGGTGCTCCTTTGCAGTTTTCTTCCAGGGCTTACAAGCGGCGAGACAATGATAAGACTGGAGAGGAAGACAGGGAGGCTGTGATGGGCATGGATGCTACTCTGATGAGTCTGTCAATGATTGTCGTGTTGCCATCTTCTGTTTCATGAGCAGGGATTCTTTGTAGTCTGGAGAATGCTACCAGACTTCAGGGGATCACCATACTACATGAGGCTTCTATGGAGGCAGTGGCTATGCTTGGATGTTGCAAGGGAACAGGGACTGTGGGTACCAGAGCTCTGAACTCTAAGATCTCTCTGCTTCCTCAACACAATGTTGTAACAGGGGCAGAAGTGGTTCTTTCTGCTAATTACTTGGAGGAACAAGTTCATGATTGTTTGCTATTGGCATTGGTTAGACCTGAGGGAGTGGTGGATTGGTCAAATGATATTATCAGAACTATGGGCTCACTAGTGGGCATCTCATTTCTTGGCAAAGAGGAAACAGTCAGACGGTTTTTGAGGAAATTCAGGCGGGATTTGAAGCTCACCTTTACTTTAAAGCATGGATTGCAAGATCGTCCGATTCCGATCCGGATCGGGATTGGTAAGTCCGATCCGTTTTTTTTTTTTTTTTGGGTGGGGGGACACCGATTTAATTTTTTTTTTATTGGGGTTGGCCCGTATTGGGCCCGGCCAATCCGGTCCGATACGGCCAGATACGGGCCGATCCCGGATCCCCCTTTAAAGGCTTTGCTGCTGCTGCAGCTCTCCCCTCCCCCACCTTGTGCCCCCTGCTGCCACCGATAGTCGCCGGTGGCCGTCCGCCGCCACCGTTGTCATCCTCTTCTGTGTGTGTGTGTGTGTGTGTGTGTGTGTGTGTGTGTGTGTGTGTGTGTGTGTGTGTGTGTGTGTGTGTGTGTGTGTGTGTGTGTGTGTGTGTGTGTGTGTGTGTGTGTGTGTGTGTGTGTGTGTGTGTGTGTGTGTGTGTGTGTGTGTGTGTGTGTGTGTGTGTGTGTGTGTGTGTGTGTGTGTGTGTGTGAGATCTTGACCGAAAGAAGGGGGTTTTCACCCCGTCACCGCCGGCTGGCTGTTCCTCAGCCACCGCCGTCGATGTTGTTGCCGCTACAGCCGCCGTCGACATCGGATTTCTTTGCCAGAATTTCGATCCTGGTTAACGTATATTTGGATTTTAAAATCTTTTAAATTCTCAAAAAATTAGAAGTGATGTATGGTAGTGTAGATCTATTAATATTTAGTTTAAATTTTTTTTAGCATATTGATTAGACAAAATCTCAAAAATTAACCTTAATTAGGAGTTAAAAATTAGGGATTTTGTATGCTTAGTATAATTAGGATTTAATTGAGTATGCAAACACTCAATTGAACTTATAAGAACTTAATTGTGTAGATTTGTGGATTAATTGCACGTCATTAGTATTAATTTATCAAAATTAACTTTAATTAGGAGTTAAAAATTAGGACTTTTGTATGATTAGTGTAATTAGGGTTCAATTGAGTGTGCCAAACACTCAATTGAAATTAGTAGAACCTAATTGCATAGATTTGTGTAATTGTACGTCATTAGTGCTAATTTTTTTAAATTAACCCTAATTGAGGGTTAAAGTTTGGAGATTTTATATGATTAATGTAATTAGGGTTCAATTGAGTGTGCCAAACACTCAATTGAACTTATTAGAATATGATTACATAGTTTTGTGTATTAATTGCATGTTATTCTTGCTAATTTTTTAAAATTAACCCTAATTAGGGGTTAAACATTAGGACTTTTGTATGATTAGTGTAATTAGGGTTGAATTGAATATGCCAAACACACAATTGAACTTATTAGAATCTGACTGCATAGATTTGTACATTAATTGCATGCTATTAGTGCTAATTTTTTAAAATTAACTCTATTTAGGAGTTAAAAATTGAGGCTTTTATATGATTAGTATAATTAGGGTTCAATTGAGTATGCCAAACACTCAATTAAACTTATTAGAATCTGATTGCATAGATTTGTGTATTAATTGCATGTTATTAATGTTAATTTTCTAAAATTAACTCTAATTAGGAGTTAAAAATTGAGACTGTTATATGGTTAGTGTAATTAAGATTCAATTGAGTGTGCCAAACACTCAATTGAATGTATCAATATCCGATTGCATAGATTTGTACATTAATTGTACGTGATTAGTGTTATTTAAACTTATTTGTGTCTTTTTATGTTATGTAGGAATGTGGTAGAGCAAGGACATCATGAACATGATGTGGAGTAATAGGGTGCTGATCCTAATTGGCAGCGTTGCACACTAGTGACCAGTAGGCAGAGGAGGGTCAAATGCAACTGGTGTGGGAATGAGATGGGTAGAGGCGTGTATCACCTAAAAATCATATTGCTGGTATAGTAGGAGATATCAGCAGATGTGAGTCAGTTCCAGTGAACTTGAAGAGGAAAATGAGGGTTCACATACTGGGTAAAAAAAGTCCGGAAAGATTTACCAGCTCAACAACAGATGGATATGCAAAATGAGATATCAGGGTGTCAGAGACGAGAGCATGCACAATGATGGAGAGGTCTTTCGAGGCACAACTAATGTCATTGCTAGAATATTAAGGAATACGAACGAAAGGATAGATGTCTTAATAGAGGTAACATATAAAGTAGGAGTTTATGGAAATCCAGTTTTCTATCATTTACTTATGTCATTTTCATTTATCTTGTAGATAGAGAGATTTAAATTGAAGATTGACATTTATGGAGATGAGGACGTCAGAGGTACAATAATGAGGACAACTCCATATAATAAATAGTTAAACACTCAATTTAATGAATTACTTCCATTAATTATTAAATTGTCTTCTTATTTTTCTTTTTTTGGCAATAACTGAATGGTGGATCCAGATTAATTATAGACAAGCTACCACAAATCCTTTGACGTATATGTCAGTAAGAGGATTCAATCAAACCACTTCTTCTAGTCAGTGTGAAAAAAATTAGAGTATATTCAGTCTCATTCACATAAAAGTTCGTAATAGATTAAGTGTTTCTTGATTAGAGAAGTTGGTGTACTGTCACTACAACATGTGCCTAAAGATCAAATAGATTCAGAGAAGACAGATGCTTGAACGACAGATATTCATGGAGTTTGCTGGCAGACTAATTGATGAGCCTCTACATCAGATTGATATCGATGAACTGCTAGATGAAGAACACCTATTGCATTTTTTGGTAGAGCGCAGAGCATCCATATATACTCAGCCTGAGTTTGATCCTCATGATTAGAGTTGGGCATGAGGTGAATTAAATGGAGTAGTTGCTCGAGATCTTGAATTTCAGGCAACAGATAGAGGAGGTGCATATGTTCTTTAGAGGCGTCGAAAGTTAGCCACACTACCAAACACTGCTGGAGTTTCTGTCTCTCAACCAACACTCAAGAGATCAGCTACTCAGGTAGATCTATGTAGAAGAAATGACAAAGAGCCAGTGAGACCTTCATTGTAGTCATCTAGCAGGAAAAAGAAAAAATAATCAAAAGGAAAGTTTAAACAACAAGTGGACCCATCAGAAGAAGAACAAGGGGGAGACACAGCTAGAATTTAGCAGACTGGAGAGACACTGGAGAACACCTCAGCTTTACCACTTCACTTGGTCAGCATGTACGGGACAGAGAGAGAAACCTACAGGCGTAGAAGAAGGCGACTGGTGAAAACATGCCAGTGGGGAGTGATGATTCCACTCAGGAACAGTTAGATGATGATGATGATAATGGAGAAGGTGATTGTTGCTGTTGTTGCTGGACTATCAGGAGGTTCTGGACTTGAGAGTAGTTATATAGGATGCGAAAGTTACTCTGCACCTCCGAGTTATTTTGAAGGAACTCAAAGCCAAAGATAAGGACAACAAGAGGGATTTGAAGGCCAACGAAGATAGGCAAGATATGATTAGCCCAGCTGGGAATATGGATCTTCTTATCCTTCTATTTTTTACCCCCTGTACTGCTGTATTTAGACATCAGCAACACCACTGAGGAGTATTTTGGACCTCCACCTATTCAGTATGGCATTTATGTCCATCTAATACAATTAGGAGAAAGCTCAAGCCAACAAGCAAACACACCTCGAGGTATTCAAAGGAATTCAAAGACCTCGCTAGCTCTTTGTTTGACTATGGGTATCCAATATATATATCGGTAGATTATGGGCCGCTAGCTCAAACTTATGAGCCAGATGATGAAGGATCACAAATGTGATCTGTCTAATTTTTGTTAATTTCATGTAAAATTCTTCATAATGTTTTTTTTAATTAGTGCACAATAATAATTATTAGCGAGTTATTTGTCTTTAATGTGTTCATTTTTTGTGGATGTGCATGATTTGCATTCATTTTTATTGTACATTTATTAAATAATATGTATACATCTTTTTATTTTTCTTGAATTTTCTGATTTTTTCCTTTTTTTTCTAATTTTTATTTTTTTATTTTTTTAAAAGGGCCGGTCAGGACCAACCAGTCTTCATCAGGATCGAAGGGTCCCGATCCTAGGATCTGACCCGACCTAGAATTTCTTGCTTTAAAGAAGAGAGGGACTGGGGGGAGCCAAGATTGGGAAAAGGGTACTCAACTTTGATCAAAACAATCCTCGGATGGATGGTCTTAGACCAAGGAAGGAGGGTGGAAGGGGGTTGTGTATCTAGGTCTAATGAAGCTTGTCACTTGGAATGCTAGAGGGCTCAATGGGGATGGCAAAATTAGAGGGGTCAGAGCTATTGTTGAGAGCTATTGTTGAAAGTGCGGGCATTGATATTTCTCTATTCAAGAGACTAAGATTGTAAGACATTGAGAGGGACCTTGTCTTCAGGTTGGAGGGAAACAAGTTGCAGGGTTGTGCTTTTAAACCAGCAGATGGGAGAAAGGGTGGCATTCTTTTGTTGTGGGATGATGAATAAGTTTAATGCACTGCGATTGTTTCTCAGCAGATATTCAATAATTCAAGGATGCGTTTTGCTGGTCATTTTTGGGGGTATATGGGCCGCAGGATGAAAACGTTCAAAAGAATTTCTTTGGAGAATTAACGGAAGCTAAGGTCCAAACCAAGGCAGTATGGTGTGTAGCAGGTACCTTTAATGTAGTAAGGAATCCAGGTGAAAGGTCCAATCAGCATTCTTGGACTTCTGAAATGGTATTTTTCGCGGATTGGATTTGTATGGCAGCATTGGTTGAAGTTGACTTCCCAATGTTAGCATTCACTTGGTCTAACACGTTGGAAAAGTCAAAGCTTGACAGGATTTTTGTTTCTGTGGATTGGCAGCAGAAATTTGGCTCCTTCTCAACAAAAGGCCTTCCTAGGGGATGCCAGACCATATTCCACTTTTATTAGATACTAATCCTTGCAAGGCTGATAGGGTCAGAGTTTTCAGGTATGAGAGGGCTTAGGCTTGAGAAAAATAGTTCGGTGACTTAGCAAAGAAGCGGTGGGCTGAAGGCTGAAGCACCTTGTCATTTCAAAGAAGAGAAAGGTTGGAGGCCACTAGTGGACAGCAACTCTTTCGAGAAACTGTCTGATGAAGCTGCAATTGATCTCATCCATCCATTTTCTGAAGGTGAAATTAAAAGTGTGAACTTTAGTATGGATGCCAACCAGTCTCCAGTTCCAGGTGGATTTTTCATGGGGTTTTATCAGCATTTTTGGGAGGATATAAAGGCAGACATTATGGCTGCTGTGGCAGAATTTGAGAGCAAGCCATGGGGTATTAAGTCTTTTAATTCGACACATGTTGTGCTGATTCCCAAGAAGAAGAATGGAGATAATGTCAATGATTATAGGCCCATTAGTTTACTGAATAGCAGCTATAAAATTATTACTAAAGCATTAGGTTGCAGGTTCAAAGGGGTCATTAGGGATTTGATAGATGCTAAACAATCAGCATTCATTCAAGGTAATTCTGGACAATTTTATGGATGCCTATGAGTGTCTTCATGACTAGAAAACAAGAAGAAAGGAACGTATACTCTTCAAGATTGACTTTGAGAGGGCTTATGATAGAATTAATTGGAATTGCTTGTATAAAGTGATGTATCTGATGGGGTTCAAGGATAAATGGATTCTATGTGTGAGGAATTGCATTGAGAAGGCAAGGTTTTTAATTCTGATTTATGAAAATCCATTTGGTAACCTTGTAAGTCCAGAGGCCTTAGACAAGGGGATCCTTTCTCATCACTCTTGTTTGTTTTAGTGGGACAGGTGCTCAGCATGACGTGGGAGAAGGCAAGGGGTGCTGGTATTTGAAGGTATTAGATTGTGCAGTGGTGGTGAGGAGGTGACACATCTATAGTATGCAGATGATACCCTTTTGGTCTCTATTGCCAATGAGAGTAAACTTCAGAATTTGAAGATCCTTCTCAAGATCTTAGAAGCTGCAACAGGGATGAATATTAACTTCCATAAAAGTGATCTTGTGGGTTTGCATGTTCCACAGAGTAAAAAGGAAAGGACTGCTCACATTATGGGTACTAGTTGGGGGGGTCCTTCCCCATCAAATATTTATGTCCCCCTTTGTTTGGGGACACCATCAAAACTTCAGATTGATATGTTTTAGTGAAGAAGTTTGAAACAAGCTTGATGGTTGGAAGGGCAAACTCCTATCTGCTGGTGGGAAGTGGTTACTATGTAATGTGGTGCTTTTGAACCTGGCTATCTACTTCCTTTCAGTTTTTAGAATACCAAAAGGGTGTGTCAGAAGTTAGAATCTATAAGGGTTCATTTTTGTGGGCTAGAAACCTAATGAAATGGGGATTCATCCTATTGCTTGAAGATCTGCTTGTAGAAGCAAGGAAGAAGGTGGTGTGGGTGTGGTTCCTATTGAACTCATTAATCGGGCATTATTGCTCAAATGGATTTGGAGAATTGAAAGGGAAGAACAGATGATGTGGGCTAAGGTGGTGAGGCAAAAATATTTTGCAGGTTATGGTAAATGGATTGGGGCCTATCTTGCTTCTACACCTTTCTTCCCAATATGGAAACACATTAGCTCAGTATGGATTTTTTTAGCTGCTCTTCGCAGATTCAGGTGGGGCATGGTATGTCAACCTATTTCTGGGAAGATACTGGTATGTGCATAGGTCGCCTATGGGCACGTTCTCCTGATTGTATAGGATTACCAGTTTGCTTAAGAGCATTAAAGAGATGGATTTATTCAGATAGCCAAGCAGCTTGGGATTTGAGATCGCATAGAGATTTGCAGTCTTGAGGAGGTAGAATTTTTAGAACTTACTTCAATCCTTTACAACTTCAAACTGCAGCAGAGTATTAATGACACTAGAATATGGAGTTAGGAACCTCATGGACAGTTTTCAATGAAACAAGTTACCATGGTACTATGGAGGGGAGGTATTAAGGTGTCGTGGTATAAGCAGGTTTAGAACATACATTTGCCCATTAAAATTAGGATATTCCTGTAGAAGATGGCATGGGGGAGAATTACAATGTGCGACAGACTGAAGTGGACCGGGCAGAATAGTAGGGACATGCATTTTTTGTGGAAGTTTCAAGGAGAACATAGATCATTGTTTTCTCACTTGTGGGCTATCAAGACAGTTTGGCAGATTTTCTTAGAGATATTAAAGTTCCTTGGCTTCAGAAGAATGATATGAAGTCCCTGATGGAAGCTTGGGAAGACCTTAATCCTTGTGAGGAAGAGAGAGTTGTTTGGGATGCCACTTTTCCAGCTATGTTATGGGCTATTTGGAAGGAACACAAAAATAGAATGTTCAGAAATGCCTTCAGAGAGCCTTCGTGAATTATCAAGAGCTGCATCTTCTTTCCTCTTAAATGGCAATTTCCAAAGTATTGGTAGAAGAATTACTGGGTCACTTCTTCCAGACAAACTCTCTTCTTGGAGTGCTTTTATGTTGTAATTGGGTGTTGGGTGGTTTCAACTGTGAGGCATATTTTGTTGTGGGTTGCTCTCTACCACCTTGGTAGAGCTGATTCCCTTCTCTTTGTTTCTCTCTTCTTTTTGTAACGTTTTTGTTGAATCAATGAATTGTGGTCTTTTGAACCCACCCCACAACACCCCCCCCCCCCCCCCCCCCCCCCCCCCCCCCAAAAAAAAAAAAAAGGAAAACCTGTATGGCATGTTTGACCTATTTGGGCTCCTTTAATGCTCAGAATATGTAGCAGTGCCCACTGCCATTCCTGTCCTACCTCTTGGTGTCAACCTACTTAGTGATGGAAACATTGGCGGGGTTTTGTGGCATCAGGCCTTACAATGTAAATGGTTAATATAATTGACCTTCAACTTGTCGATGTTCCAAGTTCAAGGTGCCTCTTTGTTTGAGCGTATAGCAAGTTGGTAGGCTGCTTTCTTGAGGACTTCCTTAACTAGGTACGAGCTTTCTCAATTTAGTGCAAGCTTTCCTGAAGCTAGTTGTGGATTCTTTGGCTCATTGAAGAACCAAGTCGCTTGGGAGGAACATATGTGCTTGGACCAATGAGTTGTATGTAGTATCGAGCCATCCTCTGTTGATAAGGAATCAGACATATCCGACTTTTTTTGAATCTTCTTTGAGGAGGACTTTGTCTTCCTTGAGAGCTTGCATGTTCCATCCTTCATTGAAGGTGGCCATTTGAGTTGAGGGAATGATTACTTCAACAAGAATTATGTCTTCATTTCCATGAGCTAGGTGGAAAGGTGTTTCCCTCATAGAGGAGCGAGCCATTGTCCGATAGGCCTGAATTATTGGTAGCAGAATTACTGGGTCATTTCTTCCAGAGAAGCTCTCTTCTTGGAGTGCTTTTATTTTGTAATTGGGTGTTGGGTGGTTTGAACTGTGAGGCATATTTTGTTGTGGGTTGCTCTCTACCACCTTGGTAGAGCTGATTCCCTTCTCTTTGTTTCTCTCTTTTTTTTTGTAATGTTTTTGTTGAATCAATGAATTGTGGTCTTTTGACCCCCCCCCCCCCCCAAAAAAAAAAAAAAAAACACTGTAAGGCATGTTTGACCTATTTGGGCACCTTTACTGCTCAAAATATCTTGTCCTACCTCTTGGTGTCAACCTACTCGGTGATGGAAAAATTGGAGAGGTTTTGTGACATCAGGCCTTACAATGTAAATGGTGAATATAATTGACTCTCAACTTATCAATGTTCCAAGTTCAAGGTGCCTCTTTGCTTGAGGGTATAGAGTCGGGGCCGCTTTCTAGAGGACTTCCTTAACTAAGTACGAGCTTTCTCAGTTTAGTGTAAGCTTTCCTGAAGCTAGTTGTGGATTCTTTGGCTCATTGAAGAACCAAGTCGCTTGGGAGGAACATATGTGCTTGGACCCATGAGTTGTAGTATCGAGCCATCCTCTGTTGGTAAGGAATCAAACATATCCAAGCTTTTTTTGAATCTTCCTTGAGGACTTTGTCTTCCTTGAGAGCTTGCATATTCCATCCTTCTTTAAAGGTGGTCATTTGAGTTGAGGAAATGATTATTTCGACAAGAATTATATCTTCATTTCCATAAGCTTCGTGGAAAGGTGTTTCCCTCGTAGAGGAGCAAGCCATTGTCCGATAGGCCTATAGTATCATGGGAAGCTCTTCTACGTGTGACCCCCCCAACCCTCTCCCCGCGTGGCAGAATTTTTGGGTTTCCTTGAAACAACATTCAACATTCATTCTGAATCCTGGATCGGTCCGCTTGACAACTCTCTCCGGCGTGAGTTGGAGGGGTAACCCGAGATCTTGATCTTGAGCTGGGATCCGCAAAATCTTCTAGATCCAAAACGATGGCCTAGAAGTGGGGTCGTTAACCACTTATTCGATAAGGCCATAGGGTAACCCCCCCATACCGCTCCCCCAAAGCATTCAATGCAAGTTTTTTAAGCCTTACAGGATTGTCTTGTTAACATTCTTTGCCAACCTTTTAGCCTATGGGCCATTGAAGTGAAGAAGTTTCGAATTCCAAGCTCCTTGCAATTACGCCTAAAGAAGGCACAATTGAATTGATGGCCATTATTAGTGACCAGTGCTTGGGGAATGCCGAACCTCCATAGAATGATCTTCCACACAAAATTCCATGTGGCCTTCTCAATAATTTGGGCCAAAAGTTTGGCTCCCTCCTATTCGGTGAAGCAGTCTATTTCCACGATAAAAAATTGCTTTGCCCCCATACTGGGGTAACAACTTAAGGATATCCATTCCCCAGTGAGTGAAGGAACAGAGTTTGAGTGAATTGACCAGTTTAGTTGCCAGTAGGTGATGAAGATGACCAAATCTCTACCTCTAATCACACTTGCACATGAAGTCGAGCAATCTTGTTGAAATGTAGGCCATCAATATCCATGCTTCCTCCCACATGGGTGCTGCCTATTCCCTCATGCGCATCCCATATAACCTAGTTAGCCTCAGTCGAGTGGAGGCCTTTTGGCGATGATTGGGAGAGGGTTCAATGACATAGTGGATTGTTGCCTAGAGTTAAACATGCAAACATATACCTGATTCGTCGGGTTTCAAGCTTATCCTCTATTCCTCTAGTAGGCTCCCATTCTATAGATATTGTGGACTGGGTCCCACCCAAGATGGTTCCTACTCGATGGCTTGGACCAATGCCTCATGCTCTTCAGTGGTCGGTACATCCAATTTAAATTGATGACGACGGATTACGAGCAATCCATTCCTAGCATGAAAGTGAGTCAAGAGAGGACATCAGATTCGTACTTTCCTCCCGAGGAATCCAAATGACACATGAATCTTGAGAGTCCCGTAATGACTTCCTTATCTTCTGTAGATATTTAATCATTTCAGCTTATCTTCTGTAGATATTTAATCACTTGAGGCTCTTGGGCATCATATTCCCCTGCACTTGCTTAGTGACCAGTTGAGAGTCATTATGTGTTTGAGGTAGATGGTGCCAAGATGCTTATGGAATGCAGAATCGGCCGATCTAGATTAGAATCGGTCGATTTGGACTGGGTTTGACGCTAGCCAATCCGATTCTAGGGGTTAAAAAACCCTCGATCGGGCCAGAATCTGGCAAATCACCTGGTTTGAGTCAGCTGAATCGCCCGATCCAGTTGAAAGGGGGTTTTTAAGCCCTTTTCTTTTATTGTCTGCTGCATTTCACAACAGACGACCCCCCCCCCCCCCCCCCCCCCGCGCGGCGGGAGTCCGCGAGCCCACTGCTGTTGGTTGCTGCTGCGTATCCCTGCCAATCACTGCTGCTGGCTGTAGTTCTCTGTTTTTCTAACGAAAGAGGGAAAAAGAAGGTGAAAAAGGACAAGAAAGAGGAAAAATAAGCAAAAGAAGATTTATTGTATGCATAATGGCTCACATGTTTAATGTTATGGACATTAGTATTTTTATGATGTAAGGTATTCCTTTGTAATGTTTATTTGTTAATTGATTTGCATGTGTAGTTTTTTGTTTTTATTTTTTCTGTTTTTTTAACTGTTTTTGATTTTTTTCAATTAGGCAGATCCTTGATCGGCCTTTCTTCCATTGGATTGACCCACTTGGCTGATCTGACCCAGATCGGATCAGGATCAGGACCGGCTGGCTGTGGAAACTGATCTGATCTTGTATCCCATGAAGGTGCTGGGCTGTGGAAACTGATCCGATCTTGTATCCCATGAAGGTGCTGGGCCATCCGTATAAGAATTGGCGGACGACAGTAATCTGGTAACAAGTAGAGAGATCATGTCAGTTGAGCCCAAAAAGTATAGGTGAAAACTTCAAAGCAAGATTCACTCATTTTTCCATCATTCCCACTCCCAAAAATGCTCCTGCTCCTTGTTCCTCTCCTATTCCCAAAGAAAATTTGAATGATAAACTAGAAGATCCTCCATTTCCATCTTGCTTCCATTTCCCATTGTATGCTTCCAAGCATTAGAACATAGATTGGTTAAAGAGTGGGCATTGTAGAGCTTCTAATGGCTTTCACATGGCTGAAGAATGCGTGGACATCAGATAAGAACCGTCGTTTTCCTTGCATGGACATGGTCTTTTTGTAAGTGAAATTGGAGAATGTTGAATGTGCTTCACATGGATGATTGTCCAGAATCTTTCATCTCTTTTTTCTGCTCAAGTAATTCTGTTTCAGTGTTGCTTGTTGAAGAAACTTGGCGAATGTTGAATATGACTTATGATCAAGGCAACTGCAATTCAACATCAGGAGTTTCTTTTTTATGCTTCATGTTTTCACTAATCCACTCCCATATTTTTCTTTCCTACAAGGAAACGGATGTATGTCCGGACTGTGGTGCTGCCAGTCAGATATTTTAAGCTGTCTGCTTGCTTAAGAACTTGCTAAACTCTCTCATTACTAATTCTTTTATTTCTAAAATTATTTGTGAATGTTATTGTCCTTAAACTGAAGGGCAAAATGTAATCTTTTTAATAGTGTTGATTTTTAAGTTTGGTTTCCATTATTGGTTCTCCAATGTGATCTCCTGTTAATCTCCCCTCAGCCATGGAAAATCCTGCTCACAATGCGAATGTCTAATACAATGGTAACCCACGGAATATTCTCTTGCAGATTTGGAGGAAGCTGCTCTGCCATTGGAGAGCTATTATTCTCTACAGGATTTTTTTGGTCGCACACTGAAGGAAGGTACCAGGCCAATTGACTGTGATCCCCACTGTCTGGTAACTGGTAACTAGTTGTTGATGCTGAGAAATTCTGTAGCACATTCTGTCATTTCTGTTTCAACTAGGAGTTATGTGTCGCTAATGTATGGGATTTTATGGATAATAGGTTAGTCCTGTGGATGGTACAGTCCTGCGGTGTGGAGAGCTTAGAGAGTCAGCGGCTATGATTGAACAAGTCAAAGGTTTTTCTTATTCAGCTTCTTCTCTTCTGGGGGCAAGTCCATTTCTTCTCGAGAGAACCAATAAGGACATAAGCAGAGGTTTCAGTGAAGAAATAAATACTGTGAAAGATTCAGGCAAAAGATCATGGTGGTGGATATCATTTGCTTCACCTAAAGTTCAACTTCCTAAGTCCACATGGTAGTTCCAGCTTTATATTTGCCTATCTATTACATTTGTACATGTACCCAGGAACATCCCTAAAAAATATGATTGTTGCTGTAATCACGTCCTCTGATTGGTAATCCTGATACATGAATGTGAAAGTTCAGTTTTCACTGATTCTGTCCTGTTGATTCACCACTTTTGTCACCGTCACATGAATTGTGTAAGCTGTTGAGTACACATGTTGGTATACATGATAATACATTGAGGCTGTTTCACTTACCTGTATTTTTAAAGTTTAAACAGTTAGGAGTATAAGAAGCTTGTTGCTTCACATGGCTGAGGATGAGGTTGATGCACCTTTAAAGCAATGTACCTGGTCCATAGTGTTGAATTACTAAAAGTGACAGCAAGGAATGTCACCTTGGTTCCCGACTTCGTGTTGGGGGATTGGAGAGAAGAGATATCAAAGAGATCTTGGGAGATTGGGAATGGTGGTCACAGTGCATTTACATGTGTACAATGATAAGAATGCGATGATTTCTCAAAGAATGTTGATATTTGTGTTTTCTAAGGGGAGAAGTGATGAGGTGGGGTGGGGGAGTGGAAGGAAGTGCTCCGGGGGTGGCCTCTCGAGCAAATTGGATCCCCCTTGGGAGAGGATGCTTTGCTCTTCCGTCTTTCCCTCCGCCTGCCACTGCTAACCCTTGGCAATAATGACGCTTTCTGGAGATCTCCGCATTAGGAAGACTTTTTGGGCTTTCGAGGGGTTGGCTTGAAATGCTTCTGGTGCCTTCGACAGGGCCACACAACATTCTTGCAACCTTTCGGTTGCTTGCCTCTGGTGAAGAGGGGCCAGAGACGTGTGGCATAGGTGTCAAAGGTTGCAAGTGTTGCCCAGGTATGTATAACCTAGAGGAGGGGGGATGAATGGGTTTCTAAAAGAAATTAAAGTTAGCTAGAATACAATACAGAATTAAAAAGTTAATTGGACATAAGGAGGGAGATATAAGGAGCAAGCACACAATGAACATATAGGTTTATATTGGTTCGATCTATTCAGACCTACATCTAGTCTTCAAGCAATCTCTTGGGATTTTCAGTACACAAGGTATAAATCTCTTACAGGTTTAACAACAACACCCTGCACTCCAGCAAGTCTTCCCTTTCAACCAAAGGGGAGCAAGCCACCCTACATGTCAGGCATGTCTTTCCTTTCAACCAAAGGGGAACAAATTACTCTGCACGTCGGGCAGGTCTTCACTTCCAAAATCAGGAAGAGGAACACAACAAGTACAATATATAAATTGTCCAGAAATGCCTTTTGATAGGTTGATATACAATGTAAATAAAAAATATAGATCAAGACTAAAAATTTCTAAAGTGAAAATGCAGTGCTTGATCTTGTTGAAGGTCCGAGAGCTAGTAGAGCGCTTTGAACTTGAAGCTTTCTCTCTCTCAGGCTATCTCTTGAATGTGAAGGTCTTTTTGATGTACTAATAGAAGCCTTCTTCTTTTTCAGTGGAGCTCTCTCTCTTTTCTTGCTTTACTATCTCTTGTATCTCTATATGTTTTTTTGTCTCTCTCTCTCTGTATATGTGTATATCACTTCTGAAGCTCATGTTTCATGTTATATAAATTGTTCTTCAAAATTTGCCTGTTAGACAGTAAATTAGGATCTGTTAGGCAAGAGTTTCCTGCTTATTCTAACGTTTGAATTTCTACAAGAGTTTTTCTGCTGTTTAGAAGCTTTACATTAACTAGGTACATGCAGTCTGGAGCACTTATGTTCAACCTTAGACTGGTTGGTAAACTTTCTGTTAAGAACCTAAAATGAAAAAAATACACTAAAAAGGCAATTAGGCTTTTTCTGTCTAGTTTGTCAGTATAGCAGAAAATCCAGTAGATAACAACAAAAGGTTCTAGAAAGCTGAACAACCCAGAAAAGATGTCAAATAGAAATATAGACATCCTCTCATGTTGACAATATAGAACAAAAAGAAAATATGCACAGTACCCCACAAAAGTACTGTCACAGATCTAGTTAGATAGGTCACGAGATTCGTTAAAGTGAAAGTGCATCTGGGAGCTCTTAGATTTGAATAGTAACCGTTTAAGAAATAAGACAATAATCGATTAGGGAATAAGGCATTAATCAATTATGAGCACAGTTAATCTAAGTCAAAGGTGCTTGTACACTTGTTAATCGAAGCTCACTGAGAGTAATTGGTTAATCATATAACAGTAATCGAAGCAGAATAGTTAAAACAATAATCAATTTGGACAACTATTGCAGTGTCGTTCGATAAGGCTAATCGATTGATCGATACGATAATCGAAGTATATACGCAATAATTAATTATGCAACTATTAGAATTAATCGATTAGATAGATATCAATAACCGAAGTGAAGACTCACTAATCGATTAGAATTCTAATATTAATCGAAATCGAAAGTCAACCACTTAATCGATTAGAAGTATATCGATAATTGAAGTGAACCGGTTAATTGAAGTTGTGATTAAACACTTAATCGATTGAAGTATAATTGAAGCTGATGATAGATTGAGGCTTTAACGATAATCGATTAAAGACATGTAATCAAATTAAAAACAAGATCGATTAACTTAGACTAGTTTGTAAATAAATTATTAATCGATTAACAAAAGAGACTTAATTGATTTATCAGTTAAACCTATAATTGATATAATTATAGAGCTCCTAAAATCGACTAAGTCCAGAACTGAGCATATAATCATGAATTTGTCAACATAAACACATTCAATTAAGTTACTAAAGTAAAGACACAAATTGCTCAACAATCTCCTCCTTTTTGGTGATGACAATTTTTTAAAAAATGTAAGAATATAGAACACAATAAAAGTATTGATACTAGAAGACTTGTCACACATAAAAATAAAAGAACATATGATACCACTGATACTAGAAGACGTGTAGAAATAAAATTATATTACATATGATACTAGATTATAATTCTCCCCCTTTGTGTTAACAGAAAGTTAGATTGTAGGAGGGACTATATGTCTCCCTATTTTGTGACACACAATGTACAATGTGTATAACGAAATGTAAAATGTTGGAATGTTGGATAGATTGTATTTCTCCCCTTTTTTGTCAATCGCCATTTCTCCCCTTTTTTGTGAATCGCCTAAAAAAGAGAAGGGGGAATAGATAGAGAGATGATCACGGGAATTGCATGAAAGATTGGGGGACCATGAGAGCATGAGTTGTGATTGTCTCCTAGGTCTTCTGCTCAAGAAATTCTGATTTGGATAGGAAGGTCTTTAGAGATAATTCAATGGGTTGACCAACCTCAATTTGCTTCTAACAATAATATTCATAACTTCTTTGCATCCTTGCATTGTACTATGCTGTAGAAATCTTAGTCCTTAGGATGGGAGGAACTGAATTCCTCCCACATCTCAGGAAAGCATTGATGTTGAGCAGGCACTTTAATTGATTCTGAGATAGTTCTCTCTTCATATTGTAAAATGTCAGATACTTCTGCTTCCAGTTGATATAGGAATCTGTAGAGTGAGCTATGGACTGCTGATCCTGAAATTCTCTAACAGTTAATAGATTCTTCCTGTTGGGTTCTTTCTTTCTGTTAATGTCCAACAATTGCTTATGGGCCTCTGGTTAAGCCTTTGCCCATTCTTCTTCACTGTATCTCTCGGCTTGGGAGTATCCCTGTGCTAATGCGGCTGAGGAGATCATACCCTTCTTAAGAGTTCTTTTTAGAAATTGAGGGAATGACAGCACAGTGTGGAACTTGACAACTACCTGGCTTTTATCTTGACATACAACTCCATAATCTGCCCCCTACTGATGTATCCGTCACGAGGTAATGCACTTGGGGATACTTGACGCAACAACGGATGGAGTTCAAGTCAAGGTCCGAGGAGAGCTCAATCCGAGATCCTTGTTGAGCTAATTGTGCCATCCAGATGAGATATTAAAATTGGCTCAACAGGACCTCTGATGTATTTGCAGCTCTTCTCCTTTCATTGAAGTGTAAGAAACTTTTGTATTCCCACTTTGTTGTTTTCTTATATCTATCCCACTTAAGCTCATGGGTGGCCTCCATCCATTCAAATGGACTCCATGGAGGCAAAACCTTGCTCAGCTCTGCTCAGATTATTCTTGGTAAACTTGAAGAAGTCTGTAGGATGATCCTCTCTCTACTCTTCTTCAGTTTGGAATGCGAGTTCTCTCGGACAGTCTCAACTTTGTTAGTAGTAATCTTATGTTGAGCAATATATTACTCAGTGTACTCATCTAAAGATAGCACAAGAAGCTCCAATACTTCTAACCTAGCATTCCTTTCCAGTCAGTATATATACAACAACCTTCTCTTTGGAATAACAGGGAATATGTCCTTGAAGAGAGGGAATATATGTGTGCTTCTTGGACCCTTTTACATATGATTTTGCCTTCCTTTTCGTCTTAGGAGATACCAAGACTTCTGCCAAGAGAGTGTCATCTTCAATTTTGGGCTCTGCACCCACTTCTAGCTCTGGCTTATTTGAGAACATCATGTGAGAAGTGGTCTTTGGTCCAGAAGAGGCAGGAGCTGACTCCATAGAAGGTTGGGGAGGAACAACAAAAATGGTTGATGCTGGAGTAGGTGATGGGGGAGGAGAAGGAGATAGAGACCCTGATGAATGCTCATCATCATAGTGAGGAGGAGCTGATGAAGAAGGTCCACTAGGGTAAAAAGCTCTAGAAGGTCTTGAGGAAGAGTTGGGAATATCCAAGGGATTAAAAGAAGTGGAAGGACCAACATATACTTGTGGAACAACCTCAGTTTGAGGTACACCAGATGGTTCTGAAGGTTGGTGATATGGTTAAGTTCTAGAAGTGGTAGGTTCATTGGATGGTTCTGAAAGTGGATGAATGGCTGAGAGTGTAGGAACATTATCTAAGATGTTGAGAGAACTGCAGAGGGTGTTGAGTCAGGAACAATAGGTGGTGACTGAGGAGAAGAAGGTTCTTAGCCATTGACTCAATAGGTGGAGGTGGAGATGAAGGATGAGTGGGTGTAGTGACTTTAGAAGGAGAAGGTCCTCTAGAGGTGTAGGCTCCTTAGTTGAGGAAAGTTCTGTAGGAGAGGAAGGAGAGGGTGAGGTAGGAGGAGGAGTAGCTCCAGTTCTTCTTCTTCTAACTGGGATAACCTTTCTTCCCATCTATCCTACCCTTAGCCCAGACACAGATTTGAGCACATCCCCTAATAAACTTTTCATTTTCAGTATTCCATTCTTTAACTCATCAAGATCAGCATGTTACTGATCCAATCTCTTCATTACTTCAACCATACTAATTGATCTATCCTCTTGCCTCTTTCTAACTTGTTCTTTTTGAGGTATGAATGGAGGAGGAGAGGATATGGATTCTGCTTCTGGATGCAGAAATCCAGTATCTCTTAGTAACTCATCTATGTGTTCAGTTGCTTCCTTAGCATTCCTTTGTTCTTCTTCAAGTACATGGGGATCCTTCTCACCAGAAGGCTCCCCTTGAACACATGCTGGTTGAGGAATGAATCCTTCAATGCATATATCTGTAGGCTAATCCTACATCTCTACATCTGCAGCAGCTTCTAGTTGTGGTTGGTCCACAACTTCTATAATATCTAGTGTTATTGCTACTATATTTGTTGCTATTGCTGGTGCTGTTTCTGCTGGCATCTGAGTTGTTGTTACTGTTTCTGGTTGTTCTTCTGCTGTTGCTGGTGCCTGACCCAATAAAATCTCTGGATCCTCTAGAGGGACTGTGGATTTGAACCATTTACCTTCAGAAAATGAGAACTGACTTCTTTTCAAGTTGCTTGAAGTCAAAGGTAGGTGGAACATCTCTTTTGCATTTTTGAAGTCCACTCCAAAATACCTAAAGATAACTATGAGTAGATGTCTATAGGGAAGCCAGGCATTGTGTGATTTCTGTGGCTTTTTTTGCTCCTTTATGGTGCTTGCCATATTCAAAATTATGTGGGCAGGCAGATTCACATCTACTCTTTTCAGCATCTAATAAAGAAAATCTAAATTTTTTTGTGTTACCACAGAGAAGGTGGCTCCTCTACTAATTAGAAGATGTGCTGTTATCAAATGCAACATCCTCTTCTCTGTTGATAACTGGGTGACATCCACCCACCCCTTCTTCAACACATATCTAGGGCCAACTATGGCTTTGGCCTTGGTTACACTATCTACACTTGCATCCGGTCCTAGCCCAGTGGCTGTACAACCAAATAGCCCCTCCAATAGATTCATAGTGACTTCAATCCTTTTCCCTTTGACGTTGCTGACGATGGAGGTGCTGGTCTTTTCCACAACATTCACATAAAAGACTTTCACCAGGTCTTTATACAGTGGCTCATTTGTCTCACATATTAGCTTCTATTTCAACTCTGCCAATAGCTTTCTAGTTTCTCAAGTCCTTTCTCGTTCAAATCTTCGAAGTCCACTCTCTTGCAACTACAGAAATCTACCCTGGCTACTAATAACATCTGATATTCTGATATTGAAAGGAAGCACTCTGCGGAGGCTGCTGGAGCAATAGCTTCAACCCCAACGCTCAGGGAGTGAGAGGCAGAAGTAGGAGCGGCCATCTCAACAATTCTAGGGTTTAGAAAGAAATTGAGGGAAAGTGTAAAGGAGGTCGAAATAAATAAAAAGATTCTACCTTTCGAAGGAAATCAAGCTTAAAGACAGATAATCAAGAAATCTTCCTCTGCGTGGGAACTCTGGAAGCAGGAGGGTTCAAGAGTGAAGAAGATGAAGGCTGTAGCTTTTGGAGGGAGGGAAGACGAAAGGTCAAATCTTCCCTTTATATAGGCACTCGGTCAAAAGATGGTATGTGAATTTAAAAGATAGGGATCGATTAGCCTTGAGGGCATAATCGATTAATAGAGTACCCATAATAGAAGTGAACAGTTATCGATATGAAGGATACTTGATTACAGAACAAACTATAATCAAATTAATTGGCATATATAATCGATTAAGGAGAGCATAATCGATTAGGTGAACGCATCGATTAATGAACAATATTGAATAAGGGCACGACACCGATCAATAGAGCGAATCGATTAGTAGATTGCAAAGGTAATCAATTAGCTAAGAAAATCGATTAAGGTGAAATATCGATTAGCAGAATGAATCAATTATGAGAATGCTAATAGATAATCAATTAACATCAAAGCGATTAAGTACATATTACTTAATAAAGAGTTAATCGATTAATGATTTAAGTTGAATCGATTAAGAGTCCTTAATCAGAAAAGCGATTAAGTCAACACATGAATCGATTAACAATGAGATTTCAATTAAGCATACATAAGTAATCAATATATTCATATCCTTTGAGAGTCTATCCATATTTTTGATTATTTAAACTAATTAATATCTTCACAAATTGCACATATCCAATTCTCTTTTGATAGAAGTAAATCTATCTTCAGGAAGGGGTTTTGTGAAGATATTAGTTAGTTGATACAAAGTATCAGTAAAATTCATATTAATACTATCATTAGCTATATGGTCTCTAATAAAATGATGTCTGACTTCAATGTGCTTGGTCCTAGGATGCTAAACTGGTTTCTTTGTCAGGTTGATGGCACTTGTGTTGACACACATTGTTAGAATTTCATTTAGTTTGAGTCCAAGGTCCTCTATTTTATGCTTGATTTACAGTAGTTGGCCACAATAGCTTCCAGCTGCTGCATATTCTGCTTTTGTTGTTGACAAGGTTATAAAATTCTGCTTCTTGGAGGACTATAAAATTAGGCAACTTGTAAGAAATTGATAGGTACCGTTGGTGTTTTTTCTATCTATCTTGCAATTAGTATAGCTAGCATTAGAATATCCAAGCAATATTTAGATCACATCCTTTAGCGTACTAGAGATCTAAACTATTGGTGTCAACCAGATATCTAAAGATTCTTTTGACACAAGTCAAATAAGATTCTTTTAGGATCTGTTTGAAATCTAGCACACGTACACACATTAAATACAATATCTGGTCTACTAACAGTTAAATACAGTAGAGATCTTATCATACCTATATAGATCTTTTTGATCTACATTTTTACTTTGATGATCTATATCTAATTTAGCAGGGGCTCATGGGAGTTGGTTGCTATAAGAGCTAAGTTTGCATATTCATCTTCTTCTTCTGAGTTCGAGGAAGAGGAGTCTTCTTTACTTTCCCTAGTTTCTGCTGTGTTTTTTTTTTTTTTTGGAGAATCTCTTAAGAGTAGTCTTTCTTATTGTGATCCTTCTTCTTGTGTTGAGGACAGTCCGCCCTCAGGTGTCCTGGCTTTTTGCACTTATAGCATGTGGATTCTTGCTTTTTGTCCTTGTTGTATCCTTTCTTGATGTGTCTGCCATTTGATCTTCTTTGAGGCTTCTTCTTCTTCTTCTTCTTCTTTAGAATTTGCTGTAATCTTCAGGACAACAAGGTTCTTTCATTACTTTCTTCAATTTCTTCTCTAGAGATGGCTTCATATGAGCTTGGAATGTTTGTCTTGAGAATTGTGGAGATTTTCTTCTTGAAGGTGCTCTCACCTGGCCTTTCCATGTTTATCTCATGGGCCATAAAGGACCCAATGAGTTTCTCAGGGCTGAAACAACTGAGGTCATTTGCTTTCTCAATTGCTGTCACTTTAGGAGTCCATTAGTTTGGGAGAGACCTTAGAATTTTCCTTACTAAGTCTCCACTGCTGTACTCCTTCCGGAGACCTATCAACCTATTTATAATGTCTGTGAATCTGCTGTACATTTGAGTGATGGTCTCAAGAGGCTCCATCTTAAACTTCTCATATTGAGTAACTAGGATGTCAATCTTAGTTTCCTTGACTTTGTCGGTTTCTTCAAATGTGAGCTTCGGCTTCTTCCACATGTTTTGAGCTGATTTGTATGCAGAGATCTGATTGAACTCCTTCTTTCCAAGTACAGAACATAGTATAGTTTTGGTCATGTTATTCAAAGAAATTAAACGTTTGTCATTATATGTCTATCTGGGAACAGTAATGATGTAATCACCATCCTCAAACACACTCCAAAGATCTATATCAAGACCTTTAAGGAAGTACTCCATTCTGCACTTTCAGTAAGAGTAATCTTGACCATCGAACAGTGGAGGGCGATTGATGGATTGACGTTCATTATAACTATTAGACATAGTCATCTCTTAGATCGTTAGATATATACAACGAGAGAAACCTACTCTAATACAACTTGTTGCCCAGCTATGTATAACCCAGAGGGGGGAGGGGTGAATGTGTTTCTAAAAGAGATTAAAGTTGGCTAAAATAAAATGCAGAACTAAAAAGCTAATGAGACAGAAGGAGGGAGATACAAGGAGCACGCACACAATGAACACATATTTATATTGGTTCGGTCTATCCAGACCTACATCCAGTCCCCAAACAACATCTTGGGATTTTCACCAAGGTTCAAAAACTCGGCTCGGATCGGCACGGATCGGCCGAGTCGGACAGGTTTTGGGCCGACCGTGCCGATCCCGAGTAACCTGGCCGAGTCCAGGACTCGGATCGGCCGGTCCGAGCCGGATCGGGCGATCCGGGACCGGATCGGGCCGGGTCGGCTCGGATCGGCCCGACCCGGCCCCCAACGGCTAGTTTGACTAGCCGTTGGGGGTCAAACTAGCCGTTGCTGGCCGTTCCCAAACGGCCAGCAACGGCTAGTTTGGGCCTTGGGGGTCTATTTAAACCCCCCCAAGGCCCTCCTAAGGCTCCACAATTGCCCTTTGAGCCTCCTAACATTCTTGCTCTCTCTCTCTCATAGAATTCTCTCTCCATCTCTCCCACGAGGTCACTTCTAGTCTACTACAAGCTCCGCAGTCTCTCATCTTCTTGTGCTGTGAAAGAATGGCATCTCAAGGTGCTGCTGAGCGGTCATCTGGGAATCCTCCTAGTGCTGATCCTGCTTGGGGTCATTGCACACCGGTGGACATGGGCCAAAGAAAGGTACAATGCAAATATTGCAACCGGGTTGTCTCTGGCGGGGTCTACCGATTCAAACAACATCTTGCTGGAATAAAAGGTGAAGTTGCAGCATGTGCTCGAGTTCCTTCAGAGGTTAGGATCCAATTTCGAACTTACATGAAGGAGAAGGAATCAAGTAAAGCAAGTACTGCCAGAAGAAGACAGGAAATTCGAGAGGAATTGACTGAACCAGCGCGAAGGTCTGATGCTGGAGTCCGGCTTGGTGGAAGTAATCAACCTATAAATGTTGATGATTGGGATACAAGTAAGTTTCTTATTTAACTTATTTTCATGTTCTTCATTTAACGTTTTCAGACAAATAGTTATAGTAGATTAATTTTTTTTCTTTTACATTTAAAGCTGAATTGCGACGTGCAATGGAAGCAAGCCGGCGGTCCTTTGCAGATGAGGACTTATTTCGGCACACTGGAAGATATGGAGGACAAGGAAGTGGCTCCACACCTTCTGCACAAGGGAGCACTAGCGCCGGCATGAGCACTAATGTATGCGAGGAGCTGCCTCAGGAGTTCACTAGAGCTGGAGATCCTAGAGTAGGTCCAATAGATCCCTTGCTCACCAAGAAGAGGGATAAACAACCTTCTATTAGTGCTGCATTCAAGAACTTAAAACTTTGTAAGGAGAAGATAGGGAGAGCTACATCTAGGTGGTTTTTCTATAACAGTATCCCTGCTAATGCGGCCAAGGGGCCATATTATGAGTCCATGATCGAGACCATACAAGAAGTTGGTAAAGGGGTTGAGGGACCTTCTCCATATGAGATATACAACAAGTACTTGGATATGGAAGTTGATGACATCCGAACATACATTAAATCATTTGAAAGGATCTGGGATGAGTATGGATGCACTTTAATGTGCGATGGATGGACAGGTACATAAATCTTATATTCAGTTTCTTATCTTATCTTCATTTTTTCTTAATCAGAATGGGTCTCTTTCTGATTTCTTATCACGTTTGGAATTTTACAGGGATAACAAGAAGAAGTATGATCAACTTCTTAATTTACTGTAAAGCTGGAACCGTATTTTGGAAGTCCATTGATGCATCTGGAAAAATAAAGAATGCCCAGTACCTGTGTGAATTAATGGATCAAATGGTGGAAGAAGTGGGCGAAAAAAGGATTGTCCAAGTCGTTACGGACAATGCAGCGGCGTTCAAATTAGCTGGACAAATGTTGATGCAGAAGAGAGAACATTTATACTGGGTTCCCTGTTCTGCTCATTGTATTGACTTGATGTTGGAAGACATTTGCTCTGATCCGATGGTAGATGGAGTGGTCAAGAGTGGTCGATTTATCACCACATTCATCTACAATCACAACAACATTCTGGATATCATGCGCACACATACTCATGGAAGAGAGTTGCTTCGTCCGGGAGCCACCAGGTTTGCATCTCAATATATCTCTCTAGATAGTTTAAGTCAACAAAAGAACAACTTGATTAGGATGGTGGCATCGGAAGATTGGGAGAATCACATATTGCGGCATGTACCAACTAAGGTCAGAGAGAAAGGTAAGAAAGTGGCTGATCTAATTCAGTCTAGACCCTTCTGGAGGGGGGTGCAAGCGGTGTTAAATGTTGTAGAACCGCTTGTCCGTGTCTTGCGATCTTGTGATGGAGAAAGAAGATCGGATATGGGTTTTTTATATGAAGCTATGGACAGAGCTAAGGAGCTCATTCAACTGAACAACCCAACAACCTTTGTGAAGTGGTGGGACATAATAGACAGACGTTGGGAACACACTTTACATCACGATCTTCATGCAGCTGGTAAGCTACTAACTTTCTATATGTATTATTTGTATACACATTTTTCTTAAGTAATAACTAACTTCGACTTATTTATTTAGGTTATTTTTTCAACCCTCAGTACATGTTTAGAACTGATGGGAAGAAGGATAGCTATGATAGTTGTTCGGAAGTGTTGATGGGGGCTAAGTCTGTTATTAAGCGTATGCTTGCAGATGAGGACAGAGCAATATTGGCATGCAAGCAAATGCATGATTAAAGAATGATGTTATACCACTTTGGGACAAGTACTGCTCAAAGAGCTGCCAAAATTTTGAATCCAGGTTTGAAAATTATTAACTAGATGTTCTACTTAAATTTTAATTATAGCTTGCACATTGTTGACATGGCCAATTTTCTATTTACAGCTGACTGGTGGCTAGATCATGGAAAAACATATGGGTATGAAGATCTAGCCTATGTTGCAATTCGGGTCTTAAGTCAAACAACTTCTTCATCAGGCTGTGAGAGAAACTGGAGCACCTTTGGCTTGATTCACACCAAGCAAAGGAACAGATTGAAGTCGAGCCGTCTAGAGAAGCTAGTATTCTGTCATTATAACATGAGGTTGAAGCTAAAGAATCTGGAGCTCATAAGGAACCTTCAAAGGCAGGAGAAAGAGAGAATTTCCGGACAAGCCACAGAGACGACACATGCAGAAGAACCCATAGACTTGGATGAGCTGTTCGAGGAGCAACATCCACTAAATGCATGGGTTGATGCAAGCACCTCAAATGAGCCTGAATTCAACCCAAATGATCGGGAATGGGCGGAAGGTGAGTTAGATAATGTTCCATTACTTACTGATTTTCAACCTCCTTCTCCAAAACGTCAGAAGAAGAGCAAAAAATAAGTACCAAGCAAAAGGAAGAGTGGTACTGGAATTCAAATTGCTGATCTGGAGACTATCGAGGAAGATGATGAAACGCCAGAACCAAGTGATGAGGTCCAATATCAAACCTCAAATGACTCGACATCAAAGACGAGCTCCGACAGTTCTGAGGATGGCGGAGATGCTACCAGTGCCCCAGCCCCAGCTCCACCAATTCAATTCACTGGAGAAGAAGAATTCACACATGCTACCCAAGATGAACATCATGGTAGCAGAGGAGGACGTGAAGAATCTTCCATTCAAACATTCAGCAGATCAAGGAGGAAGGACAAAGGTAAAGCTCCTCAGGAATATCAGGAGCAACTATCAGATGCATCATCATATAGTCAGCCTACTGGATATGTAGTTTACCCTCCTCAACATTCTGATACATCCGACTATTCAGGGGGTTGTCTAGAATATCCACAATTTTCAGTCATTTATACCAATACGGATGACTATAGCCGGTATGTGATGCAGTATGAACAATACTACCAGAGCTATATGTCATGGGCTGAGTATGTTAGCCATATGTTCATTCAGTATAATGTACGTTTGGAATAAATGTAAGTTCATAATCATATATGTAAGTTTATTCAAGGTTTTTTTGTCCAACAACATCTTATGTACTTCAAATCAATGTATTTCAACACAATTATGCATTAGACTTGTGTTTTATATTTTTTACACATTTTTTCATATTTTTTTCTATTTTTTTCTGCTATCCGAACCAGCCGAGCCTGACTCAGCCAGGATCGGCCGGGATCGGACTGACTCGGATCGGAATCGGCCGATCCGATCGGTTTTGGACCGGCCGATCCGGGACCCGATCCCGGGTTTCTTAACCTTGATTTTCACTACACAAGGTATAAACCCCTTGCATATTTAACAACAACACCCTACATTCCAGTAGGTCTTCCCTTTTAACTAAAGGGGAACAAGCCATCTTGCACGCTAGGCAGGTCTTTCCTTTCAAGCAAAGGAGAACAAATCACCCTACACGCTGGGCATGTCTTCTCTTCCAAAATCAGGAAGAGGAACAAAGTACAATGTACAAATTATACATAAATGCCTCTTGATAGGCTGATATACAATGTAAATAAAAAACACAGATCAAGACTAAGAATTTCTAAAATGAAAATGCAGTGCTTGATCTTGCTGAAGGCCTGAGAGCTAGTAGTGCGCAGTGAACTTGAAGCTATCTCTTGAATGTGAAGAAAGTCTTTTTGATGTAACAATGGAAGCCTTCTTCATTTTCAATGGAGCTCTCTCTCTTTTATTGGTTCACTATCTCTTGTATCTCTATATGTTTCTCTCTCTCTCTGTATATCACTTCTAAAGCTCATGTTTCAGATTATATAAATTGTTTTTTAAAATTTGCCTGTTAGACAGCAAAGCATGATTCGTTAGGCAAGGGTTTCCTGCTGAGTCTAGCGTTTGAATTTCTTGTTTGTCCAGAAACTTTACATTGATAAGGTATTTGTAGTCTAGAGCACCCAGGTACAATTTTAGACTGATTAGTAGACTTTCTGTCAAGAACCTGAAATAAAAAAATACACCAAAAAGTCAACTAGGGTTTTTTTGTCTAGTCCGTCAGTGTAGTAGAAAATCCAATATATAACAACAAAAGATTCTAGAAAGCTGAACAACCTAGAAAATATGTCAAATAGAAATATAGACATCTTCTCATGTTGACAATAAATAACATAAAGAAAGTATGCACAATACCCAACAAAAGCAAGGTTCGCCGTATCGCGGATCCGGATCAGATCAGGTCTGGCCATATACGAGTCGGATACGATCCGGCTCGGGCCGACTCGTATGAGTTAGTCCGGTTTAGGCCGGTTCAATTTTTTTTTTTTGAAGAGAAATTTTCAATTTATTGACATAAATATATAATTTTATAAATTCTACTAGATGTTTTTATTACGGTAAATGATTATGAGTCACATTTAACAAGGAAACATCAAATTCATGTATTTAATTATGTAAAAAAGATATTGTAGGTCCTTAGTATACTAATTAAGAAGAATTGAATACAAAAAACATCAATTTGCAAAAGAAAGTGCCATACCAAATCTCATAGAAGGATGAAATATAAAATTTCAAGTATCAACATTGAAAACTCTTAAGTTTTTCAGACATGACATTATATATGACAATATGACATATGCAGTAGTAGCAGTACATGAGTCATAAAATCACTCAATCATTCTTGTCAAAATTATCAGAAGAAGCAAAAGATCTCTCATCCTCTCTACCAAAGTTTAACTCAATCTGAATAGGAGGTGGGACATGTAGCTGTCTATGAATATATCTAACTATCTGAACAAATGATGGTGTGTGAAAAGTAGTAGATGGAACATGAAAAAAATGCTCTCACAATGTAAGGATTGAGGATTCGGGTTCAGCTATCGGGTCGGTTTCGGGCCGGACCTCCTGGTTTGGGCCCATGATGGGTATGGGGTGTGCCTTCTAAAACGACGTCTGTGGTGTACGACACCTTTAGAATGGCGTCTTGCTGTGTGGACGCCATTTAGCTGGGTTGCTGTTGTGCCACGTGGGCGCCACGTAGGCTGGCTTTGGGCCGCGAGAGTACGGCCTAAGTCTTGTCGTCTGAACGACGTTTTGTATAGACGACGCGTTTCAGAGTTTCTGTCAGAGTACAGTCCCGTCATGTCAGCTAATAGGCGTCTGTCTAGCACGACGCGTTTTAATCAGTTTCAGTTTGACCCTGCGAGCCTCCCATCCTTTCTCTCATTCTCTCTTTCTTACTCTCTCTCTTCCCTCTCTTCAACCCTCTCCGTTTCCCTCTTTCCTTTCCCCTCCCCCTTCTTCCTCTTCCACCACTCCACCACCTCTCTACCTCTCACCACTACCACCACCACCTCCTCTGCGGCACTTTATTCTCCGGACGGCGGCCGACGTCCCGACGGAGTGACGGCGTCCACGGTGGTACCGGCGGTTCGGCGGCACGGAGCTAGGAGGAGTTCAAGTGACCGGTAAGGGGATGATCCTTGCATGTAATTAGGTTGTGTCATCCGTGTTTCTCGCTTTGAAGCATGCAATGTGTATCAAGATTTGGGTAGAATGAACATATTTAAATGGGCTTTTTGATGAAAATGGTCATTTTTATGAAATGGGAATTAGTGTGTTTCTTGTGGTAAATTGTATTCTTCCTTTCATTTCCTATTTTTGAGTATTTTTGGGGTGATTTTGGGGTAGAGAAAACCCTGTTTTGAGGTTCGGGTTAAATTTCATGGAACCAGATTTCGGGCTCTAAATGGCGTCGGACTAGGGTGACGCCATTTAAAATGGTGACGGGCTAGGACGACGCCATTTAGGCTAGAATTGTCCCGGAAGCGGTTTCTGTGAGAGAATATAGTTCTGTTTTGAATAGCGTCCGGAGACAGCGACGCTTTTGAAACGGCGGCTTCCTAGGACGACGCGTTTTAATTCAGACCGCCCAGAGGCCTGAATCTATTTCTGTCATGATTAGGCGACTAGGAGCAGCGACGTCGTTTAAAAAATGACTGCCATGCACGACGTGTTTTAGGCCAACTTCCGAAGCCAGTTTACACGTGAACTAGTTTAGGGGTCTTGAATGACGTCGGCCTTGGGCGATGCGATTCAAGACAGAATTTCATTAAATGCATGCTTGAAATCGTACATCGAGGCCGAAGATTTATATATAATCGGAATCACATTGTGAGTACATGTGTTTGTGCGATTGTGGTTTGCGTTTGACACCTTGTGTCGGTGTGGGAGGGACACGGTGTTTAGGTGGCATTGCTGCCGTACCGGTGTGGAAGGGGTAAATGTTAGTGTTTCACCTATGGCTGGGGGAAGCAGAACCACCTAAAGCCAGTCGGGCCGGAGTGGCTAACGCGCTATCCGAGGGGTTACTATTTGGTCTCAGCGGGTCGGTATTTTCTTAGTTTGTCGTGGCAGTTTTCGGCGTGTTTCTTACTGTGGAGCCGGGTGTGGTGTTGCTGGAGTTTGCCCTTTCGCCACTGGGCCTGATGTATCATGAGATATCGAGGTTACGAGTGGTACCCTTCGCCCTTTGGGCTGATGTGACCTGGGAGGTTAGGGTTACGGGTAGTCTCTATAGTTTCGGCTTGAAGGGGTTTCGCCGGTCCCCAGGACCCTCTTAAAGCGTTGAGGCCTGGCGTTGAGGGAAGTCCGGTCGATAGGACAGATCTAGACTGCTTGTGTACACACGTAACTGGGCGGTGGTGGTTTACTAGTCCCAGTTAGTCCTAGTTTGACTCACTGCCTCACCTTACGGTACCCGGAACATCGTAGGGGTGGACAGGCGTGGATGTTGGTGGTGTTGTGAGGCGCCGTTTGTATGCGATCGACAGTGTGGTTTGCGTGTTTAGCCGGATCTTTGATTACGAATTGTGGTGTTGAGTTGGGTTACTTGAATTGCTTAGAACTGTGCCTGTTGCATTACGGATACATATGTCTCATATCGGTATTTAGGAATTGTGTTTACTGTTTTAATCAAATTGCCTTCTTTTCTGTATTACTACACTTGTGTTTGTGTGTGTGGGAGGCAGGGATCGGATGATCCATACTGAGCCCAATTCTGGTGTGGCTCACTCCCTGCGGTTTCAGGTGTGTACTTCTTGGCGAGTGGCGGCATGTGGTGTTCTCCTTGGTGTGCGGGCCAGCGGCTATCTCAGTTCCTGGGTATGCCCCGATGTTGTTGTACTTTGCTTCTTCCTGTACTTATTTAATTCTTTGGACCATGTAATTATTGTTGGACTGTGTACGGACATTATTAATTTCCTTCATGCACACTTGTACTTTCCTTGAAGTCCGTGAGATTATTATATTTAGCCTTGTTTAACGCTTACTTCTTCAGACGTGTCGTATGAGATCCGGATGTGAACCTGTAGATAATGATCTGATACCCATTTAGTAATCGGGTTTCCGATTATAGGGTGGTGGGTCGTTACAGATGGTATCAGAGCTTAGTCTGGTCGAGTATGTGATAAACTAGGTTAGATATCATAGTCCAACAATAAGTACGAGTCTGTACGGGCGATGGCTGCTGGCATAGATTAATAGGTTTTGATGTGCTCGTTTCGATTTTTGTGTTTATGGAGTAGTGATGGCACCGAAGAGGAGAGTTCCGTTGGTTCGTAGTACGTGAACTTACAATGGTAGTTCGAGGGCAGAGGGGCATAATGTGGATCGTTTCATGGAAGCTATGATTGGGGCAATGTCTAGATACCAATCGGGAGATGGTGGTGAGGGATCCAATTCCCGAGGTGGTCAGTCCACGGTGATGGAGTGGTTCTTGAAGTTGAAGACTCCTTTTACGGGTCAACCTGTCCCAGACAAGGTAGCTCATTGGATTAGGGAGGTGGAGAGGGCATTCGATATTCTTGAGTGTGCTGAGAATGACAAGACTTTGTTTGCAACCTACTTGTTGAAAGACGAGGCCTATGATTGGTGGGTTACCATCAAGAGAATGATGTTTTCGGATACGTCACGTTCGGAAGGCCAAGAAAATGGAGTTTATGGAATTGGTACATAATGATATATTAGTTCTGAAATATCAGATGAAGTTTGTGGCTCTCGGAAGGTTCGTTCCACACATATCTGAGCATGAGGAACGTCGAACGGAGAGATTTGTGGATGGACTCCGGTACGATCTGAGGGGAATGGTGGCATCTCATTGTTGTAGTGATCTTGCATCAGCAGTTCAGTGCGCAGCAGCAGTGGAGACTCAGTTCCAACAAATGGCGAAAGAGTTGGAGCGGTCAACACGAGGGAAGCAATAAGGCAAGAACAAATCATCGGTCCTTTTGACAGACGGTTCGAGTTCCTTTGGGTGCGGGTTCCAAGGGATGCTTTATGACGAGGATGAAGACGGTTCGGTTCGGCAGATGCAGACTGTGGCTACCAGATAGCAGGAAGTGAGACAAGATGCGGCGGATCATTGTCTCCGTTGTGGTAGGCAACATGGCAATCGGATATGTCCATTGGTCACTGGTAGCTGTTTTGACTGTGGTAGAAAGGGACATCTTGTGAGGAACTGTCCCCAGAAGAATAAGACAGGTCAGGAGCCGAGCGGTCAGTAGAAGCCCAGGACCTAGAGTGGTGTTGTGTGTTCTCTTAGAAGAGGTCCGAGATGCTGGGCTAGATGAACACTTTTATCTTGTCTTTTAAGTAGTAGTTGTGAACTCTTATGGCACTTTTTATGTATTTTGGACAGTGGAGAATCAATTTTGTAATATGTGCCTCGTAAGGTTAATGAATGGTTATATCAGTCTATCAGTTTTAGCAGAATCGTAGAATATAGTTAACTTAGTGATTGATGAGATCGATCGGTTATACGGAGTCTCGTGTAAGAGTGTGATCAGTGAGGGTGATTGATGTAATCCATGTTACCGCCGTGGAATTGTTGACTATGGTTATCGTTTGAGCGGTTACAATTTCGAGGACGAAATTCTTTTAAGGGGGGGAGTATGTAAGGATTGAGGATTCGAGTTCAGCTATCGGGTCGGTTTTGGGCCGGATCTCATAGTTTGGGGCCTTGATGGGTCTGGGGTGTGCCTTCTAAAACGACGTCTGGGGTACACGACGCCTTTAGAATGCCGTCTTGCTATGTGGACGCCATTTAGTTAGGTTGCTGGTGTGCCACGTGGGCTGGCTTTGGGCCGCGAGAGTACGACCTAAGTTTTGTCGTCTGAACGACGTCTTGTATAGACGATGCGTTTCAGAGTTTCTATCGGAGTACGGTCCCGTCATGTCAGCTGATAGGCGTATGTCTAGCACGACGCGTTTTAACCAGTTTCAGTTTGACCCCGCGAGCCTCCCCTCCCCTCCTTTCTCTTATTCTCTCCTTCTCACTCTCTCTCTTCCCTCTCTCCAACCCTCTCCGTTTCCCTCTTTCCTTTCCCCTCCCCCTTATTCCTTTTCCACTACTCTACCACCTCTCTACCTCTCACCACTACCACCACCACCTCCTCCGCATCACTTCATTCTCCGGGCGGCGGCCGACGTCCCGGCGGAGTGACGGCGTCTACGGCGATATCGGTGGCGGTTTGCGGTGTGGCGGTTCGGCGGCACGGAGGTAGGAGGAGTTCAAGTGATCGGTAGGGGGACGATCCTTGCATGTAATTTGGTTGTGTCATCCGTGTTCCCCGCTTTGAAGTATGCGATGTGTATGAAGATTTGGGTAGAATGAACATGTTTAAAGGGGCTTTTTGATGAAAATGGTCATTTTTATGAAATGAGAATTAGTGTGTTTCTTGTGGTAAATTGGATTCTCCCATTCATTCCTATTTTTGAGTATTTTTGGGGTGATTTTGGGGTAGAGGAAACCCTATTTTGAGGTTTGGGTTAAGTTTCATGCAACTAGATTTCGGGCTCTAAATGACGTCGGGCTAGGGCGACGCCATTTAAAATGGTGACGGGTTAGGACAACGCCATTTAGGATAGAATTGTCCCGGAAGCGGTTTCTGTGAGAGAATAGAGTTCTGTTTTGAATAGCGTCCGGAGACAGCGACGCCTTTGAAACGGCGGCTTCCTAGGAGGACGCGTTTTAATTCAGACCGCCCAGAGGCCTGAATCTGTTTCTGTCATGATTAGGCGATTAGGAGCAGCGACGTCGTTTAAAAAATGACTGCCATACACGACGTGTTTTAGGCCAACTTCCGAAGCCAGTTTACACGTGAACTAGTTTGACGTCGGCCTTGGGCGACGCGATTCAAGACAGAATTTCATTAAATGCATGCTTGAAATCGTACATCGAGGCCGAAGATTTATATATAATCGGAATCACATTGTGAGTATATGTGTTTATGTGATTGTGGTTTGCGTTTGACACCTTGTGTCGGTGTGGGAGGGACACGGTGTTTAGGTGGCATTGCTGCCGTACCGGTGTGGAAGGGGTAAATGTTAGTGTTTCACCTATGGCTGGGGGAAGCAGAACCACCTAAAGCCAGTCGGGCCGGAGTGGCTAACGCGCTATCCGAGGGGTTACTATTTGGTCTCAGCGGGTCGGTATTTTCTTAGTTTGTCGTGGCAGTTTTCGGCGTGTTTCTTACTGTGGAGCCGGGTGTGGTGTTGCTGGAGTTTGCCCTTTCGCCACTGGGCCTGATGTATCATGAGATATCGAGGTTACGAGTGGTACCCTTCGCCCTTTGGGCTGATGTGACCTGGGAGGTTAGGGTTACGGGTAGTCTCTATAGTTTCGGCTTGAAGGGGTTTCGCCGGTCCCCAGGACCCTCTTGAAGCGTTGAGGCCTGGCGTTGAGGGAAGTCCGGTCGATAGGACAGATCTAGACTGCTTGTGTACACACGTAACTGGGCGGTGGTGGTTTACTAGTCCCAGTTAGTCCTAGTTTGACTCACTGCCTCACCTTACGGTACCCGGAACATCGTAGGGGTGGACAGGCGTGGATGTTGGTGGTGTTGTGAGGCGCCGTTTGTATGCGATCGACAGTGTGGTTTGCGTGTTTAGCCGGATCTTTGATTACGAATTGTGGTGTTGAGTTGGGTTACTTGAATTGCTTAGAACTGTGCCTGTTGCATTACGGATACATATGTCTCATATCGGTATTTAGGAATTGTGTTTACTGTTTTAATCAAATTGCCTTCTTTTCTGTATTACTACACTTGTGTTTGTGTGTGTGGGAGGCAGGGATCGGATGATCCCTACTGAGCCCAATTCTGGTGTGGCTCACTCCCTGCGGTTTCAGGTATGTACTTCTTGGCGAGTGGGGGCATGTGGTGTTCTCCTTGGTGTGCGGGCTAGCGGCTATCTCAGTTCTGGGGTATGCCTCGATGTTGTTGTACTTTGCTTCTTCCTGTACTTATTTAATTCTTTGGACCATGTAATTATTGTTGGACTGTGTACGGACATTATTAATTTCTTTCTTGCGCACTTGTACTTTCCTTGAAGTCCGTAAGATTGTTATATTTAGCCTTGTTTAACGCTTACTTCTCCAGACATGGTGTATGAGATCTGGATGTGAAACTGTAGATAATGATTCGATACGCATTTAGTAATCGGGTTTTCGATTATAAGGTGGCGGGTCGTTACACACAACATCTACGATCTCTGCTTTCGATCCTCCAGTAGACGTAGATGATAATGGACGAGTCGATGATGTAGGCGGCCTGGATGTAGGGTGTGTATGTCCTGTGCTAGATGATGGCTCCTCCTGCCACAGAAACTGCTGGAACTGTACACAGACATCACGAGGGAATGAAGGACATGGGATGCTATATCTGCGAATCCCCGCAAGATGCTCTGAGAAACGATGGATCCTGCTAACAAGGTGTCCACAGTAAAGACAATGGATCTGTCAATCTCCTGGGACTGTGTACCCGTGGTCCCATGCTGGATGACGTTTCTTACGTGGCATCTGCAAAAGAAGAATTAAAAGAATAATTTAAGAACATGATTTTTATTTGAAATTTTGAACTATTGAACTATATTAAATTATTAAAATGAGACAAACACATTAAGACTTAAATATTTGAAATCACAACAAAAGTAAAGAATGAAATATCAATAATGGCCCCAATATGGATACTGTGTAGGCATGGTATAACTATAAGTCCCCGTCGGAACATCGCCTAGTAACTGAACCTGATAGTTGGATAACACATAGCCTGATATTGGCTCCAAGTCATATAGGAGTTATATCTATGATGAAACTCTACTGAGTACTGTTGATATGCTACATCACTTGGTCTGTATATGATTGGCCGTGGTATTGCAGGAACATAATATACGTCTTCACCATAATTGTGACTACCATATGGATATGCATCTGAAGTAGAATATCTATACATAACTAATGTTGGTTGATGGTATCCTGAGACTGAATGATCACCACTGTAAGACGATGTACTCTCATATCCTATTTGTGGCCGCCGCTGAGAGTTGGATGCATCAGAATTATAATGTCCCACACCTGAGCTTTTCTCATCTTGTGTTGCAACCCGTACTCATACATGATGGTGCCAGGGTCATGATTATAAAAATGCTCATCATCTGAGGATGAGTCAGTGCGCATATGATCTAGTATGTCTGCCTGCTGTCACCTTCGACGATATGAAACCTTTATTATATCACGAGGTAGTGCCTCCACATCGTCATTTGGCCCACGTGTTCCATAGTCGATATCCTGAGTAGCATGCGTAAAGTTTTGCTCCCCAGTATAAAGGATCCTACCTCCCCTACCCCCACTACCACAGCTCCACCCCTACTAGTATGGCTAACACCAGGACCATCCCTACCACCCCCGCGTCACCATCATCTGTATCATTTCCAGCTGATGAAGAAGATCCACTCTCTGAGACTCGAATATCAGAAAGGGATGGTGTTTCATCTTGAGCATTAGGATCTAAGGTTTCTAAGTCTGCAATGTCAAGTGGATCATCTGGGACTGCATCCTTCTTCTTCTTGCCCTTTTTGGATCCTGTTAACACCTTTGACATCTGGGACTTCATGTCACTCCATCCCTTCTTATCCTTTGAAGTTATTTCTTTGCCGCCTGCTTGCTTCTGCACTACACCAGCTGGGAGATGTGCTGGAGGGTGTGCACTGGAATGACGTGAACTATGAGTAGAAAGCTGTCCTTGTGCAGGTCCACTCTGTATAGGCTGAGATCTGGATGGATGCCGAGGTGCTAGTGCAGCTGGAGGACGCTGAGGTGCATGTGCAACTGGAGGACGCTAAGGTGCAAGACCTTGTATTAGCCACTCCCACTCTGCATCATCATCCCGAGCTACTACGCTTCTGCCCTTTGTGACCAACTGATCATCATCATCGGCCTCTAAGTCAACCTCTTGATCATGACCTTGTGTATGCTCCTGATTATGACCTGAACTAGTAATATATTCATTGTCTTGTTCTCCACCTGCTGCTGCTGCTGATATTTCTGTTGCCAAGACGGTGTTCGGACGAGGGCCTTCATCAGGATCCAATGTCTCATCGAGTTCTGGCTCCTCACGATTTGTTGTTCTGACAACTCAAGCAACCCTAAGATCCTCATCATCTCGAAGGTAACAAAGATAATTGGGATCATAATCACCTTCTCCCTTCTTTGCATCATGTTGCAAATGTTTAATCCTCAACCTTATATTATAATGGACATACATAAGTTTGTCCAAGTGGATGTGTGACAATCGATTCTTGATCTTTGTATGTAATAGTGCAAACGTAGACCAGTTCCGCTCACATCCACTGGAGGAAGAAGTCTGCGACAATATTTTGATGGCTATGTCTCTCAACGTTGGTGCAAACTTTCCATAATTCAACTACCAGTCAGTTACAAAACAAACAACAGAAATCTATCAAGATCTGAAAAATAAAAACCGCAGTATGTGGAAGTGTTTTATAAACAAAGTTCTTTTATACCTGCATTAGATCTTTCACGCCCAGCTATAGCTGATGGCTTTGCAAATGTCCCTACTGCCTCTCGGAAGATTTTTATCTGCATAATATACAATATTATTATGACCTTTGCATTACAGACGCAAAGAAATGATAAATAATAGATTGGCCACCATTTTTCATTAATTGTCTCTATTGTTGCATTCGGATCACTCACAAGTCGGTTGACCATCATTGTCACAGCCGCAATCAAGTCATCATTGTACGCCAACGAATGAGCATACTGAAATGCCGGATGGAGATAATACGCTGTAATAAAAGAAAATCACCTATCAAGCTTCATTATAAAAGTTAAAGTTATCACCAAATGTTATGAAATGTAAATTGTTCATCTGCCATATGCAACTCTCTGCCCATCTGAAAGTCCCACCTCCTTTCTACAATCTTCAATAATTCCTCTGTATATTTTCTTGAGATTGTAGGTATCTTCCTCTTTGCAGCCTTCAATTTGGTATACACCAACCTTAAGTTTGGTGTCCGATCTCCATCCACACAGCGCAAGACCTCATATTATGGCTCAATAAGCTGTACAATAAGCTTTATCTTAACCCATAAATCACTGTTGTTCACCAAGCTTTTAATCTTCTTTTCCTCGTCTGTCCCAACAAATGTGGAGTGCTTCCATTTGTCACTTCTAAAAACATTTGCTTCAAACATACTTCATGTTTCAACATACTCTGCAAGGTAATGAAGTTGGTGGCAAATCATGTGATTGCAGGCCTTAACAACTCACCATGTGTTTGATCCCTCATCAATCTCAATACAAAAGAATGATTGTAAATGTATCGTGTAATCTTCTGTGCTTTGGCAACATTCTTCTTAACAACATCTAACTGTCCATTTTTTTTTAGCATCAAATCTACACAATGGGATGCACGTGGGGTCCATAACAAATGAGGTCTGCGGAGCATTAGCTCCTCTCCTGCCTTCTTGTACGCGGAGCCATTATCTGTCACCACTTGGACAATGTACTTTTCGCTAATTTCCTCCACCACACTGTCTATCAGTTGCATAATGTATTCATGATTGTGTATCTGATTTGATGTATCCACAGACTTATGATAGAACACTTGTCTGTCGCTATAGACAAGAAAATTAGTCAGACTGCTTTTAGTAGTCCTTGACCAACCATCACACATCAGGAAAACCATATATTTCTCCCACTTTTTCTTGAAAGAACCAATGTACTGCTTGATCTCCTTTACCTCATCATCAAAATATTTTCCTGTCAGTTCTTTTAGAGTTTGGAAGGGGACGACTCCTTCATCTGGTGCGTTTCTGTCCGAACAATAACGTTGCTGACAATTTTTAGGGTTTAAAGGGCCTCACTGTATCGGATCTTAGCGCATCGGTCCGTCTCGAGCTGGATTGCATCGACTCGACTTGTATCGGGCCGGATCACACTGATTCGTTGCGAGATGGTGCGATCCGGCCCAATACAAGCCGAGTCGATGGGATCTGGATGCGGTTCAAATCGAATCGGGCGAGCCGACCGTGCCAGCGCATTGGGTCGGCCCAGGTCCGAGTCGACTCGTACGAGTTAGTACGTATGGCTAACCTTGAACAAAAGTACTGTCACAGATCTGGTCAGACCATCAGACATGTCAAAAGATTCGTTAAAGTGAAAGTATATATGAGAGCTCTTAGATTTGAATAGTAATCGTTTAAGAAATAAGACAATAATCGATTAGAGAATAAGGTATTAATCGATTAGGAGCACAATTAATCTAAGTCAAAGGCGCTTGCTAAACACTTGTTAATTGAAGCTCATTATAAAGGTTAATTGATTTGAGATCATAAAGATAATTGAAGTTCAGTTCGAGTCTCAGGATCCATTAAACCGAACATAATAATTGATTAATCACCAGACAATAATCAAAGTTATTTAAACATTGAGAGTAATCGATTAATCATAAAACAATAATCGAAGCAAAATAGTTAAAACAATAATCGATTTGGGCAGTAAGCGCAGTACCGTTCGATAAGGTTAATCGATTGATCCATAATGATAATCGAAGTGTATACACAATAATCGATTATGCAGTTGTTAGAACTAATCGATTAGATATATATCAATAATCAAAGTGATAACTCAATAATCGATTAGAGTTCTAATATTAATTGAAATCAAAATTCAATCACTTAGTCAATTAGAAATATATCGATAATCGAAGTGAACCGGTTGATCGAAGTTATGATTAAACACTTAATCGATCGAAGTATAATCGAAATTGATGACAGATTAAGGCTTTAACGATAATCGATTAAAGACATATAATTAAATTAAAAACAAGATTGATTAACTTATACTAACTTGTAAACAAAACGTTAATCGATTAGTAATAGAGACTTAATCAATTTGTCAGTTAAGTTTATAATCGATATGATCATAGAGCTCTTAAAATCGACAAAGTCCAGAACTAAGTATGTAACCATGAAATTGTCAGCATAAAAACACATTTAATTAAGCTATGAAGGTAAATATAAATAATGCTGATTGTTAACATTTTCATTGTTTGTTATTACTAAAATATGAGTAAAATAAAGATACAAATTGCTCAACAGTGGGAACGGGCGAAGGGGAGTACTTTACCTAAGACATTTGTAGAGGTGGTGTCGTAGGGGTTGAGTAGTAGGGATAAGAGGGGCATCAATGCTCAACGGGACTTGTGCTCGGAGTGAATGTCTTGGCAGACTTCTTAGCCACTCAGGAAGCGTGGTTTTTTGGTGTTTTTAGGTGGTGGTGGCGAGGGACAAGTGGAGGCAAAGGGGGTGAAGGTACTTTAGATTAGGGGGGGGATAGTGGTAGTTGGGAGGTCTTTTAGCTGGGAATAAGGAGTTCGTTGTAGTTAGTGGGTTAGAGGAAGACGCCACAGAGTTGGGGGGTTGCATTGGTGTTGGCAGATAGGAAGCCTCTTTGGGTGGCATAGTGGGATCTCTTTATGGGGACCTTCCTTGATCCCAAGATGGAGAGGGTGCTGTTTTCTTTGAAGGGCGTCCTATTCCTTCCATGTGATAGAGTGGGCATAGGCCTTTTATTAGCCCTCGTTGGAGAATTGGAAAAGGAGTTGGTGATCGCCAGGAAGGGGGGATTCTCTCTATGGACGGGGTGGTCTGTACTTCTTCTTGGAACAATCTTCCGATGGCTCTAGAGGTGGTGTTGGGGGGCTACATGTTCTATGTATCAGTGTCTTTGCCTTCTGGGGCCAAGTAGATGCAAAGGGGGTGAAGGTACTTTAGATTGGGAGGGGGTCACATAATGGTAGCTGGGAGGTCTTTTAGCTGGGGAATAAGGAGTTTGTCGCGGTTAGTGGGTCAGAGGAAGACGCCGTAGAGTTGGGGGGTGCACTGGTGTTGGCAGACAGGAAGCCTCTTCGGGTGGTGCAATGGGATCTCTTTATAGGGACCTTCCTTGATCCTAGGATGGAGAGGGTGCTGTTCTCTTTGAAGGGAGTCCTATTGCTTCTATGTGATAGAGTGGGGATAGGCCTTTTGTTAGCCCTTGTTGGAGAACTGGAAAAGGAGGAGTTGGTGATCCGCTAGGAAGGGGAGATTCTCTTTGTGGACGCGGTGGTCCGTAATTCTTCTCGGAACAACTAGGGTTTGCCGTCTTCACTTGACAACAAGGTTCGCCGTATCGCTGATCCGTATCGGATCGTATCTTCTTAGATATGATACGATACCAATCCGACTCGAACTGACTCGTATGAGTCAGGCCGATCAATGCTTATTTTCTATTCTTTTAGATTATTTAATTTTATGCATAATTATGACATAAATAAACTTTTAACTCCAGTGATTTATTAATGACAATAACTTTAAGTCAAATTTAGGAGAAATCTATCCTATTAATCAATTATAAGTGTAAATCGCCTATTAAATTAGAGAAAAAGTCTAATTATTTGCCAATTAGAGAAAAAATCCTAATTACTTATCATATTATAAAAATAGTCTACTTAATAAGATATAAGTCACATTGAGTAGGCTTAAGCCAGATCACAATGACCTGAGCCGGATCGCAGCATATTGCACGAGTCGTCACAAGTCACATACGAGTCCCATTGAGTCGGCACGAGTCACGTATGAGTTGGACCGAGTCGCATCGAGTCAGCTCGAGTTGCATGTGACTCGGACCCGTCCAGATATTAGTCGGCCTGATCCGGTACGGTACAGCAAACCATGCTTGACAATGGATTCGTCTTCCTCGCTGTCGGCTGTTAATACCCACACAGGTGTTGCTGCTGATCAAGCTCTGTGGTACTGCCACACTGGGGAGCAGGGAGAGGCCAATTGGGCGCTTCGTGTTTCACAGGCACTCGCCATGCCCCTGGAGGTTGCGGCTTGGCACCTTTGTTACTTCCCTCCCGTGTCGGATGCTGCTTTTGCTCGACACGGACAGACCTCTAGAGCTTCGGGGATGGGATGGGGTTTGTGATGGGAGCCCTGACTAGATCTTTGCTTCAATCTGACAATGAGGGGAATCTCCAACAACTAGGCACCAAGGATGTTAACGGGGATGCAGACCTCTGTGTTCATGCTTATATGCACTCGGAGAGGCCTAGAAGTTGGACGTAGCGCCCTACAATTCCTGCTGCACAGCAGAAGTGGTCAAAGACAAAATTTATTGGAGGCAGGATGGAGTGCTTTGGGCATATCCCTTCCATCGCTGACATTATCGGCCGATACCGATATGTATCACTTATCGGTATACTGGGGGGGGGGGGGGGTTGCCCCGCTACCAGTCTTTACATTTATAAAAAATAAAAAAATGTGATTGGCTGGTACCAGCCGAAAATGGGTCATACCCGGCCGATACGTCAATACCGATGCTGATATATATCGTTGCCCACTCGTACTGGTATCGATACTGGTAATGCCATCCTTGACTCCTTCCAAAAAAATAGAGTTTCGGATGGGGATTGTACCATGGATTGCGGAATCGGCCGATTCCGATCCGAATCGGCCGATTCGGATCGGAATCGGCAGGTTCCGATCCGATTTCCACTGTTTCCTCCACCGATTTGAAAAAAAAAAAAAAAACAGCCGAAATCGGCCCGAACCGGACCAAATCGGGGCCGGACCGGCCAGATCGGCCGGTCCGGAGCCGATCTGGTCCGGTTCGGGCCGGTCCCGATCCCCCCCTTAAGGTTTAAGGGTTTAGGGGTTTAGGGGTTTAGGGGTTTAGGGTTTAGGGTTTTAGGGTTTAGGGTTTAGGGTTTAGGGTTTTTTGGGTTAAGGGTTAAGGGTTAAGGGTTTAGGGTTTAGGGTTTAGGGTTTAGGGTTAAGGGTTTTAGGGTTTTAGGGTTTAAGGGTTTAGGATTTTAGGGTTTTGGGTTTTAGGGGTTTAGGGTTTAGGGGTTTAGGGTTTAGGGTTTAGGGTTTTAGGGTTTTAGGGTTTAGGGTTTGGGGTTTGGGGTTTGGGGTTTGGGGTTTTAGGTTTAGGGTTTAGGGTTTAGGGTTTAAGGGTTTAAGGGTTTAGGGTTTAGGGTTTAGGGTTTTAGGGGTTTAGGGTTTAGGGTTTTAGGGTTTTTGGGTTTAGGGTTTAGGGTTTAGGGTTTAGGATTTTTTATGGATGTACATGAATTGCATTCATTCTTATTGTACATCAATTGAATAATATGTATGTAATTTTTTCTGATTTTTTCTGTTTTTTTTTTTTCCGGCCGAGTCGGACCAGCCGGACTGAGTCTGGATCGGCCGACTCGGCCGATCCAGATCGGATCGGGTCGGGATCGCCGGGTCCCGATTCCCGGTCCCGACCCGACTCGGAATTCGTTGGACTGTACTGAATGTCTCAACCAGCTCCTGATCCTACAGATACCACAGCATGAGGCAAAAGAAGAGGGTTCCATGGAGGAAGAAACTATGGAGGAGGTGGATAGGGAGATGGTCAAACAGTATGTGGCCAAGATTGAAAGAATTGTAGAAGAATAGGCAAGGGAGGTTGCTGAGAAGATTGGAGTGTCTTTTGATGGAGCTGAGAAGGATATTAGGTTATCATTTTTGAAAATTCAGAAAAGATGGCTTGCTAGCTTAAAGAGGTCTTATAGAGGGGATAAGAAGTGCACCAAGGTGACGCAGGAGGAGAAGCGAGCGACTAAGGAGGGACAATGGGCAGTTAGTATAGTTTCCTCATGAGCATTGTCTCATGGAATGTGGGGGCATAGGGAGGAGAGAGAAGAGGGTGGTTCTTCGGGAGTTTGTTTGGAGGTGTAAGATTAACATTTTTTGCCTCCAGGAGACTAAATGTGAGGGAACTGGAGATGAGTTGTTTAGGAGTTTGGACGGGCTAAGTTGACCAAAGGGATTTTCTCTTCGGCAGTTGGGTAGTCTGGGGGGATGTTGGTGATGTGGAATGAGTATGCTGTGGAGGAAGTGGTGGCTGGTCGAAAGGTGGGGAGGAGTGTGCTGTCACTATCTTTTCGAGCGAAGGAGGATGGTTTTCTTTAGGACTTCTTGGGGGTATATGCCCCACAGGGAAGGGAGGATAAGAAGGCTCTGTAGAATGACCTCTTGGCCAATCATCTTCAGTTTGGTAACCCTTGGTGTCTTACTAGTGACTTCAATGCTAAGGTTTCACCACAGGAAAGATTTGATGCCGGCTCTACTTTAGGTGCCATGGAGGATTTCTAGTAGTTCATTGTAGACACTGCTTTTATCGACATTATTACTCCAAATTCTCCTTTACTTGGTCTAACTGGAGGAAGGACTCTACATTCTCCAGATTAGACAGATTTCTTGTATTTGTAGGTTGGGAGGACCACTATCCTCCGTTGTAGGCAGAGTGTCTCTCTAGGCCACTTTATGATCACAAGCCCATCTTATAAAAGATTTCAGGAAGAGTACCTAGAAGATAGAGGTTCAAGATGGAAAGGTACCAGGTTATCGAAGAAGACTTCATGGATGTGGTCAAACAGGTCTGGAAGAATGACAAACAAGGGTGCTCTCCCATGGCTAATGTGGTTCACAACTTGAGGGATCTGCAAGAGTCTCTGTCCAGATGGGGAGCATCCAAGACCATCTCAGGTAAGTAAGCTAAGGAGAAAATCCTCGAGCATATAGATGGCTTGGATGCTTTAGAGGAGACTGGTTTGTTGGCAGACGAGGGCAGGGTAACCAGAGATAAATTGAAAAAGCAGTATTTGGATATCCTCCTGAAGGAAGTGTACTGGAAGCAGAGATCTAGGGGAGGTGGATCTGTAAGGAGACATGAATATTGCTTATTTCCAGAGGATTGCATTAGGCAGGAGGCGACCGAATCATGTAAGAAGTTTGGGATAGGGAGACCAGGTGCTTACACAAGTGGAGCATATCAGTCATCATGTACAAGATTTCTGTGGCAGACTTTTTCCAGAGGAAAATGTTTGGCAGCCCACCATTGCTCATGACCTCTTGCCGTTGCTTCTGGAGGAGTAGAGAAGGGAGATTTTGGCACCCTTTTCAGGTCTTTGCTTTGACTGGGGATAAAACTCTAGGACCCAATGGCTTCCTTATGTTGTTCTACCAACATTGCTGGGAGGTTGTCAAATATAACCTTTCCAAGGCATTGTTGGATTTTCAGGAGGGGAGAGCCCACCTTGGGGGTCTGAACAAGACATTCCTAGTGCTTGTCCCAAAGAAGGAGAATGTGGAGATCTTTGCAGAATATCATCCTATCAGTTTGCTTAATGGCATCTATAAGATTATTACTAAAATGTTGGCCTCTAGGTTGGTTAAGATGGTGGACAGAGGGATCAGCTGTAACCAAGGTGCTTTTATCAGAGGGAGACAGATTCAAGAAAGTTTTCTAGTGGTACATGAATGCATTTTTGGTATGAAGCACATGCGACAATTTGGGTTGTTCCTTAACATGGTTGGTAGTATCGACCAATACATATCGGTATCACCCCTACCCGGTACCGATACTCGGGGTATCGGTACCGGTCATTATAGTTAAGATTTTTTTTTAATATTTTTTATTGGCCGGTACCGGTCGATATGGCCGATACATGTCAGTACGCTCCGGTACCGGTACTGCCATCCTTGGTCCTTAAACTTGATTTTGAGAAAGCTTATGATCACATTAATTGGGAGTGTTTGTTCCAAGTTACAAGGAAGATAGGATATGGGGAATAATGGATTGGTTGGAATAGGGCATGTCTCACTTCTGCTACCTTTGCTGTCCTCATTAATAGGGAACCCACTTCTTTTTTCCACAGTGGTAGGGGTCTCTGTCAGGGGTATTATCTGCCCTCTTGTTTGTGCTGGTGCCACATATTCTGAGCAGAATGTGGGATAGGGTAAAGGCTGCTGGGCTTATTTTATGTTTCAGTCTTTCCAATCAGGATGCTCAGATTACTTACCTCCAGCATGTGGATGACACCATCCTCTTTTTATCTGATGATGAGGAGCAACTATTTATGGTCAGGTATATGTTGGAGTTAGTGGATGAGATAATCATACTGGGAGTGAGTTTCAGTAAGAGCCTACTCATTGGGACTCACATGGAGGACATTGCTCTTAGGCGAGTTGCTTTGATCCTAGGGTGTTAGGTTGGCGAGTTCCCTATAACCTACTTGGGTCTACCATGCTGCCCTAGACCATTGAAGGTTAAGGATTGGCAGAAGGTAGTATGTAGGTTTCAGAATAGGCTTACGGGATGGAAAGCTAGACTTTTTTTATATGGACTTATGGAGGCAGGCTGGTGCTATGTCAGTCAGTTTTTGATAGTTTTCTAGTGTACACTGTCTATTTTCAGGATCCCTAAAATTGTAGTCCGGGAGTTAGATGCTATCGGATGCCTCTTCTTTTGGCATGGGAATGGGGATTCAATCAAGGGTGGTATGACATTAGTTGGGACATAGTTTGTAAAAGCAGGGAGAATGGTGGTTTTAGCCTTAAAGACATTAATGCTTTTAATCTAGCTCTCTTCTCCAAATGATTGTAGAAATTGGATACTTCTCAGTTTGGTTTATGGATGGATGTCATCAAGCAGCACTACTATTTGGGCACTAGAAGGTGGAATTTAATTCCTATATCTTTGTATAGGGTTTTGCATCTATGGAAAGGCATCCTACAGGCAGTGGATGTAGTTCAGACAGGCGTGCCGATAGTATTGGGAGATGGTTACAACTGCTGTTTCTGGACTGATAAATGGTGTGGGGGTATGCCATCCCTAGACTCTTATCTTATTGTGGAGGACTTTTTGGCTCATGTTGGTCAACTTTTTGACTTTGTCCAAAGTGGATGGGGGTGGAACATCCCCTTTTAGAGGCAGCTTCAAGACGAGGAAATTGAAAATTTTTGCGACATGATTCTCCTTTTGCAAGATTACTCTATTCAGCCATATGAAAGTGCTTGGGTGTGGAGGTGGGGGAGTTCATGGGTGATGCAAAAGTAGACTAATGGGCAGTATAAAGTAGGCCACGTAATGGCTTAGAGATACGCCTTTTGGTTATTGGAGTACTTTATATTTTATTTAAGCATTGTAGACATGAATAAGGCCTTTCCATTTTTAGGAGTCTTAGGGGTATCATGTTCTTTACATGTATTAGGGTTTCCTTATATAATGTCTTGTTTCCCGTTTGGGAGGGACAAATGATGAGAATGAGGAGTTTTTGTTGAAAGAAGAAAGATGAGCCGCCTGTGCTTTGTGGGTGTTTGGAAGGTCCTGTGAGGGGACTTCATTGGGGTGGAAGCCCCTGTATCTTCTTCTTCCTCCCTTCTTCCCTTTCCCAACATCTTCCTCTTCCTCTACCTCTTGTCATCCCCCTCCCTTGGGCCTCCGAGCCCTTCCTCTAGTGTCCCCATTCTCTGTCCCCTATCAAAGTGGTATTATAGAAGTTTTTTGGGTCGTCCTCATGACCCAAGTCCTGTGAGAAAGCGAAACTTCCCCATCTTCTTTCCCTTCCCTCTCTCTTCTCTTCAGTTTGAATCGTAGTAGAGAAAGAAGAACAGAAAATAAAAAAAGAGAAAGGGGTCGAAGCTGTTGCATGTCCGCACCGACGACCCCTCTATCGCCGCCGGCCCCCGCCTCCAGGTGCTGCCGCTGCCACCTCAGCTGCAAGAGGCACCAACTGCTGCCGCAGCAGCCGGCAGCCCCAGAACCTAGCGCTGCCTTTGCTGCCGGCTCCCACCGTCGATTCCTAGCGCGATCACCATCGCCATCGCCATCACTGACCCTAGCCGGCGCCGCCATTGTGGCTGCTGCACCCCACCACCGCCATCACCCCCACCTCCCCTCTCTCTCGCAGCAAAGCAATGGAAAAAAAAAAAAGAGGATGAAGAGGCTGGGGGAGCTAGCTTGCATCGTTGCCGCTGTCGACTGCTTCTGCTACTGCTTGTGACGTCGGCAGCCCTTGCCGTTGTCGTCGCCATCGTTGTCGCCGTCGCCACCGTCGCCGCCATCGCCGGCACCCGCCGACGTCGTTGTCGTTGTTGCCAGACCCCGCCGAGGTCTCCACCGCATCGGCCCCCAGCTGCTGCCACTACTTGTCTCGCTTCCCTCTCTCTCTCTCTCTGTGCGTTAGGGTTAGAGGCGGGGAGGAAAGAGAAGGGCTCGATCCTTTCGAGTCGAACCTGGTCAAACCCGTTTGACCGGCTTCAATTAAAAGGGCCTGAGCTCATTAGGTGAACCTGGCCTGAACCAGGGCCACCTTGGTCCAAGCCATCATGGTTGAGGTGGTCTGAGCCACCTTGTCCAAGACCTGGTTGGAACTAGGTCGCTATTTGGTCCTGTCCAAGTCCAAACCCAGACACACCCGGCTCGCTACAGTGCAAAGGGGGGTGCCCTAAGAGACCCTATCGCATCGGCAACGCTGGAGACTTGTTGGTGTTCCGATACGTGAGCCGATTGTGCCGTTAGGATCGTCTCAGTGAGGCCAACCTTGTTGCACATCATGTCCGCCAGTTGTGCCTCGTTTTACGTGTCATTATTGCATGCTTTATGAGGACATTTGTGCCCATCATTCGAGGTCGTTTTGGACTCCGATTTGAGTGCCGTCGTGCTGTTGGCCTTGTCTCAGCCAGACCAACCCAGTTTCAACATGCGTTAGCTCAGATAACACATCGTTTTGCATGCCACCTCTGCATGCATATCGAGGTCCCCCTTTATGCTTCATTTTGTGGGCCGATCGCATCATCAACTTCCTTACATCATCGCCAACTTGTTTAGTGCTCCTTCCACTCGCTGGGCAACATAAGTTAAGGGTTGGTATTATGCTTCCCTCTTATTTTCGTACTTTAGTTCGATTGCCAAATAAGAAGGTTGTTTCTTTGAGATTTGATCCGCTCCGATGTGGCAACTATATTTCCCGAGGAATATTGGATTTATTATCCCAAATTGGTGAAATTGTTGTGGAGCATGACCATGCTTTTGTTCAATTTCGTGCGAAATGTCATGAGCACACTCACTCTACAGATTTTATGTATTTTGATGGAGCTTGGGCTGAGATTTATCCATTCGGAGGTTTCTCCATCATTGTGGGGTTTGAGTGGTTGGAAAAGTGGCATGTCACCATCAATTCTGAGTGATTTCAGTGCATTCTGCAGTTGCCGCACTTGCGGTGGGTAATTTCCTCTTTTAAGTCTCATGTTTCTATTAAATCAACATCGATACCTTTGGAACGGAAAGTGGCATAAGTGGAGTCAACAACCCATGCATGTGCTGCACCTACAGTTGAGATTGCCTTAGATGTTAATTTGTTTGCCGAGTTTGGACTTTGTTTGATATCCGATGATGTATTTGAGGACAACCCATTGTTGACAGCTGCTAGTGAGCTATTGGGCGTAGATTCATGGGATCATAATCTATTTGTTGATTCGAGGTTGCACATGTTCGATATTTTTGAATTCGATGCTGACTTGTTACACATTGGTGATTAGGACCTGATTCCTCCGGAGAGTCCATATCCTCTATCAGTTGTGGAGTCAGGATTAGATTTGTTTGATCTGGTATAACAGACCTTTTGTGATTCACATGCAATCAAGCAATTTGTGATTATGGATATGTTCCTCTACTTGGTGCTTCCCACAGTTGATCCAGTCGTCTGCATCTATATATGGACACATTTTAAAATTCGAAGGCGAATTTTTTCGAACTGGGGGAGATTGATGCATGAACAGACTAATGGGCAGCATGGAGCATGCCGTGTGATGGCTTGGAGACATGTCTTTTGGCTATTGGAGTACTTTATATTTTATTTGAGTATTGTAGACATGACTAAGGCCCATTAGAGGCCCATTTAGTGTCTTTTTTATTTTTTTGTATGTTTCTTTTCCATTTTAGGAGTCTTAGGGGTATCATGGTCTTTACATGTGTTAGGGCTTCCTTTTTTTGTAGGCCTATATAATGTCTTGTTTTCCTTTTGGGAGGTACCAATGATGAGAATGAGGAGTTTTTACTGAAAGAAGAAAGATGAGCCGCCTTTAGTTTGTGGGTGTTTGGAAGGGGTCCTGTGAGGGGATTGCATTGGGGTGGAAGCCCCTGTATCTTCTTCTTCCTCCCTTCCCTTTCCCAGCATCTTCCTCTTCCTCTACCCCCTGTCATCCCCCTCCCTTGGGCCTCCGAGCCCTTCCTCTAATGTCCCCGTTCTCTGTCCCCCATCAAGGGCCTTTACAGTCAGGTCAACCTACAAAATCATTTTCGATGGTGGCAGCCGGTTACTCTTTTGCTAGGCATGTGTGGTTCCCTAATAGTCCATTGAAGGCCAAAGTCGTTATCTGGAGGATTTCGTATGGCTGGTGTTGGAACCCTTTTTAAAGAAAAAGGGGAAAGGGGGGAGTCCCCCCCCCCCACCGGTTCCCAACCGGTGGGGGTGCCAATCGGGCCCCCTCCCCCTCTCTATTCTCTCTAATCTCTCTCTCTCTCACTTGGTATCCGGTGGGTACCCCCCCACCTCAAGGATTCCGGTGGGTACCCCCCACCGGTTAAGGCTTTCAAGCCTATAAATACCTCCCAAGGGGTAAGAAGAAGGCATGCCCATTTTAGCTCAAAATTTCCTAGGGGAAGCTTTGCCAATTTGAAGACCAAATCCGGTGCTCTTGCCTAGATTTGCTGCGATTTGGAGGAGATATTTTCTTGGAGGGCTCTCTTCCTAAGGTTTATTCATAAGGGGAAGTTCTGCCAAATTTATGTTGTAAAATCACCGTTCTATAAGACGAGATTATGCCGAAATAATGAATGAAGACCACTATTTGTTCTTTGAGAATATGTGTATGCATGTGTGTTCATGAATCTACTATTTAAGTAACACTATGTTATTATATTTTCACATGCATAATTAATTAGTTTAATAACTAATTAAAATATATAAATATATAATTAAATATTCTAAAATATCATTGGCCTCATCCCATACATAACTAATCTTAATTAAAACCCAATAACGAAACATGGACTCAAAAAATGATATACTTAAGTTAAAAAAAATAACTTAAATACCCCCCATACTTAATTAATTAATAAAACCTGCGAAAATTATGAAAAATCAGTAAAATGAATATAAAAATCAGAAAAATTCTGTAAAAATTAGTAATACTCAGTAAAAATTAGAAAACAAAACCTGGAAATTACATAAGTCCAAAAATATGACTTAAATATCCTTCATATATCTAATTAATTGATGAAAATCAGTAAAATTAGTAAAAAAAATCAGTAAAATTTGGTAAAAATCAGTAAAAAACAGAGAACCAAATATGAAAACATATAAAATTCCCGAAATGCCCAAAATACCCTCTAAACCTTACTAAGATGGATAAAATTACCAAAATACCTTTAATATGATAAAATAAATAAAAAAATCTCAGAAAAAAATATAAAAATAGACTCTAAGTCTAATAAACCCGATTTAAGGTAAAATTATCAAAATACCCCTATAACTCAAATATGTTTAAAATGATCCTAAAATACATTCTAAGGGTTTTCGAGTCTCCCTAAAATGTTAAAAAACCTAAAGTGACAATAATACTCCTATACCCTCCAACTTGGCATAATTACAAAAATACCCTTATGGGCCTAAAATACTTGGAATCAATCCAGAATACTTGGAGTCAATCCAATATACTTGGAATTAATCCAGATAATTTGGAATCAATCCAAATACCTTGGAATCAATTCAAAATCATATAAAACCTATCTTAAGCTTGAGTGAGGCCAAGGGCTTAACCTAAAATATCTTCATATGCATGTGCTGTCTGTAGTAGTAGTGTTGCATGTTATAAGGGCATCATACAGACGGTTAATCAAGGGTTGTCGAGCAGTTGTTCGACGTAATTAACACTGACCGAGGTCTGTGGAGAGAGGTCATATACTCGAATCTTCGCCTGATTCGAAGTCCCGGATTCCCTGAGGGTTAATCCCAAGCTCTCATAGTCTAATAAAAGAAGATATAAAACCGGCCTATATTTCTCTAGATAAACAAAAACGAAAGGATATGGATTTTTAAATAATCCGATAGGAGAGACATGTTAGGTCAGGTCTCGAACAAACAGATGGCACGCCCGGTGGGACCTCTCTTTCCCTTCATCACTCCGTCCGGTGATGCCCTCACTACAACTCTACTATTAACTTTGTCATGTCTTATGCAAGTGACCGAGTTTCTACTTAAAAGACGACGATGGCGGCAAGGGTCACGTATGGCCCACTTGTAGTGGCATCCCACGCACGGTGCGCATACTAATTACACCAACATGCTTCGGGGACTTCCCCGCAGTAATAGGATCTCCATATTTTCTGGGAGTCGTTTCGGCACCGGAGCTTGTTCCGGAAAAGAAGAAGAAGATGTGCGCTTCTCACGCCAGAAGAAACAACAACGGCGGCCGATATAGGCGAGTGCTCGCCGTGAATACCATCAACATCTCTCCGGCCTCCTCGTTCAACGGGAGGCAAAAGCGGAAGGTTCTAACTGCAAGCCCGTCCAGGACGGGGAAAACCATATTAGTGGGGAGCTTGCATATTCGTCTGGGTGGCGGGCAACCCATCATTCCTAAGATCCATCATATCCCGACAGTTCCTGTCCCGACTAGGTTCGGAATTCTTCCGAAGGTTTGCCAAGATGGGGTAACGTTCAAAAAGAAGAAGATGACTCCAAAGGCCCTTACTTGTTGGGAGCCAATAACTATACCAGAGCTTGCCATGCCTTGAGCACAGGGTAATACTACACCCCGAGCAGGGGGCAACTCCATGCCCTAGAGTGGGGGTAAATCTATGCCTCAGGTTAGGGGCAATCCAACGGAGGATAGGAGCCTCCGCATAAAGGAAATGTGGGTAACCAAAAAAGAAGTCCGCAAAATTCGCCAGGCTAGGGTTATCCTAGCAGAACAACAACCTCAACAACTCGTAGAGCCTGAGGGGCAGTTAACCAGCTCAACTACCCGGCCTCATTCTCTACAAGGTCAAAAGAGAAAAAGTGCCTATAAGGTGCAGGAACAAGTCTGGCAATAGACGTCTGTCCTCGAGCGGTTGGGCGCATTGGTCCGATCGACTCACAAAAGGAAGAGAACTGCCAGAATGACAGAGAATGGCATACAAGTCTACACATGTTACACCTCCAGTATCACCAACCGACAACCTTCCCAGCTAGAAGACCCAAATGATATCATCAATATGATGTAACGGGGCGGGCCCATAACCCGTCAAATGGAGCAGGCTATGCGCTTGCTGAATCGAGGAAGCCAGGGGGCAGAGCCACCCCAAATTGGCAGTAGCAATGTTGTTGGAAGAGCTGATGAAGACGGGGCAAATTCTTCAGATATTGAAGTCGCTCCAGAACAACCTCAAGATCAAATACCGCCTCAGACTATAGAGGAGATGAGGCAAGAAAATCAACAACTCAGGGCCTTACTCTATGGCCTAATACAAAAGATGGAGGAGCAGCAAAAGGTAGCTCAAGTCTCCCCAGTAAATGCACCACCTCCAAGGGCAGTACTTATGCCAACGGTGATAAGACCGCAAGCTGCAGAGGTCAACTTCAACCCTGATGAGATACAAGAAGATCAGGTTGTGGAGCCCAATCATAATGCTCAGCAATCCCATGTTTCTACAGATGATGCTACGGCATTGCAGAAGCATCTTATCGAGCAAATTGTTGAAGCCAAGATAGCAGAACAAGACGACGGAATAGGCACATTTGACTTATACAAAGTGCTATTCCCAGTACGTCATATGTTCAAGAACCTCCCGCCGGATCACAACAAGTGTCCCAAATTCACCAGGTATGGCGGGGAAGGATCGGCCCAGGAACATATTGCCCACTATATGAGTGACTTGGGAGAGCTGGCTACTGATGAGGCCTATCTTCTGAGGTTCTTTTCTACCTCTCTCACAGGTACTGCATTCTAATAGTATGCAAAGTTGAAGCCTAACTCTATCAACAATTGGGAGGAAATGCAGAAAAAGTTCTTCGACCGCTTTAAGGTGTCGGAACGAAAGGTCACCATCACTGAATTGGTGACACTAAAGCAAGGCATGAATGAATCCGCCATCGACTATATCAAAAAATGGCGGAACCTCTGTATGAAATGCGACAATCCGCCGACCCACGAGGATGCGGTACGATTGTGCAAAAGGAGCTTAAAGCCTGAAATAAGTGAAAAGCTGATTGGCGCAAATGTCAAGAACTTTGATCAACTAAATAACATTGTGACGGAGGTCGAAATATTCTTCGCAGACCATCCAACCATTGCCCCCATTGGGGGAAAAATCCCAAAGAAGCAAAATATGGATACAGAAGAGGTCAATGCCATAGACTTCACCTCGGCTGTAGAAAATACAGGGGGCAAGAACAATACAAATGCCTCAACATCCAATAGAAGGGGATCATATGCCACCTTTAATGAGAGAAGGAAAATGCCTTACTCTTTCATCAGAGAGCATACAAGAGAGCTGTTTAACGTTTGCATGCGGGCTAATCTCTTGACGCTACTTGAACCAAAAAGGCCAGCAGAAGTTGATAAAATAAATGAACCCAACTATTGCATGTACCATCGTATGTTGGGACATATGATAGAAGATTGTTATATCTGCAAAGGGGAAATTGAAATGCTTATCAGAGAAGGGGCCGGGGAGATGGGAAAACACTTGGTAGACCCGCCTCAGCCATATCGAATGCCCAGACAAACATTTGCAGCAAATGTCGTCCATATGGATGAAAACTCCTCAGAAGAAGAGCCTACAAATAAGAATATAGATGCCCTTCCAGAGCAGGAAGTGGTACCATTATATCCCCCAGCGACCCCCACTCCAGAAGGTCTATCGTGGCGGCACTGGAGGAGATTCAGATGAGTATGTCACAGCTCTCCCATCAACAAGTTTCGCTGGAGCAGGAGGCAATACCATCATACGCTCTAGCGACTTCCACTCTAGAAGGGTTTATCGTGGCAGCACTGGAGGAGATTCAGATGAGTATGTCACAACTCTCCCATCAGCAAGTTTCACCAGAGCAGGAGGCAATACCATCATATGCTCTAGCAACTCCCACTCTAGAAGGGTCTATCATGACAATACTAGAGAAGATTCAGATGAGTCTGATACGACTCTCTCATCAGCAAGTCTTACTAGAGCAAAAAATAACTCCATCATATACTCCAACAACCACCACTCTAGAGGGGCCCATTATGGCCGCATTGGAGGGGGTTCAAGTGGGTCTGGGACAAATCTCTCATCAGCAATATGAACTCACTCAGGTAATGGAAGGTCTTGCAAGACAATGGACAGAAGTCCTGACAATGGACAGAATCAACAGGCCCTTCTCCTTTGAGGAGTCAGGATCAGAATGCAACCGTCCTCTAAAGAAGAAGGGCAAATTTGTCATAGACTTAAATGAATCACCAGAAACCCAGTACCGAGAGGGAATGGTGCTCAAATGGAAAGGTTGTGAAAGTCATGACAATACTCCCGAGGCCACCTTTGCAGCTAGACAAGGTTCTCGGGGAAAACAAGTTGCTGGTGCAGAAACATGGATAAGTTTTAAAGATACTGAATCCCTGGCAAAAAAGCTCAAGAAACCATACTCCTTTCCAAAGGAAAAGACCAAAGAACTCTTCGAATTATGTATGACCAGAAAAGCAATTGTTCTGCCCAAGCCAAAAAGGGAAGAAGAAATGCATCGGATAGATGCACCCAACTACTGCCCATACTACCGCTTCATCACCCATCCAATTGAACGTTGTTTCATGTTCAAAGATGAAGTAGAAAAGCTGATTCAAGAAGGAAAGATAAATATGGGAAAATACCTGGTGAATCCCTCACAGCCACATGCGATTACACATTGAGTGTAATTCGCAAACCCATAAGCAAAAAAAAAAGGAAAAGAAGGAAAAAAAAGAAAAGAAAAGAAAAGAAAAGAAGATTGGGACTTAAAAATGAGGTGCCCCGACAGACTTGATTGGTCCCGCTATTGTGAGGGGCCAATTAAGGGCAAAAAAGTCCAAAACCCAGCTGAGGTGAAAATCCGAAAGGGCGCTTCAGGCAAAAATGGGTAAACCCTGCTGTGTGAAAACCCGCAAGGGCGCACAGGCAAAAAAATAAAAGGGGCTAGCTTCGGTGAAAACTCGTAAGGGCGCCGATGTTAGTATAAAAAAATAAATAAATAAAAATCATCATCATCCAGCAACTCACCGGAGTATGGGTCATAGAAGCCATTCGTACCAAGTGTGTTCAAAATATGTATATAGCCATACTCTGGTGGGGGGAGAGCTCTCTCAGCCTGTCTCAGGCGGAGATCGAGTTTTTCCACATTCCTACATAGGGAGGATATCGGAGTCGTCAATGACGAGAAAATCCTTGATGTCACTTTACATCGGATAAGTGGCACATAAATTATCCCATCAAGGGCTACGACCGAGGCGACAATGATGGCGTCCTCCCGACTCAGCATGGAAGTGGGAAAACTCGATTTCTCACTTGGTAGGGCCAAGAAGAGCACTTCACCCTCTTGGCTAAAATCATTCGTCCCACCAGGAAAATATATGTCAATAATTCAAACCGAAACACCAAAGTCATTGCGCCCCAAGGAGGCGTTGTATCCTAAAATTTTCATTACGGCCCCGAGGAGGCGTTGTATCCCCAAAATCTCTATAGGCGCTCCGAGGAGGCGTTGTATCTTAAAATCTCCAATTACAGCCCCGAGGAGGCGTTGTATTCTAAAATCTCCAATTACTGCCCCGATGAGGCGTTGTATCTTGAAATCTCATTTTCCGCCTAGAGGAGGCGTTGTGTCCTGAATTTTCCCTTGGCATAAATTAGTCTCGCTGGCATGCCATAAAAGGGTTGAAAATTTCCTCCGCCCCAAGGAGGCGTTGTATCCTGAAATTTCTCACTACCGCCCCGAGGAGGCGTTATATCCTGAATTTTCCCATTGGCATGCCGCGAAGGGTTGAAAATTTCCTTATCGCCCTGAGGAGGTATTGTATCTTAAAGCTTTCCTATTCACCCCTGGGAGGCAATACGAAAAACTTACTCGCGTCCCTGCGAACGTTATATCCCAAAATTTTATCCATAAATCATAGTCCCATCGGCGTGCCCATATATTATAGTCCCGTCGGCATGCTCATATTATTGTCCTATCGGCGTGCCGTAAGGGGGTCGAATCTGCCCCGAGGAGACATTATATCCTAAAATTGCCCCTGGTATACACCAGTCTCAACGGTGTGCCGTGATGGGTCGGAATTCATATTTCGCCTACGGGAGGCGTTAAACTCCGAAATTCGCCTTACAGGAGGCTTTAAATCCTGGAATTCATATTTCGCCCTACAGAGGTTTTAAATCCTGGAATTCATATTTCGCCTACGGGAGGCTTTAAATCTCGGAGTTCATATTTCGCCCACGGGAGGCTTTAAGTCCCGGAGTTCATATTCCGCCTACGGGAGGCGTTAAACTCCGGAATTCGCCTACGAGAGGCATCAAATCTCGGAATTCATATTTCGCCTACGGGAGGTGTTTAACTCCGGAATTCGCCCTACAGGAGGCTTTAAATCGTGGAATTCATATTTCGCCCACAGGAGGCTTTAAGTCTCGGAGTTCATATTCCGCCTACGGGAGGCGTTAAACTCCGGAATTCGCCTACGGGAGGCATCAAATCTCGGAATTCATATTTCGTCTACGGGAGGCGTTAAACTCCGGAATTCGCCCTACAGGAGACTTTAAATCCTGGAATTCATATTTCGCCTACGGGAGGTGTTAAACTCCGGAATTTGCTCACGAGAGGCTTTAAATCCCGGAATTCATATTCACCTACGGGAGGCTTTAAATCTCGGAATTCATATTCGCCTACGGGAGGCATTAAACCCCGGAATTCGCCTATAGGAGGCCTAATATCTCAAAATCCTCGGTCTCCGGGAGCCGTTGTATCCCAAAATTCACGGCTACCCAGAGCCCCCGTTTCTGGAAAACTACATATATTCCTTATCGGTTCTCAGGGAAGACTCAATTCCCTACATATAAATTTCTTATCGGTTCTCAGGGAAGACTCAATTCCCTACATATAAATTTCTTATCGGTTTTCAGGGAAGACTCAATTCCCTACATATAATTTCTTATCGGCTCACAGGGAAGTCTCAGTTCCCTACATATATTCCTTATCGGTTCTCAAGGAAGACTCAATTCCCTACATATAAATTTCTTATCGGTTCTCAGGAAAGACTCAATTCCCTACATATAATTTCTTATCAGCTTACAGGGAGGCCTCAAATCCCTACATATTTTCCTTATCGATTCTCAGGGAAGACTCAGTGCCCTATAGATATTCCTTAGCGGCTCACAGGGATGCCTCAGTTCCCTACATATATTCCTTATCGGTTCTCAGGGAAGACTCAGTTCCCTACAGATATTTCTTAGCGGCTCACAGGGAGGCCTCAGTTCCCTACGTATATTTCTTAACGGTTCTCAGGGAAGACTCAGTTCCTTACATATATTTTTTATCGGTTCTCAGGGAAGACTCAGTTTCCTACATATAATTCCTTAGCGGTTCTCATGGAAGACTCAGTTCCCTACATATATTTCTTATCGGTTCTCAGGGAAGATTCAGTTCCCTACATATAATTCCTTAGCGGTTCTCAGGAAAGTCGTAATTCTCCACCGAACAAAAAAAAAAGAAAAGAAAAAATGGAGCTTAAAAACGAGGTGCTTCGACGGACTTAATCGATCTCGTCCTTAAAGGGATCGGTTAAGGGTAAAAAGGTCTTATACCTAGCTAAGGTGACAACCCGAAAAGGCATCTTAGGCAAAATCGGGTAATCCCGTTGTGTGAAAACCCGCAAGGGCGCACATGCAAAAATAAGAGGGGGCTAATGCTGGTGAAAACCTGAAAAGGCGTTAGTATTTGTTATATTAAAATAATAATAATAATAATAATAATAATAATATAGGCAATATACAACAAAGAATTCATAGCACTCAAGCTTAGTATTGATTTTCAGAAATAATATTCTGAAGCTCGAGACGAGTCTGCGGGGTAGTTCGAGTTCTTCGACAAAAGGGGAGGCAACAAGAACTACAGTAGAGAAATAGCAGATCAAGTCTGGTCTAGGGAAGAGCCAGTCCCGCCAGAGACTGCAATAGACTATCTACCAGCAAATGGAAAACTTCAAGCCTTTGAAGAAAATTCGGCTCCATCTCCGGAGTGCTAGTCAAAGTAATGATCAATGGCTGCCACAGAATATGAGTTCTTACTCCAAATAAAGCTTCAAGAATATATGCCTGTAGACGCAGAGAAGCAATCTAGGCGTCTGCGATACTAGAAAGGACAATATCCTTATGATATTTGGAGCATAGGAGTCTCCGCAACCCGAGCTGCATAGCCTGCCTCGATAGTTTCAATCTTGGCCCACTTTGGCGAAAGATTTCTCGACAATTAGCGGGACTGGAATATCGTCCCCATGTCCCGCCATAGGAGGAACTCCCATGAAGGCCATGAAGACAAAGACAGCAAGCTACAAGAAGATAGAGAGATGAAATCAGCGCTAGAGAGCTGCAATAAAAGTCTCGAAAAACAACAACCGACTAAGTCCTAATAAAGTCATGGGACAAAGTCAAATTGCTATGAACCAGATATTAGGCCAGTCCAGAACGCTTCGTGCGGAGCTCCTGGAAATGCCAATATAAGGTACTGATATCTCAAGATAGAGCAAATGCCGAAAGAATTAAACGACTCGCCTGTGTATTCTTAAGGAGTCTCTATGTCGTAAAGGCCAAGAGATTTCCCCAGAATCCAAGTAAACGTCGAAAGATTCGAGCGACATCAACTCTCGGAGAACCTCCAAGTCATGAAGGCCAAGAGGATTCCCATAATCAGAGAAGTTGGGCACTTTCGAATACATCCGAAAAGTCGAAAAGTTATGAAAACAAGACTTCCTGGGCATATTTTTGAGGTGTCTATTGACCCAGATAAGCTCAGATGGAGCATATGCATAGCAAGCCGAAGCGAAGTGTCGCCTGGCATATACGAAACAATGCTTGACTTCCCCAAATAGCCGCAAATACATAAGGCAAGACACAGGAATTCATCAAGACAATACTGGCATGCTGCATCTGAGAACTCTTCAAGCGTGCAAAATGATGATTCTTGTAGTCAAATGGGGTACGGGACATGCACCGTTGTCTTCACCTCCGGCACATGTCCCGTGAGGGGCATTTGTTGGAACCCTTTTTAAAGAAAAAGAGGAAACGGGGGAGCCCCCCCCCACCGGTTGCCCAAGCCGGTGGAGGACCCCCCACCGGTTCCCAAACCGGTGGGGGGGACCAACCGCTGGCACCCCCTACCGGTTGGGAACCAGTGGGGGTGCCAACCGGGCCCCCTCCCCCTCTCTATTCTCTCTAATCTCTCTCTCTCTCTCTCTCATTTGGTATCCGGTGGGTACCCCCCTACCTCACGGATTCCGGTGGGTACCCTCCACCGGTTAAGGCTTTCAAGCCAATAAATACCCCCCAAGGGATAAGAAGAAGGCATGTCCATTTTGGCCCAAAATTTCCTAGGGGAAACTCTGCCAATTTGAAGACCAAATCCGGTGCTCTTGCCCGGGTTTGTTGCGATTTGGAAGAGATATTTTCTTGGAGGGCTCTCTTCCTAAGGTTTATTCATAAAGGGAAGCTCTGCTAAATTTATGTTGTAAAATCACCGTTCTATAAGACGGGATTATGTCGAAATAATGAATGAAGACCACTATTTGTTTTTTGAGCATATGTGTGTGCATGTGTGTTCATGAATCTACTACTTAAGTAACACTATGTTATTATATTTTCACATGTATAATTAATTAGTTTAATAACTAATTAAAATATATAAATATATAATTAAATATTTTAAAATATCATTGGCCTCATCCCATACATAACTAATCTTAATTAAAACCCAATAACGAAACATGGACTCATAAAATGATATACTTAAGATAAAAAAAATAACTTAAATACCCCCCATACTTAATTTATTAATAAAATATGCGAAAATTATGAAAAATCAGTAAAATGAATATAAAAATCAGAAAAATTCTGTAAAAATTAGTAATACTCAGTAAAAATTAGAAAACAAAACCTGGAAATTACATAAGTCCAAAAATATGACTTAAATATCCTTCATATATCTAATTAATTGATGAAAATCAGTAAAATTAGTAAAAAAAATCAGTAAAATTTGGTAAAAATCAGTAAAAAAAAGAGAACCAAATCTGAAAACATATAAAATTTCCGAAATGCCCAAAATACTTTTCAAACGTTAATAAGATGGATAAAATTACTAAAATACCCTTAATATGATAAAATAAATAAAAAAATCTCAGAAAAAATATAAAAATAGACTCTAAGTCTAATAAACCCGATTTAAGGTAAAATTACCAAAATACCCCTATAATTCAAATATGTTTAAAATGATCCTAAAATACATTCTAAGGGTTTTCAAGTCTCCCTAAAATGTTAAAAAACTTAAAGTGACAATAATACCCCTATACCCTCCAACTTGGCATAATTACAAAAATACCCTTATGAGCCTAAAATATTTGGAATCAATGCAGAATACTTGGAGTCAATCCAATATACTTGGAATTAATCTAGATAATTTGGAATCAATCCAAATACCTTGGAATCAATCCAAAATCATATAAAACCTATCTCAAGCTTGGGTGAGGCCAAGGGCTTAACCTAAAATATATCTTCATATGCATGTGTTGCCTGTAGTAGTAGTGTTGCATGTTATAAGGGCATCATACGGACGGTTAATCAAGGGTTCTCGAGCAGTTGTTGAACGTAATTAACACTGACCGAGGTCAGTGGAGAGAGGTCATATACTCGAATCTTCGCCTGATTCGAAGTCCCGGATTCCCTGATGGCTAATGTCAAGCTCTCATAGTCCAATAAAAAAAGATATAAAACCGGCCTATATTTCTCTAGATAAACAAAAACAAAACGATATGGATTTTTAAATAATCCGATAGGAGTGACATGTTAGGTCAGGTCCCGAACAAACAGCTGGCTGCCCACACCTGATAGATTATCTCGCTTTATGGATGGCATCCAGACGGTATGCACTTTATGCGGTGTAGAGGAGGAGTTGGCTGATCATATTTTCACTTCCTGTCCTTTTTCTAAGAAAGTTTTGCAGACCATTTTTGCCAGATTGCAGCGCGAGCCAATTCAGGTGGATACAGTGGTGGGCCTTTTCCATGATTGGTCCTTGGCTAGGATGCTTAAGGAGGACCGACAGATGTGGTGGCTGATCTTGCATGCCACTCTTTGGGTTATATGGGGCGAGAAGAATAAGAGGATCTTCATGAAGGAAGCGTTAGTTCCTGAGAGGATGGTTACTTTTGTGAGGGATAAAGTTAGGGGGTGGTCATCTATTTTGTGTAGTAAAGATACTTGTAAATCGTCCCTTCTTGTTCGTTTGAGTAGAAAGGAGCGAAACACCTGCTGGTTTTTTTTTGGCAAAGCAGGTTCACTCTCGTGGTTCTTTTTCTTCGTATTTGTACACCTTTCTTTTACTTTAATATAGTTGTGGCACTATCCACTTTCCAAAACAAAAAATAAGGTAGATAGTTTAGTACATTATCAAACCCAGAGAATACATGTTACATTATCAAACCCAGAGAATACACGTACATATCCACTAAAACTAAAAATTACTTCAAGAAAAAGCGACACATATCAATAGTAGAAAGAGGAATGAGCTGCCTGCTCTAATATTGTCCAAAAGAAAAAAAACTTGATCATAAGCAAAATATTCTTTCCATGCAAGAAACACTACATGAGATCTCATGATGATGTTATACCTTTTAAAGTGAACATTAAAATTTATTCATTTAGCCACTCAATATGATTAACATTCATTTATCCATTCAATATGATTTAATTATCATAATAATAATAAAGAGACAATGGGCCAGTTAGTCTACTAGTGGTTTTGCGGAGGGATAGAATAGCTCTTCACCTAGTGGCTTGGGAGAGGATTTGTAAAGGATCAAGGAGGTCATGGTCTATGATCGTTCCGAATTGTGCGTCGTTAAACACTCATGAGAACGTTCAATCTAAATTTATTCGGCTCACTCAAATTCAATTTTGAAAATTAATAATGGTGAGTCCGAGTAGATCTACAGGGAGATAAAATTTTAATTTTGAAAATCTTGGAATTTAGTTAGTCTAAAAAGTTGAGAATTTAAGTGAACTAATTACTTATTTAAACTAGAACGCAATTAACTAATGTTACCTAAAAATATAATTACATAAATTAAACAAATCTTTTTTTTCTTTTTCAGAAATTAAATACAAACACATATATAAAAAAAATAAGCACGACTAAAAAAATATAACAAAAACACCGTAATTTAACTGTGTAAAACATTAATTATCTAAAAAAATCACGAAACAAATTACAACATTATGATTTAATATCCTTAAACTAAATAACTAAACATCAAATACCAAATAATTAATCCTAAACAATTAAACTAACACTATACTAATGGGGGAAGAGAAAGAACAGGGCAACAACAATCTGTGGGGGCTGCTGGCGCAATGGACCGGGTGGAGTAAGGGCGGCGCAGTGGACCAGCTTCACCGGGCTGGAGAAGGCCTGCTGCTGTTGCTGGTGGAGCTGCTGCATGCGTGGGTACGCAGGATGCATCTGCTGTTGCTGATGCGCTGTGGAGAGTTTGCCGCTGGTGCTTTGAGTGCTGTTGGCTACGTGCATGGGCAACATGTGGACTTGTTAGTAAGAAGGCGTGGAGAAGCTTCCCGGCATGCACGTGGGATGCAGCTGCTGGGGCGGTGCTTGCAGCAGGGTGTTGGTTGGCGTGGATGGCTGTGCGTGGAGAAGCTGGAGGGGGCTCGCCGACGTGCGTTGGAGGATGCTAGCTGGTGGTTGGTGCAGGCTTCACCAAGGTCGGATGTGTTGGTGGGGATGCAGCCGGCTATGCTTGGAACAACAGCTGGGTGCGTGGAGGATTGCAACAGCTTGCTGGCTTGTTGGTGGTGCGTCGGGAGCATGCATGGAGAAGCCGAGGGAGGTGTGGAAGAGAGAAGAAAGAGAGACCGAGAGAGAGATAGATAAAAATTGGAGAGAGAGGAAGTTTACGGCAGAGAAGGAGGAAAAGAAAACCGAGAGAGAGGAGGGCTGCGGAGAAATAGAAGAGAGAGGGAGAGTCGGCTGTGGAGGTTGGAGATAAAGAGGGAGAGGGACAGAAGGAAGCTGTGGAGGGGGTTGGAAAAGGAGAAGAAGAGAGGGATGCGGGAGAGGCTGAGAATCGGTGAAGGAGGACTCGAGGGAGAGGGTGCTGTGGAAGAGGGGAGAGGCTCGGAATTCGCAGTTGGGAAGCTAAGAGACAGAGAGAGAATCGGAATTAGAGGGGTTCCTTTAAAAAGAGAGAGAGTGTTTTAAAATAAAGAAAGGAAGGGATGTGGTTGGGAAATTGGAGAGAAGGAAGGAAAGAGAGGGTTTTGGGAAACTCCAGAGAAAGAAGGAATCAGGAGATCTTTTTTTAAAAAGAAGGTAGACTTTAGGAAGGCGGCTGACCCAACACTAGGGCCTCAAATGACGTTTTTACCCCTGTTTTAATCTTTTGGACAAAATAACATCGAATTTATCGAAATTCGAACTCTAGACCTCTCCCAAATTTTTGGAAACTCCACCAGTTGCACTGCATCATCGGCATATCCTGTTCACATAAAATAAATATAAATTAGCACATTATCAAAAAAATATCATTATATTTATTCAATTCGTCTTGGTTTTGTCGAAAACCCGCAAATGCGCTATACTCCATTAATCACATGAAATGACGATGTTTTTAAGTCAGAATTTGACGAAATTGGTACCGTTGGACTTGGTACGCAATTATCTATCATTTCATGCTATTTTACAGATAAAAACATGAGTATGATGCGTTTGATTGTCTTTAAATGATCAATTTAGCATTTTATCACATCCCCCAATTTACTCATTGCTAGTCCCTTATCAATGCAAATAAGGAACAGTTAGGAGAAACAATGAATTATCATGTTTCATTTGTAGTATCTTTCACAATCAATTTAAGTGGTAGCCGGTTGGTTAAGCTAAAGTTTTTCATATCCCACAGTATTTTGATACACGACAAGTGATTGTGCATGAAAATTGACACGCTTAGAACTCGTTTCCGACCTCTCTGGTATATTCTTGCCTTTACTACCCTTTAGATAAGACTACCTGGGGAGAAGAAGGGAATAAAAGATTTCCCGATCAGTCAGCGAGGACCGTTTTTCAGTTCCCGTCCCAACTCAGCACTTTTCACGACTTGGTCATATTTCTGGTACGATGGACTTTTTAGCGTGGCTTTTTCATTTCATTGTACTTTTGCTTTTGAGAGTGCGTACTTTTTGCCACTCTCTTTGAATTGCCTGAGGGGAGGTGTGTATTTTTTGCCACCTACCTTACTTTAGCTCTTTTAATACCTTTTATTGCCTTTAGTCTTTAAGCTGTCTATTTTAAATGACCGCTTCTTTTAGAGTGCTGAGTGGGACAGTCCCTTATTACGGATCCTACACATTCCTTTCGTTCAACCCAAAAGAAAAATTAGAATAAGTAGTCTTATCCTTAAGGTTAATTCCAGCAATTCTATATTTTTAAGATCTTTCATTTATTCTAAGTTGCCATGTGTGTGTGAAAATCATCCTGCCGTGGATTTTTGTGAAGTGGGATATTTAAACTTTGAAGGTTCTTTAACCAATGTGACCACCAAAAATTGATTTGTTTAAGATTTACTTAATGAAACATGATTTTCATGTAATTTTCATAGGATGTGAAAATAAGTTTTTGAAAGAAAGTTTTAAAAATTTGACTATTTTTTAGTGAAAGATATCAGTTTTCTTCAAAAGATTTTCAAGAAATGCATATCAACTTGATTGTCCCACCCCCCCAACTTGATTGACATTGTCCTCAATGGCATACAAGATATGAAAAACATGTTAGCCAGAAGAGAATTTGTGAAGGAGCGAAACAACCTGTAATGAAGAGGATGCGACATACCCACGGCGATTGCTGCTCAGGGACCTAAAAGGAAAATAAATACAAAAACTGAAGTAAAATATTGGGTTGTCTCTCAACAAATATTAAGTTTATCGTCTTCAGCCAGACGGAAGTTCAGTTAATGTGGATCACTCAATTCTATGGATTCAGGTGGCTCATTTTGAAGATTTTCAATGAATGGTTTCAACCGTTGACCATTAACAGTAAAAGTGTTTCCACTCTTGGGATTCAGAATTTTAACGGCTCCATGATTGAAGCCTTTAACGACCACGAATGGTACATCCCAACTGGATTTCAGTTTTCTAGGAAATAGGCGAAGCCTAGAATTAAATAGCCAAACTTTCTGATTTGGAAGAAAGGATTTTCTCACAATATGTTTATCATGAAAAGATTTAGTTTTGGCTTTATAAATCTTTGAATTTTCATAGGCCTCGTTGCGCAACTCTTCTAGCTCACTTAGTTGTAAGGTTCGGTGGGAACCAGTTTGGGCTAAGTCCAGATTGACTTGTTTAATGGCCCAATAAGCCCTATGTTCCAATTCCACCGGAAGGTGGCACATTTTTCCAAAAACCAGGCGATAAGGAGACATGCCAATAGGAGTTTTTTAAGCGGTCCGATAAGTCCATAAAGCATCATCTAATCTTTCAGACCAATCTTTTCTATCGGGCCTAACGGACTTTTGCAGAATATTCTTAATCTCTCTATTGGAAACTTCCACTTGGCCACTGGTTTGGGGATGATAAGGGGTAACTACTTTGTGATTAATCCTATATTTCTTAAGCAAAGTCCGAAACTGGTAATTCGTGAAGTGCGTTCCCCCATCACTTATGATAGCTTTAGGCCACCCGAACCGAGAAAAGATATTCTTCTGAACGAATGTAATGACCACTTTATGATCATTGGTTTGGGTGGCTACTGCTTCAATCCACTTAGAGATATAATCCACCGCTACCAGAATATATGTATGTCTAAAAGAGGGTGGAAAAGGTCTCATAAAGTCAATTCCCCAAACATCAAAGACTTCAACCACCAAGATTGGGTTGAGTAGCATCATATCCCTTTTCGCCATATTTCCTACAGCTTGACATCGGAGGCAAGTTTTGCTGAACTCATGGGCATCTTTGAAAAGTGTGGGCCAGTAAAAACCACTTTGTAGAACCTTGGCTGCAGTTTTCTTTCCTGAGAAATGGCCCCCACAAACTAGATTATGACAGAAGTTAAGAACACTCTGTTGTTCTTCTTCAGGAACACATCGCCTAATGATTTAATCAAGATAGAATTTGAATAATTCAGAATCTTTACAGAAATAATATTTTTCCTGGGAAAAGAATTTGTCCTTCTCACTTTTAGTCCATCCTTCCGGAAGCTGATTAGTCACCTTGTAATTGACAATATGAGCGTACCAAGGTGCAACAATGTGAGAAATGGCCAGTAGATGCTCATCAGGAAAGGAATCAGTGATTGGTGTACTTTCGGAGATCGGAATTCGGGATAGGTGGTCAGCTACCACATTCTCAGAACCCTTCTTATCCCGAATTTTCAAATTAAATTCCTGAGGAGTAAGATTCATCTAATAAGTCTAGGCTTTGCATCCTTCTTGGTCAACAGGTATTTCAGAGCTGAGTGATCAGAATAGTTATGACTTTTGCCCCTTAAAGATAAGATCTGAATTTTTCTAGGGCAAAAACCACGGCTAACAATTCCTTTCAGTGGTGGTATAATTCATTTGAGCATCGGCAATGGTGCGACTTGCATAATAGATCACCATAGGACACTTGTTGATTCTTTGTCCCAAAATCGCACCGATAGTATAATCAGAGGCATCACACATGATTTCGAAGGGTAAAGACCAATATGGAGATTGAAGAATCGAGGCTTTGGTCAAAGATTCCTTCAGAGAATTGAATGCCTTGATGCAAGATTCATCTATTTGGAAAGGGACATCCTTAGCTAGGAGAAGAGTTAGAGACTGGGCAATTTGAGAGAAATTGTGGGTAAACCGGCGATAGAAAGCGGCATGGTCAAGGAATGAACGGATTTGTTTGACCGAGGTAGGAGGAGGAAGATTGGATATGAGATCGATCTTAGCTTTATCTACCTCTAGCACTTGTTTAAGATTTTCCAAGTAATTTTCAAAAGAATCCCCGAAGATTGAGAAATCATCTATGAAAACTTTGAGGAATTCTCCCATCATATCGGAGAATATAGCTATCATGCACCGTTGAAATGTGGCTGGTGCGTTACATAATCCAAATGGCATTCTCTTAAAAGGAAACGTGCTATAAGGGCACGTGAATGTGGTCTTTTCTTGGTCTTCCGGGTAAATTGCCACTTGATTGTACCCAGAGTACCCATCTAAGAAGTAAAAGTACTTCTGGTCCGATAACTTTTCCAGAATCTGATCCATAAATGGGAGTGGAAAGTGATCATTTTTAGTCATGAGATTCAGTTTTCGGTAATCAATGCACACTCTCCATCCCGTGGTGAGCCTAGTGGGTACCCCTTCTCCATGATTATTCTTGATAACCGTTAATCCAGATTTCTTGGGTACTACTTGGGTTGGGCTGACCCATTTACTGTCTGATATTGGGTAAATGATATCCGCATCCAACCATTTCACAACTTCCTTCTTCACCACTTCTTTCATATTGGGGTTAAGCCGCCTTTGCATCTCCCGACTGGGTTTAGAATTCTCTTCCATATAGATGTGATGCATGCAAATGGATGGGCTAATTCCCTTTAAATCTGCCACCAACCATCCAATGGCACCCTTGTGGTCTTTGAGGACTTCGGTTAATTGGGCCTTTTGCGGTGATGTGAGATTTGCCGCAATGATGACCGGGAGAGTTTGGTCCGGGCTCAAAAAGATATACTTGAGGGACTCAGGTAGTGGTTTGAGTTCAAGCTCAGGAGGGTCCTCTAAAGATGGCAAAGCGGGCTCAGACTGTAAGGTTGGTAAAGGTTCAACCTTGGGTCAAGATGTTAATGGGCCGGGAGAATCTTTTAAGGTATTGGCTTCCTCCAAAAAGTCATATGTGGACATCTCATTTTCTTCAACCAGATTATCCAAGATATCAATGGTATGACATTCTTCTTCATGATCTGGATATTTAGATGCTTTGAAGACATTAATCTGGACCTTTTGACTCCCAAATGAAATGTCCATTATGCCAGTTTCACAATTTATATTAGCTTTGGCAGTGGCTAAGAATGGACGACCTAAGATGATCGGGGTGTGAATGAGTTCCTCAGGTAACGCCATATCCAGAATAAGAAAATCTACGGGAAAATAACAATCATGAACCTTCACAATAACATCCTCAATTAATCCCCGTGGAGTTTTCATAGACTTATCTGCCAACTGCAAGATGATGGGTGTAGGTTTTAATTCCTCAATATCAAATTTCTCATAAATGGCTGTTGGCAAGAGATTCACACTAGTACCTAAATCCAATAAAGCTCTATCAAATGTAACTCCAGCTAAGTCACATGAAATTAGAGGTGCTCCAGGATCCTTTAACTTCTTAGGTAAATGATTCATCACAATTGCACTAACATCTTCTGAAAGCCGAACCTTTTCGGGTGCCATTCTAGATTCTCTTCGTGGAGTACATAATTCCTTGAGGAACTTAGCATAAGCTGGTACATGCTTGATGGCATCGAGGAGTGGAATATTAATTTGGACTTGTTTGAATAAATCTAACAACTCCTCATTCTGGGCCAGTTTCTTTCTGGCATTGGGCTTAGCTAACAAGGCATTTGGAAATGGTACCCTAGGTTGAAAAGAACTTGGGTCTTCATCTATCTTCCCTTTTCCTTTTGGGTCCTCCTCTAACTTTTCCATGTTGGGTTCAGCTTCAGTCTCACTTTCAATTTCCTGAGGCCCATCAATGGAACCTTTGGCTAACTCTCCATCTGCATGTGGTTTTTCTAAACTTCTCCCACTCCTAAGGGCTGAAATGACTTTAGCATTCTCAAATTGCGGCCCTTTAGGTTGTGGTAATGGGCCAGGCTGAGGTAAAAGGCCTGATTGCTGTGGAAAACCCGGAGGTTGATTCCTTTAATTGACAATGGGTTGACTAGGAAGTTGGCCCACTTCTCTTCTCATCGTAGCTTCAGCTAGTTGGCCCATTTGACTTTCCAACTTAACAATGGATTGTTGCTGGGTCAAAATCAGTTGTTGGAGTTGAGTGAATTTGTCATCAAAGTTGGGCTGAGGAGGTTGTTGGTAAGTGGGTGGAGGATGGTATTGGGTTGGCTGTCCTGATTGTAATGAGTGGTAGTGGGCCGGTTGACCTGATTGGAATGATTGATAATGGGCCGGTTGACCTGATTGATACTGGGCCGGTTGACCTGATTGATACTGGGCCGGTTGAGAAAATTGGGCTTGAGATCCCCTAGCCTAAACATTTCCATAGAAATTAGATTGCTGTTGAAATGAATTCTATGGCTTTTGGGCTTGATGCATGGGAGGATTGGACATTGGTAATGGGGCATGCTGATTCTTCCAAGAGAATTTAGGGTGGTTTCTCCATCCATGATTGTAAGTATTTGAGAATGGGTCATTATTGGGCCTGGAGAATCCCTGGGCCGCCTGAATTTGTTCTTGAATGAATGGTGGAAGTTGAGCCGCAGTTGGGCATTCATTCACTTGATGGGTTGGACTTGCGCATAAGGCACAAATGTCATGATTGGCAGAAGATGGGCCTTCATATGGACTAGATTGTGTTGGGTAAGTAGGGTCTTGCTTGTTTAAGGCCAAGAGTTAGTCTAGTTTCTGGGCCAAGATGTCTACCTTATCCAATTTCTGATTAATTAGATTTATGTCTATTCTAGATTCGGGCTCTCCACGGGCCTTGAGTTCGTACATTCCAGTCTGTTTAGATGGCCCAACAGACCTTTCATAAGATGATAATGAGGCATGATTGATGGAATTTTCACTTAACATCTCAAACAAATCATACGCCTCATCTTCATTTTTCATCATAAATGCCTCTCCACATAAGGCATCCACCATCTGTCTGAACTGTTCAGACAATCCTTCATAGAATGTTTGGACAATTTGCCATTTTGAAAGCCCATGATGAGGGCATTTCCTAAGCAATTCTTTCAGTCTTTCCCAAGATTCATGGATCAACTCTCCAGGGGTTTGGGTAAAACTCGTAATGGCCATTCTCATGGTATTGGTCTGCCCTATGGGATAAAACTTCTTGAGAAATTCTTTCTGCATTTCTTCCCATGTTCTAATGGGCCTTCTTATAGTTGCCAACCAATATTTAGCCTTGTCCTTTAATGAAAAGGGAAATAAGGTCAACTTAAGGCCATCATCGGTGAAATTCTGGATCTTCACCGTAGAACAGATTTCTAGAAATTCATCCAGATGCTTATAAGGATCTTCGTTAGTATTCCCATAAAAGGATGGGAGCATCTGAATGGTGCTAGATTTAATTTCATATTGATTGGCTGGATTCTGAGGAAGATGAATACAGGATGAAGGTTGATATCGATTTGAAATGAAATAGTCCTTCATTTGCTTTGGTGGGTCCTGATTATCAGCCATTTGATCTTGTGGTGGATTTCTTTGATGTAGGATTCTTTCTATTTCAGCAAATGGTCCTAGAAGATTAGGATTTTGAGATCTCCTACCTTGTATACACTAGGACTGATAGAGAGAGGATGAATTTGAATTTTGTTTTCTATTTCTTGTTTTTTTTTTTTTAAATGCAAACAATTTTGACAAACAAATTATCCTAATGATCTAATGTTAACCTAGACTCTCTATGTGAATTTTCTTACAAGGTGAATGGAGTCCACTTCAAGTCACAACCACAATCAGTCAACGGTCAGGTAAGAGGTGGGGTAGTGGGAGGCTCTCCCTACTTTCGTAGGGACCTAATTAGAGAACCACTTTCCCGCTTAGACGTTTGTCTTTTTAACCTCTAGTCTAGACACCGTTGCCAAAAATGGAGGCAACCCGAAATTTAAACCACTCACGGTGTAAACCTTAGATTCTCTTTCGACTTGCTTTTAATTGGATTAGGAAATGCCAATGCAAGGAAGGTGATTTGTGGGCTAAGGAAGGGTGATCAAATCCCTACCTTATGTGGTTAAAGTTCTTGCCCTTAAAGTCTTTTTGAATGCAATACAAGGCAACAAACAAATCAATGTAAGGTGTGTTGATGCAATCATGAATGACTTGCTAAAATTGAGCGTACCTTTTCCCCACAATCTTCAACAATTTATGAAAATGACTGTGAAAGGAAACTAACTCATGCTTTCCTAGAATGATGAATGCCTAGCATGGAAGGTTTCTAATCTTGGAGATAAAAATTCTTAGCTTTGGATGTTCTTCTTTTTGTTTATTTTTTTAGTTAATAGAAACCTATCTAAACTAGAAACTACAAAAATGGAAACTAACTAAAGTAAAGAATTTGAAACATAGAAAGTTGGAACACACTGACCATGATTTCTCTTTTTTTTTTTTTCAATATACCTGCAAAAATAAGAAAAATAAGGTTAGCTAAAGAATAATTACACTAAATCCAAGATAATCAAAATTAAAAATCTAACTCTCCGGCAACGGCGTCAAATATTGATCGTTCCGAATTGTGCGTTGTTAAACACTCATGAGTACGTTCAATCTAAATTTATTCGGCTCACTCAAATTCAATTTTGAAAATTAATAATGGTGAGTCCGAGTCGGTTTACAGGGAGATAAAATTTTAATTTTGAAAACCTTGGAATTTAGTTAGTCTAAAAAGTTGAGAATTTAAGTGAACTAATTACTTATTTAAACTAGAACGCAATTAACTAATGTTACCTAAAAATATAATTACATAAATTAAACAAATCTTTTTTTTCTTTTTCAGAAATTAAATACAAACACCTATATAAAAAAAATAAGCACAGCTAAAGAAATATAACAAAAACACCGTAATTTAACTATGTGTAAAACATTAATTATCTAAAAAAATCACGAAACAAATTACAACATTATGATTTAATATCCTTAAACTAAATAACTAAACATCAAATACCAAATAACTAATCCTAAATAATTAAACTAACACTATACTAATGGGGGAAGAGAAAGAACAGGGCAACAACAATCTGTGGGGGCTGCTGGCGCAATGGACCGGGTGGAGTAAGGGCGGCGCAGTGGACCAGCTTCACCGGGCTGGAGAAGGCCTGCTGCTGTTGCTGGTGGAGCTGCTGCATGCGTGGGTACGCAGGATGCAACTGCTGTTGCTGATGCGCCGTGGAGAGCTTGCCGCTGGTGCTTTGAGTGCTGTTGGCTACGTGCATGGGCAACACGTGGACTTGTTAGGAAGAAGGCGTGGAGAAGCTTCCCGGCATGCACGTGGGATGCAGCTGCTGGGGCGGTGCTTGCAGCAGGGTGCTGGTTGGCGAGGATGGCTGCGCGTGGAGAAGCTGGAGGGGGCTCGCCGACGTGCGTTGGTGGATGCTAGCTGGTGGTTGGTGCAGGCTTCACCAAGGTCGGATGTGTTGGTGGGGATGCAGCCGGCTATGCTTAGAACAACAGCTGGGTGCGTGGAGGATTGCAGCAGATTGCTAGCTTGTTGATGGTGCGTCGGGAGCATGCATGGAGAAGCCGAGGGAGGGTTGGAAAAGGAGAAGAAGAGAGGGATGCGGGAGAGGCTCAGAATCGGTGAAGGAGAAGGACTCGAGAGAGAGGGTGCTGTGGAAGAGGGGAGAGGCTCGGAATTCGCAGTTTGGAAGCTAAGAGACAGAGAGAGAATCGGAATTAGAAGGGTTCCTTTAAAAAGAGAGAGAGTGTTTTAAAATAAAGAAAGGAAGGGATGTGGTTGAGAAATTGGAGAGAAGGAAGGAAAGAGAGGGTTTTGGGAAACTCCAGAGAAAGAAGGAATCAAGAGATCTTTTTTTAAAAAGATGGTAGACTTTAGGAAGGCGGCTGACCCAACACTAGGGCCTCAAATGACGTTTTTACTCCTGTTTTAATCTTTTGGACAAAATAACATCGAATTTATGAAAATTCGAACCCTAGACCTCTCCCAAATTTCCGGAAACTCCACCAGCTGCACTGCATCATCGGCATATCCTGTTCACATAAAATAAATATAAATTAGCACATTATCAAAAAAATATCATTATATTTATTCAATTCGTCTCGTTTTTGTCGAAAAATCGCAAATGCGCTATACTCCATTAATCAAATGAAATGACGATGTTTTTAAGTCAGAATTTGACGAAATTGGTACCGTTGGACTTGGTACGCAATTATCTATCATTTCATGTTATTTTACAGATAAAAACATGGGTATGATGCGTTTGATTGCCTTTAAATGATCAATTTAGCATTTTATCAGTCTGGTTCAAATACATTTATTTAACCAGGCTCTATTAGCTAAGTGGATGTGGAGATTTGGAGTAGAGGATGCTGCTCTGTGGGTGAAGATTGTTGGGGGGAGGTATTATTCTAATGCACCTAAATGGGCCATTCAGTCTGCTACATCCTATAATAAGTCATCTGTTTGGAGAAATATTTACAAATCGATTGATCTGATCAACCCTGCTATTTCTTACCAAGTAGGAAATGGCACCTTGATCACATTTTGGGAGGACAAGTTTTCTGATTTTCCTTCATCATTGGAATTTCAACAGCTGTATCAGTTATCAGATGATAAGGGCAAAACAGTGGCTCAATTGTACTCCTATAGGCAGAGTACTCCTTGGAATTTCAGATTTAGAAGGAATCTCACAACTCAGGAAATTCAACAAATTGATGGCAGTCTTGGATGCTATACAAGGAACTAATCTGCAGAGTGACTGTGATGATTAAAAGGTTAATGGGTCTGGAATTCCAAAGGTGTGTTTTCTGTCAATGCTGTCTGAAAAGTGATGATGGCATCAAAGTTTCTGGAATCATATGGTGTGGTCCAATCTCCTGCCCAAAACGATCAACCTATTTCTGTGGAAGATGGCTTTGGGGAGGCTTCCTACTATGAACAGACTCAAAATGTTATTTCCTATTCAGAAAACCACTTGTATATTTTGTGGAAGCTTTGATGAGGATCCTGATCACCTTTTTTTGCCATTGTAGAATGGTTACTATCTTGTGGATGTCTCTATGTAAGATTTTACATATTCTGTGGGAGGAACCTCAAACTAGGGTCCAACTTGTGGGGTGGTGGGATTCTAAATGCCCTGTTCTTTCTGAGGAAAAGCTATGGCCAATTATTTACCAGCTTGCTTGTGGGGAGTGTGGAATGACAGGAACGCAAGAAGACTCAATCAACACTATAACAGTATTCATGTCATATTGAGGAAAGCTGTCAAATGGGTATTAGATTGGGGGCAAGCAGCTGGAATATGTTCAGACCAGAACTGTTCTCTTCTGATCTCCTGGCTGCACCAGTGGCACAAGCTGAATCTGTGACATTGTAATTTGGTATTGTTTTGTTTCCTTATCTTCAACTTATTTTATCTCCTTGATAAGTTAAGGCTTAAGATAAGTTCAGGGGAGCAGATCGTAACTTTTGTAAGGGTTTAGTGAGAAGAGACTTTCTGATGTATTTTCTGTATTTTCCTTTTAATAAATTGTGGCCTTCTGGTCACCTTCCAAAAAAAAAAAAGGAGAGAGAGACGATGCAAAAATATAGTTACTCATGTACAAGGATTGCTTTCTTGGACCTCAATGCTACCTTAATATGGAGTCTCGGAGTGTTGCTTCTCTATCATCATCCTCTCCTCTATCGACATTCTCATTTCTTGCTCCTCCCCTCCTCTTTTGTTTCCTTGTTATTCTTGGTTTTGGTAGAGATTTCATCACAGGACTTGGAGAGAGATTCTTGAGAGATGTTGGAGATATCACAGGAGATGGTGCACCATGAGTGCTAGGTTAGGGCCTACTCAAACTTGTTCTACAATGATGCAAGGTGCTAGGCAAACTGTTCTAGAAATTTACTGGTCATTTCTTTGATGCTACTCCTTGTTAGGGTTCTCTATTTGGAGGTACTAATACTATATGAAATGTCCGAGAACTGCTAAAATAGCAGATTTTGTGTTGGACTATACCTTGTGAGACTGCCTACTAGTATCAGGTGTCATCGTTACTCCAGAAGATAAAATGACTGTATCACAGTTCTGTAACTGTGATACGATTTTGATTATGTTAAAGAATGCTCCAGATGATACAAAATTGCCTGTATTGCTGTCCTCGCTCGTTGTGGCACACATCAAAAGGAACTATTTTTCTGTGTCCGTTTAGTTGATTTTGAATCATTCTCCAGCATAATTGCATACTAGCTTCTTTATAGCCATTGGCTTTTGCTTCTGGCAGAGTGAATTGGAAAGCGTGTACTGGAGATGTCAAATGAGAAGAACTACTATACCTTCACTGAGGCATTTTTTTTGATATTGCATTAATGGTAGAAATTTTTATTTGGGATAGGGTCCAGATTTGTGAATATTCATTTTATGTTATAATTTATACTAATAAATGTGGATATAACTCGTCTGCTGTGATTTTTCTAGTTTGTCCCGAGCCAAATGGCACAAGGCTTATGGTGTACACTTGATTATTAGAAGGTTGCAACCACCCAAAAACTCTATGTGACAGAGCACATAGGGCTAGCACCAGGTTTAGTCCCGCACTGGTTGCCCCAGGTTCACCCATGCCTACATAGCTCATGAGGTGGGAAATCAATTGCAGCCTGCCACAGGGACAAACAGGTGTTACTGCTATGGCAAAAAAGGTTTAGAACTATGGCAGGAAGTAAATTTGGAGGGAGAGGAAAGATGTGATCTTCAAGGGAAGTAAATTTTATATTGAGAGTATTGCTTTCCGTGCCTTATTTTATTATTCTTGGGCTCGTTATATTATAGGTTTGTCACCGGAGTCTTGGTTAAGGGCATTTACTTTGTAATTGCCGAATCATGTAATTTCCTCTTTTTTGAGCGGATAGGAACCTCTCCTGTTCTTGATTGTACTTCCTCTATTTATTCAATAAAATTGGTGGTACAATCCACATGCTTATCAAAACTATGGCAAGAAGCAAGAATCGTAATAAGCTAGCTCTGGTACCATGTCGAAGGTTCGTGAAATCTTGAAAACCATGAGGTGATAAAGTGCTAGGTGCCCAAAATTATACAAGCCTTGGTGACAAGGCAGCCGAGGTGAGGCTAAACTTGTTGCTAATACACCTTTTATGAAGGACCATTGCCAACTGTTCATTAAATCTGATGCATCCTGCTACCTATGTCACTAGCACAATGTTTACTGGCAAGGGACCTGTTTGCCTTGTTCAAACCCCGAGCTTTCAATTTTAACGTACCTATGGTGCCTCTTGTAATCTTTTGCCGCTTTTGCATCAACTTGGCCTTTCCTTATACTCTACCTGAAATATCAGTGAAGTCTGGTCTTCTAAATGACTCTTCTGTGTCGAGCATCTTTCTTTTCGATCTCCATTTTTCCCTAATAATTTGCAGTATATTCTACTACTTGGTGCAAGTAGCACTTCATGTTCTGATCATTGTAACCGGTATATTCTGCTAAGTATGATGCATTTTTGAACCTTATTACATGAACCATGGATTTAGTATGTTACAACTTTGTCAAAGCACTATTCATCTTTTTGATAATGATGTTAAGTGTTTTAATGTTGATTGATATCCACATGTATCTTTGATGGCAGTCCAATTAAAGGCGTGTTTTATTGCGTCATATATTTGAAGCCTGGCGATTATCATCGTGTGCACTCTCCTGTTGATTGGCATATCTTTCTTCGCCGACATTTCTCAGGTACATTCATTCCGTAATATTTATGGTTTGAGATGCAAGCATATAGAATTGTAAGAATGGACTATTTCTCACATATTTTGCATTATCTTACATTTTACATCATACATTATATGGGGTTGGAACCGTGTTGCACCTGAGATCATGGATTGCGGAATTGGCCGATTCCGATCCGAATCGGCCGATTCGGATCGGAATCGACGGGTTCCGATCCGATTCGGGGGGGATTTCACTGTTCCCCCCCACCGATTTGAAAAAAAAAAAAAACGGCCGAAATCGGCCCGAACCGGACCAAATCGGGGCCGGACCGGCCAGATCGGCCGGTCCGGACCCGATCTGGTCCGGTTCGGGCCGGTCCCGATCCCCCCCTTAAGGTTTAAGGGTTTAGGGGTTTAGGGTTTAGGGTTTTAGGGTTTTAGGGTTTAGGGTTTAGGGTTTAGGTTTTAGGGTTTTAGGGTTAAGGGTTTAGGGTTTAGGGTTTTAGGGTTTTAGGGTTTAAGGGTTTAAGGGTTAAGGGTTAAGGGTTAAGGGTTAAGGGTTAAGGGTTAAGGGTTAAGGGTTTAGGGTTTAGGGTTTAGGGTTTAGGGTTTAGGGTTTAGGGTTTTAGGGTTTTAGGGTTTAGGGTTTAGGGTTTAGGGTTTAGGGTTTTAGGGTTTAGGGTTTAGGGTTTAAGGTTTTAGGGTTTTAGGGTTTAGGGTTTTTTATGGATGTACATGAATTGCATTCAATCTTATTGTACATCAATTGAATAATATGTATGTAATTTTTTCTGATTTTTTTATTATTTTTTCCTGATTTTTTCTGACTTTTTTTAATTTTTTATTATTTTTTAATCTGGCCGAGTCGGACTGGCCAAACTTCATCTGGATCGGCCGACTCGGCCGATCCGATCCGAGTCGGATCGGGATCGGCGGGTCCCGATTCGGGGACCCGATCTGATCCGGAATTCCTTGCCTGAGATTCATAAGGATGAAAGGTTGGAATACCTTAACACAGCTTTTAGGCTATGAAGGTCTGCTATTTTTCACAGCTGAGACTAAAGTTTTGTAACTAAGATATGATGTTATCTAATCCACCAGACTGTTCGATATATGAGTTTTTTTAATGAATCCCATCTTGTGCTCCGTGATCTTCCTAATTGAATACAAAATTTAAATTAAGTGGATCATAAAATGAAATATGCTAATTTTACGAGTGATAGGATGTAATTGGTAACTTCAAGGTTACTTACGCAGAACTGATGGAAGCTTATCAGTAGATGGGAATCCAAGAGTTGCGGAAATGAAGCCCAGGGTCTATTGTATATTTTATTTGGCCCATTAGAAGTTGCGGAAATGAAGCCCAGGGTCTATTGTATATTTTATTTGGCCCATTAGAGGCCCGGTTGATGTATTTTTCTTCTTTTTAGATTTTAGGTCAGATTTTAGTCATTTATTTTGAATTAGGGGTATTTCAGTCATTAGGTTTAAGGTTTGAGATTGTTTTGCTTTAAATAGTGATGTAATCCCCCTTGGAGAAAAAAAAAATAAAGAATTTTAAGAGATTTTGAAGCTATGTAGTCTATGGGATGGAGTTTATCTTTGGGTGAGATGCCCTAAACACAACACCCCCCCTCCTTTCTCCGGTATGATGCCGGTAACCCCTCCAACTCCCCCTTCTTCCCCTTCTCGTCCTGCATCATAAGGCGGACATCAGGAGATGTCTATGCTGGCGTTTAGTTCCATCAGAGTTAGTTCAAGTGGTTTTACTCATAAAGGTAGAGGTCTTTAGATCTATGAGCTCAACTTTTCTTCTTTAAACTGATTGTCGCATTACCCTCTGCTAAAATTGGAGAAGATTGGTGGCTAGGGAAAATTGTGATGATGAAGGGATATCTGATCAGGAACGTGATGTTCAAAAGGGAAATCTCATTAGGAACCTGGTGAAGTCTGCCAGATGTTCATTGGACTGGGGCTACTGGACTGCCAGATGTTGCAATCCTGTCACTTGCTTAATCCGTACCTGTCTGGGACATAAGCACCATGCCTCATACAAGATGGGATTGATCACCAACGAGAAGCTTTTGGGGATACTATTGTGCTAGTAGGACTCTGGATTGCCCTTTATTACATGGATGGACTGCTTGGTCTTCTTGCTGAACTTAAGTGTTGACAATTGGACACTCTGGGAAGGAGGCTTTGAAACTGTGAGGTGATTGAAACTGATGAGAAGAGTCTTAAGAATTGTCACAATCTTGCTGCTGATTGGCCTTGCCATCAATGATAAAGCTGACATTAACGATCATTTTTTCTTGTAAAAGGGATTTGTTTTAGATTAAGGTTGTTTTTTTTGGTGGGGAGATGAGGCAATATAGATGGGATGAACCTTATGGACATGGTCCTATCAATGCTTATTCGTAGTGGCTGTGGGCTAGCATGGAGGCAAAAAGGTGCCCATTTTCTGCGGCACCTATCGCCCTGGGAGAAGGTGACTATGTTTCAGAGTGTTAATCTCAGTGAAGATCTACCCAACTAAATTAGTGAAGTTCTACTCAACTAAATAAGCAGCAGCATCTCGGAATCGGCTCTGGTCTCCACGTTTCCTCAACTGCCACCATGATTGATAGCACTAATGGTTGTGATTTGGTGGTCCGGGCGGCCGGTCTGAAAATTTTGGATTTGGATTCACATGAGAGTGTTGATCGGTTAGCAGTACATGAGTGGCAGTGATGTCAAGGTCTGTTGGTAAGCACCATGCATGTATGGTTTTGAAAGTGCAGAGAAGAGGCGCTGTACAATTGAACTAATTTGATTCAACTGGACTTGCTGACCAGTATTTCGGTCAGGTATGTTTTACTAGCTTGGATTTCTTGATAAGTTGGTTGATGTACTGACTGGGAAGGGGTGCACTACTGCACATATTTCATTACTTGGGATTGGGTTTAGTGCCAATTTGTTCTGTGTATCCATTGGTTTGTGTTGGTGTTTGCTTAAGGTGCTGGAGGACATGTACAGAGTCTTGATTTCAGCCTGCTTTGTTTAGTTTCTTGGTCCAGTGCTGATTGTTAGGTGTCTCTCATGGCTGTTAGCGGCATCAAGGTTTGTGATGCATTGATCATTTGTGCACAAATGGTTATTGGACATGTGATTATGGCATAGGTGGATACTGACTCTGCAGACGTTGCTATTTTTATTTTTCTCTCTTTTTTGATTTTTTATAATTTATTAAGTTGTTTTCACTTTTTTCCGTGTTTATGTTTGAAGTCTCTCTCCTCTGGGTCATTCAGATACCGCCTGATTTGCCTCTTTCTACATCCATTAAACTAATTATATGTTCTACATTTACATAGTTAAAGTCTTGTGTATTACATATGGTGCTTATGCAGATATACACTGTTCAGGACTATTCTTTGAGTGTTCAATGGAACTTGGAACCCTAGCATAACTGGATTGTTGTATCTTGAGGGAAAAACATTCCTTTGAATATTTGATACAGATGCTGTGTTGTATTTATGGCTTGCTTAGCTTTTGGAATGTGTTTTCTTTTGGTCTGTGGGATGGACAACAGCCTGATGAATATTCTTTGGATGATATCCCACAATGTTGCAGTTGCATCATCTACAGTGTTTTTGATGTCTAATGAGGCATGAACATATTTTGTGTAGTTTATTCAAGGCAAAATGAGTGAGTGTTGTGATTTTATTGTGTGGTTGTTTGTTTCATCCATCTTACTGATGTTGATAACGTAGAAGTTCCTTCCCCATTGATGGTGCAAATGAATATTTGTTTGGAGAATGTACATTAAATGGCAAATGCGGGAGGCTTTTGCTTCAGAGCAAAATAAAAAGTTGCGGGATCCTAGATGTTTGTTTGGGAACATGTTATATTTTGTAAAGGATAGAATGATGTTTTGGAAGTGTGATATGAGCGTTACATAACTGTATTGTCTATGAGGATAAAAGGAATTGAATTTTCCTGTCACGTTTATCAGGCTCCCAATTATTTTTTTTACCTGCTTATTTGTTTTGCTCCAGGTCGTTTGTTCCCAGTGAATGAACGTGCTACACGAACAATCAGAAACCTGCATGTTGAGAATGAAAGGGTAATGGTGTTTTTTCAAGTGATAATATGCTTTATCATATCTTTAGTTTTAGGAAAGAATCAAGTTTCATTTGGATCATCTTTCATGTCTTCTGCTATAAAACTTCTTTTACTGAAGGAAGAATCCCATTCCATCATTTGTTCAGCTCACTGACGGAAATTAACTAACTGCGCTGGTCATCAGTTACAAGGAAGAAAAAAAAAATATTCTTTTTAATTTTAAAATCCAAGTGGACAAAAGAAGATTTACTTGTACTTTTGATTTATGAAGCTTGTTACCATCCATCTGCAAGAAGAATTGTGGAAATTGAAGCCATCAGATTATTTCTTATTGGAGAGTTGATTATTTTAGCATGGCATATTCGAAGCAATCTTTTCGTTAAAGTTGGATATTGTTATAATACATTAGACCTTTCATTGCCAACCATTTACATGCTTGTATAAATTTGTGTCTGCTAGGTTGTTCTTGAAGGTCAATGGGATGAAGGCTTTATGGCGATGGCAATAATTGGCGCAACAAATGTTGGATCGATAAAGGTAGCATGGTTTTAGTTTTCATAGATTTCACTCATTTAATTGATCAAAGAGTCCCTTTTCTCACAGGCGAACAATATTCTATAATCCTTTGACTTTCACTCTTATTTAATTGATTGAAGGACATGATCTTGAATGGATGTCATATCTTTTTTCAAAAAAGTAATACCACTATATAGTTATGAATATTATAGTCATCATGTAATTTCTCTGTAGGGTTTTTAGATATTGAGTAATGCTTTCTCTACCTGCTACTTCATTGATGCTTGAAGAATAGTTATAAATGAGTGGTGGTCAATGGCGGACGTAGGAATATGGTCCAGTGGGGTCCTCATATTGAGTACTGCGGGCCAAGTTGGAGAGGGGACATCCAAGGATGCAAACGGGTCGGATTCGGTGCGGATCTAAGGTAGATCCATGACCGTATCCATTAAATTATCGGTTTAGAAATATTATATGTTAATCATCCTATAAGTTAATAATTGGTCGGATAATTAAATCTTAGTGTACCATATGTATTCGGTAAAAAACAATGTGTATTTGTTATCTTATCCACTAGATATCGATTTGGAAAGACAATTCATTAATTGACCTATAAGCTAATGATCGGTCGAATACTCGGGTTATCAATTGGTTACCATTTGCATCGCTAGGGCAACAATGGGGTTCACTTAGATTGAGCGATTTATTTAAAAGATACATTCACTAAAAATAAAAAATAGTGCACTTTAATAAAAAAAGTACATTCAAATTTTTCAAAAAGATACATGCAGTACGAATAAAAAGAGTCCACTTTAATAAAAATAGTGCATTTCATTACAAATTTTCCTTACAATTGCACTCTACGAGTCTTCATATTCTGAAACAGTTCAATAATAGGCTAATTGCTCACACTTTCAAATAAATCTTTTCAATATATGTTACCAAACAATCATTCATTCATTCATCACACATTCGATTCCGTAATTTATTCTTCACATAAATCATTGTTGAAAACACTCTTTCAACACTTGTAGTAGCCACTGGTAGAAGTAATACTAACTTGATGAGCAAATATATCTTCGGATATAGAACATGTTTTTTTAGTCTCTACTAATTTTCTTGAAAGGTCACCAATACCTTTTAAATCAGAAAATATTTCATCTGATGTCACATCAAAAATATAATTTTCAAGTTGATTATGAAATGTCATGAGATCCGTAATGCTAAGAAACTTAGTTGGATAGAGTCCAGCTAGCTTAATCAATTTTTTCTTGTCAAAAGTTCAAAATGATTTACAAGGATTTAAACAAGTCATACAAAGAAGCAGTTCAGTATTTGTTTCATTGAAACGACTGTTCAGTTCTTGTAATTGCATATCCAGTACGGTGTAGAATTTCAACCTGATAATGAAGTAGATTTGTGATGCATGGAGCTTTGCGTTGAGATTTTTCAGGAAAAAAATATTGATGGTCCATAGTAGGAATATGAATCTCTTCTTTGTTACAAAATGAACAAATTCCTTCTAAAAGATCATTCCATCCTCCATCCTTCATAGCTTGCAACCGTTGTTTAGATAGCTTCACAAGTGACATGGCGTTAATTATATCTTGATCTTTTTTTTACAATGCTATTGACAACTCATTTGTGATAGCTATTACTTTCATCAAGTGTAGGAGAAAAGTAAAATCAAAAGTTCTCATTGCAAACAATAAGTCACGTGTTTTACCTTTTTGTTTTAAGGTTCTTTCTTGGTGAATAATATTTAGTACCTTTATTACAGAAGAAAACTTAGCAATCAAGTTGATGAGACTTCCATAATGAGAACTCCAACGGGTATTACAAGCTCTTTTAAGACTAATTTCTTGATTCAAACTTCTACCACTGTGAAGCTCACCATTATTCAAGGCTTTTACAACACTAGCAACTTATTTTTCTCGAAGAGTATTTCGATCTATTTATAATTTGAGCAACAACGGTAAAAAGCCAAGATACATCACCATGACTTTTAGCAACAATTACAAGTGTCATTTGAAGTTGATGAGCAAAACAATGAATATAATATGCTGAACTATTCTCTCTCATAATCAAAACTTTACGACCATTAAATTCACCTTGCATTTTGCTAGCTCCATCATAATCTTGTCCCCATATTGATGCGGGACAGCAAGGGGGAAATGAAGGAAGAAGAGAGGGTTGACAGGGGCTGAATGAGACGAATATGAGAAGAAGGGGGGGTTGGGGAAGAAGAAACTAGGGTTTCACGCCCTCACACGGGTTCCCATCCCATCTCGGGAGAAAACGCTTCAGATGGCTGCTCTTTCATTTTCGTTCATCAAATCCTCATTGCCTTCCAAAGGAGGGTTACAAGACAATATATAGAGACTCCCCAAAAGAAACCCTAACACTAAATGACCAAAAAATCCCTTATTCAAAGAAAAAAGACGTAAAACAGACCTAAATCTAAAATAAAGGAAAAATATATCCATTGGGCCTCGAATGGGCTAAACAAAATAAATAATGGGCCTTAGGCTCCGTTTCTCCACTTCTTGGATTCCCATCATTATCTTCTTATCTATGAAGAAATGATGGTAGCATACTCGGGAAACAACACAGACGGCTTAAGAATCATTGTGCACAGGAATGCTCCAACTTGAGGAAGAAAGTGTGCTTCAATGTCGCTCTATATGTGGTCAAAATCTTGGCATCCCGAACGACCTTCGATTGATCGACCACATCTCTCATTAACTTTTCTATCTTTGGCTCATTCTCTTCAGTGAGGAAGAGGTCATTATCTGCTACAGGCATCACTAATTCGACCTCTCCCAAATATTCATCTTCTAGGGTTGGATCGGCTACATAGTGTACCTCCTTCATTTGACTTTTATACTCCTCGATCATCGCTGGGTCGGCCTCATAGTCAACATCTTTTGGTTTGGTCAGCATGGCATAAAGGTTCTGAAAATCACCCCTCAGCTGGTCCCAATCGTGCTTCCAATCCTTCCTGAAGTCGTCCCAATCATCCACTAATTTATTCAATCCAAGATCCTTAGACATCCCCCAATGTCTGCTCGAGTAGTCAGTAGCCATTGTCTAGGAAAGTATGGGAAGTGGCACGTAAAACGATGCACCACTGACTGAAGAAGTACAGGACGAGGTCCGTCATTTCAAAGATGTCAACGGTACAATCAACGCAAGAAACGGAGCTCAAATCATCAGTCTCGATATGCGTGCAGAAGTGACACGCAAAACGATACAAGTCGGGGCATATGCGTACTGGAATTGGATAGACCTTGTTGAGACGAGACCAAAGCCATTGACGGTGCTCAAATCGGAGTCCGTGACGACCTCGAACGGTATGCACAAGCGTCCTCGTAAAACGTGCAAGTGCGGCACATAAAACAATGCGCCATTAGTAGAAGAAATGCTGGACGAAGTCCGCCTCGCTGCAAGGATGCTAACTGTATGACCGGCATACGAAACAGAGCACAAACGAGGACCTTGATATACGTGCAGCAGTGGCATGCAAAATGAGGCAAGTCGGAGACTTAACGTGCTGGATATGTGTCTGCCTTGTTGAAACGAACCCGACGGCGCGAACAGTGCATGAATTGGAGTTCGGAACGACCTCAAACGGTGAGCACAAGTGTCCTCGTAAAGTGTGCAAGTGCGGCACGCAAAACGAGACACTGCTGTCGGATGGAATGCATAGCAAGGTCGGTCTAGTTGATACGATCCCAACAATGCAAGGGGCTCACAAATCGGTGTTCGGATGACTTCTTAGCGATGGCGGTGCGATAAAGACTTCTAGTGCACCTCCTGTGTACTATAGTAGACTAGGGGTACCTTGGTCCGAGCCTGATGCACCCAGCGGCTCGGACCACCTTGACTGAACTTGGTTCGGACATGTTTTAAATTGGGCTGCAACTTGGTTCAAACCTTAAGATTGGATTGAGCTTGAAGATTGGCTCGGACCATGGGTAACCTGACTTGACCGAACCGGGTCCAGGAGAAGGCAAACCTGGTTTGACTAGGTTGCTACTTAAACATAGTTGACCGTTGACCTGAGCATCTTCTCCTAACCCCCCTTTCCCACCCTTTCCTCAAACCCTAACGCAGGGAGAAAGAGAGCGAGGGAGCTGGCGATGGGCGATGGCAGTGCCGACGGCGATGGTGGCTCTGGCGGCGATGGACGTCGGAGATGGCGGCTCCGGCGGCGCAGGTGGCTGTGGAAGCAGGTGATGATGTCGGTTGCTGCGGGGTGGATGCTGTAGGTCGCTGATGGGCGTTGGTGATGGTGGCTCTGGCGGCGCAGGTGGTGACGGGGTCCGACGACGACCGAGGTAGCTGCAGGGGATGGTGACAGTGGCGTCGGAGGTGGCTGCGGGGGCTAGTGACGGTGGCTCTGGGAGATGGCTGTGGATCTAGCAAGCGCTGCGGCGGCGGCTGGCGGTGACGGTGGCCGGCGGCTTGAGCATGAATAGCGGCAACATTGGGGGTAGCAGGCCGCCGGAGAGAAGTAGTGGCAACTGGAAGAGCAGTAACTCGGCGATAGCGGTGGCCGGCGGCATGGGGAGGAGCAACGGCGGCGTTGGGGGTCGCAGGCCACCCGGAGATCGAGTAGCCACGGCGATGGGGTGGCTCATCAGATCAAGCAACGACAGTGATGATGGGGTGGTTGACGGCTGTGAGATTGAGCAGTAGTGGCGGCGATGGGCTTTGGAGGCGGGCTTTTTGGCAGAGACGCAAGATTGCGGAGTTTGATGGGGAAGGTAGCGGGGTCGCTACAGCAGTGGTGGATGGCGGCGGCGACGTTGGCAGATGTTGCCAACGGTGGCGGCCGTGGATGCAGTAGCGGCGGCAGATGCTTTGGGTGCAGGGCTTGGATCGTGAGAACGATCCAAAACCTACTATGATACCAAGTTGAAGCGGGACAACAAGGGGGAAACCGAATGAAGGAAGAAGAGAGGGTTGACATGGCTGAAGGAGACGAACATGAGAAGAAGGGGAGGTTGGGGAAGAAGAAACTAGGGCTTCACGCCCTCACACGGGTTCCCATCCCGTCTCGGGAGAAAACGCCTCAGACGGCTGCTTTTTCATTTTCATTCATCAAATCTTCAGTGCTTCCCAAAGGAGGGTTACAAGACAATATATAGAGACTCCCCAAAAGAAACCCTAACACTAAAGGACCAAAATATTCCTCATTCAAAGAAAAAAAGACTTAAAACAGACCTAAATCTAAAATAAAGGAAAATACGTCCATTGGGCCTCAAATGGGCCAAACAAAATAAATAATGGGCCTTGGGCTCTGTTTCTCCACTTCTTGGATTCCCATCACGTATTCTTGATACACATAATCCATATTTCACAAGAATACATTCAATTGCAGCCTTAAGTGACACAACAGTAGTATCAATAACGTGAACAATACCCAAAAACCTTTCAACAACAAAACCTCTCTGATCAAGGTAGCGTAAAATCAAAGCCATTTGTTCTTTACCAGATATATCATGAACTTCATCAACTATTATCGCAAATAAATTATCTCCGCATTCTCTAATAATTTCATTTGTTGTTTTAATTACACATGCACTTACAATGTCCTTTTGTATATGAGGAGCAATCATTTGGATATTCGTAGGAGCATTGTGCAATACAACATCATTATAGATTCATTATGATATGTAAGAAATCTCAAAAACTCAAGAAAATTTTCTTTGTTACATGAATGCTCAAATTCATCATGTCTACGAAATGTTAACCCTTGACGTAAAAGAAATCTTATGCAATCTATTGAAGTTTGTAAATGCATTCGATAATCATTCTTCACTTATTTTGATTGTTTAGAAAAAGCCACTTGAATATTTTGTTTTTGTCTCATCAAATCTTTGCATTTCTTTACAGCTATATTATGTGAGCTATTAGGACCACCAACATGAACATCTAACAATTTTTTTTGTTCCAAGGTGAAAAACCCCTACTGATAAAAGAGTCACCACTAGATTGTTTTCTGTAATCAAGTTTGAACAAGTAACAAGGCAAACATAATACAACATCCTTTGCTATACTATATTCCAATAAATATTCATACTCATCAAACCAAGAAGGAACAAATCTACATATTTTTCCACCTAAGAAACTTATGGCTACGAGATTGGCAAGGACCTCTTAAGATATATGCCTTTCTCACTTCATTTTGCAATTTAGGATGATATTTTGATATATGTTTTCTTAACCCTGGATCTGGTTTTAAAGAAGTCAAATTAAATGGCTCTTTTAGTTGTGCTTGACTAGTAACTGGACTTTGTTGTTACATTTGATCAGTAGAAGAAGATTTTTTTTAGTTTTGCCGTGAAATTTTAGAACTACTCGAACTTCCTGTATTGCCTTGATCTTGACTTAATTTTACTAAATATCGTCTCATCCTAACGAACAAAATAATTTTTTGTATGATTTTATAAATCTAAAAATTAACATTTATGGAATCATATTTGCATCAATAATAGTAAGTCATAAACATTTGTTGATAATTATATATAAATAAGCTATCTCCCAGACTTGTAGGATCACAAACATTAATATATATGACAAGCAAAATAAAATATAAATGAGCTACCACCTAAGCTTACTGGATCACAAATATTTAACATTAAATAAATAAATAAATAATAATATATACATGAGCTACCTCCCAGGCTCGTTGGATCACAAAAATTAACATCTATGAAAATCAAAATAAAATATAAATGAGCCACCGCCCAGGCTCACTGGATCACAAACATTTAACATTAAATAAATAAATAAATAAGAATATATATAAGCCACCACCTTAGGCTTACTGGATCACAAAAATTGAAGAAAATCTTGTGTGGATTTGATACCTTGACTTGGTCACTTTACAATGTCAGCAATCTTTTGCAATCTTCATATATCGACAACCTAGAAAGGAAGATAAGTTTTTCAAAATTAATGGAAATTTTATCTTTTTTGACTTTCAAGTAAAAAAACATTATATTAAACTTTTTGAAATTATGATAAATTAAAGGTATTAGAATATTTTTGACTTAAAACCTCCAAGAACCAACAAATGGCAGAATGATTTTGTTCTTCTCTCTTCATTTTTGTATCTTATGAAATTCTTTTGTAAAAATTTCAATTAAGTAGGGTCATATGATTTGTGGGGGTGAGGGAGGTCGGGATAGGATTAATTTGATCTAATATCGTGGAATAAGGTCATATTTTTTCTTCTTTTCTATTAGTGAAGTTAACCAAGCAAGATATTTTGGATAACTTTAGATTAAATAAATGTGCTTTTGGTTTTATCCTAGGGTAAGAGGTAGATGCAATATGTAAAATATCAAAACTAACATTATTGCAATGAATGGACTGGGGAATAGTTTGTCGCAATGAATCAACCAAACTAACATTCACCTACGAGTATGATTATTTCTCAGCCAAAACTTTATATTCAAGCTATCGATGAATCATAGATCTTGCACTAAATCTTTGTTAAAATTTAAAATTTGCTTAAAAAAAACAATGAGCTATAAATCTTATACATTTTTGTATCTTATGAGATTCCTCTTTTGCAATTTAGATTTACTTCTGATACAAGAATAATGTAAAATATGGAAGACATTTGCTTCGATTGGCAGACAGGAAGGTATGGAAGAAGAATGTTTGAATGTTGTGAGGAACACAGGGAAAATGCAGGAAGCAACGCTGAATGCCCAGATTGTACCCTACATTGCGAGTCAGGCGCCGCTGGCAGTACAGAAGGCTACTGACGAAGATGCTTGGATGAATGAAATTATTCTGTTGGGCCAACGCATTGGTGTGTCCTTTGCTGGTAGGGAGGTTATGGTCTTAAGCTTTCTGAAGAAACTGAGAAGGTATGATGCTCTACATCATTCAATCAAGAGGAAGGGAACGGGTGGAGGAATAAAAATAGGCAAGAGGGAAGCCAACTTCGTGAAGAACAATGAAGTTGTGGATACTCTAAGAGGGAAGAAGCTCAAAGAGGAGGGGAGGATCACTATTTTACCATGAACCTGGTTTCGTAGAATGTCAGAGGTCTCAATGGGAAGAGTAAGGTGAGAGCAGTAAGGGACCTGGTGCAATCTCTCCAGTTGGACTGCATCTGCCTACAAGAGATTAAAATGCCTAGCTTGGACAAAGACATCTCAGACAGGTTGTATGGGACGAATCTGAACGAGGCTGCTGTCCTCCCTGCAGATGGAGCCAAAGGAGGGCAGGTGATATTATGGAATGGGAATAAATTTGATGGGAAAGTATGTGATATGGGCACTTACAGCATCTCGGTATCTTTTTCATGCAAGAATAGAAGGATAAATAATGACAGCTGGATCATTACTTCAGTGTACGGGCCTCATACTGAACACCAGAGGGAGTCCTTTTTTGAAGAATTGTATAGATTGCAGTCCTTGTTTTCTGAAGCCTGGTGCATCTTGGGGGATTTCAACTGTGTTAGGTACCCTTGGGAAAGGTCAGGGAGACAGAAATGGAGTAAGGACATGGAATCCTTCAACCAATGGATTAGGAAGGTCAAGCTAATGGATATGGAAATACCGAACAGGAAATTTACATGGTCTAATCTACAACAAGTCAGCACACAATCAAGACTTGATAGAGTTTTAATTTCTGCAGAATGGTTCAGGAGATTCCTATTGACAAATGTTAAGGGGCTCTGTAGATTGGTTTCAGATCACATCCCCCTGCACCTCAGAAAGGAGGATAAGAAGGCAGGGTTCAGAACTTTCAGATACGAGCTGAAGTGGCAGAAGGAAGCTGAATTCAGAGATTTGGTGAGGGATTGGTGGGATCAAGCACCAAAGGCAGCTTCTGCAATTCAGAATCTCCAGGGGAAACTTAAATAGACTAGGAGATGTATGAAACAATGGGCAAAAAAGAAATTTGGAAGGGTTTCAGCAGAAAGGCAGACTATGACAAGAAAAATTGAAGAGCTGGAGCTGAAAAGTGAGTCTGGAGATTTATCTACACAAGAAGTGCAATCTTTGAAGGATCTCAAGAAGGCTTACAATGAAGAGCTTTTGAAAGAGGAAATCAGGTGGAAGCAGAGGGCAAAGGAACACTGGCTTAAGGAAGGGGATAAAAACACCTCTTTTTTCCATGCAGTGGCAAGTGCCAAGAAGAGATTTTTGACCATTGAGCATATCAAGGAAAATGGAGCAGTCATTGAGGAACCTGAGGAAATCAAAACCAGGTTTGTTGCCTTTTACAAGAACCTTTTTTCAGAAGACCACCCATTCAGGCCCCATCTACAAGAAGGGTTGCTCCCTGTGTTAGAAGCTGCTGATGCTGAACAGCTGTGTGAACCTTTTTCAGAAGAAGAAGTCAAAATGGCAATATTTAGCATGGACCCCAACAAAGCTCCAGGTCCTGACGGCTTTTCCCTTGGATTCTACCAATTTTGTTGGGATATTATCAAGACAGATGTGGTAAACTTTGCCCAAGATTTCTACGATAGGCCTGAAGGGATTAAACTTGTCAACTCCACACACATTGTCCTGATCCCGAAATCAGAGGGAGTTGATAGAATGGTTGATTTTAGACCCATTAGCCTTCTCAATGGATGTTATAAAATCATGACCAAGGCCCTAACAACCCGGCTCAAGAGGGTCATCCATAAGCTAGTAGGGATCAACCAGTCAGCCTTTGTGCAGGGAAGATTCATCCTGGACAATTATATGGCTGCTCATGAAGCCATTCACCACTACAAGATAAGGCATAAGCAAGGTGTGTTGGTAAAGCTTGATTTCGAGAAGGCCTATGATACAATCAATTGGAATTGTCTACTCAAAACTATGGAGATCATGGGATTCAATGCTAAATGGATAAGATGGGTAAGGTGTTGTATTTCCTCCTCCAGGTTCTCGGTGTTGATCAATAGAGAACCATGTGGTTTTTTTAACAGCTCAAGAGGATTAAGACAGGGAGATCCTCTTTCCCCCCTTCTTTTTCTGCTCATTGGACAGATTTTGAGCACCCTTTGGGATAGTGCAGCACAACAGGGCTTGGTGGAAGGGTTCAGGATTGGTAGAAGCCATATCCAATTATCTCACCTTCAGTTTGCAGATGACACTCTCCTGTTTACACCTGGAAGTATTGAGGACATCCAGAATATAAAGAGTTTGCTAATTTTGGTGGAAGTCATCACGGGGTTGAGAATCAATTATGAGAAATCTGAAATTGTTGGGCTGAACATGACTCAGCAAAGAGTACAGGATATTGCAAATTCCCTAGAGTGCAGGGTAAGCAACTTCCCTATCAAATATTTGGGGCTGCCCCTTTCGAATGGTGTCACTAGGATCAGGGATTGGGATGGTCTCATAAAGAAATTTGAGAATAGACTGGAAGGATGGAAGAGCAGCTTTCTGTTTGGAGGAGGAAGATTGATCCTTTCTAAGTCGGTTCTTTCTTCATTGGCTTTATACTACGTTTCTGTTATGAAGATCCCTAGAACCGTGGAAAAAATCATTGAATCACTTAGGAGTTCCTTTTTTTGGGCAGGAGGGAAAAGGGATAAGAGAGGAATGCACTTGATTGCTTGGAAGAATGTGTGCAAAAGCAAGGAGCAAGGAGGCATTGGCCTTTGTGGGATTGCCATCTTCAACAAAGCCTTGTTAGCCAAATGGTTGTGGAGAAGAGGGGAGTACCCGGATGCTCCTTGGGCTGTAATTGTCAATGACTTGTACTTTCATGGTGAGAGCAAATGGACTTTCTCTCATTCTGCAAGATATAATTTATCTCCCATATGGAGGAGTATTCTTAAATGTGCTGATTTTATGGTCACCTCTTGCGAAGTCCAAGTGGGTAATGGCAGGGACATACGATTTTGGAAGGACAAATGGTGCTCAAATCTGGTTTTGACTGAGGTTTTCAGCAATCTTTTTAGCATTGCCCAGAACAAGGATGCTTCGGTTGAAGATGTTCTGTCTCACAGCAGTACAGGCCAGGTTAACCTAATGCTTAGAAGAAATCCTACTGATGTGGAAACAGAGGAACTGATAGTCTTGTTTAACTTAATCAATGGTGTTAGGATCTGCAGTGAGGTACAAGATAAGAGAGTCTGGAGATGGACCAATAATGGGCTCTTTTCGGTTAAATCCTTGGTTCAGCTTTTGAATGATGGTGGTACTAGGGTTTGGTGGAAGGATCTTATTTGGTCTAACCACCTTCCTAATAAAATAAGGGTGTTTCTATGGAAGATTGCCTGGAATAGAAGTCTTACGGGAATGAGGGCGAAGAGACTTAAACTTCCCGGGAGCTCCCTATGTATGTTCTGTGCACACTTTGAGGAAGACCAACTCCATTTATTCTGCAAATGTGGCATCATTTCCATCCAATGGAAGAGTATGTGTAGGGTACTTGGAATTGGTTGGGTGGAGCACTTATCTGTGTTGAATCTGCTGAAATGGTGGACTGCTGCTTCTCCGTCAAAGGATCTCACACATGTATGGTTTCTATTTTGCCCGGCCATGTTGTGGACTATATGGTGTGAAAGAAATAGAAGGAAATTTAGTGACCAATTCAGCAGTGCGAATGAACTCTTGAAGAAGACATTCAGATGGGTGGAAGAGTGGGGACGTGCAGCTGGTATCCTGAATGATGGCAGCTCTGTTATTTCTGACAAAATCAGACTGTGGAGGCAGCTGATCTCTTAGTTAATCTTCTTTGTAACCCTGTTTTATCTTCTTGATAAAACAGCTTTTGCTACAACCTTTTAAACCTTTGGGACTTGGATGGGGGTCTGTCCTATCCAAGAGTGTGCTCTCCTGGGCTTTCCTGTACCTATTTCACATATATCTATGGAATTGTGACTTTTGTCACCTTCTAAAAAAGAATAATGTAAAATAACATGAATACCTTTAGTAAGGATAGCCGTATGAAAAATACCTTTACTTTGTCTAACTTTATCCCCTTCCAAAACCTATTTGATTTTATGTTGTTCTCTCTTTTGTTATCACCATGGGCGTATAGACTTTTCAAATACTTTTTTCCTAGACATCATTTAAGCCATAAGCAAGACAACAACATATGGAGGAAAATTAAATCTCACTTGATTGAGCTTTCAGGTTTTATGTAGTGCTACCCTCACTACGTGAGAGACCATTGTGCAGGTCATGCTTTGGGTCAAAAAATGACAACATTGTAAAATCATAAAAATTAAAGAAGTAGCACAATCCAATAGTTTAAATCAATCAAACAAAAAATATACTGTGATGGAAAATTCTGCCTACCCGATCTGCGGTCGATCTGCTGGGCTGGCCAGGGCGGGGGCAGCACTGGGCGGCGGCCGGAGCTCAAAGAGGGTCAGCCGGTCAGGGGTGGGGGCCATGGGGCGGCGGCCGGCATGGTCTACTAGTCCGCCTGCAGTCTGCCGGGGTAGAGGCGCCGGCGGGCGGCGGGTGTACACGAGGCCTTAGATCTGTCGAGCACAAGTGACCCCACAAGATAAATTAATCACGAAATCGCCAAAACAAGACGAGCAAGGTGTAATCAAGGGGAAAGATAACAACTAAAGGCAACAAACATAGATCTAAGAAATCGTAAGCAACCAAATCAGAAAAATGCCAAGCAAAATCCCCTCAAAGGGCAACAAAATGGTAAGCCAAGCTCACCGATGTAAGGCAGTCACGGTGGGCTTGCTGCGGCTGGCGGGGCTGGCCGGCTGTGTGGAGGGGGTGACCGGTTGCGGTGGGAGCGGGCGCCGTTGGGCAGAGGTGGAGAGGCCGGAGAATATGAGATCGGAGATGGAGGGGGCGATAGCCGGCGGCGTGGCACGGTCCGCGGGCTTGCGGCGGCTGGCCAGGCTGGGTGGAGCTGTGGAGGCCAGAGGGGGTGACCGGTAGTGGTGGGGGCGACTGGGCGGGTGCCGCTGGCCAGAGGTGGAGAGGTTGGAGAATCTGAGATCGGAGACGGAGGGGGTGACGGCCGGCGGCGCGGCGCGGTCCGCGGGCCTACGACGGTTGGCCGGGTTGGGTGGAGCCGCAGAGGCTGAAGGGGGTGACCGGTGATGGTGGGGGTGGCCGGGCGGGCGCCGCTGGGCAGAGGGCGGACCAGGCGGAGGCCGCGGAGCTAAGACCGGAGGGCGGCGGTACACGCACGCGGCGGTATTGGCGGAGGGCGGGGCCGCGGGAATGGCCGTGTGGGTGGCCGCCTGCTGCCGGTGGGGAGGGGGCGCCGCGCCGGGGCGCTGGCGTCTAATCTTCTGGCTTTTGCACGAATGGGGAAGGGCCAAAGGGGAAGAACCGTTCGGCTACTGGCTAGGGCTGCAGGGATCGCAGAGTGGCAGAGGTCATGGGTGTCGGACGTTGGAAATCTGGGATGGGCCTAATTAAACGGGTTGAGCAATTGGACCAATGCCCAGTAGGTTCCTATAGTGGGTCTGTGGGGTCGTGGGAACCTAAACTTGGAGTGGGCCTGTGAAATTGCAAAAGTTCAGTGGGGTCTTGGGACCCCACAGCCCAAAGGCTGGATCCGCCTCTGGTGGTAGTAATGGGATCAAAAGGCTAGAATCAAATAGCAGGATGATGAGTGAGTGATCATCGTTCACCACCTCATTATTGTCATCACGAGCCTTATGCTTACAGTTTGGGTCAGCAGTCAGCTAGACTCTTTGAAGTTTGGAGGATCCCAGGACTAGGCAAAGTTCTGACAGAGTGTTCTGCTTGATGTCAAACAGCTAAAAGCCAGTGCAAAATATTCTGGCCAAGGTAACTTGGCCAGGAGGGCAGCCTGTCAAACCAGTCCGACGAGGCTAGTTGCCAAATGGGAAATTATGACGAAATTGCACATTTTTTGTTCAAATCTCGAAGGTTTGTATTTGCTTTAAAAGAGTTTATAAGCAGAGGGGATGAGGCAAGCCTGATGTGAAGATATTGATCTTCTCTAAGGTGAATGTCACCCAAAGAGTGGATTGCCAAAATACTAGGAGTAGGATGCCTACATGTTGCATAAAATATCCAAAAGTACCACACTATAACGTCCCGCATTCATAGATAATTAAATATAATTTGGATTGCAATATGAACCCACTATCTGAATTTGGATCAGAACCTGAATCCACCCTACAATTTTGGGTGTGTGGTAGCGCACAAAATGGTAAATAAAGGGAGACACAACCACTTGCCACAAATATACGGAAGCATCAAATACTCAGTATACATGATCATAGTACGAACTGGTTGACAAGATGGTACAAAAGTCTTTAGCACATAGCCAAAAGTTTAACTTAAAGAAAATTTAACATTACTGACCACTAACTACAATTGGAACTAGTTTTGCTGGCACCACTTGCCAAATCCCGGTCACTGAGAGCTTCCCCTATAAAAATGAGTAATACTTGCCAATTTTTTATTTTTTTATATTTTGAAAAAATTTTAAGGTCCAGCCCATCATGCTGACATGTCCATACAATCAGATCTCTTATCGGATGACCCAAAAAAATCTAAAAAAATAAAAAATTGAGCCCCAATGAACATTGAAAAAACATCCTTAATGGGCCGAACCAATAAAAGGGGGCTCGGTTGTTGATTTTTCAGATTTTTGGTCGTCTGATCAGAGATTGATTGTATGCACATGTTGTGCACGATGGACCAGACCTTAAAAAAATTTCAAAAATACAAAAAAAAGGGCTGCACCCCATGCGGGCAGCAAGCTTGCTGCACCTCATGCGTTCCAGCAAGTGTTATGCTATAAAAATAGTTAAATAGAAATTTATGAGTCAATGTTGGACTCAGTAGGGTCATTGCTACTGCCTTTAGAAAGTATAAACTAATTCATTAATTTCTTTTTAATTATCATGATGTCATATGCTGATTGTATAAAATATATGCATGATTGTCATTCAGGAAATAGATAAAACAGCTAACTCAAGTCATAACTCAAAATCCTGAATCTTCTATTCGAACTTCATTTTCTTCTGGGCTCCTTATGTTGTTAGTTGTTATGTGCATGTGTATATACAACTTCGCTCTCCTGACTAAGTGGTCACGATGCTTGGAATGGAGGATTCAAGCTTGTGGGTGGACATTATCGCGGATATGGGTCTACTGACTAAGGGGTACTACAGGAGGTCATGGGTCTGAGATGTTTTTCTAGTGCCCTACCATGTTTCATGTTTGGAAGGGCATCCAGTCTTATGGCATCATTTTAGCAGGGGCCTGGATTTTGATTAGTGATGGTAATAGATGCCTTTTCTGGAATGAACATGGTGTAGGGACTGCTCTTTGGAGGTACCCTAGCGGGACCTTTTGCTATCTGTACAGAGCCTTTGGTATGGTGGCAGATATGTTTGAGCAGGGCAGGTGTGGGAGAGTTTGGTTTCTGGTTTCCTACTTTCAGAAAATAGTTATGGGACAGAAAGATACTTTGGTCAGTTCCTCCTTCTGTAGGGCTTTAAGCCCAATCCATCTAGACAGGACATGCGAAGTTTGATATTGGAGGCTTCAGGGAGCTTTCAGTCAGATTTACTCACCACCTCATTGTTAATGGGGACTTGTCACGTGTTCGCTTCTCACATGTTGTCTCCTTATAGTCTGTTGAAGGTGAAGATCCCCATCTGGAGAATTTGTCGTGGCAGGCTTCCCACCACAGATAGATTGGTCATTTTCTTGATGGCATTTCCACCACGCTGCTTGTGTGGGGTCGATAATAAGCCTTTGGATCATTTCTTTCCCTGCTGCAGATTATCCTATGAGCAATGTCTTAAAAATGCGTAGGCGGAACGAGTCGGCCAACCCCATTACTGCCTAGGTGGACTACCTAGGTGGTGAGGTAGGTGCCTCAATTATGAGCCATCTAATTTTTTCAGACCTTTTTTTGAAGTTTTTATATATACTCTATATTAGTTGATAATGCTATCGACTATAGACATCTCATATTTACGTATATAAGTATCATAAAATAATAAAATATCAAATTCAATTATAAATCCCAATTTGCTGCAAGTTAGTAACTATTTTGAAGAATAATATAGTACCGAACACAAAGTTGTTATGCCAATATTTACACATGAAAGAATCATCTTTCAAGCCCCATGACTGTCGCTGATTGCAGTGTTATGGAGGAGGGAAGTCTCCACATAGATGCAGTCCCCACTAGTTGCTATAATAAGACAAACAGAGAATTGTGTCCTAGGCGAAGGCAAAGCGAACCTTTCACTGTGGCCTTTATGGACATGCCACATAAATGAGATGTATTTATACAAAGAACAATTTTTAAGGCCATGAATGAGTTATTGTAGTATTATAAAGGTCTTTCAACAAAAGATGAAGATGTTTGACTAAAATATCATAAAAGAAGATGAGTCGATTTCTGCCAAGACGGAATGGGTGTGAACCGCCTAGGCGGTACAAAAGGTGAAGATGTCCAATTAAAATATCATAAAAGAAGACGAGTCAGTTTCAGCCTAGGCGGGAATGGGGTGTGAACCATTTAGGCGGACCGCTTACTCGGCCAGGCGGCCGACTTTTAAATAACTGCCTATGAGGTGTGGCATCTTCTTTTTGCTAGCCTCTAACTCCAGGTGCCTCTAGTGGATTTCGTGGAAAATCTTGTTTACATATTGGGGAAGAGTTTTTTGCTCAAGGAGAATCTGGTGAGGACACCAGAGCGCAGGCCCGATTCCGCTATGATCCAGCCCAGGTTTACTGCCGCCGCAGGACGTCTGCAACAGATCGTGCAATTTTATGGCTAGGAGATGCTCATTGATATTTTTAGTTTATTTGGACTTTGGACTTGAGTATGATGTATTTGTTTTTATTTTTTTTAGGTCCTTAGGATTGTGTTTGACCTATTATTGGTGGCCCATGTACCCTTTTCTATTTTCTATCTATTTTCTATATTTTTCTATTTTTCGGGCTACTTTGGTCATTTGGAGATCGATGACTCCTTCTTTGGGAGCCTATATATTCCTATGTATGCCTATTTGGGAAGGCCAATGATTAGGGAATGGAATAGTTATGGTGTAGCTGCCGGTTGTGTGCATGTGTGTGGAGCCCGTGAAGGGCTAGTGTGAAAAGGGGCAGGGGCCTGGTGCGCTTCTTCCTCTCATTCCCCCTTCTTCCTCTGTTCATCCTTCTTCTTTCCCCTGTCTTCCTCCTCCTCCTTGGTGCCTCCGAGCCTTCCTCCAGTCGTTCCCCCTTCGCCATCCCCCATCATTTGATATCAAAGCCTAGCCCGATCCAGCTCTACCGCTGCCTTCCTCCTTCCTTCACTGTTATGCGTTCCCTTCCCTAATCCCTCTTTACTCCCCTTTTTCCATCCCCTCTATCCTGACTTTTCTTGGTCAATAAGAAGAAAAGAGGTAGAAGAAGAACAAAAGAGAAGAAGACGATAGGGAAGCCGGAGAAGCCATTGCCGGCCATCGCTGGCGACGCCGGCCGTCGCCGGTGCTGCCGCTGCCATCGCTAGCCCCCGCTGGCGTTGTCATAGCCGTAGACGCTGGCAATCCCAGTAGCAGTAGCCGTAGTCACCGCTGCCTTGTGCTAGGGTCACCATCGCCGCATCCTACTTATATTGGCTCCTTCGATCATCTCTGTCGGTGCCACCTTTGCCATCCTCCGGAGCAATGGAAGAAGAGGGAGAAGCGAATGTCGTCGTTGGTCTGTTGAGCTGCCATCTCATCTCCTTCCCTCTGCCTTCCCGTCAATCTAACTCGCAGCAGAGAAATAAGAAGAGAAGGGAGGGAGGGTTCGGGCCCCCAGCGGCGTCGCCGTCAACTGCCGTTGCCATCGTCGTCGGCCGCCGCTTGGATTGGCGCCGTAGTAGCTGACGCCAGCAACCCTAGCAGTAGTCATTTGGGCCAACGTCGTCATCCTTGTCATCGGTCTTCACCGGCACCCCATCATCGTTGTTACTGACGTTGCTGCCGCCATCGTCGGTAGTCCTTACTGCTGATGTCGTTGGCGCCCTTGGTGTAGTCCTTCCACTACCTGAGTGAGTTCAACTTGTTGATGGGAGAGCTGTCCCAGGCTTGTTCGGATTTCTTCCAATGCTTCCACCATGGATCCCTCTAGAGTAGGGTCGCTAGAGTATATGATGGTGTTGCCTCCCGTTCCGGGGAGGAGCCCATGTATTCTTCTTTGGGCTTTTCCCATGAAAACCCCTCACTCATGTGAATGACATTCATTGTGAATGTTCGTTTTGACTTTTGGTGCGGTTGGGGCGAGCTCACTAGGTACTTTCCCACCTCAAGAGTACCTTCCTGGATGAGCTTCTCATTCTCATCCTTGCAGAGGTAACAATGCTCTATTATATGCCCCAGCATGCGATGATACATACAATAATTGGGCTTATCTATCTTGCCAACCTCCACTGGCCTTTTTTGCTCTAAGAGCACTAGGAGATTTGCGCAGATGCAAGTATCAAATAATTTCCTTGTATGCTCCCTAGTGAAGGAGTAAGGTCTTCCCATTTTCTCATTAAGGGAGGAGGATGACCCCTTTCCATCTTTTTTATTGGATGTTGAGGCACTGAAATTCCCCTTGCCGCCGATTTTCTCTACAGTTGAGGCAAAATCTACTGCATTTACCTCTTTCATAGTAGATTCTCACTCCCTCGGAGCCTTCCCTTTATTGAAGGTTGTGGTGGAAGAACATCTCGATCTCCGACACTATGTTGTTTAACTAATTGAAGTTTCTGACGTTTGCCCTGATCAGCTTTTCATTGATTTCGGACTTCAAGCCTCCCTTTCATAGCTTTACCGCATCTTCATGTACCGGCGGGTTGTCACACTTTATGCTAAGGTTTTGCCACTTCTTGATGTAATCGATGGTGGACTCATTCTTACCTTGCTTCAATGTCACCCGTTCAGTAACGGTGACCTTACGCTCTGACATCCTAAAGCGATCGAGGAACTTCTTTTGTATCTCTTCTCAATTGCTAATAGAATTGGGCTTTAGTTTTGCATACCATTGGAAGGTTTGCCCGTGAGCGAGGTAGAAAAGTACTTCAACAGGTATGCCTCATATGTGGCCAGCTCTCCTAGATCACTCATGTAATGAGCTATATGCTCTTAAGCGGAGCCTTCCCCATTGTATCCAATAAACTAAAGGGGTTTGGTATGATTTGGAGGGAGCTTCTTGAATAAATGACGCATTGGGAGTGGCACTTTGTATAAGTCAAACGTGCTTCTTTTATCGCCTTGCTCGGCCATCTTAGCTTCCACGATCTACTCGATCAAGTGCTTTTGGAACATGGCAACATCTTTCGTAGGGACATTAGATTGCTGAACATTGTGATTCTGTTCTTCACCTCGAACCTCCTGCGCTTTGTCGGGAGTGAAATTAACTTCAGCGGCTTGTGCTTTGATTACTGCCGACATGGGAACCTCCTTTGGGGGAGGTGCATTTGCTTGAGGAATTTGGGAGGCCCTCTACTGTTCCTCCCATCTTTGCATAAAGCCGAGGAGCAAGGCTTTAAGATGTTGATTTTCTAGTCTTATCTCTTCCATAGTCTGAGGTTGGACTTGATTTTACGGGTGTTCTAGATCAAGTCCGACATCTTGGGCATTCACTCCATCTTCTCCAACTCCTTCAGCGACATTGCCACTACCATTTTGGGGCTGTTATGCAGTTACATTCTTTTGACTCAACCAACGTATGACCTGCTCCATTTGACAGGTTATAGGCCCGTCCCGTTGTGCTAAGTTAACGATGTCCTGAGGATCCTCTGGTAGGGAAGGCTGCGGGTTATTGGTGCTTGAGGCATAGCAGATATAAACCAGAATGCCATATTTTGTCATTCTCATGACTCCTCTCTTCCTCTGAGTCGATTGGACTGGGGTGCCCAACCTCTTAAAAACAGACGTCCTCTAGGGGACTTGCTTCTTCGCCTTTAAGCGCCTTTTCTCTTCTGACCGTACAGGGAATGAGGTTGAGTAGTTGGATTAATTGTTTGCCCCTCTGGTTGTGAAGGCCGTTGGGGCTGTTGCTTTGCTAGGGCAGTCCTAGCTTGATGAATTATGCGGGCTTCCTCCTTAGTAACCCATATCTTCTTCACGTGGAGGTTCCTGTCTTCTACAAAATTTCCCCCATTTTGAGGTACAACCGACTTTGGTTTGTATCTTTGCTCCTGCTAAATAGGAGCCCTTGGAGTTTTCTTCTTCCTTTTGAAAGCTACTTTGTCTTGACAGACTTTTGGCATAACCCCGAACTGGTTTTGAGTAGGGACTATCGGGACATGGCGGATCTTTGGAATGGTAGGCTCTGTGTCATCTAAGCGGATGCGGAGATTTCCCACCAAAATAGTCTTTCCCATCTTGGACGGGTTTGATGCTGGCATTTTTCTTTTCCGCCCCCTGTTGGATGAGGAGGCAGGTGAGACGTTGATGGTATTTATGGTGAAGGCCTGCGTGAGCCCTTGACTTAGAGTGTTCTTCTTGGCACGGGATGTGCACCACTTCTTCTTCAATTTCGGAGCAGACTCTGGTGCTGGGATGACCCCTAAGAAATATGGAAATCTGATGACAGCGGGAAAGTCGTCGAAGCATGTCAGCATCGTCAAATACCCATACTAGGCATCAACAGCGATTGCAAGTGGATTGTAGGTCATCCTGGCAGTCATTGATGTCTTTTGGATGCACGTGAGACTGCACACAATAAGGCAAAGTTAGTAGTGCTATGGTAAGGGCATCACCAAATGGAGAGATGAAGGGAATGAGAGGTCCTACTGGACGTGCCATCTGTTTGGACAGGAGAGGAAGGTTGTCCGCGCTCTTGTTTTGTTATTTATTTTTAGTAGACTTTGAGGACTTAAGATTAGCCCTCAGGGAGTCTAAGACTTCAGATCATGTGAGTATTCGAGAATTCGATCTCTCCCCATTGACCTTGGTCAGCGTTAATTACGTCGATCAACTGATCGACAACCTTTGATTAACCAATCGTCTAATGATCCCTTTTAATAGAAATCAAGTACTAGACCATGCAGTTCAAGCACTGAAAACGCAATTTAGATTAAGCCCGGAGCTTTTGGTTTAGGATAGGTTTGAGGTGGTTTAAAAGAGTTTTTGAGGATTTTGGACTTGTTCCAAGTGTTTGACCCAAAAGAGTATTTTTATAATTGTACCAAGTTGATGGGTACAATGGTATTATGATCATTTTAGTGCTTATGATGAGTTTCAATGGATTGGGGAGGTTTTAGAATTCTGGGATGTATTTTTGGGTTGTTTCAAGTGTTTTTGGATTGAAAGGATATTTTGGTCATTTTGGAAAGTTTTAGGTTTTAAGGATATTTAGCATGTTTTAGGTTATTTAATATTTTTGTAAATTTTCTGTGGTTTTTAGTGCATTAAGGGTATTTTGATAAATTTTTTTTCATTTTTTAAGGTTTTGAGGGTCTTGAGGGTAGGTTGGATGATTTTTACATTTTTTGAGATTTTTCTTGTTAGAAGGGTATTCGGTCATTTTGGCTTCATCCCATGATTAAATGGGTTATTAAAGGTTATGATGTATTTGTGTCTTTTGAGACATTAAAAGTGTTTTTATTTATGTTATGGTTAATGAGAATATGCTTTATGTGTTATTAGTTAGTTGTTTGTTTAAGATTAGGGGTATTTTAGGACTTATGTGAACTTAAGTAGGGAAGCCAAGGGTATTTGAGTCATTTGGACAGCAATAGAACAAACTCCAACGCCATGGGTTAGCTTGTTGGACTTTAATAAATTGCATCCACATATGCCAAGGATGATAGACTTAAGTTAAAGTCATCCAAGTCCACGAAAGGATAACCTTAACGGATATTGGTTATGGAAGCCAAGAGGTCATAGACCTATTATAGATCCATTAAGTATCCTTTAGTAAAATGGGAGTAGATTCAATTAAATCCAATGTAGGGTGTGTTTTATGAGATCAAGGAGGATGATGGAATCCTTTAAAGCCCTTAGACCAACATCCCTAATGGGTTTAAATGAGCCTTACGCATCATCCAACAATGTCCATCAGGTGTCCAAAGAGAGGGGTCTCAATAATTAATTAAAATGTAATCAATGTCCCATTTGATATTCTTTCCTTAATGGGTCTTAGTGAACCATGTTCATAGCCTATTAAATGTCCTTTAAGTTAATGGGCCTTTGGTAATTCACTTAATTAAGGTCCATTAAGGATTCATTGTGGATGGATCATTCTTGCACATGCTTTCATATGCCACCATGCGACATTTAATTGATTAGTGAGCCATGTCTTCACTTAATCAATACAAAGTTCATAACAAGAGGCAATACTCATTAAGTCTCAAGAGTATGCAAGAGGATCCCTCAAATAGTATGAGGGAATCCACCTAATCTAGGAAGAAAATCATAATAAGAGGCTTGCTGCCTCGAACCCTTAAGAATTTGGTCCTTTTTGAACCCTTGGAACCTTGACAGAGTCTCCCTTGGGCTTCTTGGGGACTTGAGATAGAACTTGGAAAGAGCTTAGACGGAGCTTGGCCTTGGCTCCTTTTTCCTCTCGCAGCAGTCCTTGAGGGCTATTTATAGGGGATGGAGAGGTCACCGATGAGGGGGTATGCACCGGTGGGTACCCCCACCGGTAAGCCTCCCCTAATAAAGAAAGGAGAGAGAGAATAAAAATGAGAGTAAGAGAGGGAGTGGGGGTAATGTGTGGACCACCCATCGGTTGCATTAACCGGTGGGGGGTGCTACTGGTGGGCACCCCCACCAGTTAGTGCAACCGCTGGTGGCACCCCCACTTCTTTCTCTCCCTCCTCCATTTAATCTAAAGGGGCAGACCCCTCCATTAATACGGGGGCATTAACTCCATAGTTTCTTGATTAGTGGGAGACTTATTGTGCACTAATTGTTCATCTCATTCAAGGTCATTAATGACTATTCAACTTCTCCCTTTCTCTTCTTCTCTCTTTTTTTTTTTCATTTTTCAAAAAGGGGGGAAACACCCCACCACCGGTGGCTTCTTTAGGGGGATCCGGTTGGGTGGGGGGGGGGGGGGGGGGGGAAACCAGTGGACCCCCCACTGGTTCCTTCTCTCTCCTCACTCCTCTCTCTCTTTTTTTCATCCTTTTATTCAATGGGGAGACCCCCCACTGGTGGAGGCTTAGGCTGTAACCGATGGGGAAGAACCCCTTACCGGTGGAGCATTTAATGCCCACTGGTGGGGGTCCTTTGTTTTTTTTTTTTTTCTTGTCCTTCTCCTTTCTTTTTCTTTTATTCCCCTGCTAAAAACATGTCAAACAGGAGACTGCCTACTATGGTCAGACTTAAACAAATCTTCCAAGTGCAGAAGGCTGCATGCGTCTTTTGTGGAACCTTTGATGAAAGCTCAAATCACTTGTCCTGATTTTGTAGGATTATTAATGTTTTGTGGAAAGTTGTCTTTAAAATTTATCACATTTCCTAGAAGGATCATTGCAATGTACTTGATCTCATGGAAGGGTGGAGTTCTTTCTGTCCGAATCATTCAGAAAATCAGCTGTGGTCTCTGGTTTTACCAGCAATCATATGGGGTATTTGGAATGAAGGAAATAACAGAAGATTCTCTCAGAATCATAATCAGCTATTTGATATCTTGAGAAGAGCCTTTAAATGGATGCTAAAGTGGGGGAAAGCAGCTGGTCTTCAGCCACATTCAGAACTCTTTTATTATCTCAAGGAGCAATCAATGGCACAATCTAACTTTGTAATTTCTGCTTTCTAGTTTCCTTATTTTATTCTCTAGATAAAATAAGGGGGTGGGGTTGGGGATATGTTTGGGTTTACCTTCTTGTGGAAGGTGTGTTCTGTTTTGACTCCTTTTTTAGGAGTGAGCTTCTTCTTTTGTATCCTTTACTTTTATTGCAATGAAATGTGACCTTTAGGTCATTTAAAAAAAAAAAATCACCTAGCCCAATTTCATCCAAGATACCGCTTGTATCTGCTTGTACCTAACTAAAGACCCAATGCCCATGACTTGGAAAATGGCCTAAATGTCCTTGTAACCCTAAAAGATCACCAAAGTTACTAAATCATCCTCAAATCTAAAAAATGACCCAAAAGCATAGAAAATCTGAAAATTTGAAAATTCACATTAGGTGACTAAAATGGCATTTGATAACTGAAATCTTAAGTCCAAAAATCTGAAATTCACGTTTGGAATAGGAGTCAGGTAATGTAAGTCTTGAATACTGAATGAAACAGATTGTTCGACAATTATAAAGGAGACATCTTAATAAATGACATAAAATTGTACTTCATATTTCATAACAATATTTCACAAATATAAAAATATTTAATTTTTAAATAACAATAATCATCGTATGTAGTATATAATTGGTGTGTTTATATGAATGTTATTGATGGGTTATGTGCAATTACTCTCAAAAGGTGAATATTAGTTCATGCGTGAAGGTTAGTGGGTATCATTATTGGCTGACAATGGTTAACAAGATGGTAGGAGGCCAAAAGCCCACAATTTGAAGATGCCATCACACGTTCTAAGATGCTGCTGTGGAGGGTTGGCGGTGTTTCTAAGCGTTAAGTTCATTTTTTATGCTTAGCCATTAAGAGGATAACTGCCACTTTAACTGTAGTTAAGAGGTAAAGTGTAATAATTTATCGAATGCTCTTAATTGGGTTACCTCTTACCCCTTCAGATACGATGATAGCTCCATTAAGAGTTATCAAACACCACCTAAGATACCCTCTAATCTCTAAAAGATTTCCAAAATTACTCAAATACACCTAACACACTAAAAATCATTAAAAGCCTCAAAAAGTCTATAATCAACTATGATTCCCAAAATACTGTAAAATCCTAAATTTCCCCAAAAGGACTAAAGTGCCCTTTGAACCTGAAAATGCTCAAAGTGACCTAGAAAGATATTCTAGGGATTCATGACCTCCTCAATCCATCAAAACACTTCCCATATCCCAATGGTCATCATGCCCTTAGACCCTTGAAACATGTAAAATCAACAAAATGCCCTTTTGTCCTAAAGCATACAAAATCGATTCATCCCTTAAAGCACTTCTATACCTTCTGGAATGTATCCCAGGCCATGATGGATATATGTATTCTTGGAATGTATCCTAGACCATGGTGGATATATACCTTCTGGAATGTATAGTAGACTATGGTGGAACTTCTGGGCTCAATTCAAATTATACTTTTCTACCAGACTTGGCATTATTGTTGATGATTAATTGAGTTTTCACTTGTTAGAGTGATGTAAGTAACATTGGTTGAGGCTGATGGAGATGTCCAGCTTTTTGAACCCTAAATTGCTAATTTATTTCACTGGGCAAACCTAAATTGCACGTGCAAAATCAATCAAAAAAGGATTCTTCAAATCCTTAAAATCCTTTTTTTCAAAGGGTTCTCAGAGTCCCAATAGCCCCCCCCCACCCACACACACACACACACACACAAAAAAGAAAAAGAAAAAAAAAGAGAGTACGAAATTCAGAACACAATAAAAGCTGTCATATTCAAAAGATAATGGAACACAAATATGGTTTAATATAGCAAGAAGGACTTGACATCCTCAGGTTTAACAACATACATAGCATTGGATAGGTTAAAACTGGTTGGACAGGATTCATGTAGGCAATTACAAATAAATGAGATAAGGATTTGATGATGATGGCAACTTAAGGCAATGTGATCTTGTATTTTCTTTGAGGTACGTTTTCAGAATATTCATGAATTAGGAGAAAGGCGTAAGGTTTACACTTCACTAATGTGAACCTATGCTTCACTTAACTAATGTGAACCTATGTTTCTTCAGTCACATAGCTATTGGATATAGACTTTGATCCTTTAGATCTTTACATTCAGACGTAAGTCCCTTAATCTCAATCTTTTTTTTAACACCACCCCTCTTAATTTATACAGTTTCTGGAAAAAGTCCATGCCATTTTGTTTTGAATGGTGTTCTCACTGTAACTTATCTATACCACTGTTACTATAACCATTATCAAGTTAATCTCTTATGGGGAAAAATTCGTATTTACCCTTAAGGAGTGGGAGGACGGAAAGGAGAGTGGTAGGTAGGGCTGTCAACGGGTCGGGCCGACTCGTGGACTTTTGTGCTGGGCCAAGAACGAGCTGAAATCCGGGCCAAAGCTTTAAGCCCGCGGGATAAAACCGGGCCGACTTTTCTGGCCCACGGGCTGGCAGGCCAAGCCCATAAGCCCGCAAGCACCCCGCCATCCATGCCAAGATCTCCCCTCTCTCTCTCTCCAGCATGGTGGAGGACGGGCTGCCGCAGGCTGTGGTGCTCACTGCTTCCCACCCCATTCTGCCCACCTTGCTGCTGTGTTGCCCCCACAGGCTCCGGAAGGGGGTCTCTGTGTCTCCTGCGAGAAGGGGGTTTCCCATGCTACCGCTGCTGTCTCTTCGCGTAGATGGAACACACTGCGATGGCGAAGATGGCAGCGGTTGGACATCGCCTCTCATCCTGAGTGCTACGCTGCAGATCGCTGGGATCTCAGACCTGACCAGATATCTCATCTCACATGACTGCCTACTTCCTGTCGCGTTCATCTCCACCTCCAGTGCCTCCATCCCGAACCGTGCCTTGCCGGCCTGGGCAGTGAATGGGTAATCCAGCTGAAAGCCCATGAACTCCCTGGGAAGGTTTGTGCGCAGGGAGTTGGTACACGACCTCCCTGGAGGGGTCAGCACTGAGGGGATCGGATTTGACATCAGCATCATAGACCCAGGTGGCCCTGACGCCACCGCGGCGCTTGAAAACGACCATGCGGTGGCACTCCATCCACAGCTCCTGTGCGGCGACCAGGCCGAGGGCACCGGCGCCGATGACTGATGCTGCGAGGGCAGAGATGAGGGAGGCTGGCCGCCCCTGACAATCTCCCCGGCTGCTCGCCTCCGTGGATACATGGCGGCCGTCGCCGTCGCCTAGATCGGGAGACCCTGTTGGCTGTTGCTGCCCCCCTTCTTCTTCGGCTCCAATCGCATGACAGAGACGGGCCAAGGGCGGGCTGGGATGGGCCCCATGGGCCTTGAAGGGAGGCTGCAGGCCAGGCCAAGGTGCGGGCCGGGCTGGCCTACCGTCGGGCTGTGCCAGGCCCGGCCCATTGACACCCCTACACAGATATCTCATGAGGTGGTGTCAGTCATCATTGGAAAGAGGCTAAGTTGACCATGGGTGGTCAATGATGAGGATCACCGGTGGTTCCTCAAGGACAAAGGTCTAGTTTTTCATGGTTTTCTTCTGGTTACAGGCGAAAGAGGAGAGCAGGTGGAAGTGTCCCCCTTGCCACTGCTGGTCACTCAGGTTGAGCCAGGGATGACAGATAGAGATCCACCTGTTATAACCCCAACAGAGCAACTTCAGGCCCCTCCTTTGCTTGCCCAAGTTTATTTTGTCTTTTAACTTTTTGTTTGATTCTTTTTCTGATGAATTGTGTACGCAGCTTTTTGTCGAACGAGAGTTGAAGACTAACAGGCCAAAATGGAAGTTGTTGCGATCAGAGACTCCGGATGAACGCCTATATGAGCCTGAAGGTTTGATGCTCAAAAAGGGTGATGAGGTAAAAGCTCCAGAAGATCTAATAGATATGATTAATGTTCTTAGATGGATTACTTTTGATTTAAAGTTTTTTAATGTTCTTAGATGGATTACTTTTGATTTAAAGTTTGCTAACATTTCAATGTCTTTTCAGGTTGCAGTATTCAACATGGGCTCAACTGTAGTGCTTGTTTTCCAAGCTCCAGTCGCTTCAGTTACAGGATCAAGTGATAAAAAATCAGCTTCTTCACAATTCAAGTTCAGCATCCAAAGTGGGGATAGAATCAAAGTCGGAGAAGCCATTGGTAGATGGGCTGATACGTAGCACACGTTCAATTTTTGGTCAATTTGGGGTTTCTTATGTTGCCATTGACATGTGACAGCCTCCAAAATGTAGCTGCACAGTGCCTCTTGAGATGCTGCTTTGTTCTGAACACTCTAGGTCATTTGCCGGCAGGTGGTCATCACATATGCTTCCTAGTAATTTTGCTGTGGTGCATATATCCTCTGAGGACCGTGCAAGTAAATTTAACAAAACCTTGTTTTTGTCATTTCATAGCCAATGCAATTAACCCATTGAGTGGATCATGTAATTTGATTCAGGGGAAGTGTGACTCCATGACAATCAGTCTCATAGACTTTGTGATCAATAAATTCTGATTAGCAAGGATCAGCCCTAGTATCAGATCCTTGATTCTACCAGATTGCCCACTTATGCAAATTCGTTGCCACATATTCAAACTGGTTGCTTGTGCATTCCAAAAAAAAAAAAAAAATCAAGTCACCACGGGTATGGTTTTGTAGCAAACCAGGTGGGTTGTCTTGGACTATGTAGTTAAAAGCAAGAGGCGAGTGAGGCGACTGGTGGTTCGTTTTAGGTTCAAATGCTTAGGTGAAGAACTAGGCAATTGAGGCGAGGTGTTTTCTCCCATAAATCACTGTGAAGGAAAAACATATCCATAAGAAAAATGTCGTAGCACGTAAAAGAAAGAGCATTGGACATCATTAAAAGAAATATTCACGAGTGCCTAGACAATATGAACGAGTGCCTAAAAGATTGAGGTGTTGTTGGCTTGCTTCACCTTGTTCCATTGCGTAGGCGAGTGAGGCGATTGCCTTTGATATCAGTAGTCCGGAATGTTGTCACTATCTAGTAATTATTACAAATGCCTAGGACATGGTTGTTAGCAAGAATATCTTGGTCGAATAATGGGAAGGAGAACTTACTTTTTAGGCTATTAGACTGCTTTGTGTTTGTTAGATTGCAGAATTTGGTAAAATGTTCTTCAGACTTCTTAGTCAACTTTCTTATTGACACTTGTTGCCAAGAGTCAGTTGTTAAATGATAATTATGACCCTGATTCTTCTGGTTTGTGGGGGTTCTTCATGTCCGTGTTTTATCATCAAATTCTCATTTTGGAGCATTTTTTTGGGGCAAAATATTGTGTTTAGATCTATTCTTGCTTGGTTGCATCATGTCCTCTCCTTGAACTTCATCCTAACCATAGGTTTCATTATTTGACATGTGCTAGGCATACCTTAAACATGAAGGAACACAACTTTTATGAGAGCTTCCTCAAGCTATATTATTCAATTAGTATTAATTCTAGAAAAAATGTACTAATCTTCAACGCCCCTGCACTTTTCCTTTTTGCCCAACCAAGGATGATGTTGTATCCTAACAAAATTTGGAACCAGAATTAGAAGTTGAGACTTGGAAGTAATTCAACTGATATAAGAATGAATTGCTTTTGTGAAAATGTGGACAACCTAGGCTTAGAACTCGCAGAGGCTAGACCAAACAATAAAATGCCTTTGTTTTCAAAGTGTTACAAAAAATCAGCCGACATCCTCCAACATACTTCTAAATACTACCTTTAGAAGTTCTTTCCGGTGCGTTTTGGGGGATTTTGGGTTTTCTCCCTGGAAGCTTCGCCAAACTTGCGAAAATGTTTGTCGGCCCGACGTCCAGATTGTTCGTCATCGACAGTGTTGTTGGGTGGGGGGAGTCTCTGACGGAAGTTGCCCCCCACCCCTCCTTCCCAACCGCCTTCCCCTCCTCTTCCCTTGCTCTAGTTTTTTGATTTATGCCTCCATTTCCATCCTCTTCGCACCGCTCCACTCTCCTCCGCCATCATCGTCGCCAGACCCACCTCCTCTTCTCTACTTCTTTCCCTCTTTTTTCCCTGTTTCATTCTTTATTTTTGTGTTTCCTTCTCTCTGTTAACCCTCCGCCATAGCCATCGGTTTAGTCATCCTCCACTTGCCGCTTAGTCCCTAACCACCTCCCTCGACATTGCCACCCATTCCGGTTGCCATCATCAACATTCCTAGGCCTTCATCATCCATTTCGCTCGCTTACTCCCTTGGTTCCCATCACCTCCTTCAGCCTCTGCCTCCTACCCACCACCTTGATAGCCCCTAAGCCCATCCTCCTCCTGTCACTTAACTAGTCCAACCTCCACACCGAGTCCTTGTGTGACCTTTCCACCCTTCTCCATCCTCCCACCACTTTGATCTCCTCTTATCTCCCCTTACTTTTCCTCCACTTCCATCTTTGTGCCTTCCCTTGCGTTGCCTTTTGCTTCCCTGTGCATTTCGGCATACTTTGGCCCTTTCTGGGCTTCATGTTGCTAGGCTTCCCCTCCCCTCTCAAACCCCCCGAGTATTGTGCTCTTCTTCTCCTTGTATTTTGTCTTTATGTTTTGTGCAGATTATTTGTCGCTTCTCATATTCGATTTTGTTGGCGCCTTTGGCAACTTGCGGATCTCCCGATGGATCAAGCTTGTCCGTATCGGAGTTATTTGGAGTATGGTACCATGCTTGAGAAACTTTATTATGTACACCCTCGATGATGTACACCTCCGAGCACCGTCTGCTTCCTGCTACTATGGAAATCTTGCAACTTTATGGTCTTGTTCCAATTACTCCTAGATGGTCTTTCCATCTGTTCCAAATCGAGCGTTGTCCAAAGGCGGTTCATGTTGAGAAATTTGTGTATTTAACTCTCATATTTTAGTGATAATAAACAATGAAAATATTAGCAATAAGCACTACTTAGATTTCTACTAATAGCTAAATTTATTTGTTTTATATGATGTCAGTTTCACTGATTATATAATTAGTTTTGGACTTAGTCGAATTCAGGAGATCTACGGTCATATCGATTATAGACTCAACTAGATAATTAATTAAGTACTTATTGCTAAACGATTAACATGTTTTATGTGTGTTCTGACTTCGTTAATCGATTCATTCTTCATATCGATCACATAATTTCATTCAATTAACGATATAGCTTTGATCAACTACTTATGATGACTAACATTGCATCTCTAATTGATTATCATTTCGAATGTTCCCTTTGATTAACGCTGAAACGCTAATTAATTATGGCCTTGCTATTTTACTTCGATTATCGATATATCGTAAATTGATTAAGCGTTCAAGTCTTTTACTTCGATTATTGATATATGGTAAATCAATTAGCGTTCAAGTCTTTCACTTCGATTGTCGATAAAACTCTAATCGTCTACTGATTATTTTATTTCGATTACTGAAATCAATTTAATTGATTACTATGATAGCTTATCACTTCGATTATAGTTTCATGACCAATCAATTACTGTGTTAAGCTTAATCGATTCTGATATTCGAATTGAACTCTGACTTTCCTTATGTTCTCAACTTGATTAACCTTTACTTATGGCTTCTATTATTTACTTTTTTCAAATCGATTAATGAGTAGCATCTTTAACTTTGATTATCAGTGGTTGTTGAATGTATTTTCTCCAACGATTACTGATTAAATCTAAGCTTTTGAATGATATATAATGGCTTTACAAATATTATTTGATTTGGTGTCTTATCAATTTATTTACTTTTATATTCTTCATCTTCGTGACCTGACCATCTAGTGTTGTATCAGTTTTTTTATTGGTCAATGTGTTTGTGTTCTTTTCTGTCATATCTCTAACTTGTCTTATTTATATCAAGCATTCTGCTAGAGAGATTTTCTTACAGCATTGACTGACAGTTTTTTATAATTTTTATGAGTTTCTATGCCTCTATATTGTTATATTATTATGGAACTCTGCTATGTTGACACATAAGGTAGAAAAAGTATGGTTGCCCTTTTCATGTATTCTTCCATTTTAGGACATTAATAAAAGATCTCACCAACCTATCTAAGGTTGTACCTGAGTACACTTGGGCCGCATACACCTGGTTGCTGGTGAAGTTTCCATGTCAGCAAACTCTCTCTCTCTCTCTCTTTCTCTCTGAAGATTCAAACATTAAACACATTGGGAAGTCACTCTCTCCAACATTCTTCTTTTCTAGTCTAACAAACATATTTTTGAAGGCTAGATATATAACCTGAAGCTCTTATTCAAACATAGATATACTCTAGAGCCAAAAGAAAACTCTGAGCTTGTCTATGCCTGAAAGAAAGCTAGCGAGAAAGAGAGAGCAATGGAGAAGTCTTCTAGAGCACAAACGCTATATTGTGCACACCAAAGCTCTGAGGGAATGCCTGAAGATCAAGAACCAAATTTCTAGTTTTATTCTTATTTAAATTCTTGATCTTGTTTGTGTTCACTTCTGAATACTTACCTTTTCTAAGATACCATTGTATTCACTTTAACAAATAGTTCTTTGTCTTATTTTTCCTCTTCCTGATTATTGGAAGAGAGGGCATGTCATGTACATGAGGTTGTTTTTATCTTCTTAGTTGTTGGAAGAGAGGGCCTATCGTGTATAGGAGGTTGTTTTCCTCATCCTGGTTGTTGAAAGAGAGGACATGTTGTGTACAAGATATTGTTTGTTCTTTACTATGTTGAACAGAGGACCAACAATTGCTGGAGTCTTTTTCTTTGGTGTAAAACTTGCAAGGGGTTAGTACCTTGACATAGTGAAACTCCCAAGAGGTTTGCTTGGAGACTGGATGTACATTTGGACAGACCAAACCAGTAATATCCTTGCGTTATTGTATGTTTACTCATTCTTTTTCCTCCTTCTATCTAGATTAACTTTCTCTTTTATGCAATATGTTTTAATTAAATTTTTTATAACCCATTCACCCTCTCCTCTGGATTCTACATAGCTAGGCAACAAGTGATATCAGACCAAGTTTCTCTTGTTATAAAGATCTAGAGGGAGATGGCTATGTCTAACGGTGATGGTGAAGGACAGTCCATCTACTGCCCCCCATTGTTCGATGGTGAAGATTAATGTTATTGGAAGTGAAGAATGGAGTACTTCCTTAAGGGTTTGACCTTGATGTATAAAGTGTGTTTGAAGATGGTGACTATATCATCATTGTTCCTAGAGATAGATAGAAAGACAATGATAAGCGTTTAATTTCTTTGAACAACATGGCTAAAAGTGTACTGTGCTGTGCACTTAGTAAGAAAGAATTCAACCGGATTTCAACCTGTAGAACATCACAAGAGATGTGGAAGAAGCTGGAGCTAACTTACGAAGGTACAGACAAAGTGAAGGAGACTAGGATTGACATCTTAGTGACTTAATATGAAAAGTTCAAGATGGAGACCTTCGAAACTATCACCCAAATGTACAGCAGATTCACAGACATCACAAAGGGGTTGATGGCTTTAGGAAAAGAGTATAGCAGCGGAGATTTAGTTAGAAAGATCTTAAGGTCTTTCCCAAACTAGTGGACTCCAAAGGTGACAACAATTGAGAAAGCTAATGACCTTAGTTGGCTCACCCTTGAAGACTTATTGGGTCCCTTATGGCCCATGAGATCAACATGGAAAGGTTAGGGGAGAGCACCTTAAAGAACTAGGTCTCTACAACACTGAAGACAAGTCCTCTCAGCTCGGATGGAGGTACCTCAAGTGAAGAAAGTGAAGTCGACAGTAAAGAAGAGGCTCTGCTATCTCGAAGATTGCAAAGAATATTAAAGAAGAAGCTCCAATCAAAGATACACCAAAAAGGGACAAAGCAAGGACAAGAAGCAGGAACCAACCTGCTATGAGTGCAAACAACTAAGACATCTGAGAGTTTAATGTCCTCAACTGAAGAAGAAAGAATACAAGAAGAAGGACTACTCCAAGAAGTTCTTCAAAAGGAAGGCATGGCAGCAACTTGGGAGAATGAAGAAGACACATTCTTCCTCAAGCCCAGAAGAAGAAGAAGAAGAGACTGCAAACTTGACGTTCATGACAACAAATTCTCATTATGAGGATGTGCAGGTAATCTCTAACTCAACTTATGATTCTTGTTTTGATTTGGATGAGGAAATTTATTTAGAAGAGGCCTTTGATGAGCTCTACAAAAAATTTAAAATACTTTTAAAGGAGCTCAAAATGCTTAAAACAGATCATGACAAATTAAGTGTTATGAGTATATCCTTAAAATCTAAAAACACCAACTTAGTCTAGGATAATGAAAGATTAAAATATGAAAACCAGTCACCTGGTGAGGTTAATAAAACTCATGATAGTAAAGTTGAAGAACTTCATACTAAACTTTAAAAGATAAAGAAAAGAAAGATGATTCTTAATGAAGATAAAAGTCATGAAAATGACTTAATAGAAGAGAACCAATATCTTAAATCTTCTCTTAAAATTTAACTAGAGGTAAAACATCTTTACATTTTTATTTAAAATAACTTAAGACTGATAATAGAAAAGATAGATTAGGATATGTTCCTCCTAAACCCATTTAAAAATAAAATCACCAGACAAATTATTAGTCTTAGGTGGCCTATAAGCCAATATGACTTTGTATAATCTCGTTCATTTATTAATAATATGACATTATTTCATTATGTGTAATTCGTTTTATTATTGTTTCGTAATGAAGTCCGTGAATATGTACAATAGTGATTAGATTATGATGAGATCATACTAATGAGATTGATCACTTATACACACATATTCTTAATAGTTCCTAGTCATAAGATATTAGAGAAGGACATCAGATATTCAGTTAGACTAGTACAAATTACTCCTGCTCATATGATGAAGGTGACTGATCTCATAGTCACTTGTGTGAAGACACTAAGGCGAATATGTAGGTGCTCATTAGAGAATGAGTTCACTGAACTGATCCAACTGAATTGCTGGATGGTAATGTACCTAACTGTCAATCAGTTTGATTCTATTGTCGCAGTTGCGTGGATGGTGCTCGGACCTGAGATACCAAGGACACCTTGTCGGTAAACTTATGTACTTTGACTTTGGTTTACGGATCTCTATTCACGGGATTTTAAACAGCCAATGATCGAGTACAACGGAATACTGTCGAAGGTAATTCAATGTTCAGTAAGGAATCATTCGCTCTCGGTATTCAGAGAGAGAATGCTTTAGGTAGGATGCGTAGGAGTCCCTGATCAAGGCGGACAATAATATGGGGAAATGAGTTTTCTGATATTATACGGCAGCATCTGATTCAAGTGAGTCGACCGGTTAGGGTTTGACGGTTCACCATACCCTGAGTTGACTCGAGAGTATTGTACGAATGAATGATTATATCCATGTGGTAATTGTCGACGGAAAGGTTCCAAAAGTGGGTTGCTTAACTCCAATATCTTCTGCATTTACGCGGTGTTGCTTGGCACCCAACGTGATTGGAGGCCCGACCGAATTGAATGTGCAACATTAATTCGGTTGGTTAGTTAATTAATATGAGTTATTAATTGATTAATTAAGTCAATGAGGAGTCACTGGGCTTATTAGGCCATTAACTGGATTGGTAGTTGGGCCTAGAGGGTTACATGCAAAAGATTCTCAAGGCGATGGATTAAAACTGTGTTTTATATTTTTCAGGGTTTTTATGAAAAACCACGCGGTAAGTATAAATATAGCGAATGGGCTGAGCAGGTCAAACTGCTGCTTAGCCCTGGCTGCCCCCTCCTCTCTCCCTTTCTCTCTCTGGCGCCCCTGGCCGGCCCCCTATCTCTGGGGTCTACTTTCCCGTCTTCTTCGACTCTCGTGTGATGGGAATTCGAACTTGGGCTGCGGTGATCATCGCGGTGAATGACAAATTGTTCGTGGGCTACGAGGAACGAGAGGAAATCCGTCGCGAGGATGGACTTTGCTAGAGGTCAGGCGTTTACACGGCTAGTGGTGTCACACCGATGGTACTGTTCGAACGCGGATTCGAATCCGTGCAAGGTGATGACTGATCACCGACTTTCGATTTTTGTTTATTGAAACAGACAGGGATCGTTGTATTTAATTTATTTATTCCGCTGTGTCTGCGATCCCGAGAAATATGAGAACCTTACTGTGGTATCAGAGCCATGTTCCACTGTTTCTCATCCGTTTCGATCTCCGAATTGATTTTTTCTATGCTATACTCCATGCTGTAATCTGATTACAATGATAGAATTGTGTTCATATGATGAACACAGATAATTAGATTATTTTATTATGTAAAATTCAGATTTTTATGTGGGTTTTTCGTGTTCTTCATGAGACGAACAACGGCGGGCTTTGAGGCTTCGTTTGAGCATCCCCAAGTGTTGTGGGCTGGCGACGGTCGACCGCCCCACCCATCTTCTTCCTCCTTTAAACGCTGCAATAAAAGCTATGGAAAGGGGGAGGGAGTCCGGCCAGCCATGGTATGGGCACCGCCGGTGAGCCTGCCGGTGTTGGGGGTGTCGCCGGCGGGGCCGTGTGGCGCCGGGAAGCACGCCGTCGGGAGCCCTTGTAATTCCACCGCCGTCGGGCAGGGAGGTATCGGGTGGGGGGGAAGGGGCTGGTTGGTTGCCCTAGCCCGACCTGACGGTAAAATTAAATTTTATTCAATATTATTTAATTGGGATATAAAATGATTTTGAATCATTTTAATTATCACATAATTGTTAATTAATTAGAATTAATTATTAGTTTAAGTGTTAAATTAGTAATTATCTTTAATTGACTAATCTAAGGGTTAGATTAGTAGTTAATAATTAATAGTCTAATTGTTAGATTATTAATAATGGATTAAACTAAATGTTAGATTGGTTTTAAATTATTAGAAGTGTTCTAATTGGCATGGAATATTATGAAAATTATTAATTTGGAGTGTGTGCACATGAGATGTGTGTTTAACATTTTTAAATTTAATTTAATTACATGCTTAAGATAATAAAATGAGTTTTTGAAATTCAAATCCCAATTTTGATTGGAACTAAGTTTTTTTAAAGTCAAAATTATTTATTTTTCGAAACTCTTTTATTTAGCCATGTGATATACTTTTCATGTGTGGAATGGATAAAACACACCGTGGTCATGGATATGTACTTTTGAATACTTCATGTGATGATGTATGATTGTGGATCGTGAATGTATGTTTGAATATTTATTAATTGTTAATAAATAGAAGTCTACATACCTCTTTCTCTCTCATCTCTGATGTACTTCTACCTCCCTCCCTTTTGTACTCGCCATACGGCCTTCTTCAATTTTATATGTAAATTTAGAATTTAATGTAATATGATCGAGGCAACCGAGGAAGGAGCGAAGATGATCCATAGCTGCAACCAGGAAGGCAATATGATGAAGATCTCTTGCCTATGTGTTGACATATTTTCTAATATAAGTGTTATGTTAGATTTTGTGTGCATTTGACTGTTTCGCTCCAGTCAAACCACTATGCTATCTATGACCACACTTGACATATATGGGATATATTGTTTTATTTTGATTATGAATCAAAGCATGTATAGTATGTAGTAAATATATAGGATATATTTATATACTATCACCTAGGAGCGACTAAGATAAAAGTTATCTAAAAACCCTCGCCAAATTCTAAGCCGTAACGTAAGTAGTTGAGAACTTACTATGTGGTCCTTCAAAGTTATAGTCATAGGACTCAAATTACTTTAGATAGATTTGTTGTTTTATCCACAAGGCCTGTCTAATTGTAAGGAAAGATTCTAACTATGACATGAGATGCCTATTGATCGGGATAGAGGAACCATGTAGCATTTTTGTGCTATCTACAAGGGCTGCATGCAAATCTATGTCCGTCTCGTAACAATGGTAATGCTTAGACCAAAATTAATGGGTTGTTGTGCTATCCACAAGGCCATTAAATCTTTGGGGACCGAATCTATGATTGGATATTGCAAGGAGTTGCAAGTCCTATGAGATGGGTACTCTTTGGTTGTATTACAGCTTGTTGTACTATCTACAAGGCTATACTGCAAGTCATTGAGATTTTGATCCCCACTAAGAGAATATTGGCGTCTCCCATTCTGTATATCTGAAGGTTATATAGTCCGTCGAAAATTAGTGGGAGTTAAAACTTGATTAAAAGTCCATATCTTGTTTTATATTTAATAACTGAACATCTGCTAAAATAAATTTCATTTATCTCCTGTAAGAAAATATGTCATTGAATAACCCACTTCATGGCATACTTGATGCCAATCGTTTGACAGGTCCGAGCTACTGGATTGGCTCAGAAACCTGAAGATTGTCCTCAGGTCTGAGTACATTGCCTACGTCCTTGGAGATGATCCTCCTGCTGAACCGGCATTAGATGCCCCTGAGGCAGAGATGATCGCATATGATAAATGGAAGGAAGACTCTACTCTGGCACAATGTTATATGCTTGCCTCTATGAGTAATGAGTTGCAGAGGTAGAATGAGAACATGGGTGCTAAAGCCATCTTGCTCCATTTGATGGAGCTGTTTGAGGAGCAAACCAGGGTAGAGAGATATGAGATATCTAAATCCTTGTTTAAAGCTTAGATGGCAGAGGGATCTTCGATGCAGACCCATGTGCTGAAGATTATTTAGTGGATTGAGAGGTTAGAAGCTATTGGGGTTCCTTTACCCAATGAGATGCATACTAACCTCGTCCTTGCCTCACTCTTTGCATCCTATGCACTGTTCATTATTAACTTCAACACGAACAAGATACACACTACTTTGGCTGAGCTTCTTAATGTGCTGAAAACTGCAGAGGGCAACCTTATGAAGGAAAAGCCCAATGTCCTTATTGTTGGTGAGACCAATTGGAAGAGGAAAGCAGCAGTTGCCTTTGAGAAAGGTAAAAGAAAGTAGCCGAATAAGCTAAAGTCTGTGCCTAAGAAAGACAACGGCGAAGGAGTAGTAAAGGGTGACTACGTCTACTACAAACAGGAAGGTCTCTAGAAGAGGAACTGCAAGGAGTACCTCTATGATAAAGCTCATGGAAAGGTAAATCTATCAAAAGCTTCAGATATCTATACGACAGATATCAACTTGTCCGTAAGAGATTCTACATCTTGGATATTAGATACTGGATATGTTTCTCATGTCTGCCATAATGTGCAAATGTTGACAAGTAAGCGTAAGCTGAGAAAAGGCGAGGTGGATTTGAGGCTAGGAAACGGCGCAAAAATTACGGCGATTGTTGTAGGGACAACCAACCTCAAGTTGCCATTGGGAGACGTCTTATCATTAGATGATTGTTATTATGTACCTAGCATAATAAAGAACATCATTTCTATTTCTTGTTTGGACAAGATTGGATATAGGTTGACTATTGAGAACAAAAGTTGTTCGATTTATTATAGTAATAAATTAATTGCTTCGGCATTTTTAGTCAGAGGTCTATATCTTTTAGATGTTTCTTACTACAATCTCCATATTGATAATGCTCTTAAGAAGAGTAAGAATTGTGTGAACTAAACCTACATGTGGCATCGTAGATTTGGACACATTGGTGAAAGCAGGCTACAAAAGTTGTACAAACATGGTTATTTAAATACATTCGATTATGAATTATTTGCAACTGTGAGTCCTGCCTTATGGGAAAAATGACAAAGTCTCTATTTATTGGACATAGAGAACGTGCCATGGACATTTTGGAACTAATTCATTCAAATGTATGTGGTTTCATGTCTATCCAAGCCAAAGGTGGCCTCTCATACTTTATCACGTTCACCGATGACTTCTTATACTTAATGAAGTACAAGTCGGAAGCATTTGAGAAGTTCAAGGAGTTCAAAAATGAAGTAGAGAAGCAGACGGGAAAGAGTATTAAAGCTCTTCGATTTGATCGGAGAGCAGAATACTTGAGTACTAATTTCACACAATTCTTAAAGGATAATTGTATTATTTCTCAGCTAACCCCTCCATATACACCACAGATGAATGGTGTATTTGAAAGGAGGAATCGCATCTTGTTGAACATGATGCGATCTATGATGAGCTTTTCAGGTTTACCAGTGTCCCTCTGGGGGTATACTTTAGAGTCAGTAGCATACCTATTGAACAGAGTACCCAACAACTCTATGACTTCTACTCCATATGAGATATGGAAAGACAGAAAATTAAAATTTAAACATGTTAAAGTTTGGAGTTGTCCTACTCATATAAAGAGGCATGATCTAGACAAGCTAGAATCAAGAACTGATAGATGCAGATTTGTGGGATATCTAAAGGAGACGTTTGGATACTATTTTTACCATCCTTGTAAACAAAAGATGTTTCTGGCCTGAAAGCTGTTTTCCTGGAAGATGAATACCTTCTCTAAGAGGACAGTAGGAGTAAAATAGTACTTAAAGAGGTATCAGATCTCCAAACAACTACAATATCATCATATGAGCTATTAGTTCATGAATCTGTTTAGGTACACACAGATGAGCCTCGCAAATCTAGTAGAGTACTTAGACTACCCGAACGATATGTGGGACATATCGCATAAGGTGAGTCTAAGGTGGAAAATAATGAGTATGATGATCCTAAATCCTATCAAGAGGCCATAGAAGGCCCAGAAGTCGGGAAATGGCGAGAGGCCATAAACTTTGAAATCCAGTCCATGTACACCAACCAAGTTCGGAACTTGGAGGACTTGTCCGATGGTATTGTACCCATTTGGTGCAAGTGAATTTTTAGGAGAAAGATTAGTGCAGATGGACGGATCGACACTTATAAGTCAAGGTTGGTGGCAAAGGGATATCGTCAAAGACAATGAATTGACTATGACGAGACTTTCTCACTAGTTGCTATGATAAAATTGATCAGAGTTCTCCTCGCCATAGCTACACACTACGACTATGAGATATGACAGATGTATGTAAAGACTTCCTTCCTCAACAGTAACCTTGAGGAAGATGTGTATATGGTACAACCAGAAGGTTGCACATCTAAAGAGTTTCCATATAAAGTATGCAAGCTTCAGAGGTCTATTTATGGATTGAAGCAGGCTTCCCGGAGTTGGAACATAAGATTTGACGAGACTGTTAAGTCTTATGACTTCATTAAGAATGAAGATGAGCCTTATGTGTAGAAGAAGACCAGTGGGAGTGCAGTCACCTTCTTAGTTCTTTACGTAGATGACATTCTACTCATTGGGAGTGATGTAGCTATGATGTCATCGGTAAAGATTTGGTTGTTAAAAAACTTCTTCATGAAGGATTTGGGAGAAGCATCTTACGTATTAGGAATATGGACTTATAGAGATAGATCAAAGAGGATGCTTGGAATGACCCAATCAATGTACATAGACACCATTGTCAAAAGGTTTGACATGAAAAATTTCAAGATTGGTCTCATACTGATGAGACATGGAATTTATCTTTCGAAGGAGCAATCTCCTAAGACTCCCAAAGAGAAGACATTCATGGATAAAGTACCCTATGCCTCTGCCATAGGATCTATCATGTATGCCATGCTATATACAAGGCTTGATGTTACATATGCACTAAGTGTTACGAGTAGATTTCAGGTTGATCCAGACGAAGAGCACTGGAAGGCAGTGAAATGCATCCTTAAGTACTTAAGAAGAACTAAAGATATGTTTCTTGTCTATGGAGGAGGTGACTTTAAACTGTGAGGCTTTACTGACTCGAGTTTCTAGTCAGATCCAGATGATAGCAAGTCTACATCTGGCTTTGTGTTTACTCTGAACGGAGGCACAGTGTGCTAGAAGAGTTCCAAACAGAAACCACTACAGATTCGATGACGAAAGCTGAGTACATTGCTGCAGCTGAAGCCGCCAAGGAAACAGTGTGGTTGAGGAAGTTCATCACCGACCTCGGCATAGTTCCCAACATCTCTGATCCTATTCCGATGTTGTGCGACAACAATGGCGCAATTGCTCAAGTGAAAGAGCCGCGGTCTGATCATAAATCGAAGCATATTCTGAGGCGCTTTCATCTTATTAGAGAGATTATTTCCAGAGGATATGTAGTGGTGGAAAGAGTTCCATGCGCCGATAATGTAGCAGATCCACTAACAAAGCCATTATTTCAAATTGTTTTCAAGCGTCACCTAGAGGCTATAGGTATATTGCATAAAGGTGATTGGCTTAAATTCAAGTAGGAGATTGTTAGTCTTAGGTGGCCTACAGGCCAATATGACTTTGTATAATCTCTTTCATTTATTAATAATATGACATTATTTCATTATATGTAATTCTTTTTATTATCCTTTCATAATGAAGTCCGTGAGTATGTGCAATAGTGATCAGATTATGATGAGGTCATACTAATGAGATTGATCACTTATACACATATTCTCAATAGTTCATAGTCAGAGGATATCTGAGAAGGACATCATATATCCGGTTAGACTAGTACAAATTACTCCTGTTGATATGATGAGGATGACTGATCTCATAGTCACTTGTGTGAAGACACTAAGGCGAATCTGTAGGTGCTCATTGGAGAATGAGTTCACTGAACTGATCCGACTAAATCGCTGGACGGTAATGTACCTAACTGTCAACCAGTTTGATTATATTGTCACAGTTGCGTGGATGGTACTCGGACCTGAGACACCAATGACACTTGTTGGTGTACTTCTGTACTTTGACTTTGGTTTACGGATATCTATTCACGGGATTCTAAACAGCCAAGGATCGAGTACAGCGGAATACTGTCGAAGTTAATTCAGTGTTCAATAAGGAATCATTCGCTCTCGGTATTCAGAGAGAGAATGCTTTAGGTAGGATGTGCAGGAGTCCCTGGCCATGGCGGACAATAATATCGAGAAAGGAGTTTTTCGATATTATACGGCAACATCTGATCCAAGTGAGTCAACCGGCTATGGTTTGACGGTTCACTATACCTTGAGTTGACTCGAGAGCATTGTGCGAATGACGGATTATATCTACATAGTAATTGTCGGCGGAAAGGTTCCAAAAGTGGGTTGCTTAACCCCAATACCTTTCGAGTTCATGCGGTGTTGCTTGGCACTCAACGTGATCGGATGTCCGACCGAATTGAATGTGGGACATTAATTCGGTTAATTAATTAATTAATATGAGTTATTAATTGATTAATTTAGTTAGTGAGGAGTCATTGGGCTTATTGGGCCATTAAATGGAGTGGTAGTTGGGCCCAGAGGGCCACACATAAAAGATTCTCAAGGCAATGGATTAAAAGTGGGTTTTATACTTTTCTAGGGTTTTTGTGAAAAACTACATGGTAAGTATAAAATATAGTGAGTGGGCTGAGCAAGCTAAGTTGCTGCTCAGCCCTGGCCGCCCCCTCCTCTCTCCCTCTCTCTCTGGTGCCCTTGGTTGGCCCCCCCTCTCTAGGGTCTACTTTGCCGTCTTCTCTGACTCCCGTATGACGGGAATTCGAGTGCGCGTTGCGGCGATCGTCACGGCAAACGACAAATTGTTCATGGGCTGTGAGGAACGAGGAATGTGAAGAAATCCGTCGCGAGGAGGATCATGTGGACTTCGCTCGAGGCCGGGCGTTTGCGCAGTTGGTGGATTCACTCCGATGGAACTGTTTGAATGCGGATTCGAATCCGCGCAAGGTGATGACTGATGACTGACTTTTGATTTTTGTTTATCGAAACGGAAAAGGACCGCTGTATTTAATTTATTTATTATGTCGTGTCCGTGATCTCGAGAAACACGAGAACCTTACACAAATATCCTCTCTCTAGATTTGTAAAAGCTCTAACATCTACTAGCTCAAAGAAAAAGGCCATTTGCATAGACTATTGCTCGCATTGCGACAGATTGGGCCACACTTCTAAGACTTGTAAGTGGAGGAAGTTGATTTGGGTACCCAAGGGATCTGTATTAGCTACTAACGTCAGAGGATCTAAAAAGATTTAGGTACCTAAAATTGTCAAGTAAATTTTGCAGGGCAACCTAGGAGCATCCAAATGGTATATACATAGTGGGTGCTCTAGACATATGACGAGTGGTTGGACCTTGTTTAAGTCCATGCACGTTGAAGGAGGCACAATCACCTATGGAGATAATGACAAAGGCAAAATTATAGGTAGTAGTACAGTGGGTAGCAAATCAACGAATCTCATTGAAGATGTACTATGTGTGGATGGGTTGAAGCATAATTTGATTAGTATCAACCAACTATGTGACAAAGGACACAGAGTGACTTTGAGGCTGATCAGTGCACAATAACTATGGATGATGAGTTGGTTTTCAAAACTTACAGAGACAATGATCTGTATGTTCTACGCTTAAGAGAACTCAGAGGTCAAGATGTCTGCCTAGCAACTAAAGAGGCAAACCTTTGGCACAATAGATTAGGACATGCCAGTCATGGAGTGATTAAAAAATTTGGTTAAACATGACCTAGTCAAAGGACTGTCAAAGATGAAGCTAAAGACCTCAAGTATTTGTGTAGCATGTGTTAAAGGGAAACAAACTAAAACCTAATTCCAATATAAGACTATGGTGACAACTTCCAAGCCAATGGAGTTGTTACACATGGATCTGTTTAGGTCAATGAGGACAACCAGCCTGGGCGTGAAGAACTATGGATTTGTCATGGTAGATAACTATTCAAGGTTCCGCTGGGTGACTTTCTTGGAGAACAAATTAGAGACGCTTGAGGCATTTCAGAAATTCAACAGAGTAGTACATAAGGAGCAAAAATTCAGCATCATCTCCATCAAATCAGACGATGGAGGAGAGTTTGAAAATGCTGAATTCATTAGATATTGTGATGAACAAGGAATCTAATATGATTTTTCATTTCCAAGAACTCTTCAGCAAAATGGGGTAGTAGAGAGAAAGAACATAACCTTATTGGATATGGTAAGAACAATGCCTTCAGAAACAAATTTCTCAAGATATTTTTGGGCAGAAACAGTTAACACAGTATGCTACGTCATCAACAGGGCCGTGATTAGGCCAATCCTGAAGAAGGCCTTATATGAATTGTACAAGGAAAGAAGCCTAAGGTTGGACACTTGAAGCCATTTGGATGCAAACACTGCATTCTTAACAATGGCAAAGACAACTTTGAGAAGCTTGATGCCGAATCAGATGAAGGTTTGTTCTTACGGTATATTTCTAAACCTCATGATTATAGAATTTTTACTAAAATAACTTTATAAGTTGAACAAATTGTTCGTATTTTATTTGATGCGACTAATTTATCTTCCAAAAGAAGAGAAATGTGTGATGATGATGATGTAGATGAATTGATTAAGAAGTTGGACAAATTGGACCTGGATCAGGATGAAAAGGAAGAACTTGGGAAGAGCTACAACAAATTGAAGATCTGCCCAAGGAATGGAGATATCATACAAATCATCCCAAGGAAAATATACTTGAAGATCTAAAACATGGAGTACAAACTAGGAGTAAGATCATTCCTTGTGACTATACTGCTTTTGTTTCACATATTGAGTTAAAAATGGTCAATGAAGTACTGGAAGATGAATCCTGGATTTTAGCCATGCAAGAGGAAGTAAACCAGTTCTAGAGAAACTAAGTCTGATCTCTTATGCTTAGACCATCAGATCGTCCAGTAATTAGCACTATGGGTATTCAGAAATAAAATGGATGCATTTAGTATGATTACTCGAAAAAGGCCAGACTAGTTACTCAAGGATATAGTCGGGAGGAAGGCATAGACTATGATCAAACCTATGCCCCAGTTGCCAGACTTGAGGCAATTAAGATTCTATTTGTATATGCATCTGCATTAAATTTAAGATTATTTCAAATGGATGTCAAAACTGAATTTTTAAATAATTTTATAAAGGAAAAAAATTATGTTGAACAACCTCTAGGTTTTGAAAATCATGTTTTCCTAACCATGTTTTCAAATTGCATAAGGTACTATATAGTTTGAAATAAGCTCCTAGAGCTTAGCATGAAAGACTAAGTGCATTTCTAATCTATCATAATTTCATTAGAGGTAGAGTAGATAGCACCCTTTTTATTCAAAATAGCAAGCATGAAATCTTAGTAGTTCTAATATATGTAGACGACAATATATTTGGAGCCACTAATGAATCTCTTTGCAAAAAATTTGAAAAGTTGATGCAGGTAGAATTTGAATGAGCATGATGGGAAAGTTGAGCTACTTCCTCAGATTATAAATCAGGCAAATGAAGGAAGGGATCCACCTCTATCAGGCCAAGTACATAAATGGCTTACTGAAGAAGTATGATTTTGACAAAGTCAAAGTCTTAACAACTCCCATGAGCACTTCCATCAGACTGGATGCGGACCCTTAAGGTAAAAAGGTAGTGTAGTGCTCAAAAAGAGTGTTTGTTCATCATGTTATTATGTGTTTACTATCATTAACGATATGAAAAGAATTGTGATCGCTAGAAACCGAGGATTTCAAAGGAAAAGTGATCGCTTATTAACCTTGCAAATCGGGAGAATATGAGATTCTTTTGTTTTTCTCTTCCGGCCGGCCGAAAGAAAAGAGCCTTCTCTTTCTTTACTCTTGTTCTCCTTTTGTACCTTATGAAAAATCAAACAAACAAGAAAAGCTATGATTAGAATTAAGATAGTATAATACATTTTCTAATTAATAATCTAAACATGCAACTAAACTAAAAGAACTCATTTGTTTTGTGTTCTTTTAAACCCCTAAAGGTGGTGTATGTTTGGAAATTATGTAGTGAGTGTGTGTGATGAGTTGATGCAATAAAAAATCATATGAAAAGGAACAGGAAAGAAACTAGGAAAAAGATGGTTGGTTTGGACCCTTGAAAGCCTTGATCTTCTTGAGCTTCAATGGAGGAAAATGATGAAGAAACAAGAATCCTTCTTGCTATCCATGTTTTCTTCTTAAGGACCTTCAAGCACCTTATAGAAAGCTCCAAATTCACCAATGGCCAACCTTTTGTTAACTGCCAACTTTTAACCCCTTTCAAAGGTCAATGTCCACATGTATTTATAAGAAATAACTTTAGGGTATTTGGCCTTCAAAGGGACTCTCCCGCAGCCCGGGCTTGCCTCGGACGATCATGAAGGAAATTGGAAACCCTTCCAACCTTTGGAACCAAGTTATCTCGATCAAATCTTGCTTATCAAGAAACTCTTAAAATGCGTCGTTCAAGGGAGACGTCTTTTAGTTAATTAATGTGGCCAAAATAGAAATAAATCCGAAAAGGGAAACCGAAATAATTAGGAAACATGAAACGCGTCTGTACACGCTACGTGCTTTAGATAATTTAGGAAATTAACTAGAATTAGAAATAGTAAACTTACGCGAATTAGGATTCAAACGGCGTCGTGTAAAGGCGACGCTATTCAGTTAAATCCCCTCAAATTTACTAATTTTAATTCCGAATTGATTTCTGCCAAGAATCCAAATGGCGTCGTGTATGCGCGACGTGATTCAACATATTTCGATAGAAAATCAATAAAAATTAATTAATGATTAATCATTAGACCATTCTGGGGCATTATCATTGTGACATGAAATTTACTCAATATGATGTAAAAATTAGCGTGTCTACAACTGTCCCACTTTGGCATTGATTTTGCAAGGGAGTAAAATATACTGAAAAGGTGATGCCAAGGTGTGATGTGACACGCTCTTAACATCATATGATGAAAATCTTTCTCAAAACAATCAGTGAAGATAACTCGAAAATATCAATGGAATCGATCTTATCTAGATGAAGGAAACAAAGGAAACAAAAGGTTGATCAACGTCCGCGATTGGGAAGTACCTTAGGTCACAAACCTTGTAGGTTTCGTCATGAAGAGCGGTTACCAGCCAATGTGGAAGTGTTGCAACCATGAGGGATCTTAAGAGGAAGCAAGAAATGTTGGGTGGGAAATCCAAGGAAAGATAAACTCCAAAGATATCTTCAAGCGAACCTCAAAGATAATTAAGATACTCAACTCAGAATGGAATATTTCATATGACGTTGGAATTTATTGGATCAATGGTCTGAAATTTAATCAAGAATTAATTTTTATCACAATTATATTAAAGTTCTACATGATGCATGCTGGGCTAAAAGGAAAATATAAGATAAAATAAAATATAAATTAATCAAGGATAATATTGTTAACTTGTCATTAATGAGTCAAGATACTAATTCTTGCAATTCGATGCTAAGCCGAAGCTCGTTTATCTATGCACTGTTTCACAAAAATGGAACTATCGTCCCCATTAATTAACAATCTAACGGCCTATCCGTACGATTAAGAATTCTCTGGAATTATCACTATTTTTGTAGAAGGGGGACTCAAATTCCAGTTTCATCAAAACCACAAGGTCCTTGATGTATCTAATAAATATTTATCATATAGTAATGATGATGCAAGTCAATTACATAAAAGAATACAAGGATAGAGATAACCGTCTTTTTAGTCACGGCTGGGACTTATAAACTCCCGCAGTGGGACCTTAGCGGAATTCTCAGCTTTATTTTCACTTCTTGTTGTTTCCTGCACTCAGAATTTCATCAGTAACTTCAAGTAAATCATGCAATGATGGATTTTCAGCAAAGTAACAGAAATTCAGAAACCTGTTTAAAACGCGTTGCTGTTCACAGACGTCGTTTAAATGACGTCGCGCCGTCCAGACGCTATTTAAATTACAGAAACTGCTCCCCGTTCTGACTCCAATCCGAACTCTGCTTGCCTTAGTGCACACCTCTCTTCCAATTCGGAAAGGGATTTCCAATTTCGCAAATCACTCTATAAAACCCTCCTTTCTTCATATCAAAGCATCACAACAAGCAATCAATAGGGAAAGGTAGAGAATTCTCTTCAAGACTCAAGGGAAGGAGCTGAAGAACAAGAAGAAGTCAAGAAAATCCAAAATAAGGAGGATGGATTCTACGCAAGAGTGTTCAAATAAGAGAATGAGAAAAGTGATTGAAAAGCTTTATGAGGTGAAAGATCATCTAAGTGGGCGAGATCCGAACTTACAAGTAAGCTAATCTCTCCTCTAATCAATTCTTTCTATGCAACTTTCTACATGTTCTCCATATGATAGGACTATTCCAATTTTCATCTAGGGATATCCTTTCTTCTCCGGTCCAAGAAGATTTTTTTCACTTCCATGGGTCCAAAAGCTAGTTAACAAGATCAATCTCTCCATGCAATCTTATATATCCAAATGGCATATCCAAAGATTGGTAATCCATGCAAAACGTTACAAGAGCACAAGCATGAATTGGGCTGCAATGGACGCTTTGATCGAACTATGGCATCCATAAACTCATACTTTCCTCTTTGCCACGTTCGAAACCACTATCCTCTTAGAAGAAGCCGAACTCTTATTGGGCCTTCCTAAGCTTAAGGTCAACAATGATGAACCTGATTTGAGTGAGATGACGTTCATGAGGGAAAGAATCATGGGTCAACAATTATTGGAAAAGATTATGAAGAACCTAAAAGAAATCCAAGGCTGTCTTACAAAGAAGGGGATCAATCTTGCTAAATTAGCTGAATGGACTCTGAAGAAGATAGAAGATCTCAAAGACGAAGATACAGAGAACATGATGAAGGCGTTCACCACGTGCTTAGCTGGAGCACTATTATTCCCTGCCCAAGACATTGTTATAGAAGATGATCAAATCAGCGCAATCAATGGGATTTTCGAAGGGAAGCATATTAGCACAGCGGTTCTAGCCTATCTCTACAGCGGGCTTTCTGTAGCTTCTACAGGTCAACCTCCTTGTGGCAGCATGCTACTCTTGGCTTTGTGGGTAGAATTCCACTTCAAGTTCAACCATAATGAGGAAAAGGTTCTAAGGATATCTCAAACTTATCAGCGCAGTCCTATCTTCCATATTGCCAACATTGTGAAGTTTAATGATAACATGACCAATCGAGTGCCCAACCTCAAGACTCGAGCTGACTGGCGCACTTACTTCAAGACTATGCCCAGAACTAGATTCGAATCCACGCCACTCGCTCTCATGGAAAGGGCGGTTCGAGTGCGCCGTGGTGCTGGCACAGAGCTCCGATTGATCGGGGCAACCGAGTTCGTCCTTTATAATCCACATTGGTGTCATCCTCAGCTTGGCATGCCTCGCTATGAATTTCCAGAAATATCTTTTCTTTCTCCGATCAAGAAGCGGGCATTAGGTACTGATGAAGACTTCGAGGCGACTAAACTTATTGCAACTCTTTGGAACATCGGATTTACCCGTTGTGTGAAAACTTCTCATGAGGCCAATAAAGAACTGTGGAAAGCATATGTAAAGGAGCTTAAGAAAATCTGTCCCTGAAAGCTTTTCACCTATCTTTCAATTTGATGTATTATGATTTTACTTTCATCAAAGAAACCATTCCTTAATATAATAGAAATCCTCCTTTATTGCTTTGCAATTTTCCTGTAATTTTTCTTTGAATGAAACTGTGATTTTTCCTTAAAACATGAAGGTTCTGGTTCAGGTAAGTCAAATCGTGTCGACACAGAGGGACGCTTTTCAATCTTAATCAATTTCCAAATTTAAAAATCTATCCTTAAAAGGACCCTAAATCGCGTTCAGTCAGTAAGATGCCTTTAAGTTCTCTCTCTCTTATTTTCCAGAGATTTCCAGCAATTAATCCACTGAATGGCGTTGTTATTCAAAGACACGAATAGCAATTCTTTCAAACGCTCCGTAGTACGGCCCTGAGTGGAAGAGGTGGTAAAATCCAAAAGGCGTCGCCCTGGGGGGATGCGTTTAGCAAATTTCAAAATTTCTGTTGCCGCCTCAGATTGTGTGCCACTAAATGGCGTCGCTGTACCAAGACGTGATTTAATGAATTCAAACAGGGGCTTGCGAGCCCGAACCTCTTTCTTCATCATTCTTCCTCTTTCACTCTCTCTCTCTCCTCTCGCGCTACTTCTCCGGCGATGGCGGTGGCCTCCGGCATCCTCCTCCTTCTCCGGTCATCTCCCTCAACTCCGGGGATCTCCCTCTCTCATCCTCTCTCACGAGCTCCTTTTCTCTCTAGCTCTCACGAGCTCTCTCTCCCTCTAGCTCTCATCCTCTCTCTCTAGCCCTCATGGAATTCGGTGGTCCTAGTGGGGTCGGCGGGAAACGACGTCGAGTCACGACCACCGAGGTGGTGGAAGTGGGCAAGGGAGAAGAAATGACGGCGGAACTTGCGGAGGTGGCGGCCTTCATGGTGGCCGAGGAAGTTCCTCCCGAGGCTCCGGTGGGCACGACGGAGTAGGCACTGGCTGAGGAAGCCGGCCCTCGCTTGGTAAGCCTCAAAAACTCTCCTCCTCACATTTAAGTTCAATTTTGGGGGAGGAAAAGAGCCGGCCACGGGTTCTGGGAACCTGTGGTGAAAGGCATCTGGGGATAGGGACGCCTTTTGAAACGCGTCCCTGTACCCAGACGCAATTCAAAAAAAGTGACAATTATGTCCAGAAAATGATTATTAATGCCCTGACGGTGAATTTGACAATTGCAGGGAACAATAAGGACCAGGATCTCTTGGGACCTGGTGGTGGCCACCTACCAGGGTCTCTCGGACTTTAGAAGGTGAGACTGGCGGAGATGGGGTTCAGAGAGATCTTAGAGATAGAGCCTTTTTGGATAGACTTGGTGTTACTCCAGGTGCTGAGGGAGCGATGGCACGCTGAGAGTCGGGCATTTTTGATGCCCTAGGGACACATGGTCCCCAGTCTCGAGGATGTGTGCAGGATTACGGGCCTTCGGGTAGAAGGTCGGGCGGTGAGCGAGATCACGTATTTACGATTACCATGGACTGGCTCAGGAGCTGCTGGGCCTAAAGTGTACAAGATTGGAGGGTTGAGAGTCTCGGACCCTCCTCAGGACAGCAGTGGAGAGATTCCTAGGACTAGAGGAGCCTAGGCAGTAGCCCGACGAGTCTCGGGCTGAGTTGAGATCCAGACTAGCCAGGGCAGCTAGCGCAGTATATTTCCAAAATCCTAGTGACAGGATAGCTGTAGATAGGGACCTCAGGAGGTTTTTACTCTTTTTCTTTGGTAGGCTCCTCTTTGGGTTGAAGGGCGACTACATTCATTGTCGCTTCCTGAGTCTCCTTGTAGATCTTGACCGCTTGGGTGAGTATGCATGGGGTGCGGCCCTTCTGGTCCATCTCTTCACCGACCTCTCTGCCGTCACACCAGACCGAGAGACCACCATCAGCGGCTTCGCGCCATTTCTTCAGGTACTTAGTTCATTTTATGCTTGTTTATTCCATTAAATGCTTATTATGCGATGCGTGTGATACTAACTACATGCTCTTTGATGCAGGTGTGGACATACTATTATTTCCCTCTGGGCCGAGCGCAGCCATCTACAGAGCCGGCAGCGGTTCCGCTTGTCTAGTGTTGGCATCCAGTGGTGGACACGGCGCCACAACACCATCAGTTGATGGCCCTCCGCCGTCAATTTCTCGACTACCCAGAGTTGTTGGTAAGTTTTTGAATCTTCTCTGTTTCATATTTGATTAGTTACCTGATGTTAAACTGTTTTATTATTAATTGATTATTTTGTTAAAGTGTTGTTAAATTATTTGTTTAATTGCGTATTTGGTCGATTAATTATTTTAAATTGAAATGCAATGCGATTAACCTATATGACTGTAGCTTATCTGGCGTCCATATCTGGGTATGGACGATGCCAGACAACCATGGGTGGAACAGGGCCGAGGCAGGTTTGGGCTCTAGGTGTGGCTGCATTGTATGAACAAAATAGCCCTCCTGTGCCTGAGGCTGGCGATGTGGACATTGGATCTGCATCAGGAGTGGGTGGAGGAGGAGGTTCCCGAGGGAATCGGGAGGTTGATGCGGGCCAAGCAGGCCCGCACGGATTGGGGTGCCAAGTTCCCAGATCAGCGGGATGACTGGCACCGGTACGGGATCCTGGTAGAGTTGCAGGCGGTGAGCAGCTATGCTTACCTGCAGCGCTACCGGGCCCACTACGCAGCCCACCTCCAGCTACTCCGACCTCTCGATGTGAGTATTATGATATGTATGCTCGTGATTGCTTCTTTCATTTTATTAATTATCTTACGTATATCTGTAAATGCATGTCATGTTATGGAAAATGCAGGATGCACGGGATGCCACCATCATCACACTCCGAGGCCACCTCTAGGATGCCGAGGCCCAGTTAGAGCGGGTCCAGAAAGAATTAGATGAGCTGGTAAGCGATATGCATGAATTACATGGATGTTATAAATGATTTATTTTTATTATTAAATTGTTTTGACACTTATACACTAACGGTGATCCCCCTTTTGTTATAGCGTGCCGCTTATACTCACGCGGCGACCCCTTCACCTTTCACTGCTGCTGGTCCTTCCTCTTCCTCGGCTGCCCATGAAGCCGCCATGGCTGATTTGCGGAGTTAGCTTGCTTTCGCCATCCGCCGAGCTACTTAAGCTGAAGAAGATGCTGCTGCTCGTGTAAGTCTTCAACTTGTTTCTTTCATCTCAGTATTAATTTGTCTGCTTGATCATTTGGCTAACGATGTCTTCTCTTGCAGGTCCAAGAGCTTTGCGTTGCTCTTGGGGAGAGGGATGCAGAGTTGGCACAGGCCCGCAGCTCAGCAGCCCGGGTCGCCGAGCTGGAGGAGCACCTAGCCAGACTCTCCACGGGCGACCTTCCTCGTGAGCTTACACGTCTCCAGGTTCGGATGGAGATCCTGACGGAGGAGAGGGATCACGACCGGTCCTGATTGGAGAGTCTTCAGGGGTGGCTTTCGGTGGCGGAGCACGAGCGCCAGAGCATTGAAGCTCGATACCAGCGTGCGCGGCAGCAGGCGCTGGAGCGAGGACAGGCGAGTGCTTTCACCACTAGCATAGTAGTATCTTCCGGTTAGGTAGGGCCGAGTGTGATGGGACCACCACCGCCGCCAGCTCGAGGACCAGACATCCATGACGAGGTGCAGAGTCAGCTGGACGAGGGTGCACGGGAGAGCCAGCCGTGAGGGCTGTCATGATGTACTTTCTTTCTCATTTTGAAGTCCTGTAGATGGACTTTCACTCATATATGAAAGTACTTTCTTCATGCTTGAGTGTCTTAGTGTTATTCTTTACTGTCTTTCCTTTTCCATTCTTGCACTTGGCTTAAATGAACAAATTAAATATCTGTTCAAGCTTAGCCCCTTGCCCAATTAAGTAACCAGTTACTTGATCCTATCTTTGGTAGAAGGGTCAAGGAGCGAAGCCTTTATTTAACGAAGGTAAATAAAGATAATTAAAAGGAAGTAAAATGCGACATACAAGCATGCAAATGCTCACTGAAAGTAAAAGGATGCAACACACATATGATGCGGCAAGCGAATGCTAATTGAAATATTTTTGTTTCGCAATTGCATGTTTAGAAATATCCAATTTTTTTTGAGTTTTTTTTTTGCCATATCCAGTTTTTTGTTTTGTAATATTCAATTTTTTTTGGGGTTTTGAAATATGCAATTTTTCTTGGGTTTTGAAAATATTCAATTTTTTTGGGTTTTGAAATATTCAATTTTTTGGGGGTTTTGAAATATTCAATTTTTTTTGGATTTTGAAATATTCAATTTTTTTGGGTTTTGAAATATTCAATTTTTTTTGGGTTTTCAAATATTCAATTTTTTTTGGGTTTTCAAATATTCAATTTTTTTTGGGTTTTGAAATATGACATTAACTGAATAAACTAAGGATCAACATGGAACTTGGATCAAAAGAGCGTATTAATTCGTCAATTTAATTCCCACATTATTCTCTAATGACCTAATCCAGATTTATTGTGCTTGAATTGTGTTTGTAATCATGATCCCATTCGATGGTTTGACCCTCAGTCAACCTTGACCATTCCTCAAGTTTGGAGCACGCCTCTTTAGAATGGAGGGAAGAATTAGTTTACAAAACCCACGAGAAGGTTCCGGAGACCCAGAAAGATGTCTTTTCTTTACCCTATTATCCGTTGGGGTTCGGTCATTTTTTATTTTTGTAGGGTATTTAACGACCTTGCGCTCCCTTTTCATTTGATTTTGTGGCCTTCTATAGTAACATTTGCAATATTGAACGGCCTTTTGATTTGGTTTAGCTTTTGCCTTTGTGGTGCGGATCTCCCCCTTTTTTTTTATGATGGCCTCCTACTAGGATGACAGGTATTTTCAGTAGTCTATTCTAAGCCTCGTTCCATCGTCGCAGGTTGGAAGTAAAACGGAAGTTTTGTTTTGAAAAGAATGAGTTGTACCTTCCACTATTAGTCAAGCTTTCGGTGTTCCTCGGGCTTCACATCTCTTGTTATTCATGAATCAAACGCGTTTGTGTGCAATAATATGTTTGGATTAGATTACCAAAGATTAATATGGGAATTTGAGTTTTTTCGAATTTTTCAACTCCACTGATCCTTGTACCATGCTAATCGTTACACTAAGGGTAGTACTTCTTAAGATACAGACTATTTTAGGGGTGAGTTAACTCTTACTTTTCTGTATTGACTAAGCGATAGGCGTTACTAGGAAAAGCATGCGATATGACATATGGTCCTTCCCAGTTGGGTTGGAGCTTGGAACGTAGACCACCAGGTTTTAAAAAGATTCTTTTCACAACTATCTCACCAACTTTAAACTTTCGTTCAATGACCTTCTTTTGGTAAAAACGTGCTAATCTATTCTGATATACTCTTGCATGATTGGCAGCTGACCATCTTTTCTCATCTAAGAGCTCCAGCTGAGCAAGGAGTGCTAAGCGATGCTCGTCGATGGAAAATTCCTTGCTCAATTGTACTCTTAATGATGGGATGAGGACTTTGTATAGAACTATCGCCTCCAGACCAAATGTTAAGGAATAAGGAGTTTGCCCAGCAGGAGTGCGGATTGAAGTTCGGTATGCCCATAGAGCCTCAATTAATTTTTCTGGTCAATCCGAGAATTTATTAGACTTATACGTTTTCTTGATAATTTTTATCAGAGTCTTATTGGTCGCCTCTGCTTGGCCATTACCTTGCGGATAATAAGGAGATGAATGGTGCAATGTAATTTTATATCTGTTGCAGAGGTCCTTCAGCTCTTGTGAGATGAACTGCGGTCCATTGTCAGTGACGATGGTGCTTGGAATCCCAAATCTGGTGATGATGTTCCTCATGATGAACTTGCAGACCGTTGATGCTTTGATCTCTGTGTATGCTTCGGCTTCTGCCCACTTGGTGAAATATTCTGTTGCCGTGAGGATGAAAGTTTTTTGCTTGGTGGTAGAATCAAGATTACCAAGGGGACCAATGATGTCGAATGCCCATATGGAGAAGGGCCATGGGGATGAAACATGATGGAGTGAAGATGCGGGGGAATGGATTTTATCGGCATGAAGCTGACACTTTGCACACCTACGGACATATCCTACGCAATCTTCTTCCATGGTTGGCCAATAATATCCTTGTCTAAGGATTTTCTTTGATAGCATTTGTACGTTAACATGGCCACCACAAACTCCAGCATGAACCCCTTCCATGATCTTCCAAAGCTCATCTTCATCCAGACATCTTAAGAGAACGCCATCAAATCCCCGTTTATATAAAGTTCCTCCAACTAGGGTGTATCTATGAGCGACTCTCCTGATATCCCTTTTCTCCTCAGTAGTGGCCTCTTTAGGGTATGACTGATCTTCACAGTACTTGGCAATTTCAGAATACCATAGTTTATCCTCGTCTTCCATTTCTTGTTGCCAGTCTAGCAGCATAATCTCTCTCTTTTCCACAATATCCCCATCTCTAACCTTCTTTAGCAGGTTCTCTTTAATCTTAAGGAAGGAGGGATCTTTCATGGCAGGAGAAAGACGCCTATGGACAGTAATCGACTCGGATTGCCTGTTGATCGGGAAATTTAGAGAAGATGCGAGAGAAGCTAAAGCGTCAGCTAGAATGTTTTGATTCCGAGGAACATGGACAAAGATCAGTTTGGTGAAAAGCTTGACATAAGCTGAAGTGAGTTCCTGATAGGGCTTGAGTTTAGGATCGAGGGTACGATACTTGGTAAGCACTTGGTGAAGAATTAGCTGACTATCACCCACAATTCTCAGTTTGGTGGCACATGGAGATGAGCGGCATTGAGGCTAGCAAGGAGAGCCTCATATTCAGCTATGTTATTGGTGACATAGAAGTCAAGCTGAAAGGCTTGTGGAATGGTGACACCTTCAGGTGATAGGAGAACAATGCCGATACCCTTACCGTGAGAGTTCAGAGCTCCGTCAAAATGCAGAGTCCACATATCATCATTGATTTTGTTTATGGACATCAGTTCCTCATCCGGAAACTCTGATCGGACTGGATTAAACCGAGGAAGAGGGTGATGAGCAAGATGTTCTGCTATGACATAGCCTTTAATTGTTTTCTGCTGAATGTAAGTGATATCAAATTAGGAAAGAAAGCTCTGCCATCATGCCAACCTGTCAGTGAGGACGGATTTCTCAAGAAGAAGCTTAATGGGATTCATCCTAGCGATGAGATGAACTTCGTAAGCCAGAAAATATTGCTTCAACTTCTGGACCACCCATACAAGTGCTGCACATGTTTTCTCCATCGCTGTATATCCTTGTTCAGCGGGGTTGAGAAGTTTAGAGAGATAGTAGGCTGCCCTTTCCTTTCCTTCTTCATCCTCTTGTGCTAGGACAACCCCCACTGCATCATCCAAGATAGAAATATATAGAATAAAAAGCTTGTCCGGAGATGGTGGTCTCAAAACAAGAGGACTTGCTAAATGAATCTTCAATCCATCAAATGCCTCATAACACTTATCATCCCAATCGAACTTGACTCCCAGTTTAGTAAGCTCGTAGAACGGCTTACACCTTTGCGATTGTTGGGAGACAAATCGGCGAATAAATTGCAACCTCCCGATTAGTCCTCTTAATTCCTTCAAATTCTGGGAGGCGGCATCTCTCTAATAGCCTTTGCCTTGTTGGGATTGATATCAATGCCCCGCTTACTGACAATGAATCCAAGCAACTTCCTTGATGATACTCTGAATATGCACTTCTTGGGGTTCATCTACAACTGATATTCTCTCGACCTCTCCAGAACCTTTGCTAGAACTTCAGCATGCTCACCGTTCGTCTTAGATTTCACCTGCAGATCGTCCACATACACCTCTAAGTTAATGTGCATCATGTTATGGAATATCGCCATCATGGCTCTTTGATAAGTGGCTCCAACATTTTTCAATCCAAGTGGCATAACGACATAGTAATAAGTTCCCCAAGGTGTGGTGAATGATGTTTTCTCTTGATCCTCTTCTGCCAACTTAATCTAATTATACCCCGAGAACCCATCCATAAATGATAAAGTTTCATAGCCAGCCGTATTGTCAATGAGTACATCTATGTGAGGCAGTGGGAAATTGTATTTAAGACATGCCCGGTTCAGATCTCGGAAGTCAATACAGATTCTGACCTTTCCATCATTTTTCATAACTGGGACTATATTAGCCACCCATGGCAGATAGAGGACAACTCTAATGAATTTGACTTTATGCAGCTTATCGACCTCTTCCTTCATTTTCAAAGCCATTTGAGGGTGGAATCGCCTTAACTTTTGTTTAACCGGACTAACTCCATCTTTCATTGTCAATCTGTGTTCCACTAGTGATGAGTCTAACCCCGACATATCCTCATAACTCCAGGGGAAAGTGTCCTTATAATCCTTGAGAACTCGGACTGCTGCCTCTTCATCTACTTCAAACAGATTCTTACTGACGAGGACAACCTTAGGTTCATCTTCAGTTCCTAGATTGATCTCTTTGGTAGGCTCTTCTACAGCAGCTGAGGGTTCATCAAATCTCTTCACTCCACTGGCATACGCCTCAACCGCGTCCTCGTCGTCTTCTCCTTCTTCATTAATAGGGTCTTTCTCATGTAATAGCTCATATACCCCGTATCCATCATCGACTAACTCATTAACTCCACATTCTTCTGGCATCTGGATTGGATTTTCTAATAGCTGAGGGATCTGAGAGCAAGAAAGGCATCTTAAAGCTAACTCCTGGAGGTATCTATCTGGAACTTGTCTACTCTTAGACTTCCTAAACTTCCTAACCTGATTAACTTGCCTAACTTCACTCAACTCCCTATCTTGACCTAATGAGGACAAAGAAGGATAAAAATCAAGGGATACAGGAGGGAATATAGGTGAATCCTCCCGAGGGGAGGGACATAGCAGATCTAGAAGGGAATCTTGCCCGAATGACCCACGCGATGGGATACAGTCGGACAAGTAGGAGGTTTCCTCAATAAGGATTTGGGAAGAATAAGTTGCCAAATCAGTGTTTTTTTTTGTGAATTATTTGAGTTTAACATATAGCAAGAATGGATGTGAATAGGAGGAGAAGGAGATGATGGAGGCATTGGCACCAGTGCCCAGGGATTAGGGGGATCATACAATAGTATGTCCCAAATCAGATCATAGATCCTCTCAAGATTAAGAGGGATTTGAAGGATGAGATCCTGAGGGGATATAGTAATAGTAATGGGCGGAGCCCGTGGAATGTCTTCAGTAATGACCCGCGACCAAGTCGGGGTCAAGAGAAGAATGTGGAATAGAGTATGGAGTGTGAAAATGTGATGGGGATAGGTCCCCCTCCAGAGAAGATCTGTAGTATAGTAAGCTTCAAAGGGGTCATCTGGCTCCCCTTTATTTGTTTCCTCGGACAGCAGAATCCTTTTATCAAAAATGGCCCCAGACCTTTCAATTAGTTCATCCACTAGTAGCGGCCATTCCGGTTCTGACGGACTTAAGAATAATCTGTTTAGTGCAATGTACAAGTCCCATGTGTCAAACCAGCGGTACCATTCACATTCTGGATCTTGAGTCTTCCTCTTCTTCATCGGCCGCAGAGCCTCTAGAGATTGGTATGTCAGCAGTTGCGAACAATGTTTGGCCAGGTCTTTCCAATATATATCATGCAGGTCAAAGTGGGAAGTAATCACTATTGTATTATTGTGGTCATGTTGAATTACGGGCCCTTTAACAAAGTGAGTGGACAAGGTCCAAGTCAAGGGATCCCGATGTTCTTTGCAAGGGGTAACCATTGTTTTCCATACCTTCTGATCATCTTCACCTTCTTGTTGTTCCACAATATCATGCCTCACTTTCTCTAGCCTGTAGCCTAGTCCGCTGCCAGATATTCTTCTCTCATCTGTCACTGGTTTAATTCTTCCTTGCAACCGGGTGCCCAGACCTTTTCCAGGTTGATATCCCACTTTCAACATGATCTTCCAGCCTAGGGTACTCATGAACTTCTTCCGCTTCACGGCATTGATCGGGTAAGATGTAGGTGCGGTATGCTCAAAGGGATCTGCCATAAGGAGATGGCTAGCCTCTGAGGGGCTGGGTTGGGACTTATATTCAGCGAGTGGGTCGCAGCAAGGATGGGCATACTAGTGACTTTGATGATACGTCCTTTGTGGGGGAATTTGAAGCATTGGTGGTTTGTTGATAGAATCGCCTCAAGTGACTTGATGTAAGGACGACCGAGTATGTCTTTTAGTGAAGGGTTGATCTCGAGAATGTGAAATTCGACTTCAGCATGGCAAGCAGGGCCTAACTCTACCTTCAAATAGACCATTCCCAGAGGGGAACAGGTAGAGTTATCATAAGCTATAACAGAAATGGGAGAAGGCAACCATTTTTCTTTCCGGACCTACCCCACAGAGCTCCAGAGTTCTTGGTGGCAACACATTGATAGATGCCCCGGTATCTACTAAACATGTATCCACATCCTTTTTACATATGTTGACAGTTGTACGTAATGCCATGCTCCTCACTGCTAGTGGTGCCAATTTAGAAGTATGAAAGGATATAGAGGGCTGATCCCCCTAGAGTACCAACAATGCGGTGATCTTTTCCACTGGTACATCTTCGCTGACCATTACTTGTTGTAGGTATTCCATTAGGGATTCTTGATGGACTTTAGATCTTTTGATCAGCTCTAATATAGAGATGCGTGCCGGTGTTCTATCCAACTGCTTCAACGAATCATAATGAGTACCAGGTATGCTCTCTTCATTCTGGACTTCTTCTCTTGGCTGTGACGGGCTATCTCGCACCGTGGACTGGGGGAACACTTTGTTGAATATTCGGCCGCTTCGGAGCGTATGTTCTTCAATAGCGGAAGCTCCAGGTGTTATCTTGAGCACTGTCGTGTTAAGGAGTGGTTTGGAAGGCATAATGTTTTGGTAAGGGGATGTTGGTGGGTTGTCTGATGGAGGTAAGGGGACTTGGATGAGTGGTTTGGAGGGTTGTGGGTGGTGATAAATAGGTGAAGGCGATGGGTTATTTGGTGGAGGTACTGTGCGGATGAGCGGTTTGGAGGGTTGTATGGTATCGGGGTGAGTGGTTATTGTAGATGATGTAGGGAATGGCATATGGAGTGATGGTTTGGATGGTATGAGGGGTGTATAGTTGGTTTGCGGAGGGTTGCTTGGTGAGGATGTGGTGGCAGGGGGTGGAATGGGTTTAATGGCGATGGATTGTGGTTTGGGTATGCGGAGAATGCGGCGAGACGGTTACTCGGCAGTGCTTGACATGTGACTTGCTGAATAGATAGAGGACGAATCCTCTATTTTCCATTGTTGCCCTCTACTAGCCTCAGACTGGCTACGCGTCAAAATGGGGGCAATTTAGTTTTGATGTTCCGGCAACGGGTTTTGTACGATACCTATATTATGCGGCGTTGCTTGCTATACTGGGGCCCTTTGGACTGGCTGTTGTTGCTGTGGTGGCTGTAGCTGCTGTGGTCTTTTCGCCTTCAAGGCGGCTATGTACTTTTTCATCTCTTCCCAATCGATCCCTCCTTGATCATTAAGATCATGAATGTAATCTCGAAAGTGAAAGCACGCATCTACTGTGTGTCCCGGTTGACGATGGAACACACAATAACGGGACATGTCAACATTCGGTGGCCAAACGGTCCTTTCCTTTGGCAGTACCAAGGCATTGGCCGCTATGAGGGCGTTGAATATATCTGTGAGGGATTCTGGTAGTTGGGGATATACCGACCTTCTGGGGCCAGGAGGTTTCCTCTGCTGTGCGTAGTCATTAGGAGGAGGAACATGAGTGTAATTCAGCTGCTGCTGAGGTGGATTGTATACTTGCTGGTGGGAATGTTGCGGTGCTGACTAAAGCTATGGAGTAGGAGGCCTGTAACCCTGTTGGTTTTGAGGCCTAGGTGATTGATATTGTTGTTGATTCCTCATAAACTGGTGCTGATTATTGTTCATTGTACTAACCTGTTCATGAGACAGAGTACCCTCGGTAATCGGGCCCATAGAGGAAGAATTGGGGATAATAGACTTCCTAGGTAGAGGTCTATTGGGTCGATGAGGATCGAAGACACTAGCAAAGGTGGAGTCTTTGAACACATTCTGAGCATAATGCGTCCTTTCATACAGGTCTGCCATGGTAGTCAAGTTATTCAGTGTCAGGACTAGCTTGTACTATGGAGTGGCATTGGCAACCATCATCTTTACCAGTTCTTGCTCGGACAGATGATCTCTTATCTTTTCAGCCATCCTCGCCACCTATCGGCGAACACTATGAAGTCTTCATCCGGCTTCATCTTCTCATTGAACAAATCAGTGATGGACAAGGTAGGTGCCACCATGTCTTTGTATCTTTGCAGGAACCTCTTCGACACCATGTCGAAGTTCTCTACCTTACTTGGGTTTAAAGAGAAGAACCACTCCAAGGCTGATCCCTCCAACGACCTTCTGAAGAGGAATGCTAGTGTTTTTTTATCATGCTGCCAGAATGACGATTCATACAAGAATTCTTTGATGTGAAGGAAAGGATTGCCTGTGCCGTTGTACTTTCTGTAGACTGGCATTTCAGAAGGTAAAAGATGGAATACTGGTAAATCAGGGACAGGGAATTCAGGAGTGGCCTTGTTGTCCATATTCTTTTCAAGATTCTTGAACCGCTCGTCCATCTGGGACAACTTGTTAAGTAGGAGTTGAGTGGTAGAGTCTGCTGGTGGAGGTGGTGGTTGTCGAAAAGACTGCCTCCGCGAATAACCGGGGATGCGAGGACAGTGAGGTTGTGAACTGGCGGTGTTCCCGCCGTGCCCAAAGGCATTTTGATAAATTGGGGTTTGTGGCCTAACAGGATGCCGTGAACCAGACTGTTGAGGACTTCTGTGCCGTAGAGTGGAAACATGAAGACCTTCCATGGCCTGAGTAGGAGCTTGATAAGCAGAAGGGTAAACCATGGGGGTTGGCTTGGAAGGATGCAGAGGAGCTTTCCCTTTTAAGATGGATTGGATGGCATCAAATTGATGAGGATCCACATGATTAGACAGGGCTCCCATGAGGGTAGTGAGATTAGAAGGATGAACGGCAGAGGGCCCAGCTTGGTCTTAAGCTCTTTCAACGGTAGGATTGGAGATGATGTGAACATGCGAATGATTGCTCAAATTTGGGAGATATTGACCATAGATCGAATTATCATGAAACTGAGGGGCATAAGCATCTCCCTCATGAACAGTTTGGGATTAATCGGCATAGTCAGAGATATAAGTATCCCTCTCATCCTCAGAATAAGATGTACCATGAACTTGAGGGGCATAAGCATCTCCCTCGTACTCGACCAGATCTTCTTGTTCAAAGGCAACTATGTCGACAGTTCTACTTGAACGTAGCATCATTGTGTTGAGGTGACAATTATTTCAAACAAATTTCCACAGATTAACAACCAAGTGGATGCTTGCGCTGTTTTGAGAATTACTTGTTGGGTTAATTGATTTTTTAAACTCAAATTCTCTCAAGAGGAATTCCTTGCTTTTGGGGACTTACAGAGGTCTTAACATCAACCACTCTAGTCTGACCGAGGGACCGACCCAGTCAGAGAGAGGTGAGGATGCTAAGAGAGGTGTTCCTAGAGGAGGGGGGTGAGCCTCGATGCAAATGACCTGTGGCCTGGATGGCTTTTAATGTAGAATAAATAAATATAGGTAGCAAAGAGATCAATGATCCGAGTGTTAGTGACCAACAGGGAGAAAAGCTTGAATCAGGTCGCTGTTCACAGACGCTATTCAAGACAGTAATCCCTCTTGTTCACAGAGGCTCGGGCAGCAGAGGAGATAAGGGGCACTAAATCGCGTCTTAGAAGGGCGACGCGCTTCAGGAAACGCGTTGTTCTAGAAAGACGCGCTTTAGTTCCCGAAACCAACAAATAGGCAGCAAAATCAGGGGCAATCTCGTCTTCAAATAACAAGATGACTAAGAGATCAACTATTCATGCGATGACAGTTTGAATATATAGACTAATCATGCAACATCATGGATATCAATTTGAACAAAACACACTTTCCAATACCACTTCTTAAGGCAATCAAGGGAGGGCAAAATTTTGCCACAAGGGGGTGTGCACGAGGTGCACGTGGGGAATTAAATGACCAACCAATAAACCATCAAACTGCTCGAGGGACACAAGCGGTGCACCGAGGGTGTCCAATGGAAATAACAAGAGTAAAAATAAAAAGAAACAACAAGACAAGTCCCACCGTGATCGCCAAAAAGCTGTAGTGCTCAAAAAGAGTGTTTGTCCATCATGTTATCATGTATTTACTATGATTAACGATATAAAAAGAATTGTGATCGCCAGAAATCGAGGATTTCAAAGGAAAAGTGATCGCTTACTAACCTTGCAAATCGGGGGAATATGAGATTCTTTTGTTCTTCTCTTCCGGCCGGCCAAAAGAAAAAAGCCTTCTCTTTCTTTACTCTTGTTCTCCTTTTGTACCTTATGAGAAATCAAACAAACAAGAAAAGCTATGATTAGAACTAAGATAGTATAGTACCTATTCTAATTAATAATCTAAACATGCAACTAAACTAAAAGAACTCACTTATTTTGTGTTCTTTTAAACCCCTAAAGGAGGTGTATGTTTGGAAATTATGAAGTGAGTGTGTGTGATGAGTTGATGCAATGAAAAATCATATGAAAAGTAACAAGAAAGAAATTAGGAAAAAGATGGTTGGTTTGGCCCCTTGAAAGCCTTGATCTTCTTGAGCTTCAATGGAGGAAAAGGATGAAGAAACAAGAATCCTTCTTGCTATCCATGTTTTCTTCTTGAGGACCTTCAAGCACCTTGTAGAAAGCTCCAAATTCACCAATTGCCAACCTTTTGTTAACTGTCAATCTCTAACCCCTTTCAAAGGTCAATGTCCACGTGTATTTATAAGAAATAACTTTAGGGTATTTGGCCTTCAAAAGGACTCTCCCGCAGCCCGGGATTGCATCGGACGATTATGAAGGAAATTGGAAACCCTTCCAACCTTTGGAACCAAGCTATCTCGGCCAAATCTTGCTTATCAGGAAACTCTTAAAACGCGTCGTTCAAGGGGGATGCCTTTTAGTTAATAAATGCGGCCAAAGTAGAAATAAATCCGAAAAGGGAAATCGAAACAATTAGAAAACATGAAACGCGTTGTATACACGCGATGTGTTTTAGATAATTTAGGAAATTAGCAAGAATTAGAAATAGTAAACTTAGGCGGATTAAGATTCAAACGACATCGTGCAAAGGCGACGCTATTCAGTTAAATCCCCTTAAATTTACTAATTTTAATTCCGAATTGATTTCTGCCAAGAATTCAAATGGCGTCGTGTATGAGTGACGTGATTCAATATATTTCGAGAGAAAATCAATAAAAAATAGTTAATGATTAGTCATCAGACCATTTTGGGACATTATCATTGTGACATGAAATTTACTCAATATGATGTAAAAATTAGCGTATCTACAGGTAGATCAAAAGATCTACAGAAGTATGATTGGCTCTCTACTTTACTTAACTACTAGTAGACTTGATATACTGTTTAGTGTATGCATGTGTGCCAGTAAAGAATCTCATTTGACATGTGTCAAAAGGATCTTTAGATATCTGGTTGATACCAGTTAATTAGGTCTATGGTATCCCAAAGGATGTGACTTTAATTTGTTTGGATACTCTGATGTTGACTATGTTGGTTACAAGTTAGATAGAAAAAGTACCAGTGGTACATGTCAATTCCTTGCCATTTACCTAATTTCATGGTCCTCTAAGAAGCAGAACTCTGTAGCTTTGTCAACAATAGAAGGAAAATATATAGCAGCTAGAAGCTGCAGTGCTCAATTACTATGGATCCAACACCAAGTGGAGGACTTTAGATTTAAGCTGAATGAAATTCTAATGATGTGTGATAATACCAGTGCCATCAACTTGACAAAGAAACTTATTCAACATTCCAAGCTAAGTACATTGAGGTTAGACATCATTTTATTAAAGACCATGTGACTAATGGTAATATTAGAATGAATTTTGTTGATACATTGCATCAACTAGCTGATATCTTTACAAAATCCCTTTATGAAGATAGATTTACTTCTGAAGAGAATTTGGTATGTGCAATTTGTGAAAGTATTAATGAGTTTAAATTATAAAAAATTTAGATAGACTTCAAAAGGGTTATGAGTAGATAGATTATTTATGTAATTATAATCAAATTTTCTTCATTAATAGATTCATCGTTGACTTGATCGCTACCTTAACTGCTTCTCTGATTAAGGATTCTTAATTTATTTAACCTAAATCCATGATCGATTAGCCCTTTTTAAAATTTGTGCTTAATCGCTTCATACTTAATCTATTGTCTTTTAGAAATCATTAATCGATATCTCTTGATAATCAATATCCTTCTTTAATCGATTACCGCTTGTGTTCATTAATTGATGTTGTTGGTTAATCAATACCCTACCTTCATTAATATTCTTGTTAATCGATACCACTAGTTAATCGATGTTGTTCATTAATCGGTTATTGTTGCCAGTTCACTTTGATTATGGTTTGCTCTGTAATCGATTCTCGTCCCAGATCGATTATTCCTTGCTTTGATTACTATTATTTTCTTATTGATTTTGTCCTTAAGGATAATCGATTTATTTATTCGTTTTTGGTCACAAACTATGGTTTGACCGAGTTCTATGTACAGGAAAGTTTGACCATCGTCTTCCCTCCTTCCGAAGCGTCATTGTCTTCCTCCTCATTCTTGAACCTTTCCTGCTTTCAGAGTTCCCACGCAAAGGAAAATCTTCTTATTCTCCATCTTCCAGCTCGATTTCTCTCGAAATGTAGAATCTTTTCTATTCATTTTTGAAATTCACTACCTTTTCCCGTAGTTTATTCGGACGATTAATCTCTCTTTTCATCGGATTTTCATTTCGTGTTTCTCCGAAACCCTAAACCTTATGTGCTGGCAGCTTCTACCTCCACCTATGTTTAGGATGCTGGGGTTGAACCAAGTGATAACAAATTTATGAATTGCAAATCTCAATCTTTATCACTTTCTTCACTCTCGTATCCACTCTGAGTAGTCAAAAGCTTACCTTTGACTGGTATTCACGAAAGAATCCTGAACTACCCTTTGGGTTAAAGAGCTGTCATATTTTGCTTTCCAGAATCCAGCGGATCATCGGATGATGTCTGAAAGGCTATATGCACAGCTCTTCAAATCAAACAGCTATACTGCGATGTGCCCTTGCGGTAACTACTCTTCAACAGTAAACAAGTACCTAGTACCATGATCTGCCCACTCACCTTTATCACAAAACTTTCTCGTAACCTAGGGATACTATAAATAAATCTGTGTCTTCTCTATGCCCTTGCTCTATAAATAGAATAACTGGAGCTCAACTCTCTTCATCTATAACCCTCCTCTCCAAGCTTGATAGAAATCCAAATGAGATCAAGCCATGAACTCCTCTCCCTCTCTCTTTGTCGTTCTCTATAATATTTTTCAAGCGTTATACTGTATCAAGATCAGTAGTAGTAACCTCCCTTAGTTCTACTTCCAGAAGTCTTCCCTCAGGCAACCATGAACTCCTTTTGTGTCTCTGGGTATTGATCGTGTGGTGTCATGTTGAAGACAGAAAGAGGAGGAGCTGAAATTTATCTGAATCAATTATGGACAACCTCATCCACAACTGGTTAAGCTCTTCCCTATGTCTCTGCTTCTCCAAACACCGTCGAGATACCCCTTCCAAACTCACATGTCCCTGTTAGTTCCTCCAAACACCATCAAGACATTCGATGCAGGAACTCACACCTCTACCCTTTAGAGGACATGCGTATCATCCACTATCGAATGATAACTAGAGTAAGTGTCGCATCCTAATACTGAAAATCGTTGTCAACAAGGTGTAAAACCTAATGATGGACAAGGCAGAAGGATGCATGGCATCGGCTTTGGCCACATATTCTGGAGAATAGAATGGTCAGAATCCCCTCTCATATGAGCAACCGAATGGGAGCTGGAGCAAGGAGACACAAGCATTTTTAATTTATCTTCATTTCTATTGTACCTTATGTACTCTCTTTCTTGAATAGAAATGGAATAAATATACCTTCTTCAATGAACAGTCCACATCCCCCTTAGGGATTATTTATTCCTTGTCAGAGGAAGCATACATTAATGGGAAGCACATAATTCAAAACGAGCCATGTATATCTTTGCATTCAATCTTCCAACATTTTTCAATCTCGCACCCACTATTCAAAACTAGATCTTTTACAGAATCTTTCATGTAGTTCTTGTGATCTTTTTTATATTCTTATTCTCCTTTTTGAGTGACTGACAAAAAGGGGGAGAAATAGTCTACCTAAACATTTTCTTTAAACAGTCTATCCAAACATTCCATTTAGTGATTAATTAAATTTTGGCACATAGAACTTTTGCACTTTAGACTTTTGCGATATATGCATTTTCAGAATTTTTTTATCACCAAAAAGGGAGAGATTGTTAAAAAAATTATGTATTCATTTAACTCTCATATTTTGGTGATAACAAATAATGAAAATGTTAGCAATAAGTACTATCTAATTTTTTACTAATAGTTGAATTTATTTATTTTATATGATGTCAGTTTCACTGATGATATGCTTAGTTCTAGACTTAGTCGAATTCATGAGATCTATGGTCATACCGATTATAGACTCAACTGAAAAATCGATTAAGTACTTATCGCTAAACAATTAACAGGTTTTATGTGTGTTCTGACTTCGTTAATCGATTCATTCTTCATATGGATTACCTAACTCCATTCGATTAACAATATATCCATGATTGATTACTTGTTATGATTAACATTGTATCTCTAATTGATTATCATTTCGAATGTTCTATTCGATTAACGTTTTCAATCAACGCTGAAACGCTAATCAGTTACGGTCTTGTTATTTCACTTTGATTATCAATATATCGTAAATTGATTAAGCGTTCAAGTCTTTCACTTCGATTATCAATATATTGTAAATCAATTAAATGTTCAAGTCTTTCACTTCGATTATTGAAAAAACTCTATTGGTTACTAATTATTTTATTTTGATTATTGATATCGGTATAATCGTTTACTGTGACAGTTTATCACTTCGATTATTATTTCATGACCAATCAATTACTATGTTAAGTTTAATAGATTCTGAGATTCAAATTGAACTCTGACTTGCTAGTATTTGGGTGTCCTATGGGCTAATTTTGGGCCGGGTAGGCCCGATATGATGTACAATCTTGTTTGACATAAGAAAGTGGTAATTAGAGCGTATATTTGTAATTTGTGAATTGCTTTACGTTGTCCCTAGGATATGTGATTATGGGCCTAGAGGATCACACACAATTGATTCTTGCAGAACGGGGTATTATTGTATGGACAAATATACTAAAGCCTAAGATTCTTTTGGGAAAAGAATCGAGAAACGACTTAAAAGTATATGTACAATAATATTAAGGACATATAGACAATACATGTATTATTAGGCTTATTTAACAATGGGCTAATAATATATATGAACCTAATGCTCTAGGGTTTGGGGGCTAAGAGAGCCAAGCAGTCGTACGCACGCCCCTTCCCCTTCTCTTCTCTCCAATGCACATCTTTCTCTCTCACTCCCTCTCACTCTCTCGTCTTGGAGCACGTAGATCAAGGTGGGAGATCTGAGGCACTACGCAGTTGGAGGAGAAAGGTACTGTTGCTGCGAAGTATCCGTGTGGATCTAACTCTAGAGGTTGTACACTTGTGTGGCTCTACCTTCGAGGAGATCGGCATCGACTTTCACAAAACGACGTGTTTTGCGCAAGGTAAAAGTCCGTAATCATATTAGATCGATTTGTTGCATTGATCGGAGCCCGATCTGTGGTTATGGGATCTGTATTTGTTTATTCTTCCGCTGCAAATGGGATCCCGGGGATATTCCAAACCCTATTGTGGTATCAGAGCCAGGTTCATGGCTCTAATTGGTGCAATTTTGATTGATCTATGTATGGACTTCATGCTAGAATCATTCGAGCTATTCTAAAATTTTTATTTTTATTTTTCGGGCATTAGATCGATTTGTTGCATTGATCGGAGCCCAATCTGTGGTTTTGGGATATGTTTTTGTTTATTCTTCCACTGCAAATGGGATCCCGGAGTTATTCTAAATCCTATAGTGGTATCAGAGCCAGTTTCATGGCTCTAATCAGTGCAATTGTGATTGATCTATGTATGGACTTCATGCTAGAATCATTCGAGCTATTCTTCAAATTTTTATTTTTATTTTTCAGGCCAAAACGATAGTTTTTTTTTTCTTTATGTGGAAAACGAAGCTGGGCGTCAATGATGCCATGGGCATGGCCACCTGTGCGTGGTTGGCTCCCACGCAAGGCGCTGCGCGCTTGCGCGGGGAGCTGCCGCGCGGGGAGCACATGCCCGGGCGGGGCCAATGCGACCGCACGGGGTGCTGCACCCGTGCGGCGCACTGCTCCCGCACCTGGGGTGCGTGGTGCGCCTCCTGCCTACGGGGCTATGCGCCGGTTCTCTCCTGCAGAGGAAACCGGCACACTGCACTGGCCCGAAAATGATTTTTCTCAAATTGCAAATAATTATATTGGACAGATTAATTAAATTTAAAATTTGAATTTAATTAGTCTGATAATTATCATAAAGGTTTGGGATCAATTGGTAACAATTGAAAATAATTTCTAAAATTCAAGTTTTCGAATTTTTAGTTATTAGATAATTGTTAAATTCGAATTTTGAATTTTTGAGAGGATAATCATTAAAATTCAATTTTTGGGTTTTAAAATTATTGGATAATTTTCAAAATCGAATTTTGGATTTTAGTGAAGGATAATTGAGGATAATCATTCATTTAAATTTGATTTTTAAAATTGAATCATTGGATGATTAATTTGAATGTAAATTCCATGTTTATCTCGATTGTCTAGATTAATTAAATTTAATTCTGAAAAATTCAAAATTAATTTTGGATTTTTATTTTAAATTCATTTATGTCTCCTCTTATTATTTGGAATGATTCTATGTATGGATTATTGCCTTGATACCTTGTTTTGGTCTATGTTTGGATTAATCTTGAGTGTGCCACTTGGATTTTAAAATTAATCAAGACCAAATTTTTGTATCGCACATGCCATGGTTTCAATCTAAGTATAAGGATTATTTTCAAAAATAACCCTTGTTTGATTGATGTGTTTATGTGGAATGGTGGGTGATCATGGACTTAAAAATTGGCTCGGTTCGTTTGAGGCCTGCGAGCCTCCCTTCTCTCTCTATTTAGTCTCTATTGTTATCTTCCTCCAATGAATGTATTGGCCCTGAGGGCTTCTGGAAATTATTGGCATGTAATTTATTTTCTCGGCCTGCGAGCTGTATAATTTTTGTAATTAATGTCGTGGATGGAGCTTGAAGGCACAGAGGACGGACTGCGAGGATGATCTTACTGCTTGGGAAGTAGATTGGATATCTCAGTAGCTTTAATTTAGAGTCCATGATCACCCAGACTTATGTATTTGTATTGGATGCATTTATTTTATGCAAATTATTAGGTACGATATGTGAGTGCTCAAATTGTGATGTGTGAAATCATGAATTTCGTGTTAATTATATGACAATGAAACCTATTAAAAACTAAGTGTGATCGCCAGAAAGTTTTTGACTAAAAAGCTTCAAAAGATAAAAGGATGATCGCTTACCGGTTTTGAAGTTGGGAGATTGTTGAATTCTTGATTCCTTCTCTTCAGCCGGCTGAAGAAAAAGAGCCCTTCTAGTGCTTCTGTCCTTGCTTTGATTTGATGAATTTGAGGATCTTCCTTTCTGCTCCAATTCTTCTTTAGATGATGATCTCTACTTGATCTTATTGATCTTGATGATTGTACCTTGCAAAGAAATAAAGAAAACTAATAAGAACTAATAGAGTGTAGAATCTATTCTAATCAGAATTTTAATCATACAACTAAACAGAATCACTCACTTGTTTTGTGGTCTTTTAAAAACTCCTTTAGCATGTGAGTTAGAAATTATGAATGTTGTGAGTGTGTGAATTGTTGGGTTCGCTGTGTCGGGATCCGATCCTAAAAACGCAGCGGAATAAAAAATAATATTCGGGATCGGATCTGTCCCGTTTCGGTCGTTGAAATTAAACCGGTGTAAATCGAATTTACCTTGCGCGGATTCGAATCCGCGCCCATTTTCCGATTCCGTCGGAGCGATGCCGCAAGTCGCGCAGATGCCCGACCTCTAGCGGTATCCACGCGGTTCTCCTCGCGATGGATCGTCCTCGCTGCGGCGTTCGTAGATCCCGTCTGGTTGCGCGTAATCCGTCGCGACATGCGATTCAGAATCCCCGTCGAACGGAAGGTGGAGCAGTTGGGAACCGCACGCCCAGAAGAGAGAGAAAGGGGGAAAGAACGAATGACGGCTAGGTCAGGGTTGCTGGCCCCGGACGTAGAATCCGTTCTTTTATAAGAAGTCTGTTTGCGGTTTTTCATAAAAACCCAAACTTATCCGAAATCTAGTCGGATTATCCATCGACTTGAAAACCATTTGCGTGTGACCCTCTAGGCCCAAATACTAGTCTAGTTAATAGCCCATTAAGTCCAGTAACCCTTTACTGACCCACTGAATTAATTAATATCCTTATATTCAATTAATCAGCCGAATTTAATGTCCCACAATAAATTCGGACGGACTGCCGATCACGTTGGATGCCAAGCAACATCGCGTGATCCTAGATGGCATTGGGGTTATCACAACCCTCTATTGGAACCTTTCTGTCATCGGTTAGCGCGCGGATATAATCTTTCATCTGTACAATGTTCCCGAATCGACCTAGGGCATGGTTTACTGTTAAACCCTATTTGGTCGATTCACTTGAATCAGATACCGCTAATCTGAATCCTGTAACTCCTTATCGATTACAGAGTCCGCCCTGCCCAGGGACTTTAAGCGCATCATTCCCGGAACATTCTCTCTCAAACTACCGAGTGCGGATGATCCCATATTGAACACACAATTACCTTCGAGGGCATTTTCCTGAACCCGATCGCTTGACTTATTGATAACCCTTGGCTAGGGATTCGTTCGTCAAGGTCAAAGCTCAGAAACCTACCAACAAGATATCTTTGGAGTCTCAGGTCCAAGGATCATCCATGCAACCGTGACAAATGAATCGAGCTAGTTAACAATGAGGTGATTACCATCCAGCGATTCATAGTCAGATCAGTTCAGTGAACTCATTCACCAATAAGCACCTATAGGTTCAGCATAGTGTCTCCACACAAGTGACTTATGGGATCAGTCACCCTCATCATATGAGCTGAAGTAACCTATACTAGTCTATTCGGATGTTCGATGTCCTATCTCAAACATCCTATGACTAGGAACAATTAAGAACATGTGTTTATAAGTCTTCGGTCCCGTAATTATGATCTTATCATAATCCGAAGACTATTGCACATGTTCATGGACTTCATCATGATACGATAAACACAGATCGAATTAATTACACAAAATGAATTATTGCCATTTATTAATAATCTGAATAAGTACACAGTATCGGATTGGCTTTGAGACCATCTAATACTAACAATCTCCCACTTGGACTAAAGCCAATCACTTTTATACAGAATACCCATATTCTCTAAGTGACGCTCCAAAACATTTTGAGACAAAGGCTTTGTAAGTGGATCTGCTATGTTGTCGGCTGAGGGAACTCTTTCCACCATGACATCTCCTCGAGTTATAATCTCTCTGATCAGATGAAAGCGCAGTAGAATGTGCTTTGACTTCTGATGAGACCTCGGCTCTTTCGCTTGAGCAATCGCCCTATTGTTGTCACACAGCAGTGGGACGGGACCATATATGCTTTCCACCACACCAAGATCGCCGATGAATTTCTTCATCCAAACAGCTTCCTTGGCAGCTTCAGCAGTAGCAATATACTCGGCTTCCGTTGTCGAATCAGCAGTGGTTTCCTGCTTGGAACTTTTTCAGCTCACTGCTCCCCCGTTGAGTGTGAAAACAAAACCTGATGTTTACTTGCTGTCGTCAGGATCAGACTGAAAACTCGAGTCAGTGTATCCTTGCAGCTTTAAGTCTCCTCCTCCATAGACTAGAAATAGATCCTTAGTCCTTCTCAAGTACTTAAGGATGCATTTCACAGCCTTCCAGTGTTCATCACCTGGATTTGCCTGATGTCTGCTCGTAACACTTAGAGCATATGCTACATCAGATCTAGTACATAGCATGGCATACATGATGGACCCTATGGCAGAAGCATAGGGGACTTTATCCATCACATCCCTCTCTTCAGGTGTCTTAGGAGACTGACCTTTAGAGAGTGAAATTCCATGTCTCATCGGTATGAGACCTCTCTTGGAATTTTCCATGCCAAACCTTTTAACAATGGTTTATATGTACATGGATTGGGTTAAAGCTAGCATCTTCTTTGATCTATCTCTATAGATCCGTATTCCCAATACGTAAGATGCTTCTCCCAAATCCTTCATGGAGAAGTTCTTTGACAACCATATCTTTACTGATGACATCATTCCTACATCATTCCCAATGAGTAGGATGTCGTCAACGTAAAGAACCAGAAATGTGATTGCGCTCCCACTGTTTTTCTTGTATACACAGGGCTCATCTTCATTCTTAATGAAGCCATAAGATTTGATTGCCTCATCAAATCTTATGTTCCAGCGTCGGGATGCTTGCTTCAGTCCATAAATGGACCTCTGCAACTTGCATACCATGTCTGGAGATTCTTTGGATGTGAATCCTTCTGGTTGTATCATATACACCTCCTCCTCAAGGTTTCCATTAAGGAATGCAGTCTTCACATCCATCTGCCAGATCTCATAATCATGGTAGGCAGCAATGGCGAGAAGAATTCTGATGGACTTAATCATAGCAACGGGTGAAAAGGTTTTGTCATAGTCAACACCTTGTCTTTGACGATAGCCTTTCGCCACTAATCTCGCTTTATAACTCTCAATACATCCATCTGCACCGATCTTTCTTTTAAAGATCCATTTGCAGCCAATAGGTATTATACCATCGGGTAAATCTACCAAGTTCCAAACTTGGTTGATGTACATGGACTGTATTTCAGAATTTATGGCTTCCCGCCATTTCCCAGCCTCTGGACTTTCAATGGCCTCCTCGTAAGTCTTGGGATCATCATCCTCATTATAGAGTATTCTTGAACCATCCAAATTAATATGTCCCACATATCTTTCTGGTGGTTTAGGTACTCTTTCAGACCTACGAGGTTCCTGTGTATCATTTTGAACAGATTCAGAAACTAACGGTTCATCTGATGAACCATTGCCAGTTTGTGGGTCTGGAATTTCTTCCAGTGTTACTTTACTCCCATTATGGAGAATATAATCTTCTTCCAGAAAGATTACTCTCCTGGCCACAAACACCTTTTGTTCGCCAGGAAGATAAAAGTAATATCCATAAGTTTCCTTTAGATATCCCACAAATATGCATTTGTCAGTTCTGGATTCCAGCTTATCTGTGTCATGTCTTTTAACATGAGCAGGACATCCCCAGACTTTAACATGTTTTAAGGTCTAGTTTCCTTCCATTCCATATCTCATATGGAGTGGTCTCAACAGATTTGCTGGGTACCTTGTTCAGGATATACATAGCCGAGCTAAGTGCATATCCCCATAAGGACACTGGTAATTTGGACATGCTCATCATGGATCGCACCATTTCCATTAATGTGCGATTTCTCTTTTCTGATACACCATTCATCTGAGGTGTATAAGGAGGTGTAAGCTGATAAATGATACCATTATCCTTTAAGTATTTAATGAACTCAGTACTCAAGTATTTACCACCCCGATCAGATCGGATAGCTTTTATACTCTTTCCTGTTTGTTTTTCTACTTCATTCTTAAATTCTCTGAATTTCTCAAAGGCTTCAGATTTATACTTCAATAAGTATACATATCCGAACCTTGAGTAATCATGAGTGAATGTAATGAAGTATGAAAAATCACCAATAGCTTGGGTTGACATAGGACCACATACATCTGAATGTATGAGTTCTAATATGTCTTTGGCTCGTTCTCCAGTTCCATTAAATGGAGACTTAGCCATTTTACCCATTAAACATGACTCACAGGTTGCATATGATTCATAATCAAATGGATCCAAATATCCATCTTTATGTAACCTTTGGAGTTTGTTTTCACCAATGTGTCCAAGCCTACAATGCCACAAGTAGGCTTTGTTCATTTCATACTTACTTCTTTTAATTGAAGAACCGATATGTAAATTATCATGAGACACATTCAATAGATACAATCCATTGGACAAAATAGTAGAAGCTATTAATTTATTTCCGAAATAAATTGAACAACTATTGTTCCCAAAATTTAAATTGTATCCAATTCTATCTAAACATGAAATAGAAATGATGTTCCTTATTATGCTAGGTACATAATAACATTCATCTAATAAAAATGTGTTTCCGGATGGTAGCTTGAGCTTCATTGTCCTCACAGCGATCGCCGCAACTCTTGCGTCGTTACCTAGCCTCAACTCCACCTCGCCGGTCTTCAGCTTACGCCTTCTTGTCAGTGCCTGCATAGAATTGCAGATATGAGATACACATCCAGTATCTAATACCTATGATGTACAATCTCTAATTGACAAGTTTACATCTATCATATAGACTGAAGCGCCTGCTGCTTCACAGTTCCTTGAGCCTTGTCCTTGAGGTATTCTTTGCAATTCCTCTTCCAATGCCCTTTCTGGTGACAGTAGAAGCAATCACCTTTCTCAGCACTTTTACCCTTGTCTTTCTTGGTAACCTTTGCCTTTCTCTGAACCATGTTCTTATTCTTTCGAAAAGCTTGGACTGCAAGTCTTTTTCTGTTGGTCTTACCAACTATTAGGACTTGGGGTTTATCCTTCACAAGGTTCCCCTTAGCAGTTTTTAACATGTTCAGCAGTTCAGCTAAGGTGGCCTGGATCTTGTTCATGTTAAAATTAACGATGAACTGAGCATATGACGGTGGAAGTGAAGACAACACAAGGTCTGTGTGCATCTCCTTAGGAAGTGTAATCCCAAGAGCATCTAGCCTCTCCACCCATTCAATCATCTTCAGCAAGTGATTCTGTACTGAAGTTCCCTCTCCCATCTGAGCCTTGAACAGATTCTTCGATATCTCATATCGTTCAATTCTGCTCTGCTCACCAAAGAGCTCCTTCAAATGGAGCATGATGGATCTAGCATCCATCTCTTCATGTTGCCTCTGCAACTCATTGCTCATAGAGGCTAACATGTAGCATTGGGCCATGGTGGAATCTTCCTTCCATTTTTCATACGCTATCATTTCCTCCTCTGGAGCATCCAATGCTGGTTCAGCAGGAGGTTCATTATCCAAGACATAGGCAATCTGCTCAGACCTGAGGACTATCTTCAGGTTTCTGAGCCAGTCTGAGTAATTGGTGCCTGTCAAACGGTTGGCATCAAGTATGCCTCGCAACGGGTTATGGTGCGACATTCTTGCCTACAGGAGATAATCAATTGATATTTAGCAGATATTCAGATTAACTAAAACAAGATATTGTCTTTTATTATCTAGTTTTACTCCCACTAATTTTCCACGGACTGTATAACCTTCAGATATACAAAACGGGAGACGCCGACTGTCTCCTAGCGGGGATCAGAATCTCCAAGCATCACAGTATGACCTCGGGTAAACACGTAGTATCATACCGCTATCTCAGAGCAATCATCTCATGATAATTGCAACTCCTTGCAATATCCGATCATATTTCGGCTCCCAAGTTTAATGGTCCCGGGTAAGCACAGTAGACCATTATCCCCGGTCTAAGTTTTATCATCAATACGTGACAGAGTAAAGTAGAAATATAGTTCCCGGGTAAACATGTGGATAACTATATCGTTCCTCTACTCTTAACCAAAGGCATCTAATGCCATGATCAACAGTCCTCTCAACAGACAATGGCAGACCTCGGGTAAACACATAGTATCTGCCATGACTGAATTAAGTTCCATTGATCATATTGATGGAGAGCCACGCGGTGCATTCTCAATGACTCGCGCTACGGCTTAGAATTTGTAACGAAGGTTTTACTTATTTAGTTTGATCTCATCCTAGGTGATAGTATTAAATATATTGAATATATATAAATACTAATAACCTAGCAAATATTTAAGCACACGCATCACATACATGTCATTAGTGTGGTCATGGACGGCATTGTGGTTTGACTTGAGCCAGACAGTCAAACACACACACATACACAATATAACAACTTATATCATGAGTCTGCAAACCCATGGATTCAATGAACTCCTTCATTTTCATCTAGTCAGCAGTTGTGGATCATCCTCGCTCCGAGCGCAGCCGCCTCGATCAAATTACATCGTAATTCTCAATTACATGATAATTTAAATGAGGAAGCCTTATGGCGATTACATCAAGGAGGAAGGTAGAAGTACAATGGAATATGAGAGGGAGAGGTTCACAGACCTCTATTTATTAATAAACAATAAACCACACAATCACATTCCACATCCACAATTAACGCTTGTCCATGACCACCATGTGTTTTAGTTAAACAAACCACACATGAATTGCGCATCAAATGGCTAAATAAAATTTTCGAAAATAACTTATAATTTTGGTTTCATAAAACCAGGGACCAATCAAAAATTGGATTTAGAATTTTCGAAAATCAATTTATGCATGCTTAATTTAAATCGAATTTAAACAAGCAATTAATAACACATCAAATATGCACAAAATCCAAAAATAATGGCTTTAGAAACATTCCATGCTCAATTTGAACAATTCAAATAATTATGGGGGTATTTAACAATTAAATGCTACAATTAATCTAACACCTTAGATTAATAGTTAGTATTAACAACATTTGTTAATATGATAATTAAAAACACATATTTTATTATTAGGGCCCAAAAAATCAAAATTTTAATGTCAAAATCAAATTTTAACAATAAAATAAAATGAAATTAATTTTAACAGGGCCTTTAATAATAAAAATACATATTAAATAGAAATTGGGAAAGGGGGTTCAGCCCAGCTGAACCCCTGGCTCGCACCAGGGCCGAGCCAGGGCCTAGCCAGGGCTCGGACCTAGGCCCACGGGCCTGGTCCGGGCCCTGCTGGGCCCTAGCTCGAGCCACCTAGCTCGGGCCAGGGTCCAGCTAGGCTGGACCCTGTCGGCGGCTAGGGGAAACCCTAGCCGCACGACAGGTCCACCCGATGGTTCCCTGCATTGCAGGGAACCCGACGGCGGCTACCCCTTCCGGCGCCGGCACCGGCGCCGTCCGGGCACCGGCGACCGTCCGCCTGTTCCGGCGACGTTGCCGGCGCCGTCCGGCGGCTAGAGCAAGCCCGTGAAGGGCTCCGGTGGCCCTCCTTTCGATTTTTCAAAAATTCTTCCCTCTTTTCACAGCGGTTTCAAAAACGCAAGAGGAAGAAGAAGGAAGGCCATGGCCAGCGGTTCCTGGCTCTCCATGCTGCCGACATCGTTCACAACGATCAAACCCCTAAAAGACCCATCTCATGGATACGATTCTATCAAAAAATACCCCGTTCTTCGTCCAACGAAGAACATGACGAAAAACCCCCAAAAATAATATTTTCTTCAGATTTAAATCGTGATCTTATCGCAGCAAACATCTAATGAATACAAATCTTTCAAGAAAATAATTACTAGCATGGATTTAAATTCTAAAACCACAATTTTAAAGACCGAAAAGGCGAAAACACAGTGGAACCTGGCTCTGATACCACTGTTGGGTTTGCTGTGTCGGGATCCCATCCTAAAAATGCAGCGGAATAAAAAATAATAATCGGGATTGGATCTGTCCTGTTTCGGTCGTTAAAATTAAACCGGTGTAAATCGAATTTACCTTGCGTGGATTCGAATCGGCGTCCGTTTTCCGATTCCGCCGGAGCGATGCCGCAAGTCGCGCAGATGCCCGACCTCTAGCGGTATCCACGCGGTTCTCCTCGCGATGGATCGTCCTCGCTTCCTTGCTCGCTGCGGCGTTCGTAGATCCCGTCTGGCTACGCGTAATCCGCCGCGACATGCGGATTCGGAATCCCTGTCGAACGGAAGGTGGAGCAGTTGGGAACCGCACGCCCAGAAGAGAGAGAAAGGAGGAAAGAACGAATGACGGCTAGGTCAATTGCTGGCCCCGGACGTAGAATCCGTTCTTTTATAAGAAGCCTGTTTGCTGTTTTTCATAAAAACCCAGACTTATTCGAAATCATGTCGGATTATCCGTCGACTTGAAAACCATTTGCGTGTGACCCTCTAGGCCCAAATACCAGTCTAGTTAATAGCCCATTAAGTCCAGTAATCCTTTAATGACCCACTGAATTAATTAATATCCTTATATTCAATTAATCAGCCGAATTTAATGTCCCACAATAAATTCGGACGGACTGCCGATCACGTTGGATGCCAAGTAACATCACGTGATCCTGGATGGCACTAGGGTTATGGCAACCCTCAATTGGAACCTTTCTGTCATCGGTTAGCGTGCGGATATAATCCTTCATCCGTACAATGTTTCCGAATCGACCTAGGGCATGGTTTACTGTTAAACCCTATTTGGTCGATTCACTTGAATCAGATGCCGCTAATCTGAATCCGATAACTCCTTATCGATTACAGAGTCCGCCCTGGCCAGGGACTTTAAGCGCATCATTCCCGGAACATTCTCTCTCAAACTACCGAGAGCGGATGATCCCGTATTGAACACACAATTACCTTCGAGGGCATTTCCTTGAAGCCGATCGCTTGACTTATTGATAACCCTTGGTTAGGGATTCGTTCGTCAAGGTCAAAGCTCAGAAACCTACCAACAAGATATCTTTGGAGTCTCATGTCCAAGGATCATCCACGCAACTGTGACAAATGAATCGAGCTGGTTAACAGTGAGGTGATTACCATCCAGCGATTCATAGTCCGATTAGTTCAGTGAACTCATTCACCAATGAGCACCTATAGGTTCAGCATAGTGTCTCCACACAAGTGACTTATGGGATCAGTCACCCTCATCATATGAGCTGAATTAACCTATACTAGTCTATCCGGATGTTCGATGTCCTATCTCAAACATCCTATGACTAGGAATAATTAAGAACATGTGTTTATAAGTCTTCGGTCCCGTAATTATGATCTTATCATAATCCGAAGACTATTGCACATGTTCATGGACTTCATCGTGATACGATAAACACAGATCGAATTAATTACACAAAATGAATTATTGCCATTTATTAATAATCTGAATAAGTACACAGTATCGGATTGGCTTTGAGACCATCTAATACTAACATGAATAGCATGAAGAGAAGATTACGAAATAAATTTATGATACTAATGATGATGAAAACAAGGGAAAGAAAGAATGAGGTTGAATGGTCCCTGGAAGCCTTGGTCTTGAATGGACTGAAAGAATGAAGAAGGGATGAAGAGGATGAAGGTTGCTCTCCTTTAAGTGCACCTGGAATTCTTCATGCAGCGTTTCAATCCTTCTTTGACCTTTTTCCACTAACTTTTTTAATGACCAAGGGATTGGGTATTTATAGATTTGAATTTAAGGCTCTCACGCGCATTCGCGGCCACTTATGGATCAACATGAAAGAATTTGGAGCCAATCTAACCGAGAAATAGATAAAGACAAGCTAATTCATCATTATCTGTAATTACCTAAAACGCGTCGCCCATGGGAGACGTCTTTTATCTTAATTAAGATAAAGATAAACTTAGGAAAAAGAAACAGAAATACTTAGGAAACCTAAATAGCGTTGTGTTGTGAAGACATCTTTCAGTTAATTAACAAATTAATTAAAAATCAAATTAAAAATTGAAATAGGATTAAAATCCTAAACGGCGTCTCCATAGGCCGACATCTTTTAGGATAATTTTCATATTCGCTGAAAAATCTGAATTAAAATCAATTTCATTAATAAACTTAAATGGCGTCTGCCTTGCCCGACACTATTTAGACAATTAATCTAATAAAATAATAAAAATTAACTAATGATTAAATATTAGACCATTTTGGGACATTGTTACATGATATGAAATTTACTCAAAATGATGTCGAAATTAGCGTGTCTACAGCTGCCCCACCTTGGCATTGACTTTGCAAGGGAGTGAAATGAAATAGAATGTACTGAAAAGGTGATGCCAAGGTGTGATGAGACATGTTCTCAACATCATACGATGGGAATTTTTCTCAAAACGATCAGTGAAGATAACTCAAAGAGATCAATAGAATCAATCATGTTTGGATGAAGGAAACAAGGAAACAAAGTCGATCAACTTCTACGAGTGGGAAGTACCCTAGGTCACAAACCTTGCAGGTTTCATCATAGGGAGTGGTTACCAGCCAATGTGGAAGTGTTGCAACCATGATGGATCTTAAAAGGAAATAAGAAAATTTTGGGATAAAGAATCTAAAAAAGGAAAGAATTTCAAGGATATCTTCAAGCGAACCTCAATGATAATCAAGATATTCAATTTAGAATGGAATATTTCATATCATGTTGGGATTTATTAGATCAATGATCTGAAATTTAATCAATAATTAATTCTTCTCACAATTATATCAAAGTCGTACATGATGTATGCTGGGCTAAAAGAAAATTTTAAAATCAAATAAAATATAAATTAATCAAAGATAATATTGTTAAATTGTCATTAATGAGTCAAGGTACCAATTCTGTAATTCAGTGCTAAGCCGAAGCTCGTTTGTCTATGTACTGTTTCACAAAAGCGGAACCATTGTCCTCATTAATTAACAGTCTAACGGCCTCTCCGTGCGATTAAGATATTCTCTGGAATTATCACTTTTTATGTTGAAGGGGAACTCAAATTCTAGTTTCATCAGAACCACAAGGTCCTTGATATAATCTAATAAATATTTATCATATAGTAATGATGATAATGCGAATCAATTACATAATGAAATACAGGGATAGAGATAACTGTCCTTTTAGCCACGGTTGAGACTCATGGATTCCCACAGTGAGACCTTATTGAAATTTCAGCTTCATTTGAATTTTCTTGAATCTCCATAAATTTTCTGTACTTAGAAATCATCAGTAACTTCAAGAAACATAATTAATAAACATCAAAATATGGATAAGCATGGAATTTCGAAAAATAACAGATAAAGCCTGAATAGCGTCATGTCGTGCCGACGCCATTAGAATCAAATATTCATTATGCATCAACCTTGGATAAACATGGAATCTCGGGCGAATAACAGAAAATCCCTGAAATGCGTAGTGTTGAGCCGACGCCATTTGAATGACGTCACCGTCCAAAGACGCCTTTTAAGTCACAGAAACAGGTTTCCCTGTGTTCAATCTGGACTCCGATTCCCTTTAATGCATATCCCTTCTCCAATTCGAAAAAGACTCTTCAATCTCGTAAACCTCTATACATAAGCTTCCTTAACTTGTATTAAGGCAAATCCATACACAATTTAGAGATCAAAGCAAGAGATTCTCTCCATAGTTCAAGAGAAATCAATATTTTAAGAAGACAAAGTTCAAGAACAAGATGGATTCTTCAAACAAGAGAATGAAGAAGACGCTTGAGGAGCTTTCACAGGTGAAGGATCATTTGAGCGGACGAGATTCTAGTCTGCAAGTAAGTTGAATCCTTCCTAATCTTTTCTTCTTTATATGCTTCAATTCTCTTTGCATGTTCTTCTTGTTAGATAGAATTTTAAATCAATTTTCTTTCTTCTATTCATCTACTAGGGGTATCCTTTCTTCCCTGGTCCAAGAAGATTCTCTTATCTTCCTTGGATTCGGAAGCTTGCGAAAAACATTACTATCTCCGTGCAATCTTATGTTTCTAAGTGGAACATCCAAGGCTTAGTTGTCCATGCAAAACACTACAAGAGCTCAAATGTAGATTGGGCAGCGATGAGAGCTCTGATTGAATTGTGGCATCTACAAACCCACACTTTCCTTTTTACTATGTTTGAATCTACCATACTCCTTGAAGATGCCGAACTTTTACTGGGCCTTCCTAAGATCAAACTGAACAATGATGAATTGATCCTAAACAAGATGGCAGTTATGAGAGAAAAGATCATAGGTCAGTAACTATTGATGAATATTATGAAATATCCAAAAGAAGTTCAAGGATGCCTTACGACGAAAGGAATTAACCTTGCAAAGTTGGCAGAGTGGACCTTGTATGAGATTGAGGAACTCAAAGAAGATGATACTGAGAACGTGATGAAAGCGTTCACCACATGCTTGGCTGGAGCTTTATTATTCCCTGCCCAGGACAATATTATGAAGGATGATCAAGTTAGTTTAATTTGTGGGATCTTTGAAGGAAAACAGATTGGCACGGCGATCCTAGCCTATCTCTACAGTGGGCTTTCTGCAGCATCTATAGGTCAGTCTCCTCATGGTTGCATGCTTCTCTTCGCTCTGTGGGTAGAGTTACATCTCAAATTCGAGTACCATAGTAGAAATTCTGCAAGACCATCTCAGATTTATCAAAACAGTCCAATCTTCCATATTTACAATATCGTGAAGTTCAATGAAATGATGATCAACCGAGTGCCCAAACTCAAGACCCGAGCTGATTGGCGAACTTATTTGAAGACCATGCCATCACACGGGTTCAATTCTTCTCCACTTGCTCTAGTAGCGAAGACGATCCGAGTACGCCGTGCAGCTGGTGCAGAGCTTCGACTGATCGGTGCAACTGAATTCGTATTGTATAATCCTCATCGCTGCTATACTCAACTCAGCATGCCTCGCCATGAGTTCCCAAAATTTTCTCACATCTCTCCAATTAAGAAGCGCGTATTGGAATCTGATGAAGATTTTGAAGCAACCGAGCTTATAGTTACATTGTGGAACATCAGCTTCATTCATCGTGTAAAATTTTCACACGAAGCTCACAGAGGACTGTCTAAAATATATGTAAAGGAGCTTTAGAAAATTCATCCTTAAAAGCTCTCTTTATCTTTCATTTGATGTAATTTTGATTTTATTTTCAATAAAAAATTCATCCTTTATACAATAGACATCATCCTTTAATGTTTTGTGATTTATTCAGAATTTTTCCTCTACTAAAACCATGATTTTTCCTTAAAATATCAAGTTTTGGATTTACTATAAATCGCATCCACTCAGGAAGACATCATTCAACCTTAATTAATTTTCGAAATTGCAAAGATTTATTCCTTAAAATCCCATATTATGCCTAAAACGCGTCCCCCTGTGTAGACGCCTTTCAATTCTCTCTCCTACTTTTCACAGAACTCTGCCATTAATCTTGTAATTAATTCACTAAAACACGTCGTTGTGATAGGACGTGGTTAATCATTGTGTCTCGTACGGCTCTGACCAGAATTGGCGGTTTGATATGAAACGCGTCGTGTCCTGTGGACGCTTTTCACACAATTTCAAAATTCTGTTTTGCCGCCTCAGTTTATGTACTTTGAAAGACGTCGCTGTCCCTCGACGCGTTTTAAACTTCCCAAATAGAACCTGCACGAGCTCGAGCCCCCTTCTTCCTCATTCTCAAAACTCTCTTTCTCTCTCTTCTTCCACCTTCCTCTCCGACAATCTCGAGCTTCTCAACCAGCTTCAGCGATCACCGGCCATCACCAGAGTCCTCCCCTCCTTCTCTTTCTCGGGCTTTCTTTTTCCTTCCACCATTCTTCTCTCTTTCTCTCTTCTCATCCCCGAGTTCCAAGAAAAACTCCCAAACCTTGCCATGGAGAAGGGGCAGTCGAGCAAGGCCAAGGCTGTGGTGAAACGACGACGGACTGCCTCCCTCTCGATGGTGGTGGTGGAGGAAGTCCCTGAGGTGGCGCCGGCCGACCTCACGGCGGTGGCGGCATTCTTGGACGAGGAAGAAGCTCCACCCGCAACTGCGGGAGAAGAAGAGGAAGCGGAGGGTGGCCCTCACCTGGTAAGTTCTCTATGGATGTGTTTGGGCATGGGAACGAGTAAAGGAAAGGAGGTCTTGCGACCTCGGATCTCTGTCTTGAATGGTGTCGAGACCAAGTGACGCCTTTCAAAGGGCGTCGACCAAGTCCGACGCCATTCAAGGCAGTAATATCTTTTTAAATTTTGTAACTGAAGCGGCAAAATAGCATCTAGACATGTGGACGCCTTTCAATGGGCGTCTACCTTGTCCGACGCCTTTTAGTTAGAGTATTATATTATTATTATTTTTTTTGAAAATTAATTTTAATGCCCATTATCTAATGAAACTTATTGAATTATTTGCAGGGGACAATGAGGGCCAGGATATCATGGGATTTGGTCATCGGTGCTTATCGTGGCCTGCCCGACTTCTAGAAGGCGCGACTGCACCGGATGGGGTTTGGTGAGATCTTAGATATCGAGCCCTTCTAGCTCGATCTAATACTTTTGCAGGCTTTGAGGGAGATGTGGGATGCGAAGAGTTGGGCATTCCTGATGCCCTGGGCCACATGGTGCCAAGTTTAGAGGATGTAGTTAGGATCAATGGCCTCCGCGTGGAAGGTCGGGCAGTGAGTGGAGTCACCTACCCCGACTACTTAGGATTTGCAGAGAGTCTCCTAGGTATAGAGGTCTTAGACGGGTTGAGTAGAGAGTCTAGCACAGTACCTAGAGTAGATGTAGAGGCTGCCCTAGGGTTAGTAGAGCCTAGGCACCGTTCAGACGAGACCCGGGAGGCCTTTAGGGATAGGTTAGCCAGGTCATCCTCTATAGTGTACTGTAGTGACCCTAGTCAGGAGGAGGAGGTAGATAGGTAGCTTAGGATCTTTCTAGTCTTTTTCTTTGGTCGGTTACTCTTCGGTACGAAGGGTGACCATATCCATTGTAGATTCCTTAGTTTGTTAGATGACCTTGACCATATCCATGAGTACGCCTAGGGTACGGCCCTCCTGGCCCACCTTTTCGCAGATCTATCCGCGGTCACACCGGACCGCGAGACCACTATCAGCGGCTTTTCGCCATTTCTCCAGGTATAGATGATTTCAATTATTGTTTATTTATGCAGATGAATGATACAATATGATGATTTCTAACTTATGTGCGCATGTATGTGATAAAGTATTAAATTGATCATTTAAAGGCAATCAAACGCATTATACTCATGTGTTTATCTGTAAAATAGCATGAAATGATAGATAATTGCGTACCAAGTCCAACGGTACCAATTTCGTCAAATTCTGACTTAAAAACATCATCATTTCATGTGATTAATGGAGTATAGCGCATTTGCGGTTTTTCGACAAAACCGAGACGAAATAAATAAATATAATGATATTTTTATGATAATGTGCTAATTTATATTTATTTTATGTGAACAGGACATGCCGATGATGCAGTGCAGTTGGTGGAGTTTCTGGAAATTTGGGGGAGGTCTAGTGTTCGAATTTCGATAAATTCGACGTCATTTTGTCCAAAAGGTTAAAACAGGGGTAAAAACGTCATTTGAGGCCCTAGTGTTGCCCTAATTCCACGGCCAACAGGAATCCGAAAAGGACCAGCCGCCTTCCTAAAGTCCACTTTCCTTTTTTTTAAAAAAAAACCTTCCTTCCCGAACCTAATTCTCTCTGTTTCTCTCTCCTCTCTGTTTCCTTTTCTCTGTCTCTCCTTCTTCCCTTCTCTACCTCTCTCCTTCACCCACGACTCTCTCTTCCCCTCTATATATCTCCCTCTTCCTCCCGGCTGTCCCATTCTCTCTCTCTCTCGGATTTTCCAGCTTCCTCCACAACCTCTCTCCCACGTTTTTTTCAGAGTTCCCTCTCCTTTTCCAACTCCTTTCCCAGCAGCCGTATCCCTCTCTTCTTCTCCTTTTCCAACCTCTCCTCCGCAGCCTCTCTCCTCTTTCTCGCTGGTTCTCTCTTCCTCTTCCCAGCCTCTCCCACTCGGTTTTCCACAAGTCCTTCTCCTTCTCCCTCTCCGTTTCCCAGATCTCTCTCACACCTCTCTCCTTTGCTCCCTCTCCGGTTTCTTTTCCTCTCTCTTCTCGGTTTCCCTTCCCACAGCCGGTTACTCCTCTCCTTACCACCGTTTCCCAGCATCCCTCTCTCTCTTGTTCTCTCTTTCTCTCGGTTTCTCTTTCTCTCCCTCTGTCCTCTCTCTCCCCGGTTTTCTCCTCCTCTTCTCAGCGTCTCCCTCGCCGTCTCTCTCTTTACCTCCTCTCCACCAAGCCGGCGTTCACAGCAACCTCCTCGAGCTCCAAGCTCCCCCACGCGCCGGCCAGCATCCCTAGCTTCTCCACGCGTTGCCCAGCACATGCAGCATGTCGCCTGAAGCAAGCACCTCTGCCTGCTAGCAGCTGCTTCCGCACGTAGCCATGCATGCCCAGCTGCATCCCAACGTAGCCAGAAGCTTCTCCACGCACCGGAAACCTCCTCCTGCCCTCCACCTCATGCAGCACCCAGCGGTTCCAGCACTTGAAGCACGCTCCCACGCGCCTGCAAGCAGTTGCGGTGAAGCCGGCCTCCTCCAGCAACAGCACGCATGCATGCATGCCCGTAGCACCGCAGCTGCAATCCCCCACGCGGCAAAGCATCACAGCAGCAGCCTCCACGCGTTGCACCAACGCCCTGCCAGCAGCTCCAACAAGCCACCGACGACCTCCAGCGCTTGAAGCCAGCCGGCACCTCCCATGCATCTTCTCCACATCTCTCCAGTGGTCCACTATGCCGCATCCTCTCCAGCCCGGTCCATTGCGCCGGCAGCTCCCTCAAAGAACCACAGATTGCTGTTGCTTTGTTCTTTCTCTCCCCCATTAGTATAGTATTAGTTTAATTGTTTAGGATTAGTTAGTTATTATTTGATGTTTGATTGTTTAGTTTAAGGATATTAAATCATAAAGTTTGTAATTTGTTTCATAATTTTTAGATAATTAATGTTTTACACATAGTTAAGTTACGGTGTTTTTGTTATATTTTTTTAGTTGTACTTGTTTTCCATATATGCTTGTGTTTAATTTCTGAAAAAGAAAAAAAAGGGGATTTGTTTAATTTATGTAATTATATTGTTAGGAAACATTAGTTAATTGCGTTCTAGTTTAAATAAGTAATTAGTTCACTCAAATTCTCACCTATTTTTAGATAACTAAGAATCACAAGGTTTTCAAAATTAAGATCTTATTCCCTGTGGATCGACCCGGTCTCAACCATGCACTACATTGCTATCTTTATTTGAGATTCGGAAAATTAAGATTGATGTTATTTGTGTTTTAACGACGGCATTTAAAAATCGCATCAGTATGCAAGTGTGGAGCTATCTTTATTTTCCGCTCGGCCGGGCGAGGATCGTACGTCCAGATGCTGTCCCATTGGCTCGCTGTTGATAGCCAATTGTGGACACAACTCCCCAGCACCATCAGTTGATGGCCCTCCGCCGTCAATTCCTCGATTATCCTGAGCTAGTGGTGAGTTTTTTTTTTAATTCATTTATTTATCTATTTAATGCAATCTTTCATTTATTAAATGCAATTTATTTATTATGAATGCATCTAACCTATATGCAAGTGATCTGGCGCCCATATCTGGGCATGGGCGAGGCAGACCAGCCGTGGGTGACGGCTGGTCAGAGGAGGTTCAGCAGGCAGATGTGGGTCCACTGCCTCATTGAGATCGAACCGCTCTGCCTCCGCCTCGTGATGCGGACCTTGGGCCTCTACCAGGAATGGGTGGAAGAGGAGGTTTCGGAGGGAATTGGACAGTCAATGAGGGGGAAGCAAGCCCTCATTGATTGGTGAGCGAAGTTCCCCAATCAATACGAGGACTGGCATCGCCGAGGTGTCCCGGTTGAGTCTCATACGGAGAGTAGCGCAGCCTACCTCTAGCAGTACCGGACATACTACGCCGATCAGTTGTGGCTCCTCCATCCATTCGATGTAAGTATGCTTTTATGCCTCTTTCATTTTAATTATTATCTTTATTTAAATTTGTAAATGAATGTATGTATGTATGTATGTTATGCAGGATGCGCGCGATGCAATCATCATCGACCTCTGGGCCCGCCTACAGGATGCGAAGGCCCAGCTTGAACAAGTCCAGAAAGAGTTGTTTGATCTGGTATGTATGCATGTCATGCTTATGAAATGTTCATTTTGATTAGTTAATTCGTTTTGACGTTTAGCCGCTGACAGTCGTTCTTTTGATGCAGCGAGCCGTGTATACGCAGGCGGCTCCTCCTCCCTCCTCTGCCGGGGCTTCTTCTTCTAGCGCTGCTCACGAGGTCTTGGTGACCGATCTTCGGGGTTAGCTGGCTCAGGCCATACTATGGGCTGCTCAGGCTGAAGAAGATGCTGCTGCCCGAGTAAGTCCTTAACTTACCTCCTTCATTTCTGCATGAAATTTTTTGCTTACTCAACTAATAATGTCTTTTGTTGCAGGTCGCTGAGATTCATGAAGCCCTCCAGAAGAGCGAGGCTGATTTGGAGCGAGCTCGGGGTTCAGCGGCCCGTATCGCCGAGTTGGAGGATCAACTGGCGAGACTCTCCACCGGCGACCTCCCTCAAGAGCTATCACGACTCCGGTCACGTCTAGAGTTTATTACTGAGAAGAGGGAACGTGAGCGGCAGGAGAGGCACCAGATGGATGCGGAGATGTCTTCTCTCCGGGTCCAGTTAGGCATCGCTGAGCACGAGCACCGTAGTGTGGAGGAACAGTACCGGCGAGCACGTCAGTGGGCTCAGGAGCGGGGACACGGGAGTGCCTTCACCGCGAGCATCGCAATATCTTCCGGCCAGGCCGGTCCGAGTACCATAGGTCCGCCACCTCCACCTAGCCGAGCACCAGAGGGACCAGACGAGGGGCAGAGCCAATATGATGATGGTGCAGGAGAGAACCAGCCTTGACGGCTGCATCATGTATCTCTTTCTTTTTGTGACTCCTGATGTTAATGGACTCTTCATGTACATAGAACTTTTGAAATATAGATGAAACTCTTTTCCACACTTCTTTTGACTTTAACTTTGACTTTGACTTACATACCTGTGCCCTGTACATGACTTGAACAAACAAGTTAAATGTTTCTTCTGGCTTAGCCCTTTGTCCGGTTAAGTAATTGATTAATCAATTCTTTCCTTGGTAAAAGGGTCAAGAGGCGAAGCCTTTATTAATCAAGGTAATAATAACCATCAAAGGAAATGGAATTATGCAACGTTCAAGCATGTAGATGCTTACTGAAAATAAAAGGAATAAAACACACCAAATGCGACAAGCAGATGCTAATTGAAATCTTTTTTCCGGCTTTGCAATTACAATTTTCAAAATATTTGAAATATCTATTTTGTTTTATTTGTTTTGTTTCGAATATCCATAAATATCTATTTTTTTATTTTGAAATATATATATATATATATATTGAAATATCTATATATTTTTTGGATTTTGAATATCTATTTTTTATTTTTGAATTATCTATTTTTTTTTATTTTGAAATAATGTGCAAACTAAAAGACCAGCATGGTACTTAGATCAAAAGATGATATTCATTTATTAACTTAATTCCCAAATTGTTCTTCAACAATCTAACTTAGACTCATTGTGCTTGAGCTTGTGTTTTCGTTCGTGATCCCATTCGATGGTTTGACCCTTAGTCAATCTAGGCCATTCCTCAAGCTTGGAGTACGCCTCTTTAGAAAGAAAGGAAGAATTTGTTTAGAAAGCCTACGAGAGGGTTCTAGAGACCTAGAAAGATATCCCCTTTTTTTTTACCCTAATATCCGTTGGGGCTCGGTCATTTTCTTTACAGGGTATTTAACGACCTTGCGCTCCATTTTCATTTGATTTCATGGCCTTGGTGTAACATTTGTAATGTAATGACTTTTTGATTTGATATTTGGCTTTTTGCCTTTTGCTTTTGCTTTTCCTTTTCCTTTTCATGGGACGGATCTCCCTCCTTTTTTTATGACGGCCTCCTACTAGGACGGCGGGTATTTTTTGTAGTCTATTCTAAGCCTCGTTCTGATATCGTGGGCCGAGTGTAAAAATAGATTTTTTGTTTAAAAAGAATGATTTGCACTTTACATTCTTAGTCAAGCTTTCGGTATTCCTTCGGACTTTACATCTCTTGTTACTCATGAACCAGACATGTCAGTGTGTAGTAATGTGTTTGAATTAAATTATCCAGACTGATAAGGGAATTTGAGTTTCAAAATTTTCTGATCCCGCTGGTCCTTGCACCATGCTGATCGACTCACTAACTTAAGGGTAATATTTCTTAAGATAAAAACTATTCCAGGGGTGAGTTAATTCTTGACCTTCTGCATTAATTAAACGATATGCGTTACTAGGAAAAACATGTGATATGACATATAGTCCTTCCCAATTGGGTTGGAGCTTAGAACGCGGACCACCAGGTTTTATAAAGATTCTTTTAACGACCATTTCATAAACTTTAAACTTTCGTTCAATGATTTTCTTTTGATAAAAACGTGCTAATCTATTTTGATATACTCGTGCATGATTAGCAGCTGACCATCTTTTCTCGTTTAAAAGTTCCAATTGAGTTAGGAGTGCTGAGCGATGCTCATCAATAGAGAGTTCCTTATTCAATTGTGCTCTTAATGACGGTATGAGGATTTTGTATGGAACTACCGCCTCCATTCCAAATTTTAAAGAGTACGGAGTCTATCCAGTGGGCGTGCGGATTGAAGTTCGGTATGCCCATAGAGCCTCAATTAGTTTCTCTTGCCAGTCTGTGAATTTATTAGATTTGCACATCTTTTTGATGATTTTTATCAAAGTCTTATTAGTTGCCTCTGCTTGGCCATTGCCTTGCAGATAATAAGGGGATGAATGATGCAATGCAATTTTATACCTGTTGCAGAGGTCCTTCAGTTCCTGTGATACGAACTGTGGTCCATTGTCAGTGACGATGGTGCTCAGAATTCCGAATCTTGTGATGACGTTCTTTATGATGCATTTGCAGACAGTTGACGCTTTGACTTCTGTGTAAGCTTCGGCTTCTACACACTTGGTGAAATACTCCGTTGCCATGAGAATAAATGATTTCTGCTTAATGCCGGAGTCAGGATTACCAAGGGGTCCAATGACGTCAAAAGCCTACATAGCGAAAGGCCATGGGGAGGAAACAGGATGGAGTGAAGAGGCGGGGGAGTGGATCTTGTGGCGTGAAGTTGACACTTGGCACACCTACGAACATACCCTACACAATCTTTTTCCATAGTTGGCCAATAGAATCCTTGTCTGAGGATCTTTTTTGATAACGTTTGTCCATTGACGTGGTCGCCACAAACTCCAGCATGAGCTCCTTCCATGATCTTCCAAAGCTCATCCTCGTCTAAACATCTCAAGAGAACTCCATCAAAACCTCTTTTATAAAGTGCTCCTCCAACTAGAGTGTACTTATGAGCAACTCTCCTGATAGCCCTTTTTTCCTCAGTTGTGGCTTCTTCAGGATATGATTGATCTTCACAGTATCTGGAAATTTCATAGTACCATGGCTTCTCTTCATCATTCATCTCTTCTAGCAACTCCATCAACATATTCTCTTGTTTCTCTACAATATCTCCATCCCTGACCTTCTTCAGCAACTTCTCCTTAGTCCTAAGAAAGGAAGGGTCTTTCACGGCGGGTGAGAGACGCCTATGAATGATGATCGATTCGGATTGTCTGCTGATTGGAAAATCGAGAGATGATGCGTGGGAAGCTAGAGCCTCGGCTAAGACGTTCTGATTTCGAAGAACATGGACAAAGATCAACTTAGTAAAAAGCTTGGCATAAGTCGAAGTAAGTTCTTGATAAGGCTTGAGTTTAGGATCAAGAGTTCGATATTTAGTGAGCACTTGGTGAAGGATCAGTTGGCTATCACCCACAATTCTGAATTTGGTGGCACCATGGAGATGAGCAGCCTCGAGGCCAGCAAGGAGTGCCTTGTATTCAGCTATGTTGTTAGTGACTGGAAAGTCAAGGTGAAAGGCTTGTGGAATGGTGACACCTTCAGGTGATAGTAGAACAATACCGATACCCTTGCCGTGGGAATTCAGAACTCTGTCAAAATGCAGAGTCCACATATCGTCTTTGATTATGTCTATGGACATTAGTTCCTCATCCGGAAACTCCGATCGGACTGGATCAAAACGAGGAAGAGGATAATGAACAAGATGTTCTGCTATGGCATAGCCTTTGATTGCTTTGTACTGAATGTAGATAATATCGAATTGAGATAAAAAGCTCTGCCAATGTGTTAACCTATCAGTGAGGATGGATTTCTCAAGGAGAAACTTAATGGGATTCATCCTAGCGATGAGATGGATTTCATGAGCTATAAAATAGTACTTCAATTTTTGAATTACTCATACAAGCGTTGCACATGTTTTCTCCATCGTCGCATATCTTTGTTCTGTGGGGTTGAGAAGTTTAGAGAGATAATAGGTTGCCCTCTCCTTTCCTTCTTCATCTTCTTATGCTAAGACAACCCCCACTGCATCATCCAAGACAGAAATATATAGAATCAAAGGTTTGTCCGGAGATGGTGGTCTCAAGACAGGACTTGCCAAATATGTTTTCAATCCATCAAATGCCTCCTGACACTTATCGTCCCAATCAAATTTGACTCCCGACTTGGTAAGCTCGTAAAACGGCTTACATCTTTGTGAATGTTGGGAGACAAATCAGCGAATAAACTGCAATCTCCCAATTAATCCTCTTAACTCTTTCAAGTTCTTGGGAGGTAGCATTTCTCTAATAGCTTTTGTCTTGTTGGGATCGATCTCAATGCCCCGTTTACTGACAATAAATCCCAATAATTTTCCCGATGATACCCCGAATATGTATTTCTTAGGATTCATCTTCAACTTATATTCTCTTGATCTTTCCAGAACTTTCGCCAAAACTTTGGCATGTTCAGCCCTAGTCTTAGACTTCACTAATAGATCATTCACATACACTTATAAATCAATATGCATCATGTCATGGAATATTGCCATCATAGCCCTTTAATAAGTGGCTCCAGCGTTCTTTAATCCAAAAGGCATAATGACATAACAATATGTTCCCCAAGGTGTAGTGAATGACGTTTTTTCTTGATCATCTTCCGCCAACTTAATTTGATTATATCTTGAGAATCCATCCATGAATGACAATGTTTCATAGCCAGCTGTATTATCGATGAGTACATCAATGTGAGGCAGTGGAAAATCATCTTTAGGACACGCCCGATTCAAATCGTGGAAGTCAATACAGATTCTGACCTTTCTATTCTTTTTCATAACCAGGACTATGTTGGCCACCCATTGCGGATAGAGGACAACTCTAATAAACTTGGCTTTATGCAGCTTATCGACCTCTTCTTTCATTTTCAAAGCCATTTGTGGGTGGAATCGCCTTAACTTTTGTTTAACCGGGCTAGTTCCATCCTTTAATGTCAATCAATATTCCACTAGTGATGAGTCTAACCCTGGCATATCCTCATAACTCTAGGCGAAAGTGTCCTTATAGTTTTTAAGAACTTGGACCACTACCTCTTCATCTGTTTTAGAATGATTTTTACTGACGAGGACAACCTTAGGTTCGTCTATAGTTCTTAAATTAATATCTTTGGTAGGCTCTTCTACGGCAGCTGAGGGTTCATCTAATCTTTTCACTCCACTTGCATATGCCTCAGCTGCATCCTCATCATCTTCCTCATCTTCAGTAATAGGGTATTTCTCGTGTATCAATTCATACACCCCGTATCCATCATTGGCTGACTCATCAAATTCACATTCTGCTAACATCTGGATGAGATTTTCTAACAACTGAGGGATCTGAGAACAAGAAAGGCATCCTAAAGCTAGATCCTGAAGGTATCTATCTGTAATTTGTCTACCTCTAGACTTTCTAGATTTCCTAACATGACTAACCTGCCTAGAACTAGACTCCCTAACTTCACTAAACTCCCTATCCTGACCTAATGAGGACGAAGAAGGATAAAAATCATGGAATACAGAATATGATACAAGGGAGTCCTCCCGAGGAGAGGGGCAGAGCAAGTCTAGAAGAGAATCTTGCCTGAATGACCCACGCGATGGGGTACAATCGGACAAGTATGAGGTTTCCACAACGAGGATTTGGAAGGAAAAAGTTGCCAAATTGGAGGTTTTTTTTTTTTTTAGAATTAATTGAATTTATCATAGAACATGAATGGATATGAATGGGAGAATGAAATGGTGAAAGTAACGGCATTAGTGCCAAGGGATTAGGGGGATCATACAACAGTATGTCCCAGATCAGATCATAAATCCTCTCCAGATCGAGAGGAGGTTGAGGAATAAGGTCCCGTGGGGACAAAGTAACCATAATGGGCGGGGCCCGTGGGATGTCTTCAGTGATGATCCGTGACCAAGTCGGTGTCAGGAGTAGAGTGTGGAATAGAGTGTGGAGGGTGAAGATGCGAGAGGGATAGGTTCCTCTCCAGAGAAGATCAATAGTGTAACCAGTTTCATAGGGGCCATTTGGTTCCCCTTCATTTGTTTCTTCGTGTAGCAGAATTCTCTTATCAAATATAGGCCCAGGGCTCTCTATCAACTCGTCTATCTGCGGTGGCCACTTCGGCTCCGAGGGTCAAGGAATAATCTGTTCAATGTTATGTACAGATCCTTCAGATCGAACCACCGGTACCATTCACATTCTAGATCTTGGAATTTTCTCCTTTTCATTGGCCACAGAGCCTTCAAGGACTAATACGCTAGTATTTCTGAACAGTGCCTAGCCAGGTCCCTTCCATAGATGTCATGGAGATCAAAATGGGAAGTGATGACCACCGTGTTATCATCATGATTAATTACAAGTCCCTTGACGAAATGTGTATACAGAGTCCACATCAAGGGATCCCGGCCTTCCTTACATAGGGTGGACATTATTTCCCAAGCCTTCTGGCCGTCTTCATCTTCTTGTTGTTGAATGATATCATGCCTGACTCTTCTTGGCTTATAGCCCAGACCATTACCGGGTGTCCTTCGGCTGTCTTTAACGGGCGTAGTTCTGCCCTGCAATTGTGTGCCCAGGCTCCTTCCAGGCTGATAGTCACCTTTCATCATAATTTTCTAGCCAGGGGTACTTATGCACTTCCCCCACTTCATGGCATCAATTGGATAAGGAACAAGCGTGGCGGCTTTTAAAGGATCGGCCACAGGATGATAAACCTGTAATACCGAACAAAGAGGTTGTTGGCCAGGTAAGGAGGTTGGCCTGATGTTCAAAGAATGAGTAGTAGTAAGAATTGGCATGCTCGTGACTTTAATAATGCATCCCTTATACGGAAATTTGAGGCATTGGTGATTTGTAGAGGGAATTGCCTCAAGAGAATTAATGTAAGGGCGGCCAAGGATGCCCTTCAAAGAGGGGTCGATTTCCAAGATGTGGAACTCGACCTCGGTATGACAAACATGGCCTAACTCTACCTTCAAATAAATCATTCCCAGAGGGGAATGGGTAGAATTGTCATAGGCCGTAAGAGAAATTGGAGAGGGCAGCCATTTCCCCCTGGGTATACCACATAGTTCAGGGGTCTTTGGTGATAGAACATTGATTGAAGCCCCTATGTCAACTAGGCATGCATCTACGGCCTTCTTGTAGATGTTGACCATAATGCTCAGAACCATACTTCTGGCTGGTGGTGGTGCTAGTTCCGAAGTATGGAATGAAATAGAGGGTTGATCCCCCTGAGGAACTAACAGTGTAGTGATCTTCTCCACCGGTACGTCTTCATTGACCATTACCTTCTGCAAGTACTCCATCAGAGCTTCCTGATGGGTCTTGGATCTCTTGATCAACTTAAGCACGGAGATTCGTGCCGGTGTCCTATCTAATTGTTTCAACAGGTCATACTGAGTGCCTGGTGCACTCTCATCATTATGTACTTCCTATGGCAGCTGTGATGAGCCGTCTTTGACCGTAGACTGAGGAAAAACTTTCTTGAAGATTCTCCCGCTCTGGAGCATATGTTGCTCATCAGTGGAAGGTCCAGGTGATAGTTTGAGCACCGCCGGGTTGATGAGTGGTCTGGAGGGTGTAATGGGTTGGTAAGCAGGTGATGGCGTAGGGTTGTTTGGTGGAGGCATGGTGCGGATGAAGGGTTTAAAGGGTTGGATGGTGGAGGGGCAAGTGGTTGGTGCGGGTGAAGTGAGGAATAGTATACGGAGCAGTGATTTGGATGGTTGTATAGTACTGTGGTAAGTGGTTATGGTAGGTGATGTGGGGAATGGTATGCGGAGTAATGGCTTAGATGGCCTGTATAGTTGGCTTGCGGAGGGTTGTTTGATGGAGGCATGGTGATGGAGGGGGTAATGGGTTTAATGGTGATGGGTTGCGGTTTGGGTATGCAGAGAATGCGGCGTGGCAGTTGCTCGGCGGTGCTTGGGATGTAGCCTGTTGAATAAATAGAGGAAGAGTCCTCTACCTTTGACTACTGCCCTCGGTTAGCCTCAGACTGGTTATTCGTCAAGATAGGGGCAATCTGATTTTGGTGTTGATGTTCCATGGTCTGATGAATAGGGGAAGTGTGGTGGTGAGGAGGTTGAGGAACAACAGGGGGAACCGTGGGATTCGGTTCAGTAGAACGTAGGGGCATCTTTCCCTTCAGGATGGATTGGATTGCCTCGAGCTGTTGAGGATCCAGATGGGAGGCCAGAACTCCCAAAGCTGTAACTAGATTGGAGGGATTGGTGGATAAGGGTTCATTTGGGTCTAGAGCTCCCTCGAAGACAGGATTAGACATTGCATGCACATGCGAAGGAAGATCAACGCCAGAATTATATTGATCGTGAATGAAAGGAGGAGGGATATGGGGGTTTCCCTCATACTCAGATAAGTAGGAATGGGGATCACGAGGGGCATTAGCATCTCCTCCGTTCTCATAATGATAATCAAATTCATGAGGGGCATTAGCATCTCCCTCGTAGTTAACTAGAGCACTTGAAGCCATACTCAAATCTCTACCTGATCAAAGCAACATGGTATTAGATTTTTGGCAAATAATTCAGACAAGTTGTGCAAAGATTAGACAAACAAGTGGATGTTTAATGTTGCTTTAGGATTCCTTGTTGGATTATTTAGATTCTTTTAACCACAAATTCACTCAACAGTAGGATCCTAGTTTCAGTTTTGTTTCCACCGTTATCTTCTATGGCTTTTCCTCAGAACAATATGAAAATCTAACTAGGACTTCAATTGGTACAACTAGCCCGATGAACAAGGAGGAATACCTTGATTTTGGAGACTTAAGGAGGTCTTTAACATCAACTACTCTAGTCTGATCGAGGGACCGACCCAATTAGAAAGAGGTGAAGACGTCAAGAAATGTGTTCCTATGAGAAAAAGGGGGGGTTAGCCCCAGTGCGTATGACTTGCGGCCTGGATGGCCTCTAATGCTTAATACATAATGGATAGATAGCAATCAAATCAAATATCTAAGGACTGATGAACAAAACAAAATATCTGGTTGAATCGTGTCGTTGTAACCCGACGCTGTTCACAACAGAACTTTATTTTATACGCAACACCTCAGGCAGCAGACAACAAGAATATCAGCCTAAATGGCATTGTGTTAGGGCAATGCGGTTTAAAAACGCATCCCCTTATCAAGACGCTATTTAAGGCGCAGAAACAGCAAATAAGAAGGAATTTTTGGATCAATTCCCTTTCGAATTATCAGGATAAAGTAGTAAATGATCTGCTCATGCGAATTTTAATCTTCAACAGGATGATTTATCATTCAAACAAAACAAAACTCAATCAATCATACATTCTTCCTAATACAGTCACAGCTTTCAAACAAACAATGGGAGGGCAAAATCTTGCCGCGAGGGTGTGCACGTGGTGCACGTGGGAATAACAATTAAACTAAAAACTCACCGATCGGCAAGAGCGTGCCCGAAGGACATAGGTGGTTCACCATGGGTGCTCGATTGATAAAAGCAAGAACAATAAACTGTAAAAGTTGGCGAAACCAAGTCCCACCGTGATCGCTAAAAAGCTATGAGTGCTCAAATTGTGATGTGTGAAATCATGAATTTCGTGTTGATTATATGACAATGAAACCTATTAAAAACTAAGTGTGATCGCCATAAAGTTTTTGAATAAAAAGCTTCAAAAGATAAAAGGATGATCGCTTACCTGTTTTGAAGTTGGGAGATTGTTAAATTCTTGATTCCTTCTCTTCAACCGACTGAAGAAAAAGAGCCCTTCTAGTACTTCTGTTCTTGCTTTGATTTGATGAATTTGAGGATCTTCCTTTCTGCTCCAATTCTTCTTTAGATAATGATCTCTACTTGATCTTCTTGATATTGATGATTGTACCTTGCAAAGAAATAAAGAAAACTAATAAGAACTAATAGAGTGTAGAATCTATTCTAATCAGAATTTTAATCATGCAGCTAAACAGAGTCACTCATTTGTTTTGTGGTCTTTTAAAAACCCCTTTAGCATGTGGGTTAGAAATTATGAATGTTGTGAGTGTGTGAATAGCATGAAGAGATGATTATGAAATAAATTTATGATACTAATGATGATGAAAACAAGGGAAAGAAAGAATGAGGTTGAATGGCCCCTGGAAGCCTTGGTTTTGAATGGACTGAAAGAATGAAGAAGGGATGAAGAGGATGAAGCTTGCTCTTCTTTGAGTGCTTCGGGAATTCTTCACGCAGCGCTTCAATCATTCTTTGACCTTTTTCCACTAACTTTTTTAATGACCAAGGGCTTAGGTATCTATAGACTTGAATTTAAGGCTCTCACACGCATCCGCGGCCACTTATGGATCAACATGAAAGAATTTGGAGCCGATCCAACTGAGAAACAGACAAACACAAGTTAATTCATCATTATCTGTAATTACCTAAAACGCATCGCCCATGGGAGACGTCTTTTATCTTAATTAAGAAAAAGATAAACTCGAAAAAAAGAAACAGAACTACTTAGGAAACCTAAATAGCGTCGTGTTGTGAAGAGGTCTTTTAGTTAATTAACAAATTAATTAAAAATCAAATTAAAAATTGAAATAGGATTAAAATCCTAAACGATGTCTCCATAAGCCGACGTCTTTTAAGATAATTTTCATATTTGCTTAAAAATCTGAATTAAAATCAATTTCATTAATAAACTTAAATGGCGTCTGCCTTGCCGGACGTTATTTAGACAATTAATCTTGTAAAATAATACAAATTAATTAATGATTAAATATCAGACCATTTTGGGGCATTGTTACATCATATAAAATCTACTTGAAATGATGTCAAAATTAGCGTGTCTACACTATAAATATATATATCTCGAATATATTTATTCTACCAGTTAAGGTGAGGCCAAGATAAAAGTAAAATATCATCTTTAACAACTATTAGATTTTAAACGTGGCTCTAAGAACCGTCATGGCCCTCCACAAGGTCCATGATCTGGTGGCAGGATTTCAACCTTAAGACTTGACTTCAATAGAATGAGGGACTGAACTTGACCTTGTTGTGCTTTCCACAAGGGTCAAGTCACAAACTCATTGCTATGTAGTAATGGTGGCACGATCTAACTGGGAGTATTCTTTGTTATGCTTTCCACAAGGGGATGATTGCCTAAGGACCGAAAGTCGGATATTGCATTAGATGCAAGTGCTAGTTGACTGCCCAAGAGATGGGATGTGGCTTGTTGTGCTTTCCAGAAGGTCACACCTCAGTCTTGTTAGGATTCCGACCCACTAGGATGATCGTCGTGATCTCCAGTTCTATATGATTGAGGGTCATATAGTTCGACTGTAAAATAGTGGAACTAACTAAGATAGAAAACCACATCTAAGTTAGAAATTTAATCGCATACTAAAATATTGTCTTTAATTTTCTATCCATATCACCATGTCGTTGTCACACCCCCTCTATAGCATACTAGACATGAACAAGTTGATTGGACCCAACTATCAAGATTAGCTGCGCAACCTACGAATAGTCCTGACCGCTGAAAAGATTGTGTATGTGGTAGACATAATTCAACCTGAACCTACCGTTGATGTCGAGGAGTGCGAACAATTAAATTACGCGAAATGGTTGGAAGATTCTTCCTTTGCTCAATGTTACACATTGGCCTCTATAGCTCTCGAGCTACAGAGGCAATTCGAAAAGACTGATTGTAGAGATATACTTTTCTAACTACGCCAATTCTTTGGGAAGCAGGGTAGGATAGAAAGGTACGAGATCTCCAAAAAGTTTTTCAGGGCTAGGATGTCTGAGGGTGATTCAGTACATGCTCATGTATTGAAAATGATGGAGTGGATTGAGAGTCTCAATGGGCTAGGGTTCAAGTTGGATCTTGAACTTAGCATTGATCTCATACTCCAGTCATTGCCTGAATATTTTTTTCCCTTCATCATGAATTTTAACATGAATAGGATTGAGGTTTCTCTACCTGAACTTCTAAACATGTTAAAAAGTGCTGAAGGAACTATGCAGAAGGATAAACCATCCTCTGTACTAGTTGTTGGTCGGATTAACAAGAAAAGGAAAGCCACCCTGACACCCACCAAGAAGGAGGGAAAGAAACAGACCAAAGGTAAAGAGGTCGCCAAGGCAGGCAATGGCAAAGGCAAGAAGGATGAAATAGAAAGCAAATGTTTTTGGTGTGGACAGATTGGATACTGAAAAAGGAATTGCAAGGTAGTTCTGAATGAAGGTATTTTTGTCATTGACTTGAATTTGTCTTTTATGAGATCCACATCATGGGTATTGGATACTGGATGCGCGTCTCATGTCTACAATTCTTTACAGGTGCTGACAAATAAAAGGAGATTTGGCAAGAAGGAGATTGAACTGTGGATGGGCAATGGAGCTTTGGTCGTTGCTAAAACTGTGGGGATTGCTTGCCTTAGTTTACCTTCAAGGAAAATTCTGGAATTAAGATATTATTACTTTGTTCTAGAAATTATCAGAAACATTATTTCTATTTCCTGTCTGAATAATGTTGTTTACTCATTAACAATAACTAGCACTGGGTGCTCTATTATTAATAATGATTTGATTATGGCTAATGGTTATTTGTTCAATGGATTATATGTATTAGATACATGTACTGTTGTTATGCAGTTTTCCAGTACTAGGACAGAAGAAGTGAATCCTACATATCTTTGGCATTGAGGCTTGGTCATATGCGTGAGAAGAGGATCTCTCACCTATGTTCAAATGGATACTTTAATTCATTTGATACATGTGAGTTATGTCTCATGGGTAAGATGACCAAGGCTCCCTTTAGTGGACATGGTGAGAGGGCTACTGACCTTCTCGAACTTATACATATAGATGTATGTGGACCCATGTCAACAGAGGCTAAAGGAGGACATCTCTACTTCATTTCTTTTATTGATGACTTCTTTAGATATATCTATGTGTATTGATGAGATATAAATCACAAGTCTTTGAGAAGTTTAAGGAATATAAGAATGAAGTAGAGAAGCAGACTGGTAAGGGTATCAAAACTCTTCGATCGGATCAAAGAGGTGAATACTTTGAATTCACTTCTTACTGGAAGGACAATGGAATAGTTTCTCAGTGGACCCCACCATATACACCACAACATAATGGTGTATCCAAAAGGAGAAATAGGACCTTGTTGGACTTGGTCCGTTCTATGATGTCCATATCAGGATTACCTTTGTCTGTATAGGGTTATGCCTTAGAGACTACAGCCTACTTGTGGAACAAAGTTTCAAGCAAGTTAGTTCCTTCCACACCATAAGAGATATGGAAGGAAAGGAAACCAAACTTTAATCACATTAAAGTTTAGGGGTGTTCTGCCCATGTGAAAAGGAATGACGCAAATAAACTAGAGTCAAGAACAGACAAGTGTAGGTTTGTGGGATATTCAAAAAAGACTTTTGGATATTATTTCTATCACCCCTCAGAGCAAAGGATCCTAGTGTCTAAGAGAGTTGTATTCCTGGAGAAGGAATATCTCCTCCAGAAAAATAGTGGGAGTCAGATAGAACTGGATGAGGTCCATGAACCGCAAACTGGGACACAGTCTCATTAGATGAGACACCACCTTTGAAACTTGTTCACCCTAAAACATAGACATTATGAAGATTTGGTAGGGTACCTAGAGAACCTGAGAGGTATGTTGGACATGTCTCTAACAGTTCGTCTAAGGTATAAATAAATGAGAACGATGATCGTCAATCCTATCAGGAGGCAATTTGTAATTATGACTCCGAGAAATGAAAAGAGGCTATGGATTCGGAAATCCAATCCATGTATACCAACCAACTTTGGAATTTGGTTGATATACCTGAAGGGAAAGTCCCTATCGGCTACAAATAGATCTTCAAAAGGAAGATTAGAGCAGATGGACAAATTGACACTTACAAGGCTCGACTGGTGTTAAAGGGGTATCGTCAAAGACGAGAAATTGACTATGACGAAACTTTTCACCAGTCGCAATGATAAAGTCAATCAGAATTCTCACTGCCATTGCAGCATACTTGGATTATGAGATCTGGCAAATAGATGTGAAGACAATTGTCCTTAATAAAAACTTGTCGGAAGAGGTGTACATGGTACAGTCAGATGGATGTGAATTCACATCTAAGCAGCATCCCAATAAGGTATACAAGCTTCAAAAATCCATTTATGGATTGAAGCAGGCATCTCGAAGTTGGAATTTAAGATTTGATGAGGCCATCAAATCTTTCGACTTCATTCGAAATGAAGACGAACCTTGTGTTTACAAGAAGGTCAGTGGGAGCTCAGTGACCTTGTTGGTCCTCTAGGTTGATGACATCTACTCATTGGGAATGATGTAGGGATGTTGACATCAATGAAGTCTTGGTTATCCAAGACCTTCTCTATGAAGGATTTAGGATAAGCATCTTATGTGCTAGGCATTAGGATCTATCGTGATAGATCCAAAAGGATGTTAGGATTGTCCTAATCGATGTACATAGATACTATACTCAGGAGATTCAAGTTAGAAAATTCCAAAAGAGGTCTCATTCCTATGAGATATGAAATTTACCTATCTAAGGGCATAGCCCCTAGAACACCTGAGGAAGTAGCACACATGAGTCGAGTACCCTGTGCCTTAGCGATAGGGTCGATCATGTATGCAATGCTATGTACTCGCCCTGATGTGGCTAATACTTTGAGCATTGCCAGCAGATATCAGAGCGATCCAGGCGAGGAGCACTGGAAAGCAGTAAAATGCATCCTTAAGTACCTAAGAAGGACTAAGGATCTTTTCCTGCTATATGTAGGAGAAGAGAACTTGCAACTAAGAGCTTACATGGACTCTAGTTTCCAGTAAGATCCTGATGATAGCAAATCCATGTCTGGATTTGTATTCATGCTAAATAGAGGGGCAGTCAGTTAGAGGAGTTCCAAACAGGAGACGGCTACGGATTCAACGGCAGAGGTAGAGTATATAGTTGCGGTTGAAGTTGTTAAGGAGGCTGTCTAGATGAAGAAATTCATCTCGGAACTTGGCGTAGTTCCCAGCATTTCTACTCCCATCCCATTTTTTTTGTGATAATAATGGGGCCATCGCCCAGGTGAAGGAACCTAGGTCTCACTAAAGGTGGAAGCATATTCTGAGACGCTTCCACCTGATTCGAGAGGTTGTTGCACGGGGAGATGTTATGGTAGAATGAGTACCATTAGAAGACAATATTGCAGATTCATTGACTAAGCCTTTGTCACAGATTGTGTTCGAATGTCATCAGGATAAGATGGGCTTCAAGATTGTGAGCAATTGGCTATAGTACAAGTGGGAGATTGCTAATATTTGGGTGTCCTACAGGTGAATTTAGGGTCGGGTAGGCCCGATAGGATGTACAATCTTGTTCGACATAATAAAGTGGTAATTAGAGCATATATTTGTAATCTATGAATTGCTTTACGTTGTCCTTAGGATATGTGGTTGTAACGTCAATTCGAGATGGGATCTCGAATTTGGGTTTAACTATACATGGACATATACCTTAAACTGTTCTCGCTTGGAGAGTAATCACTCTGGGACATTGATTATTCATAAATCGGTACACATGATGTGTAGATGATCTCGTGTTTCTCCTGATCGCCCACGCAGAGGAATAAACAAAAAAAAAATACAGCATTCCATTCCCATTTCAAATATTCTATAACTAGATTATAAGATATTTTGGTTCTTACCGTGCACGGATTCGAATCCGTATTTGAACGGTTCCGTCGATATGACACAGCCAACCACGCAGATGCCCGACCTCTAGCGAAGTCCACGCGATCCTTCTCGCGGTGGATATCCTCACATTCCTCGCTCGTTGCATCCCATGAACCCTTTGCCGTTCACCGCAACGACCGCCGCGACGCGCGGTCGATTTCCCATCGGACGGGAGTCGGAGAAGCGACAGAGCAGACTCGAGAACAGGTCTGGCCTGGGGTGCTAGAGAGAGAGAGAGGAAGAGAGGAGGGGGCTGCCAGGGTTGAGCAGCAACCTGGCCTGCTTAGCCCGTTCTCTATCTTTTATATTAACTGAACAATTTTTCACAAAACCCCCTGATTTAATATAAAACCCACTTATTATCCATCACCTTAAGAATTATTTGTGTATGACCCTCTAGGCCCAATAACCGGTCCCATTAATAGCCCAATACGCCCAGTGACTCCTCACTGGCCTGATTAATCAATTAATAACTCATTATTAATTTATTAATCAATTGAATTAATGTCACATATTAAATTCGATCGGACCTCCGATTACGTTGGGTGCCAAGCAACACCGTGTGAACCCGGAGAGTATTTGGGGTTAAGTAACCTACTCTTGGAACCTTTCCGCCAACAGTTATCGCGTTGATATAATCCTTCATTTGTACAATGCTCTTGAGTTAACTCAAGATATGGTTTACTGTCAAACCCTAACCGGTCGACTCACTTGGATCGGATGCTACCGTATAATATCGGAAAACTCCTTTCCCAATATTAGCATCCTCCCTGGCGAGAGACTTCCGCGCATGCTTCCTACAACATTCTCTCTCTAAATACCGAGAGCGAATGATTCCTTATTGACACTCAATTCCCTTTGACGATATTCCGCTGTACCTGATCCTTGGCTGTTTAGAATCCCATGGATAGAGATTCATAAACCAAGGTCAAAGCACATAAGTCCACCGACAAAGTGTCCTTGTTGTCTCAGGTCTGAGGACCATCCATGCAACTGCGACAATAGAATCAAGCTGGTTGACAGTAAGGTACTATACCATCCAACGATTCAGTCGGATCAGTTCAGTGAACTCGTTCTCTAATGAGCACCTATAGATTCGCCTTAGTGTCTCCACACAAGTGACGATGAGAACAGTCACCCTCATCGCATGAGTAGGAGTAATATGTACTAGTCTAATCGGATATCCGATGTCCTTCTTGGATATCCTCCGACTAAGAACTATTAAGAATATTTGTGTTTGAGTGATCAGTCTCACTAGTATGATCTCATCATAATCTGATCACTATTGTACATATTCACGGACATCATTATGAGACGATAACAACACGAATTTACACATAATGAAATAAAGTCATTTTATTAATAAATGAACAAGATTACAAAGTCATATTGGCTTAAAGGCCACCTAAGACTAACAATCTCTCACTTGGACTAAATCCAATCGCCTTTATACAATAAACCAACAGACTCTAGGTGACGCTAAAACACATTTTGAGCTAATGACTTAGTCAGTGGATCTGCTACATTATCGACAGATGGAACTCTTTCCACCACTACGTCTTCTCTGGATATGATCTCTCTGATGAGATGAAAGCACCTTAGAATATGCTTCGACTTATGATGAGACCGCGCCTCTCTCGCTTGCGCAATGGCTCTATTGTTGTCGCACAACAGCGCAACAGGTTCAGAGATATTGAGAACTACGCCGAGGTCGGTGATGAATTTCTTCACCCACACTACTTCCTTAGCGGCTTCAGCTGCAGCGATGTACTTAACTTCAGTCGTCGAATCTACAGTGGTTTCTTGCTTGGAACTCTTTCAGCACACTGCGCCTCCGTTCAAAGTAAACACAAATCCAGATGTAGACTTGTTATTATCTGGATCTGACTGGAAACTCGAGTCAGTAAAGCCTCGTAGTTTCAAGTCACCTCCTCCATAGACAAGAAATATATCCTTAGTTCTTCTCAAGTACTTAAGGATACATTTCACTGCCTTCAAGTGCTCTTCGCCTGGATCAGCTTGAAATCTACTAGTAACACTTAGAGCATATGCCACATCAGGCCGTGTACATAGTATGACATACATGAAAGATCCTATGGCAGAGGCATAGGGTACTCTATCTATAAATGTCCTCTCATTACGAGTCTTAGGAAATTGCTCCTTTGAGAGATTAATTCCATGTCTCATCGGTATGAGACTTCTCTTAGAATTTTCTATGTCAAACTTTTTGACAATGGTATCTATGTACAAGGATTGGGTTATTCCATGCACCCTCTTTGATCTATCTCTATAGATCTGTATTCCTAAACATCATTCCCAATGAATAGTATGTTGTCTACGTAAAGAACTAAGAAGGTGACTGTGCTTCCACTGGTTTTCTTGTACACACAATGCTCATCTTCATTTTTAATGAAATCATAAGACTTGACAGCCGCGTCAAATCTTATGTTCCAACTCCGAGAAGCTTGCTTCAGTCCATAAATGGACCTTTGGAGCTTGCACACTTTATCTGGAGATTCTTTAGATGTGAAACCTTCTAATTGTATCATATATACCTCTTCCTCGAGGTTACCGTTGAGGAAGGTAGTCTTCACATCCATCTGCTAGATTTCGTAATCGAAATGTGCAGCTATGACGAGTAGAACTCTTATCGACTTTATCATGGCAACTGGTGAGAAAGTCTCGTTATAGTCAATTCCTTGCCTTTGACGATATCCCTTTACCACCAACCTTGCCTTATATGTGTCGATCCGTTCATTTGCACCGATCTTTCTCTTAAAGATCCACTTGCATTTAATGGGTACAATACCCTCGGGCAAGTCCTCTAAGTTCTAAACTTGGTTGGTGTACATGGACTGGATTTCTGAGTTCATGGCTTCTCGCCATTTCTCGGCTTCTGGGCCTTTTGTAGCCTATTGGTAGGATTTAGGATCATCATCCTCATTATATTCTACCTTAGAATCTCCTTCAACGATATGTCCCACATATCGTTCGGATAGTCTAGGTACTCTACTAGATCTTCGAGGCTCATCTGTGTGTACCTGAACATATTCATGAACTAATATCTCATCTGATAATATTGCAGTTGTTTGGGGATCTGAAACCTCTTCCAGTATTATTTTACTCCCACTGTCCTCTTAGAGAAGGTATTCCTCTTCCAGGAAGACAGCTTTCCTGGCGACAAACACCTTTTATTCACCTTGATGGTAAAAGTAGTATCCAAAGATTTCCTTTGGATATCCAACAAACCTGCATTTATCAGTTCGTGATTCCAGCTTGTCTGAATCATGCCTCTTTACATGAGCAGGACAACCCCAAACTTTAACATGTTTAAATTCTGGTTTCCTGCCTTTCCATATCTCATATAGAGTGGAGGTCACAGACTTGTTGGGTACTCTGTTCAATAGTATGCTGCTGACTTTAGAGCATACCCCAGAGGGACACTGGTAAACCTGAAAAGCTCATCATGGATCACACCATGTCCAATAAGGTGCGATTTCTCCTTTCAGATACTCCATTCATTTGTGGTGTATATGGAGGGGTCAGTTGAGAAAGGATACCATTATCTATTAAGAATTATGTGAAATTAGTACTCAAGTATTTTCCTCTCTGATCTGATCGAAGAGTTTTAATACTCTTTCATGTCTACTTCTCTACCTCATTCTCAAACTCTTTGAACTTCTCAAATGCTTCTGACTTGTACTTCATTAAGTACACATAGCCAAATCTTGAGAAGTCGTCGGGGAGCATGATGAAGTATGAAAAGCCACCTTTGGCTTGGGTGGACATAGGACCACATACATCCGAATGTATTAGTTCCAAAATGTCCTTGGCACGTTCTCCATGTCCAGTAAATGGTGATTTTTTCATTTTTCCCATAAGGCAGGATTCACATATCGCAAACGATTCATAATCGAATGCAGTTAAATAACCATGCTTGTGCAACCTTTACAGCCTGCTTTCACCAATATGTCCAAGTCTACAATACCACACGTAGACTTGCTTCATACAATTCTTGCTCTTCTTAAGAGTGTTATCAATGTGAAGATTGTAAAAAGAAACATTTAAAAGATATAGATTATTGACTAAAGAGGCCGAAGCTATTGATTTATTACCATAATAAATCAAACAACTTCTATTCTCAATAGACAACCTATATCATATCTTGTCCAAACAAGATACTAACATAAGATTCTTTATTATACTAGGAACTTCTAATAATAACACGTCTCCCGATGGAAGCCTGAGGTTTGCTGTCCCAACAGCAACCGCGGCAACTTTTGCGTCGTTTCCTAACCTCAATTCCACTTCGCCTTTTCTCAGCTTGTGCTTACTTGTCAGTATCTGCACATCATGGCAGATATGAGAAGCACATCCGATATCTAATACTCAAGATGTAGAATCTCTAACTGAAAAATTGATATCTATCATATAGATATCTAAAGCTTCTGATAGCTTCACTTTTCCATGTGCTTTATCGCTGAAGAACTCCTTATAGTTCATCTTCCAGTGAGCATTCTGCTTACAGTAGAAGCAGTCACCCTCTACTACTTGTTTGCCTTTGTTCTTCGATCTTTTATCGTACGCGAACATATCTGCCTCAGGGACATCTAATGCCGGTTCAGCAGGAGTAGTTCAGGCTAGTCAAAAGTTTGGCATCAGGTATGCCACAGAGTGGGTTATTCGACAACATATTTCCCTACAGGAGATAAGTAATCTATTTAGCAGATGTTCAATTTATTAACTTTAAAATAAGACATGGTCTTTTGATCAAGTTTTAACTCCTACTAATTTTTGACGGACTGTATAACCCTCAACTATACAGAATGGGAGACGCCGACAGTCTCTTAGTGGGGATCAGAATCTTAATGACTTGTAGTACAGCCTTGTGGATAGCACAACAAACTGTAATACAATCAAAGAGCACCCATCTCATAAGACTTGCAACTCCTTGCAATATCTGATCATATCTTCGGTCCCCAGAGATTTAATGGCCTTGTGGATAGCACAACAAGCCACTAATTCTGGTCCAAGCTAACTATCGTTACGCGACGAGCATAGATTCGTATGCAGCCCTTGTGGATAGAACAACAAAGCTACATGGTTCCTCTACTCCGATCATATAGGCATCTAATGATATAGCCACAGTCTCTCCTTACAATTAAACAGGCCTTGTGGTAGCACAACAAACCTGTCTAAAGTAATTCGAATCTTATGACTATAACGATGGTGAACCACATAGTAAGTTCTTAACTACTCACGTTACGGCTTAGAATTTAGACGAGGGTTTTTAGATAACTTTTATCTTGGTCTCTCCTAGGTGATAGTATATAAATATATCATATATATTTACTAAATGCTATACCTATTTTGATTCATAATCAAAATAAAAATATTGTATCATATACATGTCTAGTGTGGTCATGGATAGCACAGTAGGTTTGACTAGAGCCAACAGTTAAACAACACACAAAATCTAACATAACGTTTATATCTAATTCTACAAACACATAGGCAAAACATCTTTATTGAATCGCCATCCTAGTTGCAGCTGTGGATCGTCCTTGTTCCATCCTCGGTTGCCTCGATCAGATTACAATAAATTCTAGAATTATATGTAAATTGAAGAAGGTTTCATGGTGAGTACAAAAGAGAGGGAGGTAGAATTACATTGGAATATGAGAGAGAGAGAGAGGTATGCAGACCTCTATTTATTAACAATTAATAAATATCCATTTAAACATCTACGATCCACACACATCATTCATCACATGAATAATATATAACTGCATATCTATGACCACAATGTATTTTAATCAATCCACATATGATAAGCTTATCATATGGCTAAATAAAAGAGTTTTTCAAAATTAAATAATTTTGGCTTTCAAAAAGCTGGGTTCCAATCAAAATTAGCTTTTGAATTTTGAAAACTCTTTTAATTATTTTAATATGCAATTAAATCAAATTCAAAAGCATAGTAAAACACACATCACATGTGCACACACTCCAAATTAATAATTTCAGAATATTCTATCATTTTAGAACATTTCTAATAATTAAAATAATTTAACATTTAGATTAATCAATATTGATAATCTAATAATTAGACTATTAATAATTAATTACTAATCTAACTCTTAGATTAGTCCACTAAAGTTAATTATTAATTTAACACTTAAATTATTAATCAACTCTAATTAATTATTAACTACTAATCTAACTCTTAAATTAGTTAATTAATGTTAATTACTAATTTAACACTTAAACTAATAATTAAAACTAATTAATTAATAACTTTTAATTCTAACTCTTTAGAATAGTTAATTTAAAATTAATCATTAACTTAACACTTAAATTAATAATTAACTCTAATTAACTAAAAAGTGCTAATCTAACTCTTAGATTAGTTCATTAATGTTAATTATTAATTTAACTCTTAAAGTAATAATTAACACTAATTAATTAATGACTACTAATTTAACACTTAAATTAGTCAAGTAAATTATTTATTAATTTAACACTTAAATTAATAACAAAGTCTAATTAATTAACAATTAGATGATTTAATAATTAATAACATAACACTTAGACTAATAATTATTAACCACTAATAATTAACTCTAATTATTTAACAAATAATTGTTAATTAGATATTGATTCAAAATCATTAACAACCCAAATTCAATAATAAATTTAAATTTCAAAACATTTTTATTTTAAAATTTAATTCAAATTTTATTCTTAAATGGTTTTTAGGGTTTGAATTTTGGGAATTAAATGGGTTTTAAATGGAAAAAGGGGGGTATGGGTTCAGCCGGCCCGGCCCGGCCCGGCTCGGGACCGGCCGGCCCCCACCTTTCTTCCCCAGCCAGACCTGACGCCCCTTTTCCTGAAACCAGAAACCCTAACCCTTAGGTGTAGATGGAGCTTGGTGGCGGGGGGGAGTTGACGCCGGCGAAGCCCCGATCGCAAGCGGGCTCCCAGCGGTACCCTTTTAACCCACTGACCGAGCCTCTCCCTATTTGATTTTTTTCTGGTTTTTGTCAAAACCGAAAATAGAAGGAAGAAGAACCCCATTTCCGGCCAGCTTCAGAGGCTTCTCGGCGGTGAGCTTGATTCCCGGTGGTGACCGGTGACTTTCTCCAGATGATCCGGAGTTGCGATCCTTCATCCCAACGCTTGGGATACCCAAACAAAGCCACAATTAAATCATGTTCTTTATCACATGAAGAACTCCGAAAATCCAAAAAAAAAACTAATTAATTTTTACACAAAATTAGCTATCTAATCGCAGCGGTCATCTTATGATTGTTTATCTTGTGTATAAATTAAAACGACACATGGAATAATTCAAGAAAATGTTAATTTGGAGATCGAAACAGGCGAGAAATAGTGGAACCTGGCTCTGATACCATTGTTGGGATCTCGTGTTTCTCTGGATCGCCCATGCATTGGAGTAAACAAAAAAAATACAGCGATCCGTTCCCATTTCGAATATTCTATAACCGGAGTATCGGATGATCGGTTCTTACCATGCGCGGATTCGAATCCGCGTCTGAACGGTTCCATCGGTGTCACACCGCCAGCCACACAGATGCCCGGCCTCTAGCAAAGTCCACACGATCCTCTCGCAGTGGATATCCTCACGTTCTTCGCTCGTTGCAGTCCATGAACCCTTTGTTGTTCACTGCAACGACCACCGTGAAGCATGGTCGATTTCCTATCGGACAGGAGTTAGAGAAGCGACGGAGCAGATCCGGAGAATAGGTTTGGCCTGGGGCGCCAGAGAGAGAGAGGAAGAGAGGAGGGGGCGGCCAAGGTTGAGCAATAGCCTGGCCCGCTCAGCCCGTTTGCTATCTTTTATATTAACTGAGCGATTTTTCACAAAAACCCTCGGTTTAATATAAAACCCACTTATTATCGCATGTGACCCTCTAGGCCCAATAACTGATCCGGTTAATGACCCAATAAGCCCAGTGATTCCTCACTGGCCTAATTAATCAATTAATAAATCATTATTAATTTATTAATCAATTGAATTAATGTCGCACATTAAATTCGATCAAACCTCCGATCATGTTGGGTGCAAAGCAATACCGCGTGAACCCAGAAGGTATTTAGGGTTAAGTAACCCACTCTTGGACCCTTTCCGTCAACAGTTACCGCGTGGATATAATCCTTCATTCGTACAATGCTCTCGAGTTAACTCAGGGTATGGTTTATCGTCAAACCCTAACCGGTCGACTCACTTGGATCGGATGTTGCCGTATAATATTGGAAAACTCATTTCCCAATATTATCGTCCTCCCTGGCCGGGGACTTCCATGCATCCTTCCTAGAGCATTCTCTCTCTAAATATCGAGAGCGAATGATTCCTTATTGACACTCAATTCCCTTCGACGATATTTCGCTGTACCCGATCCTTGGTTGTTTAGAATCCCGTGGATAGAGATTTATAAACCAAGGTCAAAACACATAAGTCCACCGACAAAGTGTCCTTGCTGTCTCAGGTCTGAGGACTATCCACGCAACTACGACAATAGAATCAAGCTGGTTGACAGTAAGGTACTATACCATCCAGTGATTCAGTCGGATCAGTTCAGTGAACTCGTTCTCTAATGAGCACCTACAGATTCGCCTTAGTGTCTCCACACAAGTGACGATGAGATCAGCCACCCTCATTGCATGAGTAGGAGTAATATGTACTAGTCTAACTGGATATCCGATGTCCTTCTCGGATATCCTTCGACTAGAAACTATTAAGAATATTTGTGTTTGAGTGATCAGTCTCACTAATATGATCTCATCATAATCTGATCACTATCGCACATATTCACGGACATTATTATGAGACGATAACAACACGAATTTACACATAATGAAATAAAGCAATTTTATTAATAAATGAACAAGATTACAAAGTCATATTAGCTTGAAGGCCACCTAAAACTAACACAGAGCACCAGCACATATGTATGGATGTTCATCCTGAGAGGATGTCCACTGAACTGATCTGCTAATGGATCTTCAGATGGTTAATTATACCTAATGTCAACTGAAGATCTATTTATCTCAGTGGTATTGTTGATCTTTAGACCAAAGACATTAATTGGATCTTGCATGAGGACTGGTATGGTTTGATTTTTGGCTAAGTGACTTTATCTATAAGTCATGAAACACTAAATTATTAGCCACATTAGAATATATGCAAAGACCGTTAATGTTCAAGAAGGGGATCACTCACTGTCAAGTATATCTCGGATAGTTAATGGATGATGACATGGATGCTCCTCTAAACCCCTGGCCAGGGTAGTTTCGGTTCGTTTGGAATGAACTTGAAGTTTTTAAGGAGGTCATGGTCAGACGACACGATCTCTAGTGGTTTGATAAAAGTCATAGCACACGATCGTATCGGACTCATACAACAAACGAGGGATTATAGCGATACGGCAAGTGAAGACTGACAGGTCCCTGACATGATGGTATTGAACCCGACGTTCTCTGGGATCACACAAATTTGCTTGACCCAATGTGATCATAGGTCTGGATTAAATTAAATAGTTATTGACAATAATTATTTAATTTATTTCTAATTAGATTAGAAGTTAATGGATCTTAAAATCAGAGTTATTATGGGCCTAGAGGATCATACATAATTGATTCTCACAGAACGGAGTATTATTATATGGACAAATATACTAAAGCCTAATATTATTTTGGGAAAAGAATCAATAAACAGCTTAAAAGTATATGTAGAATGATATTATGGGCATATAGATAATACATGTATTACTAGACTTATTTAACAATGGGCTAATAATATATATTAACCTAATGCTCTAGGGTTTGGGGGCTAAGGGAGCCAAGCAGCCGTACGCACACCCCTTCCCCTCTCTTCTCTCCAATGCACATTTCTCTCTCTCTCTCTCTCTCCCTCTCTCTCTCCCTCTCACTCTCCCATCTTGGAGCACGTGGATCGAGGTTGGAGATCCGAGGCGCTATGTAGTTGGAGGAGAAAGGTACCATTGCTGTGAAGGATCCATGTGGATCTAACTCTAGAGGCCGTATGCTTGTGCAGTTCTGTGTTCGAGGAGATCGGCATCGACTTTTACAGAACGACGTATTTTCTGTGCAAGGTAAAAATTTGTAATCATATTAGATCGATTTGTTGCATTGATCGGAGCCCAATCTATGGTTTTAGGATTCATTTTGTTTATTCTTCCACTGCAAACGAGATCCCGGGGTTATTCCAAACCCTACATGACTTTACTTATGTTCTCAAATCGATTAACTTTCACTTATGGCTTCGATAATTTGCTTTTTTGAAATCGATTAATGAGTATCTTAGGTGGCATCTTTAACTTCGATTATCAGTGGTTGCTGAATGTATTTTCTCCAGTGATTACTAATTAAATCTAAGCTTTTGAATGATGTATAATTGGTTTACATATATTATTTGATTTGGTGTCTTATCAATTTATTTATTTTTATATTCTTGATCTTCGTGACCTGACTATCTAGCCTTGTATTAGATTTTTTGTTGGTCAATGTGTTCATGTTCTTTTCTGTCATATCTCTAGCTTGCCTTATTTATATTAAGCATTCTGCTAGAGAGATTTTCTTACAATATTGACTGACAACTTTTTAGATTTTTTTATCTCGTGCCTCTATACTGTTATATTATTATGGAACTCTGCTACGCTGACACACAAGATATAAAAAGTATGGTTGCCCTTTTCGTGTATTCTTCTATTTCAGGACACTGAAAGAAGATCTCACCAACCTATCTAAGGTCGTACCTGAGTACCCTTGGGCCGCATGCATCTAGTTGCTTGTGAAGTTTTCATGTTAGTAGACTCTCTTTCTCTTTCGCTCTAAGCATTCAAACTTTGGATGCAGTGGGAAGACACTCTCTCCAACATTCTTCTTATCTAGTCTAACATGCATATTTTTGAAGGTTGGATATATAACTTGAAGCTCTTAATCAAACATAGATATACTCCAGAGCCAAAGGAAAAATCTGAGCCTCTTTATACCTAAAAGAAGGCGAGCAAGAAAGAGAAAGCAATAGAGAAGTCTTCTAGAGCACAAGCACTAGATTGGGCACACTGAAGCTCTGGGAGACTGCTTGAAGATCAAGAATTGAGTTTCTAATTTTATTCTTGTCTAAATTCTTGATCTTGCTTGTTTTCACTTCTAAAAACTTACCTTTTCTAAGGCACCATTGTATTCACTTTACCAAATAGTTCTTTGTCTCATTTTTCCTCTTCCTAGCTGTTAGAAGAGAAGGCATGTCATATACAAAGGTTGTTTTCCTCTTCCTGGTTGTTGGAAGTGAGGGCCTGTTGTGTACAAGAGGTTGTTTCCTCTTCACTGTGTTGAAGAGAGGACCAACAGTTGCTGGGGGCTGTTTGTTTGGTGTAAAACCTACAAGAAGTTAGTACCAGTTGTTGGGGGCTGTTTGTTTGGTGTAAAACCTACAAGAAGTTAGTACTTTGCTGTAGTATAACTCCCAAGAGGTTTACTTGGGGACTGGACATAGGTCTGGATAGACCAAATTAGTATATATCTTTGTGTTAGTGTGTGTTTGCTCATTCTTCTTCCTCCTTCTGTCCACATTAACTTTTTCTTTTCCGCAATCTGTTTTCATTAAATTTTTTATAACCCATTCACCCCCTTTGGATTCTAAGTATTCGAGCAATAGTTCTGATGGTTATCCATTTGTGCTTTCCAGTGGGGTTTCTATTCTGACTATACTTGTTGTGCTATAAGTTACTACTTCGCTTTAGGTTGGTGGGGTGGTTCGACGCCGTATGTAGCTTCCCATCCGCTACCCTATCTTCTATGTTCTTCCTTCTGTTGTACTCCTTCATGTGTTGTAGTGCTTTTCTCTTGTCCCGTTGTACTCCTCCTATTTTATGTGAATGAAATATGACAGCTACCTATTGTCCCCAAAAAAGAAAAGAAGAATATTGCCTTTATTAATAATTTTCTAAAAGCATTGTACTGTAGAGTAGAGGCATTTTCTCATATCAAGAAAGAGTAAGAAAGTGTGTAAAGTTATATCAAGCTTGGAGAGATGTGTGCTAGCTAGATCAACTTTTTTTAAACGGCTGAATAACCTGCCATATCATATGGAGTAAACAATATACTTAAAAATAGAAAACGTTGGGGGGGGGGGGGGGGGGGGGGGGGCATTGAATTTTAGTAAGTTTGATGTTCCAACTAATACTAGGTGGTTGCTTATATTCTATTAATTTTGATATTCATGTATTAGGACATATAACTACAGTGAATTTAACACAACCTTGAACTTATACTAAAAATGTCACAAATTTCAGTTCTGAGAGTAATTATTTCCTCTCCCTTCCTCACCATCCTCCATGTTTTTCCTATGCCATTATCATCATTTTCCCTTATCCCATTTATTTGGAGTTGACCACATACATCATATTTTGCTACTTTGAATTATCAAAAGGCATGTTCATGGTTACATCTAGGAAGGTCATTTCCTTGCTTACTATGTCAAACCATCCTATTTTGAGTATCACTTATTGCACTTCATGCAGTGTAGCAACCTTGCGGTACAGCAAGGTGCATCCCAAAAATGAGATTTTTTTTTTTATGGTTAGTCCTACCATGTCTTATATGTTTGTATAACCCAATCTCCGATTAGACAGTCTAAAAATTAAAAAAGAATAAAAAAATAGAGCTCCAATTTATGGGACTTTGATCCATTAAGAACCATTTTTCAGTATTCATTGGGGTTAAATTTTTTATTTTTTAAAAAATTTTGGACCATCCGCTTGGAGAAGGGTTGTATAGACATGTAGAACATGATGGGGAAGGCTATAAAAAAAATTCAAAAAGAAGATTTTTTTTTCTCATTTTCTTGGTCGCACTCAATGCAATGCAACAACTTGCTGCATCACATGTGGTACAACAAGTATTACTCTCTTATTTTAGATCTTTTCTAAGTCCTTTTGCCATTTTTTGTTTGAATTTGAATGCATCTAGCTCGTGTAGAACTAAGATGAAAATGCATGTGTTCAGATCATTTAAGCCTATTTTTCTAAGCTCGGCAGTGATTGGAGTTATGCTCATGCACATATTCATTCCAATTCAGATCCTTTTCAAGTTTTTTTTCGCATTCCATTTGAACATCGTCATCTCTATCATAGATATTTTTTCTAAGTATTTTTCTCACTATCCAACACTAAATCCCATATACTATAGAAATTTTCTTTGAACTTTAAGGAGACTTATCAATAACAAGGCACTTATAGACATACTTCCCTATGTCAACCATCCTACTTTGGCCTGATGTGCGACATCCCTTTATATCTACTCATTCTCTTGAATAATAGATCTTATATATCAAAAGTTATTATTTTCTAAAATAACTCAAGTCAAACTAATTCTCTTGGTGGAAACTCATGTTATTAAATTTACATTTCATATATTTTAGCTTAGTTCAATTAACTCAAAAGCATTTAGATTCCAAAGCTCTCATTACCCTTCCTAACTTAGAATGTTTACCTTTTATATATCATATGGTAAAAGAATATCACTTTGTTGATACACACCAAGAAATTTTGTCACTAAATGTCTAATCATCTCATTTATAATTGAAATGAAGAATGGACTTATGGTGGCTCTTCATGGAATTAAATACTAACAAAAAAAACTTGTAACTTTTATTGGCAGTGGTTCTTATACTAGTAAAATGCCTCTCATGCACATTGTTAACCATGTTAATATACCCTCTATAGACTTTTTGTTCTCTACAGTCTACCAAATCAACTTTATACAGTTATAAAGCTTCTTTAAATTAATGAGAAGCAATATAGATCTTTCTTTTCTCTTTGTACATCTTTATTAATTGTCTCCATCAAAAAATAACTTCTATAGTAGACCTATTAGACATGAAATCAGATCAATTTTCTAGAATGTTAACCATTAAGTCTAAAATGCTTTGAAATAGAGTTTCATAATGTGACTCAAAAGATTAATGCCATTATAATTATTATATTTCTATATGTCGTTTTTATCTTTTTTAAAAAGAACCACAATGCTTTTCCTCTTATCATTTGGCTTTTTCTTTTCAAGATTTTATGAAAAAATTTAATCAACCACTATAATACCAACATCACCTGACTTTTTGAAACTTCTATAGGTATACCAATATAATCTTTCTTAAAGCATCCTTTACTTTGTAGTTCTTGATGTAGTGAATATAATAATACTAATTTTACAACTAATTTGGTGGGGTATGGAAAGTGATCCTTTTTAACAACTTGTTAAAGTAAGTGTGCCATCTCTTTTAAATCTTATAATATGTAATCAAGATCCTTTGATCTTCACACTTAATACACTTACGATGATCTAAATTTTTATCTCTTCACTTTCTCAGTTCGACATATTTAAATATTCTTTTTCTTGTTCTTGAGTTCTTAATTTATAATACAACTCTTTAAAAGTTTTCTATGTTTTGGTCGGTACTTCTTGGCATTTTTCATAGTTAAGTATCCTTTAAAGTTTAATCATTTCTATCCTTTTGCAATGCCTTGATGTTTCTTGTTTTTTAACAGCCACTAGAACTTTACTACCCCACTGTCATATCTTTTTTCTTGAAATCTTTTTAGCTTCATATTCATCTAGAATTTCTTTAGTTATTATTTTTATGCAATATATCATTCTTGTTCCATATTCTATTTATTTCATCTTTCAAATTCATATCTCTTCTTTCAATAGATAATTTGATATAAATTTAAATTCTCTTTTCAAGTTCAATTTTAGTCTTAACACAAATATTAACTATCCTCATCCTCTTTCATTTTTTGATGTAAATGTCCATTATTAAAATTTTATATTGTGGAAGTAAACGCTTTTTAAGGATGACTTTCTAATCTTTACATAATGATTGACTAACTTTCCTAAGAAGAAAATACTTATTTGACTTTTATGTGTTCTATTTATTAAATTGTTTAATGCTCATCTCTTTTCGAGGTTTATGTTTGCAATTATTAAATCATAGTCAATAGCAAAGTAAAAAATGTCATCATTCCTGTGATTTCTATCATTTAAGCTAAAGCCCATATGAATTCTTCTGTAACCTATGTTATCCTTGCATGTACGCATGACCATTTAGGTCTCCTAAAACAAAAACGTCACCATAGTAGGAATATCTTGGATTAAGTCAACAAAGTTCTCACAAGTGCAATTTTTTTTTTTTTTTGAATGTGGATAGTATCACAATATTATAAAATTTTTAAAAAAATTATACATAAGAATCCCCAACAAGACAAATGTCCCAAACCCCAAATACATAAACAAGCCCAGTCCCCTCACCCCAGTCCCCTACATACAAAGAAAGCCCATACACATCTCCCCCCACCCATAACTCAAAATAAATCACAGAAACAAACCCCCCAAACAAAGACAACAACTTGAGCATTGCCCCTGCAAAAAAAGCCCTAGCCCTAATCCACCTGATGACCACCTCTAGAAACCCTTAAATAGTTTCCCCCTCAGCCCCTCTAGGGGGTTCATCAACATCTCTCCAGAGCAGGATGAGCCTTAAGAACCTTTAACCCCATTTTGGGATTTGCCACTGACATGATCCATAACCCTCCGTACGTAGTCCTCTGATACTCCTTCAATCCCCACCGCATCAATAATGGCCCGGACCTCCATCGTCGAGACAGCCGGATGATCCTCCTCTGTAATAATTCGGTCGACGCCCTCTTACCCTTCTTCATTTGGGCAAGAGTGATCTCCAAGTCCTCATCACCAGCGGAACGGTCCCCTCTTGTAACCTGGGCCCCGGAGACTTCATCCCTAAACAGAGAAGCGAAAGCCGATGCCCACCCACCCACAAGATCCTCACAGGAAGGGGTAGGCGTACTTGTATCCATCGTCGGTCACTCATCTAATCTCCTCTGCATCATGCCTGCCTCGCATGGAAGCTCGTCTTCCCGAATCTCCCCTCGTAGTTGAGCACACCCAGGAGATCGGTCTGCCTCCTCCACTGCCACGACAAGGGGTTCATCGACCCGTAGCTCCACTGCCTGCAGCTGGACGCCCCGCAAGGCAGTGACGGGATCATGTTCCTCTCCATCCCCTCCCCATCGCTCTATGGAGAGAGCCCTAGAAGGCTCTGGAAGCGAAACACCCTCATCAACATATCACGCCCCACTCGGAGCCATCTCTTCACCTAGATACCGACCCAACAAGGCTGTCCGGATCCAAACCAAGAGGCGCCAACTGCAAATTAGAGTTTGTGAATCCTCTCCGGACCCACCCGGCAACCCAATCCACTAGCTCAAGGGTTGCCCGACTTGGCTGATTATGATCCTCGTGACTCGTCGTCTTCTTCGGAATAGTTGCGTCAATTAGGGTTAGGGTTTTTGATGACGCACCTGCCGCCGCCCCTCCAACCTTCACTCGATCAGCCCAAGGCCTCCCCAAATCCTCATACTCCACTGCCCCCTGCTCCACCCTAACATGGACTTCAAAGACAAACCCCAATGCCTCACCCAAGCTTTCGGTGGGAACTCCCCTCCCTCTATCGCCACCAACACCTTGGCCTGAATTCCATAGGTGTCTTTGAGAGCTCTCTCATCCACCTTTATGACAAAACCAAAGGCCTTCCCCACCTCCACTAGTACCTCCCTCCTTCACAAATGCAAAGGTTTGCCTCGCAGACCAGCGACCACATCCTCAATGCTTTAATCACTTTGGACCTAGTGGAAGGGGCCCATCTCCTCACCTCCACCTTCTTCCTGGAGATACAAACAAATCTCGTCCTTAAGATCTACTCAGCTACAACCCTACTTGGACACCTCACGAGGTAATACCTCTCAAGATGTTAGTCTTGGGTGGCTTACAAGTTAATATGACTTTGTAATTTCGTTCATATTTATTAATATAATGACATTATATTTATTATGTATAAATCGTATTAATTATCGTCTCATAATGAAGTCTGTGAATATGTGCTATAATGATCAGATTATGATGAGATCATACTAATGAGACTGATCACTTAAACACACATATTCTTAATCGTTCATAGTCGGAAGATATCCGAGAAGGATATCGGATATCCGAGAAGGATATCGGATATCCAGTTAGATTAGTACAAATTACTCCTACTCATATGATGAGGGTGACTGATTTCATAAGTCATTTGTGTGTAGACACTAAGGCGAATCTATAGGTGCTCATTAGAGAATGAGTTTACTGAATTGATCCAACTGAATCGCTGTATGGTATTGTATCTCACTGTCAACTAGCTTGATTCTATTGTCGCAGTTGCGTGGATGGTCCTTAGACCTGAGATACTAAGGACACCTTGTCGGTGGACTTTTGTGCTTTGACCTTGATTTATGAATCTCTAACCACGGGTTTCTAAACAGCCAATGATTGGGTACAACGGAATTCTGTCGAAGGGAATTATGTGTCAATAAAGAATCATTCGCTCTCGGTACTTAGAGAGAGAATGTTCTAGGAAGGATGCGCGGAAGTTCCTGGCCAGGGCGGACGATAATATCGGGAAATGAGTTTTCCGATATTCATCAGCGGCATCCAATCCAACTGAGTCGACCGGTTAGGGTTTGATAGCACGTCATACCCTGAGTTGACTCGAGAGCATTGTACGAATGAAGGATTATATCCACGCGGTAACTGTTGGCAGAAAGGTTTCAAGAGTGGGTTACTTAACTCCGATACCTTCCGGGTTCACGCGGTGTTGCTTGGCACCCAACGTAATCGGAGGCCCGGTCGAATTCGATATGCGACATCAATTCGATTGATTAATTAATTAATAAATAGTTATTAATTGATTAATAAAGTCAGTAAGGAGTTACTGGGCTTATTGGGCTATTAACCGGACTGGTAATTGGGTCTAGAGGGTTACACGCAAATGATTCTCAAGGCGATGGATAAATAAGTGGGTTTTATATAAACCGGGGGTTTTTATGAAAAATTGCACAGTTAGTATAAAATATAGCGAACGGGCTGAGTAGGCCAAGCTGCTGCTAACCCTAACCGCCCCCTCCTCTGTTTCTCTCTCTCTCTGGCGTCCCAGACAGATCTGGATCCCCGGATCTACTCCACCGTTTCTCCGACTCTCGTTTGACGGAAAATCGTCCACGCGTTGCGGCGACAGGTGGAGATTTCGTGGGCTACGAAGAACGAGGAACGTGAGGATTACCGTCGCGAGAAGGATCGTGTGGACTCCGCTAGAGGCCGGGCACTTGCGTGGCTTGCGGTGTGACACCGACGGAACCGAACGGTTGCGGATTCGAATCCGCACACGGTAAGAACTGATTATCCGATAATCTGATTTTTAGATTTTTTGAAACGGGAATGGATCTCCGCTTTTATTTTATTTTCGCTGCGCGGGAGATCCGGAGAAACTCGAAAACACAACACAAGATGTGCCATGTAGTCTATTCATCAGGAAAGCCCCAACCGTAGATAGATCCAGCACTACCTCCTTCACCTTCACCACACAACCTACACCTTCGATCACCAATTGAGAAGATAAAGCGTCCTATCTTTCCCTGTCTACTTTGTTATCCTGCAACTTGACCGAAACCTCCCTTACCAGCCGACATTCCAATGCTTGATAGGGAACCGATGCAGCCACTATAGGTCTTTTCATCTTCTTACCCGTGCTCGTCCCCAACCCTCTGAACACGTAGTCTCGTTCTATATGCCCGCTCCTCTGACAGGATCTACAGACGACCGCGGCTGAGCACCGCACTGCCCAATGGCCCAGCCGATAGCATCGCAAGCAAACCTTCGGAGAGCCGTCCCTCCTCTTTGCCCTGGTAGTTCTCTCCCTCCCGTCGCTTTCCCTGTTCGCTCCTGGCCTCATCTTGGCCCTATTCCACTAGAAGGTTATAAGCGTGATACGGTGTATAACTACTAATTACATTTTCAATCTCTTCACCTAGCATAGGTGTAACTAGCATTAATCTCGTTATACATTAGATCTTAAACCCATTAATTTGTTAATGGGTCAAGGATAATTAAGTCCAATTAGATTTAAATAAGTTTAATTAAAGTCAATGAATAGGCTAAAATGATTTACACTTATTTAATATTTATTTAATAATATAATAATGTGTTTAGAATGGGTAAGTCATTAGTAAAGTCCAATAAGATCTAATAAGCCTATTAGCGATCCAATTAGGAAACTAGTTGGTTTCTAACACTTTAGTCAAATTTCGGACTCTATAAATTGTGTGACAACAACATATTAGAGATACAATAACTTCGCGTACAAAATTTTAAAATTTTCATAGTGGGTATGGTTGCAAAGATGATACAAAGGACTATAATTTTATCTAAAGGGATTTTAGCTAATTCAGCCTTTAAAGGAGTCAAATTTTAGGGGTTTTAGTTAAGGAAACTCATTGTGTGGGAAAATATGGATTCCTAGTTGCAAACAAATTCATTTTACTTGTTGATTAAGATTCTATATGTTGAAGTCCAACTCTACAACAAAAGGGACTTCATTTATGTAGTATTAGGAAGGTAAATAGTATAAATAGAGCCCTGAGTCATGCATAACCTCTCTTGCATGCTGCTCTAACTCTAGGATAAGTAATGTTGTTCTTTTGAGAAGAATGAGAGTTATTTCATGAATAATTCTCTTAAAAATTTCTTCTAATGGATAAATTATCTTCTCAGAAGTTTTGAAGATGTGGGAAGAAGCTTAGACATGAGAGAAATCATGGGTAGCTGTAAGGGATGTTAAGATTTGAGATCGTTTTTTTGCGTTCTAAAGGTAGACTATGATATTCTATTGAATGTTTATTTTGTATTATATAAAAATAAATATTTTGATTTTCAAAGGAGGTCAATTTGAACTTCTTGAAGTATGATTGGGTTAACAAGTTAAATTTGCGTCAACATCAGGTGACGCGACTTTAATCTCATTAGCCCGACATAACACCTTTAAGGGGTAAAATTCGCATCATGTATCCCTGATGCAACTTTAAAGTTGCGTGCAATGTTCCTGATGTGACTTTTATTTAAATATTAATTATCGTAAGTATTTATCTATGGTTATGAGCATCTTTAGCTACAATTATGAGAATGTTTAGCTACAATTTTTAGAACCTATGACTAATTTTCAAAGTTGAACTTAAATTGGCCATAATTCCTTCGTTCCATAGTCAGTTGACTTGAAATTTGGACTACACTTTGATTTAGACATATTCTACCTGCTGATAAATTTTATAATTTTTAAATTTAATTTTCTTATTATTCTATTATTTTTTTTGTTGGCCTCAATTTAACTTAAGTTCTTTATATCCTACTTTGATATATTAAATCACTTATTTGATGTATGAATTACATGAAACTTTGTCTACATGTTTCCTTTGACCTTCTAAATGTGTTCTCCAAGTTTGATTAAGTTTTGAGTCTGCTTCCTATTTCAGCCTTATTTATTAATTTTAACTTTTAAAATTAATTTTAATGATCGAAAATCATATCTGTTATGCTGAAAATTCCGAAAAAATTACCTTAGTCATCTTATCTGTCGATTAATATGTTGGCATTGGCTTACTTTGATTTTCATAATATATGACTATGTTGACTTTTTAAGTGATTATTTTGTATATAAAAGTATATATTTTGACTTATATATATGTATAACTTTGATAATCTAATTTTTAGATTTATGATCAGTATGAAATTTATGAAAATATGATTGTGCCATATTTATTTAATATATTTGAGACATTGTCATTTTAAGGAGATTGTGACTCATTTCATAAGCGTCATGAGTTCTACTAGTGGATAATGGAATAAAATTTCGGTGATTGTGTTTTGTTTTCAGTCATCTGAGGTGGGACAATAAACTCATCTATGTATGTGTCAGGACCTTAGCACACTTTCCTATATGCTTTGACATATGTTATATTCGTTTCCTTATATGGTGGCTAGATATATATCTATTTGATATATTCGGCTGTGATATGTTCGGCACATAATTATGAAACATAATTTACTGTTTAGATCTATTTGATTCAACTTATAATCTATTTAGTTTGTTCCTTTGACATTTATGTTCGGTTATTTTGATATCAACCTATTTGATTAAGAATCCATGTCCACTCTTGATTAGTTATTCTGACAATATGAACTCCAATTTGATAAGTTATCATGTTATGATAATTTGCTATATGTTTAGTTCGATATGATCAGTTTGATATGTGATATGTTCTGATCATGGTCAAGTAGATTTGTTCAATTAGATATGATTTCGATCATGCTATATATGTTATATATTAGTTCGATTTGTTCATGTTATTAAAAAATATATGTGATTAGATAAATTTATATTTGACCATATTTTGTATGATGATCTTGTTTGAGATATATATATAACTGTGAACTATGATTAGTTAATTATTACTTGATTTTTATTATTATATTATTTAGTATTTGGTAAATTTGATTGCCTATTGAATGATTGTACTCATAAAATCTATCAAATATTTTTCAAAATTTGAGAAGAAGTTGGCCACTGAGGAATTTTGATTTGGAATTTACATAAGGTCATTTAGGTTCAGATTTACTACTTTCTTAGATTGATATAGTAGGGACATGATAAATAATATATACTTTTCATTTTTCTTAATAAGTTGAGAGATTATACTTTCGTTAAATATATGATAAAATTTGAGATCTTAGTATTAATGATGTAGTTTATGGAATAATGATATTGACAATAAAATTTTATATTTAGATATTTGATGGCATTTGACATGTTTACTACTTTAGTTATTTGTCTCTCATCTTTTATCTTCGATTTGTATATTATTTTAATTCCGTAGTTACGTGATTTGAGTTCGAAATGAGTCCAAATGACCGAATCAGATCAGAGACGTGACAAATCTATCCCTTCTCTCTTGTCCTCTAAAATTTTCTTTCATCTATAATCATAACTCCATCATTTATATTATTATTATTTTTACCTGCATATACTTGTTTTTTGACCATAATCCCTTCCATCTAATCTGTTAAACATACCACGCCGAACATTTTATTTATCGTTAATTCCACTAACTCTACGTTTTCACATAGGATTAGATTAATGTTTTATAAATGGTTAGACAACCTGCCAATTAATATGAAGTAAACACTAGGTGGAAGTAAGTTGCATAGCGACGTACGATGAAAAATATTGACATGAGTAAGAGTAGATGATGCTTCTCCATATACCAAGATGAATGTAATTTTATATAGCATTCTTAGTTGAGAATAACTTGCAGCCAAATTTTATTTTATTTTTGAAATTTTTTTGAGACCCCCCAAGATGTTCAATCCGACCGTACAATCCGATCTTGGATCGGACGAGTAAAAACAAGATGAAAAATTGAAAATCACCCAAAAATGACTATTTTTTACTGTTCATTTGGAGGCGATTTTCGATTTTCATCTTTTTTTTTTGGCTTGTTTGATCAAAGACCGTATTATACGATCGGACGGATTGGTTAGGGGGTTTCAAAAAAATAAAAATAATATATATATATATATATATATATATAGGGGGTTTCAAAAAAATAAAAATAATATATATATATATATATATATATATATATATATATATATATATATATATATATATATATATATATATATATATATGTATATATTTAATTTGGCTGCGCTATCATACAACATAATTACTCTTGGCAGTGCAACAAATTATTTTCTTCTTAGTTTCATTTATTGAGAATTATCTAATCAGTAAATCGGGTAACATATCATTGACGTTATTTTTAATAAAATTGTACTTATGACTAAACTATACTTGCGCTCTCGAGAGTTTCTTGATGCTCTCGAAAAAAAATATAAAGTTTATTATTATTTTTAGTCCAACCTTCTCCATATGTGCTGACGCGTAGTTAACGTTAAAACACATTTAATAGGAGAGACAAACACCATATGGACTTTCCATATGATCAAAAGAGATAAAAGAATTCATTCTAGTTCAATCATTTTTGCACCGGTAGAGATTCCTCTGATCAAGTGATGGGAAAACAAATTAGGCCGTCAACTGTTCTCATGGTCCGGCCCACTGAGAGTGAGAGAAGTAGAAATTGGGACTTCAAAAAGGGGCGTGAGGAAAAAAGTAATACTTGCTGAATTGAGGGTGCCAATTACGTTGACCTACAATATAGTAGGTAAATAAAAAAATTATTTTTATTTTTTATTTAGGTGGATTCCGAAATGTCCTATATGTCCATGCAGATTAATCTCTGATTGGATAACTCAAGACAATCTAAAAAATTAAAAATGGTTATTAAGTTCTACTCTTTAGAAGTATTTTTTACTGTTTATTGTGACTCGATTTTTATTTTTTTATTGTTTTAGATCGTCCATTGGCCTGTATAGAAATGTAAGATATCTTAGAACCCACTTAAATTTTTTTTCAAAGAATAATTTTTTTTTTATGGACCTGTACAGAAATGTAAGATATCTTAGAACCCACTTAAATTTTTTTTCAAAGAATAATTTTTTTTTTTTACTCACTGAAGATGAGGGCAATTGACACCCTTACACCAAGTATTACTTGAAATGATTTGGAAGCCCACTATAAATACAAAGAAGCTCACATTTGATGGGCGTCCAGTTTGGATCTCGCTTGCCTTCTTTATAGAGGAGGGAAGTGGGAGGATAAAAAAAGAAAAAGAAAAAGACAAAACACCCCACACTGGGAAGAAGAAGAAGAAGAAACAGAAGCAGCAGCAGCAACTGGGAAGCCAAGGCGACGGTTGCGGGTTGCCGGCGGCGAGATCGATCTCTTCCCTCCTCCTTGTCCTCTCTCGCTGCCGTTGTTGATCTCGACGGCGTAGTCCGATCTCAGATCCAAAGGTCAGTCCCCACCTCCTCAGATCCGATGGAAGTTTCGGCGCTGAATGCTTCGGGTGCCCAACTCCGTCGGAGTTGCTGATCCCGCCTCGGGGGCTACCTGTGATCTCTTTGTTTTAGGGTTTCGGTGGCGATCGCGTTGTGGCAGGCGGGGTGGTGAAGCACAAGATGCTGACCAAGTTCGAGACGAAGAGCAACCGGGTGAAGGGGCTAAGCTTCCACAGCAAGCGGCCATGGATCCTGGCGAGCCTGCACAGCGGGGTGATCCAACTCTGGGATTACCGGATGGGCACGCTTATCGACCGGTTCGACGAGCACGACGGCCCTGTGCGGGGCGTCCACTTCCACAAGTCGCAGCCGCTCTTCGTCTCCGGAGGTGCTTCTATCCTCCGCAGGGCCAACTTGTCTTCCTGCAACCTTTATCTTTTGCTTTTATTATAGACATATATGTATATTTTCGTTATTTTTTGATTTAGTTGTAGATCTTACGTTATATGAATTGTTGTAGATCCAGTGAACGTTTTTGCTTACTCTGTGATTCCTTGTGGTTTGGCTTGATTTTAGCACTGAAAGTGTCATTTATGGGAGAGAGGGGAGGAGTTACCTTTTGTTTTTTCAAAAAAAAATTGTCACCATCTTTTTTTGTGTCTAAAGACATTTAATTTCTTAGATGTATGGATCTGCATAGATATCACACGATTATGATCTGCAAAGACGGGGTGTTACTGATCGGATTCTTCGAGAAATTGTGCTGGCTGTGCCACCTGCCCTTATTAATATTACCATATCGTGTTGGGAACCGCTTATATTGGTGACAGAAAAATGATTTTACAATTCCGGATGTGTGGTAGGAGCAAGCACACTATGGAAGCCTATTTACCTTAGTTTATGCGGTTATTAGAAGGTGGGCAGAACTTTCTTGTATGTAATATATATAGATGAATATGTTTATGACTATATGTATATTTTAGGATGCTACACTGTGTCTTGCATCACTGAATCCTGTCTGCCCTGTGTTTTTCTGCACGTCTTTGTGTTGGCAATGGAAAAAAAGTAAAAGAGATGATTAGGTAACTACTATAGGAATTACTATTCACTTTTACCCTTTTGTTTACTTTGTTCTTCTGTTGACAAAGATCATGTGATGCATCTAGCTAGAGAATTTGGTAGTGTCATTTGTCAGGCATTCAGAGTTCTGTTATTAAAGTATCTCTAATAGCTATTGCCTTGTCCTGCAGGAGATGATTACAAGATCAAGGTCTGGAACTACAAGACGCGTCGGTGTCTATTTACCCTTCTAGGACACCTTGATTATATTCGTACTGTCCAGTTCCATCATGAATACCCTTGGATAGTTAGTGCAAGTGATGATCAGACTATTAGAATATGGAATTGGCAGTCACGCACTTGTATTTCGGTGTTAACTGGACACAATCACTATGTTATGTGTGCTTCGTTCCATCCAAAAGAGGATCTGGTTGTTTCAGCTTCCTTGGACCAGACAGTCCGCGTATGGGATATAGGTGCTTTGAAGAACAAAACAGTCTCCCCAGCTGATGATGTTTTACGTCTTAGTCAGATGAACACAGATTTATTTGGGGGAGTTGATGCTGTTGTCAAGTATGTTTTGGAAGGTCATGACCGTGGTGTTAACTGGGCTTCTTTCCATCCCAGTCTTCCACTTATAGTGTCTGGGGCAGATGATCGTCAAGTCAAATTGTGGAGAATGAATGGTAATGAAGACCCTTCACTGTAACTTTCTTTCATGTTAAAACATCTCTCCTATTTGTTTAATTCTGCTTTCAAAACTCATTGTAACTTTCTTTTCATGTTAAAAAATCTCTCCTATTTGTTTAATTCTGCTTTCAAAACTCAAAGATGACTCTCTTGATGAATATTCAATTACACGGTATAATATTTATTATGGCAATTAGCAGATAACTTCATTAAGAAACCTGGGGCATTGTTGCTAAATTTTCAAGTAGCATACTGGCTTTGTTGGAAGTCGTGCTAAAGATTTGTATCTTGGGGATAAACTTTCCCAGACAGATACAAGATTTCACTATAAAAGTTCCTTTCTTCTCCCATTAACACCTTATGCAGTCAATCCCCATAGCTGGAGCATATTACATATTTGTACATTTAATCTTCATTCTGGTTTCTTCTATGTCTTGGGCGTCAACCCACGTCATTGCCATTATTCACACTGTCATTTGTTGAATGGTATCTCAGAAAACCAAAAGGGCTGCTAAGTATATGGAAAAATGCCACTGTCATGATGAACGAAAAATAAAATGCATTTTTCTCTTAACAAACCTGATTGGATCTATCCATGTCATCATAGATGAGCAAAAATAATGTTTCATGGCAAGGGAATTATTTCTGGTTCAAGCAGCAAGTTAAAAATTTTGCTTTTTTGCAATTCCTTACTCCTGCTGATGCTTTACCATAGTTTGCTGATATCTTGAACTGAAAGCACAAACGTTTTGACCAGGGTAAGATAGGAGAGCATATAGAAATAGTTTTCTATAGTATTAAACAAATATGGGGAATGTGTCTGGTCAGTTGAACTGATTTTTTCTTTTGCTTCTCAGATACAAAAGCATGGGAAGTAGATACACTGAGAGGGCATATGAATAATGTTTCTTGCGTAATGTTCCATGCGAAGCAAGATATGATTGTTTCCAACTCAGAGGACAAAAGCATCCGGGTCTGGGATGTCACTAAACGCACGGGAATTCAAACCTTCCGCCGTGAGCATGACCGTTTTTGGATTCTCGCTGCACACCCTGAAATGAATCTTCTAGCGGCTGGCCATGATAGTGGTATGATTGTCTTTAAGTTGGAGAGGGAACGTCCTGCCTTCACAGTCAGCGGAGATTCTCTGTATTATGTCAAAGATCGCTTTCTTCGCTTTTTTGAGTTCTCATCCCAGAAGGATAACCAAGTGATTCCGGTGCGGAGGCCTGGTTCAATCAGCTTAAATCAGGCACCTAGAACATTATCTTATAGTCCCACGGAAAATGCAGTCCTCATCTGCTCTGATGTGGATGGTGGGTCATATGAACTCTATGTCATATCCAAGGATGTCATTGGAAGGAGTGATTCTGTGCACGATGCGAGGAAGGGGGCAGGGGCCTCAGCTGTTTTTATTGCTCGCAATAGGTTTGCTGTGCTTGATAAGACATCTAACCAAGCCTTAGTAAAAAATTTGAAGAATGAGATAGTGAAGAAGAGTGCTCTTCCTATTGCTGCTGATGCAATTTTTTATGCTGGGACAGGCAACTTATTGTGTAAAGCAGAGGATAGGGTGATTATTTTCGATCTTCAACAAAGGATTGTTCTTGGAGAACTTCAGGTCCCTTCTGTGAAATATGTGGTTTGGTCTGGTGACATGGAAACTGTTGCTTTACTTAGCAAACATGCAATTGTCATTGCCAGCAAGAAACTTGTGCATAGATGTACTGTTCATGAGACAATCCGTGTGAAAAGTGGTGCCTGGGATGATAATGGAGTCTTCATATATGCTACTCTGAATCACATTAAGTATTGTCTTCCTAATGGTGACAGTGGAATTATTAGAACACTAGATGTTCCAACGTACATAACAAAGGTGTCTGGTAATAATATTTATTGCTTGGATCGGGATGGAAAGAATCGTGTGATGACAATTGATACTACTGAGTACATTTTCAAACTCTCTCTCCTGAGGAAGAGGTATGACCAGGTTATGAGTATGATCAGGAACTCACAGCTTTGTGGGCAAGCCGTAATTACTTATCTTCAACAGAAAGGGTATCCAGAGGTAGCTCTCCATTTTGTCAAAGATGAGAGAACTCGGTTCAACTTGGCACTTGAAAGTGGCAACATCCAGATAGCAGTTGCTTCTGCCAAGGAGATTGATGAGAAGGACTATTGGTACAGGCTCGGCATTGAGGCCCTTCGGCAGGGGAACACTAGCATTGTGGAATATGCATATCAGAGGACAAAGAACTTTGAGAGGTTATCTTTCCTGTATCTCATTACAGGGAACATGGAAAAGCTTTCCAAAATGTTGAGGATAGCAGAGATTAAGAATGATGTCATGGGTCAGTTCCACAATGCTCTGTATTTGGGTGATGTACAGGAACGTGTCAAGATTTTGGAAAATGCTGGACAATTGCCCCTTGCATACATAACAGCTTCTGTTCATGGGCTCATGGATGTTGCTGACAGGCTTACTGCTGAGGTGGGAGATAATGCGCCTGCTTTACCACAGGGAAAAGTACCCTCTCTGATGATTCCACCTGCTCCTCTCCTTTGCAGTGGTGACTGGCCGCTATTACGAGTAATGCGAGGTATCTTTGAAGGTGGTCTAGACAGTGTTGGTAGATCTGGCCATGAGGAAGATGAAGAAGCTGCTGCTGCAGATTGGGGTGATGAAGACTTGGACATTGTTGATGCTGAACAGGCACTGCATAATGTGGATATTGGAGCAGAAGTTGAGGAGGGCAAAGTGAATGAGGAGAATGATGAGGAAGGAGGATGGGACATGGAAGATCTTGAACTCCCACCTGATGTTGAGACCCCGAAGGCAGCAGTTAATTCACGTAGTTCTTTGTATGTCTTCCCCCCACCAGGAATGCCTGTAAGCCAGATATGGATCCAGAAGTCCTCTCTTGCGGGTGAGCATGCGGCCGCTGGTAATTTTGACACTGCAATGCGCTTACTTAGCCGCCAATTGGGAATAAAGAACTTCTCCCCGTTGAAACCTTTGTTCATGGATTTACATATGGGAAGCCACTCATACTTGTATGCATTTGCTCTGGCTCCAGTGTTATCACTTGCAGTAGAGAAAGGTTGGAGTGAGTCTGCCAATCCCAGTGTGAGAAGTTCTCCAGCACTTGTGTTTCAGCTTTCCCAGTTGGCAGAAAAGCTCAAACTTGCCTACAAGACCACCACAGAGGGAAAGTTCTCGGAAGCCTTACGGCTGTTCCTCAGCATATTGCACACAATTCCTCTTATTGTGGTGGACCAGAGAAAGGATGTTGATGATGTGAAGGAACTTATAGAGATATCCAGGGAATATGTGCTTGGCTTGAAGATGGAGGTCAAGAGAAAAGAGATGAGGGACAACTTGGTCCGCCAGCAAGAGCTGGCGGCATACTTTACCAATTGCAAGCTGCAGAAGGGTCATTTGAGGCTTGTCCTGATCAGTGCTATGACTGTATGCTTCAAGGGGGGCAATTTTGCTACAACAGCCAATTTTGCGAGGATGCTGTTGGACACCAACCCAACCAGTGAGGCACACTCAAAGAAAGCAAGGCAAGTTCTCCAGGCTTGTGGTGATAAACCAGACTCCGCTCAGCTAAATTATGATTTCAGGAACCCTTTTGTGGTTTGCGGTGCAACATTTGTGCCAATATACCGGGGCCAGAAAGATGCGTCCTGCCCTTATTGTGGGGCACGCTTCCTGCCATCAATTGAAGGGCAGCTCTGTGCGGTTTGTGAGCTTGCAGTGGTCGGTTCAGATGCTTCTGGGCTTTTCTGTTCCCCTACTCAAATAAGGTGATGTATATGCTTTTCTCTGTTTTTTGCCTGATATGCTTCTTTCTCTTCCTTTTTTCCTACTTTTCATCCTCTTGTTTCTTCAGGTAAGTAGATTAAGTCTATTACATCTTATGTGTTACTACCTTGAATTGTTCTATGGATCGACCAAATATTGAACAATAAAACAATAGGAGACAGGGATCGAGCTTTTTAGCCATTTGTTTGAGCTTTTTGAGCTCTGTTGTTCTGTGATTTCATTTTTGCTCGAGACAATGCAAGGATGTACATTTTCCGATCATGTAAACTTAGCCTCGTTGTTTAAATAGCCATCCAAGGTGCTGTTTAAGTAGCCATATGATGATGGAGAAAAAGAAGTGCTTTGCCGATGGCTATGCAAGGGGCATTGTATGATTCAAGGCTAATGAGTTGAGGTCCCAAGATCTGATCCTCTGTGCGGAACCTGTACTGTGAGGGGTACATTTGGCACCTTAGCTAATGTTTTTGTAAATAATCAATTTACCTTTAAGCATCGTTTGGGAACACTTTTGGGGCTTCAAATTTTGAAAAGAGTCGTGTCATCAACTCTTGAATCAAAAATTTAAGAGAAGTTGTTTATTTTTTAGAATTTCATTTGGAAAGATCATGAGAATTCAGATTTGAAGACATATCAAAAGATATTTTTATCCTCATATTATTCATTTTGAAGACCCGTAGGGGGGTAAAAAGAAAAAGGAGGATGTTACTTTTTAAAATTTCCAGATTTCTCTCTTTTCCATTTTCCAAAAGATGTGTCAAGAATCGTAGAGGTTCTTTTTGAACATAGAGCAAAATCTAGATTCTTATAGAATCTATTTACTTTTTTTCGTTTGAAAAAAAGCTTAGCATTTCTTAGATTTCTGCTGAATCTAAAGATGTCAAATCTAAGGTAAAATTGTTATCAATCACTGCCTTAGTCTATGACCGTGGGTGTACCTAAGGACAGGTTATGGAGTGCGAAGGATCTCATCTCTGAGGTCCCTACCGTTACGGTAGGTATGTGCATGTAGTGAATGAGTGTTTCATTTGAACTTTTATGCTCATGTACGGCAGCCTGCTTTTAATTGAAAAAGTTCCTACCCTACTCAGGGGAAACAAAGGTCTGGTGTTTGAACTTCTTGCGCTCAATTAACGTTTGTGATTTAGTTTTGTTCATGTTGATCTTTTCCTCCGGTTGTATCTTGCCGTTGCTGTGCTGCGGTAGTGTGGTTGAAAACAAGTACCATGTAACGTCGCTTAGCTTGCATTTGGAACTTTTGGCGAAGTGTTTCTCTTAGATTGTTTGAATAAAAGCGCCTTCAAATTTAGGTACCTAGCATGTGTTACGATCCAGCGGGGAGAATGAGAAATAACTAATATATGACGATGTAGCAAAATTTAGAATTAAAATTCTCACCGTTCATGGTCCGTTTTGACAAATAAAACAAACGGTGTTCATATTATCACCTTGCATAGATTTAGATTCGTAATTGTCTAGTTTCAGAAGAACAATGCTGTTAGTTGCACAGGTGTTAGGCCTTCATTATTTATGAGATTTTTTAATTGATGGTTCGGCCTTGATCTTTTAGTAGGTTTGGTGTGTTCGTTGAAGTTTTTTCTCCGCGATGGTACTTGTGATCAATGGATGACGATTCTGATGGGTGGGAATCAGAATAGTGGTGAGAGAAGTGGACGCCCTCATAGAGAGGGGTGACTAGAGAAGGAGAGAGGAGGGGGCTGTCATAGAGAGAGAGAGAGATGAGAACCTTGGAGTTTGGTTTAGGGTTCTTTTTTGACTATTATTTATATTAATTAAGATGATTTTTTATAGAAGTTTCTAAATTAATATAAATTTTACTTGATGACTATCGATTGAGAATCTTTGTGCGTGTGACTCTTTAGGTTTAAGTGTCAGTCTAGTTTTCAGTTTGATAAGCTCAGTAATTCTTTACTGACTTACTCTAATTGATTTAATATCTTTGATTAAATAGTTATTTAATTGAATTATTATCTCATGATAATCGACCGAATTTTTAATCAAGTTGGGTGTCAAATAACATTGCATGATTTCGGAAGATAATGAGGTTGAGCAATTTGTTCAAAAAATCTTTTCATCATCAATTACCATGTGATTATAATCCTTCATTCGTAATAATACTCTTAAGTGAATGTAGGACATAGTTAACTATCAAACCTTAATTAGTTTACTTATTTGGATCATATGTCATAAAACGATATTAGAAAACACTTTTTTTTTGATATGCTGTCTTACTCTAGTTAGGGATATTCTCGGGCATCAATTCCTGGAGCATTCTTTCTCTAATTATCGAGAACGAATGATCTCCTATTGATCAGACAATCACCTTCGAAAGTATTTCGCTAGATCCAATCATTAATTAAGACTTCATGATTAAAGATCTATAAGTTAAGGTCAAAATTCAGAAGTCTACTAACAAGGTGCCTTTGGCGTCTCAGGTCAAAGGACTAACTATGTTACTGTGACGATGAATCACACTGGTTGATAGTTAAGTAATATTACCCTCTGTTGATTAATGTTGGATTAGTTTAATGAACTCATTTATCAATAAGCACTTACAGGTTCGCCTTAGCGTCTCTACACAAGTGACTATGAGACTAGTCACCCTCATTTTGTAAGCATGAGTAACTTGTACTAGTCTCGTTAAATATTTGATGTTCGTCTCAAATATCTTCTGATTAGGAACAATTAATAATACTTATTTATAGGATGGCAATATCATCATAATTTAACATCCATTGTACATATTCATAGACTTTATTATGAAATGGTATATGTAATTACACATGATTGTAAGGTCTATATTATTATTAATAGAACAAGATTGTACAAGTCATGTGATTAATTTGACATTGACGGATATACATAACTAACAATCTCCATTTGAATTAAAGTCAATCATCTTTAGGTTGTCTACCCATAGACTTTAGGTGACACTCAAATACAATTTGAGTCAGAGGTTTCGCCAATAGATCTGCTATGTTGTCAGCTGAAGGAACTCATTCTATCAAGACATCTCTTCTGGTAATAATTTTCTTGATCAAGTAAGATTATCTCAGAATGTACTTCGACTTCTGATGAAACTGCGAATCTTTCACTTGAACAATAGTCCCATTGTTGTCACATATTATTGGGACAGGATTAGAGATACTCGGCACAACCCCATGGTCGGTGATGAACTTCTTCATCTATATGGCTTTCTTGGTAGCTTCATGTGTAGTAATATACTTTAACTTTTATAGTTGAATCTATAGTGATTTCTTATTTGAAACTCTTCTAGCTCACTGTCCCTTTGTTCAAAGTTAATTCAAATCCAAAAATAAACTTGCTATAATCTGGATTAGACTGGAAGTTCAAGTCAATATACTCTCTTAGCTTCAAGTCACCTCCTCCATAGACTATGAACATTTCCGTAGTCCTTCTTAAGTACTTAAGGATATATTTCATGCCCTTTCTATGTGCATCACCTAGATTTGCTTTCTACTTGCTTATAACACTTAGAACATACGCCACATTAGGCCTTGTACATAACATAGCATAGATGATAGATGCTATCGTTGAGGCATGGGGACTTTATATCCATGTATTTCCTCTCTTCAGGAGTCTTAAGAGACTATTCCTTGGTGAGATAATTTTCATATTTCATCGGTATGAGACCTCTCCTGGAATTCTCCATGTGAAAATCTTTTGACAATAGTATCTATGTACATGACTTAGGTCAAGCCAATTATTCTCTTAGATCTATCTCTATAAATCCGTATTTCTAATACGTAGGACACTTCTCCTAAATCTTTTATGGAGAATTTTTTTGATATTTACATTTTTACGGAGGACAACATCACTACATCATTCCCAATGAGTAGGATGTCATCAATATAAAGTATGAGAAAAAGTTATTGCACTCCCATTGGTATTTTTGTATACAAATAGTTTATCTTGATTCTTAATGAAATATCGAATCTTATATTCCAGTTATGAGAAGCTTGCTTCAATTTATAGATGGATCTCTGAAGCTTGTACACTTCTCTAGAAACTTTTTGGATGTGTAACTCTCAGGTTGTATCATATATACATCCTCAAGATTTTCATTGAGGAAGACAATCTTCACATCTATATGTCAGATTTCATAGTCATTGTGTACATCAATGGCGAGAAGAATTCTAATCGACTATGTCATGGCAACTGATGAGAAAGTTTCTTCATAATCAATACTTTGTCTTTAACGAAATCCTTTTACTACCAACTTTTCCTTATAAGTGTTGATTTGTCCATCTGCATCGATTTTTTTCTTAAAGATCTACTTGCATTCAATAGGTACAATACCTTTGGGCAAGTTCTCAAAGTTTCAAACTTATTGGTGTACAAAGTCTGTATCTCTAAATTTATGACTTCTTACCATCTACTAGTTTCTGGACTCTTAATGGCCTCTTGATAATTCTTAAGATTATCATCCTCATTGTAAGGTATACTTGACATACTTTATTAATATATCCCACATATCTTTTAGGTTGTCTTAGTACCCTAACATACATTTGTGGTTCATGTATGTGTTCTTGAACATGTTTCGAAATCGACGGCTTATCTGATGTCCTTGTGCAGTCTGTGGATCTAGAACCTCTTCTGAAACTAGTTTATTCCCATTGTCATCTTGAAAGAGGTATTTCTCTTCAAGGAAAACATCTCTCTTGCCAAAAAATGTCTTTTGTTCGTTAGGATGGTAAAAGTAGTACCCAAAAATTTCTTTTGGGTATCCTACAAATCTGCACCTCTCAGTTCTCGACTCCAGCTTGTGTGGATCATGTCTCTCTACATGGACATGATAACCCTAGATTTTAACAAGCTTAAAGTCGGATTTTCTATCCTTCCATATCTCATTTGGAGTAGTAGATACATACTTACTAGAAACCCTGTTCAACAAGTATGCAACTGATTCTAGTGTATATCCTGACAAGGACACTGATAACTTTGAAAAGCTCATCATAGCACCCATCATATCCAATAAAGTGTGATTCCTCCTTTTAGACATACCATTCATCGGCTGCCTTTGTTCCCTCAGAAACACCTCCTTCGTTCCCTCAGGAACGACGTAGTTTTCCTACTCCTGAGCACTTGCCTGATCCCTCTACTCTCGTTATCTTAAACCCGTGAACCCTCCTATGAACTTGTCCTTTCCTTTCCTCCCCACATCGTGCTTCCCACTTTCCTCACCCCCTCCCCTGCTAGGAGCGGCATCTCTAAGCTTCCTCCTAAACTTCTATGCCCCCGGCTCAGCTCCCTCCAGTGCCACTCCGGTTCCTGACTACTCGCAACAACCCCCCCCCAATCCTTGGTCGACTTAGGATCTGTTTCTTTGGGTTCTTCTTGGGTATTCAACCATAGTGAACTTGATAGCTCCGTTTGCCCTTCCCACCTTGGACCCACCCTTGCTCCCTCGTTCCTCTGAAGTTGTAGATGACCCTATCGAAGGAAGAAGAAGCAACCCTCTTGGCAGAGTTCACGGCGGCACTGAGAAGAGAGCACAAGCCGGAATGCATTGCTCTATCCACAGCAGAGCTCGAAGACAAGGATGACTGGAGGAGGTGTATGGCCTTAAAGGTGATATCAGATAAACCGTTAAGGATGGTCAGTGTTCGAGAATGGGCGAGGAAGATTTGGCATCTGAAGGATCCATGGGTCCTGCAACATTTCCACAAAGATGCACTCCTTCTTAAGCTCTGCAACGAGGAGACTGTTGAGTGGATCTACAATAGTAGGCGTTGGCTCTTTGAGGGGGATTTGGTGGCAGTAGAATGATGCGATCCTTTATCACTGTTGAAGGAGTATCGTTTCGACCAAGTGGAGCTTTGGACTCACATCATTGGGGGGCTCCCACTGGGAGTGCTGAATGTTAGCACGGTGACCAAGCTTACTGGGTAGCTGGGATGTCCATGCACACTGTCAAAGGAGGAAGCAGAACAATGGGTGGAGTGTGCCAGGATCAGAGTATGCCTCAATGTCAACAAACCGCTAGTCGGTGAGATTCTAGCCACTCACCCTTTGGGGGGCGAGAAGAGGTTCGTAGTCATGTACGAGAAGCTCCCAACCTCTGTTACTACTGTAGCATGGTGGGGCATGAGAAGAGCGCTTGCAAAGAATTATTAGCAGCGAGAAGCAAGATCTTGCCGTCCTGTCCACTCGCCCTTTAGGAAGTGATGTTGGCCTAGCTCAGGCATCGTCTAGGAGATTGTGTACGGGCTTCCCCTCCGGCCATGCATCCAAGGAAGCATGCAGAGGGTAACAACATTTCGTTTGAAGGCAGTGACACTGTTTGGAGAAGATGTTGTGCAGTGGGGCATGTCTAGTCATATCTAATTTTCGGTGGAATTTGGAGACGGTACATGTATGGAACATAACATATACATAATAGAAATGAGAGAATAAGAGTCCACAAGACAAAATAAATAGTCATCTATCTCAAATTCCAAATAATAGTAAGTCAAGATAATTTACAAAAGTCTCATAATAAATAATTGTATTTAAATAACATAGTACCTTTTTAAATTCTTTAGGATCTTACAATTACATAATAGACTTAATTACTCTTACTATATCAATCTACTAAGGTGAAAAGACTCATATTATCACAAGTAGCCTTGACTCTAATAGACTCCAAGCACACCTACTTCTCGTGATTAGAATTAAAATCTAACTCTCTGACCATCTCTCTTGAAAAATTATTCAACAAACTTATTGATTATAAAACTTAGAAGACATCATCCCCTCTATAGGCTAAACATATAATAATTAAAATTCACATAGTAATTAAATCATATCATGAACAATTTACAATGTTATATATAAATTAAATAAAAGAATGATACAAAATATGATTTTACATATATCTCATATCAAATTAAATGTATTTTTTAATAATCTGAAACAAACTAATTCATAATATTTATCACATATATCAAATTTTCTTACTTTACTTGAAAACAAATTGTTAGCCATAAACATAATACATAATTCCTCTAACATAAAAGGAGGCAAATAACATATAGCATATGGCTCAAAATATAACTAGTAGCATGTAGTCAAGTTAATTGTTTTAAAATTCAGATATCTGAAAATTTCATATTATAAAATAGATTTATAATGTTTTAAAATAATTCAAATGATTTACATATATGCTAAATTATCACAATTTTATATCTTAATTGGGCAAGCATCCTAACCACAGTATAAGGGGGTACACATACACATGTACCGGGTACTTAGGTAATAGTATTGAGTCTTGCCTACGCGGAATCTAAATCATATATATCCCACCACTACACCATACTAAATTAGGTTTCATGGATTTTATCCGTTGTCCTTAGATTACATAATAATCTATCCAACAAGGATGCTTACATCGGAATAGGGCCACATAAACTCGTTAAGATGGCATTGTCTCTACCACACATATTGAATTATATGGAACGTCTTACAGAGATTAGGATTCATTATAATCTGAATTTAATATTAATCATATAGTCAATGATATACATATGTAAACATAATATATTTTTTATGAAAACAAGGCCTATTAAAGACAACACAATGTTCTAATATATGCATTCAATAAAAAATGGTTCTAACAGGTCAAACATGCATTTAAACACTACTAGAAATTTTATAGAATTTTCGGAACATGTTTCATAATTTTCATATATTAAAACCTATTTTTAGGGTTGAAAATTTATTAAATAATACAAATAATAGAAAATAGATTCATAAAATAATAAAACTTGGCAGACATAATAAAAATATCATATTAAAAATGTTTGCAAAGTTTCATTAAGGTCCGAGCTCATATAATACGAATTTAGATATCTGTAGAATGCTCTAATTGAGTCACTTACATTAGTTCTGAATTAATTACTGAAATAAATGTCAAATAAATTTAAAAAATTATAAAATTTTTCATGCAAATAAAAACATGTTGATGAAGTTATGGTCAAAATTTCAGGCCAATCGGAGCTAAAACGAGTGAGAACGGATTTCGAAAAGTTTAACTAGAAAAGAACAATGATGAACAGGGCATTGGCAGAAAACGGTCGACCACTTCAATATAATGGTCAACCGTTTGCTCCCAGAATCTATTTGTCCTAGAATCACATGGGTGAATCAGTCGACCAATTCCTTATAAATGGTCGACCGTTTCCGTCCATAACAGAGCAAAAACATGGTTTTCAAGTGTTTATGATCCCGCCTTCAAATTTAATGATTTATAATTAAACTTAATGATGTTCTCAACATAATTTATGTTTTGAAACATTGAAAACAAACTAAACTTTTCATTTAATACAAAATATTCATACTTTGGAGAATCATTACTTACCTCTTACGCTTAAATCCCTTAAATCCGAAATCCACTAGGAGATCCCGACTCTCAGCAAGAAGTGCTATTTCTTAGCCTTCCTTCTTGACCTCCAATGTTTCTAAAAGGCAATATAATCATGAAAATATTAATTTTACTTAATAACAACCTTCATCTTCTTATGTTTCTTCAAGAACAAGAGTAAAATACCCACCTTTTACAATGGAGAATGACGGCTGGGGTTAGTCATGCTGGTTAGTCATGCTGCCAACCATATATATATAGAATTAAGACCCTATTTCTTATCCCACACAACCACCACAAACCACTGTTGAATCGGATTAAACTTCTCTTCCATGAATTAGAGAGAATCTTACTCCAAATCGGACTTCTTTTTTGCATCTCTACTTACCTTAACTGAGCATCTAATTTTTTCATCTAGTGAACGAATGAATATGCAAAAATGATATTCTACAAAGTTTTATATCTGTTAGAGCTATTTCCAATAGTACCAACTATGCCAAACTCCAAGTTATACACTAAAAATTATCACAAAAATATTAACCTGCTATCCTAGGTACCTGAACCTAGAAATTTCCTCTAACTTAATGGATTAAACCACCTATAAAACTAAGTTAATGGGATTATTCAAATAAATATGTTATACTCTATTTATCTCTTTAATTATTATTATTATTATTATTTATTTATTTTTTAAAAAATGCTGGATGTTACATCCTCTCCCCCTTAAATAAATTTCTTTCTCGAAATTTACAATGCAAACAATGTATAGAATCACTTACCAAACAGTTCCACATATCTCTTCTTTATATCTTCCTCCGCCTTCCATGTTGCCTCTTCCATAGAGTAATACCTTGAAAGAACCTTGACCAAAGGAATCATCTTATTCCTCAGCACTTGCTCCTTGCGATCTAGAATACGAACATGCTTCTCTTTATATGATAGATCCGATTGAACTTCCAATGGTTCATAATCTAATACATGAGATGAATACGTCGGGCTTGATCAGGTGAGCCGGCTAGTGCCGATTCAACTAGTTGAGGGCGCCCCGCCGCCCCTCTCTCTTGCATGCACCCTCTCTCTCATGGAGGGGAGGTGGTAGAGAGGAGGGGTTAATTTTTTTTTTTTTAAATTAAACCTTATTTTGCTTAATGGTGCCGACCAGCACCGACCTGGAGGGGGCTGGATTGGCCACGTGACCACCGCTGTTGCTCCTGGCGAGGCCGATGGTGGCTAGTGGTGGCTCTCAATTCTGGCAGGATCTTTTTTGGCATCATCTGGACAATCTGAAAAAATTGTGGACCTCCCTGGAACGATTCTGGCACTAATTTTCATGCAAATCGGGTCCAAACCATCATCAAATATCAATATTTATTTCATACAAAAATAAAAATTGAATCTTTAACGTATGGGGTGGATTTAGAACGTGTTTCAGCCGACCTAAACAGAACAAATCGGTAAGCTGGCTCTGATACCATTGTAAGGATCTAGTGAGGAGAACGAAGAATAACTAATGTACAACAGAACGGAATTTAAAATTAAGATCCCCACCATTCCTGATTTATTTCGACAATATTAACACAAATGGTTATTAGATTATTCCCTTGCGTGGATTTGTATCCGTGATCGTTCGATTCAGGAGAAGCGATGTTGCTAGCTGCGTAGGTACCTGGCCTCCAGTGGTATCTACGTGATTCTCTGATTGATGGTTCATCTTTGATCCCTCAGTAAGTTTGCCACATTTGCCAAGGTTTCTTCTTCGTGATGGTGCCTACGGCATGGATACGACGACTCTAGCAGGCATGAATCGGAGTAGCAAAGGAGAGAGAAGGGGGTGCTCCTCTTGGGGGGGGGGGTGACCAGAGAGGGAGAGAGGAGACGGCAGCTAGAGAGTGAGAGATGGGAACCTTAGAGCTTGGCCCAGGGTTCCCACCTGACTATTATTTATATTAACTAAGACAACTTTTCATAAAAGTCTCTAAATTAATATAAACCTCACTTAATGACCATTGACCGAGAATCTTTGTGCAGGTGACCCTCTTGGCCCAAGTGCCAGTCCAATTTTCAGCGCAATAAGCCCAATAACCCCTTACTGGTTTAAAGTAATTGATTTAATATCTCATATTAAACAATTATTTAATCGAATTATCATTTAATGATAATCGATCGGACTTCCGATCAAGTTGGATGTCAAGTAATACTGTATGATCTTGGAAGGCAATAGGATTCAACAACCTGTTCTAAGAATCTTTTTGTCATCAATTATTACATGACTATAATTCTTCACTCGTACTAATACTCTCAAGTGAACCAAGAGTATGGTTAACTGTCAAACCTTAATTGATTTACTTACTTAGATCAGATGTTGCAAAGTGATATCAGAAAACATCTTTTCTGAAATGTTGTCCTTCCCTGATCAGGGACTCCTAGGCATCATTCTCTTGAGCATTCTCTTTTTAATTACCGAGAGTGAATTATCCCTCATTGATTACATAATTACTTTCGATGGTATTCCGTTAGACCTGATCACTTAACTATCAAGACTCCCGTAATTAGAGATATATAAGTTAGATAAAAATCTAGAAGTCTACTAACAAGGTGTTTTTAGTATCTCAGGTCAAAGGACCAATCACACCACTGTAACGATAAATCAGACTGGTTGACAATTAGGTAATATTACTATCTAATGATTTATGTCGGATCAATTCAGTGAACTCATTTACTAATGAACATCTATAAGTTCGCCTTAACGTCTTCACACAAGTGACTATGAGACCAATTACCCTCATCTTATGAGTAGGAATAACATATGCTAGTCTCACTGGATATTTAATATCCTTCTTAAATATATTTTGTCTAGGAAAATTAAGAATATGTGTTTATATGATGTTAATCTCATTATTACGATCTCATTATGATTTAACATCTATTCCACATATTCATAGACTTCATTATGAAACGGTATATCAGATTATATATAATGAATGTAAAGTCTTTATTATTATTAATAACACAAGATTGTACAAGTCATGTGATTGACTTGATGGACATACATAACTAATAGCATCTGTTAAGGAACAACTTTGAAGTCTTAGAAGACTTCCCTATTTGGATGTAGCTAGAAACTGTTTATGTTTATGGTAAACATGTTTTCCACAATAACCTTAGTTTGGATAGTTAAAAAGTAAACTTACTATAAATTCACTTTGTGTTTACTATAAACTTAAAGCAGCCCTATAAATGTGTTTTTCATAAACCTATTAGGAATTGATTTATACTAAAGTCACTCTTAGATTTACCATAAATTGACTTAAGCTTGCGCAAAATAACCAAACATGAGTTTATAATAAACCTAAATGTGTTTTCGTAAACAGGGGAAAAGTCGAGAATCGGTTCGGTGTTTAGAGTCTCGATTGGCATTCTTTTCGAGTTTTACATTCTCCTCCATCAAGAAGCCTCGTTCCGGAGAGTAGCTTTTTCTTCGGCAGAATAAATGTCATGTGTGAGAGTAATAGTAATTGCAATGAATGCCTTGCATTTGTATTGAGTCATACTATAAGAACTCTCTATTGGTTCGCACATATTGGTTCACGCGGGCATGTTTTAATCACTTTGTATTATTTGGTGCATCATAAAATGCCGTAAAATCTTGGTTCTAAAATCATCGATTTTAAAATCAGTAACAATAAAATTCTAGATTTTAAAATCACCGATTTTGAAATCACCGTGTTTGATTTACGGTGATTATAGGCTATAAACCAAAATCAGGTAAAAAGAAGATTTTAAGGGTCAACCAATTTTAAAATACGACTATTTATGACACACCAAACGAATGAAAAAGTACCGTAAAGTAATTTACAACAAACCAAACACAAAGAAAATACTATTTTATGGCTGTTTACGATATTTTACGGCTATTTACGGTGCATCGAACGACACCTTAGTCAATTTGTGTGTTAAATGGGAACTCTTTTGTTGATGGATATTCTCATGCCTGACTATACATTAAGTGCACATCGCATCGTAGGAAAGCGATAGACGTTTTAAGGATGACAAATTCATTGAAAAGACAAATTAGACTATGTGAGAATATATAATTATGAAAGTGATGTACATCATAAAATTGAAATATATTACGTGGGTAATGATACATTGTAAGTGGGAATGAAATATATATTGTAAAAATGAAATATATTAATGGGAATGAATTGAGAATATAATATATATTATAGAAATGATATTGACAGGGCGAAATCTTGTCTACACGATCAAGACCATCTGCCTGTAATCGAAGGGTTAGAATTTAACCGCTCATGTAGAAGAGAACACCATTAAGGGCTTCCCGATGGTGATCCGAGGGAACTTCCTCTGATACTTAAAGTAAAAAAACTAAGAGATACCAAAAAAAGGCAGAAGGAGGTTGAGCTGGTTGTTGTATACCAGGAGGATCCTTATATAACAGTACAGGTTCTAGTGGAAGTCCAATCTTGCCTAGGAGGGCGGGGTTTCAGTAGTATCTCCGATTCAGAATGGATCATCTTCAAGAGGCTACTCCTGACCCGAATTCTCATGTCCTGATCGGATCGGTGCTAGAAAGGACGAGACTTTATCGTCCGAACTGTTTTTTAGATACGGCAAGTCCCCTGATTAGATTAAGTAATCTCGAGTGTATGGATTCGGAGCAGTCTCGAATTTCGTGGATGCATTCATGACCTGTGTCTGGCGTGTGCTTGAGTAGGGATGCATTTGATAGTCTAGAGTCAAACTTACTGGACCTATCTACGGGCCTTTCTGGGCCAGGCTAAACTCTTCTTCTTCAGGTATAATAAAAATGAAATATACATCATAAGAATGAAATCCACACAGTACGAATGAATGTATATCGTTCATGCTTGTTCTTGAACGTTCTTATTTTTTGAAAGTTCAAATAATGCATCTAATCCTTAGTTAGATACATGAATATCTATTGGTAAAATTGATCTTCTTTGACATAAAAGCGAGTTCAATTATTTAGTCATGTGCTCATGAATGGAGGGAGAAAACATTGCGATATGGCTCAATACAAGTATGTACATGTATTGCAACTTCAAATATTAGTCAATTGTTGGAAAATTACCTTCGCAGCATGTACGACGTCGCAGTGGTGTGGAATGGAAGCATCCTCTCGTCGGTGTAGAGCGGCTACCAGAGTCGCTCGCAGAGTCCACACACCGGATCTTGGAAGTCTTGGGTGATTCTTCCAAGGGAGAGAGAGAGAGGAGAGGGAGGAATTTTTGGGAGAGAGGAGGAGGAGGAATTCACGTAGGTTGACTTCTCTTCTCTATACTCCCTTATATATAGGGAGAGACTCCTAAAGAGTCCCCACATATTAGGGCACTTATCCTCCAAGTCCTTTTCTACCTATGAAAAGGATCTCCAATGTGGATGCTTATCTACATCATCTCCCACTCAGACACATTGGACATATCACAATGGTATCTCCTCTTGTAACTCCATCTTTCATACAGAAAAATGGTGTGTGTGACCGAACAAGAAGGATATGTAAGTGAGGAATGTTATATTAAGTTATCACCATACTAACGTAATACTGCAACTCCAAATCTCGTCTCATATCCCAAACTTCAAGCTCACACCAAGTTAAGGGGATCTGATCTCTCTGAGATCTCTACCTTAACCTCTCAAAAACTGTTTTTCTGTACTCATGATTATGTTAGACACATCCATCATAACCGCTGGCCAACAATGAGTCAGAACGACATCAGTGTGATACAAGTCGGTTTTTTCTACGCCACACATGTCAATCTGCATCAACTTAACTACTTTCCTAGACATGCCCTGTTGGACGGCATATACCACGGTCTTTCAAAAACATGCTAAAGTAGCATCATCAAGTTTCCACATCATGACAAGGTGCATAGTCCCAAAGGACATAATAATAAGAAAGGCAGAGGCTTCACATAGTGACGAAGTAGGGATCCATTCAGTTACTCTTGTGAAGGTCGTAAGGATAACACATACAGTATGATCAGTATGCTATGGTGGAACTCAGAGCAGGAATGACCACGCTCATACACCATATAAATCTGTAACTCTGTGCTCCACTAAGCGCATCTAGGTTGCCCATATGATTCTCATTAGATTCATCTATCAACAGGCTTCATAGAAGAGTCCATGTTCGACTATTCTCAATCAGTCTCATCTTAGCCATTTTCTAAGGCGATTTTGACTCTTATTATGCTCCCACTGAATGTAGAAAATATATACACTCCTACTGAGTGTCAAGTCTACATAGTCTATCTCATCAGGCTCGCTCTCATAGCGACATGGCGATTGTCCGTGTGAGTGGACCGATCAAAACCTGCTGGCCAACACATTCACATTCACAAATATAAGTGCACTAATAATGCAAAGAAAATACTCATATTTTTATTGCATAAAATGGTGTCCATGTACAAAAACAACTAGACCCTTCTTAGTCCTAAACGTCCAACATGTTTGAGAAACGTAATTCTCATAAGAGGTTTGGTGAAAGGATCTGCAAGCTCACTAGTAGAGATATATGTAAGGACCACCAATCCTTGCGTAATGATGTCTCTAATAAACTGGTAATGAGTGTCAATATGCTTTGACTTTCTGTGATACTTGGGGTCCCTCGTGTAGGCTATCGCGGCCATATTGTCGCAATAAACCACAACAACATCTCCTGCACGTGCTGTGACATCCAAGCTCACCAAGAATTGCCTCAACTAAATGGCTTCTTGGACTGCAGCAGTGCAAGCAACGTACTTAAACTTCATTGTAGACAAGGAGACACATGCTTGCTTCTTGCTGCACCAAGAAATAGCTCCTCCTCCAAGTACGAATGCATATCCCGAAGTGGACTTCGCTCATCTCTATCAACTGATCCATCGGCATCTGAGTATCTATAAGGAATCGCCTAAAGCGCAGCGAAAAAATAAAATGATTCCATGTAACGGGTTGCTAGGATCGTAAACGGACAATTAAAAAATTCAGAGAACCGTTCTTCACCTTTGCAGGGTTTCGAATCTCCCGTGGATTCAATTGTTTCGGTAATTGCACACGTATACGATCTCCAGAGGTATCCACACGAGCTCCCGACGCAGACGCGATTTTCTCCTCGGCTTGAGTGCTTCGACCCGATCTCAAATCCACCATGCAGTTGAGAAGAGAGAGAGATCTACTTCAAGAGAGAGAGAGAAGGAGAGAGAGAGAGGAGAGAGAAAAACCCAAGAGGTGTTATATACGTCCAACTAACTTCCACCCCTCCCCTTGGCCTCCTTTTATAATAAATAAGGATAGACACAAGGTTTAATTCTCATGATTATCCAAGAACTTGGCCTTGGATAATTCTCCATTAAATATTCATGTTTATCCTGCAGCTTTTCACAAAAACCCAGATAACTATAATATTTAACATCTTTCACCGTCTTACGAGAACTCTTATGTGTGTGACACTCCAGACCCATATATCAGTTTGGTTTCAGGCCCACTAAACTTAGAACTAATTCTAAAGTTTAGTATTTGTTAATTATTATTTAAACATCATATGTTAAATAATTAATTCAATAAATAAGTAGTTTATCATATGATGATTAATCCACTTGACCTTCTGACCATGAACGGCACCAAATACTACCTCATGATCCCAGAAGATATAAGGGATACTGTTCCCTTTATTTGAACCTTTCCATTTGTAGATACCGCACAAATAAAATCCTTCACTCATCCAATGTCCCAATAACGCAAGTGTATGGTTTCATAGTCAAACTCTTTATTACATTATTTAGATGGATTTCAATACTCAGTTAACTTCTAGAAAGACATTTCTTTCAGTCGACCCTGGCCAGGGATTTCTGTGTACATATCCATAGGACATTCTCTCTCTAGTCATATACCAAGAGTGAGTGATTCCCTGTTGTTCACTCAATTATCTTCGCAAGCTTTCCATTGTGTCTAAGAAACTGACTATCGTGGACTTAGTGGTTAAAGTCCACAAGCCAGAGAATCAAGTCACAATGGTCTACAAGTAAGGTATCATTGGTGACTCAGGTCAAAGGATCAACCGTGCTACTGCAATGATTGAATTCCGTGGTTGACTATTAGGTATAATGACCATCCAGGAATTCTTATTCGGATCTGTTCAGTGAACTCATTCTCTGATGAGCACCTACAAGTTTGTCTTAGTGTCACCACACGAGTGAATGTGAGATTATTCATCCTCATCGCATGAGCAAAAATAACCTGTGTCGATATTTTCGGATATTTAATATCTTAGTCAAGGGATCTGCTACATTATCTTCGGATGAGACTTTCTCAACTACTATATCTCTTCGGGCGATAATCTCACGAATCAGATGAAATCGTCTCATAATGTGCTTTGACTTCTGATGTGATCTTGGCTCCTTTACTTGAGCTATTACCCCATTGTTGTCACACAATAATGGAACATGATCTGAAATACTTGGAACTACTCCAAGTGCAGAGATGAACTTCTTCATCCAAACCACCTCCTTAGCCGCTTCACCTGTAGCAATGTATTCTGCTTCGGTCGTCGAATCTGCAGTTGTTTCTTGTTTGAAACTTTTCCAACTTACTGCACCTCCATTTAACATGAACACAAATCTAGACATGGATTTGCTATCATCCATATCCGACTAGAAGCTCGAGTCAGTAAACCCTCGAAGTTTCAAGTCGTTTCTTCCATGGATGAGAAATAGATCCTTAGTCCTTCTTAAGTATCTAAGGATACATTTCACCGCCTTCCAGTGTTCCTCACCTGGATCAGCCTGATATCTACTAGTGACACTTAGTGGGTGTGCCACATTAGGCCTAGTACATAGCATTGCATACATGATAGATCCTATTGCCGAAGTATAAGGAACTCTATCCATGTATGATTTCTCTTCAGATGTCTTGGGAGACATTCCTTTAGAGAGATAAATTCCATGTCTCATCGGAACGAGACCTCTCTTGGAATTTTTCATGCAAAACCTTTTGACTATGGTGTCTATGTACATGGATTGGGATAAGCCAAGCATCCTTTTGGATCTATCTCTATAGATCTTTATTCCTAGGATATAGGATGCTTTTCCTAAATCCTTCATGGAGAAGTTTTTTGATAACCAAATCTTTACTGATGACAACATTCCTACATCATTCCCAATAAGTAGAATGTCATCTACGTAAAATACCAAAAACGTAACTGGACTTCTATTAGTCTTTTTGTATATACAAGGTTCATCTTCATTTTTAATAAAGTCATAAGATTTGATTGCTTCATCAAATCTTAAGTTTCAAGTTCGGAATGCCTACTTTAATCCATAAATAGATCTATGCAGTCTGCATACCTTACTTGAATGCTCTTTGTAAGTGAATCCTTCAGGTTGTATCATATACACCTTTTCCTGAAGGTTCCCGTTAAAGAATGCTGTTTTCACATCCATTTACCATATTTCATAATCATAGAATGCAGGAATGGCAAGAAGTATTCTAATTAACTTAACCATGGCAACTGGGGAAAAAGTTTCGTCATAGTCAATGCCTTGTCTTTGACGATACCCTTTCACTACCAGCCTTGCCTTGTATGTGTCAATTTATCCATCTGCTCCGATCTTTCTCTTAAAGATCCATTTACTGCTAATAGGTACTATACTTTCTAGCAGATTAACCAAGTTCCAAACTCGGTTGGCATACATGGATTGAATTTATGAATTCATTGCCTCTTGCCATTTCTCTGATTCTTGACTATTTATGGCTTTTTGGTAGGTTTGAGGATCATCATCCTCGTTTAAGTGCACTTTTGGTTTGCCGTTATCGATATGTCCGACATATCTTTCAGACTGCTTAGGCACTCTACCAGATCTGCGAATTTCTTGTGTATTATCTTGAATAAGTTCTTGAGTTAATAACTCATTAGATGAGCCAGCATTGATTTGTGAGTCTGAAATTTCTTCTAGTTCTATCTTGCTTTCACTGTCTTCTTTTAAAAGATATTCTTTCTCTAAAAAGACAGTTCTTTTTGCGACAAACACCCTTTGATTGTTGGGCTAATAGAAATAATATCCAAAAGTCTCTTTTGGATATCCCACAAACCTGCATTTTTCTGTCCTGGAATCCAGTTTATCTGGATTATGTCTTTTGACATGTGCAGGACAACCCCAGACTCTAACATGCTTAAAGTCTGGTTTCTTTCCTTTCCATATCTCATATGGAGTGGAAGATACTGACTTACTCGGAACTTTATTCAACAGGTATGCAACAGTCAATAGTGCATATCCCCATAAAGAGATTGAAAGTTTAGCATAACTTATCATTGATCGTACCATATCTAATAGAGTACGATTTTTCCTTTCCGATACACCATTTAACTGTGGTGTATAGAGAGGAGTCCACTGAGACAGAATACCATTATTCTTAAGATATTATATGAATTATGTACTTAAGTATTCACCTCCTCGATATGATTGAAAATTTTTGATATTCTTTCCAGTTTGGTTCTCAACTTCATTTTTAAATTCCTTAAATTTCTCAAAGACTTCTGACTTATATTTCATTAAATATATATAGCCATATCTTAAGAAATCATCTGTAAATGTAACGAAGTATGAGTAACCACCCATAGCATGAGTGGATATTGGATCGCATAGATCACTATGTATAAGTTCCAATAATTCCTTAGCTCTTTTTCTATGTCTAGAAAATGGAGCTTTGGTCATTTTTCCCATGAGACAAACTTCACAAGTTGCAAATGATTCATAATCAAATGGATCAAGATATCCATTCTTTTGCAACTTAATGATCCTATTCTCATTTATATAACTGAGCCTACAATGCCATAGGTATAATATATTCACATCTTTATCTATTCGTTCAAGAGACTTATTTACTAGACATACATCATATGCAATATCAAGTAAATACAAACTATTTAACAAATATCCAGAAGCAAACAATTTGTCTTTTAGATAAATAAAACAAGCATTATTCTGTAGTTTTATTGAATATCCTTATCTATCTAAACAAGAAATGGAAATGATATTCCTTATTATAGTTAGAACATAATAACAATCTATTAGTTCCAATGAGTCTCCTGACGGCATCTGAAGTCTTGCTGTCCCTATAGCTAACGCAGCAACCTTTGCTCCATTTTCAAGTATCAGATTCACGTCTCTGTGATTCAATCTTCTTTTTACTTGTTAGCATCTGCAAGTTATTGCAGATATGAGAAACACATCCAGTATCTAATACCCAAGATGTAGATTCTCTATAAGACAAGTTAAGATCAATCATGAGTATACCTGAAGCTTCACCAAGTTTCTCCTTTACTTTTTCTGCTAGATAAATCTTGCAGTTTCTCTTCCAGTGACCTTTTTTATGGCAGTGGAAACACTGACCTTTATCATTGACTTTAGCTTTGTCCTTTTGAACTGCTGGTTTGCTTTTCATTGGCTTCTTTGGCTTACCTTTCTTAAAGGTCTGTCCAACTTTTCTTTTCTTATTGGTGTTACCAACAAGTATAACATATGGCTTATCTTTCTGGATAGTGCCTTCAGCTGTTTTCAACATGTTGAGCAGCTCAGCCAGTGTAACTTCAATTTTGTTTATATTGAAGTTGATGATGAATTGTGAAAATGAATATGGTAGGGATTGAAGGATTAAGTCAATGCTTAGGTCATTGTTCATAACAAAATCAAGCACTGCAAGCCTCTCAATCCATTCTATCATCTTGAGCACATGAGTTTGCACAGATGTGCCCTCACTCATTCTGGTCATGAGCAGTTTCTTAGATATCTCATATCTTTCTGTTCTTGATTGTTCACCACACAACTCTTATAGGTGAGTCAGAATAGACTTAGCTTCTATGTTATCATGTTGTCGTTGTAGTTCATTGTTCATTGAACCAAGCATATAACACTGGACTTTAATAGAGTCCTCTTTTCAGTTTTTATACATCATTAATTCATCTTCGTTAGCATTTTCACCAAGTTGTTCTAGATCAGGTTGATCCAGGACATAGGCTAGTTTTTCACACATGAGGACAATCTTCAGGTTGCGTAACCAGTTAATGTAATTTGGTCCCGTGAGTTTGTTAGTATCAAGTATGCAACGAAGAGGGTTAGGTGACGACATAGCGACATACAAGAAAATATAACGAAAAATAAGCAGATAGTCTTAAAATCAGATTTAAGACTTTTAATCTAGATTTATACTCTCACTATTTTTCAGCGATTTGTATGACCTTCTAATATACAGAACGAGAGATTCCGGTGATCTCTTAGTGAGGATCAGAATCCTTCGGGCATCATGCATGTGATCTTATGGTGGCACAACAAATCACATCAAGTCCCTTAGGCAGTCAACTCTTGACAATTGCAATATTTGCAATATCCGATCAAATTTAACCCCTGAATCAGAATGATCTTGTGGTAGCACAACAAACCAAACAATTCAGTTAAGTTCTACCATCATTACTTAGATAACTTGAATTCATAGTGCAATCTTTGTGGTAGCACAACAAAACTACACTATTTGTCTATTTATCTATATGACATCACATGTCGTAGACCTATATTAATTTCTAAATCAAATAGACCTTGTGGTAGCACAACAAATCCATTTGAAATAAGAATTATCCTTAGATCTATAATGATAGTGGGTTACGTGGATTATTCTGAATATCTCATGTTTACAACTTAAATTTTGAAAAAGGGTTTTAAGTTGATTTATAAAAATTGTGCTATTAATAATATTTCGATTTGAAGTATCATAATACTAGATTGAAATATCTATTTAACAGTGTATTCCACGTATATCACATATATGCAAAAATAAAAATAAGGATGATCATGGACTACTTAAGCTATTATGGAATTATCGGAGCCAAACGATGATCCATAAAAAAATCCTAGTGTGAATTCAGCAACACCGGTTCCATTTGATGCGAGTCCTTCCTCCAGAGGTATCTTCAGAAGAGCCCGTCCTCTAAATTTAATCGATAATATCTAAGCATGAATTTAGGACTCGCAGGTCCATAAATGTACATTTAAATAATAATAAGAAACCTTGATCTCATCCAGGAGAGTACAAACTTAGAGGAAGATAGAATGTACACTTTGATTAAGAGAGAGGAGGACATGTAGGTCCTATTTAAAATACCAAATGAAACATGCATCGCATTCATTCACATCAATCATTATATGATAAATCTAAGTCCATGATCATCACATGATTAATGAAACACATCATATGCATCAAAATAATAATCACATAATTACTGCTGGTATTAACTTTTATAAATATAAAATTATAATACCAATAAGATTTCAAAATAACATTTATTTCAATATTATCAAGAACATTCAAAACATTATTGATAATCAAGATAACTAAACTATTTAGTTAATCTAAACACCCATTCAAACATTTTGAACAAATTAATAAAATCAAGTTATGCACAAAAATAAGTTTAAAAACAATTTTTAAACTTAATTGATTAATAGGGAAGTTAATAACCTAAAACAATTTTAAATAATTATCTAATGTCCTTCAATCAATAAAACTGTTAATATTTAATTAACAGTAATTAAACTATTTAATAAACTATCAATTAAACATTTTACAATTTAAACAATCATGTTTAATATTGAATTAACAATTTCCGTAGACTAATTAAAACCCTTCAAATATTAACAGATTAATAAACTGTTTAATAATATGTTAATAATAATAAGAATTAATTAATAACAGTTATTAATTAATCCCAAAAATTTAAAATTTTAAAACAATTTTAAAATGGTCTTAAAAGGGTTTTAAAAAGGGGGCTAAAAAGGGTTTAAAAAGGGGTTAAAGGGGCTCGGGTAAGTAACTGGGTCAGCCGGGTCCGGGCGGGCCGGCCGGCTGGCCCACGTGCCAGTTGCCCCCGCCGTTCAATTAGGGTTTCTGGCGGGGGGCGCTGCCTGGTTCGACCTCGACTAGCGGGGAGAGGCCGGCGCCGGCCTAGGCGATCAGCGGCGGGGCTCCGGCCGGCCTTTATGGCACCGGTGGACGTCACTGGCGGTGCCAGTTCTCGTTGCCGGACGTCCCTAACTCCCTACATGCATGGGAACTCTTTGCAAGGCCGGTTCTCAATGCGACCTGGTTCGCATGCCCGCGGGAAGAAAGGGAGGATGCTATCGTCCGCCGCAAGTGTTTGGGAAGCTCCTGTCATCGCCGGAGACCACTGGTAGTACCAGGTAGCGACAGGAAGCCAGGGACCATCCCTGTGACTTCTCAAACCCTTATTATTCTAGGCTCTGGCCCGTAGGAGAAGAAAAATAACCATGGCCCTCGTTGGTAGGTCCAGGCCCTAAATGACTCCTTAGACACCCTAGGTAATCTTTGTACATCATAGGTTATCATTCTGGTCATACCAGAAGGGAAAGTGAAGACTTATACCCATAGAAAAATCCATGCTAGTCTGCCCTATTTCTATTCATAACAGAGGCAATGAAGACAAGCATCACCGGACCTCCATGCAAAATCAGAGAAGCCAGGACAGTCCTGGATCTGAATCGGCCGTGCAGTTTGAGGGGTTTCTTCTCATGAGAAAAATTACAATAATTGGCCATGAGATTTCTACCCACATGATTATCCTTTATTAGGAATAACATTAAAAACTAAACACCCTTTTAAATCCGGGATCAAATCCCACTAATTAAATCAACATTCTAAAAACTTGGGAACGATTCCCAGATATTTAAAGTAATTTTAGCCCAAGAACATGTACAATACATGTTCAACGCGCATAACGAGAAATTAGCATGCAAAATGATGCCGTTTTACGATCGAACCAGTAACCTGGCTCTGATACCACTGTAAGGAATCGCCTAAAGCGCAACGGAAAAACAAAACGATTCTATGTATCGGGTTGCTGGGATCGTAAAACGGACAATTAAAAAATTCATAAGAACTGTTCTTTACCTTTGCGGGGTTTCGAATCTGCCGTAGATTAAATCGTTTCGGTAATCGTGCACGCGCACGATCTCCAGAGGTATCCACACGAGCTCCCGATGTAGACGCGATTTCCTCCTTGGCTTGAGTGCTTCGACCCGATCTCAAATCCACCATGCAGTTAAGAAGAGAGAGTGATCTACTTCAAGTGAGAGAGGAGAGAGAGAGAGAAGAGAGAAAAACCCAAGAGGTGTTATGTACGTCCAACTAACTTCCACCCCTCCCCTTGGCCTCCTTTTATAAGAAATAAGGATAGGCACAAGGTTTAATTCTCATGATTATCTAAGAGCTTGGCCTTGGATAATTATCCATTAAATATTCATGTTTATCCTGCGGCTTTTCACAAAAACCCAGATAACTATAATATTTAACATCTCTCACCGTCTTACGAGAACTCTCATATGTGTGACCCTCCAGGCCCATATATCAGTCTGGTTTCAAGCCCACTAAACTTAGAACTAATTATAAAGTTTAGTATTTATTAATAATTATTTAAACATCATATGTTAAATAATTAATTCAATAAATAAGTGGTTTATCATCTGATGATTAATCCACTTGACCTTCTGACCATGAACGGCACCAAACACTACCTCATGATCCCAAAAGATATAAGGGATACCGTTTCCTTTATTTGAACCTTTCCATTTGCAGATATCGCACAGATAAAATCCTTCACTCATCCAATGTCCCAATAACGCAAGGGTATGGTTTCATAGTCAAACACTTTATCGCATTATTTAGATGGATTTCAGTACTCAGTTAACTTTTAGAAAGACATCTCTTTCAGTCGACCCTGGCCAGGGATTTCTGTGTGTATCCAGTCTAAGGCTCCCACCATGATAGTATAGAGTGAGGTTCTCAGTACTTGCAGATATCTGAAAATCCTTTCAATTGTTAGGCAATGTGCAGTTCTAGGATTACTTTGATATATACTAACCATATCAACTGCAAAATAAATGTTGGGACGGGTGCACATCATGGCATACATGTGGCAACCGACTGCATTGGCATAAGGGACATCCTTCATTCGTTCTTTCTCTTCCTCTGTATTGGAACATTGCTCAATGCTAAGAATTGAGCCCCTCTCTATTGGAGTATCCACAGGCTTGGCTTTATGCATCCGGAAGCGCTCCAAGATTTTCTTGATGTAAGTCTCTTGAGACAAACTTAGAAGTCTCTTAGATCGATCTCTTTGGATCTTTACTCCTAGTATATAATTAGCCTCACCTAAATCCTTCATCTCAAATGTGGAGGATAACTACTCTTGAGTGGTTTTGATTAACTACTTGTCATTCCCGGCTAGCAATATATCGTCAACATATAAAGAGAGAATGAGAACAATTTTCTTAACTCTCTTGATATAGACACAGTGGTTCTCTTCAGTCATTCTGAAGTCAATCGAAATGATTGCTTGGTGGAACTGATAATATCATTGTCTAGACAACTGCTTGAGACCATATATAGAACGTTTCAAGCGGCACACTTTGCACTCTTGCCCTTCAGCTTCGAAGCCCACAGACTGAGCCATATAGATCTCTTTGTCTAATTTTCCATTGAGAAAAGCTGTCTTTACATCCATCTTGAACAATTCCCAGTCTAGATGTGCGACGATAGCCAGGATGAGACGAATAGAGGCGAATCTCACCACTGAGGTGAATGTCTCTTCGTAGTCTATTCCTTCTAATTGGGTACAACCTTTCACCACGAGTCGGGCTTTATATTTGTCAATTGACCCATCATCCTTACGCTTGACTTTAAAAACCCACTTGTTCCCAATAGCCTTATGTTTAGGTGGTAGATCAACCAACTCTCATACTTAGTTCTTAGCCATTGAATTCATTTCTTCCCTTATTGCAGCTATCCACATTTCTGAATCAAGTGAGGTCATTGCTTCCTCGTAGGATGCAGGCTTATCAGCATCTAAAGAAGTACATATGAATGATTCCCCTTCAATCGTGAAACGACGTCGAGGGTTATGTCCACATTGACTTCTGCAAGGTAAAGCATTAAGTGGTTCACTCCCATTGTCCATTGGAACATTCCCACTGTCTTCGAAAACTTTTGGGATGAGACTAATTCCCCCCGTGCCGGAAGACATAGTGTTCACATTAGGATCTTGCAACTTATATAGCTGCATGTCCTGTCTGACCTCTCCTAACGATGGGTAATCTCCCTCAAGGAAGACCACATCTCGGACCTCTTTCTCAGTCATTCCTCCATCCGGATGTTCACCATACATCACATAGCCCTTAGATTGCTCAAGGTACCTTATGAACACCTGTTTGCTAGCTCTAGGACCCAACTTCCCATACTTATGAGAAGTACTGTGAACATATCTAGCTGATCCTATAGGTGTAAATCCTCCAAGTAGGGCTTTTTCCCTGTCCATAGTTCGTAGGGAGTTGGAGGTATTGACTTAGAAGGCACTCGGTTCAGGATATAGGCATCAATCAATAGTACACCCCCCTAGAAATTTATTCGGAGGTTAGCTTGTGCCATCATCGACCGAACCATCTCTATAAGAGTACGATTCTTCCTCTCTGCAACACCATTTTGTTGCGGAGTATAAGGAATAATAAGCTGTCTATGAATTCCTTTCTCTTCACATAGCTCTCTGAATTGTTCTGAGAGATATCCTATGCTCCTATCAGTGCGAAGAGCCTTAATGCTCTTCTCTTTATCATTGTCTACCTCAACTAGAAAACGCTTAAAATAAGTCAAGGCCTCTGAGCAATGGGTGAGAAGATATACTGAACCATAGCGAGAATAGTCATCTATAAAAGTGATAAAGTAGGATTCGTCGTGATGTGCCCTCACATTTAAGGGTCCACATATATCTGAGTGGATTAGCTCTAATGGACAAGAGGCCCTCTTGGCCTTTCCAAATGGCTTTTTGCAGGCTTTTCCTGCCAAACATAGCTCATAGACAGGGAGATTCACTTTAGTGGGAGACCCCAATAGGTCTTCTCGACCCAATCGGCTCATTCTCTCCTGTCTTATGTGCCCCAATCTTGCATGCCATGATACAGAATCAGAAATGATACCAGAAGAAGATACGATTAAAGAAATAAAATCATTATTTTCTGAATCCATCACAAACAAATTGTCCCTCAAATGACCAAGACCATAAAAACTCTTATCATAATAAAGAGATACTGAGGTCCTTAAAAAATTAAAAGAATAACCAAATGTAAAAGTGCTGTAACTGAAAACAAATTACATCGAACACCAGATGCATAAAGCACATCATGTAAAAGAAGAGTGCGTCCAGTTCGCATCTTCAGCTGGTACGAGCCAACTCGAATGACTTCTTCCTGAGCACCATTCCCGATAGTGACGTGTTGGCTACCAGATGATATTCGACGATAATCTAAGAACCTGGCTCACTTACGAGTTATGTGGCTGGTTGCTCTTGAGTCTACAATCCAATGAGAGACCGAATGAGCAATGAAGACATTAGAGCACACATAAACAAGATTTTTAGGGATGAGGCAAACTTTCCTTCGCTCAGTGCAATCACTGGCATAGTATCCCATCTTCTGATAGTTAAAACACTTGACCTTACTCAGGTTTTTCTTTCCTCGCTTGCCAGCTTACCCTTTTGGTTATTATGTTGTTCCTATTTCTTTTCAGCCCTTTGCTAAAAATTGTTGTTCTTCTTAGTCTAGTTACGCCTGGGCTTCTTTGCCTTAGGCCTATTTGCATCAGCCACTATTGCACTATGACGGGTCGCCTCTTTGCGTTTCGCCTCCAACTCTATGTGACATGAAACGTCACTGTAAGTCTTGATTCTTTCGTTGTGAGTAAGCATCAATTTGATATGCTCCCAAGAAGAATCGGGAAGGGACCTAAGCACGGCAAGTATTTGTGGCTCATCGGAGAGTTCAGTACCAGTTGTCTTCAATTCTCTGATCATCGAAGACATCAACCTCAGGGGCTCTGCCATAGAATGCTTTGAGTCCTTCATGTACTGATTGAACTTCAAAGTTAAAGCCCTCAGCCTCGTTGCTGATGTGCCTCCATATTAGAGGTTCAATTGCTCTCACATTTCTTTACAACTTTGTAACTCCCAAATTCTTTAATAAGGTCATCGTGCATGCAACTCAACATAGTATAGCGCGCACTCCTGTCCTTATTCAACCACTTATCATAAGCTTGCTTGTTACGATTGACTTGTGCAAGTGGCTTATCATCAGATGGTAGCAGCATCACATTGGTCAAGGTTTCAAGTACCTCCTTCTCGTTCAGGAGATAATGAATTTTTCTGTGCCACATGTC